>CM042009.1:92170365-93590365 GCA_023525715.1 Cichorium intybus
AGAAGGAGGAGATTTGGTTCTTAGCATCAGTGAAGACCGAAACAGACTCAGCTTCATTCCTAGCTGAGTGCTTCAGAATATCGAGAAGCACAACGAAGTCATTTGGATTCATGATTGGGAAGTCTGCTATCGTGAATCTTGAATCCTCTTCGTTGACACCCCGAAGCACAAAGAAGTCAATGTTTTTGAAGCCAACGAATGTCTCTCCTTCTTTGATGGAAATAATTTTTACAATTCTCTTTTCACTCCATACATAGTTCAGAGCTTGAATGAACTTTGCATGGAATGCCACCTTCCTCTTTTTGAATTCAGTCAACTGATCCTTTGGCACATGCCTTTCAAATTGAAGAAAGGCAAAGGTCTTCAGATTGTAAGGAAGATCAAGTTGACGACTGATTCTGGATTGGTCTCAAGACTTCGGAGAGGAAGCCTGTTAAGGACTGTGAAGTCATTGAAACCGATGGCTGTTATCAGTTCTTCAGTCCAAGTTTGGTTCTCATGAGCAATGTTGTTTATCATGATCATCTTCTTGTAGTCTTCCTCTCTCTCTCTCTCTCTTTATGGACTTGCTCTACGTGTGGAGCAATCCTTAGCACATTGCCTTGTATTCTTGAACTGGAACCTCCTGCTTCTGTTGTTGTGGTGGTTTCGAAGGCAGGACCAGCAGTAGAAATTGTTGGAATGAAAGGTGGTCTACCTAGATTGGTTGTCTGATAGGTGATTTTTGGTGTGGTGGTCGCTATGCCTTGTGCTTGAGTTTTTAAGGTTGCTATGACCAAGGCTTGAGTCACCAGGGCTTGAGTCACCGAGGCTTGGGATCCTGAGGCTGCCTCTCTCATCCGAAGCCATCGTAACATAACATATGTATCAACGATTCCAAAAAAGGACAGGAAATTGGATCCATCCCTGGAGGCATAGGCATAGACGAAGAAAGCAGAAGCATATGGGTAGATGAAAGCAGGAGCAAAGGGGATTGAATGAGGGATGAATCTTCTGAACTGCTTGAGAGCTGGAAGATTGGGATATCCCGACTTCCCATTCTTATACCCGCTTTTAAAGGTAAGATATCGACCTTTGATGGGGGCTCTCACAGGTCTACTCGCCAGTGTCTTCCTTCCACAAGTTCTACCTACGCTTCCCGGTTATAAGATCTCATACGGAAGAAGATTATTCTCCCCCTTGTGAAGGTTGAGCTAATGATTCAGCCTGAGCAATAGCCTGAGGATTCGGCCTTCCAGCTTGAGATTTTTCCATCTTTAGTGAGACGTTGATCATGGGCTGGAGAGTTCTCCTTAGTTTTTCAATAACATCCGAAGCGATTGCAGCATTTGTTTTCTTCAGTTCGTTTGCAAAGACGGTAACTACTGAACGAGATTGTTCAGCAGTAAGCTCTTCAATGCACTTGTGAGCATCGGATAGGTGCTTTGCAAAGCTTGTTTGGTACTGAGAGTTGAAGGATTTGGTCTCTTCACGAAGGTCAGTCAGGACCATAACCACTTCGGAGTTGGAAGAATCCAAATTTTCTATTAAGTCCTTGATACTTTTATCAGTTTGCTCCTTAAGAAGCCTATGTCGTTCCTCAACTTGTTCAACAGCGGTGTTGAACTTCGCTTCCAAAATACGTTTGACTTCGATCTGGTGATTGAGAATCCGTTTCTTTGAAGCCTTGACCATTTCATCCATTTTCTCAGTCAAGGCCTTCTAAGCTTCAGCCATTTGATCCTCAACACTTGCCTTAGGCCTTCTTGTGGGATCGAAGCCAGTGTTGGACTGCAGAAGAGCATCCAGTTTACGATTGAGAATTTTATATTGTTTGCCAAGGATGAAGTCAGAGTCATCCAGACTATCATCCTCTTCCTCTTCTATTGTAATTGGTGCCATGTGAAAGGCAGCCACAACTTCTTCTTTTGATGGGGGTTTTGAAAAGATTGAGGTTTCAAAGTCAATATCATCTGGAAATGGATAATCAGGAAGCGATGTATCCATACCAGATGATGAGATGTTATGTAATGGTTCAGAGGCGGTTATGATGGGATTTTCAATCAGAGAGGTTATGGGTTTGATGGTTTGAGTAGTGGATGTGGGAGGAGTTTCTGTGGTTTGAATGATTGAAGTTTGTGGAGGTGTAGTTGGGGGCACATCTGAAGTGGTAGTTTGGATTGTAGTGGTTTGTTCAGATGTAATGGTGGTAGTGATAGGAGATGTGGTTGGAGGTACATCCGAAGTGGTTGTATGGATGGTGGTGGTTTGTTCGGATGTGATAGTTGCTGTGGGAGGAGCTGTTGTTGGTGGTGGAGGAGGTGGAATAGTGGTATATGGTGGAGTTGGTGGTCTGGTTTCGTGAATTGGAGAGGATTGATGTTCCTCCTCTTCTTCTTCTTGAATATTAGCAGAAGGGGTCCTCTCTGAATCCGAAGACTCATCCACTACGGATACCTTCTTGGCATTTTTTTGACTGTTTTCGTTTTGGTGTAGTCTGCTGTGAAGACTTCCTCTTCTTTGTCACTCTCTTCGGACCACTAGGACCGCCTGTTAACTTCCTTTTGCCTTTGGTTTGAACGGTGGCTTTACTTGGTGCAGCAGGTGTGATCTTGCGAACAGGGTAGGGTATTTCCAGAGCGTTGCGATACGTGTTAACTTCATTATTATCCATAGAGACTTTCAAAAGCATCTCACGAGGGATTTTTGCACAGAACTCAGCTTGTTCCTCATCAAGCGCTGGAACTGTGATGTGGGTGTATCGCATCTCAGACAAAATTGAGTCATATACAAACCCTGTTTGCTTGTAATGGGCATCAACAACTATTGCCCAAAATCTAGCATTTGAGATCTCAATACCCTTCAAAGTATGGTTGATATGAGAACAAAAATCAGCCCAGAGGATTGATGCGAAATCAACCTTCACATCAAAGTAAATACCATACAGCAGGCTTTGGAAGGACTGACTCGCAGAGTCCAGACCAGATGTCCTCCCAGATAGACATCTGAGGAAAATGCTAAGGAAATACCTCCAAAGATCCGGAAGTTGTTTCTTCTTGAAGGTGCTGATTGTCTCCAACTGTGGTTCATACTCCATGGCATTGAACATGTCCACTAGTTGTTCAGCAGTTGGGATGACCATCTCTTTCGAATTGTAAAGAGGAAGATGAAGGGCTTCAGCGAATTTCTCCTTCGTCAGTTGGACTTTCTTGGTTTTCCCCTAGCATCAATGGTCTCGTAGAACACAGATTTTACATTGTTATTGGTGTCGAACAGGGCATTTGAGGTGTAGTGTGCCCTGTGCACCAAAGTAGCGGGAATAGTTGGGGCATGGGTTAGAGCATGACCAAGAACAGATACCTTCAGACATTTGACAAGAGCAACGAATGGTTGATGGTAGAGTTTTGGATCAGTGCGAAGAACCAGGTTTGCAGATTGGTTCTTGAGCACAGGGATTGAAATCTCCTCAGTTGTTTGCGAAGAAGCTTCAGTCGCCATTGTTGAATGTAGGAAGAAGATGAAGAGAATTTAGGGTTCTTGAGAGAATTCTTGCAGAGAAAGTTTGAGAGATAGGATCGCGTAAAGAGACGAACTGAAACGGTGTGAAGTTTATATAGTGTTCGTAGTCTCAAGGCCATTTAATGAACGTTTGAATTGGTCCAGTAATACCAGGACACCTCAGCACCTGTGCGTTCCACTAACCCTGCAAAAGTGGAAACATCCGGCTGTCAGTTGTGATGATTTGAATTTGAACCACCATTTCCATATAATCTTTTTGTTATGATTTCACTTTATTCTCTCAGTGACAGCTGTTGAACCAACGGTCATTTACTTCAACGAATGTTTGTCTCTGTCCTTATTATAAATGTGAAAACTCTTTGAACAATAAATTAACTTCGGAGCAACAAGGATGTTTGCAACTGATATGTGTACCCTTCGTAGTGTAAATGTTTAGTAAACGTTATGTACAGCTCCAAAGGGTATTGATAACACAATACTCTGAAGTCCATGGTTTTTCTCTTAACATTGTTCCTTTTGGTTTTTCTTGAATTTATTTTGTTTTAACTTTGAGTGATGCATTATGACATTTATCCTTGACTTTCCTGGATATTATTAAATGAAGATTTAACAAGTTAATGTTCAGAATCATTCAAATCATGTTGGAAGTCCATTTTTCATTCCAAAGTCTGTTTGATTTAATATCAGGCATAAATGTATAAGTCTAATCACCCAATGTGAACTTGATATCGCATTTAGAATCAAGGTTTGAATATTCTTTTGTGTTTTGAATTTTTCATACCAAATAATGGTAACATCCTCTGCATTTAAAATTTAAAAAGCTTTCATTCTTGAATTGAGCATAAGAAGTGTTTTAGAATTTGGATTGACTTTTAAGAATCTTTTGAAAAACTTATTCCATTTCATCAGTTGAAGTGTTTGGATATTATTCTCTGATGACAAGCCTTTGAGCTTCGTACACCACCCCAACTTTATCATTTAAGATAGATTACTTGAAATGTTCATATTCTCTACTTGGTACTCAACTATGTTATGCCTAGTTCCTTGTATTATTATTTAAAACAGAAGAATAAGCCTTTGAGTGCTGATTTATCTTTCCTTTGCACTCCCTTATTTATCCTTTTGACTTGTTTGTTGTCTTTGAATCTTTTGACAGTTTGATTTCTGCTTATCTTTTTGAGTTTTCCAATTTTTCATTTTGAAGGTTATCTTTTCCTTTTTGGATTTTCTTATCCGAAGAGTTAAACTTTCACCATTTGGTTTCTTTCTTTGGTGCTTTTTGTTTTGTTTTGTACAATCCTTGAGTTTGAAAAGCTTCATTTAGTTCAATTTTGAAACATTAATGAAAAGAATTTTAAATTTGCTTATCAGACAATGTTGGTACTACTTTTGAAGAGAACTTCGGAACACTTGAGTTATCCTGTGTAGTTTTGAGGCTACATGATTGGTTTGATGTTGAAGCGAGTCAAGTTCAGTAGGGAGGTTAGGAATAGACATTATGTTAAGGATATTAGAATCAAACAAGGCATCGATCTGTAAACTAGCCTTGACCTCACTCCGAAGTCTGTTTACTTACCAATGTTTCAAATCGATTCCCAAATACCTTTTAGTGCTATAAGATATGATCATCAGAATCTAAAATAAAGTTTTGTCCTTTAATCAGTTAATTCATGAAAAGAAGGTTAAACTTGGTCATTTATACATGAAAATTTGTGTTTTGTACTTTAAAGATTTTGCAAGTGATTTGTGTTTTTGATTTTTCTTTGAAACAACTTTTTTATTGTGAGATTATTTATCCCTGATATGCAAAGGCAAGAGATGTTTCACAAGGTTTTAACATTTATGAAATTTTATTAACCCAAAATGTCTGTTCCGAGGTGCTCCGAAGCAACAAAAGGCTTCAGAGTACTGCGGTGCAACATTAGGTTGTTTCACTTGTTTTACTCCGATGGGATCTGAAGCGGTAAAGGTTTTCGGAGTGCTACGGAGTGTTATGAGTTTTTCTTTTGCAATTGAAAAGACTAAGGAAAGAATGAGAAAATCTGAGATTTATTGTAAGGTGGATCCATCAATCATTCCAAGTCCACGAACTATTCTTGTGAATGCCTCTTCATTTAGAGCTTTTGTGAAGATGTCTGCCAGCTGCTCTGTTGTGTGGACAAAGTGCACCTCAATATTCCCCTCCTCAACATTACTTTTGATGAAGTGATAGCGAAGAGCTATATGCTTCGTCTTGGAATGTTGAACAGGATTGTGGCATATACGAATGGCACTTTGTGAATCACAGAATAATGGTATTTTTCTCATGTTGATGGCATAATCCTTCGGTTGACTTTGGATCCAAATGATTTGTGAGGTACATGTCGTAGCTGCCACATACTCTGCTTCTGCCGTGGAGATAGAGACACAAGTTTGCTTCTTAGATTGCTAGTTGATTAGCTTTCCATCAAGAAATTGACAACCCCCCGAAGTGCTCTTGCGATCAATAGAGCATCCACCAACATCTGAGTTTGAATAAGCTTGTATGTAGAAGCCTGAATTTGTAGGGTACCACAAGCCATAAGCAGGTGTGTTATGAAGATATGGAAAAATTGTTTTAACCGCAGCCAAATGAGGTTCTCTTGGGTCAGCCTGGTATCTTGCACAATTGCAGACTGCAAACATGATATCAGGGCGACTGGCTGTGAGATAAAGCAATGATCCAATCATGCTTCAGTATGTCTGGATGTCAATCCTCGGTTTGTCCAACGAAGGATTTAACCTTGTACCTGCAGGAAAGGGAACTTTTTCTTTGGAACAGTTAGTCATTTCGAAGCGTTCAAGCAAACTCTTCGTGTACTTTTGTTGATTAATAAAGATTCCCTCTTTAGATTGTTTTATTTGTAATCCAAGAAAGAAATTAATCTTTCCCATCATACTCATCTGAAATATACTTTTCATGAGTTTTTCAAAGTATTTCGATAGATTGGGGTCGGTGGATCCGAAGATTATGTCATCTACATAGATTTGGACCAACATCAGATGAGATCCAACTTTCTTTCTAAAAAGTGTTGGATCCACTGAACCCTGTTTGAAATTTGATTCTTTTAGAAAGTTTGTCAAGGTCTCATACCAAAGCCTTGGTGCTTGTTTTAAACCATAGACAGCCTTGTCTAGCACATAGCAATGGTTGGGATGTTCTTTACTTTCAAAACCAGGTGGTTGTTTAACAAAAACGGTTTCCTCGAGATCACCATTTAGAAAAGCACATTTGACATCCATTTGATAGACATCAAAGTTTTTGTGTGCAGCATAAGCCAAAAATATCCGAACTGATTCGAGTCTTGCAACAGGAGCAAATATCTCTTTGTAGTCAATCCCCTCCTGTTGACAGTAACCCTTGACAACTAGCCTTGCTTTGTTCCAAACCACATTGCCTTCGGTGTGTAGCTTGTTTCGATACACCCATTTCAGACAGACAATTGAAGCATTTGCAGGTTTTGGAATTAGCCTCCATACTTTGTTTCTTTCAAATTCTTCTAATTCCAGTTGCATAGCTTCTATCTAGTCAGAGTGATCAAATGCATCCTTAACATTCTTAGGTTCAACCTTAGAAATAAAGATATTGAACATGCACAACTCCGAAGTTTTGTTTAAATCCAGTTGTCTTTGATGGAGTTGTGCACGAGTCAATACATTATCTCGAACATTACCGATGACAAGTGATGGTGGATGATTTCTCGTCCATTTGTCCAAAGGAGGATAATTTGGATCAAAATAAGGTGGTCCTTCAGAATCAATGTCCTCAATATCTGAAGGATAGCTCGAAGTGGAAGGGAAATCACCCATTATTAAATGATTGTTTGAGTTAGTTGCGTTTGTTTGTGGTGTGTGCAATTGTGAAGAAGAGTTCAGAGTATTCTCCCTCTCGACAGCAGTTGGTGTTGAGGAAGTGGTTGCTCTATCCGTAGCAGCTGGAGTTACTGAGTTTGGTGTGGAAATCTCTGGCTCCCCCTGGACTGATGGGTACAAGGACATGATATGAGAGATTTCCTGTGGGGGCGAAGTTGGACTGTTGTTTGGCTCCCCCTCAACACTAGCATTGTAACGCCCCAATTCCAAGATTATAAAATTTTATTTATTACCAAAGTTCCAACAAAATCTTTGTTTCAAAAAGTAAAACTGTTCAACATATTTATTAAACCAACAACGGAATATTTGAAAATCATAACATAGTTCATTAAAATAAATCTCCTGTATGCGATGTGCTGCCGTCAAGCCTTGCCCTTTCCTTTGTCATTTGAAATACCTGAAATGTTATAAAATCAACGGGTAAGCTTAAAGCTTAGTGAGTCCCCAATTTACCATACATGCCCACACATCAAACAACCCGTCCTCGAGAACGACCCGACCCTACCCGCCATACAACAGCTACGGGCGTCCATCATACGACAGCTATGGATACGGGGCGGTTCTACCCATCATACAACAGCTGTGGGTTCCCGGTTATGGCCCAGCCCATCATACAACAGCTATGGGACAAGGCAATAGTCCAACTCGTCATACAACAGCTACAAGGGGACACACATCAGTACTGAGCCCAACAACAAATAATCACAGATATAGAGCAAATCATATAACTGTAAATAACATACAAGATGCCTAACATGCAACATCATATAGTAAGGTGAGGATACTCACCTGATTCGAAACCGCACAGATATACTCTACTATCCCCACTTAGCTCGTCCACACACCTATATCCCAAATACACAACATGTCAAGCACTGACCAAACTCCTATAGACTTGCCTAAAAGTCATACCCAACGTTTGGTAACCAACATTGGTCGAAAATATGCCTTCGCGTCAAACAGCCGCTCGCCACGGCGCGACCTTTCTCTTACGTGTCGCAGACTATCATTACACTTACGGGGTTTTACTCGAACCCGCATCGCCGACATAGCCTGTTCGCGCGCGGACTCGCAATAGTCTGAAATCCTTTTTTGCTCTTAACCAATTCAGTCATCGGCTAGGGTTTCACTCTATACTCTTCCTGGGATCTGGAACTACCCTAAGGTCACTTCCTTATGGACATGCAAGTCCATACATGTCCACAATCCAACCCTAAGTGTTACAAGTCATCTAAGACTATTAACCAACGGATAACACCATAAGACGAGATAAAATGAAATATCAGAAAGGTAGATCCTCTTACCTTGCTTCTAGAAAACGGAGGAATGCACACGCTCGGTTACAAGCCTTTCCCCACGTTGTATCTCCTCCTTCCAAACTCTCAAAATCTTCAAAGCCTTGGAATCGAAGAGCCTCCGCTGAAGCCAGTCGACTCCACTTCAGAAAACTTCCAAAAACACGAACCCTAGGGCTAGGACCCTTTATATAGGTGTTTAAATCCGAATTAGGGTTTTTCATGACTGCAGTGCACCGCGCTGCGGATTTTCCCTATCCGCGCCGCGCGTACAAAATCATTCGCGAATCCGGAATCCTCCAAAGCCGCATCGTGGATACAGTCGGGCAGCGCCTCGGCGGAACGGGTCTTACAATTCTCCCCCACTTAATTTGATTTCGTCCCCGAAATCCGCGCCGGTAACAATTCTGGATAATGCCTCCACATTTCCTCCTCTGGTTCCCAAGTCTACTCAGACCCTTTTCGATGTTTCCACTGAACCTTAACTAATCCTATTGTTTTATTTTGCAAAGTCTTTATTTTCCTTTCAATGATGGTAATCGGTCGCTCCACGTAATTTAGGCGTTCGTCTAATTGAATATCCTCCAAGGGCACTATTGTAGATTCCTCGGTAATGCACTTCCTGAGTTGCGAAACGTGGAACGTGTCGTGAATCTGGCTAAGCTGTTCGGGCAACTCCAACCGGTAAGCTACATTACCTACTCGCGCGATGATTCGATAAGGTCCAATGTACCTAGGGCCAAGCTTTCCTCGCTTCCTAAAACGAATAACTCCCTTCCAAGGTGAAACCTTAAGAAGAACATAATCCCCAACTTGAAACTCGAGATCAGACCGTCGCCTATCTGCATAACTTTTCTGTCGACTCTGAGCCGTTAACAATCTCTCCCGAACCTTCTGAATTAGCTCAGTTGTCTTGAGTACTAACTCAGTACTACCCAATACCAGCTGACCTACCTCGCCCCAACAAACAGGAGTCCGACATTTCCTTCCATACAACATCTCAAAAGGAGCCCTGCCAATGCTCGCGTGGTAACTGTTATTATAGGAAAACTCCGCTAGAAGGAGATGAGAATCCCAACTCCCACCAAAATCGATAACGCATGCCCTAAGCATATCCTCTAGCGTTTGAATCGTCCTTTCACTCTGCCCATCCGTCTGAGGGTGATATGCCGTGCTGAAATGAAGGCGAGTGCCTAATTCCTCATGAAACTTCTTCCAAAACCTAGACGTAAATCGGACATCCCGGTCGGATATCACCAAGACCGGTATACCATGCCGAGAGATAATCTCGTCTACGTAGACCTTAGCCAATTCCTTTGCAGAGAAGGTCTCTTGAATGGGGAGGAAATGAGCACTTTTAGTCAACCTATCCACGATAACCCAAATGGTGTCCATATGTCGAGGGGTTGTTGGCAACTTCATGATGAAATCCATTGTGATATGCTCCCATTTCCATTCTGGGATCTCAAGAGGCTGCAATCTACCATGAGGCCGTTGGTGCTCGGCCTTGACCCTACGACAGGTCATGCATCTTTCGACAAACCAAGATACTTCTCTCTTCATGCCTGGCCACCAATAATATTCGCGTAGATCCCTATACATTTTAGTTGCTCCAGGGTGGATAGAGAACTTGGATTTATGTGCCTCCTCCAATAGGGTTTGACGAACCCCGCCCAGCTTCGGTACCCAAATTCTCTCATAGCAAGTTAAGAAACGTCTACTATCTTTGACCATAGCTGCCAACTGACCCACAATTCTTTCATCTTGTTGATTTTCGCTCTTGCTTGCTTCCACCTGAGCCCTCCTTATCAGCTCAAGCAGCGGTGTCACAATTGTCATCCTTAGACAAACGCCGCGAAGGGGTGTACCTGAAGTCTTATGGCTTAACGCATCCGCTACCACATTGGCCTTTCCATGGTGATAGTGTATCTCACAATCATAGTCTTTCAATAGATCTAACCATCTCCTCTGTCTCATATTGAGATTGGCCTGATCCATCAGATACTTCAAACTCTTGTGGTCGGTATAGATGGTACACTTCACTCCATACAAATAGTGTCTCCAAATCTTGAGAGCGAAAACCACCGCTCCCAATTCCAAATCATGAGTAGGATAGTTAGCCTCATGGGGCTTCAACTGTCGCGAGGCGTAAGCAATCACCCTGCCTCGTTGCATCAAGACTGCCCCCAATCCCGAGATAGATGCATCGCAATAAACTACCAATATCCTCCATGCCTTCAGGCAAGGTTAAAACTAGAGCTTCACACAATTTCCGCTGCAAAGTCTCAAAAGCCTGCTGCTGCTCCTTTCCCCACCGAAAAGCAGCGTTTTTCTTAGTTAGCCGAGTCAAAGGTACCGCAACCTTTGAGAAGTCTTGGATGAAACGACGATAATAACCAGCCAGACCCAAGAAACTTCTAATCTCTAAGGGAGTCTTCGGAACCTCCCACCGCATCACGGCCTCCACCTTAGCCGGGTCTACCATGATACCTTGCTCTTTGATGATGTGACCCAAAAACTGGACCTCCCGCAGCCAAAAGTCACACTTGGATAATTTTGCATAAAGCTTCTCCTTCCTTAAGGTCTCCAATACCTCCCTTAAATGTTATTCGTGTTGCTCCCTGCTCCGAGAGTAAACTAAGATATCGTCAATGAAAACTATAACCGACCGATCCAACATCGGTCGACACACCCGATTCATTAAGTCCATAAAATCTGCAGGGGCATTGGTCAGTCCAAACGGCATCACTACAAACTCGAAGTGGCCGTACCTCGTTCGAAAAGCCGTTTTCGGGATGTCTTCCTCCCGAACTCGTATTTGATGATATCCTGATCGCAAATCAATTTTTGAAAACCACGAAGCGCCCTGCAGTTGATCAAATAAGTCGTCGATGCGAGGTAATGGATATCGATTCTTCACCGTAAGCTTATTCAGCTCACGATAATCTATGCATATCCTATTGGAACCATCCTTCTTCTTAACAAATAAAATAGGTGCTCCCCACGGTGAGCAACTGGGTCGAATAAATCCCTTATCCAATAGTTACCGAAGTTGAATAGACAATTCCAGCATCTCTGGAGGCGCAAGTCGATACGGTGTCTTAGCTATCGGAGCTGCACCGGGAGTTAAGTCGATCTTAAATTCCATCTGTCTCTCTGGCGGTACGCCAGGCAGGTCCTCAGGAAAAACATCAGGAAAATCCTGAACCACCGATATATCACCTGCTTTCTGCTGTGGCTTCTTTTCTCGCGCGTCTAAAACATAAGCCACAAATCCCGAGCCTCCATGTTGAAAATGTTTGCGTGTCCTAACAGCTGAACAGAAAACTGCACCTCGATTCTTTCTCTCGCCCTGCACAACCAGCTCTCCCCCACTTGGGGTTTGAATCCACACTCGTTTGTTCTTACAATCAATCCTTGATTCATGCTGACCCAACGAATCCATACCGATGATGACTCGAGAGTCACTCAATGGTATAGGGATGAGATCGATCGGAAACTTTATTCCTTGAATCACTACTTCACATCCCCGATAAACACTAGTCGCTTGCACGGTTTTATCATCTGCAATTTCTACTTCTAACGGTCGATGAAGAGTTCCTAAAGCAATACCGAAACCCTTTCCCAGCACAGCAGACACAAAAGAATGACTAGTACCCGAATCAAATAGTACAAAGGTAGGCGTAGAGTTGACTACGAAGGTTCTTAACCAAAGCATAATAAACACATTAAGTACACATACCACATGCATGAGGCAAGTAAAGAAAGAGTACCCGTAACGACGTCGGGCGCATCCTGTGCCTCCTCGGCGGTTGTCACACCCCCGACCGAGGCGGCGGAACATGCCGGGCTGTGCGACTAAGTTCTTGGATCACAGACAATTGAATATACAGTACAAGTACAACAATAAACCAAAGGATAGTTGTATTTCATCTTGAAGTTTGAATACATGGTTCTTACAAATAATAATAATAGAGTACATGAAATTCCTTAACAGATATAACAAAACTAAGTTGCCTGAAATCCGTGAAGATTTCCATCTTCTGAAAGTCTCATTGATTTCCTGAGAATACATGTAGTTTTGAGGGTCAACACAAGGTTGGTGAGAGTTACAGGTTTTCTGCTAAACACAGCACTGATACTTTTAAAATAACTAAAAGTATTCCTTTTGTAAGTATAACCATACTTGTAAATGAGTTTGTACGTTTAGGAGAAAACCATCAATGCTTATAGTTGAGTCCTATAACCGAGCTATTCGACTGAAATGTACCCCCTACAACGTTTCATGGACGTCGTAGTAATGAAAAAGATAAGTATCACCTACATCGATTTGCAAGTCGAAGTTGTAGCTAACAACCATAGGTGGGGGTGTCAACCCGTATAGATCTATACATATGTATCTCGCTCTGCTTGATTAACGGTTATAGTAGTGTGGGGTCTAGGTATTTCTACTTAGTTATGAATAGTGTCTCACTATCTAAGCCATTGATAAATGTAGGATAGACAAGTCTCATCCCAAAATGGTTTTTGTTATAAAAGCCAAGTATGTTGATAAGTATATACGTAATAGTGTACAATACTCGCTTATTGAAAACATTTTATATAGCTATAATAACATTTATAAAACTTGATATGAAATTTGTAAATGTTTATATTGCACATGTATTCTCCCCCATAATATATAAAAACATAGACAAAGGGGCCGTAACACTCACTTTTGAAGCGTGAATTCAGCTTAGATTCGAGAATAATCGCGTTCGAGAAACACCGCGAAATAACACCAACGAAGACTTAAGCGGCAAAGGGGTAAAGGGAGAGAGGAAGAAAGTTAGATGCTTGGTGAATTGGTGAAAATAAATGAAGAAGATGCATCTTATTTATAGGGTTGAAAATCACTATTCGTCACTATTCACATCACTATTCACGAGGTAAGCGCTTACATAATCATTACGCTATGCTTTCCGATTTTATAATTAGTATTATTTTTTAGACCGGAGAATTGTTGAGCCAAGTACACTGATTCTAGAAACCTAAACATATAAGTTTTTCGAGTTGCAGAACATCGGGAAATCGCGTTCAAATATTGCGTTCATTTATCCGCAGTATCCGATTAGTTGACTTTTATAAATATTTTTACTAAAAATATTTCGAGTATGGAATCCAATAATAGACCATAGTCTGAGTCCAATAATGTTCCCGGAATTTCCATATGAGGTGCGCAAGTGCCTCAACGGATCAAAACGATTTATGTAGTTAAAGAAAATCAGTGTTACACTGGTTTGTTTTGGCATGTTTTCTTATAACAGTCGTAACTTTTGCATATGAGCTCCGTTTTGAATGTTATTTATATTTCCGGAATCAGGGAAACATGTACTCTGAGGTTAGATTGCTTGTTTTGTTTCACAGATGGTTAATACTTATTTTCGGTTTTTCAGACGTATTAACTAGGGTTTCAGTTTGTGCTTGAGATATTCCATTATAGGAAGTAAGATTTTATCTCGTATCTTATTTTAATCGTAATGACACTATATTTTCCAAAGTATGCATTGAAACTCAAAAGGTTTGGTTATAAAGAGGTTTGCGGTGAATTAACTGTTTATAGTTCTAGGTATAAATTTCCGGGATGTCACATTACCTCCCCGTTAAAGGAATTTCGTCCCGAAATTATTTCGTAACATAACACTTCTGCTCGATCATGCATAAGTCACACGGGTCGTGTTCTAGTTACTGTAGCATCCAGTAGCATCAAGTAGACTTACATGGGTCGGGTTTCGGAGCACGAATCAGATTTTTAAAAGTTAACGATGCTAACTTTAAAGGTTGGTGTCGCTAACCTGCTTCAGTGGGGTTATTTGGACAGTTTTCCTCATTTACCCCATTTACGAACCAAAATCCTCCTAGGTTATTTTCATAGCAAAAGGTGCGAAATTTGGTCATTTTGATCAAGGATTTTGTGTAGTAAAAGTTTGTGGAGGTTAGATTTAACACCCGAAATGCGTTCTCTAGTTATTAATTCACAAGGTTAGTTATTTTGAGTTTTAGGGTTTCAAAATCTAGATGTCCAAATCTGAAAGTATGCTTCGATTCATCTCATGTGTTGTTAGTGGATTGCTAATATATGTTGTATTGAGTCCTCGTTGTGAATATTGTGATATTTTAACGGTTGATTTGGTAAAACCGTGAAATTGGGGGTTTCGGTTTGATAGAATATGATATTCACTAATTGTGATTTGTATTAGCTATTTATTTCTTAATCATTTGAGTTAAGTATTCTGGAAATGCCTGAGGATGTTTAAGATATGATATGTGATTTCATTTTACAGTTGATACTCGTAGGATGGAAGGAAGTACGTAAGATACAGGTGGACCACGAGATGCACCTATGCCAGGTGTGTAGTTCTAATTCATTATTTATGATTATATTATGATATAATTGAATTAACTGTAAATCTTAATTTATTGAGATAATCAATTTGTACGAGGTATACAAGGTTGAGAATTTCCTATCATAAACGAGTACTTGGTGTGATTGAGCACTCTAAGTGACTAGGATAATTAAAGAGATTGAGATCAATGATGTTTTGTTTTAGTAGTCACTGAGAAATGATGAAATGATTTACTAAGTCTTAATTATTTCTCATTGAGCTTAGTTAGCTCATAAAAATGGTTATGTTGTATGTATTATGGGTTACCGGGGCAAGAAGATTGCAGAGGGATGAATGACTAACTTGGGGCAAGACTTTTGGACTTTTTGTGAACTATGGCATGCTCTTTTGTATAGTTTTGTAAAAAAATGGTCTTTTGTAACCTAGTTTTGGGACATATTTGTATTAAGTAATCGTGTTTATGATAACTGCTTGTGCTTTTGTTTCTTAACTTTGATTACATTATTAAACCCTTTTGGTTATTAGAGTATTTATTGGTGTAATTTGGAGATAGGAAAATGGGAGTTACATGGAGGGATCCACATGTATCTCTTCCTTGCTGACTCCGTGTCCTAAGAAATCCACATTTCACATCAAAATTCACATTTTTAAATAAGTACTGAAAATTCTTTGAACTATTTCCGCTATCAAGAGATATACATTTTTTATTAAAAAAAAGTCTTTTCATTATCTTGTCCTTATCGGATTTAAGCAGCGAATGTTGAAAAAAATGGCACTTAGGGTAATGGAAATGTCGCACCTACTATAGATGTTTTGAATTTCGGTAGTAATAATGGGGGTTGTCCTTTCAGTTCTAAATGTAAGATATTATATAAACGGGTATGTATCATCATTTGTATCTAAGATTCTTTTCAGTCTCATTTTTTACTACTAGTTTATTCTTATATAATCTCAGATTTCCAAATCGAGGTATGGAAAACAGATCTCCTATGGAAAATTTTTTAGACACTGAGTCAAATTTCTTAAGGGAAGAGGGTACCTCCCTATCGTTTAATCAGATACCTCCACTGGAGTTTGGTAATTATAGTATCCTAAACTCCTTTTTATTTCTTATTCCTTTCTCTAGCGTTCTGATTTTTGTTTTAAATTATGTGAGGTATAGATTTTCCAGATATATTACCGCTGGATCAACTTCAAGATGATCCTGAAGTTTTTCCTCTGATGGGTATTCTCCCAGAAGATCCACTTCCTTTAAATGAAGACATTGCTGTTGGGCAATCTCAATATATACTTCCAGGTTAAGTCATTTTGTTAAGCTTTATGTTTGTTTTGCTTGATTATCTAACATACGTTATACACAGATCCATTCGTAGATGATCTTACTAATGATAATCTAAGCATGAACGTGCCCATACTGCATAGTGGAGTAGATCTAACAAATCAGGGGTTTCTAACTCACATTCAAAATCAGGATCAAATACAGTCGATCCATGATGACACTATCGGGTTCGCTTCAGCGAATCCTGAGTTTAAGGGTGGTTTTCAATATCAGGATCACCTTCAGATGATTCAAATGAATATAGAGGGATTTAAAAATCTTGGGTTCATGGTTGAAAATCAACCATTACTACCGACAACAAGTACTAATTTTACTGAACCAAAGTTTATCTTTGGATCAGCAAATCAGGATCATGCTCAAATGATCCCGAATTATAATAGTACAACCGCATTTAATTCTTTGAGTCAAAGAACCACAGTAATTGGCAGTGGAAGTGGTTCTAGACATGCGTTGAGTAAGGAAACAATATCCATGCATTTTGACAAGCCCATTTTGCAAGCTGCAATGGAACTCAACGTTGGATCAACACAGTTGAAGCAACGTTGTAGGAAGTTAGGCATCAAAAGTTGGCCTCGACGACAGATTATGAGTCTACAAACTCTTATTAACCATACTCAGGTTAAGAATTGTATTTCTTTCTCCACAATTTTAATACCATGAGATTGTAATGACTGAAAGTATTTATGCAACAGGAATTGGATAATAATCCTAGTAGAGCAGACGTAATACTTGGTCTAGAGAACGAGAAAAGAGCAATAGTCGAGGGTTCCAGTTCGAAGATAACTGATACCATAAAGAGATTGAGGCAAGCTACCTTTAAGGCTGTTTACAAGAAAAGAAAGGTTCAGAAGAGGGAAGAAGCTTCATCAGGGACCCATACACAGCAGCAATCTCTGCCTTCTGTTTCTGCTATGAGTGCTTTTAACTATGATTTTCTCAAGACCATAAGTGAAGAGAACCCAGAAGACTTGGCAGGTGACATAGCCCGCCTTCGGCTTTCAGATTGAATTTCTCCCAATATTAGTTTAATGGAACTGTTGGTAGGAATGATGGTAGGTTTTCGATAATAGTTATTGGTCAGGTATTATCAAAATAACAGGTTGACTGTGCAAGGATAGGGGCAGATAAAGTGTCTAAATGTATGGTTCTATAGTATTATAAAATATTCCTATAGTATTTTAGCTTCATAGTCTATTTTAGAGTTTCTTTGTATATGAATCTTGGTAAGTTTTTAGACTTGTTGTTCACTACGATTATTCCTAAGTACATGTTAGTCACACATTGGACCAATATAGTTGATCAGGCTCTATCTATCCTAGGTATGATTAAATAATTACCTAGGCCTACTCGTAGTGTTCAACTCATCTTATTACTTTTGTATTGTTCTAATTATGACACTGTTCTACTATGTATGTACTTATACTTTATAACAATATCATTGTATGTTAAAAGTATACTTTGTACGAAATGTTTTAGAGAGTTTTAGTCTCATTGTATTTATAGTTGTATATAGTGTTCTCATCGCGGGTCAGAGTATATATATAACTCCTATATAGATTGTTGGTGGGGTTTGCAGTATTATTAGTTTTTGTTTTGTACCTCAAGACTATCAAATAAGGATCGGCCAGATGAGAAGTACCGGTGGACAGGATCATTTTGGCATTAAAGCTGTTATGAATCCAAAACCCAAGCGATAGTTCAAACTAGACACCTCACCCATAAGTAGTCGAGAAGTAGTGTAATTAATAATAATACTTTTATTATAAGCCTGTTGCTATAGTTGTATTCCTCTTTCGAGGATACGAGTTCTCTATAGCCAATTTAGCTCTGATACCATTCTGTTACACCCCTGACCGAGGCGGCGGAACATGCCGGGCTGTGCGACTAAGTTCTTGGATCACAGACAATTGAATATACAGTACAAGTACAACAATAAACCAAAGGATAGTTGTATTTCATCTTGAAGTTTGAATACATGGTTCTTACAAATAATAATAATAAAGTACATGAAATGCCTTAACAGATATAACAAAACTAAGTTGCCTTAAATCCGTGAAGATTTCCATCTTCTGAAAGTCTCATTGATTTCCTGAGAATACATGTAGTTTTGAGGGTCAACACAAGGTTGGTGAGAGTTACAGGTTTTCTGCTAAACACAATACTGATACTTTTAAAATAACTAAAAGTATTCCTTTTGTAAGTATAACCATACTTGTAAATGAGTTTGTACGTTTATGAGAAAACCATCAATGCTTATAGTTGAGTCCTATAACCGAGCTATTTGACTGAAATGTACCCCCTACAACGCTTCATGGACGTCGTAGTAATGAAAAAGATAAGTATCACCTACATCGATTTGCAAGTCGAAGTTGTAGCTAACAACCATAGGTGGGGGTGTCAACCCGTATAGATCTGTACATATGTATCTCGCTCTACTTAGTTATGAATAGTGTCTCACTATCTAAGCCATTGATAAATGCAGGATAGACAAGTCTCATCCCAAAATGGTTTTTGTTATAAAAGCCAAGTATGTTGATAAGTATATACGTAATAGTGTACAATACTCGCTTATTGAAAACATTTTATATAGCTATAATAACATTTATAAAACTTGATATGAAATTTGTAAATGTTTATATTGCACATGTATTCTCCCCCATAATATATAAAAACATAGACAAAGGGGCCGTAACACTCACTTTTGAAGCGTGAATTCAGCTTAGATTCGAGAATAATCGCGTTCGAGAAACACCGCGAAATAACACCAACGAAGACTTAAGCGGCAAAGGGGTAAAGGGAGAGAGGAAGAAAGTTAGATGCTTGGTGAATTGGTGAAAATAAATGAAGAAGATGCATCTTATTTATAGGGTTGAAAATCACTATTCGTCACTATTCACATCACTATTCACGAGGTAAGCGCTTACATAATCATTACGCTATGCTTTCCGATTTTTTAATTAGTATTATTTTTTAGACCGGAGAATTGTTGAGCCGAGTACACTGATTCTAGAAACCTAAACAGATAAGTTTTTCGAGTTGCAGAACATCGGGAAATCGCGTTCAAATATTGCGTTCATTTATCCGCAGTATCTGATTAGTTGACTTTTATAAATATTTTTACTAAAAATATTTCGAGTATGGAATCCAATAATAGACCATAGTCTGAGTCCAATAATGTTCCCGGAATTTCCATATGAGGTGCGCAAGTGCCTCAACGGATCGAAACGATTTATGTAGTTAAAGAAAATCAGTGTTACACTGGTTTGTTTTGGCATGTTTTCTTATAACAGTCGTAACTTTTGCATATGAGCTCCGTTTTGAATGTTATTTATATTTCCGGAATCAGGGAAACATGTACTCTGAGGTTAGATTGCTTGTTTTGTTTCACAGATGGTTAATACTTATTTTCGGTTTTTCAGACGTATTAACTAGGGTTTCAGTTTGTGCTTGAGATATTCCATTATAGGAAGTAAGATTTTATCTCGTATCTTATTTTAATCGTAATGACACTATATTTTCCAAAGTATGCATTGAAACTCAAAAGGTTTGGTTATAAAGAGGTTTGCGGTGAATTAACTGTTTATAGTTCTAGGTATAAATTTCCGGGATGTCACAGCGGTCATGACGAATGCTCGACCCTTGGTCTTAAGGGCTTCCCTTTCCCCTGCCTACCATCGGTAATTCGGAGAGTAGTGGGTGCTGGATTCTGAACCACTCCCTGAGTCAGACTGGGACACTAGGCCTTGAAGTGGCCTACCTGATTACAATTAAAACAAATTTTGACCTCCTGACGACAATGTTTAGCATAGTGGCCCTCCTTTCCACACTTATGGCATATTAACACCCAGCAACGCCCCTCATGATTCCTTCCACACTTACCACACTTGTCATGGCTCCTTTGCCCTTGCTTTCCCTGATCTGCCCCTCGAAATTTCTTTGACACCTGCTGAGTCTAAGTAGGCGTCGGACGCTTCTGCCTTTGTTGGGTTTCCAATTCCAACTCTCGGGCCCGAGCGGCCACGATCATATCAGTGAGAGTTTGGTGCCTAGAAGCAGACACAAATTCCCGAATGTCTGTGCGAAGCATCGCCAAATATCGAGTCATCCTCATACGCTCAGTTGCCGCAAATTCTGGACAGAAGAGTGCTCGCTCATTAAACTTTTTGGTGATCTCAGTCACCGTCTCAGTAGTCTGGGTCAGATTCAGATATTCCTGCGCCAAGTGCTCCATTTCCACCTGTGGAACATACTCCAGTTTGAACTGTTCCTTGAATTGCGGCCACGTAATAGCATCCAACTGAGCAGGGGTGAGATCTTTCGTTCGTATTTCCCACCAATCTTTCGCACCCTCTCTTAGAAGATTTACCGCAAATGTTACCTTTGAGTTCTCAAGACATGAACAGGTGTGGAAGGTACCCTCTACCGCGGAAATCCACCGCATACTGACAATCGGATCCCTGCCCCCATCAAACATCGGAGGCGAACAAGCTGAAAAGTCCTTATAACTTGCATCCCTAGCCCGTGATGTGCCCTGAGTAGCCAGTCGCTCCTCGAGCATTACCCATAGTTCAGCCATAATCGTACCAAAGAACTGAGGTATCACAGCCAACACTTCTCGCGAAACCTCCTCCGCTATCAAGTTGCAGAGATTTTCATCAGTTGACCCTTCCCAACTCGAGGTACCCGCATCTGGCCCACCGTTACTTCGAGTGATTGCCATTCTGAAATGCGCAATAATTTTAATATCAATGTTCGGGTCGCTCCTATCTATCCAACTACTTGACTTTCTTGGACTTTGGTTGACTACTCTTGGCTCAAGCATGAATCCTGTGCTTTCGGTAGTACTGACCTGGTACTACCTTCCACACCTATTTGCCCTTATTCCAAGTTCATCAACCATCCTCCTAAAATGTCGCACATACACCAAAAACCACTTCCTAAGGACCCTGTGATCATGCACCGTGGTGCCTAATCATTTGATCTAACTCTCCATCTCACACGTGCCTAAGAGAACTACTGCCAACGTCGTCGAGTCGCCTCACGGATGCACAGCCGTACACAATCGGGAATAAGATAGACGTTTGAATAACTGATCTACCCTTAAGTCACAACCAAACAAGGAACAGCCAGTAAGGCCAGACCAAGAATTCTTTAGGCTATCTTACCCTAATTGTATATAACCTACTAGCATTCACTAAGCAACCTAACGACGGTAGCATAACATTCCAAGCAGCACATATTGCACAAAACAGTCCATAGAGTATATTATCCAGGCAGTTCTACATCCTAGCATAATACATAGCACAAACTTGGCATGGGTATTTGGGAATTACAGAACTTACTTGAGCTCGGTTGACGGTTTGCATCGCAGCTTCTCTTATTTAATTTAACTTTCCAAAAACATTTTCTTAACAAAATCGCTCAGTCCTAAGTTTGAGTTTGGATTCCCAATACAGTTCATCCAAATCCCTCAAACCAAGGCTCTGATACCAATTTGTAACACCCCAATTCCAAGATTATAAAATTTTATTTATTACCAAAGTTCCAACAAAATCTTTGTTTCAAAAAGTAAAACTGTTCAACATATTTATTAAACCAACAACAGAATATTTGAAAATCATAACATAGTTCATTAAAATAAATCTCCTGTATGCAATGTGCCGCCGTCAAGCCTTGCCCTTTCCTTTTTCATTTGAAATACCTGAAATGTTATAAAATCAACGGGTAAGCTTAAAGCTTATTTACCATACATGCCCACACATCAAACAACCCGTCCTCGAGAACGACCCGACCCTACCCGCCATACAACAGCTACGGGCGTCTATCATACGACAGCTATGGACACGGGGCGGTTCTACCAATCATACAACTGCTATGGGTTCCCGGTTATGGCCCAATCCATCATACAACAGCTATGGGAAAAGGCAATAGTCCAACTCGTCATACAACAGCTACAAGGGGACACACATTAGTACTGAGCCCAACAACAAATAATCATAAATATAGAGCAAATCATATAACTGTAAATAACATACAAGATGCCTAACATCCAACATCATATAGTAAGGTGAGAATACTCACCTGATTTGAAACATCACAGATATACTCTACTATCCCCACTTAGCTCGTCCACACAATTATATCCCACATACACAACATGTCAAGCACTGACCAAACTCCTATAGACTTGTCTAAAAGTCATACCCAACGTTTGGTAACCAACATTGGTCGAAAATAAGCCTTCGGGTCAAACAGCCGCTCGCCGCGGCGCGACCTTTCTCTTACGTGTCGCGGACTATCATTACACTTACGGGGTTTTACTCGAACCCGCGTCGCCGACATAGCCTGTCTGCGTCATGGACTCGCAATAGTCCGATATCCTATTTTGCTCTTAACCAATTCAGTCATCGGCTAGGGTTTCACTGTATACTCTTCCTGGGATCTGGAACTACCCTAAGGTCACTTCCTTATGGATATGCAAGTCCATACATGTCCACAGTCCAACCCTAAGTGTTACAAGTCATCTAAGACTATTAACCAAGGGATAACACCATAAGACGAGATAAAATGAAATATCAGAAAGGTAGATCCTCTTACCTTGCTTTTGGAAAACGGAGGAATGCACACGCTCGATTACAAGCCTTTCCCCACGTTGTATCTCCTCCTTCCAAACTCTCAAAATCTTCAAAGCCTTGGAATCGAAGAGCCTCCGCTGAAACCAGTCGACTCCACTCCAGAAAACTTCCAAAAACACGAACCCTAGGGCTGGGACCCTTTATATAGGTGTTTAAATCCAAATTAGGGTTTTTCATGACTGCGGCGCACCGCACCGCGGATTTTCCCTATCCGCGCCACGTGTACAAAATCATTCGCGTATTCGGAATCTTCCAAAGCTGCGTTGCGGATCCAGTCGGGCCGTGCCTCGGCGCAACGGGTCTTACAAGCATTCCCTTCACTTTGGTTTGATAGCTCCTCCTCAACTGACAGTGGTCTTTGTACACTGCTTGTTGAGGAGTCATCAGGTCCATCTGTGAGTTTGGACAGTTCGGACACATGGTTATCAGTTGCCCTGGCTTCGGAGTCCGCAACCCTCACAGTTGGATCAAACAAAAGTGTGAAGTCTGTATCAAATGTGGTGATTGGTACAACATCAACAGCCGGTTTAGGAAAGATGGATGACATGGGGAATGGATGCAAGGATTTCTTGATATAGTAGTCATCAAACGTGAGGTTAAAGGTTTCTTCAATTTTGCGAGTCCTCTTGTTCATCACTTTATAAGCCTTTGAGTCTTGAGAATACCCAAGAAAAGTCTATTCTTCTGATTTGTCATTGAATTTTGTCAAATGATCTTTCAAGTTCAAGATAAAGCACCTACAACCGAAGATGTGAAGAAACATGACATTTGGTTTTCTTCGGTTGAGTACTTCATAAGGTATGATATGAAATCTCTTGTGAATGTAGGATCTATTTTGAGTAAAGCAAGCAGTAGAAATGGCTTCGGCCTAGAAGTGCATAGGTAAGTTTGCAAAATTAAGCATGGTTCTAGCTGCTTCTCACAAAGAACGATTTCGCCGTTCTACAACACCATTTTGTTGAGGGGTATATGGTGCTGAGAAGTTGTGACTAATCACCTTTGTTTTCAAAAATCCATCAAGGGTTTGATTCTTGAACTCCGAACCGTTGTCACTGTGCACAGTTCGGACCGTTTTGTTCAGCATTACTTCCATTTTCTTAATGAAATTACTGATTTCTTCAGCAGCATCTGACTTGTTTCTTAAAAACAAGACCCAAGTAAACCTTGAATAATCATCAACTATCACAAGAATGTATTTGTTCTTTCCTATTGACTCCACTGCGGATGGACCACATAAATCCATGTAGAGAAATGAAAGGGGTTCGGTGATTTTAGGGTTGATCACAGTTGGATGCCTTTGTTTTGTTTGCTTGCCATGCTCACAAGCAGAGCAAAGTGAGTCATTATCGAATTTGAGAGCTGGCATTCCACGAACCAGATCCATAGCCACTAACTTATTTAAGTCTTTGAAGTTCAAATGAGCAAGTCTTCGGTGCCAAAGCCAGCTGACATCGGAGTTGGCTTTTGAGAGAAGACAAAAAGATTGTCCGCCAGTTACAGGCTTCAGATTTAAGGGAAACATTGATCCCTTCCTTTCAGATTTCAGCAAGACTTTGTTTGTTGCTTCTTTTGTGATGACACTTCCTTGATTGTTGAATGTGACTGCATTACCCGTTCTAACCACCAATTGAGATATGCTCATGAGATTGTGTTTTAACGCTTCAACAAATGCCACTCTATTGATTGTAAATTGGCCATTTGTTATTTTACCATAACCCCGAATTGGACATGTTTCATTGTTACCAAAGCGTACATTTCCAGCATCATCCAAAGTCCTATAGTCTCTAAGAAATTCCCTCTTTCCTATCATATGTCTTGAGCAGCCACTATCCATGTACCATTTTGCATCGTACCGCTCATTAGACATTACCTACAATTAATCAAGAAGGAGTTGGTACGCAATCAATCTTGGGTCCTCAAGGTAAGTGAAGGATTCTTGAATCCACTTTTCTACGGCTTCTTCTGATATTTCATTAGCATTTAAGTTGATCAGATTCTCCGAAGCCTCATGTGATGAACATGATTCCGAAGAGTCTGAACATGATTCTGAAGAGCTTTTTGTCAAATTAGATGAGTCGGAAGTGACTGACAAAATGCAAGTCTTCGGAACCCATTTTTGTTTGGATGATTTTGACTTCGAGGTTTTTGATGTAATCTTTTTACTTGAAATTGTTGAACTCATTGATGATTTAGAAGATTTGGTTTTTGCAGTGAGATTTTCTTTTAAATCATTTCTTTTCAAATTTTGTTTTGAATTTTCAATTGTCGATTTCCTGGATATTGAACTGCACAACGTAGAGGTACAAAGGTACTCTTCGTATGCCAACTTGAAATCATTTAATGAAAGATTCTTATCTTTAAACAGATCCAAATTTTTGTCTAACCATTGATGGAATGTATTTATCAAGTTGTTTCCTTTTGAAAATGTTTTCTTTGTTGGTTTTTGAAATTTGGGATTGGGAAAGTTCGGATTAGTTGGTGTAAAGGATGGTTTTGAAGGTTGATTCTTGACTTCTGATACCTTTGAATCAATTGGTTTTGTTCCAGAAGTCGAAGCAATCGCATTTGTTGATTTTGAAACTCTGAAGGGTGTTTTTCTTTTGACAAGATTTAGAGTTTGTTTCGTTTTCAAATTCATAGCAATAGGTTTCTGAATTGGTTTTGTAATCATAATTGCTGGTTTTGTTTTGAAAGTAGAAGCATGGTTTTGAATTTGAGGTCTTTTCAAAATCTGAGGTTTTTGTACCGAAGCATTGGAAACAACAATTTTTGATTTTGCAATAGCATTTTCAAAGATTGTGACATCACATGATTCCATTAATTGAAAAACATCCATCTTCGGAGCTATGAGTTTCTCCATAACTTGAATTTGTTTGTAGTTTCGATTGGTGTAAATGTGATTATCATTTTTGAGATTTAAAAGATGTGACATGTTTTTAGGAATCTTTTCTTTCTCATAACACAGACGATTGTAGATGTTATGTCCATATAAATCTTGTTTTCTTATGTTAATTTTTACTTCCATTCTTTCATTCATTTCATTTTCAACCATTTTTGAAGATGAGAAGAATCCTTCCTCAGTAACTGTGGAATTATCCTCCTCAAGAAGTTTTTCCAAGTCGTGTTCAATTAACGGTAATCCGTCAGATTTCACAAAAATTGCATTTTTGACATAAGATATCTTCGGATAGATACAAGCCACATGAACTAGCCTTTTTGAATTGTCCTTGAGATATTGATCGTAGGAGACACAATCTTCTGTGATTTGTAATTTTGATTTCACAATTTCCTTATGTTCAGAAGTTTTAGGTTCACAATCAATTTTTGCTTTTTCTTTATCCACCGAAGACAATTGTGAGATGTCTTTGGAGGGTGATGCGGATGCGGAGGATGATTTTAATAAAGTCAATGAAGAGCAATCAATTTCCTCCATATCCGAATCGCTTTCAGAATCCTTTTTAGATGCAGTTTCAACAATCACTTTTTATTTGTTTTCAATTTGAGGAACACTCTTTTTCAATATTGGTATCTCTTGTGGCAATAACATTAACAAATTATCAGCAGTTAGATGTTTTTCTACAAAGACTAAGCCATGTTTATATGAAGGGTTGGTGACTTCGGATCCTGACACTATGGATTCACATTCATAAGATATACTATCAACTTCTTTAAGATTAAACTCAATGAAAGGTAACAGTTGTCTATGTTGAACATTACACACATCAGCTGAATGATAAATATGAGTAATATGAGCATATAAATGTTTTGCAGTTTCAAAAAATATATTACGTTGTCTCAAGATTACATCATGATTGTTCAAATGTTTTTCTCTATTCTCCTCTAGCAGAGAGATTCTTAAATTGGTCTTTTCTAGAGCTAGCTTCAAACTTTCTACTCTCCCCCTCAAGTTGAGAATCTCCTGCTCACTGATTTTCTCCATATTTTTCGCATCAACAAGCAATTTATACATCATGGAGCAATCACATGTTATTTCATTAATGATAGGAGTAGATTGAGAAATAGGAATTTTGAAAGTTGAGAGAAGTTTGGATACCTGTTCCGGAATGGTCAGGCGTGTGTCATTTGCCATCAGACAGATCTCCTCATCATCATCCGAAGTGTCATCAGACCAGATCTTCAGAATCCTAGCAACAAGTATCTCATTCATCTCTGAAGCCTTATAACAAAGACCAGCAGTCCCTTCATATCCCAGCTCCTCATCATCTTCAATCTCCTCAAAAGTACCCTTCAGAAAGCACTTACCATCATCATAGGCCATAAAAGCACTATGAGTTGGCTTTCTTACTTCTTCGTCTTCAGAGTCAGAATACCAGACTTGATATGATCCTTGGTAGTCCTCAGCAGCCATCAGGGCTAAGTCTTTGGTCTTCTCCCTTACTTCTTCCATTTTCCTTACATAGTAAGCTTCATCCTTCACTTGAGGTTTCTTCTCATTTTGCTTGCGAAGCATGCAATCTTTTGCAAAGTGATTCTTGCCACGACAGTAATTGCAATCATAGACTGAATCACCAGAAACTTTCTTCTCTTCGGTCTTCTCTTTTGGTGACTCTGAAGCCTGTGTTTCAGATGGCTGCAGAGTTGAAGACTTTGAGTTTTCATCCTTCGGAGTATACATTTCAGGTTTAGGTTTTGGATTGAAGTTTGGTTTGTTGAAGTTCTTGACAAAGGGTTTCCCTGAGTTATTTTTGATGAATGGTTTCTTGAACCTTCGACTGTTTGCAGCATAGAGAGCAACTGTTTCACCATTGTTATCAACCATATGAGCAACAACTTCTTCATCACTAGCTTCTTCTTCTTCTTTTAAGACAAGGGCAAAGGATCCAGATCTAGTAGTTTCACTCCTTCGACCAACAATATCTGGTTCGTGTGATTTTAGCAAATTGTACATAGCAGCTAACTTGTATTTTTCAATGTTCTCATAAGATTTGACCATTAGCATGATGGGTCTCCATTCTTTGCGAAGACTGTAGAGAAATTTGATGTTGATTTCCTGTTGACTTTGGGTCTCTCCATACTTATCCAAGGTATAGATAATGTTACTAAGATGTTCATAGCATGCTTCAAGGTATTCATTCTCTTCTTGTTTGTAGTTACCAAAGTCTACCAGAATTCCTGAACCTTGCTTGTGTGAAGAATCTTGTCACCTCCAAAACGAAGGGCAAGATTATCCCACATTTCCTTAGCAGACTTAGCATCAGCTATGTGATGACTAACATCAGGACCTAGTCCACTTCTGAGTTCACGCATGGCCCTTTCATCATTCTCTATTTTCTTTATATCAGCAACATTCAGAACTTCAGCTTCTTCACCATCTGGAACCACAAATCGACCACCAATATCGGTATGAGGACCATCAGTCCCAGATCTCCACAGATCTTTATCGAGACCAATCAGATAGTCCTTCATTCTTTCAGCCGAATAGTTATAGTAAGAAGTTACTAGAACATGAGCTTTTGTTGCAGAACCAATGAGATTTGCATAGTTGAGCATGTTGGCATAAGTAGCAGTAAAATCAGTCATTTTGAATGGATTTCAATAGGATCTGTTTAGAAAAACGAGTAATAGAGTCTTGCAACAGTTGCGGAAGATTAGATCTGAGAAACGATTCAGATCTAGAACTGTAACAATGAAATAAAGCTCTATGAACAGGTTTTCGAGCTGACTCGCTCTGATACCACTTGTTAGGTATTAAAATCGATTAAATAACCAAGTAATGACTTGTATTCTAACAATTGGTTTTGTACTAAGCAATCACACAGTGATAAGAACAGTTAATTAACACAGTGAATTAGATAACTTGTGCCGAATGCTTGATTGATTTAGGGTTTTACAATTTCGACGATTACAATCTCACACAGACACGACATGGTATTGCTGATATTTATACATGATTAGTGATACGCATACTACACTTTGTTATAGAGAATATCCTATCAGAGTACGACCCAATGGGATACAGAATTCATGCAACACGTAATGTACTATCACACGTGCACACAAAAAGGTGTTACAGCTCAGAAGTATTCGGATCCTCCAGGTTATACCCTTCGGAGTCTTTAGACTTTGGGGTCTTCTTATTTGTTGTTTTACACTTCAAGGTCTGGAGCTGGGTCTTCGGATGGTTGGGCACTTCAACACAAATATACTTCAACATAAATGAAGGTCATAATACAATAATAACGTATGCCTTTTGTCTTCTAGTCTTCTACAAACGCATTACCAACTTGTAATGCTTCCAAAGGCAGATTACAAAAAGATGCAGCTCTATAAAATCCTTCAGTCAATTGTACGGTAAGTCCTATTCAAGAAGCTAGTGACCTCTGCCCATCAAACATACAAAAAAACAAAACCAGAGTCTTTAAACTTTGTCATAAAAACATATATTTTTATTTATCTATATTAAGACTGAATATTAGATACATGAGCATAATCACCCCACTAAAAAGTATAAAAATATAGAAAATAGTCCAAATATACTCACCAACCATGGGCATCCAATACCATATTTTCTGATTAAGTATGAGCCTGGTTCATTCAACAAATAGTTGGATCATGAATTCATTAATTTGTTAAAAGGGTACTACAACATAAATAACTTTTTGGTAAAAAGAATAGTATTTGATACCGTAGTCTTAAAGACAAACATCCCAACCAAGCCTTCCATCAACAAAGTTATTTGTATAAATTAAGCCTCTTCATTCTTCAAGATATGGTGTACCATGATCTGATATGCTTTCCTTTGTGCAATATTATTTCTATCTATAATTAAATCAGTCTTGAATCTACAAAAAGATCAATGGAGAAGATGGACACATTTACATCACATTTGACAAAATTGTACATTTAAAATCACATAATCAAGAGACAAAATTATTGGCATTTATCAAAATAACAAATGTCTAAAAGATCCATCCACGAACCTGTTCAACAGAAATAAAGAGATGGAATCATGATATTATGACGTTTGGTTGACTTCAAGGAATTATGATTAACCAAAATTTGAAATCATGAAATCCAAGTTCGCTAAAATTATATCCAGATCAAATTTCGAAATCATGAAATCAAAGATGAAATCCAGGCCAAATTTATATCCAAATCAAGTTCACTATAACTATATCCAAGTTCTCTTCTTCCGGGTTAAATATCCATTGAGTAATTTCATCAAACACTTGGTGTTCATCTAAATGGCTTCAATTCAAATGAAAAAATCGATTACATGTAACCTTCAATTAAACATCAGTGGTTATTTGGTTGAATACACAAAGAACATAGTAAGAAGGAAGTTATACATACATAGTTAGGGAGAAAAATTAGGGACGTAAATATACCTTAGTAGTGGTTGCTGATGAAAGTAAAAAAAAACATCAATTCTTATTTAGCTAAACAAAAACCAAGAAACATCAGTTGATAGATAGAGATTCAGAAAATCAGTGGCGGCGGTGGGGCTCAGAAAGAATATCAGCAATGAAATTGTGTCTCTATCGCCACCAAAATCTGCTAATATTATTTTCAATCTGTTATATAAAAAACCTTAATTGCAGAGATATAAGGCAAGACAACCAGGATTTCAAAAATGAATCCTATTGACATTCGGAACTTGCGGTAAATGTGTAGGTTTTAAAGGTAAGGACGCGAGATTAAGGAAGTAATTTGGGCAACATGCAGTAACCGCCTCGTAACATTCTATTGTTGAATCAATTACATTGATTGTAAACATGAGAATGTGTAAAATAGGCGGGAAAAGAAAATCAATTACATTGGTTGTAAACCTGAGAATGTGTAAAATAGGCATGAAAACAAACCCGAGGATGCACAAGAGGCTGGCAGGTGGCAGTTTTCAATACTCTTTTATTAGAAGTAAAGATTTAGCAACCAATCAAGAGTTGTCATTTCACTTTATTATTTATTTATTTATTTTTTAAATTAAAAATGAGGATGTGATATTATGAGTATACCAAGGTCTATATGATGTTTGTATATTGATAATAGGATAGTAACATGACGCCCAATTACATGATGTGGAAGTGAGGTGGCACCCATCACATGTGATCATATGATGGATATATTTGATGGTCTAAAGGAATGTATAAATTTTGGTACTTGTTTGGGACATGTGATTAAGAATATGAGGAAGGTAATTATTTCAGGGCACATGGCTAGTCAATGTTTTCAGTGCTTGTGATTAACAATATGAGGAAGGTAATTATTGAGTTATACAAGTCCCATCATTGCTTGTACATATTCGAGCTATAACATTATTCAAGTTGTACAAGTCCGATCATTGCTTGTACATATTCAAGATATAACATTATTTGAGTTGTACAATTTTGGGAGATACTTTAGGGGTACCTTTTACAGAGCTATTCACCATGATTTTTTTTGCTTTTGGTTTTTTTGTCTCTTTTCAACTAATGCAACATCATCTCTTTTCTCTTGTAGGGCGAACTTCAGAAATTTTATTTATACCCTATAACATTCTTTGTAATTTGTATCTTATTATCTCTAAAACCCAATTTTCTTTCAATGTTAACATTAATTTAGCCTATTAATCCCGTTTATGACTTTTAACCACCACCACCAACATTAAAATTAAGCTAAGTTTGAAATTTTTTTAAAGTTCTACTAATACCACCATTACACACCACCGACGACTTACCACCGCAACAACCCACTACCATCAAGTGTGCGAAACAGAAAGAGATATAGATTGAAAGACAGTGGTTTGTTCAGATCGTTGAACGATGGTAGTTTGTTTAGATCGTTGTCTGAGAGTTGTGCTCCTTCGAGAGAGATTGAGACTGTTAGAGATAAAGTCTTTGAGAGATAGACAGAATAGAGGGTAAGAGACCAGTGGCTTGAGTGTTCGCCGCCGGCAAGGAAACATAAAAATGAGAGAAGTGGTGGCAAGGAAACAGAACCGCCACCATCAAGTGCCAGACGCGGAAGCGTTGTCGTGGTCAGTGTGCAACAGATCCAAGGAGAGAGATGGATTGATCGATATAGACACATTTCAAAAACAAATTTCCGCAAACACAACTTCGAGACGTCGAGAGATGGATTGATCGATAGAGACACATTTCAAAAACAAATTTCCGCAAACACAACTTCGAGACGTCGAGAGAGACAAACAGATCTGCGATGTTTTTTCTCCCACTGGAGCTGGATTTAAGCACTAAAGAGTGCCGATAGCAGTGGTGGCCGTCCTACGAATGATGGTGTTGTTCTTCGATTAGCAGTGTGGTGAGAAGATGAGATAAACGACTATACTTTAGGTTTTTTTATTTATATGTGGTGTGTTTAGGGTTAGTATTTGGCTTGAGTTTTTATATAAATTAGGCCGGATTATCTATAGATTATCTGTAGATTATCTGTAGGACTTTAATAACAACATTACGTTATCATGAAAACTAAAATGATTGTTATATTTATAGGCATTTGAGTGATATTAGTGATTTTTTATTATTATTAAACATTGTTTCTTCAATTTTTAATTTGACTTTAAAGGTGTCTTTTTGACTTTTTCAAAACGACATTGCCACATGTTTTTTTATAATAGCTTTGCTTAAACATATACATATTATATAAATTTATAAATAATAGAAACAAGTTTCTTAATTATTACCTAATTATTATTTCTTATAATAAAATTTATAAAAATAAAAAAGTGTTACAAGATTGAAATGATTAGTAATTATTACATAATAATTATATTTATTTATGGATATTTTGAATGGTAATAACGATAGGGTCAATTTAGATTTAATAAGGAGTCCATATAGGTTTTCCTGACTTGGAACCGAATAATAGTTTTTATGGTAAAAAGTTATAAAATCTATCATGCATAATAAAGCGTGAAATCTAGTGGATAGTGCAATTTCATTAAAAAAATAAAATACTATTTTTTTAAATCTTTGAACTTTTTTTAAACACGAAAATTTATATTACGTAGTTAGAAACTTTGTAATTTATATATTATTATCTTTAAATCCCAATTTTCTTTCAATGTTGACATTAGTTTAGTCTATTAATCTCGTTTATGACTTTTAACCACCACCACCAACATTAAAATTAAGCTAAGTTAATTTTTTTATAGTTTTACTAATACCACCATTACCCACCTCCGACAACTTACCACCACAACAACCTACTACCATCGAGTGCGAGAAATAGAAAGAGAGATAGATTGAGAGATAGTGGTTTGTTCAGATCATTGAACGACGGTGGTTTGTTCAGATCGTTAGCTGAGACTTGTGCTCCTTCCAGAGAGATTGAGACTATTAGTGATAGAGTCTTTGAGAGAGAGAGAGAGAGAGAGAGAGAGAGAGAGAGAGAGAGAGAGAGAGAGAGAGAATTGAGGGTGAGAGACCAGTGGCCTGAGCCCTGAGTGTTCGTCGCCGGCAAGGAAAAATAAAAAATGAGAGAAGTGGTGGAAAGGAAACAAAACTGCCACAACCAAGTGCTAGTGGTAGAAGCGTTGTCATGGTCGGTGTGCAACAGATCGAAGGAGAGAGACGGATTGATCGAGAGAGACATATATCAATTTTTTCCACAAACACAACTTCGAGACGTCGAGAGAGACAGACAGATCTATGATTTTTTTTGTCCTACCGGAGCTGGATTTAAGCACTAAAGAGTGCTGGTAGTGGTGTTGGCCGTCCGGCGAATGGTGGTGTTGTTCTTCGATTAACAATGTGGTGAGAAGATGAGATAAATGACTGTGCATTAGGTTTTTTTTATTTATATGTGGTGTGTTTAGGGTTAGTATTTGGCTTGAGTTTTTATATAAATTGGCCCGGATTATCTGTAGGCTTTTAATAACAACATTACATACTCATGAAAACAAAAAAGATATTAGTGATTTTTTTATTATTATTAAACATTGTTTCCTAAATTTTTTAATTTCACTTTGAAAGTGTCTTTTTGAGTTTTTCAAAACGACATCGCCACATAGTTTTTATAATAGCTTTGTATAAATATATACATATTTGTTATAAATTCAGCATTACCACGACAATTATGAACAAACTAAAAACTAGAATATAGATGAAGAAAGAAAGAAAGCTTGAGAGCTTGGAGAGAGTAGAGAGAGTTTATATCACTTGTGAAAGAGTTGATATGAGATGCATTTTCTTCCTTACATTGATGGTCTATTTATACTACCAAGTCTACTATTCAAATATAGTTGTTTAATTGGTAAATGCAAAGTGATGACAAAGTGATGACATAATGTTGTCATTCACCAATTACTTGTAACACTCCCCCTTGAATGACATCATTCTACATCAGAGTTCAACTTTGAAGTACTGCCTCATTAAAAACCTTGCTAAAGAAAACCCAATGGGAAAAAACTTTAGCGAAGGGAAAAAGAGTGCAGTGTCTAGTTGACTCCCCTTCATTTAGATATCGAATGACCATTATGTATTGTGTAGATGTCTCATTCCAATACCATGAACATGTTTTCTAAAGATCTTGGTAGGAAGTGCCTTTATGAAAAGATCTGCTGCATTGTTGCTAGATTGAACATATTTTAGTTCAATCTGTTGATTCTTTATACGCTCTTGAGTGTATTCAAAAAACTTTGGAGGAATATGTTTTGTCCTGTCGCTTTTGATGTACCCTTCTTTCATTTGAGCGACACATGCTGCATTATCTTCATAGATTAAGGTTGGAGATTTATCTTTATCTATTCCACAAGAGGTCAGGATAAGTTGTGTCATCGATCTTAACCATGTACATTCTCTACTAGCTTCATTTAGAGCAATTACTTCTGCATGATTTGAAGATGTGGCGACGAGTGTTTGCTTTTGAGAACGCCAAGATATTGCAGTACCTCCACTCATGAATACATATCCAGTTTGAGATCTAGCTTTATGAGGATCAGACAAGTAACCTGCATCTGCATAACCAATCAAGCCTTGTTTTGAACTATTAGGAAAAAATAAACCTAAATCAGTAGTTCCGCGAAGGTATCGTAATATGTGCTTGATTCCATTCCAGTGTCTTTTTGTTGGAGATGAACTAAATCTTGCTAATAGATTTACTGCAAAAGAAATGTCAGGTCTAGTACAATTAGTAAGATACATAAGAGCTCCAATTGCATTAAGATATGGTACTTCTGGACCAAGAATTTCTTCATTTTCCTCACAAGGGCGATATGGATCTTTGTCAATATTTAGTGATCTAACAATCATTGGAGAGCTTAAAGGTTTGGCTTTATCCATATTAAAACGTTTCAAGACCCTTTCTGTATAGTTTGATTGATGGACAAGTATCCCATTTGGCATATGCTCAATCTGTAAACCAAGACAATATTTGGTTTTCCCAAGGTCTTTCATTTCAAATTCTTTCTTTAAAAATTCAATCACTTTAAGGATTTCTTTATTCGTCCCAATAATGTTTAGATCATCAACATAGACGGCTATAATCACATATCCAGATGTTGTTTTCTTAATAAATACACACGGACAAATAGTATTGTTTTTATAGCTTTTGCTTATTAAGTAATCACTTAGACGATTGTACCACATACGTCCAAATTGCTTTAACCCATACAATGATCTTTGCAGTTTGATAGAATACATTTGTTTGGGTTTTGCACTTAATGCTTCTGGCATTTTAAATCCTTCGAGGATTTTCATATATATATCACTGTCAAGTGATCCATATAAGTAAGCAGTAACAACATCCATAAGATGCATATCTAAATTTTCAGAAACTGCTAGACTGATTAAATATCTGAAAGTGATTGCATCGATAACAGGAGAATATGTTTCTTCATAATCGATTCCCGGCCTTTGAGAAAAACCCTGAGCAACGAACCTGGCTTTGTATCTCATAATTTCATTTTTCTCATTTCTTTTTCGTATAAAAATCCATCTGTATCCCAATGGTTTCACAACTCCAGGTGTGAGTATAATAGGTCCAAAAACCTTTCTGTTATTGAGAGACGTTAATTCAGCTTGCATGGCCTCTTTCCATTTACCCCAATCCTGTCTATTTTGGCATTCAATGACAGATTGTGGTTCTGGATCCTCATTGATAATATTGCATGCAACTGAATAAGAAAATATTATATCTTCTAATTCATATTGGCTCCTTACTATTTTTATATGACCATAATTAATTTCAATCTCCTTATCATTTATTTCCTCAACTGGGGAAGTAATGTTATTTTGTGTTTCTTCATGAACACTTTCATTATGCTCAAACATATTTTCCATTCCTCTTCTTTTTCTAGGATTTGCATCCTTAGAACCAAATGGCCTTCCACGCTTCAGGCGTGCTTTGGATTCTTGAGTTACTTTTTCATCAGATTGTCTATCTGGGAGTTCAATTCGAGCTGGAGCATTAACAGTAGGTATATATGATTTAGTAACTCTTTTTGTATCAGTAAATGCATCAGGTAATTGATTTGCAACTTCTTGCAAATGTATTATTTTTTGAACACCCATCTCACATTCTTGTGTGCGAGGATCAAGATATGATAAAGAAGGTTCATACCATGAAACATTCTTTTCTTGGGTTTTCATTTCTCCCCCAAGTGTTGGGAAATTTTCTTCATTGAAATGGCAGTCAGCAAGACGTGCTGTAAACATATCACCTGTCAAAGGTTCAAGATATCTTATTATTGAATTTGTTTCAAAACCAACATATATTCCCAACCTCCTTTGAGGACCCATTTTTGTACGTTGTGGTGGAGCAATAGGAACTTATACCGCACTTCCAAAAATTTTAAGGTGGGATATATCTGGTTCTTTTCCAGAAACAAGTTGAAAGGGAGAATATGTATGATATGCACTTGGTCTCATACGAATCAGTGATGCAGCATGTAAAATTGCATGACCCCATATGGAAACAGGAAGTTTTGTTCTCATTATTAATGGTCTAGCTATTAATTGGAGACGTTTAATCAGTGATTCTGCTAAACCATTTTGAGTGTGTACATGTGCAACCGGATGCTCAACAGTAATTCCTATAGACATACAATAATCATTAAATACTTGAGACGTAAACTCACCTGCATTATCAAGTATCACTTTATTGATGTTATAATCAGGAAAATGTGCTCTCAGTTTAATAATCTGAGTTAGGAATTTTGCGAATGCCATGTTACGAGTTGATAATAGGCAAACATGAGACCATCTAGTTGATGTATCTATTAAGACCATAAAGTATTTAAATGGTCCAGAAGGTGGATGAATTGGTCCACATATGTCTCCTTGAATTCTTTCTAGAAATCTAGGTGATTCCCTTTCAACTTTCATTGGTGAAGGTCTTGTAATTAATTTCCCAAGGGAACAAGAAATACACGGGTTCTTATTACCTATTTGAGGGAACTTCTGGTCCTTCAATGGATGCCTAGATGTATTTTCAATTATTCGGCGCATCATTGTTAATCCTGGATGACCCAGCCTATCATGCCACAAACTAAATATTCTAGGATCACAAAATTTTTCTTTAACCACCAAATTTGACTCAACTATATTTATATATGTAAAATGTAAACCAGAATCAAATTGTGGTAATTTCTCCAATATATGGTTTTCATTTATTATAAACATATATTTCTTGTTTCCTATTGTTTTGGTGAATGTGTCATATCCATTAAGATATATATCATTAAAACCCAATAAATTTCTGTTTGACTTTGGGGAAAATAACGCATTACTGATTACAAACTTCGTACCATTAGGTAACATGAAACAAGCATTTCCTGCTCCTACGATCAAGTCTACAGGACCTGATATTGTATTTATGTGCCCTTTTACGGGTTTTAGTGTGGAAAAATATTTCTTTGTTTTCAAGATGGTGTGTGTGGTACCACAATCAATTATTAAGAGTTCTCCAAGATTTCCTTGGTTTTGTGCTCCAGTTGAACTCATTTTGAACTTCATATAAGAAAAATAAATGATGAGTTATGAACACAATTTTAATAAAAGTGACCCAAAAAAAACTTCATTAAGAAAGAAAAACATTACAATGAAAAATTAAAAAAAAACATGTTACAAAAAGGAAACTAGTTTTCTAGGATGTCTAAATCATTGCAAAAGTCTAGAGTGTTTAGTTCAATGTTTCCTAAATCAACACCATCGATGAGGTTTACTTCTTTCCCCTTTCCTTTAATGGAATCTTGGTAAAGTTTACAAAGATGGGGATCTGTACGACAGGTCCTTGACCAATGACCTGTGCTACCACATCTATAACAAGAACCTCCGGGGTTCTGTGATGTTCAGGCATCATTTCTTTTTTCTTGTGGTTGGACATTATTTCCTTGTGGAGTGTGTTGATTATTGTTTCTTTGACCACGCCCACGGTTATAAGGATGACCGCGTCCACGACCCTGAGTATAACCGCGCCCAAAATTTTGGTTTTGGTTAAAATGGTCTCGACCGCGACCACGGCCTCGTCCACGTCCACGACCACGACCACGTCCTCGTCCATACGAATTATTTCTAGGTTCATAAGTGATAGTAGCATTTGCTTCAGGAAGTGCTACTGAACCTGTTGGACGGGACTGGTGGTTCTTTATTAATAGTTCATTATTTTGTTCAGCAACAAGGAGAAGTGTATTAAGCTCAGAATATTTTTTAAGCTTTTGCATACGATATTGTTGTTGCAATGTCATATTTGATGCATGGAATGTGGAGAGAGTTTTCTCCAACATTGAAGCATCAGAAACCTCTTCCCCACAAAATTTTAGTTGTGAACATATTCGAAATAATGCGGAATTATAGTCATGTACCTTTTTGAAGTCTTGAAACCTCAACGATAACCACTCAGCCCTAGCACTTGGAAGTATAACTTCCTTTTGGTGATCAAATCTTTCTTTTAAGCTTTTCCAAAGAGTGCTAGGATCGGTGGTATTGAGGTATTCATACCTCAACATTTCATCGATGTGTTTGCGAAGGAAAATTATTGCACGTGCTTTATCTTGCGATGTGCACTTATTTTTTTCTTTTATAGTTTCAGATAAATCCATGGACTCAAGATGCATCGTAACATCTATAGTCCAAGGCATGTAGTTCTTTCCGCTGACTTCAAGAGCAGTAAATTCAAGCTTTGCAATGTCTGACATATTGTAGTTCCTAAGAAAAATAAAACTCATTAAATTTGTCGTTTAAAGGTGGGGATGAGTTTTACTATTTCTATTATAGTTACAGACATAATTAAATAGATGAATCTTCTCAAATTCCTTTTATTTTAAAATTTAAAATTTTATTTTTAATCGGTTGCGCATAAATAAACGTTAGTATATATAAATAGATGTCAGAGCATGAAAAATAGTTAGTATACATAAATAAACGTTAGTGTGCGTAAATAAACATTAGTTTATATAAATAAGCGTTAGTATACATAAATAAATGTTAGTATGCATAAATAAATGTTAGTTTGCATAAATAAATGTTAGTTGCCGTAAATAAACGTTAGTTGCATACATAAACGTTAGTTGCATAAATAAACGTTAGTTGCCGTAAATAAACGTTAGTTTGCATAAATAAATGTTAGTATACATAAATAAATGTTAGTTGCATAAATAAAAATTAGTATGCGATAATAAAAGTTAGTTTGCACTAATAAATGTCAATGAAGCGTAAATAAAGTTAGAATAAGAAATGAACTTCGTTAGTAGTCATAACGTCAAGGATAAATAAGAAAAGAAATTTGTTAGTAGTCATAACTTCGAGAATAAAATGTTCCTTTTTTTGTTGTCGTTATTATTATTATTATTATTAATTAACATTCTAGTTTTGATGATATTACATACCTTGATTAAGATCGATGTGTCTTTTAATTGCCTTCGTTAGAGCCTCGTGCTGATAACGTGTTATAAATTCAGCGTTACCACGACAATTATGAACAAACTAAAAACTAGAATATAGATGAAGAAAGAAAGAAAGCTTGAGATCTTGGAGAGAGTAGAGAGAGTTTATATCACTTGTGAAAGAGTTGATATGAGATGCATTTTCTTCCTTACATTGATGGTCTATTTATACTACCAAGTCTACTATTCAAATATAGTTGTTTAATTGGTAAATGCAAAGTGATGACAAAGTGATGACATAATGTTGTCATTCACCAATTACTTGTAACAATATTATATATAAATATTTTATAACATTTTTATATAACATAATTTGATAATTTGGATTTAAATAATAGAAATTAATTTCTTAATTATTATTTTATTATTATTTCTTACAATGAAATTTATAAAACTAAAAAAGTGTTATAAGTTTGAAATAATTAGTAATTATTATATAATAATTTATATTTATTTATGGAAATTTTGAATGAAAATAACGATATGGTCAATTTAAATTTCAGAAGGGGTCCATATATGTTTTCCTAACTTGACCCCTAATAATAGTTTTCTGGTAAAAAGTTATAAAAGCTATCATACATAGTAAAATGTGTAATCTAGTAGATAGTGTAATTTCATTAAAAAAACAAAATACTCTTTTTTTAAATCTTTGAACTTGTTTTAAACACTAAAATGTATATTACACGGCTAGAAACTTTGTAATTTGTATCTTATTGTCTCTAAATCCCAATTTTCTTCCAATGTTAACATTAATTTAGCATATTAATCCTTTTTATGACTTTTAACCACCACCAACAACATTAAAATTAAGCTAAGTTTAGTTTTTTTTAAAGTTCTACTAATACCTCCATTACCCACCACCGACGACTTACCACTACAGCAACCTACTACCATCGAGAGCGAGAAATAGAAAGATATACAGAACGATTAGATCGTTGAACGACGGTGGTTTGTTTGGATTGTTGGCTGAGAGTTGTGCTCCTTCGAGAGAGATTGAGACTGTTAGAGATAAAGTCTTTGAGAGAGAGAGAGAGAGAGAGAGAGAGAGAATAAAGGTTGAGCATAACCCATCACAACCCTTTCTAATGATCCATAACCCATGACTACCCTTGATAGCTGACAATAACCCATCATAACCCATCATAATGGTCCATAACCCCGCAAAACCCTTCATAATGGTCCATAACCCATCACAACCTTTCATAATTGACCATAACCCATCACAACCCTTTGTAATCGTCCATAACCCATCACAACCCTTTGTAATTGACCATAACCTATCATAACCCTTCATAATGGTCTATCACCATCATAAACCTTCATAATGGTCCATTACCCATCACAACTCTTTCTAACGGTCCACAACCCTTTATAACGGTCCATAACCCATCACAACGCTTGATAATTGACCATAACCCATCACAACCCTTCATAATGGTCCATAACCCAGCACAACCCTTCATAATTGACCATAACCTATCAAAACCCTTCATAATGGTCAATAACCCATCACAACCCTTCATAATTGATCATAACTCATCACAACCCTTCATAATGGTCCATAACCCAGCATAACCCTTTCTATGGTCCCTAACCTATCACAACCCTTCCTATTTGACCATAACTTATCAAAACCCTTCATAATGGTCAATAACCCATCATAATCCTTCATAATGGTCCCTAACCCATCACAACCTTCATAATAGTCCATAACCTATCACAACCCTTACATAATGGTCCATAACCCATCATAATCCTTCATAATGGTACATAACCCATCACAACCCTTTCTAATGGTCCATAACCCATCACAACCTTTTATAACAGTCCATAACCCATCTTCAACCCTTCATAACTGACCATAACCCATCATAACCTTCATAATGGTCCATAACCCAACACAACGCTTCATAATTGACCATAAGCTATCACAACCCTTCAAAATGGTCAACAACCTATCATAATCTTTTATAATTGTCCATACACATCACAACCTTCATAATAGTCGATAACTTATTTCTTCATAATGGGCCATAACCCATCACAACCCTTTCTAATGATCCATAATCCATGACAACCCTTGATAACTGACCATAACCCATCACAACCCTTCATAATGGTCCATAACCCCGCACAACCTTTCATAATGGTCCATAACCCATCACAACCTTTCATAATTGACCATAACCCATCACAACACTTTGTAATCGTCCATAACCCATCACAACCCTTTGTAATTGACCATAACCTATCATAAGCCTTCATAATGGTCCATCATCATCATAAACCTTCATAATGGTCCATAACCCATCACAACTCATTCTAATGGTGCACAACCCATCACAACCCTTTATAACGGTCCATAACCCATCACAACCCTTAATAATTGACCATAACCCATCACAACCCTTCATAATGGTCCATAACCCAGCACAACCCTTCATAATTGTACATAACCTATCAAAGCCCTTCATAATGGTCCATAACCCATCACAACCCTTCATAATTGATCATAATCCATCACAACCCTTCATAATGGTCCATAACCCAGCACAACCCTTTCTATGGTCCCTAACCTATCACAACCCTTCCTATTTGACCATAACTTATCAAAACCCTTCATAATGGTCAATAACCCATCATAATCCTTTATAATGCTCCTTAACCCATCACAACCTTCAAAATAGTCCTTAACCCATACAATCCTTACATAATGGTTCATAACCCATCACAAACTTTTATAATGGTCCATAACCCATCACAACCCTTCATAATTAACCATAATCCATCACAAACCTTCATAATGGTCCATAACCCAACACAACCCTTTCTATGGTCCATAACCCATTACAACACTTCATAATTGACCATAACCTATCACAACCCTTCATAATGGTCAATAACCCATCATAATCCTTTAAAATAGTCCATAACCCATCACAACCTTTCATAATTATCCATAACCCATGACAACCCTTTGTAATGCTCCATAACCTATCACAACCCTTCACAATGGTCCATCAGCCATCATAATCCTTCAAAATGGTCCATAACCCATCACAACTCTTTTTAATGTTCCATAACCTATAACAACCCTTTATAACGGTCCATAACCCATCACAACCCTTCATAAGTGACCATAACCCATCACAACCCTTTATAATGGTCCATAACCCAGTACAACCCATAATAATTAAGCATAACCTATCAAAACCCTTCATAATGGTCCATAACGCATCACAACCCTTCATAATTGACCAAAACCCATCACAACCCTTCATAATGGTCCATAACCCTGCACAACCCTTTATATGGTTCATAACCTATCACAACCGTTCATAATGGTCAATAACCCATCATAATCCTTCATAATGGTCCATAACCCATCACAACCTTCATAATAGTCCTTAACCCATACAACCCTTCATAATGGTCCAAAACCCATCACAACCTTTTCTATTGGTCTATAACCCATCACAACCCTTCATAATTAACCATAACCCATCACAAACCTTCATAATGGTCCACAACCCAGCACAACCCTTTCTATGGTCCATAACCCATGACAACCCTTCATAATTAACCATAACCCATCATAACCCTTCATAATGGTCCATAACCCATCGTAACCTTTCATAATGGTCCATAACCCATCCCAACCCTTCATAATGGTCCATAAACCATACAAACCTTCATAATGGTCCATAACCCATCACAACCCTTCATAATTGACCATAAGCCAACCCAACCCTTTGTACTGGTCCATAACCCTTCACAACCTTTCATAATTGACAATAACCTATCACAACCCTTTATAATGGTCAATAACCCATCATAATCCTTCATAATGGTCCATAACCCATCACAACTTTCATAATAGTCCATAAACCATACAACCCTTCATAATGGTCCATAACCCATCACAACCCTTTCTAATGGTTCATAACCCATCACAACCCTTCATAATTGACCATAACGCATCACAAACCTTCATAATGCTCCATAACCCAATAGAACACTTTTATGGTCCATAATCTATCACAACCCTTCTTAATTGACCTTAACCCATAACAACCCTTCATAATGGTACACAACCCAACACCACCCTTTCAATGGTACATAACCCATCACAACCCTTCATAACTGACCATAATCCATCACAACCCTTCATTATGATCCATAACCTATACAATGTTTCATAATTGTCCATAACCTATCACAACCCTTCATAATTAGCCATAACCCACCGCAACCCTTTGTAATGGCCCATAACCCATCACAACCCTTCGTAATTAACCATAACCTATCACAACCCTTCATAATGGTCCATTATCCCATCGTAATCTTACATAATGGTCCATAAGCTATTAACACCCTTTCTAATGGTCCATAACCCATCACAACCGTTCATAATTGACCATAACTCATCATAACCCTCATAATGGTCCATAACCCAACACAGCCCTTTCTATGGTAAATAACCCATCACAACGCTTCATAATTGACCATAACTTATCACATAATGGTCAATAACATATCATAATCCTTTATAATGGTCCATACCCATCACAACCTTCGTAATAGTTGATAACTTATTTCTTCATAATGCTCCATAACCCATCACAACCCTTAATAATGGTCCATAACCTCAAAACCCTTCATAATGGTCCATAACCCATCACAACCTTTCATAATTGACCATAACTCATCACAACCCTTTATAATGGTCTATAACCCATCACAACCCTTTGTAATTTACCATAACCTATCACAACCCTTCATAATGGTCCATCAGCTATCATGAACCTTCATAATGGTCCTTAACCCATCACAACTCTTTCTAATGGTCCACAACCCATCACAACACTTTATAACGGTCCATAAACCATCATAACCCTTCGTAATTGACCATAACCTATCACAACCCTTCGTAATGGACCATAACCCATCATAATCTTTCATACTTGTCCATAAGCCATCACAACCCTTTCTAATGGTCCATAACCCATCACAACCCTTTATAACGGTCCATAACCCATCTCAACCCTTCATAATTGACCATAACTCATCATAACCCTCATAATGGTCCATAACCCAACACAGCCCTTTCTATGGTCCATAACCCATCATAACCCTTCATAATTGATCATAACCTATCATAACCCTTCATAATGGTCGATAATTGACCATAACCCATCACAACCCTTCATAATGGTCCATAACCCCATACAACCCTTCATAATGGTCCATAACTCATCACAACCTTTCATAATTGACCATAACTCATCACAACCCTTTGTAATGGTCCATAACCCATCACAACCCTTTGTAATTGACCATAACCTATCACAACCCTTCATTGTGACAACTGTTAAAATTCGAATCGGTTCTAGATTTAAATAAACCAAATTGCACGTGTAGACACTATGACATCTGTCATTCGGATCATTCTTTGACTTAGTTCAGTTGCCTTAGACTTATTATTTTAACTTTGTTATAGAAAGAGGTCAAAAACCCACTTAGATGCTTGGATCCAATTAGAATCTAGAACTAGTATGCTTGACTAGTACAATTCAAGTGAATTATTTGAATTCTGCAGAAATATGCCAGTAAACTGTTAAAAATAATTGAAAATATCTTTTACAGTTAAAAATAATCATGAACAATTTAAAATAAAGTGAAAATATTAAAATTCACTTTATAATAATTATGAGGTTTTAATTTGGTCATAAAAACCTTAAAAAGTCTTAAAAACTCAAATTTTATAAATTTGACGTTTTAAAATCTATAAATTTCATCATAAGACTTATATCATCAAATTAAATTAATTAAATTATTAAATATAATTAGGAATGAAAAAAAATTTGGTTCCTAGAATTTATTTAATAATTATGAGTCATAAAAGTCTAAATAAGTCCTATTTTAACAAAACTTTTATAAAAATGATTAAGTTTTTATAAAATATAAATAATTTTATAAAAAAAAATAAAAGAATAGGTGAGGGAGCCTATGGATCCGGCCATCCTCCCCTCTCCCCATTGCATGTGACTTCTTTTCATCATTTTAGCCAAAGATACACTCCAACTCTCTTTTACATCTTCTTACATAACACTCAACAATTATTTCTCTCAAGACTCTCCTACTCTCTCTCTTTCTCTCGAAACTTTCCAGCCAAAAACACCATTTTCAAGCTCAAAATCGGATCATACTAGGTGTTCTTCAAAGGTATAACTCATGCACAAGCTTCTTACTTCATTTTCTAGCATTTTCCTATGATTTTAAGCACATATCTTCACTTCTACTCATTTCTTTTGAAACAAACTTTGGGTTATACAAAACCCACGAAATTTTGATGATGATGATGGTAGAAATTCACATAAACATCTAGAATGTTGCATGCATGTGAATTTCCATGACCAATCTATGTCAAAAATCATTAAAAATGCATTTCTTCAAGTGTTTTCTTCAAAAATTCGTGACATGCATAGTAACATTATGTATGAATCTGATTTGGAACTTTTAAGACACATGCATGATGCTTAAACCTTCATGCATGTACTCCTCGTAATGGATTAAGTCATAAAAACCAAGGTTTGATGCTAAAAACTTTCAAAAATGCATGAAATAGCATAAATCTATAAAAATACCTTAGACAATCTTTTTATTCTGGTCCGATTTATGGTGAGAACCTACGAACATAAAATAATTAACTGCAAAATTTCAAGGTCTAACTCGAAAGTATTGATTTTACACAAATGTAACAATAAATCATGACAATAATTCATATAAAATACTTGTCGGATGAAATAAAATCTGGGAAAATTACAGATGAATATATACAGTTCTTGAACAGTTACCTGGAAGTTTCAGACCTTTTTGTTTACTGTTGATGTACTGCTTGATTTATTGATGTTTTACATAAATTGGAAGATCCTCTGTAAAAGTGACAAACCAAAATTTTCAAGACTTCTATATAATGTAAGAGGTCTGTATAAAAGTGTCTAAAAGTTTTCAGACTTCTATATAAAAGTGTCTAAAAGTTTTCAGAACCAATTAATATTATTTTCACGAATGTAAGTGTTTTTGGCAAAATAATGATTAAAAATAGAGAAAACAGGGTAAAATTGTTCTAAAACTTCTAAAAATGGTTCTAGACACTTAATAAAATGTATTCCTCTGGAATTAAAATTTTGAACCCTTAAATAAATCGTTTACTAATTTTTCTTGATTTTTGTTTGAATTAAGACACTAAACGTATAAAACCGGAATTTGCAAAATCACAAGAATTGGATTATTTTAATTCCAAAATAGGTTTTAATAAATTTTTCAAGCGATATGATTATATAACAGAGGTCCAAAGATTATGGACGATTTTATAAACTTTTTCTATATTTTTCATGAATTTTGAGGTGTTTTTCAAGGAATTTAATGGAAAATAAATACTTAAAATGTATAAAAATTGTGAAATTTTTAAATAAGCCTTTAATTATAATAAGAAATGAAATTATATAGTTGTTAACTATTATAATTCATTTATAAGGTTTTTGAGAATTTTTCATATTTTGGAACACAATTAAACGTTAATAAGAAAACTCGAATTGTAAAATTTGTCATTGGAATTGTTCACAAGTATAATAATATGTACAAAAATTTATATTTCCGAATAAGGTTAATTTTTATATAAATTCAACCTTTGAAAGAAATAATTGTATTTTCTATGTAGAAATAAGCATATTAGTGATAGATTACCAATCTAGAATCTCACTAGTGTATTTCCCTATAATAGGTTCCCGATAAGAAATACGTAGACTATTCGCGAGCTTTGATAGTGCTATTTTCATATCACAGTGAGTATTCACAGCCCCTCTTTACTGTTTTATTATTTTGGGGTGGAAAAGCATGATCTTACTATTTTATGTTCGTTGATCTAAATTGTTTGTTCGATATGATTTTTTTTTGTGTTGAGGTATGTAATATGTTCGCATGAACTTTGAGAACTTATCGTACAAAGTCCCTAGTATACACAACTCATTAACTCTTTGAGCCGATGGTCATTATGGATAGCGTGCTATTAGGAATTGGCAACTTCTCACTTACTGGGAACGCAGAGTGCATTTTACCATTTACTTATGTCATGATAAGCATAAGTGGTAGGGCTTATTCTAGTCATAGGTTTGGGTTGTGGACTCATTGTTCAATTACATACATACACAAATGGTTTTTATTTTGCAACAAACTTCTATTTATGGAAATGTTTATCAATGCTCAGATTTTCACAATATTTTTAAAACGTTGTTCTGTTACAAACCTGTGAACTCACCAACTATTTTCATAGTTGACCCTCGTTTTTCATGCTTTTTCAGGAATCATCTAGTAGGTGGCACTTAGAGACACATCACTTGTAGAAGCATTGCGAGTGTGTTATTTTTCGAATATTTTGAAAATTTCTTTAACAATTGTTCAAAACTTATTGTAAATTGTAATGCTTTATAATACTATGGTTGGTGTTATCTTTAACTTTTGCGATGAGACCCTTTTTGTACTGTCGTATCCCGTGATTCCGCTTTAGCGGGGTGTGACGGAGAATGGTATCAGAGCCGAAGGTTATAGAGAATGCCGGTTTTCCGTTGGAGAACCCAAACTATAGCCAAAAAATTTCAAAAACAACTTTCAGATACTGAACATACTACTGGTATAACTAAAGTCGAGTGTGCATTATTGGACGTTAATTAAGTATAGCCTGGCCAACTATGCTTAATTAAGGAAAGGTAATGAGACTGGAAACGGTTATAGTAGAATTATGTTCAAAACGATTTTCAATTTAAACTTTTGAAACTAAAATTTTTTTTGGTGTGCGTATAGGCATTGCATATTATAAGCATTCATCTAGGTACACTTGGAAACTAGGTGCACTTCTATCACAATATCTTTACTTAGGAATAGTTTCATTTCTTATTAAATGCTAGGTTAACCTGTTAGGTTATATCACTAGCAGCTTAAGGAGCAACCTATCTAGTATTGAGAATGAATATTTTTCAAGGGATGCTAATTCTAGACATAAGGTTAGTAGCTAGAAAGCCACTAGTGACAATCCTAAGTCAACAATAATATCAATAATATCACAATACCTCTTATTCGTCTGCGTATTGGAGTTACGACTAGGAAAAGTGTTCCAATACCGACAAGGGTGACAATATGAGCTTTGCGTTAGGAGGCAGAAGAGTCGCCATGAGTAGTCATGACTTGGATTCCATTGATGAGCACTCCTGATATGACTCACGAGGAGACACGAAGGTTTAACCCATTGTTGCAGATACGCGAGAACTTCCTTTTATGTTACAATTTTAGCTTTCGGTTGTTCCATCTTAAACTTAAAACCCAATCTAGGATATCTCCTTGATTCTAAACCTCCCCCTATGTCATGAATTTCTATGATTAAGCTCAAGGCCCTCAGATGCACTAGTAATATTCTCAAGTATGCCATCATTTTACACTTTCAAAATACTAACATGTTTATGAGACAATCGTCGACCTTACGCTTTTCATTCACAGTTCAACTTCGCATTTCTTCGATATTTGGAAATTTCATGTAATTTCCTTGGGCATGTTCTATGGCGCGAAGTCACTTTTCATCTAATAGCTCTCATTATGGGGATTTATAGAAAGCTCTCTATCATCCACATCCAAATGTTTTGCTGTGCCCTGAAGAAGAAGACTAGCTATACAGGGGAATATCTCTATATATATGAAAAACCAATGTGCATCGACCCTTTCCTTACCCCTACGGGCTACCTTTCTTAAGGCCCTCAAACTTGCATAAAATGGGTTTTAAACATTCATGATATGGATGTGAATGAGTCAAATTACTACTCCCTAGGTCTATTAGTGAATATTCTCTCCAGGGATTATGAAACAAGACATTTTCTTTTTATTGCTCGACCTTCGACCCTTATTTCTTTCATACATTCGTTTGAGTCCTTATCGGCATTATTGATTTATATTGTTATCAAGGATTACATCCTCTTACGCCACACACTAAATCTATAACTTAATATTTGACTCTATAAAAGGTACGGAACTGCATCCATACCATACAACGTTTTATAAAAAATTCATGTCCTCTATTATGCGGAAAAACTCACATGTATTGACATCGGTAGTTAGGTACGACTAGCTATACTAATCCAATTATTCCTTACTTCTTAATCCTTCTTTGACAACCTATTTCACTTCACCGGTTTTTGTATATCATCGGTACAATATTTTATAACTATTTCATATAGTTTATTAGACTTTTTACAACCATGAAAGCCATATTTCTCGCTAAAAACGACCAACTTTCATTTTGCTAACTTACTTCAACTTAGCACTTTTCTTCAAAATTTAATTTAATAAATGTTGGTTTTAACCTTGTCATTTCAAATTCGTTTCAAATATATTTCAATAGCCAGACGTGCTTTCTAAGGGCACATAAACCATTTTAAACATCGTTACCATTTTGTCACATTTTTTAAAACTTAAAAATATTTTCTTTTATGAAAGTCTTTAAACTCTATAATATAAAATCACACTTATTTTGACTCTTTTTGACCACTTCCTCATACATGCATTGTACTTTGCTTAAATGTGTTTTCTTGAGATCCAGTATGATATTTGTACAACTTTCTGATTCAAACATGTTTATAAGACATCACTAATGCTTACATTTCAAAACATACTCCATTGTTTATTTTGTTCCAATTTAGTTTTATAATTTATAAAGTTTCTAAAAGTTAAAGCATTGCAAGACTTAATGTTCACTTTTAAACTTCTGGTGACGATCTCTCAACACTGTACACTTATTATTGTAATATATAATGAGTCTTTACTTTATCCTTTTTTATCATTGTTGGAAGAAACCCTTATGATATCTCATATGACCATGTCATTTCGAAACATATTTGATTATCCCTTTTATCTCCTTTAATCAACTAGCTTATGTTTCATATTTATCATTACCTGGTAGCTATGATCTGGTCCTGAATAATCAAACTCAAATACATTCTTTATCATGGTCATAAGAATTCCAAATGTTTGCCTCAGGTTATGACTCTTACCAAATATCATTTCTAGCTAACTGACTCACTAATACGAACTTCGATTTATTCCTTACTATCTCTAATTTATTACATTAGTACAGTGTTTATTTAAGTCAATTTCCACATGGACCAAAGATATCTCGACTAATTTCTTCGTAAGCCATTGTTCGACTCTAGTACAAAAGTCAGAGCTGTACATTTTTCAATTACCAATTTTGGGCTTCCTTGCTTTCTCATAAATGGAGCTTAACTTAATGGATAACTTGTGAATTTTTAGCAAGTCTTAGCAAACGCTTGACAACTCCACATATCTATTTTAATATCAAAGTGTATAAGGGATTTCAATTATGAAATATATCTTAACCTAGTTCTTAAAAATTTTCCAGTTCGTTTTAATCGATTAATACGTACATAGTCACGAGGCGTAATTTTGACTTGGTCAACCTTGATATATTTCACCTCTTATCAAATATATTTTTTTTATTTCGAAATCAACCATAAATGAGTAATCCTTATTTTCATCTGTTCTTTTGTTCAAAATTTAGAAATCTAATTAAAAATGCATTCTTCATTGTATTTTCTTATAATTAAAAAGCGAGATAAATACCCATGTGTTTGTCATTTTCCTTTTAAATCCGAAAAATATATGTGAAGAGCTATATTTTCTTATGTTTCTTCTTTTCATTAGGAACATAACAAGTTTAAAAAATGATACTATTAACTATCATCTAAAGGAATGTTTTCCTAGAAACAGTAAATTAAGAATGCATATATTTTCAATGATCAATATTTTTACACCTGTCTTAAAGTAGTATTCTACTTTGCAATTTCCAATGAGTTCCTAACTCCAAAACTTGTTTTCATAAATATTTTGACTTTTTGTAAATTTGCAATTGGTTTGACTTAAACAATTGGATAATTTTGGAAAAAAAAAATAGAATTCAAAATATTTCTATATAAGTTCTCTCATTGACGACTTAACCCTTTAACCATAATAAATTCCTTTATTTTTTTTTACCACTTGGTTTGGTCACCAACCGTGTATCTTCACTCTCTTGGAATTATTATACAATTTTGACAACAGTGAAGTTAATTATCATTTCTAAACACTTCTAACGCTATCTAGATAATGTAACTTAATTCATTGTAAACTTTTATCGCCTTTGTTAGAATCAACGACTCTCTAAATATATTCTTCAAATATGGTTCTATTGTAGTGAGAGTACCCGTAATAATAATTTTAGCCTTGAAGATCCTCGATCATTTCGTAATTTATTTGGTAGACGTCACTTGAATAGTCTTTACATTTGGGACGTATCAAAACTTTGTTGCCTACCCTTAGTACGTATCTTTAGGAACTTACCCTAAATTATTCTTCTTTCATTCGTACGAATTCTTCAGACTCTGAATATATTTTTGCCGAACATAGTAGCCAACTCAGAAGTGAACAATTTATTTTTAATCTCTTTTCAGTTAGGCGATAAATTTAGACTTAGTGTTGAATTAAGACGTGAATTAAGGATCAACATTGACTCAGCACTCAATACAATTGACACTTCAACAGAACTTATAACGTTCCCTTAAGTCAGAAGATCTCTAACTAGATAATCTTTTTCAACAAGGTCGTCGTGGTTTGATTATGATCCTATTTTCCCACAATCTTGACCGTAGAACTCAGATTACGGACACAATCGCAAGATTTTGACTCAATGATTGGACTATTCCCTGAGAAATTAATACCAAATGATCAAAAAGTTTCTCAAGTCACCAGCTCTCTAATTTTATGTAGTACTTGACTATGTTCTAATTGAATATGACACCAGTTAAATTTCGGGACGAAATTCTTTCAACTGAGGGAGACTGTGACAACTGTCAAAATTCGAATCGGTTCTAGATTTAAATAAACCAAATTGCACGTGTAGACACTATGACATCTGTCATTCGGATCATTCTTTGACTTAGTTCAGTTGCCTTAGACTTATTATTTTAACTTTGTTATAGAAAGAGGTCAAAAACCCAATTAGATGCTTGGATCCAATTAGAATCTAGAACTAGTATGCTTGACTAGTATAATTCAAGTGAATTGTTTGAATTCTGCAGAAAAATGCCAGTAAACTTTTAAAAATAATTGAAAATATCTTTTACAGTTAAAAATAATCATGAATAATTTAAAATAAAGTGAAAATATTAAAATTCTCTTTATAATAATTATGAGGTTTTAATTTGGTCATAAAAACCTTAAAAAGTCTTAAAAACTCAAATTTTATAAATTTGACGTTTTAAAATCTATAAATTTCATCATAAGACTTATATCATCAAATTAAATTAATTAAATTATTAATTATAATTAGGTATGAAAAAAATTTTGGTTCCTAGAATTTATTTAATAATTATGAGTCATAAAAGTCTAAATAAGTCTTATTTTAACAAAACTTTTATAAAAATGATTAAGTTTTTATAAAATATAAATAATTTTATAAAAAAATAAAAGAATAGGTGAGGGAGCCTATGGGTCCGCCATCCTCCCCTCTCCCCATTGCATGTGACTTCTTTACATCATTTTAGCCAAAGATACACTCCAACTCTCTTTTACATCTTCTTACATAACACTCAACAATTATTTCTCTCAAGACTCTCCTACTCTCTCTATTTCTCTCGAAAATTTCCAGCCAAAAACACCATTTTCAAGCTCAAAATCGGATCATACTAGGTGTTCTTCAAAGGTATAACTCATGCACAAGCTTCTTACTTCATTTTCTAGCATTTTCCTATGATTTTAAGCACATATCTTCACTTCTACTCATTTCTTTTGAAACAAACTATGGGTTATATAAAACCCACGAAATTTTGATGATGATGATGGTAGAAATTCACATAAACATCTAGAATGTTGCATGCATGTGAATTTCCATGACCAATCTATGTCAAAAATCATTAAAAATGCATTTCTTCAAGTGTTTTCTTCAAAAATTCGTGACATACATAGTAAAATTATGTATGAATCTGATTTGGAACTTTTAAGACACATGCATGATGCTTAAACCTTCATGCATGTGCTCCTCTTAATGGATTAAGTCATAAAAACCAAGGTTTGATGCTAAAAACTTTCAAAAATGCATGAAATAGCATAAATCTATAAAAATACCTTAGAAAATCTTTTTATTCTGGTATGATTTATGGTGAGAACCTACGAACATGAAATAATTAACTGCAAAATTTCAAGGTCTAACTCGAAAGTATTGATTTTACACAAATGTAACAATAAATCATGACAATAATTCATATAAATTACTTGTCGGATGAAATAAAATCTGGGAAAATTACAGATGAATATATACTGTTCTTGAACAGTTACCTGGAAGTTTTAGATCTTTTTGTTTACTGTTGATGTACTGCTTGATTTATTGATGTTTTACATAAATAAATCCATAAATTGGAAGATCCTCTGTAAAAGTGACAAACCAAAATTTTCGAGACTTCTATATAATGTAAGAGGTCTGTATAAAAGTTTCTAAAATTTTTCAGAACAAATTAATATTATTTTCACGAGTTTAAGTGTTTTTGGCAAAATAATGATTAAAAATAGAGAAAATAGGGTACAATTGTTCTAAAACTTCTAAAAATGGTTCTAGACACTTAATAAAATGTATTCCTCTGGAATTAAAATTTTGAACCCTTAAATAAATCGTTTACTAATTTTTCTTGATTTTTGTTTGAATTAAGACACTAAACGTATAAAACCGGAATTTGCAAAATCACAAGAATTGGATTATTTTAATTCCAAAATAGGTTTTAATAAATTTTTCAAGCGATATGATTATATAATAGAGGTCCAAAGATTATGGACGATTTTATAAAATTTTTCTATATTTTTCATGAATTTTGAGGTGTTTTTTAAGGAATTTAATGGAAAATAAATACTTAAAATGTATAAAAATTGTGAAATTTTCAAATAAGCCTTTAATTATAATAAGAAATGAAATTATATAGTTGTTAACTATTAAAATTCATTTATAAGGTTTTTGAGAATTCTCATATTTTGGAACACAATTAAACGTTAATAAGAAAACTCGAATTGTAAAATTTGTCATTGGAATTGTTCACAAGTATAATAATATGTACAAAAATTTATATTTCCGAATAAGGTTAATTTTTATATAAATTCAACCTTTGAAACAAATAATTGCATTTTCTATGTAGAAATAAGCATATTAGTGATAGATTACTAATCTAAAATCTCACTAGTGTATTTCCCTACAATAAGTTCCCGATAAGAAATACGTAGACTGTTCGCGAGCTTTGATAGTGCTATTTTCATATCACAGTGAGTATTCACAGCCCCTCTTTACTGTTTTATTATTTTGGGGTGGAAAAGCATGATCGTACTATTTTATGTTCGTTGATCTAAATTGTTTGTTCGATATGATTTTTTTTTGTGTTGAGGTATGTAATATGTTCGCATGAACTTTGTGAACTTATCGTACAAAGTCCTTAGTATACACAACTCATTAACTCTTTGAGCCGATGGTCATTATGGATAGCGCGCTATTAGAAATTGGCAACTCCTCACTTACTGGGAACGCAGAGTGCATTTTACCATTTACTTATGTCACGATAAGCATAAGTGGTAGGGCTTATTCTAGTCATAGGTTTGGGTTGTGGACTCATTGTTCAATTACATACATACACAAATGGTTTTTATTTTGCAACGAACTTCTATTTATGGAAATGTTTATCAATGCTCAGATTTTCACAATATTTTTAAAACGTTGTTCTGTTACAAACCAGTGAACTCACCAACTATTTTCATAGTTGACCCTCATTTTTCATGCTTTTTCAGGAATCATCTAGTAGGTGGCACTTAGAGACACATCACTTGTAGAAGCATTGCGCATGTGTTGTTTTTTGAATATTTTGAAATGTTCTTTAACAATTGTTCAAAACTTATTGTAAATTGTAATGCTTTATAATACTATGGTTGGTGTTATCTATAACTTTTGCGATAAGACCCTTTTTGTATTGTCGTATCTCGTGATTCCGCTTTAGCGGGGTGTGACATTCATAATGGTCCATCAGCCATCATAAAACTTCATAATGGTCCATAACCCATCACAACTCTCTCTAATGGTCCACAACCCATCATAACCCTTTATAACGGTCCATAACCCATCACAACCATTCATAATTGACCATAACCCATCACAATCCTTCATAATGGTCCATAACCCAGCACAACCCTTCATAATTGACCATAACCTATCAAAACCCTTCATAATTGTCCATAACCCATCACAACCCTTCATAATTGATCATAACCCATCACAACCCTTCATAATGGTCCATAACCAAGCATAACTCTTTCTATAGTCCCTAACCTATCACAACCCTTCCTATGTGACCATAACCTATCACAACCCTTTATAACTGTCAGTAACCCATCATAATCCTTCATAATGGTCCCTAACCCATCACAACCTTCATAATAGTCTATAACCTATCACAACCCTTACATTATGGTCCATAACCCATCATAATCTTTCAAAATAGTCCATAACCCATCACAACCCTTTTTAATAGTCTATAACCCATCACAACCCTTTATAACAGTCCATAACCCATCTTCAACCTTTCATAACTGACCATAACCCATCATAACCTTCATAATGGTCCATAATCCAACACAACCCTTTATATGGTCCATAACCCATCACATCACTTCATAATTGACCATAACTTATCACAACCTTTCATAATGGTAAATAACCTATCATAATCCTTTATAATTGTCCATAACCCATCACAACCTTTCATAATTGACCATAACCCATCAAAACCCTTTGTAATGGTCCATAACATATCACAACCCTTCATAATGGTCCATCAGCCATCATAATCCTTCATAATGGTCCTTAACCCATCACAACTCTTTCTAATGGTCCATAACCCATCACAACCCTTTATAACGGTCCATCATCCATCACAACCCTTCATAATTGACCATAACCTATCAAAACACTTCATAATGGTCCGTAACCCATCATAACCCTTCATAATTAACCATAACCCATCACAACCTTTCATAATAGTCCATAACCCAGCACAACCCTTTCTATTGTCTATAAACTATCACAACCCTTCGTATTTGACCATAACCTATCACAACCCTTCATAATAGTCAATAACCCATCATAATCCTTCATAATGGTCCATAACCAATCACAACCTTCATAATAGTCCTTAACCCACACAAACCTTCATAATGGTTCATAACCCATCACAACCTTTTCTAATGGTCCATAACCCATCACAACCCTTCATAATTGACCATAACCCATCACAAACCATCATAATGGTTCATAACCTAGCACAACCCTTTCTATGGTCCATAATCCATGACAACCCTTCATAATTAACCATAACCCATCACAACCCTTCATAATGGTCCATAACCCATCCCAACCCTTCATAATTAATCATAAGCCATCACAACCCTTCATAATGGTCCATAACCTAGCACAACGCTTTCTATGGTCCCTAACCTATCATAACCCTTCCTATTTGACCATAACCTATCACAACCCTTCACAATGGTCAATAACCCATCATAATCCTTCATAATGGTCCCTAACCCATCACAACCTTCATAATAGTCCTTAACCCATACAACCCTTCATAATGGTCCATAACCCATCACAACCTTTTCTAATGGTCCATAACCCATCACAACCCTTCATAATTGACCATAAACCATCACAAACCTTCATAATGGTCCATAACCCAACACAACCCTTTCTATGGTCCATAACCCATGACAACCCTTTATAATTAACCATAACCCATCACAACCCTTCATAATGGTCCATAACCCATCACAACCCTTCATAATGGTCCATAACCCATCCCAACCCTTCATAATTGTCCATAATCCATACAAACTTTCATAATGGTCCATAACCCATGACAACCCTTTCTAATGGGCTATAACCCATCACAACCCTTTATAACAGTCCATAACCAATCTTCAACCTTTCATAACTGACCATAACCCATCATAACCTTCATAATGGTCCATAACCCAACACAACCCTTTCTGTTGTCCATAACCCATCACAACACTTTGTAATTGACCATAACTTATCAGAACCTTTCATAATGGTCCATAACCCATCACAACCCTTAATAATTGACCATAACCTATCAAAACCCTTCATAATGGTCCATAACCCATCACAACCCTTCATAACTTACCATAACCCATCACAACCCTTCATAATAGTCCATGACCCAGCACAACCCTTTCTATTGTCCATAAACTATCACAATACTTCGTATTTGACCATAACCTATCACAACCCTTCATAATGGTCAATAATCCATCATAATCCTTCATAATGGTCCATAACCCATCACAACCTTCATAATAGTCCTTAACCCATACAACCCTTCATAATGGTCCATAACCCATCACAAACTTTTCTAATGGTCCATAACCCATCACAACCCTTCATAATTGACCATAACCCATCACAAACCTTTATAATGGTACATAACCCAGCACAACCCTTTCTATGGTCCAAAACCCATGATAACCCTTTATAATTAACCATAACCCATCACAACCCTTCATAATGGTCCATAACCCATCGCAACCCTTCATAATGGTTTATAACCCATCCCAACCATTCATAATGGTCCATAATCCATACAAACATTCATAATGGTCCATTACCCATCACAACACTTCATAGTTGACCATAACCCAACCCAACCCTTTGTAATGGTCCATAACCCTTCACAACCCTTCATAATTGACCATAACCTATCACAACCCTTCATAATGGTCAATAACCCATCATAATCCTTCATAATGGTCCATAACCCATCACAACTTTCATAATAGTCTATAACCCATATAACCCTTCATAATGGTCCATAACCCTATCACAACCCTTTCTAATGGTTCATAACCCATCACAACCCTTCATAATTGACGATAACCCTTCACAAACCTTCCTAATGGTCCATAACCCAACACAACACTTTTTATGGTCCATAATACATCACAACTCTTCTTAATTGACCTTAACCCATAACAACCCTTCATAATGGTCGACAACCCAACACCACCCTTTCTATGGTCCATAACTCATCACAACCCTTCATAATTGACCATAATCCATCACCACCCTTCATTATGATCCATAACTACAATGCTTTATAATTGTCCATAACCCATCACAACCCTTCATAATTGACCTTAAGCCACTACAACCTTTGTAATGGCCCATAACCCATCAGAACCCTTCGTAATTGACCATAACCTATCATAACCCTTCATAATGGTCCATAACCCATCATAATCTTTCATAATGGTCCATAAGCCATCACAACCCTTTCTAATGGTCCATAACCTATCACAACCCTTTATAACGGTCCATAACCCATCTCAACCCTTGACAAATGACCATAACTCATCATAAACTTCATAATGGTCCATAACTTAAAAGAGCCCTTTCTATGGTCCATAACCCATCACAACCCTTCATAATTGACCATAACCTATCACAACCCTTCATAATTGACCATAACCTATCATAATTCTTTATAATGGTCCATACCCATCACAACCTTCATAATTGTGGATAACTTATTTCTTCATAATGGTCCATAACCCATCAAAACCCTTTCTAATGATCCATAACCTATGACAACCCTTGATAACTGACCATAACCCATCACAAACCTTTATAATGGTCCATAACCCCGCACAACCCTTCATAACGGTCCATAACCCATCACAACCTTTCATAATTGACCATAACCCGTCACAACCCTTTGTAATGTCCATAACCCATCACAACCCTTTGTAATTGACTATAACCTATCACAACCCTTCATCATGGTCCATAACCCATCACAATCCTTCATTATTGATCATAACCCATCACAACCCTTCATAATGGTCCATAACCTAGCACAACCCTTTCTATAGTCCATAACCTATCATAACCCTTTCTATTTGTCCATAACCTATCACAACCCTTCATAATGGTCAATAACCCATCATAATCCTTCATAATGGTCCCTAACCCATCACGACCTTCATAATAGCCCATAACCAATCACAACCCTTACATAATGGTCCATAACCCATCATAATCCTTCATAATGATCCATAACCCATCACAACCCTTTCTAATGGTCCATAACCCATCACAACCCTTTATAACAGTCCATAACTGATCTTCACCCTTTCATAACTGACCATAACCCATCATAACCGTCATAATGGTCCATAACCCAACACAACCCTTTCTATGGTCCATAACCCATCACAACACTTCATAATTGACCATAACTTATCACAACCTTTCATAATGGTAAATAACCCATCATAATCCTTTATAATGGTCCATAACCCATCATAACCTTTCATAATTGACCATAACCCATCACAACCCTTTGTAATGGTGTATAATCTATCACAACCATTCAAAACGGTCCATCAGCCATCATAATCCTTCATAATGGTCCATAACGCATCACAACTCTTTCTAATGGTCCATAACCCATCACAACCCTTTATAACGGTCCATAACCCATCACAACCCTTCATAATTCACCATAACCTATCAAAACCCTTCATAATGGTCCATATCCCAGCACAACCCTTAATAATTGACCATAACCTATCAAAACCCTTCATAATGGTCCATAACCCTCAACCCTTCATAATTAACCATAACCCATCACAACCTTTTATAATAGTCCATAACCCAGCACAACCCTTTCTATTGTCTATAAACTATCACAACCCTTCGTATTTGACCATAACATATCACAACCCTTCATAATCGTCAATAACCCATCATAATCCTTCATAATAGTCCATAACCCATCACAACCCTTCATAATTGTCCATAACCCATCGTAACCCTTCATAATGGTCCATAACCCATCCCAACCCTTCATAATGGTCCATAATCCATACAAACTTTTATAATGGTCCATAACCCATACAACCCTTCATAATGGTCCATAACCCATCACAACCCTTCATAATTGTCCATAACCCATCGTAACCCTTCATAATGGTCCATAACCCATCCCAACCCTTCATAATGGTCCATAATCCATACAAACTTTTATAATGGTCCATAACATATCACAACCCTTCATAATTGACCATAACCCTACCCAACCCTTTGTAATGGTCCATAACCCTTCACAACCCTTCATAATTGACCATAACCTATCACAACCCTTCATAATGGTCAATAACCCATCATAATCCTTCATAATGGTCCATAACCCCATCACAAACCTTCATAATGGTCCATAACCCAACACAACCCTTTTTATGGTCCATAAACCATGACAACCTTTTATAATTAACAATAACCCATCACAACCCTTTATAATGGTCCATAACTCATCGCAACCCTTCATAATGGTCCATAAACCATCCCAACCCTTCATAATGGTCCATAATCCATACAAACTTTCATAATGGTCCATAACCTATCACAACCCTTTATAATTGACCATAACCCTACCCAACCCTTTGTAATGGTCCATAACCCTTCACAACCCTTCATAATTGACCATAACCTATCACAACCCTTCATAATGGTCAATAACCCATCATAATCCTTCATAATGGTCCATAACCCCATCACAAGCCTTCATAATGGTCAATAACCCATACAACCCTTCATAATGGTCCATAACCTCATCACAACCCTTTCTAATGGTTCATAACCCATCACAACCCTTCATAATTGACCATAAACCTTCACAAACCTTCCTAATGGTCGATAACCCAACACAACACTTTTTATGGTCTATAATCCAACACAACTCTTCTTAATTGACCTTAACCCATAACAACTCTTCATAATGGTCGACAACCCAACACCACCCTTTATATGATCCATAACCCATCACAATCCTTCATAATTGACCATTATCGATCACTACCCTTCATTATGATCCATAACTACAATGCTTTATAATTGTCCATAACCCATCACAACCCTTCATAATTGACCATAACCCACCACAACCCTTTGTGATGGCCCATAACCCATCACAACCCTTAGTAATTGACCATAACCTATCACAACCCTTCATAATGGTCCATAACCCATCATAATCTTTCATAATGGTCCATAAGCCATCACAACCCTTTCTAATGGTCCATAACCCATCACACCCCTTTATAACGGTCCATAACCCATCTCAACCCTTCACAATTGACGATAACTAGTCATAACCTTCATAATGGTCCATAACTTAACACAGCCCTTTCTGTGGTCCATAACCCATCACAACCCTTCATAATTGACCATAACCTATCATAACCCTTCATAATAGTCAATAACCTATCATAATTCTTTATAATGGTCCATAACCATCACAACCTTCATAATAGACGATAACTTATTTCTTCATAATGGTCCATAACCCATCATAACCCTTTCTAATGATCCATAACCCATGACAATCATTGATAACTAACCATAACCCATCACAACCCTTTATAATGGTCCATAACCCTGTACAACCTCTCATAATGGTCTATAACCCATCACAACCTTTCATAATTGTCCATAACCCATCACAACTCTTTCAAATGGTCCATAACCCATCACAACCCTTATAACGGTCCATAACCCATCACAACCCTTTGTAATGGTCCATAACCTATCACAACCCTTCATAATGGTCCATCAGCCATCATAATCCTTCATAATGGTCCATAACGCATCACAACTCTTTCTAATGGTCCATAACCCATCACACCCCTTTATAATGGTCCATAACCCATCACAACCCTTCATAATGGTCCAAAACCTAGCACAACCCTTCCTATTTAACCATAACCTATCACAACCCTTCATAATGGTCAATAACCCATCATAATCCTTCATAATGGTCCCTAACCCATCACAACCATCATAATAGTCCATAACCTATCACAACCCTTACATAATGGTCCATAACCCATCACAATCCTTCATAATTGATCATAACACATCACAAGCCATCATAATGGTCCATAACCTAGCATAACCCATTATATGGTCCCTAACCTATCACAACCCTTCTTATTTGACCATAACCTATCACTACCCTTCATAATGGTCAATAACCCATCATAATCCTTCATAATGGTTCCTAACCCATCACAACCTTCATAATAGTCCATAACCTGTCACAACCCTTACATAATGGTCCATAACCCATCATAATCCTTCATAATCGTCCATAACCCATCACAACCCTTTCTATTGGTCCATAACCCATCACAACCCTTTATAATAGTCCATAACCCATCTTCAACCTTTCATAACTAACCATAACCCATCATAACCTTCATAATGGTCCATAACCCAACACAACCCTTTCTATGGTCCATAAACCATCACAACACTTCATAATTGACCATAACTTATCACAACCTTTCCTAATGGTAAATAACCCAACATAATCCTTTATAATGATCCATAACCCATCACAACCTTTCATAATTGACCATAACCCATCACAACCCTTTGTAATGGTCCATAACCTATCACAACCCTTCATAATGGTCCATCAGCCATCATAATCCTTCATAATGGTCCATAACGCATCACAACTCTTTCTAATGGTGTATAACCCATCACAATCCTTTATAACGGTCCATAACCCATCACAACCCTTCATAATTGACCATAACCTATCAAAACACTTCATAATGGTCCATAACCCAGCACAACCCTTAATAATTGACCATAACCTATCAAAACCCTTCATAATGGTCCATAACCCTCAACCCTTCATAATTAACCATAACCCATCACAACCTTTCATAATAGTCCATAACCCAGCACAACCCTTTCTAATGTCTATAAACTATCACAACCCTTCGTATTTGACCATAACCTATCACAACCCTTCATAATGGTCAATAACCCATCATAATCCTTCATAATGGTCCATAACCCATCACAACCTTCATAATAGTCCTTAACCCATACAACCCTTCATAATGGTCCATAACCCATCACAACATTTTCTAATGGTCCATAATCCATCACAACCCTTCATAATTTACCATAACCCATCACAAACCTTCATAATGGTCCATAACCCAACACAACCCTTTTTATGGTCCATAACCCATGACAACCTTTTATAATTAACCATAACCCATCACAACCCTTCATATTGGTCCATAACTCATCGCAACCCTTCATAATAGTCCATAACCCATCCCAACCCTTCATAATGGTCCATAATCCATACAAACTTTCATAATGGTCCATAACCTATCACAACCCTTCATAATTGACCATAACCCTACCCAACCCTTTGTAATGGTCCATAACCCTTCACAACCCTTCATAATTGACCATAGCATATCACAACCCTTCATAATGGTTAATAACCCATCATAATCCTTCATAATGGTCCATAACCCCATCATAAGCCTTTATAATGGTAAATAACCCATACAACCCTTCATAATGGTCCATAACCTCATCACAACCCTTTCTAATGGTTCATAACCCATCACAGCCCTTCATAATTGACCATAACCCTTCACAAACCTTCCTAATGGTCCATAACCCAACACAACACTTTTTATGGTCTATAATCCAACACAACTCTTCTTAATTGACCTTAACCCATAACAACCCTTCATAATGGTCGACAACCCAACACCACCCTTTATATGGTCCATAACCCATCACAACCCTTCATAATTGACCATTATCCATCACTACCCTTCATTATGATCCATAACTACAATAATTTATAATTGTCCATAACCCATCACAACCCTTCATAATTGACCATAACCCACCACAACCCTTTGTAATGGCCCATAACCCATCACAACCCTTCGTAATTGACCATAACCTATCACAACCCTTCATAATGGTCCATAACCCATCATAATCTTTCATAATGGTCCATAAGCTATCACAACCCTTTCTAATGGTCTATAACCCATCACAACCCTTTATAACGGCCCATAACCCATCTCAACTCTTTACAATTGACCATAACTTGTCATAACCTTCATAATGGTCCATAACTTAACACAGCCCTTTCTTTGGTCCATAACCCATCACAACCCTTCATAATTGACCATAACCTATCACAACCCTTCATAATAGTCAATAACCTATCAGAATTCTTTATAATGGTCCATAACCATCACAACCTTCATAATAGTCGATAACTTATTTCTTCATAATGGTCCATAACCCATCATAACCCTTTCTAATGATCCATAACCCGTGACAACCCTTGATAACTGACCATAACCCATCACAACCCTTTTTAATGGTCCATAACCCTGCACAACCCTTCGTAATGGTCTATAACCCATCACAACCTTTCATAATTGACCATAAGCCATCACAACACTTTGTAATGGTCCATAACCCATGACAACCCTTTGTAATTGACTATAAACTGTCACAACCCTTAATAATGGTCCATAACCCATCACCACTCTTTCTAGTGGTCCACAACCCATCACAACCCTTTATAACGGTCCATAACCCATCACAACCCTTCATAATTGACCATAACCCATCACAACCCTTCATAATGGTCCATAACCCAGCACAACCCTTCATAATTTACCATAACCTATCAAAACCCTTCATAATGCTCCATAACCCATCACAACCCTTCATAATTGATCGTAACCCATCACAACCCTTCATAATGGCCCAAAACCTAGCACAACTCTTCCTATTTGACCATAACCTATCACAACCCTTCATAATGGTCAATAACCCATCATAATCCTTCATAATGGTCCCTAACCCATCACAACCTTCATAATAGTCCATAACCTATCACAACCCTTACATAATGGTCCATAACCCATCACAACCCTTCATAATTGATCATAACCCATCACAAGCCTTCATAATATTCCATAACCTAACACAACCCATTCTATGGTCCCTAACCTATCACAACCCTTCTTATTTGACCATAACCTATCACAACCCTTCATAATGGTCAATAACCCATCATAATCCTTCATAATGGTCCCTAACCCATCACAACCTTCATAATAGTCCATCACCTATCACAACCCTTATATGATGGTCCATTACCCATCATAATCCTTCATAATGGTCCATAACCCATCACAACCCTTTTTAATGGTCCATAATCCATCACAACCCTTTATAATAGTCTATAACCCATCTTCAACCTTTCATAACTGACCATAACCTATCATAACCTTTATAATGGCCCATAACCCAACACAACCCTTTCTATGGTCCATAACCCATCACAACACTTCATAATTGACCATAACTTATCACAACCTTTCATAATGGTAAATAACCCATCATAATCCTTTATAATGGTCCATAACCCATCACAACCTTTCATAATTGACCATAACCTATCACAACCCTTTGTAATGGTCTATAACCTATCACAACCCTTCATAATGGTCCATCAGCCATCATAATCCTTCATAATGGTCTATAACACATCACAACGCTTTCTAATGGTCCATAACCCATCACAACCCTTTATAACGGTCCATAACCCATCACAACCCTTCATAATTCACCATAACCTATCAAAACACTTCATAATGGTCCATAACCCAGTACAACCCTTAATAATTGACCATAACCTATCAAAACCCTTCATAATGGTCCATAACCCTCAACCCTTCATAATTAACCATAACCCATCACAACCTTTCATAATAGTCCATAACCCAGCACAACCCTTTCTAATGTCTATAAACTATCACAACCCTTCGTATTTGACCATAACCTATCAAAACCTTTCATAATGGTCAATAACCCATCATAATCCTTCATAATGGTCTGTAATCCATCACAACCTTCATAATAGTCCTTAACCCATACAACCCTTCATAATGGTCCATAACCCATCACAACCTTTTCTAATGGTCCATAATCCATCACAACCCTTCATAATTGACCATAACCCATCACAAACCTTCATAATGGTCCATAACCCAACACAACCCTTTTTATGGTCCATAAACCATGACAACCTTTTATAATTAACCATAACCCATCACAACCCTTCATAATGGCCCATAACTCATCGCAACCCTTCATAATGGTCCATAACCCATCCCAACCCTTCATAATGGTCCATAATCCATACAAACTTTCATAATGGTCCATAACCTATCACAACCCTTTATAATTGACCATAACCCTACCCAACCCTTTGTAATGGTCCATAACCCTTCACAACCCTTCATAATTGACCATAACCTATCACAACCCTTCATAATGGTCAATAACCCATCATAATCCTTCATAATGGTCCATAACCCCATCACAAGCCTTCATAATGGTCAATAACCCATACAACCCTTCATAATGGTCCATAACCTCATCACAACCCTTTCTAATGGTTCATAACCCATCACAACCCTTCATAATTGACCATAAACCTTCACAAACCTTCCTAATGGTCGATAACCCAACACAACACTTTTTATGGTCTATAATCCAACACAACTCTTCTTAATTAACCTTAACCCATAACAACTCTTCATAATGGTCGACAACCCAACACCACCCTTTATATGATCCATAACCCATCACAATCCTTCATAATTGACCATTATCCATCACTACCCTTCATTATGATCCATAACTACAATGCTTTATAATTGTCCATAACCCATCACAACCCTTCATAATTGACCATAACCCACCACAACCCTTTGTAATGGCCCATAACCCATCACAACCCTTCGTAATTGACCATAACCTATAACAACCCTTCATAATGGTCCATAACCCATCATAATCTTTCATAATGGTCCATAAGCTATCACAACCCTTTCTAATGGTCCATAACCCATCACAACCCTTTATAACGGTCAGTATCCCATCTCAACTCTTCACAATTGACCATAACTGGTCATAACCTTCATAATGGTCCATAACTTAACATAGCCCTTTCTATGGTCCATAACCCATCACAACCCTTCATAATTGACCATAACCTATCACAACCCTTCATAATTGACCATAACCTATCACAACCCTTCATAATAGTCAATAACCTATCATAATTCTTTATAATGGTCCATAATCCATCACAACCCTTTATAATAGTCCATAACCCATCTTCAACCTTTCATAACTGACCATAACATATCATAACCTTCATAATGGCCCATAACCCAACACAACCCTTTCTATGGTCCATAACCCATCACAACACTTCATAATTGACCATAACTTATCACAACCTTTCATAATGGTAAATAACCCATCATAATCCTTTATAATGGTCCATAACCCATCACAACCTTTCATAATTGACCATAACCCATCACAACCCTTTGTAATGGTCCATAACCTATCACAACCCTTCATAATGGTCCATCAGCCATCATAATCCTTCATAATGTTCTATAACGCATCACAACTCTTTCTAATGGTCCATAACCCATCACAACCCTTTATAACGGTCCATAACCCATCACAACCCTTCATAATTCACCATAACCTATCAAAACACTTCATAATGGTCCATAACCCAGTACAACCCTTAATAATTGACCATAACCTATCAAAACCCTTCATAATGGTCCATAACCCTCAACCCTTCATAATTAACCATAACCCATCACAACCTTTCATAATAGTCCATAACTCAGCACAACCCTTTCTAATGTCTATAAACTATCACAACCCTTCGTATTTGACCATAACCTATCACAACCCTTCATAATGGTCAATAACCCATCATAATCCTTCATAATGGTCCGTAACCCATCACAACCTTCATTATAGTCCTTAACCCATACAACCCTTCATAATGATCCATAACCCATCACAACCTTTTCTAATGGTCCAGAATCCATCACAACCCTTCATAATTGACCATAACCCATCACAAACCTTCATAATGGTCCATAACGCAACACAACCCTTTTTATGGTCCATAAACCATGACAACCTTTTATAATTAACCATAACCCATCACAACCCTTCATAATGGTCCATAACTCATCGCAACCCTTCATAATGGTCCATAACCCATCCCAACCCTTCATAATGGTCCATAATCCATACAAACTTTCATAATGGTCCATAACCTATCACAACCCTTTATAATTGACCATAACCCTACCCAACCCTTTGTAATGGTCCATAACCCTTCACAACCCTTCATAATTGACCATAACCTATCACAACCCTTCATAATGGTCAATAACCCATCATAATCCTTCATAATGGTCCATAACCCCATCACAACCCTTCATAATGGTCAATAACCCATACAACCCTTCATAATGGTCCATAACCTCATCACAACCCTTTCTAATGGTTCATAACCCATCACAACCCTTCATAATTGACCATAAACCTTCACAAACCTTCCTAATGGTCAATAACCCAACACAACACTTTTTATGGTCTATAATCCAACACAACTCTTCTTAATTGACCTTAACCCATAACAACCCTTCATAATGGTCGACAACCCAACACCACCCTTTATATGGTCCATAACCGATCACAATCCTTCATAATTGACCATTATCCATCACTACCCTTCATTATGATCCATAACTACAATGCTTTATAATTGTCCATAACCCATCACAACCCTTCATAATTGACCATAACCCACCACAACCCTTTGTAATGGCCCATAACCCATCACAACCCTTCGTAATTGACCATAACCTATCACAACCCTTCATAATGGTCCATAACCCATCATAATCTTTCATAATGGTCCATAAGCTATCACAACCCTTTCTAATGGTCCACAACCCATCACAAGCCTTTATAACGGTCAATATCCCATCTCAACTCTTCACAATTGACCATAACTGGTCATAACCTTCATAATGGTCCATAACTTAACATAGCCCTTTCTATGGTCCATAACCCATCACTACCATTCATAATTGACCATAACCTATCACAACCCTTCATAATAGTCAATAACCTATCATAATTCTTTATAATGGTCCATAATCCATCACAACCCTTTATAATAGTCCATAACCCATCTTCAACCTTTCATAACTGACCATAACCTATCATAACCTTCATAATGGCCCATAACCCAACACAACCCTTTCTATGGTCCATAACCCATCACAACACTTCATAATTGACCATAACTTATCACAACCTTTCATAATTGTAAATAACCCATCATAATCCTTTATAATGGTCCATAACCCATCACAACCTTTCATAATTGACCATAGCCCATCACAACCCTTTGTAATGGTCCATAACCTATCACAACCCTTCATAATGGTCCATCAGCCATCATAATCCTTCATAATGGTCTATAACACATCACAACTCTTTCTAATGGTCCATAACCCATCACAACCCTTTATAACGGTCCATAACCCATCACAACCCTTCATAATTCACCATAACCTATCAAAACACTTCATTATGGTCCATAACCCAGTACAACCCTTAATAATTGACCATAACCTATCAAAACCCTTCATAATGGTCCATAACCCTCAACCCTTCATAATTAACCATAACCCATCACAAGCTTTCATAATAGTCCATAACGCAGCACAACCCTTTCTAATGTCTATTAACTATCACAACCCTTCGTATTTCACCATAACCTATCACAACCCTTCATAATGGTCAATAACCCATCATAATCCTTCATAATGGTCCGTAACCCATCACAACACTTCATAGTTGACCATAACTTATCACAACCTTTCATAATGGTAAATAACCCATCATAATCCTTTATAATGGTCCATAACCCATCACAACCTTTCATAATTGACCATAACCCATCACAACCCTTTGTAATGGTCCATAACCTATCACAACCCTTCATAATGGTCCATCAGCCATCATAATCCTTCATAATGTTCTATAACGCATCACAACTCTTTCTAATGGTCCATAACCCATCACAACCCTTTATAACGGTCCATAACCCATCACAACCCTTCATAATTCACCATAACCTATCAAAACACTTCATAATGGTCCATAACCCAGTACAACCCTTAATAATTGACCATAACCTATCAAAACCCTTCATAATGGTCCATAACCCTCAACCCTTCATAATTAACCATAACCCATCACAACCTTTCATAATAGTCCATAACTCAGCACAACCCTTTCTAATGTCTATAAACTATCACAACCCTTCGTATTTGACCATAACCTATCACAACCCTTCATAATGGTCAATAACCCATCATAATCCTTCATAATGGTCCGTAACCCATCACAACCTTCATTATAGTCCTTAACCCATACAACCCTTCATAATGATCCATAACCCACCACAACCCTTTGTAATGGCCCATAACCCATCACAACCCTTCGTAATTGACCATAACCTATAACAACCCTTCATAATGGTCCATAACCCATCATAATCTTTCATAATGGTCCTTAAGCTATCACAACCCTTTCTAATGGTCCATAACCCATCACAACCCTTTATAACGGTCAGTATCCCATCTCAACTCTTCACAATTGACCATAACTGGTCATAACCTTCATAATGGTCCATAACTTAACATAGCCCTTTCTATGGTCCATAACCCATCACAACCCTTCATAATTGACCATAACCTATCACAACCCTTCATAATTGACCATAACCTATCACAACCCTTCATAATAGTCAATAACCTATCATAATTCTTTATAATGGTCCATAATCCATCACAACCCTTTATAATAGTCCATAACCCATCTTCAACCTTTCATAACTGACCATAACATATCATAACCTTCATAATGGCCCATAACCCAACACAACCCTTTCTATGGTCCATAACCCATCACAACACTTCATAATTGACCATAACTTATCACAACCTTTCATAATGGTAAATAACCCATCATAATCCTTTATAATGGTCCATAACCCATCACAACCTTTCATAATTGACCATAACCCATCACAACCCTTTGTAATGGTCCATAACCTATCACAACCCTTCATAATGGTCCATCAGCCATCATAATCCTTCATAATGTTCTATAACGCATCACAACTCTTTCTAATGGTCCATAACCCATCACAACCCTTTATAACGGTCCATAACCCATCACAACCCTTCATAATTCACCATAACCTATCAAAACACTTCATAATGGTCCATAACCCAGTACAACCCTTAATAATTGACCATAACCTATCAAAACCCTTCATAATGGTCCATAACCCTCAACCCTTCATAATTAACCATAACCCATCACAACCTTTCATAATAGTCCATAACTCAGCACAACCCTTTCTAATGTCTATAAACTATCACAACCCTTCGTATTTGACCATAACCTATCACAACCCTTCATAATGGTCAATAACCCATCATAATCCTTCATAATGGTCCGTAACCCATCACAACCTTCATTATAGTCCTTAACCCATACAACCCTTCATAATGATCCATAACCCATCACAACCTTTTCTAATGGTCCAGAATCCATCACAACCCTTCATAATTGACCATAACCCATCACAAACCTTCATAATGGTCCATAACGCAACACAACCCTTTTTATGGTCCATAAACCATGACAACCTTTTATAATTAACCATAACCCATCACAACCCTTCATAATGGTCCATAACTCATCGCAACCCTTCATAATGGTCCATAACCCATCCCAACCCTTCATAATGGTCCATAATCCATACAAACTTTCATAATGGTCCATAACCTATCACAACCCTTTATAATTGACCATAACCCTACCCAACCCTTTGTAATGGTCCATAACCCTTCACAACCCTTCATAATTGACCATAACCTATCACAACCCTTCATAATGGTCAATAACCCATCATAATCCTTCATAATGGTCCATAACCCCATCACAACCCTTCATAATGGTCAATAACCCATACAACCCTTCATAATGGTCCATAACCTCATCACAACCCTTTCTAATGGTTCATAACCCATCACAACCCTTCATAATTGACCATAAACCTTCACAAACCTTCCTAATGGTCAATAACCCAACACAACACTTTTTATGGTCTATAATCCAACACAACTCTTCTTAATTGACCTTAACCCATAACAACCCTTCATAATGGTCGACAACCCAACACCACCCTTTATATGGTCCATAACCGATCACAATCCTTCATAATTGACCATTATCCATCACTACCCTTCATTATGATCCATAACTACAATGCTTTATAATTGTCCATAACCCATCACAACCCTTCATAATTGACCATAACCCACCACAACCCTTTGTAATGGCCCATAACCCATCACAACCCTTCGTAATTGACCATAACCTATCACAACCCTTCATAATGGTCCATAACCCATCATAATCTTTCATAATGGTCCATAAGCTATCACAACCCTTTCTAATGGTCCACAACCCATCACAAGCCTTTATAACGGTCAATATCCCATCTCAACTCTTCACAATTGACCATAACTGGTCATAACCTTCATAATGGTCCATAACTTAACATAGCCCTTTCTATGGTCCATAACCCATCACTACCATTCATAATTGACCATAACCTATCACAACCCTTCATAATAGTCAATAACCTATCATAATTCTTTATAATGGTCCATAATCCATCACAACCCTTTATAATAGTCCATAACCCATCTTCAACCTTTCATAACTGACCATAACCTATCATAACCTTCATAATGGCCCATAACCCAACACAACCCTTTCTATGGTCCATAACCCATCACAACACTTCATAATTGACCATAACTTATCACAACCTTTCATAATTGTAAATAACCCATCATAATCCTTTATAATGGTCCATAACCCATCACAACCTTTCATAATTGACCATAGCCCATCACAACCCTTTGTAATGGTCCATAACCTATCACAACCCTTCATAATGGTCCATCAGCCATCATAATCCTTCATAATGGTCTATAACACATCACAACTCTTTCTAATGGTCCATAACCCATCACAACCCTTTATAACGGTCCATAACCCATCACAACCCTTCATAATTCACCATAACCTATCAAAACACTTCATTATGGTCCATAACCCAGTACAACCCTTAATAATTGACCATAACCTATCAAAACCCTTCATAATGGTCCATAACCCTCAACCCTTCATAATTAACCATAACCCATCACAAGCTTTCATAATAGTCCATAACGCAGCACAACCCTTTCTAATGTCTATTAACTATCACAACCCTTCGTATTTCACCATAACCTATCACAACCCTTCATAATGGTCAATAACCCATCATAATCCTTCATAATGGTCCGTAACCCATCACAACCTTCATAATAGTCCTTAACCCATACAACCCTTCATAATGGTCCATAACCCATCACAACCTTTTCATAATGGTCCATAACCCAACACAACCCTTTTTATGGTCCATAAACCATGACAACCTTTTATAATTAACCATAACCCATCACAACCCTTCATAATGGTCCATAACTCATCGCAACCCTTCATAATGGTCCATAACCCATCCCAACCCTTCATAATGGTCCATAATCCATACAAACTTTCATAATGGTCCATAACCTATCACAACCCTTTATAATTGACCATAACCCTACCCAACCCTTTGTAATGGTCCATAACCCTTCACAACCCTTCATAATTGACCATAACCTATCACAACCCTTCATAATGGTCAATAACCCATCATAATCCTTCATAATGGTCCATAACCCCATCACAACCCTTCATAATGGTCAATAACCCATACAACCCTTCATAATGGTCCATAACCTCATCACAACCCTTTCTAATGGTTCATAACCCATCACAACCCTTCATAGTTGACCATAAACCTTCACAAATCTTCCTAATGGTCGATAACCCAACACAACACTTTTTATGGTCTATAATCCAACACAACTCTTCTTAATTGACCTTAACCCATGACAACTCTTCATAATGGTCGACAACCCAACACCACCCTTTATATGATCCATAACCCATCACAATCCTTCATAATTGACCATTATCCATCACTACCCTTCATTATGATCCATAACTACAATGCTTTATAATTGTCCATAACCCATCACAACCCTTCATAATTGACCATAACCCACCACAACCCTTTGTAATGGCCCATAACCCATCACAACCCTTCGTAATTGACCATAACCTATCACAACCCTTCATAATGGTCCATAACCCATCATAATATTTCATAATGGTCCATAAGCTATCACAACCCTTTCTAATGGTCCATAACCCATCACAACCCTTTATAACGGTCAATATCCCATCTCAACTCTTCACAATTGACCATAACTGGTCATAACCTTCATAATGGTCCATAAGTTAACATAGCCCTTTCTATGGTCCATAACCCATCACAACCCTTCATAATTGACCATAACCTATCACAACCCTTCATAATAGTCAATAACCTATCATAATTCTTTATAATGGTCCATAATCTATCACAACCCTTTATAATAGTCCATAACCCATCTTCAACCTTTCATAACTGACCATAACCTATCATAACCTTCATAATGGCCCATAACCCAACACAACCCTTTCTATGGTCCATAACCCATCACAACACTTCATAATTGACCATAACTTATCACAACCTTTCATAATGGTAAATAACCCATCATAATCCTTTATAATGGTCCATAACCCATCACAACCTTTCATAATTGACCATAGCCCATCACAACCCTTTGTAATGGTCCATAACCTATCACAACCCTTCATAATGGTCCATCAGCCATCATAATCCTTCATAATGGTCTATAACACATCACAACTCTTTCTAATGGTCCATAACCCATCACAACCCTTTATAACGGTCCATAACCCATCACAACCCTTCATAATTCACCATAACCTATCAAAACACTTCATTATGGTCCATAACCCAGTACAACCCTTAATAATTGACCATAACCTATCAAAACCCTTCATAATGGTCCATAACCCTCAACCCTTCATAATTAACCATAACCCATCACAAGCTTTCATAATAGTCCATAACGCAGCACAACCCTTTCTAATGTCTATTAACTATCACAACCCTTCGTATTTCACCATAACCTATCACAACCCTTCATAATGGTCAATAACCCATCATAATCCTTCATAATGGTCCGTAACCCATCACAACCTTCATAATAGTCCTTAACCCATACAACCCTTCATAATGGTCCATAACCCATCACAACCTTTTCATAATGGTCCATAACCCAACACAACCCTTTTTATGGTCCATAAACCATGACAACCTTTTATAATTAACCATAACCCATCACAACCCTTCATAATGGTCCATAACTCATCGCAACCCTTCATAATGGTCCATAACCCATCCCAACCCTTCATAATGGTCCATAATCCATACAAACTTTCATAATGGTCCATAACCTATCACAACCCTTTATAATTGACCATAACCCTACCCAACCCTTTGTAATGGTCCATAACCCTTCACAACCCTTCATAATTGACCATAACCTATCACAACCCTTCATAATGGTCAATAACCCATCATAATCCTTCATAATGGTCCATAACCCCATCACAACCCTTCATAATGGTCAATAACCCATACAACCCTTCATAATGGTCCATAACCTCATCACAACCCTTTCTAATGGTTCATAACCCATCACAACCCTTCATAGTTGACCATAAACCTTCACAAATCTTCCTAATGGTCGATAACCCAACACAACACTTTTTATGGTCTATAATCCAACACAACTCTTCTTAATTGACCTTAACCCATGACAACTCTTCATAATGGTCGACAACCCAACACCACCCTTTATATGATCCATAACCCATCACAATCCTTCATAATTGACCATTATCCATCACTACCCTTCATTATGATCCATAACTACAATGCTTTATAATTGTCCATAACCCATCACAACCCTTCATAATTGACCATAACCCACCACAACCCTTTGTAATGGCCCATAACCCATCACAACCCTTCGTAATTGACCATAACCTATCACAACCCTTCATAATGGTCCATAACCCATCATAATATTTCATAATGGTCCATAAGCTATCACAACCCTTTCTAATGGTCCGTAACCCATCACAACCCTTTATAACGGTCAATATCCCATCTCAACTCTTCACAATTGACCATAACTGGTCATAACCTTCATAATGGTCCATAAGTTAACATAGCCCTTTCTATGGTCCATAACCCATCACAACCCTTCATAATTGACCATAACCTATCACAACCCTTCATAATAGTCAATAACCTATCATAATTCTTTATAATGGTCCATAATCTATCACAACCCTTTATAATAGTCCATAACCCATCTTCAACCTTTCATAACTGACCATAACCTATCATAACCTTCATAATGGCCCATAACCCAACACAACCCTTTCTATGGTCCATAACCCATCACAACACTTCATAATTGACCATAACTTATCACAACCTTTCATAATGGTAAATAACCCATCATAATCCTTTATAATGGTCCATAACCCATCACAACCTTTCATAATTGACCATAACCCATCACAACCCTTTGTAATGGTCCATAACCTATCACAACCCTTCATAATGGTCCATCAGCCATCATAATCCTTCTTAATGTTCTATAACGCATCACAACTCTTTCTAATGGTCCATAACCCATCACAACCTTTTATAACGGTCCATAACCCATCACAACCCTTCATAATTCACCATAACCTATCAAAACACTTCATAATGGTCCATAACCCAGTACAACCCTTAATAATTGACCATAACCTATCAAAACCCTTCATAATGGTCCATAACCCTCAACCCTTCATAATTAACCATAACCCATCACAACCTTTCATAATAGTCCATAACTCAGCACAACCCTTTCTAATGTCAATAAACTATCACAACCCTTCGTATTTGACCATAACCTATCACAACCCTTCATAATGGTCAATAACCCATCATAATCCTTCATAATGGTCCGTAACCCATCACAACCTTCATTATAGTCCTTAACCCATACAACCCTTCATAATGGTCCATAACCCATCACAACCTTTTCTAATGGTCCATAATCCATCACAACCCTTCATAATTGACCATAACCCATCACAAACCTTCATAATGGTCCATAACCCAACACAACCCTTTTTATGGTCTATAAACCATGACAACCTTTTATAATTAACCATAACCCATCACAACCCTTTATAATGGTCCATAACTCATCGCAACCCTTCATAATGGTCCATAACCCATCCCAACCCTTCATAATGGTCCATAATCCATACAAACTTTCATAATGGTCCATAACATATCACAACCCTTTATAATTGACCATAACCCTACCCAACCCTTTGTAATGGTCCATAACCCTTCACAACCCTTCATAATTGACCATAACCTATCACAACCCTTCATAATGGTCAATAACCCATCATAATCCTTCATAATGGTCCATAACCCCATCACAACCCTTCATAATGGTCAATAACCCATACAACCCTTCATAATGGTCCATAACCTCATCACAACCCTTTCTAATGGTTCATAACCCATCACAACCCTTCATAATTGACCATAAACCTTCACAAACCTTCCTAATGGTCAATAACCCAACACAACACTTTTTATGGTCTATAATCCAACACAACTCTTCTTAATTGACCTTAACCCATAACAACCCTTCATAATGGTCGACAACCCAACACCACCCTTTATATGGTCCATAACCGATCACAATCCTTCATAATTGACCATTATCCATCACTATCCTTCATTATGATCCATAACTACAATGCTTTATAATTGTCCATAACCCATCACAACCCTTCATAATTGACCATAACCCACCACAACCCTTTGTAATGGCCCATAACCCATCACAACCCTTCGTAATTGACCATAACCTATCACAACCCTTCATAATGGTCCATAACCCATCATAATCTTTCATAAGGGTCCATAAGCTATCACAACCCTTTCTAATGGTCCACAACCCATCACAAGCCTTTATAACGGTCAATATCCCATCTCAACTCTTCACAATTGACCATAACTGGTCATAAACTTCATAATGGTCCATAACTTAACATAGCCCTTTCTATGGTCCATAACCCATCACAACCATTCATAATTGACCATAACCTATCACAACCCTTCATAATAGTCAATAACCTATCATAATTCTTTATAATGGTCCATAATCCATCACAACCCTTTATAATAGTCCATAACCCATCTTCAACCTTTCATAACTGACCATAACCTATCATAACCTTCATAATGGCCCATAACCCAACACAACCCTTTCTATGGTCCATAACCCATCACAACACTTCATAATTGACCATAACTTATCACAACCTTTCATAATGGTAAATAACCCATCATAATCCTTTATAATGGTCCATAACCCATCACAACCTTTCATAATTGACCATAGCCCATCACAACCATTTGTAATGGTCCATAACCTATCACAACCCTTCATAATGGTCCATCAGCGATCATAATCCTTCATAATGGTCTATAACAAATCACAACTCTTTCTAATGGTCCATAACCCATCACCACCCTTTATAACGGTCCATAACCCATCACAACCCTTCATAATTCACCATAACCTATCAAAACACTTCATTATGGTCCATAACCCAGTACAACCCTTAATAATTGACCATAACCTATCAAAACCCTTCATAATGGTCCATAACCCTCAACCCTTCATAATTAACCATAACCCATCACAACCTTTCATAATAGTCCATAACCCAGCACAACCCTTTCTAATGTCTATTAACTATCACAACCCTTCGTAATAGTCCATTATGAAGGATAATGGTCCGTAACCCATCACAACCTTCATAATAGTCCTTAACCCATACAACCCTTCATAATGGTCCATAACCCATCACAACCTTTTCTAATGGTCCATAATCCATCACAACACTTCATAATTGACCATAACCCATCACAAACCTTCATAATGGTCCATAACCCAACACAACCCTTTTTATGGTCCATAAACCATGACAACCTTTTATAATTAACCATAACCCATCACAACCCTTCATAATGGTCCATAACTCATCGCAACCCTTCATAATGGTCCATAACCCATCCCAACCCTTCATAATGGTCCATAATCCATACAGACTTTCATAATGGTCCATAACCTATCACAACCCTTTATAATTTACCATAACCCTACCCAACCCTTTGTAATGGTCCATAACCCTTCACAACCCTTCATAATTGACCAAAACCTATCACAACCCTTCATAATGGTTAATAACCGATCATAATCCTTCATAATGGTCCATAACCCCATCACAACCCTTCATAATGGTCAATAACCCATACAACCCTTCATCACTACTAGAAAAATAGCTTTTAATGACATACGAACTATGACACACACTACTTTTATGACACACAAAAACGTATGTCATTAATAAAGTGTCATCTTCCTTAAAATCTGAATAATTTATGACATACATAATTGTATGTCGTAAATTTGTGTCATTTTTTATAATGATTACGACATACATAAATGTATGTCATATTTTAATGTCATAATCAAAAAGAAAGAAAAAACATGGGAGGCACTTTTATGTCATTTTATAAAAAAGTATGTCATCTAGGATTGCTCTTGTACTTCACGCTTCAACCTTTTTTCTTCCCATCCCAACATGATATCTAGGGTTTTCTCACTTCATCCACGCCTCCCTTCTTTTCAGCTCCCATACGCTTTCTTCTCCTCTAATTCTCCCATGTACTCACTTCAAGGATCAACAATTAGACTCGTATTCTCCGATTCGTATTCTCTGATTTGTATTCTCCGATTCGTATTCTCTGATTTGTATTCTCTGATTCTCCCATACTACACTTCTATTTCCCTCTCCCGGTTTCAGTTGCTTTCAAATCATCGCTTAAAATCGACTAGCGATTTAGGGTTTCTAAAAACCATCAATCTCAAATGCTCATTCGTGTGGCCGGTCTCACCCTCACGAATCCGACCGGCGATTTACGTTACTCCAATCATCACATCGTCATTGTCACCGTCTCTCATGCTTAATTTGTTAGAACTCACGAAATTGATTGGCGATTTAGGGTTTCTAAGAGTCCACTTTGGTCATGTGTTTCTACAGAGCAGACTTGTTACTAATTGTATTTTTTATGCTTGTTTGAAAGAATGCGTTCACGCTAATTATTAAGTTCTTAGTGATATATTTTTTTTCAGTCCGATGAAGATTCACGTGGAGGTCATTCACTCTTCAAAGTTCTGGTATGTTTTTTTTTGGGGTTACAGATGTTGATTTTCTAGTTGTTATGGTTGGAAGTTTAGATTGTTAAGTGTTATTTTGGAATCCCGATTAAATCTGAGTTTGTCATATTGGCTAATTTGTTTACGATTTGGGATCTCGATCAGTGGTTGTATGGCGAGTTTCATTTTTTTGAATTTTTGAATCCTGATTGGATATGAGTTTGTTATATTGGTATGGATAGTTGACCTATTGGCTAATCTTCAAAGTTCTGGTTAGTTTTTTTTGGGTTACACCGGTAGGAGAATAAACAAACAACGAAATGGGGTAAGTCTCAATTGTCCCCACTATCTCTTTACCAAACTAATTTGATTGCTTATTTTTATTCGTATGAGAATCTTTTCTATAAACATCAATCAATTATTTATTTCACAAATTGTTAATGGTACCTATTTTCACATATTATAGGTTTTTATTGTTGTACGTATGAATGCTACATGAGTGGGTTTATTTAGTCACAGAGAAATGCTTGCATTTCTATTGATTTGTTGTAAGTATTTTTGCATTTGTGGTATGTTTTTATGTTCCCTTTGATCCCATATCCAACAATAAGTTCAAAAACTTCACCTGATGTGTTATTGTGCAGGTGGCAAATATGGCTTTTACAGCAGTGGAAACACAATGATGGAAAGGGCGATTCAGTAGAAGTAGAAGGTTAATGGCGATGCTGTTCTGTTTGAATTTATTGTTTTTGTTATGTTGATTTTTTTGGAAACTATTGGTTGGAAAAGGGAATGTACTTTAAGCTAATTTTTTTTTAAAAGTTTACTTGGATGGTTTTATAGTTGTATATATTTAGATATTGGGCATACTGAATGATCGTGATTCACAATTGACATGGTTGTTGTGGTTGTTGCATAGCTTTGGTTATATATATATATATATATATATATATATATATATATATATATATATATATATATATATATATATATATATATATATATATATATATATATATATATATATATATATATTATTTGTTTAAAAAAAATTTACGACTTACATTGTAAGTCATAAAGGTTTGTCATTAATGTATGTCGTAAATTTACGACACACAAATGTGTGTCATCTGTCATTTATGACAGGGGCTTCCTTGACATACATTTGCGTGTCATCTGTACCCTTTAATGACACGCATTGCGTGTCATTAAAGGCCTTTTTTCTAGTAGTGCATAATGGTCCATAACCGCATCACAACCCTTTCTAATGGTTCATAACCCATCACAACCCTTCATAATTGACCATAAACCTTCACAAACCTTCCTAATGGTCGATAACCCAACACAACACTTTTTATGGTCTATAATCCAACACAACTCTTCTTAATTGACCTTAACCCATAACAACCCTTCATAATGGTCGACAACCCAACACCACCCTTTATATGGTCCATAACCCATCACAATCCTTCATAATTGACCATTATCCATCACTACCCTTCATTATGATCCATAACTACAATGCTTTATAATTGTCCATAACCCATCACAACCCTTCATAATTGACCATAACCCACCACAACCCTTTGTAATGGCCCATAACCCATCACAACCCTTCGTAATTGACCATAACATATCACAACCCTTCATAATGGTCCATAACCCATCATAATCTTTCATAATGGTCCATAAGCTATCACAACCCTTTCTAATGGTCCATAACCCATCACAACCCTTTATAACGGTCAATATCCCATCTCAACTCTTCACAATTGACCATAACTGGTCATAACCTTCTTAATGGTCCATAACTTAACATAGCCCTTTCTATGGTCCATAACCCATCACAACCCTTCATAATTGACCATAACCTATCACAACCCTTCATAATAGTCAATAACCTATCATAATTTTTTATAATGGTCCATAACCATCACAACCTTCATAATAGTCGATAACTTATTTCTTCATAATGGTCCATAACCCATCATAACCCTTTCTAATGATGCATAACCCATGAAAACCCTTGGTAACTGACCATAACCCATCACAACATTTTATAATGGTCCATAACCCTGCACAACCCTTCATAATGGTCTATAACCTATCACAAACTTTCATAATTGACCATAACCCATCACAACCCTTTGTAATGTTCCATAACACATCACAACCCTTTGTAATTGACTATAACCTATCACAACCCTTCATAATGGTCTATCAGCCATAATAAACCTTCATAATGGTCCATAACCCATCACAAGTCTTTCTAATGGTCGAAAACCCATCACAACCCTTTATAACGGTCCATAACCAATCACAACCCTTCATAATTGACCATAACCCATCACAACCATTCATAATGGTCTATAACCTAGCACAACCCTTCATGATTGACCATAACCTATCAAAACCCTTCATAATGGTCCATAACCCATCACAACCCTTCATAATTGATCATAACCCATCACAACCCTTCATAATGGTCTAAAACCTAGCACAACTCTTCCTATTTGACCATAACCTATCACAACCCTTCATAATAGTCAATAACCCATCATAATCCTTTATAATGGTCCCTAACCCATCACAACCTTCATAATAGTCCATAACCTATCACAACCCTTACATAATGGTCCATAACCCATCACAACCCTTCATAATTGATCATAACCCATCACAAGCCTTCATAATGGTCCATAACCTAACACAACCCATTCTATGGTCCCTAACGTATCACAACCCTTCTTATTTGACCATAACCTATCACAACCCTTCATAATGGTCAATAACCCATCATAATCCTTCATAATGGTCCCTAACCCATCACAACCTTCATAATAGTCCATAACCTATCACAACCATTACATAATGGTCCATAACCCATCATAATCCTTCATAATGGTCCATAACCCGTCACAACCCTTTCTAATGGTCTATAACCCATCACAACCCTTTATAACAGTCCATAACCCATCTTCAACCTTTCGTAACTGACCATAACCTATCATAACCTTTATAATGGTCCATGACCCAACACAACCCTTTCTATGGTCCATAACCTATCACAACACTTCATAATTGACCATAACTTATCACAACCTTTTATAATGGTAAATAACCCATCATAATCCTTTATAATGGTCCATAACCCATCACAACCTTTCATAATTGACCATAACCTATCACAACCCTTTGTAATGGTCCATAACCTATCACAACCCTTCATAATGGTCCATCAGCCATCATAATCCTTCATAATGGTCCATAACGCATCACAACTCTTTCTAATGGTCCATAACCCATCATAACCCTTTATAATGGTCCATAACCCATCACAACCCTTCATAATTGACCATAACCTATCAAAACTCTTCATAATGGTCTATAACCCAGCACAACCAGTGGTCCATAACCCATCACAACCTAGAATCTCTCTCTCTCCTGAAATCTTTACGTTTTTGAAAACTATTTTCATAATGGCTGGTGTATCACTAGGCATAATTTTTGATCCAGATTCATCCTTGGAAACTAATGAGGTTCTAGGAAATCAACTTCATTTATGTTCTGCACAAGGTATTATAGCTCCTGAAGTTGTGTTTAACATGGTTGAAAAATGATTAAAAAGTTTTAAAACAAAACAGCCATGTATTTTCACACAACTTGACAGAAACATACAAAAAAGGAAATCTGTTACAAACCACAAACGATTTTTAGAATTATTTACTGGAAAACAAAAAGAGATACATTCTCAAATTTTTCACGAAAAAGAAAAACAAAATCAAGTCCATGTTGCTGCTTCAACTCTTCTTAGTCACTCGGATATGCAAGCTCATGGAGATGGAGAAAAACATTTGGAGAAGATTCACGGTTTAAATTCCTTTGATGATGGCTGCAAAGATTTGGAGAAGATTAACTCGGATATACAAACTCATGGAGATCAAGTCCATGTTGCTACACCTATGTTCACGGTTGATGGATACAAAGAGTGTTTGAGTACCGACTACTCATCCTCGGAAGAAAGTAATGGTGAAGAAGATGAAACTAATGATGCTCCCAAAGTAGACAATACCGTGAACAAAACTCACTGCATGGAGGCCAACTTCACGATTGATAAACAAAATATTGCTTCTACAAGTCATAGAGAAGCTCCCACGGTCAAGATATTAAAACTGAACAATAAGGAAGATGAAGACATGAGTACAAGCTTCGGGTATGATGGTGAAGATAGTAAACCAAACCAGCAAACATCCGGCCAAAAAATTGCAGTGGTTGCATCTCACTCTCCAACAGTCACCTCTTTGAAATCTCAAACGGCCATGGAGGAAGGTATACCCGAAAACTCAATTCTCTCTAATTTGAATCGGCCATTAGGGGGAGATAACATCCAACTTTCATTAAAGAAACAATTTAATATTTTTAACAATGATAGTTTGGACAAAGGTGATACAATAATGGGGGACATAGAAACACCCTTTTCTAATATGGGGGACATAAAAAGCCACTTTACTTCACCCCATGTTGACTTCTCCAAACCGATGGAAGATTACGGAAATGCTATGATCCATATGGATCCAAGTGAATCCATCCCCCCTTTGATGGATCCGACCCATAAGCCTCTTCCTCCCATTGTGGGCCTTCATAATACTACTTCTCAATTGGGCTATCAAAATAATCATTCAATTTCGGGCCTTCCTAAGTCTATCATAGATATTAAGTCCAAATATCCTTCCAAGCCCAATAATTTTATATCTTCTAAGGCTATTAGGCATTTTAATAACAATGATAATCTGAACTCTAAGCCTGCTAATAATAAAAATGTCCTTAATCCCAGATTAATTCCTGTGCACAATGTCGTCTTATCCAACGGTTTAGATACTTTAAATAATTCTAATAAACAAAAAAATATTATCCATAAAATGGATTCAAAAAATATAAATAATAATGCTTGGTCCCGTAAACTGCCGCTACTGGTTAACTCTCAGGCACACATCTTGAGTGGTTCTCACAAACACTCAAGTAATAGTTTCCGCTTCATTCTTAATTTAAGTCAAGATATTAAAGTACTCGTTGACATTCCGGTAACGGTAGTTAATAAGATATGTCAGACTCATGCACGCACGATATGTGGTTATTTTGTTGGATGTAAAATGAATTATTCGGATGTTCGTTATCTCGCTTCTAAGATGTGGTTACAACATGGTCTGGAGGACGTGTTGTTAAATGGTAATGGTATCTATCTATTTAAATTTAACAACGACCAAGGTCTACAACATGTTATAACCCACGGCCCATGGACCTTTAGGAGTGCACCCATTGTCATGCAAAAATGGAGACCCGGACTTAGCATCCATAGAAACAAACATGACAAACTTCCGCTATGGATTAAAATCCATGACATCCCTTATGAGACTTGGAGTGAGGAAGGATTAAGCCACATTGCCTCTAAAATTGGAAAGCTGCTTGCCATGGACTCTTATACGGCTAATATGTGCACTTATGCGGCTGGTAAAGCAGTTTATGCTCGTGTCCTTCTAGAAGTCCCCACCCGTCCAACCTGGGTTGACAAAGTTATTATCCGAATTCCTGATCCAGAAACTCTAGAGCTTTCTACTCATACGCTAAGAGTCGAATATGAATGGAAACCACCTATGTGCTCTCATTGTAAGGTGTTTGGTCATGAAACACATGTTTGTATACATGTTATTGCTAAACCTAGTACTACTTCTATTGCTAAACATATGGATAATTCTACCATTAATAAGGAAAATCATGATCAACCAATTATAGATAAAAATGATGATTTTACTATGGTTTCAAATAAGAAAAAGTCATCAAAACATGTTTCTAATAATGATAAGAAAAATAATGAATATTCTAAAAACAGTACGATTAGAAAATACAAATACAAGACGAAAGATAACTCTTTTTCCAATATTAAATACAACTTAAAAACTTTTAGAAATATAAACCGATCTGAGAACAGCACGGTTCGTTATAATAATCGACCCCCTATGTCCCCGCAATCTTCTAATCCTCCCTTCAAGAGTAAGGAGACTTTTGTTGGTTTCCCGAGCCCTATCCTTCGAATTTCTTCCTCCAAGCCCACAAAACAGCCTGATTCTTCCACTCCTATTTTTAAAGCGTTCTCCATTCTAGAGGCTTGTTCCTCTGACGTCACGGTGTAACACCCAAAAATTTTCGCAAAATATTTGAACTTTTAAAAACAACCTTTATAAGAGAAACTATGATTTTACAAAAGATAAGTATCACAAAACCAAATTATATCGAAATAAACTTAATAAAGTGCGGAAGCAAAATAATAATAATAATGTCCCAAAATGGAAATTCTTCTAGTAGTGGTATCCCGGTGCTCCAAGTCACGCCTCAGCCTCTTTGATCTTAATATCTGAAAATGTTAGGGGGAACCGTAAGCATAAAGCTTAGTGAATTCAAACACAGACATCATATCAATATTCACATTTACTAATCCAAATCCATTTCCAATTATAATTACATTAATAAGCAAGGAACAAATCAATGCTTATATTAATAGGGAGGACTTGTAGGTTTGAGCCGCACCGGGTAAATCCCGTATCCTTTGGCCCCGATCCCCGCACCTCATAAAGAGTATAACGTTGGTGATCTTACCTAACTACCCCTCATAGTATTAATCAATCACATACAGTGCACATGTACGATTTTATAATAATAATATAGCATGCTTTAAATAGTAAATCTAAACAATCACACACGAGCTATCTAGCAAACATAAATACTAATACAACGGTGTGAGAGAACTCAACTTGAGTGAGTGAGTAACAGATAGGAGTCAATATAAGGCTACCAAGCTTGTGCAAACTTCAAGGCTTCACCTAAATAGAACTAAAGGTTAGAAGAGTGAAGTTGAAACTAAGAAATGAGAAAGGAGTAATCACAGCAAGGTCTCTAAAACAGTCCTGCTGATCGGGACTGAATTACTCCAAAATTCACAATAGAAACGTAGGCTTCAATAATTTTTTCAAGAAACTACAATGGCTTAGGTTTCCAGAACCATAAGGAACTCTTCATAAGTCCAAAGGATGTAAGAGATATGAATTTTACAAAAAGACATGTCACTGCAGTCTTTGGACGGACAGTCAGGTGGTGTTGGCCAATTCTACCCAACTTGTGGGTGGAATTAGCCCCAACCAAACATCAGAGGAACATTAGACACAAAACTACAAGTCTCAGAGTTGGAATCGATTAAAAAGGATTTCCCAAGCTCTAGATATAAAAATCACAAGGTGGTCAATCACAGAATCAGCATAAGCTGGTGACTGTCCATTGACCTGGAGTGTGGGTCCATTCTAACCAAGTTATAATAAGAATTAACGACCCATCTTCACCAGATATTAAATTAACTATGTAATGTACATGTGGGTATTTGGAATCACTCAGGATCATTTCCCAAACCCTAGTAATGATAAAAACAAAATGACATATCACAACAGACCCGGATCAGACCCAACAGCAGAGAAGCTGTTGTTGCCCATAGGTAAAGTCCTTTTTATCGAGGGTTCCTTTTAAGAAAGTTACCCAACTCGATTTTTGAACTTTGGGCACTGATATGGGGTCCATTTGAGTTCTAGACCTCGAGATATGATTTTTACAAGAAGGGGGACTCACCAGCAAAATCTGACAGAAACCCTAGGTTATGTTGCGAAATTCATAACTCAGTATATAGACCTTGAAATCAAAATTCCTCTGGTCAGAACCTGGATATATGTCTTGGGAACGTTCGGTTAAAGTTTCGTGGCAATCCGACCTTTCAATCTCCGGGAATCGTCCAAACAATGTGGCTATGTTCTCAAACCCGGGAATAGAGAGGGTTAGGGAGAGAAAGAGAGCCGTGAGGGAGAGGGAAGGAATGAAGGAAATTAGGGTTTTGAGCCCTAATATACTAGATCAATGGGCTAAACCCTAAAGCCTTTAGGCTAGAAAAACATTTAAGCTCTAATTGAGTTTGGCTATAAAACCCATGGACTTAATTATATGATTAAAAGATGGCAATAATTATAAGCCCAATCTTTCAATTAATCATATCTTAATTAAATAAATTAATATAATACCACATAATTAATTAATTAAAAATAAATAACGTACCGAGAAAAACCGGGGCGTTACAAATCTCCCCCACTAGGAACGGACTTCGTCCTCGAAGTCATCGCCAACAAATAAATCCGGATAATGAGCCCTCATCTCGTCTTCCGGTTCCCACGTCCATTCCGAACCCCGTCTATGTCGCCACTAAACCTTAACCAAATTTATAGTTTTGTTCCGAAGGGTCTTCGTTTCCCGATCTAAAATCGCAACTGGTTGCTCAACATAGTTGAGACGCTCATTAATCTGGATATCCTCTAATGGTACCACCATGGTATCATCAACAACACATTTTCGTAACTGAGACACGTGGAAAGTGTCATTTAACTAATAAGTAATTAATATTATTATTATTTACTCTCTTTTCTATATAATAAGTATATTCAATTATTAAAATATAGACAATAATAATATTTCTAAAATTTGGGATGTTACAACTCTCCCCCAATTGAAAACGACTTCGTCATCGAAGTCACTGCTAGTGATCCAACATGAACCGTATACACGCTTCTCCAGTTCTGGCACTCAGATTCATTCTGAACCCTTTCATTGCTGCCACTGGACTTTCAACGTTCGAACCATCTTGTTACGCAAGGTCTGTGTCTTCTTCTCGTTGAGGGGGATCATCATTTCATGTTACTAAATGTACGTGTACTCAATGATTCTCGAAAGAGACCATAATTATTCCATCTCCCAAAACACGTTCACAACTGAGTCACATGGGAAATGGTGATGGATCAAGCTCAACTCGTCTGGTAACTCTAAACGATACCCTACTTTACCCACTTGTGTAATACCCGTGCAAAGTTTTTGACCCTGGCCATCAACGTTCCCTCTTACGAATCCAAACCACTCGTATTTCTGGCGAAACACACAACAATCTGCAGACCTCACCTGGAAATCGAGGTCCAAACACCTCGTAATAATGTAAATACCACGATAACCACATGTGGTAACATAGCAAATCTATACCAATTGTAACATTAGTGTCGTGCTGAGCATAATACCCGTACTCCATAATACCTGATGATATTGTCCCCGAAAATAGGCATATGGAACTTATTATCTGTAAAGACTAGTGCAGACACCGCACCTATATACAAATACTATGTACTGACATTGTATAAAAACTGTGAATATACAATAATCTGGTACTACAACTGTACCTACACACACTAATTGGTACAAAAAGTATACCCACACGCTATCAACACAAATCTACCAGCACATTAATATCCCTTAAATTTGGCGGTGTATAGCAAAACAAATTTGGTCTCCTGCTGAAAAGGGACTTTACGCTCGAGTGTAACGTGACACTAAACCTAGATGTTTCAGCAATAGCCGAAAATCACCCGTAACTCTCTCGCAATTGGGATTCTCGAACAGAACGCCCTCTTCCGACGACTTACTACGATCTACAACACTAAAATAAGTACGACTTCTCCCAAGCACAACTCCTCAAGGGACTACCAGTCGGACACTGGTAAAGAATTGGACACTGGTAAAGAAGTATCAACAATTAGTTTCGCCTTACCGTAATAGGAAAGCATCTCATAGTCACACTCTTTGACCATAACAAGCCACTTCTTCTTCATGCATGATTAGACTCTACTGATCTATTATGAATCTACAACTCTTGCGATCAATATATATGGTACACTTAACACCTTAAAGATAATACTTTCGTAACAGAACAACAACTCGCAGCAGCGCTTTCTAACTCCACCTCTAAACCTCCCTACGATTTAAGGCTGAAACCTACCATGGAAGAGTTTCTTGTTCAGTCGTTTTTCCTTCTTGCAAGTGATACACTCGACTAGTGTACTAACCAATGCCTTTTCATGACATCCATGACGCTCGTCCTCCGTCTTCGATTCCACCCGAAAATCTTCAATTCACTCATTCATCGAGTAGTACAACCTCGTCCTACACTCTTGTTTCCTGCATGCTGTTGATGTATTGGTGAACCTCAGAGGTATCACCATAAACTCACAGTTACTGTAACACGTGCCAACGTTCTATCCTTCGAGTATATACTCCTAGTTCGTTACTTGTGGTAACTTGACTTCAGATCAAACCTTGAGAACCATGGAGTTCCCAGAAGGTTTCCAACAAAGCATACATCCTTGGGTCATCTTGAAACACATCAACAAACTCTCTGTTAATGAACATGTCTTCAACCATCTTCATCTCTCACACCATTGCGTATACTGCCATGTATGCTTGACACTCGACACCGCTACACTATAGCATATCTTTTTGATTACTCACAGGTGAACCCAACACCGCACCACGCATAACGACTTCACTCTATAGTAAGAGTTCTCCCCTGCTTGGTTTTGAACTCATATCAGTTTGCAACAACAAAGAACTTAACTTCGGACACGAATCACTACTCTATCCTCATAATCACACATAGTCCACACATCACTCTCGTGATCACATCATTCGGTAGCTTCTCACCACTAACCACTACTACGACCTCGGTACACACGAGCATCCATTACGTCTTATCGTATGCGACTTTCACCACAATAGGGTAACCTACGTGTCCAAAGGTACTCCCAAGTAACACGTTAAAAGTACAAGGAACGAACGATTAAGTATTACTACTAGAAAAAGAATTCTAAGGAAACAAAAGTAATGCTCCGCGTAGCATCATCAAACTCTTAATCACTGATACGTAACACATCTACGTAACAATTTAACCACGTATCGAACCTACGGGTTATCTGAAAACCATTCGTTTGAAACACGTCCTCTAATTCCTTATCAAGTTTATTGTAATTTTATGTTAAACGATAAGATAATTTAGCTACCAGAGTCGCATCCGGTACCAAATCAAGGCGAAACTCCACTTGTCGAATAAGTGACAAACTAGGGAGTTCTTCCGGAAAGACATCGCTAAAGTCGGAAACAATATGGATATCGACAAGTGTTACTGCAGATGAGCAACAAGCCAAGGCCAGACGGGGAATATCCCTCGAAATAATAAGTTCTCCACCTCTAGGGTTTTGAACACGAATCTGTTTCTTCCGACAATGGATTTCTGCATCAAACGCGTCAAGCCAATCCATGCCTACAATAATGCAAAGCTCCCGTATCGCAATAGGAATAAGATCAATGAAGAATTCAACCCCAGAAAACTCGAGTGTGTAACCCCGATAAACATCGGTGACATATATAGTTCGGTTGTCAACAACCTCGACTATCATTGGGCGAGCAAATTTTCCGATACTCCGGCCCAAACAATTAATAAAAGTACGGAATACTAAAGAATGAGTGGCACCGCTATCGAACATAACAACAGCGGGCTTAGAATCTAGCAAATATGTGCCTGATTCACAATTATATATGATTTTTATAACAATCGAGAATGCCATTCGAAATAGAACAAAGTTATAGTGCAAGAGGGGAAAGAAAAGTATTCGGCGTAAATAAAACCCTTATCACTCAGTTCCTGAAGATGACTATGAAATTCTTTCATCTCTGGTGGTGTCAGATGATAAGAAACCTTAGCTACCGGAGCTGCGCCCGGCACCAAGTTGATACGAAACCCTACTTGCCGAACCGGCGGCATTCCAGTTAGTTCCTCCATGAATACGTCACTAACTCGGGAACAATCACAACGTCACTAACCACCACGATCGCTGAACAAGAAGTTACGGATAGGTGAGGTGTATCCCCCCACTTGGATTTCAACCCGCACCTGCTTACGATGACATGAAATCTCAGCTTCAAAAGTATCCAGCCAGTCCATGTCCACGGTGACACATACTTCCCTCATAGCAATGGGGATCAAATCAATAGAAAACTCTAAGCCAGAGATCTTTGGAGTACAACCGCTATATACCTCGGTATAAAGAGTCTGGTTGTCTGCAACCCGGACAACCATTGGACGAGATAGTCTACCAACATCTCGTCCCAGATGATTAGAGAAGAGCGAGAAACGAACAAATGAGTAGCACCGCTATCGAACATAACAACAGCGGGCTTAGAACTAACCAAGTACGTGTCTGCTTCAACAGTTTATAACAACTTATGAACATGAAAACCTAAGGGGTATATATTAGAAACATGTCTAGCAGAAATAGAGGAAGATTTAGACGGTATCCGCATCCGCAGAAAAAGAAAGATATTAGAGACAATTCAGCATAGATATTTCTAGGAAGACAAACACTCAGCTCACCGGAAAATTTTCAACCTTGCCCCGACCCGAAATCGGCACCGGTGTTTCAAATAGTAGGGGCCCTTCTACTACCTTCCACACAAGTTCCAATCTCACATTCGCGTCTAGTTTCAAAAGTTCCAGTTCGCTCTAGCCGTTTATTTATACAACTCTCTCACATGATAATACTAACAAAGTATATAATCTTAACATTTTAAGGCCAGTTGAAACAATTCAACAAAGTAAGAAACATATGAAACAAAGCTTACAAGGCTGGTTGACTGGCACCCCGCGAGATCTTCCACTACTAGTCTTAAGAAGTTTTACTGAAATCTTTTAAAGAAAATATTTTAAAGAAAATAAAATTTTAAGAGCCTCAAATTTGAGTCTAGAACATCCCTAAGAATGCCTAGTTCCCTCAAACGTGTGCTCTGATACCAACTTGTAACACCCAAAAATTTTCGCAAAATATTTGAACTTTTAAAAACAACCTTTATAAGAGAAACTATGATTTTACAAAAGATAAGTATCACAAAACCAAATTATATCGAAATAAACTTAATAAAGTGCGGAAGCAAAATAATAATAATAATGTCCCAAAATGGAAATTCTTCTAGTAGTGGTATCCCGGTGCTCCAAGTCACGCCTCAGCCTCTTTGATCTTAATATCTGAAAATGTTAGGGGGAACCGTAAGCATAAAGCTTAGTGAATTCAAACACAGACATCATATCAATATTCACATTTACTAATCCAAATCCATTTCCAATTATAATTACATTAATAAGCAAGGAACAAATCAATGCTTATATTAATAGGGAGGACTTGTAGGTTTGAGCCGCACCGGGTAAATCCCGTATCCTTTGGCCCCGATCCCCGCACCTCATAAAGAGTATAACGTTGGTGATCTTACCTAACTACCCCTCATAGTATTAATCAATCACATACAGTGCACATGTACGATTTTATAATAATAATATAGCATGCTTTAAATAGTAAATCTAAACAATCACACACGAGCTATCTAGCAAACATAAATACTAATACAACGGTGTGAGAGAACTCACCTTGAGTGAGTGAGTAACAGATAGGAGTCAATATAAGGCTACCAAGCTTGTGCAAACTTCAAGGCTTCACCTAAATAGAACTAAAGGTTAGAAGAGTGAAGTTGAAACTAAGAAATGAGAAAGGAGTAATCACAGCAAGGTCTCTAAAACAGTCCTGCTGATCGGGACTGAATTACTCCAAAATTCACAATAGAAACGTAGGCTTCAATAATTTTTTCAAGAAACTAAAATGGCTTAGGTTTCCAGAACCATAAGGAACTCTTCATAACTCCAAAGGATGTAAGAGATATGAATTTTACAAAAAGACATGTCACTGCAGTCTTTGGACGGACAGTCAGGTGGTGTTGGCCAATTCTACCCAACTTGTGGGTGGAATTAGCCCCAACCAAAAATCAGGGGAACATTAGACACAAAACTACAAGTCTCAGAGTTGGAATCGATTAAAAAGGATTTCCCAAGCTCTAGATATAAAAATCACAAGGTGGTCAATCACAGAATCAGCATAAGCTGGTGACTGTCCATTGACCTGGAGTGTGGGTCCATTCTAACCAAGTTATAATAAGAATTAACGACCCATCTTCACCAGATATTAAATTAACTATGTAATGTACATGTGGGTATTTGGAATCACTCAGGATCATTTCCCAAACCCTAGTAATGATAAAAACAAAATGACATATCACAACAGACCCGGATCAGACCCAACAGCAGAGAAGCTGTTGTTGCCCATAGGTAAAGTCCTTTTTATCGAGGGTTCCTTTTAAGAAAGTTACCCAACTCGATTTTTGAACTTTGGGCACTGATATGGGGTCCATTTGAGTTCTAGACCTCGAGATATGATTTTTACAAGAAGGGGGACTCACCAGCAAAATCTGACAGAAACCCTGAGTTATGAATTTCGCAACATAACCTAGGGTTTCTGTCAGATTTTGCTGGTGAGTCCCCCTTCTTGTAAAAATCATATCTCGAGGTCTAGAACTCAAATGGACCCCATATCAGTGCCCAAAGTTCAAAAATCGAGTTGGGTAACTTTCTTAAAAGGAACCCTCGATAAAAAGGACTTTACCTATGGGTAACAACAGCTTCTCTGCTGTTGGGTCTGATCCGGGTCTGTTGTGATATGTCATTTTGTTTTTATCATTACTAGGGTTTGGGAAATGATCCTGAGTGATTACAAATACCCACATGTACATTACATAGTTAAGTTAATATCTGGTGAAGATGGGTCGTTAATTCTTATAATAACTTGGTTAGAATGGACCCACACTCCAGGTCAATGGACAGTCACCAGCTTATGCTGATTCTGTGATTGACCACCTTGTGATTTTTATATCTAGAGCTTGGGAAATCCTTTTTAATCGATTCCAACTCTGAGACTTGTAGTTTTGGTGTCTAATGTTCCTCTGATATTTGGTTAGGGCTAATTCCACCCACAAGTTGGGTAGAATTGGCCAACACCACCTGACTGTCCGTCCAAAGACTGTAGTGACATGTCTTTTTGTAAAATTCATATCTCTTACATCCTTTGGAGTTATGAAGAGTTCCTTATGGTTCTGGAAACCTAAGCCATTGTAGTTTCTTGCAAAAATTATTGAAGCCTACGTTTCTATTGTGAATTTTGGAGTAATTCAGTCCCGATCAGCAGGACTGTTTTAGAGACCTTGCTGTGATTACTCCTTTCTCATTTCTTAGTTTCAACTTCACTCTTCTAACCTTTAGTTCTATTTAGGTGAAGCCTTGAAGTTTGCACAAGCTTGGTAGCCTTATATTGACTCCTATCTGTTACTCACTCACTCAAGGTGAGTTCGCTCACACCGTTGTATTAGTATTTATGTTTGCTAGATAGCTCGTGTGTGATTGTTTAGATTTACTATTTAAAGCATGCTATATTATTATTATAAAATCGTACATGTGCACTGTATGTGATTGATTAATACTATGAGGGGTAGTTAGGTAAGATCACCAACGTTATACTCTTTATGAGGTGCGGGGATCGGGGCCAAAGGATACGGGATTTACCCGGTGCGGCTCAAACCTACAAGTCCTCCCTATTAATATAAGCATTGATTTGTTCCTTGCTTATTAATGTAATTATAATTGGAAATGGATTTGGATTAGTAAATGTGAATATTGATATGATGTCTGTGTTTGAATTCACTAAGCTTTATGCTTACGGTTCCCCCTAACATTTTCAGATATTAAGATCAAAGAGGCTGAGGCGTGACTTGGAGCACCGGGATACCACTACTAGAAGAATTTCCATTTTGGGACATTATTATTATTATTTTGCTTCCGTACTTTATTAAGTTTATTTCGATATAATTTGGTTTTGTGATACTTATCTTTTGTAAAATCATAGTTTCTCTTATAAAGGTTGTTTTTAAAAGTTCAAATATTTTGCGAAAATTTTTGGGTGTTACACACGGATATTCTTTCTACTTTTTACCCCTTGCCCCCTACTGGTGCTCATTCCCATTTTACTCCTGTTGATTTTGATCCTGATGCCGATGACCAAATCAAAGAGGATAATCGTTTTGAGGTTGACTCTGATGATGGTGACACTGCCCAGTTCATTGTTAATGAAACTGGATCCCATAATGACCACCCTGTTAGTTCTATATGCCCAAGGATGATCATAAAATGATATTACTAATAATACATGATCCTATAGGGTCACACCAACAACAAGTTTGACACCAACTGATCATTTAGAATGCTAAATTTGATTTGCCATTAAATGATACTGAACTTGCAATTTAATCTTGTAGGATTATTCTTATTTAAGGTAAATAATAATAATAACTACAAAATTAAAGGTTGATTTATAATTCATAAGTGATGAATTAATCATGTATAACAATTAAGTTGTTTAAGTTGTTAAATGATTTAATTGAATAATAAATAAACCCTTTATTTAATTTAATTGGCAAATTAAATAAAATATGCACATTGTAAATATATATATATATATATATATATATATATATATATATATATATATATATATATATATATATATATATATATATATATATATATATATATATATATATATATATATATATATATATATATATATATATATATACATCATAAATAATGCATGTTTATTAGGGGTTTATATACATGATAAATGATTTAAATGTTATTTCATTAAACAAAGATTGTGAAGATTTATTATTTATAAACTTAAATTATGAGTTTTTATAAATAATAAAGAGCATGGAATATCCTTTCTAACCATGTCATCGGCCACATGCTTCAAAAGCATGTCTTGGAAAGTCTCAAAAGACAAGAGGAATATTGGTGTTCTCTTTGTTGACCATGGGAGCCACCAACTTCATATTTTAAAAGGAAAAGCTCTCCATAATTCCCTCTTGCTCTTCTTCCTTTTTGGCCGAACCTTTAGAGAGGGTTTTCTTCACTTTCACACTTGCATCAAATCAGCCAAGAATAAAAGAAAACTCCTCCAAGTTGCATGCAAAATCCGATTTTGTCATCTAGGAGAAAAGGTGTTCTTATTGCAAGTTAACAAGACTAGCATCAAAGGTGTTCAAGCTTGTGGTGGACTAAGCTATAGAGGGATTCTAACTTGATTCCTAGCCTCATCAAAAACGTCCAAACCAAGAACAATAGAAAGGGTATGATCTTGAACTTCATCTATGCTTCTTCTTCATTTTATCTCTACATGCATGTAGCATGATCCTCTTAAAGAGAAATTCGTGTTCATGATTCTTGCTTCCATTGCAACTTATAGTTTTTGAAACTCATAACATGAACATTGATTTCCAACAATTGGTATCAGAGCCATGGCTATATTGCATGTCTATATAATAAGTTTATTTGGATAAACTTGGTTTTTGGAAGCCATGAATGTTCATCTTCTTGAATGAAAGTTTCATGCATGGCTTCTTTCGCAACATGCAAGTATATTATCTATGATTTTATGTAACCAACTAAAATTTATGTTTGCATGCATTTGGTTACATAATTGTTGCCTTAGAAAAACAAAGTGTTGATTTTCTTATGATTTTATGTGATAAAATGGTGCATAAACAAGCCAAGGACCATGTGTTGCATGTTTTGTGTTTAAATTCAATTTGGTTGTAATCTATTCTTTTATTCAAATGGTTTGTAATAATAATTAGTTATTTTCTTCTTTTATTCATTTTGTAAGTATTAGAATAGTTGTATTTTATATTTTTTACAAAATGTAACAAGAGAAGGAAGTAAAAGGCCAAGAGGAGATTACACCCAACAGCAACATTTTCCTGCATGGCTGCTGTCCAATTTCGAACCTGTTAAGAAGGTTCATAAAAAATTCATATCTTGGTCATTTGGTGATATACTTGTTGGTAACTTTTATATCTAGTATATACATTAAGTTTTGACAAGTATAAGCATCAATATGGCCAAGAATGAAGTGAAGAAAGCAACAAAAACCACAAGAAAACCCTCCTGCTGTCCTATACCTGTCGCAAGTTTTGGAGAGGGCAAGGAAAAATCACAATCTCTTCCATGGTGTCAAGAAATGGTGGTTCAAGTCTCATTTGATGTTATAAGAAGGTTGGCAAAATTGTAGCCAAATCAAAGATCATTTGGTTGAGTTTTTGTCACCTTTTTGTCCCTAGGTTCGGACATGATATTTCATGTATGGCTCACATGAAATATCAAACTAGTTGGCTTGTGTTTATGCACCCATTCATGCATGTGATGATTGAATGTTTTATGATTTTATGTTGTGGATGAATATAAGATTTTGCATGACAACCTAGATAATTAAACATAATCATCAAGGAGTTTGTAATTTTCAAATTGACATATATAACATAAGATGTAATACAATTGGTTTTATTAAAATGGGTTTTGTTATAAAACCTATAAAGTCAAGTTTTGAAAATAAATGAAACAAATAAAATGGAGATTTTATGAATTCTTACAAACTCCAAACCTAAGTAATAATGGTAATTATTTAGGATTAAAATTGGTTCTAATGTATGTGATCAAACTCAAACTTAATATTGGATATTAATTGTAATCTTGACCACAAACAAAGAATCAATAAAATGGAGATTTTATGATTAAGGAACCAATTAACAAAATAAGATTTTAATGGTACCATGTTCATTGGATGCATGCAATCTACATGATACCATATGTTTTTCAAAAATTAGAATTGTAAAACATACAAATCCCTTTCGAAATACAAATCAATGTCGTCCCTCTTAAAGATACTCATGTATCACTTGTATATCCTTGTGGGATAAAGGTTACCTAACCACTTGGAGTCTTCTTGTGATATAAGAGGTAGTCTTGCAATATTGATGGGATAAAGGACACCTAACCATTAATAGTTGTCAAAACTACACGTCCGTTTAAGTGGGATGATTTGTTTGGAAATCTTTTGTGATAAAGGTCACCTAAGCATTAGAAATCCAAGGCATAGATGGGATCAAACATGCCAAACTTATAAATGTTATAATGGGATCCCATAACTCTAGAAATTATATTTGGATATAATTGGTAAACCGTTACCTACCTTGTTGATTCGAATAGGCGGGATAAAGGATACCTAACCGCTTGTTTGTATTGCAACTTGGATTCTAGACCTTAATCAATTAAAGTTTATGAAACAAGAAAGGGTATTAATTATTAAGGACTTAATATCATAAATTACTAAATTGAACCTTGTTAAAATTTTGTAGATGGCACCAAACGCAACAAACCCGGCTCCTAACAAAACCTCACTACGGTCTCTCCTTGAGGGAGAAAAACTTAACCACACCAACTTCTTGGATTGGTACCGTAGTGTGAGAATAGTTCTCAAACAAGAAAAGAAAGAATATGTTCTCAATGAACCACTTCCTGAAGAGCCCCCTGCCATCCCTAAGCCCGCACACGATGCATGGCTTAAAAAGATGGATGATTCCGTTGATGCATCATGCCTCATGTTGGCAACTATGATTCCTGACCTTCAGAAAGACTTAGAGAATCATTCAGCCTATGACATGATCAATCAATTGAAGGAAATGTTCCAACAACTTGCAAGAACGGAAAGGTTCGAAACTGTTCGGGCTTTCCATGCTTGCAAGATGGAGGATGGACAGACAGTAAGCTCTTATGTGCTCAAAATGAAGAGTCACATTGATCATTTGGCACGTCTTGGAGTTGTGATGCCCGAAGAGCTAGCAACGGATATGATCCTTAACTCCTTGACAAAGTCTTTTGATCCCTTCGTCATGAATTATAACATGAATGGTTTGAACAAGACTATCCCGGAATTGCATGGGATGCTAATTACCGCGGAAAGGAATCTGCCTAAGAAAACCACTCAAGTTCTCATGATCAAGGAAGGTGGCACGAAGAGAACTAGACCCGAACACCCCACCAACTCCAAGGGCAAGGGGAAGGCAAAGGTTGTCAAAGGAAAGGGCAAGAAAGTTGTGGCAAGAAAGTTGTCCAACCATCCCGCCCGCCCAAGAAGAAGGCAAAAGTTGCTAAGGAAGACGCGTGCTTCGAATGTGGCAAAGTTGGGCATTGGAAGAGGAATTGCCCTACCTATCTTGCGGAGTTGAAGAAGAAGAAGGCCGGTGAGGGCACTTCAGGTATCTATGTGATAGACCTAGAACTTTATAATCTATCTCCTAACACATGGGTATTTGATACTGGTTGTGGAACTCACATTTGTAATATGTTGCAGGGGTTCAAAAGGAGTAGGCGACTGAAGGCAAACGAGGTAGTACTCCGGGTTGGAAACAGTGCAAGGGTTGCGGTGGATTTAATTGGAAATTTTGATTTGTTACTACCTAATGGCTTGTATTTGACATTAACAAATGTTTATTATGTTCCTAGCTTGAGTAGGAATATTATTTCGGTTGCTAAGTTGAGACAATGTGGTTTTAATCTTTCCTTTATGAATGATGACATTTGTGTTTACAAAAATAATGTATTCTATTTTGAGGCTAGGCCTTTAAATGGAATTTATGAAGTAAACCTTGATGAAAAGACTAACCATGGCTCTTTATACCACACTTTCACCAAGAGACCCAAATGTGATTTGAGTCAAATTTATCTATGGCATTGTCGACTTGGGCATATAAACAAGAAACGCATATCCCAACTTCAAAAGAGTGGACTTTTGAAGGCAAATGAGAATGACTCATTTGATATATGTGAATCTTGTTTGCATGGCAAGATGACTAAAGCTCCTTTCTCGGGAACCACTGAGAGGGCAAAGGACTTGTTGGGAATCATACATACGGATGTATGTGGTCCTTTCAAGCCAATGACTAGATATGATGAAAGATATTTCATCACCTTCACTGACGACTTTAGTCGTTTTGGATATGTTTATTTGATTAAACATAAACATGAGGCATTTGAAATGTTCAAAATGTTTCAAAGTGAAGTTGAAAACCAACTCAACAAAACAATTAAAGTTCCGCGTTCTGATAGAGGAGGTGAGTACTTAACTACAAACTTTATGGATCATCTTAAGACTTGTGGAATTGTTCCACAACTTACTCCACCTGGAACACCACAACATAATGGTGTATCTGAGAGGCGGAACCGAATACTATTGGATATGGTTCGATCCATGATGAGTAGAAGTACTCTACCTTTATCATTTTGGGGTTATGCTTTACAAACAGCTGCTCGTCTCCTAAACATGGCACCTACTAAGAAGGTAGATAAAACACCTTATGAGATATGGCATGGAAGGGTTCCATCTTTATCCTATCTCAAGGTATGGGGTTGTGAAGCTTATGTTAGACAAGAAGCTTCAAACAAACTAGAACCCCGTTCAATTAAGTGTATCTTTGTAGGGTATCCGAAAGATTGTCTTGGATACTACTTCTACAATCCCATAGAGAATAAGATATTTATTTCTCGAAAGGCTGAATTCCTAGAAAATAAGTTTCTAACGGAAGAGGCTAGTGGGAGGTTTGTGGAACTTGAAGAACTTCAAGAACCACAGCCTGATACACAAGAAATTGGATCTAGCATTCAACAAGAAATTGTTGAACCTGAACAAACAGTTGATCAGGAACAAATTGTAACACAAGATGTTCGCAGATCTGGTAGGGTTCGATTTGAACCTGAAAGGTATGGTTACCTAATGATGGAAGAGGAATGTTATACGATAGATTCTGATGAACCCGTCAACTACCAGAGTACAATGTCAGATCCTGAATCTGATAAATGGCTTGAAGCCATTAACACAGAGATGCAATCCATGCACGATAACCAAGTATGGGACTTGGTTAATCTTCCCACCAATTGTAATACTGTTGGGAACAAGTGGGTTTTCAAGAAGAAAACCAACGTGGATGGAAATGTTCACACTTTTAAGGCAAGACTTGTCGCTAAAGGGTACTCACAAACTCATGGTATTGACTATGATGAGACATTTTCAACAGTGGCAATGATCAAGTCGATTAGGATACTTTTTGCCATAGCCGCGTACTATGATTATGAGATATGGCAAATGGATGTCAAAACCGCTTTCCTTAATGGACACTTATTGGAAGATGTCTACATGGACCAACCTGAAGGTTTTGTTGATCCCAAGCATCCAAACAAGGTGTGCAAGCTTAAAAGATCTATCTATGGATTAAAGCAAGCGTCTCGAACATGGAACATCCGCTTTGATGAAAAGATTACAAATTTTGGATTCATCAAAAATGAGGATGACTCCTGTGTTTACAAGAAAGCTAGTGGGAGCATAGTCATATTCCTAGTATTGTATGTATATGACATACTTCTATTTGGAAATGACATCCCAACCTTAAAGGGTGTCAAAACGTTCCTTGAGAACTGTTTCTCAATGAAGGACTTAGGAGAAGCTGCTTATGTATTAGGCATAAAGATCTATAGAGATAGATCTAAGAGACTTATTGGTCTAAGCCAAAGTGTATATATCGATAAAATCTTGAAAAGGTTCAAAATGCAAGACTCCAAAAGAGGATTCTTACCAATACCGCATGGCACCATCCTAAGCAAGTCTCAATGCCCAAGCACTAGGACTGAACTTGAAAGGATGAAACATGTCCCATGCTTCGGCAATTGGGTCCATCATGTATGCCATGTTATGCACTAGGCCCGATGTCTCATGTGCCTTAAGCATGACTAGTAGGTACCAACAGAACCCAGGTGAAGCTCACTGGACTACTGTAAAGAACATTCTTAAGTACTTGAGAAGAACTAAAGACATGTTCTTAGTTTACGGTGGTTTGGAGGAATGCTTGAAGGTAAAGGGTTACACTGATGCAAGCTTCCAAACAGATAGGGACGATTCGAGATCTCAATCTGGGTATGTCTTTATTTTAAATGGAGGAGCCGTGTCTTGGAAGAGTTCCAAACAAGAAGTGATTGCACAATCCACTACAGAATCAGAATATGTTGCTGCTTCGGAAGCTGCTCAAGAAGCTGTCTGGATGAGAAAGTTCATTGAAGATCTAGGGGTTGTTCCTTCCATTCGGGACCCTATAGAAATCTTCTGTGATAATCTAGGTGCTATAGCTCAAGCAAAGGAACCTAGATCGCATCAAAAGACCAAACACATTCACCGAAGGTATAACTACATAAGACATGAAGTTAAGAATGGTGAAATAAGTATTCACAAGGTTCATACAGATCAGAATTTGGCAGACCCATTCACGAAGCCTTTACCCCAAGCTAAGCATGAAAGTCACGCTAAGGGTATAGGACTTCGTTACTCTAATGAATGGATTTGATTTGTGTTTAGTGTTTTATGAATATGAAACTATGTAAACAACAATAATTATGTAATATATGTGACGTGATGTTTCATTCATAATTTTGTGTTTTATTAGCATGTTTAATCCTTGAATAATTTAGTTATTCTAAACGTCCATAGTCGATCATAGTTGTGGGAGCGATTATGAAGTAAGACTAATATGAATTGGATTGGTTGACTTTTATGAGTAAAAGTAGCAAAAGGCTGCAACCAAATTCATAGGTACTTGTTAGTGAACAAGTATTGGACTTGACCCGTTTCAAGATCACTTCATGGATCATCTTCATAAGTGATTCTTGAATAAAGGTATTATTATTGTATCCTTAGACCTGAGATACATATTTGGGACTCAAGTGTAGAGAGTGCTGTGCTTTGATATGGTTCACCGTTGTTCTTGAAATATAGTCAACCATACAGACCATACTCAAGTATAGTACAAACTACATAAGGGGCGTATGTAGTCAAGACGGGATTTGTTCCTCTTATGTGTTGAGAGTTAGACATCTAAGGCGCCTGATTGAAAGTTGAACATTAAAAATGAGAATGATTAAGATCCATGTCTCATGTTCAACATGATGTCTGTGACAAAGGGATAATTGATAGATAACCTTATACATCAATTAGAGCCTCGTGCTTATAAAAAATTGGATGTTGTTGAATGGCATTATGTCATGTGTTATTGGGGGCAATGAAATGTTGCTAGACGTTTATCACTGTCGGTATCATTCTATGATGCAACCTTGTGCAAGTGGGAGATTGTTAGTTCTATATGCCCAAGGATGATCATAAAATGATATTACTAATAATACATGATCCTATAGGGTCACACCAACAACAAGTTTGACACCAACTGATCATTTAGAATGCTAAATTTGATTTGCCATTAAATGATACTGAACTTGCAATTTAATCTTGTAGGATTATTATTATTTAAGGTAAATAATAATAATAGCTACAAAATTAAAGGTTGATTTATAATTCATAATTGATGAATTAATCATGTATAACAATTAAGTTGTTTAAGTTGTTAAATGATTTAATTGAATAATAAATAAACCCTTTATTTAATTTAATTGGCAAATTAAATAAAATATGCACATTGTATATATATATATATATATATATATATATATATATATATATATATATATATATATATATATATATATATACATACTTACATCATAAATAATGCATGTTTAAAAGGGGTTTATATACATGATAAATGATTTAAATGTTATTTCATTAAACAAAGATTGTGAAGATTTATTATTTATAAACTTAAAGTATGAGTTTTTATAAATAATAAAGAGCATGGAATCTCCTTTCTAACCATGTCATCGGCCACATGCTTCAAAAGCATGTCTTGGAAAGTCTCAAAAGACAAGAGGAATATTGGTGTTCTCTATGTTGACCATGGGAGCCACCAACTTCATATTTTAAAAGGAAAAGCTCTCCATAATTCCCTCTTGCTCTTCTTCCTTTTTGGCTGAACCTTTAGAGAGGTTTTTCTTCACTTTCACACTTGCATCAAATCAGACAAGAATAAAAGAAAACTCCTCCAAGTTGCATGCAAAATCCGATTTTGTCATCTAGGAGAAAAGGTGTTCTTATTGCAAGTTAACAAGACTAGCATCAAAGGTGTTCAAGCTTGTGGTGGACTAAGCTATAGAGGGATTCTAACTTGATTCCTAGCCTCATCAAAAACGTCCAAACCAAGAACAATAGAAAGGGTATGATCTTGAACTTCATCTATGCTTCTTCTTCATTTTATCTCTACATGCATGTAGCATGATCCTCTTGAAGAGAAATTCGTGTTCATGATTCTTGCTTCTGTTGCAACTTCTAGTTTTTGAAACTCATAACATGAACATTGATTTCCAACACACCCTATGATAGCTACGGCGTCCGAGCAGTTGGACACCACCCACCTCCAAGTTTTCATATGACGCACATCGGTGCATGGAATACTCGCGGTCTTTGTAAGCCTTCTCATCAGAAAGCTTTGAGAGATCTTATTCGCGATAAAAATTTACAAATTTGTGCTTCTGTCGAGACTCGTGCTTCCTTCTCTAATCTTCCTCTTATCTGTACGCATGCTTTTGGATCCTGGTCTTGGTCGTCTAACGGTCTTTTTAGCCATCGGGGGACTAGAATTGTGATTGCATGGGACCCCTTGGCTATTGATATGATGCTTCTTGACTTAAATGATCAGGTTATGCATTTCTACGTTAAAATTCGTGCTTCTAATAAAACTTTCTTCTGCTCTTTCGTCTATTCTCATAATAATCACATCATGCGACGCTCCTTTTGGCATTCTCTTTCAGCCCATAAGAAAGTGGTTAAAGATGCCCCCTGGATCCTTTTGGGTGATTTCAATGTTTCTCTTGACATGAAAGATAGCACCTATGGGACTTCTGTTATCTCTCGTGCCATGGAGGATTTCAAGGACTGTGTTAATCACATGGAGATGGAGGACCTTAACTATAAAGGTCTCTTTTACACCTGGACCAAGTCTCCTAATGGTACTGGTGGGATTCTAAAAAAATTGACCGTGTCATGGGAAATCCTTATTTCATTGCCTCTTTCCCCTCTGCTTCTGTCAATTTTCTCCCCTATCGTTCTTCTGACCATACACCTGCTGTGCTTTCTCTTCCCAGTAGTTCTACGTTCAGGCCGAAACCGTTCAAATTCCATAACTTCCTGACTTATAAGAACAATTTCAAGCAGGTGGTTGCTGATTCTTGGAATTCCAATATCCCCGGATATAGGATGTATAAGGTTTTCTAAAACCTTAAAAACTTGAAAAAACCCCTGCGTCTTCTTCTTCGTAGACAGGGGAACATCTTCTCCAAGGTTATCTCCCTACGTACTGAACTTGATAGAATTCAGATTGCTCTGGATCGGGACCTTTTCAATAATGATCTTCGTGAAGAACATTGCAGGTATCTCCTCGCTTATAACGAGGCTTCCCTTGATGAAGAGAGGTTCCTGAAACAAAAGGCCAAGGTTGACTGGCTGCATGAGGGAGATAAAAATTCAGGATTTTTCCACAAATCGGTTAGAAGCCGCTTATCTCGTAGTCGTATCGATTCTATCCAGGATGCTCATGGAAACTGGATTTCGGGAAATGACCTTCCAAACCTTTTTGTATCCCACTTTCAAACTTTCTTAGGTTCTGCCTACCCTTCCATTCCTATTCGTGATCCTTGTTCCCTTTTCTCTAATAAGCTCTCCCCTATCCAGTCTGCCGCCATGCTTACTCCTTTTACGGATGAGGAGTTTAAGGGTGTCATGTTCCAAATGGGAGATGATAAAGCCCCTGGTCCAGACGGATTCTCGGCTAAATTCTTCAAGTCTGCTTGGGATATTGTGGGTACTGATGTATGTTTGGCGGTTAAGGAGTTCTTTTCGTCTGGAAAACTCCTTAAGTCTTTCAACAACACCTTTCTTGCTCTCATCCCTAAGGCTGACTCCCCTTCCAAAGTCACTGATTTTCATCCAATCGCTTGCTGTAATGTTGTTTACAAATGTATCAGCAAGATTATTGCGGACCGTATCAAGAATCATCTCTCTTGTTTGGTTGATGATAACCAGTCTGCCTTCATCCCTGGTCGTTTGATCTCCGACAATGTTCTGCTTGTCCACGAGCTCATGTGGGATTATCATCGCCACCGTGGACCACCAAGATGTGCTTTTAAAATTGATATTCAAAAAGCTTATGACACCGTCGACTGGTCTTTTCTTCGCACCATCTTGTTTGGATTTGGTTTCCCCGATCGTATGATTGACTAGATCATGACATGTGTTTCCACTACGGCTTACTCAGTGAGTATCAATGGTAACATACATGGTTTTTTCGACGGTAATCGGGGCCTACGTCAAGGTGACCCTCTCTCTCCCTATCTCTTCACTCTTGTTATGGAGGTTCTTAACCTTATGATCAAGAGAAAAATTTCTGAACCCGATTTCACTTTCCCATCTTTTCTTTGAGTGTTCTTTCCCCTCTATGGTTTGGCATGATCTTCAACATGTCATGAATATCTCCGTCCCCACTGATAGCTGGTCCGATATCATTAATCAACTCAAGCTCGTGTCTAAGACTAAGACCATTTGGTCCATCATTAGAAGACTTGTGCTTGCTGGAGCAGGTTACCACATTTGGTAGGAAAGAAATTTACGAATTTTCAAAAAAACTAAAAGATCGTATCATGCAGTCGTGAATAGAGTTAAGGATGATATCCACTGTAGACTGTTGAGTCTTTCTATGAAACCTTGCACTAATGTTAATTTGGCTAAAAGGATATGGACCATCCCTTAACAAACCTATTATTTGCATCTTTTTTTTCTTCTTCTATGGTTTGTTTTTTGCAGGTTGTTTTCCTTTATGTTATTGTTATGTTTCTGGTTCCATGTATTGTTTTGGTTTCTAGTTTAGGTTTGTTGTTGTCCTTTAGGGCCTGTCCCGATGGATTTTATGTTTTTTCCTTTGGTGGGGAGTCCCCAGCCTCTTATTGTATTTATTCTTTTTATTAATAAAATTTGCCAGAGGTACCGTCCTCTTTACCCAAAAAAAAAACCCAGCACAACCCTTAATAATTGACCATAACCTATCAAAACCCTTTATAATGGTCCATAACCCTCAACCCTTCATAATTAACCATAACCCATCACAACCTTTCATAATAGTCCATAACACAGCACAACCCTTTTTATTGTCTATAAACTATCACAACCCTTCGTATTTGACCATAACCTATCACAACCCTTCATAATGGTCAATAACCCATCATAATCCTTCATAATGGTCCATAACCCATCACAACCTTCATAATAGTCCTTAACCCATACAACCCTTCATAATGGTCCATAACCCATCACAACCTTTTCTAATGGTCCATAATCCATCACAACCCTTCATAATTGACCATAACCCCTCACAAACCTTCATAATGGTCCATAACCCAACACAACCCTTTCTATGGTCCATAACCCATGACAACCTTTTATAATCAACCATAACCCATCACAACCCTTCATAATGGTCCATAACTCATCGCAACCCTTCATAATGGTCCATAACCCATCCTAACCCTTCATAATGGTCCATAAACCATACAAACTGTCATAATGGTCCATAACCTATCACAACCCTTCATAATTGACCATAACCCTACCCAACCCTTTGTAATGGTCCATAACCCTTCACAACCCTTCATAATTGACCATAACCTATCACAACCCTTCATAATGGTCAATAACCTATCATAATCCTTCATAATGGTCCATAACCCCATCACAACCCTTCAAAATGGTCAATAACCCATACAACCCTTCATAATGGTCCATAACCTCATCACAACCCTTTCTAATGGTTCATAACCCATCACAACCCTTCATAATTGACCATAACCCTTCACAACCCTTCCTAATGGTCCATAACCCAACACAACACTTTTTATGGTCTATAATCCAACACAACTCTTCTTAATTGACCTTAACCCATAACAACCCTTCATAATGGTCGATAACCCAACACCACCCTTTATATGGTCCATAACCCATCACAACCCTTCATAATTAACCATAATCCATCACCACCCTTCATTATGATCCATAACTACAATGCTTTATAATTGTCCATAACCCAACACAACCCTTCATAATTGACCATAACCCACCACAACCCTTTGTAATGGCCCATAACCCATCACAACCCTTCGTAATTGACCATAACCTATCACAAGCATTCATAATGGTCTATAACCCATCATAATCTTTCATAATGGTCCATAAGCTATCACAACCCTTTCTAATGGTCCATAACCCTTCACAACCCTTTATAACGGTCTATAACTCATCTCAACTCTTCACAATTGACCATAACTGGTCATAACCTTTATAATGGTCCATAACTTAACACAGCCCTTTTTATGGTCCATAACACATCACAGCTCTTCATAATTGGCCATAACCTATCACAACCCTTCATAATAGTCAATAACCTATCATAATTCTTTATAATGGTTCATAACCATCACAACCTTCATAATAGTCGATAACTTATTTCTTCATAATGGTCCATAACCCATTATAACCCTTTCTAATGATACGTAACCCATGACAACCCTTGATAACTGACCATAACCCATCACAACCCTTTATAATGGTCCATAACCCTGCACAACCCTTCATAATGGTCTATAACCAATCACAACCTTTCATAATTGACCAGAACCCATCGCAACCCTTTGTAATGGTCCATAACCCATCACAACCTTTTGTAATTGACTATAACCTATCACAACCCTTCATAATGGTCTATCAGCCATCATAAACCTTCATAATCGTCCATAACCCATCACAACTCTTTCTAATGGTCCACAACCCATCACAACCCTTTATAACGGTCCATAACCCATCACAACCCTTTATAATTGACCATAACCTATAACAACCCTTCATAATGGTCCATAACCCAGCACAACCCTTCATAATTGACCATAACCTATCAAAACCCTTCATAATGGTCCATAACCCATCACAACCCTTCATAATTGATCATAAAACATCACAACCCTTCATAATGGTCCATAACCCATCATAATCCTTCATAACAACCCATCATAATCTTTCATAATGGTCCCTAACCCATAACAACGTTCATAATAGTCCATAACCTATCACAACCCTTACATAATGGTCCATAACCCATCATAATCCTTCATAATGGTGCATATCCCATCACAACCCTTTCTAATGGTCCATAACCCATCACAACCCTTTATAACAGTCCATAACCCATCTTCAACCTTTCATAACTGACCATAACCCTTCATAACCTTCATAATGGTCCATAACACAACACTACCCTTTCTATGGTTCCTAACCCATCACAACACTTCATAATTGACCATAACTTATCACAACATTTCATAATGGTAAATAACCCATCATAATCCTTTATAATGGTCCATAACCCATCACAACCTTTCTTAATTGACCATAACCCATCACAACCCTTTGTAATGGTCCATAACCTATCACAACCCTTCATAATGGTCCATCAGCCATCATAATACTTCATAATGTTCCATAACGCATCACAGCTCTTTTTAATGGTCCATAACCCATCACAACCCTTTATAACGGTCCATAACCCTTCAGAACCCATCTTACTTGACCATAACCTATCAAAACCCTTCATAATGGTCCATAACCCATCACATCCCTTAATAATTGACCATAACCTATCAAAACCCTTCATAATGGTCCATAACCCTCAACCCTTTATAATTAACCATAACCCATCACAACCTTTCATAATAGTCCATAACCCAGCACAACCCTTTCTATTGTCTATAAACTATCACAACCCTTCGTATTTGACCATAACCTATCACAACCCTTCATAATGGTTAATAACCCATCATAATCCTTCATAATCGTCCATAACCCATTACAACCTTCATAATAGTCCTTAACCCATACAACCCTTTATAATGGTCCATAACCCATCACAACCATTTCTAATGGTCTATACTCCATCACAACCCTTCATAATTGACCACAACCCATCACAAACCTTCATAATGGTCCATAACCCAACACAACCGTTTCTATGATCCATAACCCATGACAACCTTTTATAATTAACCATAACCCTTCATAATGGTCCATAACCCATCACAACCCTTCATAATGGTCCATAACCCATCCCAACCCTTCATAATGGTCCATAATCCATACAAACTTTCATAATGGTCCATAACCTATCACAACCCTTCATAATTGACCATAACCCTACCCAACCCTTTGTAATGGTCCATAACCCTTCATAACCTTTCATAATTGACCATAACCTATCACAACCCTTCATAATGGTCAATAACCCATCATAATCCTTCATAATGGTCCATAACCTCATCACAACCCTTCATAATGGTCAATAACCCATACAACCCTTCATAATGGTCCATAACCCTATCATAACCATTTCTAATGGTTCATAACCCATCACAACCCTTCATAATTGACCATAACCCTTCACAAACCTTCCTAATGGTCCATAACCCAACACAACACTTTTTATGGTCCATAATCCTACACAACTCTTCTTAATTGACCTTAACCCATAACAACCCTTCATAATGGTCGACAACCCAACACCACCCTTTCTATGGTCCATAACCCATCACAACCCTTCATAATTGACCATAATCCATCACCACCGTTCATGATGATCCATAACTACAATGCTTTATAATTGTCCATAACCTATCACAACCCTTCATAATTGACCATAACCCACCACAACCCTTTGTAATGGCCCATAACCCATCACAACCCTTCGTAATTGACCATAACCTATCATAACCCTTTATAATGGTCCATACCCATCATAATATTTCATAATGGTCCATAAGCCATCACAACCCTTTCTAATGGTCCATAACCCATCACAACCCTTTATAACGGTGCATAACCCATCTCATCCCTTCACAATTGACCATAACTGGTCATAACCTTCATAATGGTCCATAACTTAACACAGCCCTTTCTATGGTCCATAACCCATCACAACCCTTCATAATTGACCATAACCTATCAAAACCCTTCATAATAGTCAATAACCTGTCATAATTCTTCATAATGGTCCATACCCATCAAAACCTTCATAATAGTCGATAACTTATTTCTTCATAATGGTCCATAACCCATCATAACCCTTTCTGATGATCCATAACCCATGAAAACCCTTGATAACTGACGATAACCCATCACAACCCATTATAATGGTCCATAACCCTGCACACCCTTCATAATGGTCTATAACCCATCTCAACCTTTCATAATTGACCATAACCCATCACAACCCTTTGTAATGGTCCATAACCCATCACAACCCTTTGTAATTGACTATAACCTATCACAACCCTTCATAATGGTCTATCAGCCATCATAAACCTTCGTAATGGTCCATAACCCATCATAACTCTTTCTAATGGTCCACAACCCATCACAACCCTTTATAACGGTCCATAACCCATCACAACCCTTCATAATTGACCATAACCCATCACAACCTTTCATAATGGTCCATAACCCATCATAATCCTTCATGATGGTCCATAACTCGTCACAACCCTTTCTAATGGTCCATAACCCATCACAACCCTTTATAACAGTCCATAACCCATCTTCAACCTTTCATAACTGACCATAACCCATCATAACCTTCATAGTGGTCCATAACCCAACACAACCCTTTCTATGGTCCATAATCCATCACAGCACTTCATAATTGACCATAACTTATCACAACCTTTCATAATGGTAAATAACCCATCATAATCCTTAAATAATGGTCCATAACCCATCACAACCTTTCATAATTGACCATAACCCATCACAACCCTTTGTAATGGTCCATAACCTATCACAACCCTTCATAATGGTCCATCAGCCATCCTAATCCTTCATAATGGTCCATAACCCATCACAACTCTTTCTAATGATCCATAACCCATCACAACCCTTTATAACGGTCTATAACCCATCATAAACCTTCATAATTGACCATAACCTATCAAAACACTTCATAATGGTCCACAACCCAACACAACCCTTAATAATTGACCATAACCTATCAAAACCTTCATAATGGTCCGTAACCCATCACAACCCTTCATAATTAACCATAACCCATCACAACCTTTGATAATAGTCCGTAACCCAGCACAACCCTTTCTATTGTCCATAAACTATCACAACCCTTCGTATTTGACCATAACATACCACAACCCTTCATAATGGTCAATAACCCATCATAATCCTTCATAATGGTCCATAACCCATCACAACCCTTTATAACAGTTCATAACCCATCTTCAACCTTTCATAACTAACCATAACCCATCATAACCTTCATAATGGTCCATAGCCCATCACAACCCTTTATAACAGTCCATAACCCATCTTCAACCTTTCATAACTGACCATAACCCATCATAACCTTCTTAATGGTCCATAACCCAACACAACCCTTTCTATGGTCCATAACCCATCACAACACTTCATAATTGACCATAACTTGTCACAACCTATCATAATGGTAAATAACCCATCATAATCCTTAATAATGGTCCATAACCCATCACAACCTTTCATAATTGACCATAACCCATCACAACCCTTTGTAATGGTCCATAACCTATCACAACCCTTCATAATGGTCTATCAGCCATCATAATCCATCATAATGGTCCATAACCCATCACAACTCTTTCTAATGGTCTATAACCCATCACAACCCTTTATAACGGTCTATAACCCCTCACAACCCTTCATAATAGACCATAACCTTTCAAAACCCTTCATAATGGTCCATAACCCAACACAACCCTTAATAATTGACCATAACCTATCAAAACCCTTCATAATGGTCCGTAACCCATCATAGCTCTTCATAATTAACCATAACCCATCACAACCTTTGATAATAGTCCATAACCCAGCACAACCCTTTCTATTGTCCATAAACTATCACAACTCTTCGTATTTGACCATAACCTATCACAACCCTTCATAATGGTCAATAACCTATCATTATCCTTCATAATGGTCCATAACCTATCACAACCTTCATAATAGTCCTTAACCCACACAAACCTTCATAATGGTTCATAACCCATCACAACCTTTTCTAATGGTCCATAACCCATTACAACCCTTCATAATTAACCATAACCCATCACAACCCTTCATAATGGTCCATAACCCATCACAACCCTTCATAATGGTCCATAACCCATCCCAACCCTTCATAGTTGTAACATCCCAATTTTTAGAAATATTATTATTGTCTATATTTTAATAATTGAATATACTTATTATATAGAAAAGAGAGTAAATAATAATAATATTAATTACTTATTAGTATACGCGATACATGGCAGTATACGCGAAAGCGTGAGAGATGCAGATGGTTGAAGACATGTTCATTAACAGAGAGTTTGTTGATGTGTTTCAAGATGACCCAAGGATGGATGCTTTGTTGGAAACCTTCTGGGAACACCATGGTTCTGAAGGTTTGGTCTGAAGTCAAGTTACCACAAGTAACGAACTAGGAGTATATACTCGAAGGATAGAACGTTGGCACGTGTTACAGTAACAGTGAGTTTATGGTGATACCTCTGAGTTTCACCAATACATCAACAGCATGTAGGAAACAAGAGTGTAGGACGAGGTTGTACTACTCGATGAATGAGTGAATTGAAGATTTTCGGGTGGAATCGAAGACGGAGGACGAGCGTCATGGATGTCATGAAAAGGCATTGGTTAGTACACTAGTCGAGTGTATCACTTGCAAGAAGGAAACACGACTGAACAAGAAACTCTTCCATGGTAGGTTTCAGCCTTAAATCGTAGGGAGGTTTAGAGGTGGAGCTAGAAAGCGCTGCTGCGAGTTGTTGTTCTGTTATGAAAGTATTATCTTTAAGGTGTTAAGTGTACCATATATATTGATCGCAAGAGTTGTAGATTCATAATAGATCAGTAGAGTCTAATCATGCATGAAGAAGAAGTGGCTTGTTATGGTCAGAGAGTGTGACTATGAGATGCTTTCCTATTACGGTAAGGCGAAACTAATTGTTGATACTTCTTTACCAGTGTCCAATTCTTTACCAGTGTCCGACTAGTAGTCCCTTGAGGAGTTGTGCTTGGGAGAAGTCGTACTTATTTTAGTGTTGTAGATCGTAGTAAGTCGTCGGAAGAGGCCGTTCTGTTCGAGAATCCCAATTGCGAGAGAGTTACGGGTGATTTTCGGCTATTGCTGAAACATCTAGGTTTAGTGTCACGTTACACTCGAGCGTAAAGTCCCTTTTCAGCAGGAGACCAAATTTGTTTTGCTATACACCGCCAAATTTAAGGGATATTAATGTGCTGGTAGATTTGTGTTGATAGCGTGAGGGTATACTTTTTGTACCAATTAGTGTGTGTAGGTACAGTTGCAGTACCAGATTATTGTATATTCACAGTTTTTGTACAATGTCAGTACATAGTATTTGTATATAGGTGCGGTGTCTGCACTAGTCTTTACGGATAATAAGTTCCATATGCCTATTTTCGGGGACAATATCAGTCATCAGGTATTATGGAGTACGGGTATTATGCTCAGCACGACACTAATGTTACAATTGGTATAGATTTGCTATGTTACCACAGGTGGTTATCATGGTATTTACATTATTACGAGGTGTTTGGACCTCGATTTCCAGGTGAGGTCTGCAGATTGTCGTGTATTTCGCCAGAAATACGAGTGATTTGGATTCGTAAGAGGGAACGTTGATGGCCAGGGTGAAAAACTTTGCACGGGTATTACACAAGTGGGTAAAGTAGGGTATCGTTTAGAGTTACCAGACGAGTTGAGCTTGATCCATCACCATTTCCCATGTGACTCAGTTGTGAACGTGTTTTGGGAGATGGAATAATTATGGTCTCTTTCGAGAATCATTGAGTACACGTACATTTAGTAACATGAAATGATGATCCCCCTCAACGAGAAGAAGACACAGACCTTGCGTAACAAGATGGTTCGAACGTTGAAAGTCTAGTGGCAGCAATGAAAGGGTTCAGAATGAATCTGAGTGCCAGAAGTGGAGAAGCGTGTATACGGTTCATGTTGGATCACTAGCAGTGACTTCGAGGACGAAGTCGTTTTCAATTGGGGGAGAGTTGTAACATCCCAATTTTTAGAAATATTATTATTGTCTATATTTTAATAATTGAATATACTTATTATATAGAAAAGAGAGTAAATAATAATAATATTAATTACTTATTAGTTAAATGACACTTTCCACGTGTCTCAGTTACGAAAATGTGTTGTTGATGATACCATGGTGGTACCATTGGAGGATATCCAGATTAATGAGCGTCTCAACTATGTTGAGCAACCAGTTGCGATTTTAGATCGGGAAACGAAGACCCTTCGGAACAAAACTATAAATTTGGTTAAGGTTCAGTGGCGACATAGACGGGGTTCGGAATGGACGTGGGAACCGGAAGACGAGATGAGGGCTCATTATCCGGATTTATTTGTTGGCGATGACTTCGAGGACGAAGTCCGTTCCTAGTGGGGGAGATTTGTAACGCCCCGGTTTTTCTCGGTACGTTATTTATTTTTAATTAATTAATTATGTGATATTATATTAATTTATTTAATTAAGATATGATTAATTGAAAGATTGGGCTTATAATTATTGCCATCTTTTAATCATATAATTAAGTCCATGGGTTTTATAGCCAAACCCAATTAGAGCTTAAATGTTCTTCTAGCCCAAAGGCTTTAGGGTTTAGCCCATTGATCTAGTATATTAGGGCTCAAAACCCTAATTTCCTTCATTCCTTCCCTCTCCCTCACGGCTCTCTTTCTCTCCCTAACCCTCTCTATTCCCGGATTTGAGAACATAGCCACATTTTTTGGGCGATTCCCGGAGATTGAAATGTCGGATTGCCACGAAACTTTAACCGAAGGTTCCCAAGACATATATCCAGGTTCTGACAAGAGGAATTTTGATTTCAATGTCTAGATACTGAGTTATGAATTTCGAAACATAACCTAGGGTTTCTGTCAGATTTCGCTGGTGAGTCCCCCTTCTTGTAAAAATCATATCTCGAGTTCTAGAACTCAAATGGACACCATATCAGTGCCCAAAGTTCACAAATCGAGTTGGGTAACTTTCTTAAAAGGCACCCTCGATAAAAAGGACTTTACCTATGGGCAACAACAGCTTCTCTGCTGTTGGGTCTGATCCGGGTCTGTTGTGATATGTCATTTTGTTTTTATCATTACTAGGGTTTGGGAAATGATCCTGAGTGATTCCAAATACCCACATGTACATTACATAGTTAACTTAATATCTGGAGAAGATGGGTCGTTAATTCTTATTATAACTTGGTTAGAATGGACCCACACTCCAGGTCAATGGACAGTCAAGAGCTTATGTTGATTCTGTGATTGACCACCTTGTGATTTTTATATCTAGAGCTTCGGAAACCCTTTTTAATCGATTCCAACTCTGAGACTTGTATTTTTGTGTTTAATGTTCCTCTGATTTTTGGTTGGGGCTAATTCTACCCACAAGTTGGGTAGAATTGGCCAACACCACCCGACTGTCCGTCCAAAGACTGCAGTGACATGTCTTTTTGTAAAATTCATATCGCTTACATCCTTTGGAGTTATGAAGAGTTCCTTATGGTTCTGGAAACCTAAGCCATTGTAGTTTCTTGAAAAAATTATTGAAGCCTATGTTTCTATTGTGAACTTTGGAGTAATTCAGTCCCGATCAGCAGGACTGTTTTAGAGACCTTGCTGTGATTACTCCTTTCTCATTTCTTAGTTTCAACTTCACTCTTCTAACCTTTAGTTCTATTTAGGTGAAGCCTTGAAGTTTGCACAAGCTTGGTAGCCTTATATTGACTCCTATCTGTTACTCACTCACTCAAGGTGAGTTCTCTCACACCGTTGTATTAGTATTTATGTTTGCTAGATAGCTCGTGTGTGATTGTTTAGATTTACTATTTAAAGCATGCTATATTGTTATTATAAAATCGTACATGTGCACTGTATGTGATTGATTAATTCTATGAGGGGTGGTTAGGTAAGATCACCAACGTTATACTCTTTATGAGGTGCGGGGATCGGGGCCAAAGGATACGGGATTTACCCGGTGTGGCTCAAACCTACAAGTCCTCCCTATTAATATAAGCATTGATTTGTTCCTTGCTTATTAATGTAATTATAATTGGAAATGGATTTGGATTAGTAAATGTGAATATTGATATGATGTCTGTGTTTGAATTCACTAAGCTTTATGCTTACGGTTCCCCCTAACATTTTCAGATATTAAGATCAAAGAGGCTGAGGCGTGACTTGGAGCACCGGGATACCACTACTAGAAGAATTTCCATTTTGGGACATTATTATTATTATTTTGCTTCCGCACTTTATTAAGTTTATTTCGATATAATTTGGTTTTGTGATACTTATCTTTTGTAAAATCATAGTTTCTCTTATAAAGGCTGTTTTTAAAAGTTCAAATATTTTGCGAAAATTTTTGGGTGTTACAATAATTGATCATAACCCATCACAACCCTTCATATTGGTCCATAACCTAGCACAACCCTTTCTATGGTCCCTAACCTATCACAACCCTTTCTATTTGACCATAACCTATCACAACCCTTCATAATGATCAATAACCCATCATAATCCTTCATAATGGTCCCTAACCCATCACAACCTTCATAATAGTCCATAACATATCACAACCCTTAAATAATGGTCCATAACCCATCATAATCCTTCATAATGGTCCATAACCCATTACAACCCTTTCTAATGGTCCATAACCCATCACAACCCTTTATAACAGTCCATAACCCATCTTCAACCTTTCATAACGGACCATCACCCATCATAACCTTCATAATGGTCCATAACCCAACACCACCCTTTCTATGGTCCATAACCAATCACAACACTTCATAATTAACCATAACTTAGCACAACCTTTCATAATGGTAAATAACCCATCATAATCCTTTATAATGGTCCATAACCCAACCTTTCATAATTGACCATAACCCATTACAACCCTTTGTAATGGTCCATAACCTATCACAACCCTTCATAATGGTCCATCAGCCATCATAATCATTCATAATGGTCCATAACCCATCACAACTCTTTCTAATGGTCGATAACCCATCACAACCCTTTATAACGGTCCATAACCCATTACAACCCTTCATAATTGACCATAACCTATCAAAACCCTTCATAATGGTCCATGACCCAACATAACCCTTAATAATTGACCATAACATATCAAAACCCTTCATAATGGTCCGTAACCCATCACAACCCTTCATAATTAAACATAACCCATCACAACCTTTGATAATAGTCCATAACCCAGCACAACCCTTTCTATTGTCCATAAACTATCATAACCCTTCGTATTTGACCATAACCTATCGCAACCCTTCATAATGGTCAATAACCCATCATAATCCTTCATAATGGTCCATAACCCATCACAACCTTCATAATAGTCCTTAACCTATACAAACATTCATAATGGTTCATAACCCATCACAACCTTTTCTAATGGTCCATAACCCATTACAACCCTTCATAACTGACCATAACCCATCACAAACCATCATAATGGTCCATAACCCAGCACAACCCTTTCTATGGTCCATAATCCATGACAACCCTTCATAATTAACCATAACCCATCACAACCCTTCATAATGGTCCATAACCCATCACAACCCTTCATAATGGTCCATAACCCATCCCAACCCTTCATAATTGATCATAACCCATCACAACCCTTCATAATATCCCATAACCTAGCATAACCCTTTCTATGGTCCCTAACCTATCACAACACTTCCTATTTGACCGTAACCTATCACAACCCTTCATAATGGTCAATAACCCATCATAATCATTCATAATGGTCCCTAACCCATCACAACCTTCATAATAGTCCATAACGTATCACAACCCTTAGATAATGGTACATAACCCATCATAATCCTTCATAATGGTCCATAACCCACCACACCCCATTCGAATGGTCCATAACCCATCACAACCCTTTATAACAGCCCATAACCCATCTTCAACCTTTTATAACTGACCATAACCCATCATAACCTTCATAATGGTCCATAACCCAACACAACCCTTTCTATGGTCCATAACCCATCACGACACTTCATAATTGACCATAACTTTTCACAACCTTTCATAATGGTAAATAACCCATCATAATCCTTTATAATGGTCTATAACCCATCACAACCTTTCATAATTGACCATAACCCATCACAACCCTTTGTAATGGTCCATAACCTATCACAACCCTTCATAATGGTCCATCAGCCATCATAATCCTTCATAATGGTCCATAACCCATCGCAACTCTTTCTAATAGTCCGTAACCCATCACAACCCTTTATAACGGTGCATACTCCATCACAACCCTTCATAATTGACCATAACCTATCAAAACCCTTCATAATGGTCCATAAAACAGCACAACCCTTAATAAATGAGCATAACCTGTCAAAACCCTTCATAATGGTCCGTAACCCATCACAACCCTTCATAATTAACCATAACCCATCACAACCTTTCATAATAGTCCATAACCCAGCATAATAGTCCATAACCCAGCATAACCCTTTCTATTGTCCATAAACTATCACAACCCTTCGTATTTGACCATAATCTATCATAACCCTTCATAATGGTCAATAACCCATCATAATCCTTCATAATGGTCCATAACCCATCACAACCTTCATAATAGTCCTTAACCTACACAAACCTTCATAATGGTTCATAACCCATCATAACCCTTTCTAATAGTCCATAACCCATTACAACCCTTCAAAATTGACCATAACCCATCACAAGCCATCATAATGGTCCATAACCCAGCACAACCCTTTTTATGGTCCATAATCCATGACAACCCTTCATAACTAACCATAACCCATCACAACCCTTCATAATGGTCTATAACCCATCACAACCCTTCATAATGGTCCATAACCCATCCCAACCCTTCATAATTGATCATAACCCATCGCAACCCTTCATAATGGTCCATAACCTAGCAGAACCCTTTCTATGGTCCATAACCTATCAAAACCCTTCCTATTTGACCATAACCTATCACAATCCTTCATAATGGTCAATAACCCATCATAATCCTTCATAATGGTCCCTAACCCATCACAACCTTCATAATAGTCCATAACCTTTCACAACCCTTACATAATGGTCCATAACCCATCATAATCCTTCATAATGGTCCATAACCCATCACAACCCTTTCTAATGGTCCATAACCCATCACAACCCTTTATAACAGTCCATAACCCATCTTCAACCTTTCATAACTGACCATAACCAATCATAACCTTCATAATGGTCCATAACCCAACACAACCCTTTCTATGGTCCATAACCCATCACAATACTTCATAATTGACCATAACTTATCACAACCTTTCATAATGGTAAATAACCCATCATAATGCTTTATAATGGTCTATAACCCATCACAACCTTTCATAATTGACCATAACCCATCACAACCCTTTGTAATGCTCCATAACGTATCACAACCCTTCATAATGTTCAGTAACCCATCATAATCCTTCATAATGGTCCATAACCCATCACAACATTCATAATAGTCCTTAACCCACACAAACCTTCATAATGGTTCATAACCCATCACAACCTTTTCTAATGGTCCATAACCCATTACAACCCTTCATAATTGACCATAACCCATCATAATGGTCCATAACCCAGCACAATCCTTTCTATGGTCCATAATCCATGACAATCCTTCATAATTAACCATAACCCATCACAACCCTTCATAGTGGTCCATAACCCATCACAACCCTTCATAATGGTCCATAACCCATCCCAACCCTTCATAATTGATCATAACCCATCACAACCCTTCATAATGGTCCATAACCTAGCACAACCTTTTCTATGGTCCCTAACCTATCACAACCCTTCCTATTTGACCATAACCTATCACAACCCTTCATAATGGTCAATAACCCATCATAATCCTTCATAATGGTTCCTAACCCATCACAACCTTCATAATACTCCATAACCTTTCACAACGCTTACATAATGGTCCACAACCCATCATAATCCTTCATAATGGTCCATAACCCATCATAACCCTTTGAAATGGTCCATAACCTATCACAACCCTTTATAACAGTCCATAACCCATCTTCAACCTTTTATAACTGACCATAACCAATCATAACCTTTATAATGGTCCATAACCCAACACAACCCTTTCTATGGTCCATAACCCATCACAACACTTCATAATTGACCATAACTTTTCACAACCTTTCATAATGGCAAATAACCCATCATAATCCTTTATAATGGTCTATAACCCATCACAACATTTCATAATTGACCATAACCCATCAAAACCCTTTGTAATGGTCCATAACCTATCACAACACTTCATAATGGTCCATCAGCCATCATAATCCTTCATAATGGTCCATAACCCATCACAACTCTTTCTAATGGTCCGTAACCCATCACAACCCTTTATAACGGTGCATACTCCATCACAACCCTTCATAATTGACCATAACCTATCAAAACCCTTCATAATGGTCCATAACCCAGCACAACCCTTAATAAATGACCATAACCTATCAAACCCTTCATAATGGTCTGTAACCCATCACAACCCTTCATAATTAACCATAACCCATCACAACCTTTCATAATAGTCCATAACCCAACACAACCATTTCTATTGTCCATAAACTATCACAACCCTTCGTATTTGACCATAACCTATCACAACCCTTCATAATGGTCAATAACCCATCATAATCCTTCATAATGGTCCATAACCCATCACAACCTTCATAATAGTCCTTAACCACACAAACCTTCATAATGGTTCATAACCCATCACAACCCTTTCTAATGGTCCATAACCCATTACAACCCTTCATAATTGACCATAACCCATCACAAACCATCATAATGGTCCATAACACAGCACAACCCTTTCTATGGTCCATAATCCATGACAACCATTCATAATTAACCATAACCCATCACAACCCTTCATAATGGTCTATAACCCATCACAACCCCTCATAATGGTCCATAACCCATCCCAACCCTTCATAATTGATCATAACCCATCACAACCCTTCATAATGGTCCATAACCTAGCACAACCCTTTCTATGGTCCCTAACCTATCACAACCCTTCCTATTTGACCATAACCTATCACAACCCTTCATAATGGTCAATAATCCATCATAATCCTTCATAATGGTCCCTAACCCATCACAACCTTCAAAATAGTCCATAACCTTTCACAACCCTTACATAATGGTCCATAACCCATCATAATCCTTCATAATGGTCCATAACCCATCACAACCCTTTCTAATGGTCCATAACCCATCACAACCCTTTATAACAGTCCATAACCCATCTTTAACCTTTCATAACTGACCATAACCCATCATAACCTTCATAATGGTCCATAACCCAACACAACCCTTTCTATGGTCCATAACCCAACACAACACTTCATAATAGACCATAACTTATCACAATCTTTCATAATGGTAAATAACCCATCATAATGCTTTATAATGGTCTATAACCCATCACAACCTTTTATAGTTAACCATAACCAATCACAACCCTTTGTAATGCTCCATAACCTATCACAACCCTTCATAATGGTCCATCAGCCATCATAATCCTTCATAATGGTCCATAACCCATCACAACTCATTCTAATGGTCCGTAACCCATCATAACCCTTTATAACGGTGTATACTCCATCACAATCCTTCATAATTGACCATAACCTATCAAAACCCTTCAAAATGATCCATAACCCAGCACAACCATTAATAAATGACCATAACCTATCAAAACCCTTCATAATGGTCCATAACCCATCACAACCATTCATAATTAACCATAACCCATCACAACCTTTCATAATAGTCCATAATCCAGCACAACCCTTTCTATTGTCCATAAACTATCACAACCCTTCGTATTTGACCATAACCTATCACAACCCTTCATAATGGTTAATAACCCATCATAATCCTTCATAATGGTCCATAACCCATTACAACCTTCATAATAGTCCTTAACCCACACAAACCTTCATAATGGTTCATAACCCATCACAACCTTTTCTAATGGTCCATAACTCATTACAACCCTTCATAATTGACCATAACCCATCACAAACCATCATAATGGTCCATAACCCAGCACAACCCTTTCTATGGTCCACAATCCATGACAACCCTTCATAATTAACCATAATCCATCACAACCCTTCATAATGGTCCATAACCCATCACAACCCTTCATAATGGTACATAACCCATCCCAACCCTTCATAATTGATCATAACCCATCGCAACCCTTCATAATGGTCCATAACCTAGCACAACCCTTTCTATGGTCCCTAACCTATCACAACCCTTCCTATTTGACCATAACCTATCACACCCCTTCATAATGGTCAATAACCCATCATAATCCTTCATAATGGTCCCTAACCCATCATAATCTTCATAATAGTCCATAACCTTTCACAACCCTTACATAATGGTCCATAACCCATCATAATCCTTCATAATGGTCCATAACCAATCACAACCCTTTCTAATGGTCCATAACCCATCACAACCCTTTATAACATTACATAACCCATCTTCAACCTTTTATAACTGACCATAACCCATCATAACGTTCATAATGGTCAATAACCCAACACAACCCTTTCTATGGTCCATAACCCATCACAATACTTCATAATTGACCATAACCTATCACAACCTTTCATAATGGTAAATAACCCATCATAATCCTTTATAATGGTCTATAACACATCACAACCTTTCATAACTGAGCATAACCCATCACAACCCTTTGTAATGGTCCATAACCTATCACAACCCTTCATAATGGTCCATCAGCCATCATAATCCTTCATAATAGTCCATAACCCATCACAACTCTTTCTAATGGTTCGTAACCCATCACAACCCTTTATAACGGTGCATACTCCATCACAACCCTTCATAATTGACCATAACCTATCAAAACCCTTCATAATGGTCCATAACCCAGCACAACCCTTAATAAATGACCATAACCTATCAAAACCCTTCATAATGGTCCGTAACCCATCACAACCCTTTATAATTAACCATAACCCATCACAACCTTTCATAATAGTCTATAACCAAGCACAACCCTTTCTATTGTCCATAAACTATCACAACCCTTCGTATTTGACCATAACCTATCACAACCCTTCATAATGGTCAATAACCTATCATAATCCTTCATAATGGTCCATAACCCATCACAACCTTCATAATAGTCCTTAACCCACACAAACCTTCATAATGGTTCATAACCCATCACAACCCTTTCTAGTGGTCCATAACCCAGCACAACCCTTTCTATGGTCCATAATCCATGACAACCCTTCATAACTAACCATAACCCATCACAACCCTTCATAATGGTCCATAACCTATCACAACCCTTTATAATGGTCCATAACCCATCCCAACCCTTCATAATTGATCATAACCCATCGCAACCCTTCATAATGGTCCATAACCTAGCACAACTCTTTCTATAGTCCCTAACCTATCACAACCCTTCCTATTTGACCATAACCTATCACAACCCTTCATAATGGTCAAGAACCCATCATAATCCTTCATAATGGTCCCTAACCCATCACAACCTTCATAATAGTCCATAACCTTTCACAACCCTTACATAATGGTCCATAACCCATCATAATCCTTCATAATGGTCCATAACCCATCACAACACTTTATAACAGTCCATAACCCATCTTCAACCTTTCATAACTGACCATAACCCATCATAACCTTCATAATGGTCCATAACCCAACACAACCCTTTCTATGGTCCATAACCCATCACAACACTTCATAATTGACCATAACTTATCACAACCTTTCATAATGGTAAATAGCCCATCATAATCCTTTATAATGGTCTATAACCCATCACAACCTTTCAAAATTGACCATAACCCATCACAACTCTTTGTAATGGTCAATAACCTATCACAACCCTTCATAATGGTTCATCAACCATCATAATCCTTCATAATGGTCCGTAACCCATCACAACCCTTTATAACAGTGCATACTCCATCACAACCCTTCATAATTGACCATAACCTATCAAAACCCTTCATAATGGTCCATAACCCAGCACAACCCTTAATAAATGACCATAACCTATCAAAACCCTTCACATAACCCATCATAACCCTTCATAAATGACCATAACCCATCACAAACCTTCATAATGGTCCATAACCCAGCACAACCCTTTCTATGGTCCATAATCCATGGAAACCCTTCATAATTAACCATAACCCATCACAACCCTTCATAATGGTCCATAACCTATCACAACCCTTCATAATGGTCCACAACCCATCCCAACCCTTCATAATTGATCATAACCCATCGCAACCCTTCACAATGGTCTATAACCTAGCACAACCCTTTCTATGGTCCCTAACCTATCACAACCCTTCCTATTTAACCATAACCTATCACAACCCTTCATAATGGTCAATAACCCATCATAATCCTTCATAATGGTCCATAACCCATCACAACATTTATAATAGTCCTTAACCCACACAAACCTTCATAATGGTTCTTAACCCATTACAACCTTTTCTAATGGTCCATAACCCATTACAACCCTTCATAATTGACCATAACCTATCACAAACCATCATAATGGTCCATAACCCAGCACAACCCTTTCTATGGTCCATAATCCATGACAACCCTTCATAATTAACCATAACCCATCACAACCCTTCATAGTGGTCCATAACCCATCATAACCCTTCATAATGGTCCATAACCCATCCCAACCCTTCGTAATTGATCATAACCCATCACAACCCTTCATAATGGTCGATAACCTAGCACAACCCTTTCTATGGTCCCTAACCTATCACAACCCTTCCTATTTGACCATAACCTATCACAACCCTTCATAATGGTCAATAACCCATCATAATCCTTCATAATGGTTCCTAACCCATCACAACCTTCATAATAGTCCATAACCTTTCACAACCCTTACATAATGGTCCATAACCCATCATAATCCTTCATAATGGTCCATAACCCATCATAACCCTTTCAAATGGTCCATAACCTATCACAACCCTTTATAACAGTCCATAACCCATCTTCAACCTTTTATAATTGACCATAACCCATCATAACCTTCATAATGGTCCATAACCCAATACAACCCTTTCTATGGTCCATAACCCATCACAACACTTCATAATTGACCATAACTTTTCACAACGTTTCATAATGGTAAATAACCCATCATAATCCTTTATAATGGTCTATAACGCATCACAACCTTTCATAATTGACCATAACCCATCAAAACCCTTTGTAATGGTCCATAACCTATCACAACCCTTCATAATGGTCCATCAGCCATCATAATCCTTCATAATGGTCCATAACCCATCACAACTCTTTCTAATGGTCCGTAACCCATCACAACCCTTTATAACGGTGCATACTCCATCACAACCCTTCATAATTGACCATAACCTATCAAAACCCTTCATAATGGTCCATAACCCAGCACAACCCTTAAGAAATGACCATAACCTATCAAAACCCTTCATAATAGTCCGTAACCCATCACAACCCTTCATAATTAACCATAACCCATCACAACCTTTCATAATAGTCCATAACCCAGCACAACCCTTTCTATTGTCCATAAACTATCACAACACTTCGTATTTGACCATAACCTATCACAACCCTTCATAATGGTCAATAACCCATCATAATCCTTCATAATGGTCCATAACCCATCACAACCTTCATAATAGTCCTTAACCCACATAAACCTTCATAATGGTTCATAACCCATCACAACCCTTTCTAATGGTCCATAACCCATTACAACCCTTCATAATTGACCATAACCCATCACAAACCATCATAATGGTCCATAACACAGCACAACCCTTTCTATGGTCCATAATCCATGACAACCCTTCATAATTAACCATAACCCATCACAACCCTTCATAATGGTCTATAACCCATCACAACCTTTCATAATGGTCCATAACCCATCCCAACCCTTCATAATTGTTCATAACCCATCACAACCCTTCATAATGGTCCATAACCTAGCACAACCCTTTCTATGGTCCTTAACCTATCACAACCCTTCCTATTTGACCATAACCTATCACAACTCTTCATAATGGTCAATAATCCATCATAATACTTCATAATGGTCCCTAACCCATCACAACCTTCATAATAGTCCATAACCATTCACAACCCTTACATAATGGTCCATAACCCATCATAATCCTTCATAATGGTCCATAACCCATCACAACCCTTTCTAATGGTCCATAACCCATCACAACCCTTTATAACAGTCCATAACCCATCTTCAACCTTTCATAACTGAACATAACCCATCATAACCTTCATAAGGGTCCATAACACAACACAACCCTTTCTATGGTCCATAACCCAACACAACACTTCATAATTGACCATAACTTATCACAATCTTTCATAATGGAAAATAACCCATCATAATGCTTTATAATGGTCTATAACCCATCACAACCTTTCATAATTGACCATAACCCATCACAACCCTTTGTAATGCTCCATAACCTATCACAACCCTTCATAATGGTCCATCAGCCATCATAATCCTTCATAATGGTCCATAACCCATCACAACTCTTTCTAATGGTCCGTAACCTATCACAACCCTTTATAACGGTGTATACTCCATCACAATCCTTCATAATTGACCATAACCTATCAAAACTTCATAATGATCCATAACCCAGCACAACCGTTAATAAATGACCATAACCTATCAAAACCCTTCATAATGGTCCATAACCCATCACAACCATTCATAATTAACCATAACCCATCACAACCTTTCATAATAGTCCATAACCCAGCACAACCCTTTCTATTGTCCATAAACTATCACAACCCTTCGTATTTGACCATAACCTATCACAACCCTTCATAATGGTCAATAACCCATCATAATCCTTCATAATGGTCCATAACCCATCACAACCTTCATAATAGTCCTTAACCCACACAAACCTTCATAATGGTTCATAACCCATCACAACCTTTTCTAATGGTCCATAACTCATTACAACCCTTCCTAATTGACCATAACCCATCACAATCCATCATAATGGTCCATAACCCAGCACAACCCTTTCTATGGTCCATAATCCATGACAACCCTTCATAATTAACCATAATCCATCACAACCCTTCATAATGGTCCATAACCCATCACAACCCTTCATAATGGTCCATAACCCATCCCAACCCTTCACAATTGATCATAACCCATCGCAACCCTTCATAATGGTCCATAACCTAGCACAACCATTTCTATGGTCCCTAACCTATCACAACCCTTCCTATTTGACCATAACCTATCACAACCCTTCATAATGGTCAATAACCCATCATAATCCTTCATAATGGTCACTAACCCATCATAACCTTCATAATAGTCCATAACCTTTCACAACCCTTACATAATGGTCCATAACCCATCATAATCCTTCATAATGGTCCATAACCAATCACAACCCTTTCTAATGGTCCATAACCCATCACAACCCTTTATAACAGTCCATAACCCATCTTCAACCTTTTATAACTGACCATAACCCATCATAACGTTCATAATGGTCCATAAACCAACACAACCCTTTCTATGGTCCATAACCCATCACAACACTTCATAATTGACCATAACTTATCACAACCTTTCATAATGGTAAATAACCCATCATAATCCTTTATAATGGTCTATAACCCATCACAACCTTTCATAATTGACCATAACCCATCACAACCCTTTGTAATGGAAGACATTAACTTTAAAGGTCTATTCTACACCTGGACCAAATCTCCTAATGGTACAGGTGGAATTCTCAAGAAAATCGACCGTGTTATGGGAAATGCACAGTTCGTTGCTTCTTTCCCTTCTACTTCTGTCACTTTTCTCCCTTACCGTTCATCGGACCATACCCCTGCTGTGCTCTCTCTCCCCCATCTATCCCCGTTCAAACCTAAACCTTTCAAGTTTCCTAATTTCCTGACTTATAAAAACGATTTCAAGAAAGTGGTGGCTGATTCTTGGAACCCAAATATCCCCGGCTATCGGATGTACAAGGTTTTCCAAAATCTTAAAAACTTGAAAAAACCGTTGCGTCAACTTCTTTTTAGCCAGGGAAACATCTTCTCCAAGGTTATCTCCCTCCGTACTGAACTTGATAGAATTCAAATTGCTCTTGATCGGGATCCTTTCAATAACGATCTTCGTGAAGAACATTGCAGGTATCTCCTCGCTTATAACGAGGCTACCCTTGATGAAGAGAGGTTCCTTAAACAAAAAGCCAAGGTAGACTGGCTGCGCGAGGGAGACAAAAACTCTGGATTTTTCCACAAATCGGTTAGAAGCCGCTTATCTCGTAGTCGTATCGATTCTATCCAGGATGCTCATGGAAACTGGTTATCGGGGAATGACCTTCCTAACCTTTTTGTCTCCCACTTTCAAAAATTCTTAGGATCTGCATACCCTTCCATTCCTATTCGTGACCCTTGTTCCCTTTTCTCTAATAGGATTTCCCCTATCCAGTCTGCCGCCATGCTAACTCCTGTAACGGATGAGGAGGTTAGGTGCGTCATGTTCCAAATGGGCGATGATAAAGCTCCTGGTCCAGATGGCTTCTCGACTAAGTTCTTCAAGTCTGCTTGGGATACTGTGGGTACCGATGTTTGTTTGGCGGTTAAGGAGTTCTTTTCATCTGGAAAACTCCTTAAGTCTTTCAACAACACGGTTCTTGCTCTCGTCCCTAAGGTTGACTCCGCTTCCAAAGTCACTGATTTTCGTCCAATCGCATGCTGTAATGTTGTTTACAAATGTATCAGCAAGATTATTGCGGACCGTATCAAGAACTATCTTTCTTGTTTGGTTGATGAAAACCAGTCTGCTTTCATCCCTGGACGTTTGATATCCGACAACGTTCTTCTTGTCCACGAGCTCATGCGGGATTATCATCGCCACCGTGGTCCTCCAAGATGTGCTTTTAAAGTCCATATTCAAAAAGCTTATGACACTGTGGACTGGTCGTTTCTTCGCACAATCTTGTTTGGATTTGGCTTCCCCGATCGTATGATTGAATGGATCATGACATGTGTTTCCACTACGACTTACTCAGTGAGTATCAATGGTAACATACATGGTTTTTTTGATGCTAAACGGGGCCTTCGCCAAGGTGACCCCCTCTCTCCCTATCTCTTCACTCTTGTTATGGAGGTGCTTAACCTTATGATCAAGAGAAAAATATCTGAATCTGATTCCTTTAAATTCCACCGTCAATGTGAGGAACAGAGTATCACCCATCTTTGCTTTGCCGATGATCCTCTCCTCTTCTCTCATGGGGATAGATCTTCAGTAAGCATCATATGTGATTCCCTTACTGAATTCTCTAGGGTGTCTGGGCTCCATCCTAATGTTGAGAAAAGCGAAACATTTTACTGCAATATTGGTGAGACAAATAGGGCTGCCATTGAAAGTATGGTTGGGTTCCCTGAGGGATCTTTCCCTGTCAGATACCTTGGCATCCCTCTTATCACCACCCGTCTTGTCCATAAGGACTGTAAAGGTCTTGTTGATAAAGTCAAATGTAGGATAAATGACTGGAAAAACAAAACTCTCTCCTTTGCTGGCCGTCTCCAGCTCATTCTCTCTGTTCTTTCTTCTATGCAAATCTATTGGGCTTCTGTTTTTATTCTTCCTACTTCTATTTCTAAAGAAATTGAGAAGCTCATGAGGGGTTTCCTCTGGTGCCATGGTGACTTGAAACGAGGTAAAGCCAAAGTTTCCTGGAAAACTGTATGTCTTCCTAAGGAACATGGTGGTCTTGGTATCCGTAATCTTGCTGTTTGGAATGTTGCCCTTATGGCTTCACATGTTTGGAGACTCCTCTCTAAGAAGGATTCCCTATGGGTCAAGTGGATCCATTCTTACCGTCTCTGTGGCCGTAACTTTTGGGATGCCCCCAAAAAATACGGTTCAGGGTTTGCTTGGCGAAACATCCTTGATATGCGAAGTAAGATAAGAGAATTTATTGTTTCCCAGATTGGTGATGGGTCCTCTACGTCCGCTTGGTTCGATAACTGGCATCCTGCTGGTCCTCTCTCTAAATTCATGTCTGCCCGTGACATTAGGGCAACAGGATTCAATCCCGATACTAAGGTTGCTGACCTTGTCCTCAACGGATCTTGGGTTCAGAACGGTCAATGGAGAAACATCCTTCCAAATCTTCTTCCTCAAATGGAGATCTAGTGACGGTAATCTCTTTGATTTTTCTGTTCGTTCCGTTTGGGAATCTATTCGCCCCTATGAACAACCTGTTGATTGGTATCATCTGGTTTGGTTCTCCCAGAATATCCCTAGACATGCATTCATTCTATGGGTTGCTCTTAAAAATCGTCTTAAGACTCATGATAAAATCAAATTCTGGGATACTAATTCCAATCTCATTTGTGCCTTTTGCGGGGATTGTCCTGATTCACTTTCACATCTTTTCTTTGAGTGTTCTTTCCCCTCTATGGTTTGGCATGATCTTCAACATGGCATGAATCTCTCCGTCCCCACTGATACTTGGTCAGATATCATTAATCAACTCAAGCCCCTGTCTAAGACTAAGACCATTTGGTCCATCATTAGAAGACTTGTGCTTGCTGGAGCTGTTTACCATATTTGGCAGGAAAGAAATTTTAGCATTTTTAAAAAAACAAAAAGATCGTATCATGCAGTTGTTAATAGTGTTAAGGATGATATCCGCTGTAGACTGCTGAGTCTTTCGATGAAACAGTGCATTAATGTTAGTTTGGCTAAAAGGATATGGACCATTCCTTAACAAACCTCATATTGCTTCTATTTTTCTTTGCTTGTATGGTTTGTTTTTTGCAGGGTGTTTCCTTTATGTTATTATTATGTTTTTGTTCCCATGTATTGTTTTTGGTTCCTAGTTTAGTTGTGTTGTCCTTTGGGGCCTGTCCCGATGGATTTTAAGTTTTTTCCTTTGGTGGGGAGTCCCCAGCCTCTTATTGTATTTATTCTTTTTATTAATAAAATTTTCCAGAGGTACCGTCCTCTTTACCCAAAAAAAAAAACCCAGCACAACCCTTAATAAATGACCATAACCTATCAAAACCCTTCATAATGGTCCGTAACCCATCACAACCCTTTATAATTAACCATAACCCATCACAACCTTTCATAATAGTCCATAACCCAGCACAACCCTTTCTATTGTCCATAAACTATCACAACCCTTCGTATTTGACCATAACCTATCACAACACTTCATAATGGTCAATAACCTATCATAATCCTTCATAATGGTCCATAACCCATCACAACCTTCATAATAGTCCTTAACCCACACAAACCTTCATAATGGTTCATAACCCATCACAACCCTTTCTAATGGTCTATAACCCAGCACAACCCTTTCTATGGTCCATAATCCATGAAAACCCTTCATAATTAACCATAACCCATCACAACCCTTCATAATGGTCCATAACCCATCACAACCCTTCATAATGGTCCACAACCCATCCCAACCCTTCATAATTGATCATAACCTATCGCAACCCCTCATAATGGTCCATAACCAAGCACAACCCTTTCTATGGTCCCTAACCTATCACAACCCTTCCTATTTGACCATAACCTATCACAACCCTTCATAATGGTCAATAACCCATCATAATCCTTCATAATGGTCCCTAACCCATCACAACCTTCATAATAGTCCATAACCTTTCACAACCCTTACATAATGGTCCATAACCCATCATAATCCCTCATAATGGTCCATAACCCATCACAACCCTTTCTAATGGTCCATAACCCATCACAACCCTTTATAACAGTCCATAACCCATCTTCAACCTTTCATAACTGACCATAACCCATCATAACCTTCATAATGGTCCATAACCCAACACAACCCTTTCTATGGTCCATAACCCATCACAACACTTCATAATTGACCATAACTTATCACAACCTTTCATAATGGTAAAAAACCCATCATAATCCTTTATAATGGTCTATAACCCATCACAACCTTTCATAATTGACCATAACCCATCACAACCCTTTGTAATGGTCCATAACCTATCACAACCCTTCATAATGGTCCATCAGCCATCATAATCCTTCATAATGAACCCTAACCCATCATAACTCGTTCTAATGGTCCGTAACCCATCACAACCCTTTATAACGGTGCATACTCCATCACAACCCTTCATAATTGACCATAACCTATCAAAACCCTTCATAATGGTCCATAACCCAGCACAACCCTTAATAAATGACCATAACCTATCAAAACCCTTCATAATGGTCCGTAACCCATCACAACCCTTCATAATTAACCATAACCCATAACAACGTTTCATAATAGTCCATAACCCAGCACAACCCTTTCTATTGTCCATAAACTATCACAACCCTTCGTATTTGACCATAACCTATCACAACCCTTCATAATGGTCAATAACCCATCATAATGCTTCAGAATGGTCCATAACCCATCACAACCTTCATAATAGTCCTTAACACACACAAACCTTCATAATGGTTCATAACCCATCCCAACCTTTTCTAATGGTTCATAACCCATCACAACCCTTCATAATTGACCATAACCCATCACAAACCATCATAATGGTCCATAACCTAGCACAACCCTTTCTATGGTCCATAATCCATGGAAACCCTTCATAATTAACCATAACCCATCACAACCCTTCATAATGGTCTATAACCCATCACAAGCCTTCATAATGGTCCACAACCCATCTCAACCCTTCATAATTGATCATAACCCATAACAACCCTTCATAATGGTCCATAACCTAACACAACCCTTTCTAAGGTCCCTAACCTATCACAACCCTTCTTATTTAACCATAACCTATCACAACCCTTCATAATGGTCAATAACCCGTCATAATCCTTCATAATGGTCCCTAACCCATCACAACCTTCATAATAGTCCATAACCTTTCACAACCCTTACATAATGGTCCATAACCCATCATAATCCTTCATAATGGTCAATAACCCATCACAACCCTTTCTAATGGTCCATAACCCATCACAACCCTTTATAACAGTCCATAACCCATCTTCAACCTTTCATAACTGACCATAACCCATCATAACCTTCATAATGTTCCATAACCCAACGCAACCCTTTCTATGGTCCATAACCCATCACAACACTTCATAATTGACCATAACTTATCACAACCTTTCATAATGGTAAATAACCCATCATAATCCTTTATAATGGTCTATAACCCATCACAACCTTTCATAACTGACCATAACCCATCATAACCCTTTGTAATGGTCCATAACCTATCACAACCCTTCATAATGGTCCATCAGCCATCATAATCCTTTATAATGGACCCTAACCCATCATAACTCTTTCTAATGGTACGTAACCCATCACAACCCTATATAACAGTGCATACTCCATCACAACCCTTCATAATTGACCATAACCTATCAAAACCCTTCATAATGGTCCATAACCCAGCACAACCCTTAATAAATGACCATAACCTATCAAAACCCTTCATAATGGTCCGTAACCCATCACAACCCTTCATAATTAACCATAACCCATAACAACCTTTCATAATAGTCCATAACCCAGCACAACCCTTTCTATTGTCCATAAACTATCACAACCCTTCGTATTTGACTATAACCTATCACAACCCTTTATAATGGTCAATAACCCATCATAATCCTTCAGAATGGTCCATAACCAATCACAACCTTCATAATAGTCTTTAACAAACACAAACCTTCATAATGGTTCATAACCCATCCCAACCTTTTCTAATGGTTCATAACCCATCACAACCCTTCATAATTGACCATAACCATCACAAACCATCATAATGATCCATAACCCAGCACAACCCTTTCTATTGTCCATAAACTATCACTACCCTTCGTATTTGACCATAACCTATCACAACCCTTCATAATGGTCAATAACCCATCATAGTCCTTCATAATGGTCCATAACCCATCACAACCTTCATAATAGTCCTTAACCCACACAAACCTTCATAATGGTTCATAACCCATCACAACCTTTTCTAATGGTCTATAACCCATTACATGACATAACCCATCACAAACCATCATAATGGTCCATAACCCAGCACAACCCTTTCTACGGTCCATAATACATGACAACCCTTCATAATTAACCAAAACCCATCACAACCCTTCATAATAGTCCATAACCCATCACAACCCTTCATAATGGTCCATAACCCATCCCAACCCTTCATTTGTCCATAATCCATACAAACCTTCTTAATGGTCCATAACCTAGCAAAACCCTTTCTATGGTCCCTAACCTATCACAACCCTTCCTATTTAACCATAACCTATCACAACCCTTCATAATGGTCAATAACCCATCATAATCCTTCATAATGGTCCCTAACCCATCACAAGCTTCATAATAGTCCATAACCTTTCACAACCCTTACATAATGGCCCATAACCCATCATAATCCTTCATAATGGTCCATAACCCATCACAACCCTTTCTAATGGTCCATAATCGATCACAACCCTTTATAACAGTCCATAACCCATCTGCAACCTTTCATAACTGACCATAACCCATCATAACCTTCATAATGGTCCATAACCCAACACAACCCTTTCTATGGTCCATAACCCATCACAACACTTCATAATTGACCATAACTTATCACAACCTTTCATAATGGTAAATAACCCATCATATTCCTTTATAATGGTCTATAACCCATCACAACCTTTCATAATTGACCATAACCATAACCAAAACCATATGAAAATCTAAAATTTTGTCTCTCTAGAAATTTTTGGTTTTTTTTGGAATTAAATCTATCGTATTTCACCATGGATGATGATTCACCAGGTTGTGATTCCATCTTAATGTCTAATGATGGTGTTATGATGGATCAGCAGCATCATTCTCATAAGTTAGCTACACCAGGCTTGTTCAATGGTTCAGATTCATCAAGTGCAAGTGGTAATAAAAATCATCTGTTTTTTACACGAAGTTTTATGGACCCTGAAACTACTTTCAATATGGTGGAAAGAAGAATGAAAAGGATTATCAACAAACAGCCACGAATTTACAAAAAACATGCTATTAAGAATACTATTTCAGATATATCGATTCAAAGAAGATTACATCAAAGAAAATCTTTTCTTAATCATAAACCGGTTACAAAACAATATGTAAGGATTGGTGTTCCTATGTTTTATCCTAACGATACTTTGGATGAAGATAAATCAAACGATGCTTCTCTCACTGAATCGGTCAAGCAAGCTTATGGAGAGGATGGTATAGAATCCGACAAGGTTGATGGCTTGAGTACGATTTATTCCTCTTCTGAAAATGAAGATGGAGAAGATGAAGATGATGAGGCAAACAGGGAGCATGTGGTAGCCTCGACTTCAAACAAACGTGACTGCTTCATGAATCATTCAATATCCGATGGAAAATATCAAGATTATATAAGAGAAGTGGAAAAAAAAAGAAAGTGACAGCATGGTTCAAAATACCACGTCCATTCTTGAAGATGTTGGTACGGAAAATAAAACTACATCAGGTCATGCAGAAGATAACGTAGATGATTCACTTCAGTTGCATGGTATAGATCATCCTCCTCTAGTTCCTACAATCCATGGTGACAGGAAACATCAAGCTTCAAACGTGAAGAACACCAAAGGGCAAGAAGGCGTTTCTGCATTCCATGCTCATCGTGAGTTACACGCTCCAACGGCCATGAATGCTCACAAATCCACAACGGTCGCAAATTCTAAAAGCAACTTTGCTGCAGGTATGTATCACGACCCATCCTTTAATATTACTTGTTCTCCTCTTTTGAATATTGAATGTGGCTTAAATAACAATATACATGGTCAAGTGGCTAAAGTTTTGGAGAAAGTAGGAGACAACAATCATACCACTACCTTAATGGAAGACAAGGGGTCACATGCTTCCACTCTTCATTTGTCCTATCCTATTTTAAATATGCCGATCATTGAACCTAATCTTTTAAATGTGCCGTTATTTGACCTTTCTTTGGAATGTACGGATCCTTCTCCTATGAAAGTGACGAATTTATATACTAATGGTACTAAGGTTACGGATCCTACCCCCTCTATTCTTGGTCTTCCTAAAAACTCTTCCCTCTTGGGCCACCCAAAACAAACCCATTACTTTAAAAAACCCAACTTCCATAAGCCCAACAATTATAATAAAACTAATTGGGCTAACAATAATAAGCCTTTTAATACTAATAACTATTTAATACAAAAACCGGATAATCATATTCATGTTAATTCTAGTTTTAGTCATGAAGCCGAGTTTGTTCATTTACATAATTCCAACAAGCATAATAAGATTAATGGTAACTTGGAAGTTAAAGACATAAATTACAACGTTTGGTCTAGGAAATTACCTATGCTAGTTAACTCTCAAGCTAACATTTTAAGTGGTCCTAAAAACATTCTAGCGATCAGTTTCGTTTCATTCCTAATCTGAGTAATGATATTGATGTGCCAGTTGATATCCCGATCAATGTTGTTAATAAGATATGTGAGACTCATGCTCGAACCATATGTGGTTATTTCGTGGGATGTAAAATGAATTATTCCGATGTTCGTTATCTAGCCTCTAAGATGTAGTCTCAACATGGTTTGGAAGATGTTCTGTTAAATGGTAATGGTGTCTATCTTTTTAAATTTAACAATGACCAAGGTCTAAAACATGTTATCACTCACGGACCTTGGACATTTAGGAGTGCCCCCATTGTTATGCAAAAATGGAGACCAGGACTTACCATTCATAAAAACAACCATGACAAACTTCCTCTATGGATTAAAATTCATGACATCCCTTATGAGACTTGGAGTGAGGAAGGATTAAGTCACATTGCTTCTAAAATTGGTAAACCTCTTGCTATGGACTCTTATACTGCTAACATGTGTACTTATGCTGCGGGTAAGGCAGTTTATGCACGTGTCCTTTTAGAAGTCCCAACTCGACCCTCATGGGTGGACAAAATTAACATCCGTATCCCAGATCCTGAAACACTTGACTTTTCTTCCCATACGCTTAGAGTTGAGTATGAATGGAAACCTCCTATGTGCTCCCATTGTAATGTGTTTGGTCACGAAACACATGTTTGTATGCATGTCATTACTAAAACTAATGCTCCTTCTATTTCTAATCATATGGATACCTCTACCATTAATACTACTTCAATTATAGATAAAATTGATGATTTTACTATGGTTTCAAATAAGAAAAATTCTTCAAAACATGTTTTTACTAAAGACAATAAAAATAATGAATCTTCTAAAAGCAATACTAGTAGAAAATACCAAAACAATACCCAAGATAATTTTTTTTCCAAAAATAAAAACTTTTTAAAAACTATTAAAAATAAGAAACGGTTTGAGAAACTTCCGGTTCATATTAATAATAGCCCCCTTTTTCCACCAATTCCCCTAATCCCCCTTTGAAGGATAAGTCGGCTATTGTTGGATTTCCTAGCCCTATCATTCGTCTTTCTTCCTCCCAGCCCCTCAATTAGTCTGAATCCTCCACCCCTTTGTTCAACGCCTTCTCCATTCTTGAGACCTGTTCCTCTGACGTCACGGATATTCCCTCTACTTCTGTCCCCCTGCCCCATCCTGTTGCTCCTTCCCAATCTAGTCCTGATGATTTTGTTCCTGATGCTGATGACCTTATCGTTGAGGATAATTGTAAGACCCGTATCCTGATTATAACATATACTTAAAATAAGAGTGTTAGGAATTATATGATTTTTGGTAGTTATAAAGCTAAGAAAAACTTTAGTTACAATTTCATATGAAAATCAGCATTTTGTGTCGTTTTTAGAAAAATCATAATTAATTCTAGAAAATCGTTTGGACCACAAACCAGTGCAGAAAGTTTACAAATTGAGTCTAGTACAATTACCAAAAATAATAGTAAGCTTGAAAATGACATTATCTATGCTAAAAAATGCAATCTTTACTGATTAGTTCGGAATTGACAGATTAGATAGTCTGTTTTCAAAAATTCATAATAAATCATAGAAAAATCGTATAAATACGTAAAATACATCCCTGGAAAGGTATTGAGATAAATTTCTGGAATATCAAATAAAAACGTGAATTTCATGGATTTAAAGTCGGCTAAACTAGTCTTGAACAGACTGATTCTAGAAGGTATTAATTTCAACAAAGTTATATTATTAAAATCTTTTGTCAAAAGTGTCATGCCATTTTTTATTCAACAATTCAAGTATAAGTACCCCTCAAAACATCTCATAAACCACACAACTAAATCTCAATCCAATATATAGAGGTTTCTAAGCACTAGAGTGTAAGCAAGTGAGCGGAAGGAAGCTTAAAAGCCTAACGAAGGAGTTATAGATCTCGACGACTGGTCATAAGGTAACTACAAACCTTTCTATAGCTTAATTAGGTATTGTAAAATAGTTTTTGTTAAGAAGTAGAATATTTAATAAGTATAACATATGTTATATTATACTCATTTCTAACAATAGTAAACAAAAACCTTAAAATGTCGTTATTATAACAATTCGTAATTTCCGAAAATAATACCGATTGATTTACTTACGAGGACGGTGACTAGGCCGATTACTTGGGATCTGGTTGTTGGATTTTCCGAAAGGCTAAAATGCTGAAAGGATCCTGCCACCCCATCTAATCTTCTACCTGGCCATTCTTTACTTGATAAATCATGGAATATCATATTGGAATTATTGAAGGGTTTAATGATGCGACTATAATATAGTTAAGGATTAAGAAATGATATATTTCTTATTATGTTAACAGTTAAAGTTGAAGGAAATACAAAGCCAAGAAAGATAAACGATATAGTCAACTATAATCAGGTGAGTCTTCTCACTATACTATAGGTGATATTGCATGCGTAGGAAGGAAGATATGTTAGACTAAGGTGATCTTACCTGTTATGATAATTGTATGAATTATTGCTATGATAATGATTGTTTGTGGACGGAACGGGATAGCCCGCGAGCCAATAGGCGGAACGGGAATAGCCTGTGAGCCAATAGGCGGAACGGGAATAGCCTGCGAGTCATTAGACGGAACGGGAAAAGCCTGCGAGCGATAAGACAGAACGGGAACTGCCCGTGAGTCTTCAGGTGGAACAGGGATAGCCCGTGAGTCTCACAGACATATGAATGGTTATTGTGTGTTGTATGTTATGTGATGGATCGTATGGTATTTTGAGGAACTCACTAAGCTCCATGCTTACCCTTTCCATATATAAACTACTGTTTCAGGTACATCAGGTACCATGGATGGCAAGGCGTGACGTGTATACACTGTGCTGCTTCATTGGAGGACTGTTTTTGAATGGAAGTTTCGCTGATTTCATTAACTTTTGTTAATCCTGGGATGTTTTCATTAAACTTATAAGTTATGGAATTTTGTCAAAATTAATTAAGTGGCTTTTCTTATATTGAAGTGTCCGTTTAATTTTTTTTTATTTTACCCTAAAATTTTGGGATGTTACAAGTTGGTATCAGAGCACAGCTTGAGAGAATCAGGCTCACTTAGTGAGTTCTGGACTCAAGTTGAGGCTTAAGAGTTTTCTTAAAACATTTTTACGAAATAAAGATGTTTTATGAATGGTGAACTGAAGACACAGTGTGTACCGCCAGCCGACGCCAGTATGAGAAAAGGGTTAAGTATTTAATATTGTGGATGTTAAAAAACATATGGTATATGTTTTCTAAAATGCCTGGTAGAGATCACACATTGTTGTATTATTATCTGCTATTTGCTAATAGAACTGTATGCTAGTGCCGATAGGTTGCTTAGAGATTTCCACTAAGTTGTATACAATATGGACTGAATAGTCATAGAATGTGTGAGTTGACCTTATTGCATGTTCCTTGTTTGGTTGTTGCCTTAGGGAAGATTCTCTTATTTGAAAGACTGTTTAGTTTGATATTGTATATAACTAAGTTCGCGAAACAATTTGTCATCACTGGAGGAAGTTCCGTCTTAGTTAGAATAGCAGGGTGGGGGTGGGATTCCAAGTATTCCTAGAAGGGTTGACATATGCCTTGTAAGGGCATATGTGTTAAAATTATCGGTGAGAAGCGAATTAGATATTTCGAGACGGATCTTGGAACGAACATGGATAGGTGTGGAAGGTAGTAGTAGAGCTCCTACTATCGAAAGCACAGGATCTACGTTTGAGTCGGGAGTTCGTCACGAAGGATCCAAGGAGCTGAGTATGTGAGTGTCTAGCATAGTTGACTTAAATGCTAGTGTAATGTGGTAAACCTTTATCCATTCGATTGTTGAATGTTGATTGTGAGGTTCAGTAGGAACAATTAAGATGTGATCATACCAGTTTGGTTGGACCGATCATGCTTAAGTTGATTACTGAGCTTAAAGACTGTTAAAAGGGAGAATGTCAAAGTGCTATTGTGGTAGCTATTTTTCATGCAACTAATGGGCTCACAAGTCAGACAGGGACTAGAGGATGCAAGGGTGAGTTTTTCAACTCATGGTCAAAGAGGTGCAAGCGGCGCCTGAGATGATAGCAGGTATTTTTGAGTCGACTATGTACATGCCTAGTGCTGTGTAATAGTGGGGCTACCTACCCTTGTATTGATCTTGCTTGAGTGACTGATCAGGTCGTGTGGGTTGAGAGTCTGGATCACTCGCTCGTGATTGAGGTAACTGACGATAGAGGTGTTGACTAGGGTCGCAAGCGGATGAGTAACATATGGTGGTTGATGTAAACGTCTTTACATTATCGACACATGTTTATTGAGATGGTGTTTTCCCCTGATGCAAGTTGTTGGCTGAGTAGAGTGGGCTTGGTTTTTGTTCGAGAGTAAGAGCTCGTAAAAAAATTATAAATCGAATAAACAGACTTGGACTTTAGTCCAAGTGGGGGAGGAATACAAAATTAAGGGAACAACATGAATATTATATTGAATCGATGAAATTATTAAAATTATAGTAACACGTCAATATATTTAATTCATTACTACAACTTTATATTAATACATTAAGAAAAGTTTACAGAACTACTAACCTAAACCGGAGAATCAGAAAGAAGCGAGAAAATATATTCTACACTCCAATCTTTGTCATCATTAGGTTGACTTGTACCTTCTTGAGGATTTGGAAGGGGTATGCTTTCAGTTATTGGAGGAGGAGCTCCAAGGTATGGGGTCTCGATAGGGTTGGAACCTATAACCCCATGATTATGGGCTAAATATTGACTCATTTGGGGCGTGTGTAAGTAGGGCAGTGATGAGGAATGACTCTAATTCAGAACCAATTGGGGGTAGCTATAAGAAGGAGGAAACCAGGCTAGGTCACCTACAAAGCCTCAAAAATTCTCCTCACTCGAAGACTCGAGTAAACCAGGGTTAATACTACTCATACCAGAATTAGATGGCGGAGATTGCTGCTGTGTATGAGTTCTTGATGAAGTTTCCCCCTTTTCCTGAATTTTTTTTCCTAAATACAACCTTATGAGCAGCTTGTATTAGCTTCTTTGTGCCGTCTGTTAGACCCGATTGTGACCCTTCAATTATCGCTTCTTTTTTTTTAGGTTGGGTATTAAATCTCCCGATAATTCTGTTGCCTCAATAAATTCATTACCAAATTCCTGTGGCACAAATAACTTTAGTAATTTCAACCTTATGATATAAAGGAATTAAAAAAATGTAGTTCTTTACCTCAGCACGATCAATAAGGGTTTGTAAACTCGTAAGTTGTCGTTGGGGCCAATGATTGATACCTAATTCTCAACAGCGTTTTTTAATTGTGTCGTTCCAATGTTGAGTTCCTTCGCAGCTTTCTCAATTGGTTCGTTAAAGTGTTCAGCTATTATTTCCCTACTTAATAAATGTCTGAAACCTCTTCCACTGCCACCTGCTATGTTTTCTGAACTAGAAGGTTCAAATCCAATTGTATTGTTATCATTCTGGATCATTTGAACATGATCCTGATTTTTTGACCCAAAGATGGACATTGATTCATCAAAATTAGTGGCCTCTATCGGTAATAATTGTTGGTTTTCAACTAAAATCTCAGGATTCTGAAATCCTTCTAGATTCCTTTGAATCAACCGAAGATGATCTTGATATTGAAAACCAACCCCAAACTCGGGATTCAATTCAATATTTATGTTATGAGTCCTCTGTAATTGATTCTCATCCTGAATACCAGCCATGAATTCTTGATTCATGGGGACAAACTCACTGCTTGTTGGGTGCACGTCCATGAATGGATTGTACTCAGTTAGACCATCCACAAATGGGTCTACAAATAACACATGTCAAATGATAAAATAAAATAGAATACTTATAAATGGATCATTCAAAAGAATTTAACCTGGTAGAAGGCATGGAGTCTGATCAAGTGCAAAGTCAGATGCATGCACCGGATCATCTGAGTTAATGTTCAACTCGGGAAAAATTTTCGGCTCATCGTGGAGATGCTCTATTGGTAGTATATCTGGAAGACTGTACCATAAATCAAAATCAAACAAAACATTAGAAAAGTAATCGAAGTATGGATGATATATGTCTAGAATGTTAGAGTCACCAAACTCAATTAAGAATGCTTGGTTTGAAGTACCCTCTCCTTGCGGAAAACCAGGTCCAGGGTTCGACAGATCGCCCATTGAAGATCTGTTTTCCTTGACTTGACTTTAAATATGAGTTCGTTTACGAACAAACTAGTGATAAGAGAGGATGAGACTCGAAATGAATGATACTACATACCTGTATATATAGTATCTTGCAGCTGGAACCGAAAGGACACACGGAACTGAAAGGACACCTCACGTTTTAATTACCGAAATTCAAACTAACTACAGTAGATGCGACTTTTAACTACCCCAAGTGACATTTTTTTCAAAATTCCCTGCTTGACTCTGGTAAGAACGAGATAATAAAGAGACTTTTGAAATAAAACAAAATTTTATGTCTCCATATAATGGAAATAGTTTAAAGAGTGTTCAGTACTCCAAAAAAAAAATACAAAAGATGATGTAAATTTTATATTTCGGTGAAACACAAAAATTTGAAGATTCTACAAAAATAGACTTATTTAGCCAAAAAGTATTTAAAAGAAATGTTGAATTGAGGCAAATGTGTGTTGAAATATGGCGAATTCATATAAATACGAAATAGTGTTAAAATTAGGTGTTGCAAGTTAACTAGGTTAACTATGTATATAGGTAGATTAGAAAGTACTAAATATGTACTGTAGATAGTAGCCGGTCAAGTCGATGTGTGGGACTGTGAGAAACAGTTAGAGTTTTTTTGTACATCTAGAGTAATTAGAAGAAAATAAGTATGGAGTGAATGAGAATAATAGGACCTTAAGTATTATTACAGAGGTATGTGAATGTTGAAAGGGAAAGATAATCAAATCTTGTAAAGTTTCGGCAATAAGATGAGGAGGATTTTTGAAGGACACAAGGACTCGATGGGAAATACATAGAGGCGTTCGAGAATGCGGATTTCGGGACGAAATCCAAATAAGTGGGGGAGACTTGTAAGACCCGTATCCTGATTATAACATATACTTAAAATAAGAGTGTTAGGAATTATATGATTTTTGGTAGTTATAAAGCTAAGAAAAACTTTAGTTACAATTTCATATGAAAATCAGCATTTTGTGTCGTTTTTAGAAAAATCATAATTAATTCTAGAAAATCGTTTGGACCACAAACCAGTGCAGAAAGTTTACAAATTGAGTCTAGTACAATTACCAAAAATAATAGTAAGCTTGAAAATGACATTATCTATGGTAAAAAATGCAATCTTTACTGATTAGTTCGGAATTGACAGATTAGATAGTCTGTTTTCAAAAATTCATAATAAATCATAGAAAAATCGTATAAATACGTAAAATACATCCCTGGAAAGGTATTGAGATAAATTTCTGGAATATCAAATAAAAACGTGAATTTCATGGATTTAAAGTCGGCTAAACTAGTCTTGAACAGACTGATTCTAGAAGGTATTAATTTCAACAAAGTTATATTATTAAAATCTTTTGTCAAAAGTGTCATGCCATTTTTTATTCAAGAATTCAAGTATAAATACCCCTCAAAACATCTCATAAACCACACAACTAAATCTCAATCCAATATATAGAGGTTTCTAAGCACTAGAGTGTAAGCAAGTGAGCGGAAGGAAGCTTAAAAGCCTAACGAAGGAGTTATAGATCTCGACGACTGGTCATAAGGTAACTACAAACCTTTCTATAGCTTAATTAGGTATTTTAAAATAGTTTTTGTTAAGAAGTAGAATATTTAATAAGTATAACATATGTTATATTATACTCATTTCTAACAATAGTAAACAAAAACCTTAAAATGTCGTTATTATAACAATTCGTAATTTCCGAAAATAATACCGATTGATTTACTTACGAGGACGGTGACTAGGCCGATTACTTGGGATCTGGTTGTTGGATTTTCCGAAAGGCTAAAATGCTGAAAGGATCCTGCCACCCCATCTAATCTTCTACCTGGTCGTTCTTTACTTGATAAATCATGGAGTATCATATTGGAATTATTGAAGGGTTTAATGATGCGACTATAATATAGTTAAGGATTAAGAAATGATAGATTTATTATTATGTTAACAGTTAAAGTTGAAGGAAATACAAAGCCGAGAAAGATAAACGATATAGTCAACTATAATCAGGTGAGTCTTCTCACTATACTATAGGTGATATTGCATGCGTAGGAAGGAAGATATGTTAGACTAAGGTGATCTTACCTGTTATGATAATTGTATGAATTATTGCTATGATAATGATTGTTTGTGGACGAAACGGGATAGCCCGCGAGCCAATAGGCGGAACGGGAATAGCCTGCGAGCCAATAGGCGGAACGGGAATAGCCTGCGAGTCATTAGACGGAACGGGAAAAGCCTGCGAGCGATAAGACAGAACGGGAACTGCCCGTGAGTCTTCAGGTGGAACAGGGATAGCCCGTGAGTCTCACAGACATATGAATGGTTATTGTGTGTTGTATGTTATGTGATGGATCGTATGGTATTTTGAGGAACTCACTAAGCTCCATGCTTACCCTTTCCATATATAAACTACTATTTCAGGTACATCAGGTACCATGGATGGCAAGGCGTGACGTGTATACACTGTGCTGCTTCATTGGAGGACTGTTTTTGAATGGAAGTTCCGCTATGTTGTGATTTCATTAACTTTTGTTAATCCTGGGATGTTTTCATTAAACTTATAAGTTATGGAATTTTGTCAAAATTAATTAAGTGGCTTTTCTTATATTGAAGTGTCCGTTTAATTTTTTTTTATTTTACCCTAAAATTTTGGGATGTTACAATAATAGTATTGAGGTTGATTCTGATGATGGTGACACTGCTCAGTTCATTGTTAATGAGTCTGGATCCTATAATGAACAACCTATGATAGCTCCGGTGTCCGAGCTGATGGACTCCACCCCCCTCAAAGTTTCCATATGACGCACATCGCTGCATGGAATACTCGCGGTCTCTGTAAGCCTTCTCATCAGAAAGCTTTGAGAGATCTTATCCGCGATCAAAATCTTCATATTTGTGCTTCTCTTGAGACTCGTGCTTCCTTCCCTAACCTCCCTCTTATCTGTAGTCGTACTTTTGGCTCTTGGTCGTGGTCGTCCAACGGTCTCTTCTCCCCTAGAGGGACTAGAATTGTGGTTGCCTGGGATCCGCTTGCCATTGATATGATGCTTATCGACTTAAATGATCAGGTTATGCATTTCAAAGTTAATATCCGTGATTCTAATAAATCTTTTTACTACTCTTTCGTCTATGCTCATAATGATCACATGATGCGTCGCTCTCTCTGCCATTCTCTTGCGGTTCATAAGAATATGGTTAGAGATACCCCTTGGATTCTTTTGGGTGATTTCAATGTTGCTCTTGATATTAAAGATAGCACCTCCGGGTCGTCTGGGATTTCTCGTGCCATGGAGGACTTCAGGGACTGTGTCAATCTGATGGAAATGGAGGATCTTAACTATAAAGGTCTCTTCTACACATGGACTAAGTCTCCTAATGGTTCGGGTGGCATCCTCAAGAAGATCGATCGTGTCATGGGAAATACTCACTTCGTTGCTTCTTTCCCCTCCTCTACCCTTACCGTTCGTCCGATCATACTCCTGCTGTGCTTTCTCTCCCCCAACGTGCCCCTTTCCACCCTAAGCCTTTCAAGTTCCCTAATTTCCTTACTTATAAGAACGATTTCAAGCAGATTGTTGCCTCTTCTTGGAACCCCAATATCACTGGATATCGGATGTATAAGGTTTTCAAAAACCTTAAAAATTTGAAAGTGCCTATACGTAAGATGCTTCGCAACCAGGGAAACCTCTTTTCTAAGGTTATCTCTCTTCGTAATGAGCTTGATAGAGTTCAGATTGCTTTGGATCGGGATCCTTTCAATAAGGATCTTCGTGAAGAACAATACAGGTATCTCCTGGCTTATAACGAGGCTAGCCTGGATGAAGAGAGGTTCCTGAAACAAAAGGCTAAGGTTAACTGGCTGCGTGAAGGTGATAAAAATTCAGCTTTTTTCCACAAAGCGGTTAAAAGCCGTAAATCTCGCAATCGTATTAATTCTATCCAGGATGCTCAAGGTAACTGGATCTCGGGGAATGATCTTCCTAATCTGTTTGTTTCTCACTTTCAAGCCTTCTTGGGTTCTGCCCAGCCTTCCACTGCTATTCGTGATCATTCTTCCCTATTCTCTAATAAGCTCTCCCCCCTCCAGTCTGCCGCAATGCTTACTCCTGTTACTGACGCGGAGGTTAAGTGTGTCCTGTTCCAGATGGGTGATGATAAAGCTCCTGGTTCTGATGGTTTCTCTGCTAAGTTCTTCAAGGCTGCTTGGGATATTGTGGGTACTGATTTCTGTATGGCTGTTAAGGAATTCTTCTATTCTGGCAAACTTCTTAAGTCTTTCAACAGCACCATCCTTGCGCTTATCCCTAAAGTTGATTCCCCTTCCAAAGTCACTGATTTCCGCCCTATAGCTTGTTGTAACGTTGTTTACAAATGTATCAGCAAGATTATTGCGGACCGTATCAAAAACCATCTTTCTTCTCTGGTAGATGAAAACCAGTCTGCTTTCATCCCTGGTCGTTTGATCACTGACAACGTCCTTCTTGTCCATGAACTCATGCGTGATTATCATCGGCAGCGTGGTCCTCCTAGGTGTGCTTTTAAGGTTGATATTCAAAAAGCGTACGACACAGTTGACTGGTCTTTTCTGCGGACCATCTTGTTTTGGTTTGGTTTCCCCGATCGTATGATTGACTTGATCATGACATGTGTTTCCACGGTTGCTTACTCTGTGAGTATCAATGGGAATACTCACGGATATTTCGACGGTAAAAGGGGCCTTCGGCAGGGTGACCCCCTTTCTCCTTATCTCTTCACTCTTGTCATGGAAGTGCTTAACCTTATGATCAAGAGAAACATCCATGAATCTGACTCTTTTAAATTCCACAGACAATGTGATGATCAAAGTATCACCCATCTCTGCTTTGCCGACGATCTCCTTCTCTTCTGTCATGGTGATAGCTCTTCGGTTAGAATCATCTGTGATTCTCTTGAGGAATTCTCTGGGGTTTCTGGCCTCCATCCAAATATTGCAAAGAGTGAAGCTTTCTACTGTAATGTTGGTGAGAGGACCAGGGCTGCCATTGATCTTATTGTTAAGTTTGCGGAGGGCTCTTTCCCTGTCCGATACCTTGGCATTCCTCTCATCACCACGCGTCTTGCCCACAAAGACTGTAAAGGCCTTGTTGATAAAGTCAAATGCAGGATTAATGACTGGAAAAACAAGTCTCTTTCCTTTGCTGGTCGTCTCCAGCTCATCCTCTCTGTCCTTTCTTCTACTCAAATCTATTGGACTTCTGTTTTTATTCTTCCCAAATCTATCTCTAACGATATTGAGAAGCTCATGAGAGGTTTCCTCTGGTGCCATGGTGAGTTAAAGCGTGGTAAAGCTAAAGTCTCCTGGAAAACTGTATGCCTTCCTAAGGAACATGGTGGTCTTGGCATACGTAACCTTGCTATCTGGAATGTTGCCCTTATGGCTTCCCATGTTTGGAGACTCCTTTCCAAGAAAGAGTCCCTATGGGTTAAGTGGATCCACTCATACCGTTTATGTGGACGTAACTTTTGGGATGCCCCAAAAAAATACGGTTCTGGATTTGCCTGGCGTAACATCCTGGATATGCGGGATAAGATAAGGGAGTATATAGTTTCCCAGATAGGTGATGGATGCTCTACTTCTGCTTGGTTCGACAACTGGCACCCTGCGGGCCCTCTTTCTAAATTCTTGTCTGTCCGTGACATCCATGATGCGGGTTTCACTCCTGATACTAAGGTTGCTGACCTGGTTCTTAACGGATCTTGGGTTCGGCCTCATTGTGGGAGACATTCCCATGGTGCTCTTCTTCCTCATAACCCTCCTACTATTTCCGCGTCCGTCCCTGATAAACTCCTTTGGAGATCTATAGACGGTCAACTCTCTCCTTTCTCTGTTCGATCTGTGTGGAAGTCTATTCGCCCCTATCACCAACCGGTGTTTTGGTTTCATCTTGTTTGGTTCTCCCAGAACATCCCCAGACATGCTTTCATTCTTTGGGTTGCTCTTAAAGATCGTCTTAAGACTCATGATAAAATCAAAATTTGGGACACTAATTCCAATCTCATTTGTGCGTTCTGCGGGGACTGTCCGGATTCCCTTTCACATCTATTCTTTGAATGCTCTTTTACTTCTTTGGTTTGGCAAGACCTCTATCATGTCATGAATCTCTCCTTCTCCACTGATAGCTGGTCTGATACCATTAGTCAACTCAACCCCATTAATAAGAACAAGACCATTTGGTCCATCATTAGAAGACTTGTTTTTGCTGGAGCGGTATACCACATCTGGCGGGAAAGAAATTTACGCATTTTTACAAAAATAAAAAGATCTCATCATGCTGTCGTGAATATTGTTAAGGATGATATCCGCTGTAGACTGCTAAGTCTTTCTTTGAAAACTATCACTAATGTTGATTTGGCTAAAACTATTTGGACCCTCCCTTAATTTTCTTCCTCTGCGCTTTCTTTTTTCTCTGCTTGTTTTGGCTTGTACGGTTGTTTGTTTTGCAGGTTGCTCTCCTTTATGTTCTTGTTTGCTTATGGTTCCTTCTCTTGTTTTTCTTCCTAGTTTAGCTTGTTGTCCGTTGGGGCCTGTCCCGATGGATTTTTTGTTTTTTGGTGGGGAGTCCCCAGCCTTATATTGTATTTATTCTTTATTAATAAAATTTGCCAGAGGTGCCGCCCTCTTTAACCAAAAAACAAATTGACCATAACCCATCACAACCCTTTGTAATGGTCCATAACCTATCACAACCCTTCATAATGGTCCATCAGCCATCATAATCCTTCTTAATGGTCCATAACCCATCACAACTCTTTCAAATGGTCCGTAACCCATCACAACCCTTTATAACGGTGCATACTCCATCACAACCCTTCATAATTGACCATAACCTATCAAAACCCTTCATAATGGTCCATAACCCAGCACAACCCATAATAAATGACCATAACCTATCAAAAGCCTTCATAATGGTCTGTAACCCATGACAACGCTTTATAATTAACCAAAACGCATAACAACCTTTCATAATAGTCCATAACCCAGCACAACCCTTTCTATTGTCCATAAACTATCACAACCCTTCGTATTTGACCATAACCTATCACAACCCTTCATAATGGTCAATAACCCATCATAATACTTCAGAATGGTCCATAACCCATCACAACCTTCATAATAGTCCTTCACACACACAAACCTTCATAATGGTTCATAAGCTATCCTAACCTTTTCTAATGCTTCATAACCCATCACAACCCTTCATAATTGACCATAACCCATCACAAACCATCATAATGGTCCATAACCCAGCACAACCCTTTCTATGGTCCATAATCCATGAAAACCCTTCATAATTAACCATAACCCATCACAACCCTTCATAATGGTCCATAACCCATCACAACCCTTCATAATGGTCCATAACCCATCCCAACCCATCATAACCCTTCATAATGGTCCATAACCCATCACAACCCTTCATAATGGTCCATAACCCAGCCCAACCCTTCATAATTGATCATAACCCATCGCAACCCTTCATAATGGTCCATAACCTAGCACAACCCTTTCTATGGTCCCTAACCTATCACAACCCTTCCTATTTGAACATAACCTATCACAACCCTTCATAATGGTCAATAACCCATCATAATCCTTCATAATGGTCCCTAACCCATCACAACCTTCATAATAGTCCATAACCTTTCACAACCCTTACATAATGGTCCATAACCCATCATAATCCTTCATAATGGTCCATAACCCATACAACCCTTGCTAATGGTCCATAACCCATCACAACCCTTTATAACAGTCCATAACCCATCTTCAACCTTTCATAACTGACCATAACCCATCGTAACCTTCATAATGGTCCATAACCCAACACAACCCTTTCTATGGTCCATAACCCATCACAACACTTCATAATTGACCATAACTTATCACAACCTTTCATAATGGTAAATAACCCATCATAATCCTTTATAATGGTCTATAACCCATCACAACCTTTCATAATTGACCATAACCCATCACAACCCTTTGTAATGGTCCATAACCTATCACAACCCTTCATAATGGTCCATCAGCTATCATAATCCTTCATAAAGGTCCATAACCCATCACAACTCTTTCTAATGGTCCGTAACCCATCATAACCCTTTATAACGGTGCATACTCCATCACAACCCTTCATAATTGACCATAACCTATCAAAACCCTTCATAATGGTCCATAACCCAGCACAACCCTTAATAGATGACCATAACCTATCAAAACCCTTCATAATGGTCCGTAACCCATCACATTTTTTGGAAATCTTTAAAGTCTTTATATTTTTTATTTTTATTTTTACTTTAATTATGGCTGGTGTTTCACCAGGCATAATTCCTGGATCTGATCAATCTTTGGATAATGAAAATGTTTTAGAAAATCATAATATTATATTTCCTGCACATGGTATTATAGATCATGAAATTACTTTGAATTTGGTTGAAAAAAGATTAAAAAACATAAAAACAAAACAGCCATATTTCTTCAAACAACTTGATAGAGCCATACAAAAAAAGAAATATGTTATAAACCATAAACATATTACAGATTTTGTTGCTGGAAATGAAATAAATCTTCATTCTCAAAATAATCCCGAAAAATATACACATTACAGAGTGATTGATGCTGATACGACTGAATTAAATGATATTTTGGAGAAGAATGCATCGATTCAAGGAGGTGACACTTTTAAATCAGTTTCAAAAGCTTCTGCAGAAGATGATGCTGAAGTTGTTGGTCTTGAAATGAACCAAGGAACCCTCACGGATTACTCCTCTGAAGAAGAAGATGGTGAAGTTGGCGAATCTGATTTAATTGGAGAAAATGAAGATCATGCTAACCGTGAACCTAATGCTACAAAGATGATGAATACCATCACCAACGTTACATCTTGCAGCGGTGAAAGTGAAGCTCACGGAAAAAATACCATGAACATGAAAGCACTTGAATATGAACATAAAGGTGATGGATTGCATTCACCAACCGTCTCCTCCTCTTGCATTCATGAAGGTGGCACGCTTTTGGACATGGAAGATAGTGTCATCCTCAAATCAAGCTATGGGATTGATGGTCAACATACATTCACGACAGTTATGAATGATTTTCAATCTCCATCGGTCAACAATACATATTCCAGCAATGGGGAAGGAACTTCTAACAATACACGTGATTGCATGCTCAACTTACCTTATGTGCATGGACGTACGGTTGCTGGATTTTCTTGTGCAAGTGGAGAAGTTACGAACCAACATCACTCCCCAACGGTCAAAGAACCCAACGGTTCTTCTTCAAAGAATCGTGCACCATTGGCCTTCTCCAATTATTCCGATGATTTGAAAAAAAGTGGAGGTAGCTTCTTTACTCCATCTCCTAGTGTGTTTAATGATAAATGTCCCCTTAGTGCCTCTCAATTAAAAGTATCCTATGCTCCTAATTATGTATGTCCCCCACAAGATATTGACTTTGTCTATCTTGGTGCCAAGAATTCGGATCCTTTGAATAAGCCGATGGGTTCTAAATCCATTAATGTTCCATGCTTAAATCCTTTAGCCCATCCATGCTTAAATCCTTTAGCCCATGAGAAAAACAATACCTATAATTCTATTATTGGACCAAGCCCACACAATCTAGCCCATAATAATAATATTAAACCCATTGAAAATATGATAGAAGCCCAAAACTCTATTATAGACAAAAATACTAGCAATTTAACACATAGAATAACCTTTGGCACTAATGACAATAATTTTAATTTCAATGACAATAATTTTAATTTCAATCGTCAAATTAAAAATAAAGAAAAAAATGTTTGGACTAGAAAATTACCTTTGCTTAATAACTCTCATGCTAATATCATTACTGGATCACAAAAACATGCTAACGATAACTTCCGTTTTATTCCAAACTTATGTAATGATATTAATGTACCAGTAGATATTCCTTTACAGTCCGTTACTAAAGTTTGTCAAAACTTTGCTAGAACTATATGTGGTTACTTTGTAGGAAAAAAAATGAATTACTCGGATGTTCGTTATCTAGCTTCCAAAATGTGGTCTATACATGGCCTTCAAGATGTCCTTCTTAATGGAAAAGGAGTTTATCTTTTTAAATTTAGTGATGACAATGGTCTGCAACATGTTATCACCCATGGACCATGGACTTTCAAGGGTGTCCCGATGGTCATTCAAAAATGGCGCCCTGGACTGAGTATCCATAAGAATAATCATGACAAGCTTCCTCTCTGGATTAAAATCCATGATATTCCATATGAGGCTTGGAGTGATGATGGACTTAGTCATATTGCCTCTAAAATTGGTAAGCCTCTTGCTATGGACTCATATACGGCTAATATGTGCAAGTATGTGGCTGGTAAATCTGTATATGCACGTGTTCTTCTTGAGGTCCCAACAAAATCTACTTGGGTGGATAAAGTTAATATCCGAATCCCTGATCCGGATACTCTTGAATATTCCATCCACACTCTTAGTATTGAATATGAATGGAAACCTCCTATGTGCTCTAATTGCATGGTTTATGATCATGAAACTAACAACTGTATGCATGTCATCTCTAAGAATAATGAAGCAAAGCCCAAAGATAAAATGCCTATTGATCAGGTGATTGTTACCTCTCATATGCAACCTGATGATGCTTTTACGGTGGTTACTAAAAGAAATCTTTAAGGAAACAAAGACCAAATTATGTAAATACTAATAATGATATTTCACAAGGTAAGTCTATTAGAAATACCCAAACGGGTGGGATGGATAAACAAATTGGAAAAAATAATGTAAATACTAAAAATAATAATAGTCAAATTCAATTTAGAAATGCGTATCACCCTGTTCCAAATAAATTTTCCCCCGCATCAAGCCATGTCCCTAACAATAGACGCCCTCCCATTATCCATCATTCTGGTAATAAATCTCACAAAAATTCTATAGATGTTGTTGGTTTCCCTAGCCCTATCATACGATTATCATCCCCTTCTTCCCCAAAAATATCTAAGATATCCACTCCTATTTTCAACGCCTTTTCCATTCTTGAGTCTTGTCCCAATGATATGATGGATCTTCCTGACCCCTCCTCCCATATTCCTCCCATTCATGTCCCATCCCCTATTATTCCTGATGGTACTGATCCAGATTCTGCTAACCTTTCCGATGTGGATAAACTCGTTGAGGTTGAATCTGATGATGGTGACACTGCCAAGTTTATTAATGATGATGAATTGGAATCACCTAAGGACCAATTTATAATAGCTCAGGCGTCCGAGCAGATGGACTCCACCCACACCCCAGTTTCCATATGACGCACATCGCTGCATGGAATACTAGAGGCCTTTGTAAGCCTTCGCATCAGAAAGCTTTAAGAGATCTTATTCGTGATCATAATCTCAAAATTTGTGCTTCCATCGAGACTCGTGCTGACTTCTCTAATCTTCCTCCTATCTATACGCGTGCTTTTGGATCCTGGTCTTGGTCGTCTAACGGTCTTTTTAGCCCTAGGGGGACTAGAATTGTGGTTGCTTGGGACCCAATTGCTATTGATATGATGCTTCTTGACTTAAATGATCAGGTTATGCATTTCTATGTTAAAATTCGTGCTTCTAATAAATCTTTCTTCTGCTCTTTCGTCTATGCTCATAACAATCACATCCTGCGTCGCTCCCTTTGGCATTCTCTTTCAGTCCATAAGAAAGTGGTTAAAGATGCTCCTTGGATCCTCTTGGGTGATTTCAATGTTGCTCTTGACATGAAAGATAGCACCTATGGGACTTCTGTTATCTCTCGTGCCATGGAGGATTTTAGGGACTGTGTTAATCGCATGGAAATGGAGGACCTTAACTATAAAGGTCTCTATTACACCTGGACAAAATCTCCTAATGGTACTGGTGGGATTCTCAAAAAAATTGACTGTGTCATGGGAAATCCTAGTTTTGTTGCTTCTTTCCCCTCTGCTTCTGTCAATTTTCTTCCCTATCGTTCTTCTGACCACACTCCAGCGGTGCTTTCTCTTCCCAGCAGATCTACGTTCAGGGTGAAACCGTTCAAATTCCCTAACTTCCTCACTTATAAGAAAGACTTCAAGCTGGTTGTTGCTGATTCTTGGAATTCAAATATCCCTGGATATAGGATGTATAAGGTTTTCCAAAACCTTAAAAACTTGAAAAAACCCTTGCGTCTTCTTCTTCGTAGTCAGGGCAACATCTTTTCCAAGGTTATCTCCCTCCGTAATGAACTTGATAGAATTCAGATTGCTCTGGATCGGGACCCTTTCAATAATGATCTTTGTGAAGAACATTGCAGGTATCTCCTTGCTTATAACGAGGCTACCCTTGATGAAGAGAGGTTTCTGATACAAAAGGCCAAGGTTGACTGGCTGCGTGAGGGAGATAAAAATTCGGGATTTTTCCACAAATCGGTTAGAAGCCGCTTATCTCGTAGTCGTATCGATTCGATCCAGAATGCTCAAGGAAACTGGATATCGGGGAATGATCTTCCTAACCTTTTTGTTTCCCACTTTCAAACTTTTTTAGGTTCTGCCTACCCTTCCATCCCTATTCGTGACCCTTGTTCCCTTTTCTCTAATAAGCTCTCCCTATCCAGTCTGCCGCCATGATTACTCCTGTTACGGATGAGGAGATTAGGGGTGTCATGTTCCAAATGGGAGATGATAAAGCCCCTGGTCCAGATGGCTACTCGGCTAAGTTCTTCAAATCTGCTTGGGATATTGTGGGTAATGATGTTTGTTTGGCGGTTAAGGAGTTCTTTTCGTCTGGAAAACTCCTTAAGTCTCTCAACAACACTATTCTTGCTCTCATCCCTAAGGTTGACTCCCTTTCCAAAGTCACTGATTTCCGTCCTATAGCATGCTTTAATGTTGTTTACAAATGTATCAGCAAGATTATTGCGGACCGTATCAAAAATCATCTCTCTTGTTTGGTTGATGATAACCAGTCTGCTTTCATCCCTGGTCGTTTGATCTCTGACAACATTCTTCTTGTCCACAAGCTCATGCGGGATTATCATCGCCATCGGGGACCACCAAGGTGTGCTTTTAAAGTCGATATTCAAAAAGCTTATGATACCGTCGACTGGTCTTTTGTCCGCACCATCTTGTTTGGATTTGGTTTCCCCATTCGTATGATTGACTGGATCATGACATGTGTTTCCACGACGGCTTACTCAGTGAGTATCAATGGTAACATACATGGCTTTTTCGATGGTAACCGGGGCCTCCGCCAAGGTGACCCTCTTTCTCCCTATCTCTTCACTCTTATTATGGAGGTTCTTAATCTTATGATCAAGAGAAACATTTCTGATTCCGATTCGTTTAAATTCCACCGTCAATGTGAGGAACAGAATATCACACATCTATGCTTTGCCGATGATCTTCTCCTCTTCTCTCATGGGGATAGATCTTCGGTAAGCATCATATATGATTCTCTTGCTGAATTCTCTGGGGCTTCTGGGCTACATCCTAATGTTTCGAAATGCGAAGCCTTTTACTGCAATGTTGGTGATACTACTAGGGATGCTATTGAACATATGGTTGGATTCCCTGAGGGATCTTTCCCTGTTCGATACCTTGGCATCCCTCTTATCACCACCCGTCTTGCCCACAAGGACTGTAAAGGTCTTGTGGATAAAGTCAAATGCAGGATAAATGACTGGAAAAACAAATCTCTGTTCTTTCTTCTATGCAAATTTATTGGGCTTCTGTTTTTATTCTTCCTAATTCTATTTCTAAAGAAATTGAGAAACTCATGAGGGGTTTTCTCTGGTGCCATGGTGAGTTGAAACGTGGTAAAGCTAAAGTTTCCTGGAAAACTGTATGTCTCCCTAAGGAACATGGTGGACTTGGAATTTGTAATCTTGCTGTTTGGAATGTTGCCCTTATGGCTTCGCATGTTTGGAGACTACTCTCTAAGAAGGATTCTCTTTGGGTCAAGTGGATCCATTCTTACCGTCTATGTGGACGTAACTTTTGGGATGCGCCCAAAAAATACGGGTCAAGTTGTGCTTGGCGAAACATCCTCGATATGCGAAGTAAGATAAGACATTTTATTGTTTCCCAGATTGGTGATGGGTCCTCTACATCCGCATGGTTCGATAACTGGCATCCTGCTGGTCCCCTCTCTAAATTCATCTCTGCACGTCACATCAGGGCTGCGGGATTCAATCCTGATAGTAAGGTTGCTGATCTTGTCATCAACTTATATTGGGTACGGAACGGTCAATGGAGGGACTCCCATCCTAATCTTCTTCCTCAAAACCCTCCTTCTCTTTCCCCTTACGTTCCTGATAAACTCCAATGGAGATCTAGTGACGGTAATCTTTCTGATTTTTCTGTGCGTTCCGTCTGGCACTCTATTCGGCCCTATGACCAGCCTGTTGATTGGTATCATCTGGTTTGGTTCACCCAGAATATCCCTAGACATGCATTCATTCTTTGGGTTGCTCTTAAAAACCGTCTTAAAACTCATGATAATATCAAAATTTGGGATACTAACTCCAGCCTCATTTGTGCCTTCTACGGGGATTCTCCTGATTCCCTTTCCCACCTTTTCTTCGAATGTTCTTTCCCCTCTATGGTTTGGCATGATCTTCAGCATGTCATGAATCTCTCTGTCCCCACTAATAGCTGGTCCGATATCATTAATCAACTCAAACCCGTGTCTAAGACTAAGACCATTTGGTCCATCATTAGAAGACTTGTACTTGCTGGAGCAGTTTACCACATATGGCAGGAAAGAAATTTTCGAATTTTCAAAAAAACTAAAAGATCGTATCATGCCGTGGTGAATAGTATTAAGGATGATATCCGCTGTAGACTGCTGAGTCTTTCTATGAAACCATGCACTAATGTTAATAGGGCTAAAAGGATACGGGCCATCCCTTAAAAATACTCCTATTTGCTTCTATATTTCTCTTCTTGTATGGTTTGTTCTTGCAGGTGGTTTTCCTTTATGTTATTGTTATGTTTCTGGTCCTTTGTACTGTTTTGTTTCCTAGATTAGCTTTGTTGTCCTTTGGGGCCTGTCCCGATGGATTTTCTGTTTTTTCCTTTGGTGGGGAGTCCCCAACCTCTTATTGTATTTATTTTTTTTATTAATAAAATTTGCCAGAGGTACCGTCCTCTTTACCCAAAAAAAAAACCCATCACAACCCTTCATAATTAACCATAACCCATAACAACCTTTCATAATAGTCCATAACCTAGCACAACCCTTTCCATTGTCCATAAACTATCACAACCCTTCGTATTTCATCATAACCTATCACAAGCCTTCATAATGGTCAATAACCCATCATAATCCTTTAGAATGGTCCATAACCCATCACAACCTTCATAATAGTCCTTAACACACACAAACCATCATAATGGTTCATAACCCATCCCAACCTTTTCTAATGGTTCATAACCCATCACAACCCTTCATAATTGACCATAACCCATAACAAACCATCATAATGGTCCATAACCCAGCACAACCCTTTCTATGGTCCATAATCCATGAAAACCCTTCATAATTAACCATAACCCATCACAACCCTTCATAATGGTCCATAACCCATCACAACCCTTCATAATGGTCCATAACCCATCCCAACCCTTCATAATTGATCATAACCCATCGCAACCCTTCATAATGGTCCATAACCTAGCACAACCCTTTCTATGGTCCATAACCTTTCACAACCCTTCCTATTTGACTATAACCTATCACAACCCTTCATAATCGTCAATAACCCATCATAATCCTTAATAATGGTCCCTAACCGGCCATCACAACCTTCATAATAGTCCATAACCTTTCACAACACTTATATAATGGTCCATAACCCATCATAATCCTTCATAATGGTCCATAACCCATCACAACCCTTTCTAATGGTCCATAACCCATCACAACCCTTTATAACAGTCCATAACCCATCTTCAACCATTCATAACTGACCATAACCCATCATAACCTTCATAATGGTCCATAACCCAACACAACCCTTTCTCTAGTCCATAACCCATCACAACACTTCATAATTGACCATAACTTATCACAACCTTTCATAATGGTAAATAAACCATCGTAATCCTTTATAATGGTCTATAATCGATCACAACCTTTCATAATTGACCATAACCCATCACAACCCTTTGTAATGGTCCATAACCTATCACAACCCTTCATAATGGTCCATCAGCCATCATAATCCTTCATAATGGTCCATAACCCATCACAACTCTTTCTAATGGTCCGTAACCCATCACAACCCTTTATAACGGTGCATACTCCATCACAACCCTTCATAATTGACCATAACCTATCAAAACCCTTCATAATGGTCCATAACCCAGCACAACCCTTAATAAATGACCATAACCTATCAAAACCCTTCATAATGGTCCGTAACCCATCACAACCCTTCATAATTATCCATAACCCATAACAACCTTTCATAATAGTCCATAACCCAGCACAACCCTTTCTATTGTCCATAAACTATCACAACCCTTCATATTTGACCATAACCTACCACAACCCTTCATAATTGTCAATAACCCATGATAATCCTTCAGAATGGTCAATAACCCATCACAACCTTCATAATAGTCCTTAACACACACAAACCTTCATATTGGTTCATAACCCATCCCAACCTTTTCTAATGGTTCATAACCCATCACAACCCTTCATAATTGACCATAACCCATCACAAACCATCATAATGGTCCATAACCCAGCACAACCCTTTCTGTGGTCCGTAATCTATGAAAACCCTTCATAATTAACCATAACCCATCACAACCCTTCATAATGGTCCATAACCCATCACAACCCTTCATAATGGTCCATAACCCATCCTAACCCTTCATAATTGATCATAACCCCTCGCAACCCTTCATAATGGTCCATAACCTAGCACAACCCTTTCTATGGTCCATAACCTTTCACAACCCTTCCTATTTGACCATAACCTATCACAACCCTTCATAATAGTCCATAACCTTTCACAACCCTTATATAATAGTCCATAACCCATCATAATCCTTCATAATGGTCCATAACCCATCACAACCCTTTCTAATGGTCCATAACCCATCACAACCCTTTATAACAGTCCATAACCCATCTTCAACCTTTCATAACTGACCATAACCCATCATAACCTTCATAATGGTCAATAACCCAACACAACCCTTTCTATGGTCCATAACCCATCACAAAACTTCATAATTGACCATAACTTATCACAACCTTTCATAATGGTAAATAACCCATCATAATCCTTTATAATGGTCTATAATCGATCACAACCTTTCATAATTGACCATAACCCATCACAACCCTTTGTAATGGTCCATAACCTATCACAACCCTTCATAATGGTCCATCAGCCATCATAATCCTTCATAATGGTCCATAACCCATCACAACTCTTTCTAATGGTCCGTAACCCATCACAACCCTTTATAACGGTGCATACTCCATCACAACCCTTCATAATTGACCATAACCTATCAAAACCCTTCATAATGGTCCATAACCCAGCACAACCCTTAATAAATGACCATAACATATCAAAACCCTTCATAATGGTCCGTAACCCATCACAACCCTTCATAATTAACCATAACCCATAACAACCTTTCATAATAGTCAATAACCCAGCACAACACTTTCTATTGTCCATAAACTATCACAACCATTCGTATTTGACCATAACCTATCACAACCCTTCATAATGGTCAATAACCCTTACATAATCCTTCAGAATGGTCCATAACCCATCACAACCTTCATAATAGTCCTTAACACACACAAACCTTCATAATGGTTCATAACCCATCCCAACCTTTTCTAATGGTTCATAACCCATCACAACCCTTCATAATTGACCATAACCCATCACAAACCATCATAATGGTCCATTACCCAGCACAACCCTTTCTATTGTCCATAAACTATCACAACCCTTCGTATTTGACCATAACCTATCACAACCCTTCATAATGGTCAATAACCCATCATAATCCTTCATAATGGTCCATAACCCATCACAACCTTCATAATAGTCCTTAACCCACACAAACCTTCATAATGGTTCATAACCCATCACAACCTTTTCTAATGGTCTATAAACCATTACAACCCTTCATAATTGACCATAATCCATCACAAACCATGATAATGGTCCATAACCCAGCACAACCCTTTCTATGGTCCATAATCCATGACAACCCTTCATAATTAACCATAACCCATCACAACCCTTCATAATGGTCCATAACCCATCCCAACCCTTCATTTGTCCATAATCCATACAAACCTTCATAATGGTCCATAACGTAGCACAATCCTTTCTATGGTCCCTAACCTATCACAACCCTTCCTATTTAACCATAACCTATCACAACCCTTCATAATGGTCAATAACCCATCATAATCCTTCATAATGGTCCCTAACCCATCACAACCTTCATAATAGTCCATAACCTTTCACAACCCTTACATAATGGTCCATAACCCATCATAATCCTTCATAATGGTCCATAACCCATCACAACCCTTTCTAATGGTCCATAACCCATCACAACCCTTTATAACAGTCCATAACCCATCTGCAACCTTTCATAACTGTCCATAACCCATCATAACCTTCATAATGGTCCATAACCCAACACAACCCTTTCTATGGTCCATAACCCATCACAACACTTCATAATTGACCATAACTTATCACAACCTTTCATAATGGTAAATAACCCACCATAATCCTTTATAATGGTCTATAACCCATCACAACCTTTCATAATTGACCATAACCCATCACAACCCTTTGAAATGGTCCATAACCTATCACAATCGTTCATAATGGTCCATCAGCCGTCATAATCCTTCATAATGGTCCATAACCCATCACAACTCTTTCTAATGGTCCGTAACCCATCACAACCCTTTATAACGGTGCATACTCCATCACAACCCTTCATAATTGACCATAACCTATCAAAACCCTTCATAATGGTCCATAACCCAGCACAACCCTTAATAAATGACCATAACCTATCAAAACCCTTCATTATGGTCCGTAACCCATCACAACCCTTCATAATTAACCATAACCCATAACAACCTTTCATAATCGTCCATAAGCCAGCACAACCCTTTCTATTGTCCATAAACTATCACAACCCTTCATATTTGACCATAACCTATCACAACCCTTCATAATGGTCAATAACCCATCATAATCCTTCAAAATGGTCCATAACCCATCACAACCTTCATAATAGTCCTTAACACACACAAACCTTCATAATGGTTCATAACCCATCCCAACCTTTTCTAATGGTTCATAACCCATCACAACCCTTCATAATTGACCATAACCCATCACAAACCATCATAATGGTCCATAACCTAGCACAACCCTTTCTATGGTCCATAATCCATGAAAACCCTTCATAATTAACCATAACCCATCACAACCCTTCATAATGGTCCATAACCCATGACAACCCTTCATAATGGTCCATGACCCATCACAACCCTTTATAACGGTCCATAACCCATCACAACCCTTCATAATTGACCATAACCTATCAAAACCCTTCATAATGGTCCATAACCCAGCCCAACCCTTTATAACTGACCATAACCTATCAAAATCCTTCATAATGGTCCATAACCAATCACAACCCTTCATGATTAACCATAACCCATCAAAACCATTCATAATAGTCCATAACCTAGCACAACCCTTTCTATTGTCCATAAACTATCACAACCCTTCGTATTTGACCAAAGCCTATCACAACCCTTCATAACGGTCAATAACCCATCATAATCCTACATAAGGGTCCATAACCCACCACAAACTTCATAATAGTCCTTAACCCACACAAACCTTGATAATGGTTCATAGCCCATCACAACCTTTTCTAATGGTCCATAACCCATCACAACCCTTCATAATTGACCATAACCCATCACAAACCTTCATAATGGTCCATAACCCAACACAACCCTTCATAATTAATTATAACCCATCACAACCCTTCATAATTGTCCATAACCCATCACAACCCTTCATAATGGTCCATAACCCATCGCAATCCTTCATTTGTCCATAATCCATACAAACCTTCATAATGGTCCATAACCCATCACAACCCTTCATAATTGACTATAAGCCTACCCAACCCTTTGTAAAGGTCCATAACCCTTCACAACCCTTCATAATTGACCATAACCTATCACAACCCTTTATAATGGTTAATAACCCATCAGAATCCTTCATAATGGTCCATGACCCGTCACAACTTTCATAATAGTCCATAACCCATACAACCCTTCATAATGGTCCATAACCCCATCACAAGCCTTTCTAATGGTTCATAACCCATCACAACCCTTCATAATTGACCATAACCCATCACAACCCTTCATAATGGTCCATAACCCAGCACAACCCTTTCTATGGTCCATAATCAATGAAAACCCTTCATAATTTACCATAACCCATCACAACCCTTCATAATGGTCCATAACCCATCACAACCCTTCATAATTGACCATAACCCATCACAACCCTTCATAATGGTCCATAACCCATCACAACCCTTCATAATTGACCATAACCCATCACAACCCTTCATAATGGTCCATAACCCAGCACAACACTTTTTATGGTCCATAATCCATCACAACTTTTCTTAATTGACCATAACCCATAACAACCCTTCATAATGGTCCACAACCCAACACCACCCTTTCTATGGTCCATAACCTATCACAACCCTTCATAATTGACCATAATCCATCACAATCCTTCATTATGATCCATAACCTGTACAATGCTTCATAATTGACCATAACCCACAACAACCCTTTGTAATGGCCCATAACCCATCACAACCCTTCGTAATAGACCATAACATATCATAACCCTTCATAATGGTCCATAACCCATCATAATCTTTCATAATGGTCCATAACCCATCGCAACCCTGTCTAATGGTCCATAACCAATCACTACCCTTTATAACGGTCCATAAACCATGTCAACCCTTCATAATTGTCCATATCTCATCATAACCTTCATAATGGTCCATAACCCACCACAGCCCTTTTTGTGGTCCAGAACCCATCACAATCCTTCATAATTGACCATAACCTATCACAACCCTTCATAATGGTTAATAACCTATCATAATCCTTTATAATGGTCCATACCCATCACAACCTTCATAATAGTCGATAACTTATTTCTTCATAATGGTCCATAACCCATCACAACCCTTTCTAATGATCCATAACCCATGACAACCCTTGATAACTAACCATAACCCATCACAACCATTCATAATGGTCCATAACCCTACACAACCTTTGTAATAGTCCATAACCCAACACAACCCTTTGTAATTGACCATCACCTATCACAACCCTTCACAATGGTCCATCAGCCATCATAAACCTTCATAATGGTCCATAACCCATCACAACTATTTTTAATGGTCCACAACCCATCACAACCCTTTATAACGGTCCATAACCCATCACAACGCTTCATAATTGACCATAACCCATCACAACCCTTCATAATGGTCCATAAACCAGCACAACCCTTCATATTTGACCATAACCTATCAAAACCCTTCATAATGGTCCATAACCCATCGCAACCCTTCATAATTGATCATAACCCTTCACAACCCTTCATAAAGGTCCATAACCCAGCACAACCCTTTCTATGGTCCCTAACCTATCACAACCCTTCCTATTTGACCATAACCTATCACAACCATTCATAATGGTCAATAACCCATCATAATCCTTCATAATGGTCCCTAACCCATCATAACCTTCATAATAGTCCATAACTTTTCACAACCGTTACATAATGGTCCATAACCCATCATAATCCTTCATAATGGTCCATAACCCATCACAACCCATTCTAATGGTCTATAACCCATCACAACCCTTTCTAACTTTCCATAACCTATCTTCAACCCTTCATAACTGACCATAACCTATCATAACCCTTCATAATGGTCAATAACCCATCATAATCCTTTATAATGGTCCATAACCCATCACAACCTTTCATTATTGACCATAACACATCACAACCCTTTGTAATGGTCGATAACCTATCACAACCCTTCATAATGGTCTATCAGCCTTCATAATCCTTCATAATGGTGCATAACGCATCACAACTCTTTCTAATGCTCCGTAACCCATCACACCCCTTTATAACGGTCCATAACCCATCACAACCCTTCATAATTGACCATAACCCATCAGAACCTATCATAATGGTCCATAACCCAGCACAACCCTTAATAATTGACCATAACCTATGAAAACCATTCATAATGGTCCATAACCCATCACAACCCTTCATAACTGACCATAACCGATCACAACCCTTCATAATAGTCCATAACCCAGCACAACCGTTTCTATTGTCCATAAACTATCACAACCCTTCGTATTTGACCATAACCTATCACAACCCTTCATAATGGTCAATAACCCATCATAATCCTTCATAATGGTCCATAACCCATCACAACCTTCATAATAGTCCTTAACCCATGCAACCCTTCATAATGGTCCATAACCCTTCACAACCTTTTCTAATGGTCCATAACCCATCACAACCCTTCATAATTGACCATAACCCATCACAAACCTTCATAATGGTGCATAACCCCGCACAACCCTTTCTATGGTCCATAACCCATGACAACCCTTTATAATTAACCATAACCCATCACAACCCTTCACAATGGTCCATAACCCATCGCAATCTTTCATAATGGTCCATAACCCATCCCAACCCTTCATAATGGTCCATAATCCATACAAACTTTCATAATGGTCCATCACCCATCATAACCCTTCATAATTAACCATAACCCTACCCAACCCTTTGTAATGGTCCATAACCCTTCACAACCCTTCATAATTGACGATAACCTATCACAACCCTTCATAATGGTCAATAACCTATCATAATCCTTCATAATGGTCCATAGCCCATCACAACTTTCATAATAGTCCATAACCCATACAACCCTTCATAATGGTTCATAACCCCATCACAACCCTTTCTAATGGTTCATAACCCATCACAACCCTTCATAATTGACCATAACCCTTCACAAACCTTCCTAGTGGTCCATAACCCAACACAACACTTTTTATGGTCCATAATCCACCACAACTCTTCTTAATTGACCTTAACCCATAACAACCCATCATAAACGTCCAAAACCCAACACCACCCTTTCTATGGTCCCTAACACATCACAACCCTTCATAATTGACCATAATCCATCACAACCCTTCATAACGATCCATAACCCATACAATACTTCATAATTGTCCATAACCCATCACAACCCTTCATAATTGACCATAACCCACCATAACCCTTTGTAATGGCACATAACACATCACAATCCTTCGTAATTGACCATAACCTATCACAACCCTTCATAATGGTCCATAACACATCATAATCCTTTATAATTGTCCATAACCCATCACAACCCTTTCTAATGGTCGATAACCCATCACAACCCTTTATAACGGTCCATAACCAATCTCAACCCTTCATAATTGACCATAACCCATCTTAACCTTCATAGTTGTCCATAACCCAACACAACCCTTTCTATGGTCCATAACCCTTCATAATTGACCATAACCTATCACAACCCTTCATAATGGTCAATAAACCATCATAATCCTTTATAATGGTCCATACCCATCACAACCTTCACAATAGTCGATAACTTATTTCTTTATAGTGGTCCATGACCCATCACAACCCTTTCTAATGAACCATAACCCATGACAACCCTTGATAACTGACCATAACCCATCACAACCCTTTATAATGGACCATAACCCCTCACAACCCTTCATAATGGTCCATAACCCATTACAACCTTTCATAATTGACCATAACCATCACAACCCTTTGTAATGGTCCATAACCCATCACAACCCTTCGTAATTGACCATAACCTATCACAACCCTTCATAATGGTCAATCACCCATCATAATCCTTTATAATGGTCCATAACCCATCACAACTCTTTCTAATGGTCCATAACCCATCACAACCCTTTATAACGGTCCATAACCCATCACAACCCTTCATATTTGACCATAACCCATCAAAACCCTTCATAATGGTCCATAACCCATCACAACCCTTCATAATTGACCATAACCCATCACAACCCTTCATAATGGTCCATAACCCAACACAATCCTTTCTATGGTCCGTAACCCATGACAACCCTTCATAATTAACCATAACCCATCACAACCCTTCATAATGGGCCATAACCCATCGCAACCCTTCATAATGGTCCATAACCCATTCCAACCCTTCATAATGGTCCATAAACCATAAAAATTTTCATAATAGTCTATAACCGATCACAACCCTTCAAAATTGACTAGAACCAAACACAACCCTTCTAAATGGTCCATAACCCATCACAACCCTTCATAATTGACCATAACCTATCACAACCCTTCATAACAGTCAATAACCCATCATAATCCTTCATAATGGTCCATAACCCATCACAACCCATTCTAATGGTCTATAACCGATCACAACCCTTTCTAACTTTCCATAACCTATCTTCAACCCTTCATAACTGACCATAACCTATCATAACCCTGCATAATGGTCAATAACCCATCATAATCCTTTATAATGGTCCATAACCCATCACAACCTTTCATAATTGACCATAACACATCACAACCCTTTATAATGGTCGATAACCTATCACAACCCTTCATAATGGTCTATCAGCCTTCATAATCCTTCATAATGGTGCATAACGCATCGCAACTCTTTCTAATGCTCCGTAACCCATCACACCCCTTTATAACAGTCCATAACCCATCACAACCCTTCATAATTGACCATAACCCATCACAACCTATCATAATGGTCCATAACCCAGCACAACCCTTAATAATTGACCATAACCTATCAAAACCCTTCATAATGGTCCATAACCCATCACAACCCTTCATAACTGACCATAACCGATCACAACCCTACATAATAGTCCATAACCTAGCACAACCGTTTCTATTGTCCATAAACTATCACAACCCTTCGTATTTGACCATAACCTATCACAACCCTTCATAATGGTCAATAACCCACCATAATCCTTCATAATGGTCCATAACCCATCACAACCATTCATAATTGACCATAACCCATCACAAACCTTCATAATGGTGCATAACCCAGCACAACCCTTTCTATGGTCCATAACCCATGACAACCCTTTATAATTAACCATAACCCATCACAACCCTTCACAATGGTCCATAACCCATCGCAATCCTTCATAATGGTCCATAACCCTTCCCAACCCTTCATAATGGTCCATAATCCATACAAACTTTCATAATGGTCCATCACCCATCACAACCCTTCATAATTAACCATAACCCTACCCAACCCTTTGTAATGGTCCATAACCCTTCACAACCCTTCATAATTGACCATAACGTATCACAACCCTTCATAATGGTCAATAACCTATCATAATCCTTCATAATGGTCCATAACCCATCACAACTTTCATAATAGTCCATAACCCATACAACCCTTCATAATGGTTCATAACCCCATCACAACCCTTTCTAATGGTTCATAACCCATTGTTGAGTCATAAATGTAGATTGAGTCAAATATGCAAATCGGATTTGTAGCCAGATTTAGCGCCTATAATTTTGCTATCGGTTATGGAAGGGGTCTGTCCTTCCATACATAGTTTTCTTTTAAATAGTATGTTTATACCTTCATTAGGGTTAACTTTTGAATCAGTTCATGGCACTCATACAGAATAGTTCACATTGAATTGTTCTTGAGTTGCTTTTTAATCATTAGACATCATTTCTTCATATTGCCTGTTCTTGATCTTGTTTGTTCATATTATTCCGCATTTCTGAATCTCGATCCAACTCTTGTATTTCATCAATTGGTATCAGAGCAGGAGTTTGTGTTATTCACTGATTTGTTTTGATTATCTTCATCGTTTCAATCGATTTTGGTTATCAAACTTTGATCTTTTACGTTCGATTCTTCTTTTGACTTGAACTTACACTTCTGATTCATACGAGTAAACAAGTATCAATGGCTCTTGAGTCTTTCAATCTTTCAAGCAGCATTGGATCCACTACCAGGACTCCAATTCTATTTACATAAGAGTATGAGGTCTGGGCGTTACATTTTGAAGATTATGTTCTCGGCATTGAAGAACATGGAGCAACGATATGGCAAGCTATTACTGAAGAAACTCATGTCCACTCAGGCACAAGAAGGGTTATCAAAACCCTAAAAGAATACAATAACTTGCTTGTCACTCACACTGACATTCCTCAAGACGAAAAAGATAAACTAATGTGCAACATTAAAGCATTTAGAATTATCAGGTTTGCTCTCCAAGCTGATACTCTCCGTCTGGTTAGCTCTTGCGAAACAGCTAAAGAGATCTGGGAAAGACTTAAAGAATTGTATTCTGGAGATGCCGACCTTGAGCACTCCATTCAGACCACTCTTCTTTCCGATTTCGGATCTTTTGCACAAGACCCGGAAGAAACTCTAACTCAGACTTTCAATCGATACAATCATCTTCTCAGTAGATTATTAAAATACAATCTGGCTCGGACTGTTATTGAGCAAAAAGTTACCTTTCTTGATGGTCTTCGTTCCGAATGGAAGACTATTGTTTCAACAATAAAAGCGCATGAACAGTTCAAAACCTACACTTTGGCTAAAGTTGTGGGAATACTTAAATCCCATGAAAAGGAAATCATTTCGGAAGCCAAAGCGACTGTCGGACTTGGTTCACTTGCACTGGTCGCTGCCGGAAAGAAATCGGCTGAAATAGATTCTGAATCTGACTTTTCCGACGATGATTTGACCAGAGAAGACAAAGCTTTGATGGTATCAAATCCCAAGAAGTTCTTCAAGAAAAACTTTTCTAGATTCAAAAACCGAAATCGACAAGGAGGTTTCAATGCTGAAAAGACTGTGGAAGAAAGTCAGAAAAAGAAGAGTGATGAGGAGAAGAAACTCGTTGGCGACTCAGGATACGATTGCCATTATTGTAAAGGCAAAAACCATTTTGTGAAAGACTGTTTGCTTCGAAAACAAGCCGAGAAGAAGGAGCAAGTGAAAGATGAAGCTTATTATGCAAAGAAGATTGCGGAACTGAAAAAGAATGATGTTTCATCTACCAAGGCAGCCTTTGTGGTGAAGGAGGACAGCGAGTTTGGTGCCATTGAGGTCTGGTCAACAGATTCGGAAGATGAGGAGGTGAGGAATCCAACGCATGGTCGATGTCTGATGGTGAAAGCTGACCATTCCGATAGCAGAGGTTACTTCACTGATGGGTGTCAAGCCTCAGCAAGTTGTTTTGCTGCGAAGCCTGTCTATGAACAAGTTGAGGAATGTGAAGCTGTGGTCAAAAAGGTACGCTCTATCCTTAAATCTTTAAATATTTGCTCTTCTACTTATGATACTGAATTAGATGATCTTAGATTTACTGTCTCCAGCTTGAGTGATAGTTTAAAAAGGACACGTCTAAGCAATTCTAACCTAAATGATCAATTGAGCAGGATATCGAATAAGAATGATGAGAGACGAATGAGAATCGAGGCGTTGGATAGTGAGTTAGTTAGAGCACGAGATGATATTATTTATGTCAAAAGAGATAATTTAGTTCTTGTCAAACAAAGAAACATTTTTTGTTTAATTGCTAAGCGTCTTTATAATAATATTACTCAATTGCATCTTGATTGTGACATAGGCAGGGGTTTACCCAAAATGATTTTGCCCTTTCTTGAGTTGAAAGAGGATGAAATCGATGCAGAGTGTCATAGGTGTGAAACCATTGTTTCATCTGATGAGGTTTCGGAAGCTTATCGAATCGGACTTGATAAAATTGAAAGCTATATACAGTCCAAAGAACATAAAGTATGGTCAAAGAATATTTTTCAGAAAATGATCATGAGGAAATTAAAACAGCAACTCTAAAGAATTTTCATTCACTATGCTCTAAACTAAATTCTGAAAATATTCCCATTGACGAGAATATTTCTGATTTTGATGAAAGTAATATGAGTGAAATATCTGTTGAGGATGAAATTGACTGTTCGGAATTCGTATCAAATTCTACTGAAACTAAGAAAAATCCCATTTCTGAAAATTCAGTTGCTTTTGCGAGAATTGTTAAAAATGAAGGATCACACATTTTAAACGAACAAGCTACTGTTTTTCCAAAGATTCACACGGTACCAAATCAAGTTTTCGTTAAAACAGGCCTAAATACAAAAGATGTAACTGAACTTAAAGTCCTAGTCGATAACGATAACTCTGAGGTATGTGATTCCTTCTTCTGGTCAGAACCAATTGACAACTCAAAAGAGACTAAAGGTCTTTCCGAAATGACCTCATGGAAGTCTCGTGGTAACTACATTTCTGGATCATTGAACTGTAAAAAGTCTGTCTCTCAAAATGGTTCATGGGGTACAGAGAATTTGAAATCTAATTCCTCAAACCCTAAGACGAGTACTCACAAATCTGACTCTGATCACTGCTCGACATCTTATGTTCATAAATCTTCTGAAGAGCTCATTGCCAAAAGGAAACAAATGAATGCAAGGTACAAAAAGAATCTGAAAGAGAGAAAACAGTTTTGGAGAAACAAACTCGACTCACATCTAACTCAGAAAGTCAACCCAATTCCCTTTCGGAAAGTTGAGCTTGCACCAAAACCAAAACCAACATCTAAACCCTCTGTTTCAACAACAACAACAAAGAATCCCACTCATGTTCTCGGATCAACGGATTCAAAAGGGAAAGCAAAACTCTATCCTGAAACCACTCAGGATCCTAAAACCAACAAAATTCACCCAACAGTTACTATCAAAACAAAACTCTCTTCTCAATCAGCCAAAAATCAAAATCCCACTTATCTCTCCCACAGTCAGAAAACTCATTATTATCAAGTTTCGAACACATTCACTCCTAAGAAATCTCGTTTTGCTAAAGAACAATGGCAATCCACAAAAATGAAAGTGTTCCGAATTGAAAATAAGAAAAATCAATCATCTGTGAGAAAATCCTTTTGGGTTGAAAAATCATGCATTTTTCCTATCTCACGTAAATTCTCACATGGGCCCACACTGCTTTGGGTTCCTAAATCTCTCTAACTTGTGTAGGTTCTACGTGACGAACAGTATGATCCGGAATGGTACATTGACAGCGGCTGTTCACGTCACATGACAGGGAGGAAGGAGGAATTACAAGAATATCGCTCACTAAAGAATGGAGGAAAGGTTAGCTATGGAAACAATGCAACAGGAAATATCAAAGGCTATGGCATGATCACAAATGGTGAAATTTCAATACGAAAAGTGGCATATGTTGAAGGACTTCAGCACAACTTGATCAGTGTTTTACAACTAGTCGTCGGAACTGGTATTAAAGTCTCATTTGATGAAGATGGCTCCGAACTGGTTGAGAAGGACTCTAAAAAGATAATCTTGAAGTCAAAAAGAAAAGGAGAGATGTTTCCTTTGGACATGAGACCTATCCAAGGAAAACCTGCCGTCTGCCTACTTACTAAAGCAACGAACGACGATAGTTGGCTATGGCACAGACGGTTGTCTCACATGAACTTTTGTGACATTAATAAACTGGTACTTGGTCACCTTGTGCGAGGATTACCGCTACTCAAGTACGAAAAAGATCGACTCTGTGATGCATGTGAGCTAGGAAAACAAAGTCGGAAGAGCCACTCTACAATCATTAACACAAAGATCATCGAACCATTGGAACTTCTGCATATCGATCTTTGTGGTCCATCTGCCATCGAAAGCGTTGCTCACAACAAATACATTCTGGTTGTGGTAGATGATTTCTCTCGTTTCACATGGGTATTCTTTCTCAAGCAAAAATCTGAAGCGGCGATCAACATGATTAACTTCATCAAGCAGATAGAAATCCTTCTCCGAAAACAAGTTCGGATGATAAGAAGTGATAATGGGACGGAATTCAAAAATAAAATTCTAGATGATTTTCTTGTCAATAAAGGAATCTCGCATAACTTCTCTGCCCCTTACACTCCTCAACAGAATGGGGTTGTAGAAAGACGCAATCGTTCTCTTTGTGAAGCAGCTCGCACAATGCTTTCCTTTGCAAAACTTCCTTTATATTTCTGGGCCGACGCCATCGCAACTTCCTGCTACACTCAGAATCGATCAAACATCACAAAACGCTTCAATCTTACTCCCTATGAGATCATCAACAAGCGCAAACCGAACGTAAAATTCTTTCACGTTTTCGGATCCAAGTGTTTCGTTTTTAACTCCAAAGAAAAACGAGTTAAATGGGATGAAAAAGCTGATGAGGGAATTTTTCTGGGCTACTCTCTTACTTCAAAGGCCTATCGTGTTCTGAACAAAAGATCTCGGAAGATTGAAGAAACATACTACATCACCTTTGATGATAGATACAATTCCAGAGCACAGAACGTTAGTACAAAGACTGAAGATATCTTTCCCGAATCAAATAAATCTGCAATTCCTCTTCTAAATCTATATGAGGAATTCTTGAATTTGTTCGATGACCAAGAAACCGCAAAAACATCAGAAGCAAAAGCACGAGATAACCAAGAAGATGAGTTATTAAAACTTATAGAACGCACAGTCAGTGAAAATACATCTTCACAAGAATATTCCACTGATGTTCCGATTCTGAACAATGCTTCTACTTCCGTTACAAATGCACCTATCCAGGGGGAGGGTTCAACACCTATTCAAGGGGAGAGCATGGCTCCTGAATCCGAGTCAACCACTCTCCCGGTTGAACAAGATCACTCTGATGATAGAAACGATGCAAACTTCCAGGGGGAGAATGAAGTTGAAAATAGTGAAAATAATAACCTTGACACACAGTCAGAGGTACAATCGGAAGCAGAAGAAATCATTTCAGAAATTAATCCTGAATATGATCCAAATTATCCTCCAATGATAAAATGGACAAAAGATCATCCAAAATCTCAAATCATCGGAACGACTTCTGCTGGTGTTCTCACTCGAGCTCAAGCCAAAGAAAAGCAAGCCGCTTTATTTTCAAAAGTGGAATTTTGCATGTTTCATTCGTTCATCTCCAAGATCGAACCTAAAACAGTTAAAGTAGCACTTGATCATGCTGACTGGGTCCAAGCAATGCAAGATGAGCTAAATGAATTTGAACGCAACAGAGTATGGCGATTGGTTCCAACTCCGGAAAAGGCATCTGTTCTCGGAATGAAATGGGTTTTTCGAAACAAGTTAGACAAAGAAGGGAATTTCATTCGGAACAAAGCAAGACTGGTCGTTAAAGGTTACTGTCAAGAAGTAGGAATTGATTATGAAGAAACATTTGCACCAGTAGCTAGACTAGAGTCCGTTCGGATTTTTCTTGCTTATGCAGCACACAAAGGTTTCGATGTCTATCAGATGGATGTCAAATGTGCATTTCTGAATGGAGAATTAGAAGAAACAGTCTACGTTGAACAACCACCAGGCTTTGTGAGCAGTAAACATCCTGATCATTGCTATGTGTTAGACAAAGCTGTTTACGGCCTAAAACAAGCTCCAAGAGCTTGGTATGAAACTTTAACTCGGTTTCTCAAGCAATCCAAGTTCAAGCAAGGATCTGTCGACCCAACTTTCTTTCGCAAAAAGGAAGGAAGTCACCTGATGATTGTTCAAATCTATGTCGATGATATCATTTTCGGATCCACTCACCCTAGCCTAACAGCTGAATTCCGAAAACTGATGGAGACAAAATTTGAAATGAGCTCGATGGGCAAAATCAATTTCTTTCTAGGCCTAAACATCAGACAAAGCTCAGAAGGCATATTCATCAATCAGGAAGCCTATACCAAGTCTCTCTTAGAGAAATTCGGAATGAAGGGAGATTCTAAAGTCAAAGTTCCGATGGCTTTCGGAACAAAACTCACTCCTTCACTAGACAAACCTGCAGCAGACATCACTCTTTATCGTCAAATGATAGGCTCACTTCTCTATCTCACTTTGAGCAGACCCGACATTATGTTTGCTGTTTGTTACTGCGCAAAATTTCAGGCAAATACCAGAGAGCCACATTACAATGTTGTGAAGAATATGTTGGATAATGTTTTTATGTGACCATCACTGAAATAAGTCGAAATGTTTTCTAACAAATATTATCAGTATTTCAGGTTGCATGGATTCGAGATCAAAAACAAGAATAAATCAAGACCCGAGAAACTTTGAGAAAACATCCAAACCTGAGGAAGTAACGCTACAAACCAAAGAGCAAAATACAAAATATCAAACTGCTACAGCAATCACGACGCGACAGAAGCAGTGGTCGCGACGTGAAGAGAAGAGCAGAGGCAGAAGTCCAAATCGCCCAGCGATCGCGACGCGACGGCCTTCCTGGTCGCGACGCGAAGAGCTTGAACGCGAAGCTCCAACGTGACACCACCAACCTTCTAATCGCGAGACTACCAACACACCATCCTTCGCGACGAAAAGCAAACGCGACCAAAAGGAAACGCGACGAAAAGCTCGACATACCAGCGAAGACGCACTGACCCGACAAAAAGCGCACCGACCACCAGCTATGGACCTTCGCGACGCGACGGACCATATGGTCGCGACGCGAGCCCTGTTCATCAGCACTATAAATAAGATGCAAACCTCTTGCCATTCTTGTGCAGAAAATAACTTACACCACACATACCCATTCAAGCACCAATATTATCCTACGTCCAAAGAGCAAGAAAACCTGCCAAAACGCTCAAGAAAACCGCTACACCCATACTCTACCCGACACCAAACAAAACCTCTACCCGACACCAAACAAAACCTCTACCCGACACCAAACAAAACCTCTACCCGACACCATACAAAACCTCTACCCGACACCAAACAAAACCTCTACCCGACACCAAACAAAACCTCTACCCGACACCAAACTTCAAACCTCTAAACAACCTCAACCCGAATACCAAACTACAAAACCTACACACCCACTACCAAATACATACACGAAAACTAAACCACAAAAACCCCGTGCATCTCAATTAAACCGACACCAAAAACCCATTTCACCAAACACCAAAAACTACCAAACCTCATCCTACCGTAAAGAACGAGAATCGATGCTTCAAAGAAAACGCCATCTTCATCAGCTATCGATAAGTTCTTTTGAAAATTATTTGTGTCGTTATTGATTTATTCAAACTGTTATAAATCAACTGTACCAAATATCCAATACATCCGAATTGAACCTTGACAACGAAAACATATGAGGACTGTATTTAACCGAGACATCTAACTTCTGACTTCTAACTTCTAACCTTTTTTTTATTGTAAAAAACACTTTATCGTTGATAATGGCGTTTATTACATCTAACCTCTAACTTCTAACATTTACTTTATTTACAGCTTTCTGTCTATTTAAATACTGTCTAGTTTAGATTTACCGCTTTATTTTATTCCGCAACTCTTATTTATTCCGCATATTATAGATAAAATACATATCTGTCACACAGTAACCGGCTTAAAAACCTTACTCGTGGAGATCAGTAATCCTATTTTTCAACAATTGGTATCAGAGCTTGTGTGATTTAATATGAAATTTTTGTCGAGAACTTTTGTGTAGCGTTTTTATAAACCACCAATAAGTTTCCTTTAAAAATTTCATCTTAATATCACTTGTTTAAAAAAAAAAAAAAAAAAAAAAATTTAAAAATCTTAAAATTTTCAAAAAAAAAAAAAAAAAAAAAAAGGAAAAACAAGATCAACCCAAAAATGTCTTCCACAACCTACTCAAGAGCTCCATATGTCATCGATCAGGTATGGTCTATGATCTCAGAAATCGGTCTTTCAAAAACACCATTTGAGTCCCATATGACTAAGATTGAGAACAGTTTGAAAGCTGATCTCAAACTATATCATGACACAATAGTCAAATCTGATATCTGCAAATCTGAATTACAAACCTTGCAACTCAGATTTGGAGAATCAACAAGGACTAGAGACAAACTTGAAAGAGACGTCGAACGAAAATCAGAAGAATATAATCACGTCTTAGATAAATTAAATGAAGCTCTAAAACAAAAAAAGGACTTAGAAATTAAAAATCAATCTGTTTTTCCATCTGAAATAAAAGATACCTTAGAAATAGAAGTCCTTCAGTTAAAAATAAAAATTCAAGATTTAACTGACAAAAACAATGGTTTGATTTTAAAACTAGATGATTCTTCAAAACAAATCAAACTTCTTGAATCCGAGAATCAAAGATTTCAAGGAAAACTGGATTCTATCAATCTTGCTAGAAAGCTAAGTGATGATATTTTCATCAAAGCAACATCCTTAGGATCTGGCAAAATCGATACGAATTACAGACCTGGATTAGGAAGAGAATCCTTCGAAATCGAACAAGCCAAACAAGAAACCAGGACAAATAGTGAAAACTCTGAATCAACTCTAACAGATCCATCCACATCTGTTAATGAGGAAAATTCAGACGACGAAACAGTTATCAACTGTAACCCAGATGATACTGATTTCAGGGTTTCCAAAAGATTTTTCACTAATAGGTCTTCAACCCACCAAACCCAAAAGAAACCATTGAAACCAGCCTTCTTGCCACAAAAACAAACTTTGAATCCAAAACAAAAACCTTTTCAAAAACCAATTCAAAGTTGCTTTCAAGAGATAAACTTCAATCTCTCAAGGAATTTTCAGAAACCATCATTTCGCCAAATTCCATTCCATCATAATAATGTTTTTCAAAAACATCCAAATTCCAGATACAAAGAAAGGTTATCAAACGGATCTTCACATATAGGATATCTTTCACAAAATCAAAGACCATTTCAACTGACAGGTTTTCAAAAACAAATCTTAAATTGGGAAAATCTGATAAGTCAAATCAAGCCTCAACCACTTCGTCCAATTAACAGAAACCATAATGATTTCAAATCACCGAAAACCATTAACAAATCAGGACCCACCATGATTTGGGTACCTAAACTTTCTGTCTAATTGCAGGTACTTTGTGCTGGAGAGCCCAAGGATGATATATGGTATATCGATAGTGGCCGTTCCAAGCATATGACAACAAACCATAGCCTTCTACAAGACTTCAAACCCACACTACCTCCGATGCAGAAACTTCACAATCAAACCAAAATGATGCGGATCCAGTCGAGGGGGAACCACCAAAACCAGAACCCTCCTAAAACACCCCAATCCACCTGTCCAAATGATCCCAATGCATCATTTATGGGAGAACCACCAAAACCAAATTCCTCTCTAAAACAATCCCAATCTACCTATCCAAAATGATCCCAGTGCATCATTTATGGGGGAACTCTCGTTACCCCATTCTCACCCGCAAACCAAAATTTACCAAAAACATCCACATAATCAAAAAAATCACAAAAAAATTGAATAAAGTTTTATCCTTTTAAAAGTTTTTATAAAACCATGTGATTAATATCTTCTTGACTAAATTTTCAGATACTTATGCTCGATGAATGTTCTCAGTTATATTGATTCTAAATTAAAGAGAAGGTTCAAATTTCAAACATTTTTGTTGTGTATATTCTCCTATTCCCTTTGAATTTATTTCAATTATAACGATTTTATCTGTAAAGGGACATAAGATCAGGAGATTCAGATGAAAACCAAACCCATGTGAGAAATTGTGCCTCGTCTTTAAATGCTAAGTGGATTTCATTTCTGTGAGCAAAGGTGTTTTCATTATGACTTATAGGATTTATACTCTTATACCGTGATGCTAGTCTCATTTTTGCTTAGATATCAAAATGACCAGGGACGATACTTTCATTTTCATATATATTAGACAAACTGTCTATTATATCACCTATCCCTATCCTCAATCAAACCACTTCAAAGAAAAGCTTCATCATCTGGCATAACGAATCTGACAAATGAAGAAACGACAAAGTCATATCCAACAAATGCTGTCAACAAATCACAATTGGTAACCACATCAGATATCTTTTACACAAGGTGTATTCGCACAAATCAAGAAAAGATAAAGACAAAGGTGAACACATCAACAAAGAAAAAGAAGACTTACAACAACAATCCATCAAGACAGACACCTCTCAAAAACAACGAATTCTCAAAAGCTTTATCAAATATAGCTGTTCAAAACCGAAGATTTACCGGGATACTGTAGCTTTCATAATTGAATATTCTTAGTTGCAAAATGCACTATGAAAACTTCTAAACCCCTCTACATGTATTTCCCGACGGAGAGAGAGTGAACATCAATGGCATGAATGAAGAAACCCTCTGAGTAATGCCGAAACCAGTCTTATGTGATTGATTATCTAATATGAAGACCAAGTGACTAAAGTATATAGGTATAAATCCACGTTAAGCATAAGTCAACACCTTCAAACTGAGAGATATCACTCATCTTTAGTGATTATACACCCGTTCTGCACCCAGAACAAACAAACACCTCGGTCAAGTGTAAGCTATACCTATGAGAGTTCATCTGAATCGACCTATCAAGATCACTTGTCGTCTTTATAAATGTTATAAAATCTTAAGGAATATTATGAAAGTACATATACAAAAACCTTTTGATAATTGAACATGAAACCTTGATTCAGAAACAAATATTCTTGACAAACATTTTTCAAAACATAAGTAAAATCTAGTCACACTTTTTCAAAACAAGTGATATGGTTTTATAAATGTCTTATCCAAATTTCAAGAATTTTCAATCAAACATTTTTCTCCTCATTTCATTAATGATCACATAGGGGGAAATTGTTGGATAATGTTTTTATGTGACCATCACTGAAATAAGTCGAAATGTTTTCTAACAAATATTATCAGTATTTCAGGTTGCATGGATTCGAGATCAAAAACAAGAATAAATCAAGACCCGAGAAACTTTGAGAAAACATCCAAACCTGAGGAAGTAACGCTACAAACCAAAGAGCAAAATACAAAATATCAAACTGCTACAGCAATCACGACGCGACAGAAGCAGTGGTCGCGACGTGAAGAGAAGAGCAGAGGCAGAAGTCCAAATCGCCCAGCGATCGCGACGCGACGGCCTTCCTGGTCGCGACGCGAAGAGCTTGAACGCGAAGCTCCAACGTGACACCACCAACCTTCTAATCGCGAGACTACCAACACACCATCCTTCGCGACGCGACCAAAAGCAAACGCGACCAAAAGGAAACGCGACGAAAAGCTCGACATACCAGCGAAGACGCACTGACCCGACAAAAAGCGCACCGACCACCAGCTATGGACCTTCGCGACGCGACGGACCATATGGTCGCGACGCGAGCCCTGTTCATCAGCACTATAAATAAGATGCAAACCTCTTGCCATTCTTGTGCAGAAAATAACTTACACCACACATACCCATTCAAGCACCAATATTATCCTACGTCCAAAGAGCAAGAAAACCTGCCAAAACGCTCAAGAAAACCGCTACACCCATACTCTACCCGACACCAAACAAAACCTCTACCCGACACCAAACAAAACCTCTACCCGACACCAAACAAAACCTCTACCCGACACCATACAAAACCTCTACCCGACACCAAACAAAACCTCTACCCGACACCAAACAAAACCTCTACCCGACACCAAACTTCAAACCTCTAAACAACCTCAACCCGAATACCAAACTACAAAACCTACACACCCACTACCAAATACATACACGAAAACTAAACCACAAAAACCCCGTGCATCTCAATTAAACCGACACCAAAAACCCATTTCACCAAACACCAAAAACTACCAAACCTCATCCTACCGTAAAGAACGAGAATCGATGCTTCAAAGAAAACGCCATCTTCATCAGCTATCGATAAGTTCTTTTGAAAATTATTTGTGTCGTTATTGATTTATTCAAACTGTTATAAATCAACTGTACCAAATATCCAATACATCCGAATTGAACCTTGACAACGAAAACATATGAGGACTGTATTTAACCGAGACATCTAACTTCTGACTTCTAACTTCTAACCTTTTTTTTATTGTAAAAAACACTTTATCGTTGATAATGGCGTTTATTACATCTAACCTCTAACTTCTAACATTTACTTTATTTACAGCTTTCTGTCTATTTAAATACTGTCTAGTTTAGATTTACCGCTTTATTTTATTCCGCAACTCTTATTTATTCCGCATATTATAGATAAAATACATATCTGTCACACAGTAACCGGCTTAAAAACCTTACTCGTGGAGATCAGTAATCCTATTTTTCAACAGAATATATTCCGATATCTCAACAGAACCACCTCTCTTGGATTATGGTATCCATCAGGATCTGGCTTCTTTGTTCAAGCATTTTCCGATGCTGATCTTGGTGGTTGTGGATTGGATCGCAAAAGCACTTCAGGTGGATGTCAACTACTTGATGGAAAACTCGTAAGCTGGCAATCAAGAAAACAAACTTGTGTGTCACTCTCAACAGCTGAAGCTGAGTACATTGCTGCTGCTTCATGCACCTCTCAGATAATATGGATTCAAAACCAACTGAGAGACTATGGAGTGAGTATGAAACGTATTCCCCTTTACTGTGATTCCGAAAGTGCGATTCGGATCTGTCACAATCCAGTGCAACATTCAAAGACCAAAAACATTGCACTCAGATATCATTTTATCAAAGATCATGTTGAAGACGGCAACATCGAAATTCATTTCGTCCGCTCAAATGATCAACTAGCAGACATCTTCACAAAGGCCCTTCCTGAACTAGCATTCAACAGAATTCTTCAAGGTCTCGGAATGATGGAAGCTGAATCTGTTCCAATATCTAACTGAAATTCCGATTGGTTCCGAATTTCAGAATGCCTCGGAATCAGAATTTAGACAAGGATGATTCGGAATGCATGTATCCTTTCTGAAACTCTGTTTTTTTTATTTCTTTTGTTTTATTCTATTTATTTCTTTTATCTTATTTTATTTTTAATATCAAAAAAAAATTCAAAAAAATTTTAATCTTATTTTATTTTATCTTATTTTATCTTATTTATTTTTATCTATACTTCAAAAATATCAAAAACATTTGTTTTTTTTTTGTTTATTTTGTTCATTTTATCGTTTTAATTCCTGTGTTATTTTCCATTTTTTTTTGTATTGTTCCTCTTGCCCATCTCCATTCGAATGCAGATAAAGAATTCAATCAGAAATCAGAAAACAACAGAAAACTACATTTTATTCAAGCTACGGGAACAAAGGTTGTTACATCAAAAGCCAAAAAAAAACAACTTCAACCTATAGCTTGTAATAATGCCACATAGGGGGATCACCGGGATGGAAAGCCTGGTAGAGGCGCAGCTCACTCTCATCAACAAACAGGCGACTTCCATCAGCTAGTCCCACGTGGAACTGATTGTGAGGAGTGGTCCGAATGATCACCGCCGGCCACCAACCCCTTCTGTGCCAGACCTCAACTAGGTCAAATTGTTTGAACACCACCAAAAGTCTTGGTGGGACAGGCTGCAGAAAGGGATAGCTTGTTGGGACGATCAGTGGCCCACCACCCTCGCCGTTGTTAAGAGTGGTCATTCTCACCTCATATTGGTGATTCAACACTCTTGTGATAACCCCGCCATAGATGCCTCCGGCGTAGTCGCCTTCTTGCATTTTGACCTCCACTTTGTCATGACGGTTGTAGGGACGAAGCGCCATAAGATATTTTTTTATGGTAATTGTTTTCGTGTGGGTGTTTTCTACTAACAATGCTTCCTTTTTATAGGCAGAAATGACACCGGTTAAGCTTCTAATTGTGGATAATTAATTACTCTTTGAAGTAATGATGCAGCCTGTTGTCATTATTATGTGTCATAAAGGCGGAGACGGCTGATTATCAACTGATTAGACGTTTTTCCCTTCTTTTCGTCTAAGCATTAAATGTTTTCTCATGATAGCCAAGGCCTTGTCAGCATTCTTCAGCAAGAATACAAATTTTTTTTGGATGGATTTCTACTTATCTTATTTTCTAAATACCAAAAACGAATATCCATGATTATTGAAATCTCAACCAATTTCAATATATGATTTCGGCAATTCTAGTCAAAGATCGCAACTCATTTTCACCATGGGGCGCTCTGAGACTCACCATCCTTCCTTAACCCTTCTATTATTTCTCCATATTCACTACACTTCCATATAACTGTAACCCTTCTGAAGGTCTTCAGCATTACCACTGAAAACTGATGGTTACACAAATTCTGTGTTCATGATTTCGGAATTGTTTTTACCATCATTCCGAATGAAACCCAACAATCCGATCCCTCCAAGGAATTGACGAAAACTTTAAAGGAAATCTCAATCTTTCACTTTTGCGTGTTCTTTATGAAATCTACTCTACCCAAGTAATTTCTATCCAAAAAGATCCAGTTTTTATTTTCTTTTGAGATTTCAAAACAGTTACCAAGTCAGACAAAATACTCCTAACCCTCACTTGTTTTCATGGCTACTCTGGTCAGACAAGTACTATCTTCCTATTTCGAGCATTTCTCACGTTTTCGGAATTCGAAAGATAATTAAACCTAACCCTTTAAGCTAACATCTTAAAAGAAACCTTTCAATGATTCTCATAAATCAAATGATCGTAATTCAACGGGATACCACACAAACACTTCCGAATCTCTCTTGATTCCGAAGGAAGAGATCAATGTCCGGGGTCAATCAGTTTTATGTCATTCCCACATCACACTTTACCAAATTAATTTGATTTTCTTCTTTATCTTTGACACCCCTTTTTGCACGAAAATCATTATTGATTTATCTAACTCTGGATGTTTTTATGATAAGGATTAAAGATTGATGACCTGGCCATTTTTGAATTTTTGAATGATGTCATCAAAACATAGCAGTTACAACGTCATCTCACACGACAGCTACGTTATTGCTTTTCACGCGTCTGCAAAGCGAATTTTGGGGGTTACTCATGATGATACGGCGTGATTCTTGGGAAACGTAATCGTCTGAAGCGGGATTTCTTTTTCCAAATATTCTTCCAAGGATATTTAAAAGGTTTCTTGGCTCTTTATTTCTTTTCTTCGCTCCTCTTCTCTCTCAAACTTTCAAAAACTCCCAAATGGCTGGTTCATCTTCAGCAAACGAAAATACTTCCTCATCCCTAATGTTGAAGATCAAACAAAATCAAAACATGATTATTGATCTTCACTCTTCGAAGTATAATGAAGCTCTTCAACCGATGATCGAATGTCTCAAGTTCTCCAGGATTTGCAAAGCCCTAACTGTTTCAGAGGAGGTTCCAATCGTGTATCTCTCATCTGCATACTCATCTGCGTTCTACAACAAGGCTGATGATGTCGTTACCTTTGAAGTTGGATCCATCAAGACGCGTATTTCCAAGTCTCGGTTTGGAAAATTGCTAGGGTTTACTACTCAAACTGATGTTGTCGATCCAGATTCTCTTCCGCCTTCTACTCTTCCACGGAATTTCTATCAACTGGGTTACAAGGGGGATATAACGCAGCTATCCAAGTTCACAAAGAAAAGCTTACCGCCTCTGTGGAATTTTCTTTTCACAATACTGTTCAAAAGCTTCTCCGAACGCACGACCGGCACAGACAGTGCAAGTAAGCTTTTTTACTCTTTATTCTATGGCATCTATCATGACATCAACCTTGATTACGGATCAATTCTTTGGAGTCAATTTGTCGAGAGCGTGAACTACAAGAATCGACATTCTGAAATCTCTTGTGCTCGATTTTGGTCCATTGTGGTAAAAAGGGCGATTGAGCAACATCATCTTCATATCATGACTGATTCCGTCTTAGCGGTCATTCCGACGCTGTCAACCACACCGTTTACAACCACCAAATCGGAAGATTTTGATTTCATTGGGACCATTCCGATTACAATGTTGGACCGTGTTCCAAAGGACGTCCCATGCATTGCTGCGTATCGTCAACTACCTCCATCAGGAATTTGTCCTGTTGATCAAGCTCATCAAGTTGCTTTTGATAGACTTGAGAATCCGAAGAAAATCATCAAACGAAAAGGTAGAACTGCAGCATCTGACAACGAACAACAGCCCAAACGTCCAAGGAGACTCCGAAAGCTTGTCCAGACTTATGAGTCCGAAAACGAACTCTCCGAAACTCATCGGATTCCGACCCCCCCACAAGACGTTCCGATTGCCGATAACCTTGAAGATGTTCCACCTCCAAATCCTTCTCCTCCTCCCCAATCACCACCTCGTGACTCCACACCAAAAACAACTCCTCATTCTAGTCCACAATCCACACCTGAACGTTCGCCTCTCCGAACCACGAACACTCAAAAGTCTCCATCCTTATCACCAAAACAAACTTCTATTCCTCATTCCCCTCTTAACAACCCTCCTACCGACATTGATGAAGAGGAAGATATCCTGGTTAATGATGATCAGGATGATCTTTCCGATTTTCTTGAATCTCCATCCAATGTTAAACTAAAGACTCCCAGTTCCTCTGTTCCGATGCCGTCTGATCAGCTCTCAGAAATCTCTGCCAAACTGGATTTACTTCTTCAATCCCAGGCGCATCCATCTGCCTCCGATTGGAAATCCCAGTTGAATGCTCACAAAGACTCGGTGGATACATTGATCACCGAAAACGTCAATCTCATGGGTAAAATCACCTTCCTCATCGAGAAATCGGAAGTCCAAATGCGAGATTCGACCACTTCTATTAGCAGACTCGAAAAAGATGTTCTCAAATTTACTCAAGATTTCCGAGATGCTCATGTTCGGAACAATGAAAATATGCAACAGGTCATTTCCAACTTCAGTACCTCTCTGAAGAACGAAAAAGAGGCACCCTCTTCCTTACGTTCGGAATTGAAGCAGCAATATTCCGAATGGACATCGTCTATGGATACAAAGGTTGATCAACTGCGAACGGATTTGGCATCGGAAAATTATCTGATGGATAAATTAGCCGTCAAAGAAACTAAAATCCAGCTTCTCAAGTCTGATATTTGTAACAAGTCTGCCATTCTCACATCTGCTTTGTCTCAGAACAAAGCTGTTCGCAGTGGTATATCGGAGATTGACTCCTTTCTTCATCGGATTGTTGAAGACAATGATCCCATTCTTAATCCTCAGGTACGCAGACATCTGACCCTTAAGCTTCATCCCGTATTCAATCTTCTCGCTGCTTTGAAGGGTGTTTCGGAAGGTGTTGCCTCTCCGAAACAAGGGGGAGACGAAACAAATTAAGTAAGTACATTTAATCAGGAGACTCCAAAGAAAGACACTCCGATTAAATCAAATGAAAATGCTGAAGGAGGCGCCGGTCCATCAAAAGTCAAAGGCAATGAAAATGCTGAAGGAGGTGCTGATCCATCAAAAGACAAAGGCAAAAAGATAGTGGAAGAACAAGAATCTGATAAGGACGCTACCAAATCGGCCAGGGATAAGGAAATTGATGAAATTCTCAATCTTACTCGGAAACTTGATGCTGAGGAAGCTGCCAAAAGGGAGGCTGAGTTACTCCTGAAAACTCAAATGTCTTTGTTTCCTCCCTGGCACTATAAAAGAATGACAATGGAAGCAATTACTGAGCCTGTGGAGAACTGGCTTCAACCAATAGCCTCGTACAACACAAGCAATGATGTAAACTCGCAGTTCGACTTTCCGATGACTGCAAAAGCTTTCATGTTCCGAGGGTTTGAGGAACTCAAAGACACCCGTCTTCCTAGTTCTGAAGTGAATGATCAATTATTCACCTTCTATTTGAAGAATGCGCGTCCTCAACATTTAACCTGGAGTTTGAAAAAGATTGTTCAACTGACTCCTCGTCTTCCTGAGGTCACTCTTCCTTTCATAAACTCAAGATTTTTGTCTTTCAGAGGCGATGATAAAGAAAAGATGGAATTTTCACTTGCTGATCTGCCTTTCATGAATCCATTCGACTGGATATCTTTGTTCAACATCCTGTCGAGAGAACAAAAGTATTATCCTCTTTTTAATCATGTCAAAAGAATGATTGGATTCTACATTCTTGAAGTTGCGAAGTTGGATGTTGAAGTTGCTGGTGTTCTGGATAAGATTCCACTGACCATAAGACGCCCTCCACCCAAAAATCTCAGTAGGCGAAAAATCGGAAAAATTGTCAACTCAAACTGGAGTGTAGCATACAATTCAAAGGAAGGCCTCGAGAACATTAAAAGGATATTCTATCTTTCGGACAAACATCTTCACAGAACTCCAGTGCTGGAACACATTCTTCACATCACCAACAAACTTCAATCCAACACCGCTGAAGATAAAACTTGCATCAACGACATGTTGACATGGTACATTGAATTCCGAAAGAGGATCCTGGCAATCATTCCGAAGGTGTTTGACAGACAAGCTGATGAAGTGAAACCTGAAGAATGAAGCATAGTCGCATTTTTGACTCAAAGGTGGAGATTGTTGAGTCATAAATGTAGATTGAGTCAAATATGCAAATCGGATTTGTAGCCAGATTTAGCGCCTATAATTTTGCTATCGGTTATGGAAGGGGTCTGTCCTTCCATACATAGTTTTCTTTTAAATAGTATGTTTATACCTTCATTAGGGTTAACTTTTGAATCAGTTCACGGCACTCATACAGAATAGTTCACATTGAATTGTTCTTGAGTTGCTTTTTAATCATTAGACATCAGTTCTTCATATTGCTTGTTCTTGATCTTGTTTGTTCATATTATTCCGCATTTCTGAATCTCGTTCCAACTCTTGTATTTCATCACCCATCACAACCCTTCATAATTGACCATAACCCTTCACAAACCTTCCTAATGGTCCATAACCCAACACAACACTTTTTATGGTCCATAATCCACCACAACTCTTCTTAAATGACCTTAACCGATAACAACCCATCATAAAGGTCCATAACCCAGCACCACCCTTTCTATGGTCCCTAACACATCACAACCCTTCATAATTGACCATAATCCATCACAACCCTTCATAACGATCCATAACCCATACAATACTTCATAATTGTCCATAACCCATCACAACCCTTCATAATTGACCATAAGCCACTACAACCCTTTGTAATGGCACATAACCCATCACAACCCTTCGTAATTGACCATAACCTATCACAACCCTTCATAATGGTCCATAACACATCATAATCCTTTATAATTGTCCATAACCCATCACAACCCTTTCTAATGGTCGATAACCCATCACAACCCTTTATAACGGTCCATAACCCATCTCAACCCTTCATAATTTACCATAACCCATCTTAACCTTCATAGTTGTCCATAACCCAACACAACCCTTTCTATGGTCCATAACCCATCATAACCCTTCATAATTGACCATAACCTATCACAACCCTTCATAATGGTCAATAAACCATCATAATCCTTTATAATGGTCCATACCCATCACAACCTTCACAATAGTCGATAACTTATTTCTTTATAATGGTCCATGACCCATCACAACCCTTTCTAATGAACCATAACCCATGACAACCCTTGATAACTGACCATAACCCATCACAACCCTTTATAATGGACCATAACCCCTCACAACCCTTCATAATGGTCCATAACCCATTACAACCTTTCATAATTGACCATAACCATCACAACCCTTTGTAATGGTCCATAACCCATCACAACCCTTCGTAATTGACCATAACCTATCACAACCCTTCATAATGGTCCATCACCCATCATAATCCTTTATAATGGTCCATAACCCATCACAACTCTTTCTAATGGTCCATAACCCATCACAACCCTTTATAACGGTCCATAACCCATCACAACCCTTCATAATTGACCATAACCCATCAAAACCCTTCATAATGGTCCATAACCCATCACAACCCTTCATAATTGACCATAACCCATCACAACCCTTCATAATTGTCCATAACCCAGCACAATCCTTTCTATGGTCCGTAACCCATGACAACCCTTCATAATTAACCATAACCCATCACAACCCTTCATAATGGGCCATAACCCATCGCAACCCTTCATAATGGTCCATAACCCATTCCAACCCTTCATAATGGTCCATAAACCATAAAAATCTTCATAATAGTCTATAACCGATCACAACCCTTCTAAATGGTCCATAACCCATCACAACCCTTCTAAATGGTCCATAACCTATCACAACCCTTCATAACGGTCAATAACCTATCACAACCCTTCATAACGGTCAATAACCCATCATAATCCTTCATAATGGTCCATAACCCATCACAACCCATTCTAATGGTCTATAACCCATCATAACCCTTTCTAGCTTTCCATAACCTATCTTCAACCCTTCATACCTGACCATAACCTATCATAACCCTTCATAATGGTCAATAACCCATCATAATCCTTTATAATGGTCCATAACCCATCACAACCCTTCATAATTGACCATAACCCATCATAAACCTTCATAATGGTGCATAACCCAGCACAACCCTTTCTATGGTCCATAACCCATGACAACCCTTTATAATTAACCATAACCCATCACAACCCTTCACAATGGTCCATAACCCATCGCAATCCTTCATAATGGTCCATAACCCATCCCAACCCTTTATAATGGTCCATAATCCATACAAACTTTCATAATGGTCCATCACCCATCACAACCCTTCATAATTAACCATAACCCTACCCAACCCTTTGTAATGGTCCATAACCCTTCACAACCCTTCATAATTGACCATAACCTATCACAACCCTTCATAATGGTCAATAACCTATCATAATCCTTCATAATGGTCCATAACCCATCACAACTTTCATAATAGTCCATAACCCATACAACCCTTCATAATGGTTCATAACCCCATCACAACCCTTTCTAATGGTTCATAACCCATCACAACACTTCATAATTGCCATAACCCTTCACAAACCTTCCTAATGGTCCATAACCCAACACAACACTTTTTATGGTCCATAATCCACCACAACTCTTCTTAAATGACCTTAACCCATAACAACCCATCATAAGGTCCATAACCCAGCACCACCCTTTCTATGGTCCCTAACACATCACAACCCTTCATAATTGACCATAATCCACCACAACCCTTCATAACGATCCATAACCCATACAATACTTCATAATTGTCCATAACCCATCACAACCCTTCATAATTGACCATAACACACTACAACCCTTTGTAATGGCACATAACCCATCACAACCCTTCGTAATTGAACATAACCTATCACAACCCTTCATAATGGTCCATAACACATCATAATCCTTTATAATTGTCCATAACCCATCACAACCCTTTCTAATGGTCGATAACCCATCACAACCCTTTATAACGGTCCATAACCCATCTCAACCCTTCATAATTGACCATAACCCATCTTAACCTTCATAGTTGTCCATAACCCAACACAACCCTTTCTATGGTCCATAACCCATCATAACCCTTCATAATTGACCATAACCTATCACAACCCTTCATAATGGTCAATAAACCATCATAATCCTTTATAATGGTCCATACCCATCACAACCTTCACAATAGTCGATAACTTATTTCTTTATAATGGTCCATGACCCATCACAACCCTTTCTAATAAACCATAACCCATGACAACCCTTGATAACTGACCATAACCCATCACAACCCTTTATAATGGACCATAACGCCTCACAACCCTTCATAATGGTCCATAACCCATCACAACTCTTTCTAATGGTCCATAACCCATCACAACCCTTTATAACGGTCCATAACCCATCACAACCCTTCATAATTGACCATAACCCATCAAAACCCTTCATAATGGTCCATAACCCATCACAACCCTTCATAATTGACCATAACCCATCACAACCCTTCATAATGGTCCATAACCCAGCACAATCCTTTCTATGGTCCGTAACCCATGACAACCCTTCATAATTAACCATAACCCATCACAACCATTCATAATGGGCCATAACCCAACGCAACCCTTCATAATGGTCCATAACCCATTCCAACCCTTCATAATGGTCCATAAACCATAAAAATCTTCATAATAGTCTATAACCGATCACAACCCTTCAAAATTCACCAGAACCAAACACAACCCTTCTAAATGGTCCATAACCCATCACAATCCTTCATAATTAACCATAACCTATCACAACCCTTCATAACGGTCAATAACCCATCATAATCCTTCATAATGGTCCATAACCCATCACAACATTTGTAATAGTCCGTAACCCATACAACCCTTCATAATGGTCCATAACCCATCACAACCTTTTCTAATGGTTCATAAGCCATCACAACCCTTCACAATTGACCATAACCCATCACAAAACTTCATAATGGTCCATAACCCAACACAACCCTTTCTATGGTCCATAATCCATCCCAACTCTTCATAATGGTCCATAATCCATACAAACCTTCATAATGGTCCATAACCCATCACAACTCTTCATAATTGGCCATAACCCACCACAACCCTTTGTAATGGCCCATAACCCATCACAACCGTTCGTAATTAACCATAACCTATCACAACCCTTCATAATGGTCCATAACCCATTATAATCTTTCATAATGGTCCATAACCCATCATAACCCTTTCTAATGGTCCATAACGCATCACAACCCTTTATAACAGTCCATAACACATCTCAATCTTTCATAATTGTCCATAAACTCATCATAACCTTCATAATGGTCCATAACCCAACACAACCCTTTCTATAGTCCATAACCCATCACAACCCTTCATAACTGACCATAACCTATCACAACCCTTCATAATGGTCAATAACTTATCATAATCCTTTATAATGGTCCATACCTATCACCACCTTCATAATAGTCGATAACTTATTTCTTCATAATGGTCCATAACCCATCACAACCCTATCTAATAATCCATAATGCATCACAACCCTTCATAATTGACCATAACCCATCACAAACCTTCATAATGGTCCGTAACCCAGCACAACACTTTCTATGGTCCATAATCCATCACAACCCTTCTTAATTGAACTTAACCGATCACAACCCTTCATAATGGTTCACTACCCAGCACCACCCTTTCTATGGTCCATAACACATCACAACCCTTCATAATTTACCATAAGCCATCACAACCCTTCATAACGATCCATAACCCATACAATACTTCATAATGATCCATAACCCATTACAACCCTTCATAATTGACCATAACCCACCACAACCCTTTATAATGGCCCATAACCTATCACAACCATTCGTAATTGACCATAACCTATCATAACCCTTCATAATGGTCCATAACACATCATAATCCTTTATAATGGTCCATAACCCATCACAACCCTTTCTAATGGTCGATAACCCATCACAACCCTTTATAACGGTCCATAACCCATCTCAACCCTTCATAATTGACCATAACCCATCATAACCTTCATAGTTGTCCATAACCCAACACAACCCTTTCTATGGTCCATAACCCATCACAACCCTTCAAAATTGACCATAACCTATCACAGCCCTTCATAATGGTCAATAAACCATCATAATCCTTTATAATGGTCCATACCCATCACAACCTTCACAATTGTCAATAACTTATTTCTTCATAATGGTCCATGACCCATCATAACCCTTCATAATGGTCAATAACCTATCAAAATCCTTTATAATGGTCCATACCCATCACAACCTTCATAATAGTCGATAACTTATTTCTTCATAATGGTCCATAACCCATCACAACCCTTTCTAATGATCCATAACGCATCACAACCCTTCATAATTGACCATAACCCATCACAAACATTCATAATGGTCCGTAACCCAGCACAACACTTTCTATGCTCCATAATCCATCACACCTTTCTTAATTGACCTTAACCCATCATAACCCTTCATAATGGTCCATAACCCAGCACCACCCTTTCTATGGTCCATAACACATCACAACCCTTCATAATTGACCATAATCCATCACAACCCTTCATAACGATCCATAACCCATACAATACTTCATAATGATCCATAACCCATCACAACCCTTCATAATTGACCATAACCCACCACAACCCTTTGTAATGGCCCATAACCTATCACAACCCTTCGTAATTGACCATAGCATATCACAACCCTTCATAATGGTCCATAACACATCATAATCCTTTATATTGGTCCAAAACCCATAACAACCCTTTCTAATAGTCGATAACCCATCACAACCTTTTATAACGGTCCATAACCCATCTCAACCCTCATAATTGACCATAACCCATCATAACCTTCATAGTTGTCCATAACCCAACACAACCCTTTCTATGGTCCATAACCCATCACAACCCTTCATAATTGACCATAACCTATCACAACCGTTCATAATGGTTAATAAACCATCATAATCCTTTATAATGGTCCATACCCATCACAACCTTCACAGTAGTCGAAAACTTATTTCTTCATAATAGTCCATGACCCATCACAACCCTTTCTAATGAACCATAACCCATGACAACCCTTGATAAGTGACCATAACCCATCACAACCCTTCATAATGGCCCATAACCCCACACAACCTTTCATAATGGTCCATAACCCATTACAACCTTTCATAATTGACCATAACCCATGACAACCCTTTGTAATGGTCCATAACCCATAACAACCTTTCGTAATTGACCATAACCTATCACAACCTTCATAATGGTCCATCACCCATAATAATCCTTCATAATGGTCCATAACCCATCAGAACTCTTTCTAATGGTCCATAACCCATCACAACCCTTTATAACTTTCCATAACCCATAATAACCCTTCATAATTGACCATAACCCATCAAAATACTTCATAATTGACCATAACCCATCACAGCCCTTCATAAAGGTCCATAACCCAGCATAATCCTTTCTATGGTCCATAACCCATGACAACCCTTCATAATTAACCATAACCCATCACAACCCTTCATAATGGTATATAACCCATCGCAACCCTTCATAATGGTCCATAACCCATTTGAACCCTTCATAATGGTCCATAAACCATACAAACCTTCGTAATAGTCTATAACCGATCACAACCCTTCAAAATTGACCATAACCAAACACAACCCTTCTAAATGGTCCATAACCCATCACAACCCTTCATAATTGACCATAATCTATCACAACCCTTCATAACGGTCAATAACCCATGATAATCCTTCATAATGGTCCATAAGCTATCACAACATTCGTAATAGTCCATAACCCATATAACCCTTCATAATGGTCCATAACCCATCACAACCTTTTCTAACGGTCCATAACTCATCACAACCATTCACAATTGACAATAACCCATCACTAAACTTCATAATGGTCCATAACCCAACACAACCCTTTCTATGGTCCATAACCGATCCCAACCCTTCATAATGGTCCATAAACCATACAAACCTTCATAATGGTCAATAACCCATCATAATCTTTCATAATGGTCCATAACCCATCACAACCTTCATAATAGTCCATAACTCATACAAACCCTCGTAATGGTCCATAACCCATCCCAACCTTTTCTAATGGTCCGCAACCCATCATAATCTTTCATAATTGACCATAACTCATAACAAACCTTCAGAATGTACCATAACCAAACCCAACCCTTTGTAATGGTCCATAACCCTTCACAACCCTTCATAATTAACTATAACCTATCAGAACCCTTCATAATGGTCAATAACCCATCATAATCCTTCATAATGGTCCATAAACCATCACAACCTTCATAATAGTCCAAAACCCATACAACCCTTCATAATGGACCATAACCCATCACAATCCTTTCTAACGGTCTATAACCCATCGCAACCCGTCATAATTGACCATAACCCTTCACAAACCTTCACAATGGTCCATAACCCAGCACAACACTTTCTATGGTCCATAATCCATCACAACCCTTTTTAATTGACTTTAACCCATCACACCCCTTCATAATGGTCCATAACCCAGCACCACCCTTTCTATGGTCCATAACCCATCACATCCATTAATAATCCATCACAACCCTTCATAATGATCCATAACCCATACAATACTTCATAATGGTCCATAACCCATCACAACCCTTAATAATTGACCATAACCTACCACAATCCTTTGTAATGGCCCATAACCTATCACAACCCTTTGCAATTGACCATAACCTATCACAACCCTTCATAATGGTCCATAACCCATCATAATCCTTTATAATGGTCCATAACCCATCACAACCCTTTCTAATGGTCGATAACCCGTCGCAACCCATTATAACGATCCATAACGCATCTCAACCCTTCATAATTGACCATAACCCATCATAACCTTCATAGTTGTCCATAACCCAACACAACCCTTTCTATGGTCCATAACCCATCACAACCCTTTCTATTGATCCATAACTCATGACAACCCTTGATAACTGACCATAACCCATCATAACCCTTCATAATGGTCCATAACCCTGCACAACCCTTCATAATGGTCCATAACCCATCAAAACCTTTCATAATTAACCATAACCCATCACGAGCCTTTGTAATGGTCCATAACCCATCACAACCCTTTGTAATTGACCATAACATATCACAATGCTTCATAATAGTCCATCAGCCATCATGAACCATGATAATGGTCCATAACCCATCACAACTCTTTCTAATGGTCCACATCCCATCACAACCCTTTATAACGGTCCATAACTCATCACAACCCTTCATATTTGACCATAACCCATCACAATCCTTCATAATGGTCCATAACCCAGCACAACCCTTCATAATTGACCATAACATATCAAAACGCTTCATAATGGTCCATAACCCATCACAACCCTTTATAATTGACTATAACCTATCACAACCCTTCATAATGGTCCATAACCCAGCACAACCCTTTCTATGGTCCCTAACCTATCACAACCCTTCCTATTTGACTATAACCTATCACAACCCTTCATAATGGTTAATAACCCATCATAATCCTTCATAATGGTAACTAACCCATCACAACCTTCATAATAGTCCTTAACCCATACAACCCTTACATAATTGTTCATAACCTATCACGACATTTTCTAATGGTCTAAAACCAATTACAACCCTTCACAATTGACCATAACCCATCACAAACCTTCATAATGGTCCGTAACCCACCTGAACCCTTTCTATGGTCCATAACCCATGACAACCCTTCATAATTAACCATAACCCATCACAACCTTTCATAATGGTCGATAACCCATCGCAACCCTTCATAATGGTCCATAACCTTTTCTAATGGTCCATAACCCATCATAATCTTTCATAATTGACCATAACCCATAACAAACCTTCATAATGGTCCATAACCCAGTACAATCCTTTATATGGTCCATAATCCATCACAACCATTCATAATTAACCATAACCCATCATAACCCTTCAAAATGTTCCATAACCCATAGCAACCCTTCATTATGGTCCAAAACCCATCCCAACCCTTCATAATGGTCCATAAACCATACAAACCTTTATAATGGTCCATAACCCATTAACATCCTTCAGAATGCACCATAACCAAACCCAACCCTTTGTAATGGTCCATACCCTTCATAACCCTTCATAATTAACTATAACCTATCAGAACCCTTCATAATGGTCCACAAATCATACAAACCTTCATAATGGTCCAAAACCCATTACCACCCTTCATAATTGACCATAACCAAACCCAACCCTTTGTAATGGTCTATAACCCTTCATAATTGACAATAACCTCTCGTAATCCTTCATAATGATCAATAACCCGTCATAATTCTTCATAATGGTCCATAACCCATCACAACCTTCATAATAGTCCATAACCCATACAACCCATCATAATGGTCCATAACCCATCACAACCCTTTCTAATGGTCCATAACCCATCACAACCCTTTATAATTGACCACAAACCTTCATAATGGTCCATAACCCAGCACAACACTTTCTATGCTCCATAATCCATCACAACCCTTCTTGATTGACCTTAACCCATCACAACCGTTCATAATGGTCCACAATCCAGCAAAACCCTTTTTATGGTCCATAACCCATCACAACCCTTCATAATTGACCATAACCTATCAAAACCCTTCATAATGGTCCATAACCCATCACAACCCTTTGTAGTGGCCCAAAACCCATCATAACCCTTTGTAATTGACCATAAACTATCACAACACTTCATAATGGTCCATAAGCTATCATAATCCGTCATAATGGTCCAAAACCCATCACAATCCTTTCTAATGGTCCATAACGCATCACAACCCTTTATAACGGTCCATAACCCATCTCAACCCATCATATTTCACCATAACCCATCATTACCTTTATAATGGTCCATAACCCAACATAACCCTTTCTATGGTCCATAACCCATCACAACCTTCATAATTGACCATAACCTATGACAACCCTTCATAATGGTCAATAACCCATCATAATCCATCATAATGGTCCAAACCTATCACAACCTTCATAGTAGTCGATAACTTATACAACCCTTTATAATGGTCGATAACGCATCACAACCCTTCATAATGAACCATAACCCTGCACAACCCTTCATAATGGTCGATAACCCATCACAACCCTTCCTAATTGCCCATAACCCATCCCAACCCTTTATAACATTCCATAATCCATCACAACCCTTCATATATGACCATAACCCATGACAACCGTTCATAATGGTCCATAACCCAACACAACCCTTCATAATTGACCAGAACCTATCAAAACCTTTCATAATTGTCCATAACCCATCAAAACCCTTCATAATTGACCATAACCCATCACAAACCTTCACAATGGTCCATAACCAGCACAACACTTTTAATGGTCCATAATCCATCACGACCCTTGTTAATTGTCCTTAACCTATCACAACCTTTCATACTAGTCCATAGCCCAGTACCACCCTTTCTAGGGTCCATAACCCATCTCAACCCTTAATAATTGACCATAATCCATCACAACCCTTCATAACGGTTCAGAACCCATACAACGCTTCATAATGGTCTATAACATATCACAACCCTTCATAATTGACCATAACCCATCACAACCCTTTGTAATGGCCCATAACCCATGAGAACCCTTTGTAATTGACCATAACCTATCACAACACTTCATAATGGTCCATAACCCATCATAATCCTTCATAATGGTCCAAAATCCATGACAACCCTTTGTAATGGTCCATAACCCATCACAACCCTTTATAACAGTCCATAACCTATTTCAACCCTTCATAATTGACCATAACCCATCATAACCTTCATAATGGTCCATAACCCAACACAACCCTTTCTATGGTCCATAACCCATCACAACCCTTCATAATTGACCATAACTTATCACAACCCTTCATAATGGTCAATAAACCATCATAATCTATCGTAATGGTCCATACCCATCACAACCTTCATAATAGTTGATAACTTATACAACCCTTTATAATGGTCAATAACCCATCGCAACCTTTCATAATTGTCCATAACCCCGCACAACCCTTCATAATGGTCCATAACCCATCACAACCCTTCATAATTGCCCATAACCCATCCCAACCCTTTATAATAGTCCATAACCCATCACAACCCTTCATAATTGACCATAACCCATCACAACCCTTCATAATTGTCCATAACCCAGCACAACCCTTCATAATTGACCATAACCCATTACAACCCTTCATAATTAACCATAAGTCATCACAACCCTTCATAATGGTCCATAACCCATCGCAACCCTTCATAACGGTCCATAACCCATCCCAACCCTTCATAATGGTCCATAAACCTTGCAAACCTTCATAATGATCCATAACCGATCACAACCCTTCATAATTGACCATAACCCAACACAACCCTTTGAAATGGTCCATAACCTATCACACCCCTTCATAATTGACCATAACCTATCACAACCCTTCATAATGGTCAATAACCTATCATAATCCTTCATAATGGTCCATAACCCATCACAACCTTCATAATAGTCCATAACCCATACAACCCTTCATAATGGTCCATAACCCAGCACAACCCTTTCTATGGTCCATAATCCAACACAACCCTTCAGAATTAACTATAACCAATCACAACCCTTCATAATGGTCCATAACCCATCGCAACCTTTAATAATGGTCCATAACCGTTCCCAACCTTTCATAACGGTCCAAAAACCAGATAAATCTTCATAATGGTCCATAACCCATCACAACCCTTCCTAATTGACCATAACCCAACACAACCCTTTGAAATGGTCCATAACCCATCACAAGATTTTATAATTGACCATAACCTATCACAACCCTTCATATGGTCAATAACCCATCATAATCCTTCATAATGGTCCATAACCCATCACAAGCTTCATAATAGTCCATAACCCATACAACCCTTCATAATGGTCCATAACCCATCTTAACCTTTTCTAATAGTCAATAACCCATAATAACCTTTCATAATTGATCATAACCGTTCACAAACCTTCGTAATGGTCCATAACCCAGTTCGACCCTTTCAATGGTCTACAACCCATCACAACCCTTCATAATGGTCCATAAACCATACAAGCCTTCATAATGGTCCATAATCCATCGTAACCCTTCATAATTGACCATATCCCAACCCAACCCTTTGTAATGGTCCATAACCCTTCACAATCCTTCATAATTTATCGTAACCTATCACAACCCTTCATAATGGTCAATAACCCATCATAATCCTTCATAATGGTCCATAACCCATCACAACATTCATAATAGTCCATAACCCATACAACCCTTCATAATGGTCCATAACCCATTACAATCCTTTCTAACGGTCCATAACCCATTACAACCCTTCATAATTGACTATAACCCATCACAAACCTTCATAATGGCCCATAACCCACCACAACACTTTCTATGGTCCATAATCCATCACAACCCTTCTTAATTGACCTTAAACCATCACAACTATTCATAATGGTCCATAACCCAACACAACACTTCATAATTGACCATAACCTATCAAAACCGTTGATAATGGTCCATAACCCATCACAACAATTCATAATTGACCATAATCCATCACAACCCTTCGTAATGGTCCATAACCCAACAAAACCCTTTCTATGGTCCATAACCCATCACAACCCTTCATATTTGACCATAACCGATAATAACCCTTCATAATGGTCAATAACTCATCATAATCCTTCATAATGGTCCATAACCCATCACAACCCATCATAATTAACCATAACCCTTCACAAACCTTCATAGTGTTCCATAACCTATCATAACCCTTTCTATGGTCCATAACCCATGACAACCCTTAATAATTATCCATAACTCATCATAAACCTTCATAATGGTCCATAACCCATCACAACCCTTTATAATGGTCCAAAACCTATCCTAACATTTCATAATGGTCCAAAACCATACAAACCTTCATAATGGTCCATAACCAATGACAACCCTTCATAATTGACCATAACCAAACACAACCCTTTGAAATGGTCCATAACCCATCACAACCCTTCATAATTGACCATAACCTATCACAACCCTTCATAATGGTCGATAACCCATCATAATCCTTCATAATGGTCCATAACACATCACAACCTTCATAATAGTCCATAACCCATACAACCCTTCATAATGGTCCATAACCCATCACAACCTTTTCTAATGGTCGATAAACCATCACAACCCTTTATAATGGTCCATAACCCATCCCAACCCTTCATAATGGTCCATAACCCATCCCAACCCTTTATAATGGTCCATAAACCATATAAACCTTCATAATGGTCCATAACCCAAAACAACCCTTCATAATTCACCATAACCCAACACAACCCTTTGAAATGATCCATATCCCATCACAACCCTTCATAATTGACCATAACCTATGACAACCCTTTAGAATGGTCAATAAACCATCATAATCCTTCATAATGGTCCATAACCCATCATAACCTTCATAATAGTCGATAACCCATACAATCCCTCATAATGGCCCATAACCTATCACAACATTTTCTAATGGTCCATAACCCACCACAACCCTTTATAATTGACCATAACCAATCACAAACCTACATAATGGTCCATAACCCAATACAACCCTTTCTAAGGTCCATAACCCATCACACCTCTTCATAATTAACCATAACGCATCAGAACCATTAATAATGTTCCGTAACCCATCGCAACCCTTCATAATGGTCCAAAACCCATTCCAACCCTTCATAATGGTCCATAAATCATACAAACCTTTATAATGGTCCATAACCCATCACAACCCTTTATAGTTGACCATAACCTAACACAACCCTTTGTAATGGTCCGTAACCCGTCACAACCATTCATAATTGACCATAACCCATCATAAACCATCACAATGGTCCATAACCGAATACAACACTTTCTATGATCCATTATCCATCACAACCCTTCTTAATTGACCTTGACCCATCATAACCTTACATAATGGCCCATAACCCAACACAACCCTTTCTATGGTACATAACCCGTCACAACCCTTCATAATTGACCATAATCCATCACAACCCTTCATAATGGTCATGAACCAATACAATGCTTCATAATGGTCCATAACCGATCACAACCCTTTATAATTGACCATAACCCATCACAACACTTGGTAATGGCCCATAACCCATCACAACCCTTCGTAATTGACCATAACCTATCACAACCCTTCATAATGGTCCATAACCCATCATAATCCTTCATAATGGTCCATAACCCGTCATAACCCGTTTTAATGGTCCATAACCCATCACAGCCCTTTATAACGGTCCATAACCCATCACGACCCTTCATAATTGACCATAACCCATCATAACGTTCATAATGGTCAATAACCCATCCCAACCCTTTATAATGGTCCATAAAGCATATAAACCTTCATAATGGTCCATAACCCAAAACAACCCTTCATAATTGACCATAACCCAACACAACCCTTTGAAATGATCCATAACCCATCACAACCCTTCATAATTGACCATAACCTATGACAACCCTTTAGAATGGTCAATAACCCATCATAATCCTTTATAATGGTCCATAACCCATCACAACCTTCATAATAGTCGATAACCCATACAACCCCTCATAATGGCCCATAACCCATCACAACCTTTTCTAATGGTCCATAACCCACCACAACCCTTTGTAATTGACCATAACCAATCACAAACCTACATAATGGTCCAAAACCCAGTACAACCCTTTCTATGGTCCATAACCCATCACACGTCTTCATAAATAACCATAACCCATCAGAACCATTAATAATGTTCCATAACCCATCGCAACCCTTCATAATGATCCAAAACCCATCCCAACCCTTCATAATGGTCCATAACCCATCACGACCGTTCATAGTTGACCATAACCAAACACAACCCTTTGTAATGGTCCGTAACCCTTCACAACCCTTCATAATTGACCATAACCCATCATAAACCTTCACAATGGTCCATAACCGAATACAACACTTTCTATGATCCATTATCCATCACAACCCTTCTTAATTGACCGTAACCCATCATAACCCTACATAATCGTCCATAACCCAACACAACCCTTCATAATTGACCATAATCCATCGCAACCCTTCATAATGGTCAAGAACCTATACAATGCTTCATAATGGTCCATAACCGATCACAACCCTTTATAATTGACCATAACCCATCACAACACTTTGTAATGGCCCATAACCCATCACAACCCTTCGTAATTGACCATAACCTATCACAACCCTGCATAATAGTCCATAACCCATCATAATCCTTCATAATGGTCCATAACCCGTCACAACCCGTTCTAATGGTCCATAACCCATCACAGCCCTTTATAATGGTCCATAACCCATCACAACCCTTCATAATTGACCATAACCCATCATAACCTTCATAATGGTCAATAACCCATCATAATCCTTCATAATGATCCATAACCTCACAACCTTCATAATAGTCGATAACCTATACAACCCTTCAGAATGGTCAATAACCCATCATAATCCTTTATAATGGTCCATAACCCATCACAACCTTCATAATAATCCATAACCCATACAACCCTTCATAATGGTCCATAACCCATCACAACCTTTTTTAATGGTCCATAACCCATCACAACCCTTCATAATTGACCATAACCCATCACAAACCTTCATAATGGTCCATAAACCAGTACAACCCTTTCGATAGTCCATAACCCATCACAACTCTTCGCAATTAACCATAACCCATCACAACCATTCATAATGTTTTATAAACCATCGCAACCCTTCACAATTGTCCAAAACGCTTCAAAACCCTTCATAATGATCCATAAACCATACAAACCTACAAAATGGTCCATAACCCATCACACCTATTCATAATTCTCCATAACCCAACACAACCCTTTGTAATGGTCCATAACCCTTCACTACCCTGCATAATTGACCATAACCCATCACAAACTTTCATAATGGTCCATAACCCAACACAACACTTTTTATGGTCCATAATCCATCATATCCCTTCATAAATGGTCCATAACCTTTCACAACCTTCATAATGGTCCATAACCCATCACAACCTTTTATAAATTTCCATAACCCATTACAACCCTTCATAATTGACCATAACCCATCAACCATTCATAATGGTCTATAACCCAGCACAACCCTTCATAATTGACCATAACCTATCACAACCCTTCATAATGGTGATAACCTATCATAACCCTTCATAATGGTCCATAGCATATCACAACCCTTTTTATGGTCAATAACCAATCACAACCCTTCATAACTGACCATAACCCATCACAACCCTTCATAATGGTCCATAACCCTGCACAATACCTTCAATGGTCCATAACCCATCACAACCCTTCATATGACCATAACCAATCACAACCCTTCATAATGGTCAATAACCCATCATAATCCTTCATAATGGTCCATAAGCTATCACAACCTTCATAACAGTCCATAACCCATACAACGCTTCATAATGGTCTATAAGCCATCACAACCCTTTCTAATGGTCCATAACGCATCACAACCCTTTATAATTGACCATAACCCATTATAAACCTTCATAATGTTCTATAACCCAACACAACCCTTTCTATGGTCCATAAAGCATCAAAACCCTTCTTAATTGACCTTAACCATTCACAAACCATCATAATGGTCAATAACCGAGCACAACCTTTTCTATGGTCCATAATCCATCACAACCCTTCATAATTGACCATAACCCATCAGAACCCTTCATAATGGTCCATAACCCTTACAACCCTTCATAATGGTCCATAACTTATCACATCCGTTCATTATGGTCCGTAACCCATCACAACCCCTAATAATTGACCATAACCTATCACAACTCTTCATAATGATCCATAACCCTACACAACCCTTTGAATGGTCCTTAACCCATCACAACCCTTCATAATTAACCATAACCCATCACAACCCTTCATAATGGTTCATAAACCATACAAACCATCCTAATGGTCAATAACCCATCACAACCTTTCATAATTGACCATAACCCATCACAACCCTTTGTAATGGTACATAACATATCATAACCCTTCATAATTAACCATAACTTATCACAACCCTTCATGTGGTCCATAACCTATCATAACCCTTCATAATTGTCCATAACCCAGCAAAACCCTTTCTATGGTCCATAACCCATCACAACCCTCCATAATTGACCATAACCCATCATAACCCTTTATAATGGTCCATAACCCATACAACCCTTCATAATGGTCTATAACTAATCACAACCCTTCATAATGGTCTATAACCACATACAACCCTTTCAATGGTCCATAACCCATCACAACCCTTCATAATTGACCATAACCTATCACAACCCTTCATAATGATCCATAACCCAGCACAACCCTTTCAATGGTCCCTAACCCATCACAACCTTTCATAATTAACCATAATGGTCCATAACTCATGACAACCTTCAGTTCTTCATAATGGTCCATAACCCGTCACAAGCCTTCATAGTGGTCCATAACCCAGCACAACCCTTTCTATGGTCCAAAACCCATCACAAAACTTCATAATTGATCATAACCTATCACAACCCTTCATAATGGTCAATAACGCATCATAATCCTTCATAATGGTCTATAACCCACCACAACCTACATAATAGTCCACAACCCATACAACCCTTCATAGTGGTGCATACCCTATCGCAACCCTTTTTAATGGTCCGTAACCCATCACAACCCTTCATAATTGACCATAACCCTTCAAAAACCTTCATAATGTTGCCTAACCCAGCACAACCCTTTCTATGGTCCATAACCCATCACAACCCTTCTTAATGGTCCATAACCCAGCACAACCCATTCTATGATCCATAACCCATCACAACCCTTCATAATTGACCATAACCCATCACAACCCTTTATAATGGTCCATAACCTATACAACCCTTTATAATGGTCCATAACCCATCACAACCCTGTATAATTGACCATAACCCATCACAACCCTTTCTAATGGTGTATAACCCATCACAACCCTTCATAATTGACCATAACCTATCACAACCCTTCATAATGGTCCATGACCCATAATAATCCTTTATAATGGTACATAACCCATCACAACCTTCATAATGATCAATAACCCATACAACCCTTCATAATGGTCCATAACCCATTACAACCCTTCATAATAGTCAATAACCTAACATAACCCTTTCTAGGGTCCATAACCCTTCATAATTAACCATAACCCATCACAACCATTCATAATGGTCCATAACTCATCACAACCCTTTATAATGGTCCATAAACCATACAAACCTTCATAATGGTCCATAACCCATCATAACTCTTCATAATTGACCATAACCTATCACAACCCTTCATAATGGTCAATAACCCAAGACAACCCTTCATAATTGACGATAACGTATCCCAATCTTTCATAACGGTCCATTACCTATCATAACCCTTCATAATGGTCCATAACCTATCATAACCCATCATAATGGTCCATAACCTATCAAAACCCTCATAAGGGTCCATAACCCATCACAACCCTTTATAATGGTCCATAAGCCATCACAACCCTTCATAATTGACCATAACCATAACCCAACACAACCCTTTTTATGGTCCATAGCCCATCACAAACTCTTCATAATGGACCAGAACCTATCAAAACCCTTCTTAATGGTCCTTAAACCATACAAACCTTCATAGTGGTGCATAACCCATCACAACCCTTCATAATTGACCATAACCCATCACAACCGTTTGTAATGGTCGATAACCGATCACAACCCTTCATAATTGACCATAACCTATCACAACCCTTCATAATGCTCCATAACCCATCATAACACTTCGTAATGGTCCATAACCCATCACAACCTTCGTAATGGTCCATAACTCATCACAACCCTTTATAATGGTCCATAACCCGTCACAACCCTTCATAATTGGCCATAACCCATCACAACCTTCATAATATTCTATACCCATAAAACTATTCATAAAGGTCCATAACCCATTACAACCCTTTCTAATGGTCCATAGTGTTGGAAATCAATGTTCATGTGATAGGTTTTAAAAACTTTTAGTTGCAACAGATGCAAGAATCATGAACATGAATTTCACTTCCAAAAGGATCATGCTATATGCATGAGAAGATAAACATAAAACAACCATAGAAATGGATCAAGATTATAACCTTTTGCCTTGACCACGAAATGTATGATGAATATGGTGTTGTTGATGATGAAGAGGAACCAAAAAGCTTCCCTCTGTAGTTGATCCACCAACAAGTGTAGTGACACCTAAGACGCTAGTCTTCAACTTGCAAAAATCAACCCTTTTGGGTTCTTCTTGTGAAATCCGATTTCACCATGGATGGGGAGAATATGAGTGTATGTTTTGCATGAGAAGTCAGCTAGAAAGTGATGGGAGAAGTGGTAAATTCGGCCAACACAAGAACCACCCACAAAAGAGTGTCCAACACTCTTTTATGAGTGCATGTGTGCTAAATCCAATGGTCAACCTAGGAAACATAAAGAATATTCCCATGTTGTGTTTGGCATGCCCACACACCTTTCTTGGTGTGTGGTGGACGTGATTTTTGAAGAGAGAGAGAGAGTGAGAGAAAGATTGTCTCATTTTATAATTTATAAATATTTTCCCTAAAATGTTTATAAATAATAAACTCTTATTATGTATTTATATATACATACACACACACACACACACACACATATATATATATATATATATATATATATATATATATATATATATATATATACATATATATCATAATTATATATAGATATATATTTATAGATACATGTGAATTTTATTTTAACGCTTAAAATAACAAAAGGGTTAAATACTTATTATTTAAATCATCTAACAATTAAATGATATAAATAATCATATACACTCTCAAATTAATTCATCTCATATGAATTATAACTTAGAACAATTATTATTTTTCTTAAAATAATAATTCTCAAAACAAATTGCAAGTATTATATCATTGGGTTATTGTCATAAAAGCCCTTAAGTTTGTAAAAAATGTTCGAGTTTACCCTTTTATGTATTTTTTGTTCATAAAAGCCCTTGAATTTATGTAAGTTTCATTAAAACCCTTAAGTTTGGCCGGAATGTTCGGTTTTACCCTTAAGTTTGATAGGTTCTATAACAGGACACAAGGGTAAAACCAAACATTCCTGCCAAACTTAAGGGTTTTAATGAAACATACATAAATATAAGGGCTTTTATGAACAAAAAATACATAAAAGGGTAAACCAGAACATTTCTTACAAACTTAAGGGCTTTTATGACATAAACCCTATATCATTTGATAATGAATCAAAATCATTATATCAAACAATCAAATTGGTGTCTAACTTGTTATTGGTGTAACCCTATAGGATCATGTGTTATTAGCAATATCATTTTATGATCATCCTTGGGTATATAGAACTAACAATCTCCCACTTGCACAAGGTTGCATCATAGAATGATACCTACAGTGATGAATGTCTAGCAACATTTCACTACCCCCAATAACACATGACAATTTGCCATTCAACAACATCCAATTCTTCAGAAAGCTCGAGGCTCTAATTGATGTGTCAAGTTATGTATTTGTTATCCCTTTGTCACATACATCATGTTAAACATGAGACATGGATACGCAACTTTTGATAAGGTGCCTTAGATGTCTATCTCTCAACACATAATAGGAACAAATCCCATCTTGACTACATACGTCTCTCATGTAGTTCACACTATACCTGACAAAGGCCTTAATAGCTGCCTATTATTTCAGGAACAACGTTTAACCATATCTAACCATAGTATTCCCCACACTTGATTCCCAAATATGCATCTCAGGTCTAAGGATATCAAGATACTAACTTTATTCAAGAATTACTTATGATAACGATCCATGAAGTATTCTTGAAGCGAGTCTGGTCCAATACATGTTCACTAACAAGTACCTCTGAATTTAGTTGCAACCTTTTGTTGGGTAAAAGTCAACCAATCCAATTCATATTAGTCTTACTTCATAGTTGCTCCCACAACTATGATTGACTATGGACATTTAGAATAAGTAGATTATTCAAGGATTAAACATGCTAATATAGAACACAACAAGTATTAATTAAAAGAATCATATCACATATATATTATTTTAGTTTCAATAATTGTTGTTTACTATTTTCCAAATACTCAAATACTAAATTCAAAGCAAATCCTATTTACTAGAATAACGAAGTCCTAGACCTCAAGCATGATGCTTCATGCTTAACTTACACAAGGGTCTTCAAGAATGGGTCTGTCAAACTTTGATTTGTGTGAAATTGTTGAATACATCTTTCTCTTTCTTTTAACCTTACTCTGAATAGAGTTAAAATTTAAAGAGTAAATGCTTGGTGTATTGTATGTGTCTTAGGGTTATATTTGGCTCAAATAAAATCCCTATGACACAAAAGATTTCTAGGTAATCCTAAATAGCAGGGATTAACCTAGTTACTTAATGAACCTATTCATCCAAGCATTTCAACTTTTAGTTTCTAAAACTAAATGTATTCATACTTTGTAGAATTTTATCCCATCACGCTTCGCTTGGAATTCCTTCCAAAACCTAGTATTTCATTAATAATGAAGACTTGCCCAACCATGGTTGAGAACGATCTCAACCTTTTGAAGTTATCCTTGGCATAACATCTTATGTTATGATGACTTCCATACTCCCATAGATAATGTAACATCCCAAAATGTTATTTAAATTTATCTTATGACTTATTTTGCATATTATTGATATGATATTGTCTTACTCATTATGACATGTTCAAGCCAATGCATGTGTACATATGTATGATGGGTTTTAATTGCATAATCAAATGTAATTTCATCCTATATGTATATACCTCATCCTTTAGAGAATATTGGTATATATTGTTAATATGATACTGTATCATACTTATAAGAATGTACTTTAGATTCTACTATCTCGAACATTTCAAGATTATATCAATAAATGCAACTTGACTTAATGTGAACATATTAAACTAGGAATCTTATTGTCCTTATAATAACTTTTATGTGAACATAAAAAAAAGTACTTCCAATAAATTCCCCTGAATATATATATTCCAAGAATAAGTATGTCTTTCACATATTAAACTAGGAATAATAATATTCTCCCACTGGATTTTATGTTAACACAAGTTTCTTTACTTTTTGTTAAATCAAAATATTTGATCAAAGTAAATCTAATTGAGATGCTCACTGTTATCCATGAATGGATTTCACCTTAGTGTTTGCAGTTTTTAAACCACTTTGTCAGATACAAAATCCGACTTACCATTATTGTAATTTGACCATTTCATCGGAACTTTAGGTATCATTCCTCATTGGTCACGAGAAAGGTAAATTTCCCTTTTGGTTCCAATACCTTACAAACGTATGGCGTTTTAATAAGCACTTGACCAAATAATTGATGACACTTTTGCTACATAGTATAGAAAACCATTTGTCAGATTCAAAATCTAATCTAGCAATTCTATGTCCTATCAACATCTGATCAATCTCAATCAGTTATGTTCAACAATATTTTGTCAATAACTTGCTTTAATATTACATAGAGTTTTTGTGAGTCTTGAACCTTTCAACTTTCACAATGCTCCCACTAAGCTCGACAATTAGAAACACTTCCAATATGTAAGCTTCCTTGGGTAATAAACATTTTATTGTTAATGGGACTGTAGAATTGACATCCTAAATAGTTTTAGGATATTCTACAAATACTTATTGATGTAAACCTTAAAGTATTATGTCCTACACAAACTTCAACATACCTTTAAATAAGACAAGTATGAAACAACTTTCATATGAGTTATTTTAAGGAATCTTGTTTACTAGTCTTACTAACCTTACATATCGTATGTATGACAGTAAGTGAGGCATAATTCAATAACTACTTGGGAAGTATATAACCATATATCATAGCTAGAAATGTATCCAATAGGATTCATTTCCTCCTCATAGACATGATGCTATCTTATAGCATGAACCATCGAAAGAGTAGTGAGACAATCTTACAATTACCAAGATAATCTAAGAATAATTTCCTTTTGCAAAGGTTTTTATTGGTCTAATTTGTGTAGATTCTACAACTTCACTTTGAGACAATCTTACTTAAGTTGTTCTATTTTAAAACATGTGGAATTGCCAATGACTAATGGTTAGGTGATCTTTATTCCATAGAGATGGCGTAACCACCTTGCCAAAATAAGATGATCCAAGCGGTTAGGTGATCTTTATCCCGCAAGGATCATACAAACAATGATAAGTATTTTTAATAGGATAGTGTGAACTAAGTTTCACGAAACACAACCACAACGATTGAATAATTAGCAAAGATAATGTAGTATGCATCATCATATCTAGACATACTTTTGTAAAGATAACATACAACACAATGTATCCTTCTTAACAAAACTTTCTTTGCTTCTATAAAATTATTGAAAAGAGTACAACCTTTTCATGTAAACAAGATTTGCATATATCAAATGAAACATTCTCATTTGCCCTCAAAATACCACATATTTGAGGTTGGTATATGCAATTGATGTTTACATGACTTAGTTGAATATGTCTTAGAGAGACTTGATTCAAATCACATTTGATTCTAATGATGATTATAGTATATATATATATATATATATATATATATATATATATATATATATATATATATATATATATATATATATATATATATATATATATATATATATATATATATATATATATATATATATATATATATATATATATATATATATAGGGGATAGTGAATATGTGGCTGTTATGTACCTAAGCTTAGGTGTAGAACCACTAAAATAACCCCGTTTTTAACAAAAATAAAATGCCAATGAACTTAATTTGTTCTCCATAGTTGTACACAATTTGTTGTTCCACTCAATTTAATTTGTTCACTTTCTATTTTAGTGATGTTTCTTCTGACCACCACTTTTATATCACTGACACATGTATGAGTGATATTTTTAATCACTCTGCTATATGACTTATACAATCCATTTTCATCTTTGTATAATCAATCATATGGATTAATTATATTAATGAAAATGAAAATGTAAGTTTTTCATAAGAAACCTCATGGATTTTGATGGTTCTACACCTGAGCTTAGGTATATAACAGCCACATATTCACTTTTCCTATATATATATATATATATATATATATATATATATATATATATATATATATATATATATATATATATATATATAGAACCAATTTTTGAGGTCAATGAGACTTGCTTCATTGTTCCACTGAAAGACACAGTGCAACAAGTCATTTTTGAATATGAATATAATCGTCTTATAACACGATTAAGCAAACTCATTTTTATCAAAATATGCAATTGAACGATGATACATTTAATCAAACTAAAACTAAAACATACATTGTTCATAACAATTATTGTTTTACAAAACAAGAACTTATGTTTAAAACATAAACTCAATTTCCACGACTCGCAACTCTTGCTTGATCTTAGGGAATTTTCTTGGTCATCTTCACTTACTTACCTCTCCTTGTTCACCTTGGTTTTTCAAAATGAATTGGTTGAGGTCGAATCTCTTTGGACAATTCGGTTTCCAGTGTCCGACTGTCTTGCATATATCACATATGATTTGTCTAGGGGTGTCCCTTTCATAGGCCACTAGCATTTGATGCAAGTCATCTATGGAAATCTTAGAGAGATTAATCTCTCTTAGAAATAGGAAACCATCGAAGAAAGGTGTCAATGACTTGAGGATGAGGCTCATTGCTATAAAATGATCCATTGGATGACCAATGTCTCGTAAAACATCCAAATGCTTGCTCATCCTTAAGATGTGTGTGCTCACATCTTCCTCTTCCTTCATCTTGGTCAATCGAAAGGCTAGAGTGATTGTAATAAGGTCACTCAATCCATTTATCATTTCATACGACGAGGGTAAGTAGCACCGTAACTCCATGCTTAGGCTAGGACTCATGTTTTCCAACATATAAGTTGCTACCATAAAAGAATCATCATAATGTTTCTTCCAAGCATAATGGTCTATTGATTGGTCGATAGGGGGTTCTTTGGGAATTGGTTGATTTATTACATATAGTAATCCATCTCTTCTAAGTACATTCTTCAAGGCACGTAGCCAAAAAGACATGTCATAGAAGTTTAACATGACCCCAAAGTAATCCCCAATACGAGGTTGGTTGTATAGGTTTATTGGGTTTTCCGCCATCTACATGCATTAACAAAATCCATTTAGTATTTTAATTCTTTAATAACTAATATACTTTATGTTTCCAAAACATTAATTATTAATGGCTAGAATCCAAGTTGTAATACAAGCAAACGGTTAGGTGACCTTTATCCCATTTACTTAATTCAACGAGGTAGGTAGCGTTTACCAATTATATCCTATATAACTTCTAGCATTATAGGATCCTTTAAACAATATTTGTTTGGTTGGGATGTTTGATCCCATCGATGCCTCGGGTTTCTAATGCTTAGGTGACCTTTATCATAAAAGATACCCGAACAAATCATCCTACTTAAAACGACATGTAGAATTGACAAACATTAACGATTTAGGACCTTTATCCCATCAATGTTGCAAAACTACCTCTACTGTCACAAGAGAAATCCAAATGGTTAGGTGACCTTTATCCCATAAGGGTGTACAAGTGACACGTGAGTGTATTTTAAAAGGATGGCATAGATTTGTATTTTGAAAAAGGGATTTGTATGTTTTACGTTTCTAGTTTTTGAAAAAACAACATATGGCATCATGTAGATTGCATTCATTCAATGAACATGGTACCATTTTAGAAATTCCTATTTCTTGTTAATTTGGTTCCTTAAGTTATAAAATCTCCATTTTATTAACTTCTTGTTTGTAGTCAAATTTGTAACTAATATTCTATATTAAGTTTTGGTTTGAGCACATACATGAGAACCAAGTTTAATCCTAAATATATTATTACTTAGGTTTGGGAGTTTGTATAAAAATGTATAAAATCTCCATTTTATTTCATTTTACCATATTTCAAATACTTGGCATTTATAGATTTTAAGACAAAACCCATTTTAGTAAAACCAATTTGTTTAGCGTATCTTATGTTCTATATGTCAATTTGAAAAATACAAACTCCTTGATGATTATGTTTTATTATCTAAGTTGTCTAGCATGCAAAAATCTTATTTTCATCCAAACACAAAATAATAAAACCATACAATCATCACAAGCATGCATGGGTGCATAAACACAAGCCAACTAGTTGATATTTCATGTGAGCCATACATGAAATATCAAGTCCATTCCTAGGGACAAAATGGGACCAAAAATTCAACCAAATGATTTCCGATTAAGCTATAACTTTTCCAATCTTCTTATATCATCAAATGACACTTGAACCACCCTTTCTTGGCACCATGGCATCAAGTTAAGAATTTTTTTCATGTACCAAAACAGATCCGACAGCAACAGCCCTTAAAAGGGGGTTTTGGAGCTTTCTTGACTTCATTCTTGATGATAATGATGTACATTCTTGCCAAAACTTCTTGTATATACTTGATATTATAGTTAGTAACAAGTATAGCATCAAAAGATCAAGAAATTTATTTTGGGCCCCAAAACAGATTTGAAATCCACAGCAGCATGGCAGGAAAATGAAGAGGTTTTGAGACCTTTTTTCATTCCTTTCTTGGTCATATTGATGCTAACACTTGCCAAAACTTTAATTTTATGTTAAATATCAAAGTTAATATAACAAGTATAGCACCAAAACAACAATGAATGAATTTATTTGGTGCCCCAATAGTGGTCCGAAAATGTATATAGCTCATGGCAGAATTTTTTGTTGCTATTTTGGTGTTGCTTCTCTTGGTTCTTGCTCTTGCTCCTTCTCTTGTTACATTTTGTGGAAGATATAGAAGAATACAACTATTCTAATACTTACAAAATGAATAAAAGAAGTAAATAACTAATTATTATTACAAACTATTTGAATAAAAGAATAGATTACAACCAAATCAAATTTAAACACAAAACATGCAGCACATGGTCCTTGGCTTGTTTATGCACCATTTTATCACATAAAATCATAAGAAAATCAAAACTTTGTTTTTCTAAGGCAACAATTATGTAACCAAATGCATGGAAACATAATTTTTAGTTGGTTACATGTAACGCCCCAATTTCAAAAATTTTAAAAAAATAATTTATTACCAAGATTCCAATAAAACATTTATTCCAAAACATAAAACTGTTCAACATGATACTTAAATTAACAGCGGAAACATTTAAAAATACTATTATAGTTCATTGATATGAATCTCTTGAATGCGACACGCTGTCGTCAAGCCTTGCCCTTCCCTTTGTCAATTGAATTACCTGAAATATTATAAAAACAACGGGTAAGCTTTAAAGCTTAGTGAGTCCCCAAATTACCATACATGCCCACACATTAAACAACCCGTCCTCGAGAACGACCCGACCCTACCCGCCATACAACAGCTACGGGCGTCCATCATACAACAGCTATGGACACAGGAAGGTTCTACCCATCATACAACAGCTATGGGTTCCCGGTTATGGCCCAGCCCATCATACAACAGCTATGGGACAAGGCAATAGTCCAACTCGCCATACAACAACTACGAGGGGACATGCATCAGTACTGAGCCCAACAACAAATAACCACAGATATAGAGCAAATCATATAATTGTAAACAACACACAAGATGCCTAACATGCAACATCATATAGTAAGGTGAGGATACTCACCTGATTCGAAACCGCACAGATATTCTCTAATATCCCCACTTAGCTCGTCCACACACTTAAATCCTACACACATACAACATATCAATTACTGACTAGGCTCTTACAGACCTGCCTAAAGGTTAGACTCACTATTTGCCATCAAACCGTGGTCAAAACTAAGTTCCTGGTCAAACAGTCGCTCCCCGCGGCATGGCTCCTCATCCTACGCGCCGCAGCTATCATCGAATAAATACGGTGTTTCAGCCGAGTCCGCGCCGCTGACATAGCCAGTCCGCGTCGTGGCTCGTAACATTCCAAAATGTTTTTCAGCGATTAACAGTACATCAATCGGCTAGGGTTTCACTCCAAACCCTTCCTGAGATCAGAAACTACCCTAAGATCACTTCCTTAGGGACATGCAAGTCTATTCATGTCCTCAGTCTAACCCTAAGGGTTACAAGTCATCTAAGACTACTACTTAAGGGATAACACCATGAAAACGGGATAAACTGAAATATTAGAAGGTAGATCCTCTTACCTTACTTCTAGAAAACAGAGAAATGCACCCGATCGTCTACAGCCTTTCCCCACGCTGTATTTCTTCCTTCAAGCCTCCAAAGCCTTGGAACCACGAAGTCTCTGCTGAAATCGGACGCCTCTGCTCCAGAAAACTCCCAAAGACACGAACCCTAGGGCTGGGTCCCTTTATATAGGCGTTTAAATCCGAATTAGGGTTTTTCACTTTAGAGGCGCACCGCGTCGCGGGATCTTTAGAACCGCGCCGCGCGTACAAATCCTTCGCGATTCTAGATTCTTCCTAAAGCCACGCCGCGGATTCCTTCAGGCCGCGACTCGGCGGAACGGGTCTTACAATTCTCCCCCACTTAACTGGATTTCGTCCCCGAAATCCGTGCCGGTAAATAATTCTGGATAATGCCTCTGCATTTCCTCCTCCGATTCCCAAGTCCATTCGGACCCTTTTCGATGCTGCCAATGAACCTTAACTAATCCTATTGTTTTATTTCGTAAAGACTTTATCTTCCTTTCAATGATGGCAATTGGTCGCTCCACATAGTTTAGGCGTTCATCTAATTGAATATCCTCCAAAGGTACTATTGTAGATTCCTCAGTAACGTATTTTCTGAGCTGCGAAACGTGGAACGTGTCGTGAATCTGACTAAGCTGTTCGGGCAGCTCCAACCGGTAAGCTACCTCACCTACACGGGCGACAATTCGATATGGTCCAATGTACCTAGGGCCAAGCTTTCCTCGCTTCCTAAAACGAATAACTCCCTTCCAAGGTGACACCTTTAGAAGAACATAATCCCCAACTTGAAACTCGAGATCGGACCGTCATCTATCCGCATAACTTTTATGTCGGCTTTGAGCGGTTAACAATCTCTCCCGAACCTTCTGAATTAACTCAGTTGTCTTGAGCACCACCTCTGTACTACCCAATACCTGCTGGCCAACCTCGCCCCAGCAAATAGGTGTCCGACATTTTCTTCCATACAACATTTCAAAGGGAGCTCTGCCAATGCTTGCGTGATAACTGTTATTGTAAGAAAACTCAGCTAAAGGGAGATGGGAATCCCAACTCCCGCCAAAATCGATGACACATGCCCTAAGCATATCCTCCAGCGTTTGAATCGTCCTTTCACTCTGCCCATCCGTCTGAGGATGATATGCTGTGCTGAAATGAAGGCGAGTGCCTAATTCCTCATGAAACTTCTTCCAAAACCTAGACGTAAACCGGACATCCCGGTCGGATATCACCGAGACCGGTATACCATGCCGAGAGATAATCTCATCTATGAAGACCTTAGCCAATTCCTTTGCAGAGTAAATCTCTTGGATGGGGAGGAAATGAGCACTTTTAGTCAACCTATCAACGATAACCCAAATAGTGTCCATATGTAGAGGGGTTCTTGGCAACTTCGTGATGAAATCCATTGTGATATGCTCCCATTTCCATTCTGGGATCTCAAGAGGCTGCAACTTACCATGAGGCCGTTGATGCTCGGCGTTGACCATACGACAGGTCATGCATCTTTCGACAAACCAAGCTACTTCCCTCTTCATGCCTGGCCACCAATAATATTCGCGCAGATCCCTATACATTTTAGTTGCTCCAGGGTGGATAGAGAACCTGGATTTATGTGCCTCCTCCAATAGGGTTTGACGAACCCCGCCCAGCTTCGGTACCCAAATTCTCTCATGGCAAGTTAACAAATCCCTACTATCTTTGACCATAGCTGCCAACTGACCCACAATTCTCTCACTTTTCTGATTCTCGCTCTTGCTTGCTTCCACCTGGGCTTTCCTAATCAGCTCAAGCAGCGGTGTCACAATTGTCATCCTTAGACAAACTCGGGGCGCACTCGAAGCCTTACGACTTAACGCATCCGCTACCACATTGGCCTTTCCAGGGTGGTAGTGTATCTCACAATCATAGTCTTTTAATACATCCAACCATCTTCTCTGTCTCATATTGAGGTTTGCCTGATCCATCAGGTACTTCAAACTCTTGTGGTCCGTGAAAATGGTGCACTTCACTCCATACAAATAGTGTCTCCAAATCTTGAGAGCGAAGACCACCGCTCCCAATTCCAAATCATGAGTAGGGTAGTTAGTTTCATGGGGCTTCAACTGTCGCGAGGCGTAAGCAATCACCCTGCCTCGTTGCATCAAGACTGCCCCCAATCCCGAGATTGATGCATCGCAATAAACTACCATATCCTCCATGCCCTCAGGCAAAGTCAAAACCGGAGCTTCACACAATTTCCGCCGCAAAGTCTCAAAAGCCTGCTGCTGCTCCTCACCCCACCGATAAGCAGCATTTTTTTAGTTAGCCGAGTCAAAGGTACTGCAACCTTTGAGAAGTCTTGGATGAAACGACGATAATAACCAGCCAGACCCAAGAAACTTCTAATCTCTGAGGGAGTCTTCGGAACCTCCCACCGCATCACGGCCTCCACCTTAGCCGGGTCTACCATGATTCCTTGCTCATTTACAATGTGACCCAAAAACTGAACCTCCCGTAGCCAAAAGTCACACTTGGATAATTTTGCATAAAGCTTCTCCTTCCTTAAGGTCTCTAATACTTCCTTTAAGTGTTGTTCATGTTGTTCCCTGCTCCGAGAGTAGACTAAGATGTCGTCAATGAAAACTATAACCGACCGATCCAACATCGGTCGACACACCCGATTCATTAAGTCCATAAAACCTGCAGGGGCATTGGTCTGTCCAAACGGCATCACTACAAACTCGAAGTGGCTGTACCTCGTCCGAAAACCCGTTTTCGGGATGTCTTCCTCCCGTACCCGCATTTGATGGTAACCTGACCGCAAATCAACTTTTGAAAACCACGAAGCGCCCTGCAGTTGGTCGAATAAGTCGTCGATGCGAGGCAATGTATATCGATTCTTCATCGTAAGCTTATTCAACTCACGATAATCTATGCACATCCTGTTGGAACCATCCTTCTTTTTAACAAACAAAATAGGCGCTCCCCACGGCAAGCAACTGGGTCGAATAAATCCCTTATCTAATAATTCTCGAAGTTGAATAGACAACTCCAGCATCTCCGGAGGCGCAAGACGATACGGTGCTTTAGCTATCGGAGCTGCACCGGGAGTTAAGTCGATCTTAAATTCCACCTGTCTCTCTGGCGGCACGCCAGGCAGGTCCTCGGGAAAAACATCAGGAAAATCCCGAACCACTGGTATATCACCTGCTTTCTGCTGTGGCTTCCTTTCTCGTGCGTCTACAGTATAAGCCACAAATTCCGAACCTCCATGCTGAAAATGTCTGCGTGCCCTAGCAGTTGAACAGAAAACTGCACCTCGATTCTTTCTCTCGCCCTGCACAACTAGCTCTCCCCCACTTGGGGTTTGAATCCACACTCGCTTGTTCTTACAATCGATCCATGATTCATGCTGACCCATCCAATCCATACCGATGATGACTCGGGAGTCACTCAACGGTATAGGGATGAGATCGATCGGAAACTTTATTCCTTGAATCACTACTTCGCATCCCCGATAAACACTAGTCGCTTGCACGGTTTTATCATCCGCAATTTCTACTTCTAACGGCTGATGAAGAGTTCCTAAAGCAATACCAAAACTCTTTCCCAACGCGGCAGACACAAAAGAATGACTAGCACCCGAATCAAATAGTGCAAAGGTAGGCGTAGAGTTGACTAAGAATGTTCCTAATCAAAGCATAATAGACATATTAATTACACACACCACAAACACGAGGCAAGTAAAGAAAGAGTAGCCGTGACGACGTCAGGCGCATCCTGTGCCTCCTCGGCGGTCATGACGAATGCTCGACCCTTGGTCTTAGGGGCTTCCCCTTTCCCCTGCCTACCATCGGTAATCCGGAGTGTAGTGGGTGCCGGATTCTGAACCACTCCCTGAGTCAGACGGGGACATTGGGCCTTGAAGTGGCCTACCTGATTACAATTAAAACAAATATTGACCTCTTGCCGACAATCTTTAGCATAGTGGCCCTCCTTTCCACACTTATGGCATATTAACACCCAGCAACGCCCCTCATGATTCCTTCCACATTTACCACACTTACCCTGGCTCCTTTGCCCTTGCTTTCCCTGATCTGCCCCTCGAAATTTCTTCAACACTTGCTGAGTCTGAGTAGGCGCCAGACGCTTCTGCTTTTGTGGGTTTCCAGTTCCAACTCTCGGGCCCGAGCGGCTGCTATCATATCAGTAAGAGTTTGGTGCCTAGCAGCAGACACAAATTCCCAAATGTCTATGCGAAGCATCGCCAAGTATCGTGTCATCCTCATGCGCTCGGTTGCCGCAAACTCTGGACAGAAGAGTGCCCGTTCATTAAACTTCTTGGTGATTTCCATCACCGTCTCAGTAGTCTGGGTCAGATTTAGGTATTCCTGCGCCAAGCGTTCCATTTCCACCTGTGGAACATACTCCAATTTGAAATGTTCCTTAAACTGCCGCCATGTAATGGCATCCAACTGAGCAGGAGTGAGATCTTTCGTTCGTATCTCCCACCAATCTTTCGCACCCTCTCTTAAAAGATTCGCCACAAACGTTACCTTGGAGTTCTCATGACAGGAACATGTGCGGAAAGCACCCTCCACTGCGGAAATCTACCGCATGCTAACAATCGGATCCCTGCCCCCATCGAACATCGGAGGCGAACAAGCCGAAAAGTCCTTATAACTTGCATCCCTAGCACGTGATGTGCCCTGAGTAGCCATTCGTTCCTCAAGCATTGCCCATAGCTCAGCCTTAATCGTACCAAAGAACTGAGGTATCGCAGCCAACACTTCTCGCGAAACCTCCTCTACTATCAGGTTACGGAGATTTTCATCAGTCGGTCCTCCCCCACTCGAGGCACCCGCATCTGGTCCACCGTTACTTCGAGTGACTGCCATTCTGAAACGCGCAACAGTTCTAATATCAATACTTGGGTTACTCTTATCTACCCATCTACTTGACTTTCTAGGATTCGGTTGACTACTCTTGACTCAAGCGTTAATCGTGTGCTTTCGGTAATACTGGCCTGGTACTACCTTCCACACCTATTCGCTCTTGTTCCAAGTTCGTCAATCATCCTCCTAAAATGTCACACACATACTAAACCATTTTCTATGACTCCTGCGGTCAGGCACCGTGGTGCCTAATCTTTTGAACTAACTCTCCATTTCACACGTGCCTAAGAGAACTACTGCTAATGCCGTCGAGTCGCCTCACGGACGCACAGTTGTACACAATCGGGATTAAGATAGACGTTTGAATAACTGATCTACCCTAAAGTCACAACCAAACAAGGAACAGCCAGTAAGGCCAGACCAAGAATTCTTAGGCTATCTTACCCTAATTGTATATAACCTACCAGCATTCACTAAGCAACCTAACGACAGTAGCATAAAATTCCAAAGCAGCACATATGGCACAAACAGTCTACAGAGTATATTATCCAGGCAACTTTACATTCTAGCACAATAAATTTTATCACATAACACAAACTTGGCATGGGTAATTGGGAATCACAAAACTTACTTGAGCTTGGCTGACGGTTCGCATCGCATCTTCTTTTACTTTACTTTAACCTTCCAAAAACATTTTCTTAACAAAATCGCTCAGTCCTAAGTTTGAGTTTGGATTCCCAATACAGTTCATCCAAATCCCTCAAACCAAGGCTCTGATACCAATTTGTAACGCCCCAATTTCAAAAACTTAAAAAAAATAATTTATTACCAAGATTCCAATAAAACATTTATTCCAAAACATAAAACTGTTCAACATGATACTTAAATTAACAGCGGAAACATTTAAAAATACTATTATAGTTCATTGATATCAATCTCTTGAATGCGACACGCTGCCGTCAAGCCTTGCCCTTCCCTTTGTCAATTGAATTACCTGAAATATTATAAAAACAACGGGTAAACTTTAAATCTTAGTGAGTCCCCAAATTACCATACATGCCTACACACTAAACAACCCGTCCTCGAGAACGACCCGACCCTACCCACCATACAACAGCTACGGGCGTCCATCATATAATAGCTATGGACACGGGAAGGTTCTACCCATCATACAACAGCTATGGGTTCCCGGTTATGGCCCAGCCCATCATACAACAGCTATGGGACAAGGCAATAGTCCAATTCGCCATACAACAGCTACGAGGGGACACGCATCAGTACTGCGCCCAACAACAAATAACCACAGATATAGAGCAAATCATATAACTGTAAACAACACACAAGATGCCTAACATGCAACATCATATAGTAAGGTGAGGATACTCACCTGATTCGAAACCGCACAGATATTCTCTAATATCCCCACTTAGCTCGTCCACACACCTAAATCCCACACACATACAACATATCAATTACTGACTAGGCTCTTACAGACCTGCCTAAAGGTTAGACTCACTATTTGCCATCAAACCGTGGTCAAAACTAAGTTCCTGGTCAAACAGTCGCTCGCCGCGGCATGGCTCCTCATCCTACGCGCCGCGGCTATCATCGAATAAATACGGGGTTTCAGCCGAGTCCGCGCCGCTGACATAGCCAGTCCGCGTCGCGGCTCGTAACATTCCAAAATGTTTTTCAGCGATTAACAGTACATCAATCGGCTAGGGTTTCACTCCAAACCCTTCCTGAGATCAGAAACTACCCTAAGATCACTTCCTTAGGGACATGCAAGTCTATTCATGTCCTCAGTCTAACCCTAAGGGTTACAAGTCATCTAAGACTACTACTTAAGGGATAACACCATGAAAACGGGATAAAATGAAATATTAGAAGGTAGATCCTCTTACCTTACTTCTGGAAAACAGAGAAATGCACCCGATCGTCTACAGCCTTTCCCCACGCTGTATTTCTTCCTTCAAGCCTCCAAAGCCTTGGAACCACGGAGTCTCTGCTGAAACCGGACGCCTCTGCTCCAGAAAACTCCCAGAGACACGAACCCTAGGGCTGGGTCCCTTTATATAGGCGTTTAAATCCGAATTAGGGTTTTTCGCAATTCTAGGTTCTTCCTAAAGTCGCGCCGCAGATTCCTTCGGGCCGTGACTCGGCGGAACGGGTCTTACATTACATAAAGTCATAGTATTTATATATGCATGTTGCCAAAGAAGCCATGCATGAACATTGTATTCAAGAAGATAAACATTCATGGCTTCCAAAAACCAAGTTTATCGAAATAAACTTATTATCTAAACATGCAATATAGCTATGGCTCTGATACCAATTGTTGAAAATCAATGTTCATGTGATAGGTTTTAAAAACTTTGAGTTGCAACAGAAGCAAGAATCATGAACATGAATTTCACTTCCAAAAGGATCATGCGATATGCATGAGAAGATAAACATAAAACAACCATAGAAATGGATCAAGATTACAACCTTTTGCCTTGACAACGAAATAGATGATGAATATGGTGATGTTCATGATGAAGAGGAACCAAAAAGCTTCCCTCTATAGTTGATCCACCAACAAGTGTAGTGACACCTAAGATGCAAGTCTTCAACTTGCAAAAATCAACCCTTTTGGGTTCTTCTTGTGAAATCCAATTTCACCATGGATGGGGAGAATATGAGTGTATGTTTTGCATGAGAAATCAGCTAGGAAGTGATGGGAGAAGTGGTAAATTCGGCCAACACAAGAACCACCCACAAAAGAGTGCCCAACACTCTCTTTCATTAGTGCATGTGTGCTGAATCCAATGGTCAACCTAGGAAACATAAAGAATATTCCCATGTTGTGTTTGGCATGCCCACACACCTTTCTTGGTGTGTGGTGGACGTGATTTTTGAAGAGAGAGAGAGAGAGAGAAAGATTCTCTCATTTTATAATTTATAAATATTTTCCATAAAATGTTTATAAATAATAAACTCTTATTTCTCAATTCAACTCCTTTTATTTATTCACACATATATAAACATATATACACTTATAATTAACATATATACACATATATATATATATATGTTTATATAAATATATTTTCATATTATGTATTTATATAAACATATATATATATATATATCATAATTATATATACATATACATTTATACATGCATGTGAATTTTATTTTAACGCTTAAAATAAAAAAGGGTTAAATACTTATTATTTAAATCATCTAACAACTAAATGATATAAATAATCATGTACACTCTCAAATTAATTCATCTCATATGAATTATAACTTAGAACAATTATTATTTTTCATAAACTAATAATTCTCAAAACAAATTGCAAGTATTATATCATTTGATAATGAATCAAAATCATTATATCAAACAATCAAATTGGTGTCTAACTTGTTATTGGTGTGACCCTATAGGATCATGTGTTATTAGCGATATCATTTTATGATCATCCTTGGGCAAATAGAACTAAACATAGCCCATCACAACCCTTCATAATTCACCAAAACCCATCACAAACCTTCATAATGTTCCATAACCCAGCACAACCCTTTCTATGGTCCATAACCTATCACAACCATTCTTAATTGACCTTAATCCATCACAAACCTTCGTAATGGTCCATAACCTAACACAACCCTTTCTATGGTCAATAACCCATCACAACCGTTCATAATTGACGATAACCCATCAGAACCCTTCATCATGGTCCATAACCCATACAACCCTTCATAATGATCCCAAACCAATCACAACCCTTCATAATAGACCATAATCCATCACAACCCTTTGTAATGGTCCATAACCCATCATAACCCTTCATAATGGTCCATAACCCATCACAACCTTCATAATGGTCCATAACCCATCGCAACCCTTCTTGATTGACCTTAAACCATCATAAACCTTCGTAATGGTCTTTAACCTAACACAACCCTTTCTATGGTCTATAACCCATCACAATTGTTCAGAATTGACCATAACCCTTAGAACCCTTCATAATGGTCCATAACCCATACAACCCTTCATAATGGTCCCAAACTCATCACAACCCTTCATAATAGACCATAACCCATCACAACCCTTTGTAATGGTCCATAACCCATCATAACCCTTCATAATGGTCCAGAACCCATCACAACCTTCATAATGGTCCATAACCCATCACAACCCTTTATAATGGTCCATAACCTAGCACAACCCTTTCTATGGTCCATAACCCTTCACAACCTTTCATAATTAACCATAACCAATCACAACCCTAGATCATGGTTAATAATCCATCATAATGGTCCATAACCCATCACAACCTTCATAATGGTCCATAACCCAACACAACCCTTTCTATGGTCCATAACCCATCACAACCTTTCATAATTAACCATAACCAATCACAACCCTAGATCATGGTTAATAATCCATCATAATGGTCCATAACCCATCACAACCTTCATAATAGTCCATAACCCATACAACCCCTCATAATGGTCCATAACCCATCACAACCCTTCCTAATTCTATCTCTAACGATATTGAGAAGCTCATGAGAGGTTTCATCTGGTGCCATGGTGAGTTGATGCGTGGTAAAGCTAAAGTCTCCTGGAATACTGTATGCCTTCCTAAGGAACATGGTGGTCTTGGCATACGTAACCTTGCTATCTGGAATGTTGCCCTTATGGCTTCCCATGTTTGGAGACTCCTTTCCAAGAAAGAGTCCCTATGGGTTAAGTGGATCCACTCATACCGTTTATGTGGCCGTAAGTTTTGGGATGCCCCCAAAAAATACGGTTCTGGTTTTGCCTGGCGAAACATCCTGTATATGAGTGAAAGGTTTTCTGCAACTATGAACTAAGATTCCTAAGTTCACATGCAACCTATAAAGATCTAAGTTTTTCTTCTAATTAAACATATAACAATTCCTAGTAGGCCAGAAAAATAAACTAAAAAGAAAGATCAAGAAAAACTAACCTTTAGTGAATCTTGGAAGCAAAGCAACAGAGATCTCTTGCCTCAAATGCAGTCACACCCAGCAGGAGGTATTTGGCCGAAAATTCTAGAGAGAAATAGGGTAAAAATCGTGGCTTTAGGGTTAGGGAGAGCCTCCCTATTTATAGCCTCCATGTGGTGATCAGATAATCGTTACAGATAAGCCTTTTTGAATTCGAATTAAGATAAACTATTATTTTAATCATTCAAACACCATTTATCTATAATATATATATATATATATATATATATATATATATATATATATATATTTCGAAAATATATATATATCTATATATATATTTTCGGCCACCACATGGTCACTAACACTGCCACTTACTCAACTATCGAATAATTACAGTTTTAGTCCCTGCACCTTTAATTAATCAATTTAACTGCCAAATTAATTCCAATTAATTCCAGAAAAATTTCTAATTAATTATTATAGTTTCTAATTAATATATTAACACTTAAATATATTAATAAACTATTTATTTAATTTCTATTGATTTATTAATCACATAATAAATCAACCTTTCTCTCTACCGGACTTCTGCCAATCCTCCAACTATGAGGGCAACCCAAATGGACTATGCTACTATTAATTAGGTAAATATTAATTATTAGTCATGGCTTAGACACCTAATCCAACAGTCTCCCACTTGGATAAGTCTATGACTAAAATTACCAATTTACCCTCTAACTAATTAGCAACTGTAGCTTCCTAGAAACCGATGCCGAACTCTGACCTAGTCAGTTCTGTCCAATGATAAGTGATCAAATGATCCTCCGTCCAACAAGATATTTTTCAGACTCAGGACATGGATTAAGATCAATCCTTGTCTGATTCTCTGTTTCCCGATTTCTGATTTGCATATGACTTTAAGACTACCAATTGACCATGTCAATTTAGTCCTGGTTGGCCAACCCTTTAGTCAACTTCAAAATCATCGAGAGGCCTACAGATATCTGTTTTCCCGACAGGGTCAAGGGACGAATAAGTTTTGACTCATATACTTATGTCTTTTACTAGTCAAATCATTCACAACAACACGTTTTATAACACCGTGTTACCGATGCGTTTTCGCATTGTCAATGAACAACCACTTGGTAAAACATAACTTATATGTCTCTACTTAAAGATCAAAAGATGTTATCGTCTCAACATTGCTTATGATGAAATCCATGAAGCAATCAGTTGAGCGTGGGTTTATCCAATACTCAAATCCCTATTTTCTAAGTACTCATGAATATTGTAGCAATCTTATTGCTATGTCTAACTCATTAGACAATCTACAAAACAATTCACGACAGTCTTCATTCATACTCACTTCCCAAGAAGTATGAGTGACTGTGGATATTCGAATAATAATTAAATTACTCAGGAAGTAAACATGCAAAATTGAAACACAATAATAAACAATTATCAAATGGTAGTATCAAATACTCATCAACAAAACTATATTATTAATTCACCAAAGTTAATTACATTTATATTGCAACAAGTTTCAAAATCCTATCTAATTACAAAAACTAATATCATCTGTTAATCCTATGCGTCGTGCATGCTGATAGTGCTTAACCCTACTCAGAGCCTTTGTCAGCGGATCTGCAGGATTATCTTCTGATGATACCCTCTTCACTACGAGGTGACCTTCTTCTACCTTATGTCTTATGTAGTGGTACTTTCTGTCGATGTGTCTGGACTTTCCATGATCTCTCGGTTCCTTTGTCAAAGCAACCGCTCCTTCATTATCGCAGAAAAGTTCCACAGGCTCCTGAATACTCGGGACTACTCCAAGGTCACCGATGAAGTTCTTCAGCCAAGCCGCTTCTTTTGCCGCTTCACTCGCTGCGATGTACTCTGATTCGCACGTTGAATCAGCCACCGTCTCTTGCTTGGAACTTTTCCAAGTCACTGCTCCCCCATTCAACAGGAATACCCAGCCTGACTGAGACCGACCATTGTCTCTATCTGTCTGAAAGCTGGCATCAGTATACCCGTCAACTCTCAAGGTATCACTGCCACCAAGGACTAAGACAAAGTTCTTCGTCTTGCGCAGATACTTGAGTATGTTTTTGACCGCTGTCCAATGTGCCCTACCGGGGTTCCCCTGGTATCGACTGACCATGCTCAAGGCAAAGGCCACGTCGGGACGAGTACACGTCATGGCATACATGATCGACCCCACAGCCGAAGCATAAGGTACCCGACTCATGTCCGCAATTTCCTCGTCTGTACTTGGACTCTGAGTCTTACTCAGCTTAGCATTACTTTGCATTGGTAGCTCTCCCTTCTTGGAATTTTCCATACTAAATCTTTTCAGTACCTTATCCAAGTATGTACTCCGATTAAGTCCAATTAGTCTTTTCTTCCTATCTCTTAATATTCTTATCCCAAGAATATAGGCTGCCTCTCCTAGGTCTTTCATGGCAAAACACTTCCCGAGCCAAGACTTAACATCTTGCAAAGTCGGGACGTCGTTTCCCATGAGCAGTATGTCATCTACATACAGCACCAGGAAGGTGACTATACTCCCACTAGCTTTGACATATACGCAAGACTCATCCTCGCTCCTAGAGAAACCAAATTCTTTGACTTTCTCGTGGAAACAAAGATTCCAGCTGCGAGAAGCTTGTTTTAATCCATAGATGGATTTCTCAAGCTTACACACTTTGTCAGGATACTTTGCATCAACAAAACCCTCTGGCTGATTCATGTAAACATCCTCAGTCAACTTCCCATTAAGGAAAGCGGTTTTGACGTCCATCTGCCAAATTTCATAATCATGAAATGCAGCTATGGCCAGCATAATCCTAATTGACTTTATCGTAGCCACTGGTGAGAAGGTCTCATCATAGTCAATCCCTGGGGTTTGAGTAAAGCCCTTCGCAACCAGTCTTGCTTTGAAAGTGTGTACCTTTCCGTCCATGTCGGTCTTCTTCTTGAAGATCCATTTGCACCCGACTGTCTTTCGACCCGGTACATTGTCAACCAAGTTCCAAACTTGATTGTCATACATGGACTTGATCTCGCTGTCCATTGCCTCTTTCCACTTGGCAGACTCAGGGCCCGCCACCGCTTCCCGGTAGTTAGCAGGTTCATCCAAATTTATCAGTGTCCTATCACTGACAAACGTATCTCCATCCGTAGTTATATGGAATCCATAAAACTCGGGTGGCATGCTAACTCTACTGGAACGCCTAAGAGGTAAGGATATATCAGTCGGACCAACAAGAACTTCTTCCTCTTGTTGGTTGCTAGTTTCTCCTAAGGTTGCATTGTCGGGTAACTCTTGAATTTCTTCAAGGTCAATGGTACTCCCACTGTCCTCTTTGAATATGAGTTCTCTCTCTCGAAAGAATCCCCGTCTCGCTACAAAGACCACGTCCTCGCTTGGTCTGTAGAACAGGTATCCAAATGACTGTTTGGGATATCCAATGAAAAAACATTTCTCGCTTCTCTCTGCGAGTTTATCGTGAGTCTCTCGTCTAACGAAAGCCTCACAACCCCAGACTTTGATATGTGCTAATGAGGGAACTTTCCCCGTCCACATCTCATGAGGTGTCTTAGCAACCTTCTTAGTAGGGACAAGATTAAGGATGTGGGCGGCAGTCTCTAAGGCATACCCCCAGAAGTGAATGGGAAGTGAAGCTCGACTCATCATGGAACGAACCATGTCTAACAAGGTTCGGTTACGTCTCTCGGCAACACCGTTCAACTGTGGTGTTCGAGGAGGCGATAACTGTGAAACTATTCCACATTCCTTTAGATAGTCTAGGAACTCGATACTAAGATACTCTCCGCCTCTGTCGGACCTGAGCATCATTATCTTCCTGCCCAATTGATTCTCAACTTCATTTTTGAACTCTTTGAACTTTTCAAAGGTGTCTGACTTGTGTTTGATTAAGTAGATATACCCGTATCTACTAAAATCGTCAGTGAAGGTCACGTAGAACCGCGTGCCGTCTTTTGTGGTAGATCTGAAGGGACCACACACATCTGTGTGTATGATGTCCAAAAGACCTTCACCTCTTTCAAAGGACCCTTTGAATGGTGATTTAGTCATCTTGCCCAAAATACAAGACTCGCATACATCATCCGATTTGAGGTCGAATGATTCCAACACTCCATCCTTTTGGAGTTGGGCGATGCGTTTCTTGTTAATGTGCCCAAGACGACAGTGCCACAAGCACGCCTTTTCTACACCACTAGAAGAATCAATAAAGTTTACACTATGACCTAAATTGTCTACACATTGCACAGTTTCATACACACCATCACAAGGTAAAGCAGTAAATACAGAAATACCGTTTTGAGAAACAGAAATGGAACCATTACTATTATCAAACGAAAACTGTAATCCTTGTCTAAACAATGCATGAAATGAAATAATATTCCTTGCCATTTCTGGCGAATAGCAACAATTAATAAGTTCTAAACAAACACCACTACTGAGCACTAAACTATAAGTCCCGATCTTGGTCACAGGCGACGATCTCCTATTCCCCATGATCATGTTGAGTCTACCGTGCTCCACCTCCCTGCTTTCCCTTAGGCCCTGCAGATCAGAACAAATGTGAAAACCACATCCTGTATCAAGGACCCAAGAACTGGAAGATGGTGAGTTTTTAAAGATAGTGTAAATACCTGCTGAAGTCGGCTTGACTTTGCCATCCTTCAAGTCTTGCAGGTACGTAGGGCAGCTTCTCTTCCAATGGCCCCGTTCCTTGCAATAGAAGCACTCTGCCTCCTTGGGATTGGCATTATGAGGAATGCCAGAAGTCTTGGGTTTGGAGCCGCTGCTGGACGATCCAACATGCACCTTTTCCCTCCAATTCTGTTTAGGAGGGCCCTTTCTCTTCTTCCCTTTTCCACCAGCAATTGACAGGACGGCTTGATTAGCAGCGGGTATACTCTTACCCTTCATTCCGTCCTCGGCGGTGCGGAGCATGCGATGCAGTTCGGCCAGAGTGGCCTGGGAGTTGTTCAGATGATACGCCAGTGTGAACTGGTCATATGAACTAGGCAGAGAATTCAGCACTATGTCTACAGCCAAATCCTCGTGAACCGGCATCTCAAGCTTCCGGAGCCTTTCCACGTACCCTTGCATTCTCTGCACGTGGTTGCAAATGGACTCTCCATCTCTAGGCTTTGCATTGGTGAAAGCTTTGACTACCTCGCGCCTCTCAATGCGCTCCTGCTTGCGGAACTTTTCCGCCAGCTCTTTGTGCATTTCATAGGGCCAGTAGTCTTCATATATTCTTTGCAACTCTGGGTTCATTGTAGCTATCATGATGCAAGCCACTTTGGTTGCATCATCAGTATGTTTTGCGTATTGAGTGATTTCTTCGGGAGTAGCATTATCATGGTCAATTTCAACCAGCACGGTTTCTAGAACATACTCTTTATGTTCAAACCTTAGAGCCATCTTGATGTTACGGATCCAGTCATTATAGTTGGTACCGTCCAACGTGACTTTGGAGCATAATGACAAGATTGAGGTAACATTTGAGTTAGAATGGGGAGCGGATTGTTCGGCAGAAGACATCTATAAAAGAAGATAGTTTTAATTAGACGTATATAATAATCCTTATAATGACCCAATAACAATTATAAGGCTAGGATCCTACAATAACAATTTACAATCTCGAAGAGGGATGTCGTAATCAATATTGTAAATTTTATAAGGTAGGCGAATGATGATTCAGCCAATTCCACCGCGGAAAGATAATCTTATTAAATGGAATTCCTAGATTCATTGAGATTTATTGAACTGTTCAATAGCATGTTTTAATCTCGGATGTGCCCCACTGTTTGTGACTGGGATACCGAGGATCACAAACCGGGAGTGAATAACCATGCAAATAAGCTTGGTACTCTCGGGGTCAGTTGCCATCTCAACTTGACGTGCCGGTAAACCACACACGCTCCATCAATAATGACAACACCCGAGAAACCCATTGCAACTCTTTATGAACCCCAATTGGCGTGCCGGTAAACCACACACGCTCCACCAATGTTTCATAAAGTGCAATGTGCAATTTCATGGGTTAGCACCAATTCACATTTTTCCTAAAGTAGCTAGATTTGGGTTTTATTTAAAAGGTTCTAGTACTTTGAATAATAACATTATACTTTTAATGAGATTAGGCAGTCCTATCAAACCCGTTCGGCTAACGACCCTCCACTGATCAGGTGAGCGGTGGGTGAGAGTGTTCACCCATTAGACCGCCATTTTATAGGCAGTCTCCTTATACCCACTTTATAGACCAGCTTCGTGAATGAGGCCTACTAATGATTTGACTAACCATTTTAATCTTATACATATAATAATAACTCCCTAATTATAATATATATAAGATGTAATTTTTAAACCTTTTAAAAATATGTTTCTGGTTTATCTTTTAATTTATTGTCTATTTAAACTATTAAATTAAACCATAAAATCGATTTTAATTATCTTTTAATTAACCAATTAATTAAATTAATTAAATTTGATATTTTAAACCTTTTAAAATATTTAAGGATTTTATCCATTTAATTTCGCCAATTTAAAACAATTAAATTCTAAATTAAATTAAATCCTTGAATTATCTTTTAATTACCAATTAATTAAATTAATTCAAATGTAGATAGGTTTTATCAAATTAATCAAATTAATTAAAACCTATCTTAATCCCTTAAATTTCGATTTTAGGATTAAAGGTTTTAAGGTTTATCTTTTAAACAATTTAAAGTTACCAAAAATAGAATACCTTCTAGGTTAATCCACAAAAATTGCCAAAATCAAGGGGAGCGGCTAGGGTTTTCAAAACCCTAACCCTAGATGTCGATTTGCACTAATTAGGGTTTAGGAACAATAAACCCTAATTACTAGGAACACAGTTATAGCAATTTAACAAGAAAAACAACCAAAATGCTCTGATACCACTGAAAGGTTTTCTGCAACTATGAACTAAGATTCCTAAGTTCACATGCAACCTATAAAGATCTAAGTTTTTCTTCTAATTAAACATATAACAATTCCTAGTAGGCCAGAAAAATAAACTAAAAAGAAAGATCAAGAAAAACTAACCTTTAGTGAATCTTGGAAGCAAAGCAACAGAGATCTCTTGCCTCAAATGCAGTCACACCCAGCAGGAGGTATTTGGCCGAAAATTCTAGAGAGAAATAGGGTAAAAATCGTGGCTTTAGGGTTAGGGAGAGCCTCCCTATTTATAGCCTCCATGTGGTGATCAGATAATCGTTACAGATAAGCCTTTTTGAATTCGAATTAAGATAAACTATTATTTTAATCATTCAAACACCAGTTATCTATAATATATATATATATAAATATATATATATTTCGAAAATATATATATCTATATATATATTTTCGGCCACCACATGGTCACTAACACTACCACTTACTCAACTATCGAATAATTACAGTTTTAGTCCATGCACCTTTAATTAATCAATTTAACTGCCAAATTAATTCCAATTAATTCCAGAAAAATTTCTAATTAATTATTATAGTTTCTAATTAATATATTAACACTTAAATATATTAATAAACTATTTATTTAATTTCTATTGATTTATTAATCACATAATAAATCAACCTTTCTCTCTACCGGACTTTCTGCCAATCCTCCAACTATGAGGGCAACCCAAATGGACTATGCTACTATTAATTAGGTAAATATTAATTATTAGTCATGGCTTAGACACCTAATCCAACAATGAGGGATAAGATAAAGGAGTATATAGTTTCCCATATAGGTAATGGATGCTCTACTTCTGCTTGGTTCGATAACTGGCACCCTGCGGGCCCTCTTTCTAAATTCTTGTCTGTCCGTGACATCCATGATGCGGGTTTCACTCCTGATACTAAGGTTGCTGACCTGGTTCTTAACGGATCTTGGGTTCGGCCCCATTGTTGGAGAGATTCCCATGGTGCTCTTCTTTCTCATAACCCTCCTACTATTTCCACGTCCGTCCCTGATAAACTCCTTTGGAGATCTGGAGACGGTCAACTCTCTCCTTTCTCTGTTCGATCTGTGTGGCAGTCTATTCGCCCCTATCACCAACCGGTCATTTGGTTTCATCTTGTTTGGTTCTCCCAGAACATCCCCAGACATGCTTTCATTCTTTGGGTTGCTCTTAAAGATCGTCTTAAGACTCATGATAAAATCAAAATTTGGGACACTAATTCCAATCTCATTTGTCCGTTCTGCGGGGACTGTCCGGATTCCCTTTCCCATCTCTTCTTTGAATGTTCTTTCACTTCTTTGGTTTGGCATGACCTCCATCATGTCATGAATCTCTCCTTCTCCACTGATAGCTGGTCTGATATCATTAGTCAACTCAACCCCTTTAATAAAAACAAGACCATATGGTCCATCATTAGAAGACTTGTTTTTGCTGGAGCAGTCTACCACATCTGGCGGGAAAGAAATTTACGCATTTTAAAAAAAATAAAAAGATCGCATCATGCTGTCGTGAATAGTGTTAAGGATGATATCCGCTGTAGACTGCTGAGTCTTTCTTTGAAAACTTGCACTAATGTTGATTTTGGCTAAAACTATTTGGACCCTCCCTTAACTTTCTTCCTCTGCGCTTTCTTTTTTTCTCTGCTTGTTTTGGCTTGTATGGTTTGTTTGTTTTGCAGGTTGCTTTCCTTTATGTTCTTGTTTGCTTATGGTTCCTTCTCTTGTTTTGGTTCCTAGTTTAGCTTGTTGTCCGTTGGGGCCTGTCCCGATGGATTTTCTATTTTTTGGTGGGGAGTCCCCAGCCTTATATTGTATTTATTCTTTTTATTAATAAAATTTGCCAGAGGTGCCGCCCTCTTTACCCAAAAAAAAACCATCACAACCCTTCCTAATGGTCCATAACCCATCACAACCCTTTATAATTGACCATAACCCATCACAAACCTTTACAATGTTCCATAACCCAGCACAACCATTTCTATAGTCCATAACCCATCACAACCCTTCTTAATTGACTTTAACCCATCACAACCATTCATAATGGTCCATAACCCAACACAACCCTTTCTATGGTCTATAAGCCAACACAACCCTTCATAATTAACCATAACCCATCAAAACCCTTCATAATGGTTCATAACCCATACCACATTTCATAATGGTCCATAACTCATCACAACCCTTCATAATAGTCCATAACTAAACACAACCATTTCTATGGTCCGTAACCCATCACAACCCTTCATAATTGACCATAACCTATCACAACCCTTCATCATGATCCTTAACCTATCACAACCCTTCACAATTAACCACAACCCATCACAACCCTTCATAATGGTCCATAACCTATCACAACCCTTCATAATGTTCCATAAACCACAAAAACCTTCATAATGGTCCATTATCCATCACAAGCCTTCATAATTGACCATAACCCATCACAACCCTTTGTAATGGTCCATAACCCATCACAACCCTTCATAATTGACCATAACTTATCACAACCCTTCAAATGGTCCATAACCTGTCATAGCCCTTCATAATGGTCCATAACCCAGCACAACCCTTTTTATGGTCCATAACCCATGACAACCCTTTATAATTAACCATAACCTATCAGAACCCTTCATAATGGTCCATAACCCATACAACCCTTCATAATGAATGGTCCATAACTCATCAAAACCCTTCATAATGGTCTATAACCAAACACAACCCTTTCTATTGTCCATAACCCATCGTAAACCTTCACAATTGAGCATAACCTATCACAACCCTTCATAATGATCTATAACCCAGCACAACCCATTCAATGCTCCCTAACCCATCACAACCATTCATAATGGTTCGTAACCCATCACAACCCATCATAATGGTCCATAAACCATACAAACCTTCATAATGGTCCATAATCTATCATAACTCTTAATAATTGACCATAACCCATCACAACCCTTTGTAATGGTCCATAACCCATTACAACCCTTCATAATTACCATAACCTATCACAACCTTACATAATGGTTGATAATCCATTATAATCCTTCATAATGGTCCATAATCCATGAAAACCTTCATAATGCTCCATAACACGTCAATACCTTTTATAATGGTCCATCACCCATCATAACCTTTTATAATTGACCATAACCATTCACAAACCTTCATAATCTTCCATGACCCAGCATAACTCTTTCCATGGTCCATAACCCATCACAACGCTTCATAAACATCCATAAGTAAACACAACCCTTTTTATGGTCCATAACCCATCACAACCTTACATAATTAATCATAACCCATCATAACCCTTCATAATTAACCATAACCCATCACAACCCTTCATAATGGTTCATAAACCATATAACCCATCATAACCCTTCATAATTGACCATAACCCATCACAACACTTTGTAATGGTCTATAACCAATCACAACCCTTCATAACTGACCAGAACCTATCACAACCCTTCATAATGGTCCATAACCCATCACAACCTTCATAATGGTCCATAACCCATCACAACCCTTTATAAAGGTCCATAACCCATCACAACACTTCATAATTGACCATAACCCATCACAACCCTTCATACTGGTCCATAACCCAGCACAACCCTTCATAATTTACCATAACCTATCACAACCATTCATAACCCATCATAACCTTTCATAACGGTCCATAACACATCATAATCCTTCATAATGGTACCTAACCTATCACAACCTTCTTAATATTCCATAACCCAAACAACCCTTCATAATGGTCCATAACCCATCACAACCTTTTTTTATGGTCCATAACCCATCACAACCGTTGACAAGTGACCATAACCCATCACAACCTTCATAATAGTCCATAACCCATACAAACTTTCATAATAATGCATAACCCAACACAACCCTTTCAATTGTCCATAACCCATCACAACCCTTCATAATTGACCATAACACATCACAACCCTTCATACGGTCCATAACCCAACACAACCCTTTCTATGGTCCATAACTCATCATAACCCTTTATAATTGACCATCACCTATTACAACCCTTCATAATGGTCAATAACCCATCATAATCCTACATAATGGTCCATAACCCATCACAACCTTCATAATAGTACATAACCCATACAACCCTTCTTAATGGTCCATAACCGATCACAACCTTTTCTAATGCAGCATAACCCATCTCAACCTTTCATAGTTAACCATAACCCATCACAAACCTTCATAATGGTCCATATCCCAGCACAACCCTTTCTATGGTCCATAACCCATCACAACCCTTCATAATTAACCATAACCCATCACAACCCTTCATAATGGTCCATAACCCAACACAACCCTTTCTATGGTCCATAACTCATCATAACCCTTCATAATTGACCATCACCTATTACAACCCTTCATAATGGTCAATAACCCATCATAATCCTACATAATGGTCCATAACCCATCACAACCTTCATAATAGTACATAACCCATACAACCCTTCTTAATGGTCCATAACCGATCACAACCTTTTCTAATGCAGCATAACCCATCTCAACCTTTCATAGTTAACCATAACGCATCAGAAACCTTGATAATTGTCCATATCCCAGCACAACCCTTTCTATGGTCCATAACCCATCACAACCCTTCATAATTAACCATAACCCATCACAACCCTTCATAATGGTCCATAACCCATCGCAACCCTTCATAATGGTCCATAACCCATCCCAACCATTCATAATTGTCCATAAACCATACAAACCTTCATAATTGTCCATAACCCATCACAACCCTTCGTAATTGACCATAACCCATCACAACCCTTTGTAATGGTCGATAACCCATCACAACACGTCATAATTAATCATAACCCATCATAATGGGACATAACCCATTATAACCCTTTAGAATGGTGTATAACCCATCACAACCTTAATAATGGTCCATAATCCTTCACAACTGTAACGCCAAGACACTCTTTTTATGTAATTATAATAAAAAGGGTAAAAAGGTCATTGTTGAAAATACGATAACTGATCTCCACGAATAAGGTTTTTAAGCCTATTACTGTGTGACAGATATGTATTTTATCTATAATATGCGGAATAAATAAGAGTTGCGGAATAAAATAAAACGGTAAATCTAAACTAGACAGTATTTAAATAGACAGAAAGCGGTAAATAAAGTAAAAGTTAGAAGTTAGAGGTTAGATGTAATAAACGTCATTATCAATGATAACGTGTTTTTACAATAAATAAAAAGGTTAGAAATTAGGAGTTAGATGTTAGATGTAATAAACGCCATTATCAACGATAACGTGTTTTTACAATAAATAAAAAGGTTAGAAGTTAGAAGTTAAATGTCTCGATTAAATACAGTCCACATGTGTTTTCGTTGTCGAGGTTCAATTCGGATGTATTGAATATTTAGTACAATTGATTGATAAAAGTTTAAATAAATCAATAATGACACAGATAATTTTAAAAGAACTTATCGATAGCTGCGGAAGATAGCATTTTTCTTGATGTGTCGATTTCTTGTTCTTCGTGGTAGGATGAGGTTTTGGTGATTTTTGGTGTCGGGTAGAGGTTGTTTAGAGGTTTGAAGTTTGGTGTCGGGTAGAGGTTGTTTAGAGGTTTGAAGTTTGGTGTCGGGTGGAGGTTTTGTTTCTTGCGGTTTTGCGGTTTGATCCTCGTTGCCAAATGCAGAGATTTCAGAGTTTTAAGGTTTCTGGTCGTGGGTATGCTTGAGGTTAATGTATGTAGGTTGTGTGGTGTGTAGAAAATCAGCAAGAGGAAGCTTCAATTTATAGTCTGTTCCAGCGGAGATCGGGTCGCGATCGGGGTGGAGATCGGGTCGCGATCTTGAGTGTGTCTCGCTTTTGTGCTGGCCACTACCCGACTCCGTGGGTGGGTAGGGTCGCGATCTGTAAGACGATCGGGTCGCGATCCGGGTCGGGTCGCGATGGTTGAAAGGGTAGGGTCGCGATCTCGTCGGGTTGTCATAGGTCCGCGATCCTTGGTCAGCAAAGCGTCACGCATTTGTCATCTAGGTTGGGTCGCGATCCAGCTTGAGATCGGGTCGCGATCCATGCTGTTGCAGCCATTTACTTCTTTTGTTTTGATTTTCTTCACTTCGCGACACATGAGCTGTTGGGTCGCGATTGCTGTCGCTGGGTGACATTTTTGCTCTTTGGTACATAGCGTCATTTTCTCCGGTTTGGTTGATCTCGAATTTACGCAATCTGAAATAAACTGTTAATAAAAACATTTTGACTTATTTCAGTGATGGTCACATAAAAACATAAAAAACATTATTCAACAATTTCCCCCTATGTGATCATTAATGAAATGAGGAGAAAAATGTTTGATTGAAATTCTTGAAATTTGGATAAGACATTTATAAAACCATATCACTTGTTTTGAAAGAGTGTGACTAGATTTTACTTATGTTTTGAAAAATGTTTGTCAAGAATATTTGTTTCTGAATCAAAGTCTCGAGTTCGATTATCAAAAGGTTTTTGTATATGTATTTTCATAATATTCCTTAAGATTTTATAGCATTTATAAAGACGACAAGTGATCTTAATAGGTCGATTCAGATGAACTCTCATAGGTATAGCTCACACTTGACTGAGGTGTTTGTTTGTTCTGGGTGCAGAACTGGTGTATAATCACTAAAGATGAGTGATATCTCTCAGTTTGAAGGTGTTGACTTATGCTTAATGTGGATTTATACCTATATACTTTAGTCACTTGGTCTTCATATTAGCTAATCAATCACATAAGACTGGTTTCGGCATTACTCAGAGGGTTTCTTCAGTCATGCCATTAATGTTCACTCTCTCTCCGTCGGGAAATACATGTAGAGGGGTTTAGAAATATTCATAGTGCAGTTTGCAGCTAAGAATATTCAATTATGAAGGCTACAGTATCCCGGTAAATCTTCGGTTTTATCGGTTGAATTTGATAAAGCATTTTGAGAATCTATTTCTTTGGAAAATTTTAGAGATGTCTGTCTTGATGGATTGTTGTTGGTAAATCTTCTTTTTCTTTGGTGAAGAGTTCACCTTTGTCTTTATCTTTTCTTGATTTTCGCGAATACCTTTTGTGTAAAAGATATCTGATGTGGTTACCAATTGTGATTTGTTGACAGCATTTATTGGATATGACTTTGTCGTTTCTTCATTTGTCAGATTTGTTATGCCAGATGATGAAGGTTTTCTTTGAAGTGGTTTGATTTAGGATAGGGATAGGTGATATAATAGACAGTTTGTCTAATATATAAGAAAATGAAAGTATCGTCCCTGGACATTTTGATATCTAAGCAAAAATGAGACTAGTATCTCGGTATAAGAGTATAAATCCTATAAGTCATCATGAAAACACCTTTGCTCACAGAAATGAATTCCACTTAGCAGTTAAAGACGAAGCACAATTTCTCACATGGGTTTGTTTTTCATCTGAATCTCCTGAGCTTATGTCCCTTAATAGATAAAATCGTTTATAATTGAAATAAATTCAAAGGGAATAGGAGAATGTACATAACAAAAGTGTTTGAAATTTGAACCTTCTCTTTAATTAATAATCAATATTACTGAGAACATTCATCGAGCATAAGTGTCTGAAAATTTAGTCACGAAGATGTTAATCACATGGTTTTGTAAATAAAAAAAGATAAAACTATATCCTAATTTTTTGTGATTTTTGATTATGTGGATGTTTTCTGAAAATTTTGGTTATTTGAATGTTTTTGGATTTTCCTTTTGAATAATAGTAAACACTCTTTTGTACAAACAAAAAGTAAGAGATTAGGGATGGATGTTATCTGGATTCAACATTCCTAGACGGCCTAGGAAGTATTGAAACTTGGTTTCGTCTAGAGCCTTAGTAAAGACATCGACAATTTGATCTTCTGTGTTTATGAAGTGCAATTCGATATGACCTTTTTGTATGTTGTCTTTGAGGAAATGATATCGAATGTCGATGTGCTTTGTCATGGAATGGTGCACGGGATTGTGAGAAATGGTAATTGCGCTGGTTGAGTCACAAAATATGGGAATTTGTGATACTTTGTAGCCATAGTCACGTAATTGAGTTTGCATCCACATGACTTGTGAACAGCAGCTTGCGGCGGCTACATATTCAGCTTCTGCGGTTGAAGTGGACATGCATGATTGTTTCTTTGAAGTCCAGCTTACCAGTCTGCCTCCAAGAAATTGGCAAGAACCAGATGTGCTTTTTCTGTCTAGTCTGCATCCTCCATAGTCGGAGTCGGTGAAGGCATTAAGCTGAAAATCAGAGTTAGCTGGATACCAAAGGCCAAGAGATGGAGTTCCTTTAAGATATTTGAAAATTCTTTTTACAGCTATAGCATGAGATTCCATAGGATTGGCTTGGTATCTGGCACAGACACATGTAGAAAACATGATGTCGGGTCTGCTGGCTGTGAGGTATAGGAGTGATCCTATCATTCCTCGATATTTCTTTTGATCAACAGGCTTGTCATTTAAGTCTGCATCTAATTTGTAACCAAGGGACATTGGGGTTTTAGCTGTATTGGATTTGTCAAGAGAAAAACGAGTTAGAAGATTTTTGACATAATTTTCTTGATTGATGAAAATTCCATCTGATGATTGTTTGACTTGTAGTCCAAGAAAAGTAGTCATTTCTCCTATCATGCTCATCTCAAATTTGCTCTTCATCAAATCTGCAAACTTGATACTCAAGGATTCATCAGTAGAACCGAAAATAATGTCATCGACATATATTTGAACGATTAACAGATGTTTATTAAAAATTTTACGAAAGAGAGTTTGATCAATTGAACCTCTTTTGAATCCTGATTCTTCTAGAAATGTTGACAAAGTTGAATACCAGGCTCGAGGTGCTTGTTTTAAGCCATAAACTGCTTTTTGTAACTTAAAACTGTGATTTGGGAACTGTGGATCTTCAAAACCTGGAGGTTGTTGAATATACACATCACGATCAATCTCTCCATGTAAAAATGCACATTTTACATCAATTTGGTAAACTTTGAAGTTCTTGTGTGCTGCATATGCTAGAAAGATACGAATGGCTTCGAGTCTTGCAACTGGAGCATAAGTTTCATCGTAATCGATTCCTTCTTGTTGAGAATAGCCCTTGACGACAAGTCTTGCTTTGTTTCGACAAACTATGCCTTGATCATCAGTTTTGTTTCTGAAAACCCATCTTGAACCTACTACAGTAACATCGGGAGGATTAGGAACAAGATCCCATACTTGGTTTCTTTCGAATTCAGCTAGTTCTTCTTGCATGGCTTTGACCCAGTCTGGATCTTTGAGAGCTGAATGGATGGTTTTGGGTTCAGTCATGGATAGGAATGCTCCGTATAAACATTCATTTGAGGAAGCGGCTCTTGTTTGAATACCAGAATTGGGATCTCCTATAATTTGTTCTGCAGGATGATTTCTGGTCCATTTGTTTAGGCGAGTTTTTTCAGGTATTTCGATTGGTGTTTCTATGTCCCATTGTTCTTCTTGGTCAGGTGATTCTGTTGGGAATAGATTTTGGTTGTTGTCATATATGTCTTTTTGGATTATAGGGTGAGATTGGGGTAATGAAGGTTCCCCCATAGATGATGCACTGGGATCATTTTGAACAGGTGGATTGGGAGTGTTCAAAGAGGGATTTAGAGTTGGTAATTCCCCCTCAACTTGATCTGTATTTTCTTGGTTTGATTGTGAAGTTTCTGCATCGGAGTTTCCTGTAGGAATAGTAGAAGATGTTAGAAATTCAGAATTATAAGCGGTTTTGGGTTGTTCAAAAAGTAAATCAAGATCAATTTCTATGTCCGTAGAAGGCATTTGTTGAATTGGATTTTGAAAAATATTATCGATCATTTTAGAACCAAAATGTTTACGATCCAATTTCCTGACATAGAATTCATCGAAATGAATATCGGTACTTTCTTCAATTACTCTAGTACGTTTATTCAGTACTCGATAAGCAGCTGAGGTAAAGGAGTAACCAAGGAAAATTCCTTCGTCTGATCTTGATTCAAATTTTGAAAGATGATCTTTGTTATTCTTTATGAAGCATCGACAACCAAAAATATGAAAGAATTTGATGTTTGGTTTTCGGTTGTTAATGACTTCATATGGTGTTTTATGAAGTTGTTTATGGATTAAAGAACGATTTTGAGTGTAGCAAGCTGTGGCTATTGCTTCTGCCCAGAAGTATTGTGGCAGATCAGCAAAGATGAGCATTGATCTTGCAGCTTCGCACAGAGTTCGGTTCTTTCTTTCAACAACGCCGTTTTGTTGAGGAGTGTAAGGGGCTGAGAAGTTGTGTTCGATGCCTTTGTTTTTGAGAAATGAGTCTAGAGTTATGTTTTTGAACTCTAAACCATTGTCACTTCGGATTCTTCGAACTGGTCGTTTGAACTTTAATTCAATCTGTTTGATGAAGTTGATTATTTCTTCAGGTGCTTCTGACTTTAGCCTTAAAAAGAAAACCCAAGTAAAGCGTGAGTAATCATCAATAATAACAAGGATGTATTTCTTCCCTTTTATGCTTTGGGTTTTTGCAGGGCCACAAAGATCAATGTGCAGTAATTCTAGTGGTTCGGATACACTAGATTCAGGAATGCTTTTATGAGAGGATTTGGACAGTTTTCCTCCTTCACAAGCTGCACAAAGAGTTTCATTATCAAGTTTCAGAAGTGGCAGTCCGCGAACAAGATCATTTGCAATCAACTTGTTGATGTAGCCGAAGTTGAGATGGGAAAGACGACGATGCCACAACCAACTAATATCAGCAGAGGCTTTGGACAAGAGACAGATGTCTGGTTTTCCATAGATAAGGTCCATATCTAGTGGATACATGTTGCCTAGACAATCAGAATTAACTAGAATGGCTTTGGTCTTGGCATCCGTGATTATGCTTCGTTGTTTGGTGAAAAGAACTTCATGATTGTTGTCACAAAGTTGTGATACGCTGATTAGGTTGTGTTTCAGTCCGTCAACGTAGGCTACTTTCTTGATGGTGAAGTGACCATTTGTTATGTTTCCATAACCTTTGATTCTTGCAGTCATGTTATTTCCAAAAGTCACATCTTGTTTGGATTCTGTGGGTTTGAAGTCTCGTAGAAAGCTCTGGTTTCCTGTCATATGCTTGGAGCAGCCACTATCGATATACCATGTGCCATCCTTGGGCTCTCCAGCACAAAGTGCCTACAATTAGACAGAAATTTTAGGTACCCAAACCATGGTGGGTCCTGATTTGTTAATGGTTTTTGATAATTTGGAATCATTGTAGTATTTGTTGATTGGACGGAATGGTTGAGGTTTAAGTTGATTTATTAGATTTTCCCAAAGTGAGATTTGTTTTTGGAAACCTGTCATTTGAAATGATTTCTGATTTTGTGAAAAGTATCCTATATGTGAAGATCTGTTTGATAACCTTTCTTTGTATCTGGGGTCTGAATGGTTTTGGAAAACACTTTGATGATTGAATGGAATTTGGTGAAATGATGGTTTCTGAAAGTTCCTTGAGAGATTGAAGTTTATCTTTTGAAAGTGACTTTGAATCGGTTTTTGAAAAGGTTTTTGTTTTGGATTAAAGGTTTGTTTTTGTGGCACAGCGATTGGTTTCAAAGGTTTTTCTTTGAAAACAATGGGCTTGCTTTGTTCTTTTGGTTTAAAGACAGCTTGAATGGGTTGTTTATTTGTCTGTTGTTTCTTTGAATACTTTTGTCCCAAATTGTTCTTTCCAATAAAGGTTGAGTTTAAAGAGGGAAAGGCAGTTGGAACAGAAGTACTACCATTTTGATGATCAGAATTTTCTCCATTTAAGAAATTTTCAAGTTTGATTGTGCCATCATTCTTTGTTAGTTTAGTAGATCTCAATTGATGAGTTACTGAACTAGCAGAGTCTGATTCAGATTTTACAACTCTTTTGAATGACTTGTTGAAAAAAGTATCATCTGGGCTACAGTTGATAACTGTTTCATCATCTGAATCGTCCTCATTAGCAGATAAGAAAAAATCTGGTAGAGGCGATTTAGAGTTTTCACAAATTTTCCCATTTTTCTTTTCAGTCTCTTCATTTTCAAAAGATTCTCTTCCAATTCCCGGTTTATAATTCGTATCAATTTTGCCAGTTCCTAAGTTGTTTGCTTTAGTGAAAACATCATCACTCAATTTTCTGGCAATATTGATAGAATCCAGTTTTCCTTGAAATCTTTGATTTTCGGATTCAAGAAATTTGATTTGCTTTGAAGAATCATCTAGTTTTTGAATTAAACTAGTGTTTTTGTCAGTTAAATCTTGAACTTTTTGTTTTAACTGAAGGACTTCCTTTTCTAAGGTATCTTTTATTTCAGATGAAATAACAGATTGATTTTTTATTTCTAAGTCCCTTTTTTGTTTTAGAGCTTCATTTAATTGTTCTAGGATGTGATTATTTTCTTCAGATTTTCGTTCAATGTCTCTTTCAAGTTTGTCTCTAGTCCTTGTAGATTCTCCAAATCTGAGTTGCAAGGTTTGTAATTCAGATTTGTAGATATCAGATTTGACTATTGTGTCATGATACAGTCTGAGATCAGCTTTTAGAATGTTCTCAATCTTAGTCATGTGGGACTCAAATGGTGTTCTTGAAAGACCGAGATCTGAGATCATAGACCATACCTGATCGATGACATATGGAGCTCTTGTGGTTGGTTCATTGTCAGCCATGAAGCAGAAGTTTGACTGAGCTGGTTCAGTATCTGTTTCATCATCAGAAGTTGGCCAGTATTCCACGCTAGGTTCGTGGAATGCCATCAAACCTTTTTGCTTTGCTTTCTGTTCTTGTTTCTTCAGCTCTTCGGCTTTTTGAGCATAATAGGCTGAGTCTTTGACTTTGATTTTGGCTCGACAATCTCGGGCATAATGATTTAATCCTTTGCATTTGTGACAAATGATTACGTCATCATCATCATCGTTATTGTCAGCCTTTTGGCACTTAACGGGTGATCTTTCAGATGTTTGAGTTTGTTTTTGTTGAGATCGTTTTGAATGATTTTGCTGAAATCCAGAACTTTGGTTATTATAAGAGTTGTTATTATTTTGAAAACCGCTATTCTGAAAGTTTTGTCCAAAAGTGGATCTTTGTTGAAAATTTGGTCTGAAGTTTGATTGATTATGATGTGGCAAAAATCTCTCGAGATTAGTGTTTGCTACCAAAGCACATAATTGTTGGTAATCAGCTTCATTATTTGGATCAGACAAGTCACAAGAATTATTTGAAAAATCTTGGTTTTGATTTAAATCAATTTGACTTTGATCATGAAAATGTGTTTGGTTTTGAGAGGATGTTGACAACAAAGCAAGTGGTCCTCCAAAAGAAGTAGACGTTGGTGGGTCAATCGATGATTCATACGATTGTAATTCTCCGTACAGATTGTACAAAGATTCAGTATGAATTGCCGGATTTCCCTGAATGATGAGTTTGACCATTTTCCAGCTTTCATAAAGGTTGTTTAAAAATTTGTGGTTTATCTCATGCTGTGACTTTTTAATGCCCAAATTATTCATTTTAATGGTAATGAGATTGAACCTGTCATGAGCATCATGGATGGTCTCATGTGAAAACATTTTGAAGTTGTCAAATTCGTTTAAAACAGATGTTTTCTTGTTTCCAATGATTCTCTCATTTCCTTCAAAACGATTTTTCAAAGTTTGCCAAATTTGGTTTGCAGTTAAAAGGATTATATCATTCATTTGGCTTAGAATACTGTGGGGTATTCCAGACACAAGCTCCTTTTTGGCTTGAAGTTCAAGTTTCTTCCTTTCATTTAGTATATCCAAGTTACTCGTAAGAGAGGTCATGTTATCTGGTAGAGATCCGTCTACACATTTCCACACGTCTTCACTTATAGAGTTGAGATGAAGATTCATACGACCTACCCATGATTTATATTCTTCGGGAATAAGAATGGGTGCTCGAGTACCTGAACCTATACTGTTAGCAATAGATACAGAATTTATGTTTGAGTAGTTTGCGGAAGACATTTTTTTTAACGAAAATATGATGTTAAAATGAAATTTTTAAAGAAAACTTATTGGTGGTTTACAAAAACGCTACACAAAAGTTTTCGACAAAAATTTTCAAAATAAATCACACAAGTAATTTTCAAATGTTTTTTTTTTTAATATTTTTAATTTTTTTGTTGAACAAGTGATATTAAGATGAAATTTTTAAAGGAAACTTATTGGTGGTTTATAAAAACGCTACACAAAAGTTCTCGACAAAAATTTCAGATTAAATCACACGAGCTCTGATACCAATTGTTGAAAATACGATAACTGATCTCCACGAATAAGGTTTTTAAGCCTATTACTGTGTGACAGATATGTATTTTATCTATAATATGCGGAATAAATAAGAGTTGCGGAATAAAATAAAACGGTAAATCTAAACTAGACAGTATTTAAATAGACAGAAAGCGGTAAATAAAGTAAAAGTTAGAAGTTAGAGGTTAGATGTAATAAACGCCATTATCAATGATAACGTGTTTTTACAATAAATAAAAAGGTTAGAAATTAGGAGTTAGATGTTAGATGTAATAAACGCCATTATCAACGATAACGTGTTTTTACAATAAATAAAAAGGTTAGAAGTTAGAAGTTAAATGTCTCGGTTAAATACAGTCCACATGTGTTTTCGTTGTCGAGGTTCAATTCGGATGTATTGGATATTTAGTACAATTGATTTATAAAAGTTTAAATAAATCAATAACGACACATATAATTTTAAAAGAACTTATCGATAGCTGCGGAAGATAGCGTTTTTCTTGATGTGTCGATTTCTTGTTCTTCGTGGTAGGATGAGGTTTTGGTGATTTTTGGTGTCGGGTAGAGGTTGTTTAGAGGTTTGAAGTTTGGTGTCGGGTAGAGGTTGTTTAGAGGTTTGAAGTTTGGTGTCGGGTGGAGGTTTTGTTTCTTGCGGTTTTGCGGTTTGATCCTCGTTGCCAAATGCAGAGATTTCAGAGTTTTAAGGTTTCTGGTCGTGGGTATGCTTGAGGTTAATGTATGTAGGTTGTGTGGTGTGTAGAAAATCAGCAAGAGGAAGCTTCAATTTATAGTCTGTTCCAGCAGAGATCGGGTCGCGATCGGGGTGGAGATCGGGTCGCGATCTTGAGTGTGTCTCGCTTTTGTGCTGGCCACTACCCGACTCGGTGGAGTGTGGTAGGTGGGTAGGGTCGCGATCTGTAAGAAGATCGGGTCGCGATCCGGGTCGGGTCGCGATGATTGAAAGGGTAGGGTCGCGATCTCGTCGGGTTGTCGTAGGTTCGCGATCCTTGGTCAGCAAAGCGTCACGCATTTGTCATCTAGGTAGGGTCGCGATTCAGCTTGAGATCAGGTCGCGATCCATGTTGTTGCAGCCATTTACTTCTTTTGTTTTGATTTTCTTCACTTCGCGACACATGAGCTGTTGGGTCGCGATTGCTGTCGCTGGGTGACATTTTTGCTCTTTGGTACATAGCGTCATTTTCTCCGGTTTGGTTGATCTCGAATTTACGCAATCTGAAATAAACTGTTAATAAAAACATTTCGACTTATTTCAGTGATGGTCACATAAAAACATAAAAAACATTATTCAACAGTCATTTTACCTTGGAAGGGTAAATTGGTCTTTTGGACAGAAAAGAATTTAGTTTGAAATAATATTTTGAGTTTTGGACTTAAAATGTTATAAAAACTGATTTTTGGTCATTTTACTGCAAAAGGGTAATTTGGTCATTTGACCATGTGAAGGACCAATTACGTAAAAATGTTGTTGCTTGTGGCAAAAATATAAGAAATGAAAGTTTTATGTCATAAAACTTGATAAAAGAGCCAAAAGTTCAAGAAATGGAACTTAAGGACTAAAAATGTAAACTTTGGAAGTATAAATAGAGAAGAGTTGACTCTCTCTTTGACTAGCCATTTGTGCAGCAACGGGAGGAGCAAGGAAGATACGATTTCTGCAGGTTCTTGAAGAATTGAGGTGGAAAGTTGGAATCCTAGCTTGGAATTGAAGATTTCTAAGCATATAAGGTTAGTAAATTGAATTCTAACCTAAGTTTTGTGTGTGTTCTTCTTGGGATAATCTGGAAACTGAAATTCAGTTATGATCCAAGAGGTTCAAATGAATTCTAAGCCTTAAACATGTTTATGTTGTAAGAATTCATATCAAATTGAAAGTAGGTTGCTATTATTGAAAATTTGGAACTTTGCTCAAGAACCCTAGAATACATGTTTATATGATTCAGTGGATTCTAATGAGTTCTAATGAGTTCCAAATGTTGTTAATGATGAGAATAATCAGTAGAAGTGATTAATTTTGAAGAATTTCGGTTTTTGGACCAAAATGTCAAAAACGGGAATTGTTGGAAAATGTTTGAAATATATGATTTCCATGGGTTAAAACTAGATGTTAATGAAGGGTTTTGGTCTTGGAACAAACCCCTATCGTTTAAGAAGAGAATTAAGGACTTAATAGCTGAAAATGGGAATTTGTAGCATGAAAAACGGACAAGAGAAACTGCACAGCGGCAGATAGGGTCCCGATCTCCATGGAGATAGGGTCGCGATCCGTAGGGACACGATCCACATGGAGATAGGGTCGCGATCCAGCGGCTGCATGAAAATGAGCAGATTTGCTCCTGCCTTCTGTTATGCTTTGGTCCAATTTTGAGACTTGATGCTAGACTTGTCCGTTTGACCTCAAATTTTGAACATAGGTCTAATATGATGTGAAACTTCGGGGAAAATTGTCGGAATACGTATACGACCTCCCGAAAGTACTGTAGCAAAATACGTGTATTTTGTAAAAATGTATAATTTAAAGAACGATGGTAAATGGAAAGTTTATCATCTAGACATTGTTTGTAATGTTATTACATTGGACTCTTATGCATTAGAGCCAACTGAAATAATTATTAACCTATTATCATTTGGTATATAAATGAATATATAGGTATGGGACAAAATGGTTGTGGTGCACGCAAAGGCAAGAAACAACCGGGATTTAAATACAGCTAGCATACAGGTGAGTAATCTCACTGATATCATATGTGATATATGATGATTGAATTGTTACAGGTTGAAACTAATTGGTGGGACGAAATTGATGGTTCAAAGATACATTTGACATGACAAGACTAGATAAGCCGTGAGTCTGTAATAGACAATAACGGAACTGTGAGTCGAACTTATATCGACAAGACCAGATAAGCCGTGAGTCTTTAATAGACAAGAACGGCACTGTGAGTCGAACCTATATATAGACAACAGCGGGCTAACCCGTGAGTCTAGGCAACAGCGGGCTAACCAGTGAGCCATGGTTTATTTTGATGAGCCAAACTTATATAGACAACAGCGGGCTAACCCGTGAGTCTAGGCAACAGCGGGCTAACCCGTGAGCCAAGGCAACAGCGGGCTAACCCGTGAGCCATAATTGGATGTTATATCCAAACGGTGCGGCCTTCGGGCTATGATAAACTGGTGTGGCCTTCGGGCTATGAATTAAAGGTTAAGAATGTTCCAGTGCAGCTTATATAGCTATGACCTATGGTGCGGCTTATATAGCCATGATATATAATGCAGTCCACTGTGACTAAGAAACATGGGACAGAAACAGTTAGATATGATTATATGTGCAAATAGCTGACGTGGCTTGTTAATTACAGGATACTATGATTCAGCCTGTAAGGCTACAGATTAGGATGTGAAATCCTAGAATATATGCGGTCAGCCAGTAAGGCTAGGATTCTGGATTCGATATCCAGACAATTATATTATTGTATTTTGATACATGTTATTTGCAGATTTGATTACTCACTGAGCTTTGTAGCTCATACCGTTTGTTAATGTCCCTGCAGGTTAGCATGATACTGATAGGGGACAAGATAGAGTCCGTGACTTCGGAGTGGGACTTGTAGATGCTGTATGTAGCAGCCCGGCTTCAAAGGAGACTATGGTATTTTATACTCTCCTTGATACACTTGTACCCGTGTTTATTAAAATATACCCCTTTGTTATGGTTTTATGTATTGAAATCTTGGTTTTAAATGAAAAATTTTTCAGGGGTGTTTTGTTTTAAAAGTCGGGTGTTACAAGTTGGTATCAGAGCCGTGGTTTAAGTGAACTAGGTGTCTATAGAGTAGATTCCTGGACTTAAACCCTGAGATAGTAGACATGATGCATAGTTAGGTGTATATAGTTGTTCTTATACATATATAACCTAACTGTTGCTAACTTCTGACGTATAAGAAGTATGAACTGTGAATCTTCTTGGGAGACATTTAGGGCGCGAAGCTCTAGGAAATGGATCAACCCTTTCTCAAGACTCCGTTGTACAAGGAGCAAAAGGGGACAAAAAGCAGAAAAATCCACATGACAAGCAGTAATAGCTGTAGTGGTCAGAAAAAGAAATCGGTTGCTCACCTTGGTTGATATTCAAGGTGAAAGAACAGTAGTTGAGACTACAAGGAAAGCAGAAGATAGTAGTGGACTTCTTAAAAGAAGTTATCACGAATTAGGTCTAACCTTAAAGGGAGGAGACCAGAACGAAAAGATGGTGTGACATAAGAAGTGCAGGAAAAGCACTCAGAACATTTTAGAGTTGAGACTCTATCGTTGACATGCTAAAATTGCAGAAAATGGGAGCATATTGCTCGAGTTTGTTGTATGGGACAGAAGTGATTCCATCGTGGAATTATAGATCACTTCCTTATGAAATACTCACATGCTAAATGTGGAGTAACGGGTGATGAACCCAGGAAAGAAAGAAGAAATGAATGGTTAGAAAGGACCAGTGGTATCTTGAGCATTCCAGCAGATTGTGGAAGAAGCTCGTGAGGAGACTGATATGATCTCCGATGTAATTGTTCAAAATATAACTCGTGTATGTTATATTTGATCCATAAAGCTATGCCTGGGATCGATGACTTGATGTCTTGTTGGAATATTTCATCAACGATTTTAGATGAAATTTTGGAAGCAGCTATAGCAGATAGCAAGAATGTTCTAGATATTGAACGCCTGGAAGGTAGTTTGCCTAGGATTTACGGGACCATTTTCCCTATAAATCTGAAGCCGATGACTACCAGTGAATTTGAAGCAATCGTGCGTAGGATTTGGTTAGCAATGAATTATGCTACCATGAATTGTAGAAATAAGAACAGTATGGTTCTTAAAACAAAAATGAAATGGATGGAAATCCTTGGTAAATGACCGTTGTTGAGAATACCGGTTATTTTCTTTGCTTAAACTCGGAAAAGAGTGATTAAAAGAATGATGTTGTAGTTGGCATACGTGATATTGGCCAAGTTAAATAAAGCAGTGATAGTGGTGTACTACTTTAAATAAATTCTCGGATGCTTCTTTTGAAAAGAACTTCCAAGATTTCTGCCAGATAGGCGAGAAAAGTTAATGATTAAAGCTGATTTTGAGAGCCGTTCCTGCTACTTAGGCTCTAGATTGATTTGCGTCTGTAGAGATGGCAGAGTTGGAAAATAACTAGAAGAAATTTTTGTACTAGGGTCTCTTATGACCGTATGTGTCATCGTATGGAGCCTTATCTTATCTGAAAAGAAGAAGGACAAGTTGATGCATATGTGCATTGACGAATGAGAATCTGATATTCTCGAAACCAGATCGAATATGAGGTACATTTGTACCAGATATTGGAGTTAATTCACTAAGTAAGTGATGTGTAAAATCCTCCAAGTATGAAAATTTGAATAAAAGAAGTTTCATATTCTTTGGGCATGTAAATAATGCCAGAGATGATAAAGTAGATTCAGTGGAAATGATGTTGTGACTAAACAGAAACCGCCTTGGAATCTGACTAAAATTAGTAGTTTCCTTTGATTGGCGGGTTAACTTAGGAGAGTTGTAGAAAACTGCTCCTTGATTGCTGTTCAGTTGACTAAGGTTGACTAAGAAAAGTGAAAAGTTTGAGTGGATAGAAAGACCACAGATATCTAGTAAAGGTTTGGAATAAACCTTGTGTGAACCTCTGACGTTAGCAATGATGCTAAGCGGAGAAGATAAATTGGATTATAGAAATGCATCCAGATTTAACTGTAAGTGCATGATATTGCAGTAGCAATTATGACTTGGCATTGAAGCTTTAAAGACACTACTTGTATGGTGTAAGGCTTACCTTGTATAAGGATCATAAAAGTTTGAAATACTTAGTTGATCAAAAAGAAGCTAGATATGAGATAAATGAGATAGATGGGTTACTTAGAGATTTCAGGTATGAAATCCTGTAACATCTTGAAAAGGGACAGATGTGGCTATAGGTGCCTTGAATCGAAAAGAGTAACCTTTGAAGGTTACATTCACATGTATGAATGTGGCAAATCGATTACCTGAATTGATTCGGGTAGCACAGAAAGAAGTGTGCAAGTCTGTAAATGAATAAATGATTGGATACTAGAAGACGTTAGTTGGAATATCACAGTGAATTAAAACCCTTGGTGGTTGTGAATGTGGATTCCAAAGCAAATGGAAACATGAAAATCATCTTGAAAAGATGTATTTTGCACTAGATATGGAGTATACCCGGAACAATACCAGACTGGATAGGTCGATAAAACCTATGTGTTGGTGGCCGGGACAGAAGAAAGGTAGTGAAAGAGGTATGAAAAGTATTTGACTTGTACGTAAAGTAAAGTCAAACCGGTAGAAACTTGCGAAGAAATTTACTCGTGGTTGGCCCCAGAGAAGAAATGGGACAACATTGTGATAGACTTTGCAATAAAGTCTCTGTAAGTACCGTCTATTGATGAACAAAATGATCTGATGATTCAGACTTTAGAAGATGTGCTTGAAAATAGCACAGCAGACCCTAGTGGAAGATGAGAAGATTGTATATCTCTGATAGAATTTGCAAGAAATAGCAGCTTTCATGCTTGTAGTTTGGTGACTTATATGAGGAATGGTATGGAATACCATGTTATCCTCCGATTTATTGGATTGAAGATGTGATAAAGCCGTTGGCTAGATCCTAGTTTGTTGCACAAACTGAAGAAAAGACTTGATGAGTACGAACAAAATTGAAGAATGGTTAAGAAATTATAAAGTGGTATGTGAATCGCCGAATATAAGCCTTTAAAATTCCAAGTAAAGGAATATGGTAGCATTGAAAGTAATCCTTTGGAAAGGTTAAAATCTGTTTGGGACGACAAAAAAGAAATTATGTATTGATAATTTCCAACAAATTCATTAAGATGAAATGAAGATAGATACGTAGATAAGGTACCCGGGACAACCGGAGGAATGATATGCAAACTGTGATATAAGCACGAGATAAGAAGACTAGTATGGTTAAGTGCTTAGGCAATACCATATAGATTCCGAGATGATGCGGAAGACCGAAAGTGAAATGAGGGAGACATACCCTCAACTCTTTGTATGATTTCGGGGACGAAATCTTTTGAAGGAGGGGAGAATTTGTAACGCCAAGACACTCTTTTTATGTAATTATAATAAAAAGGGTAAAAAGGTCATTTTACCTTGGAAGGGTAAATTGGTCTTTTGGACAGAAAAGAATTTAGTTTGAAATAATATTTTGAGTTTTGGACTTAAAATGTTATAAAAACTGATTTTTGGTCATTTTACCGCAAAAGGGTAATTTGGTCATTTGACCATGTGAAGGACCAATTACGTAAAAATGTTGTTGCTTGTGGCAAAAATATAAGAAATGAAAGTTTTATGTCATAAAACTTGATAAAAGAGCCAAAAGTTCAAGAAATGGAACTTAAGGACTAAAAATGTAAACTTTGGAAGTATAAATAGAGAAGAGTTGACTCTCTCTTTGACTAGCCATTTGTGCAGCAACGGGAGGAGCAAGGAAGATACGATTTTTGCAGGTTCTTGAAGAATTGAAGTGGAAAGTTGGAATCCTAGCTTGGAATTGAAGATTTCTAAGCATATAAGGTTAGTAAATTGAATTCTAACCTAAGTTTTGTGTGTGTTCTTCTTGGGATAATCTGGAAACTGAAATTCAGTTATGATCCAAGAGGTTCAAATGAATTCTAAGCCTTAAACATGTTTATGTTGTAAGAATTCATATCAAATTGAAAGTAGGTTGCTATTATTGAAAATGTGGAACTTTGCTCAAGAACCCTAGAATACATGTTTATATGATTCAGTGGATTCTAATGAGTTCTAATGAGTTCCAAATGTTGTTAATGATGAGAATAATCAGTAGAAGTGATTAATTTTGAAGAATTTCGGTTTTTGGACCAAAATGTCAAAAACGGGAATTGTTGGAAAATGTTTGAAATATATGATTTCCATGGGTTAAAACTAGATGTTAATGAAGGGTTTTGGTCTTGGAACAAACCCCTATCGTTTAAGAAGAGAATTAAGGACTTAATAGCTGAAAATGGGAATTTGTAGCATGAAAAACGGACAAGAGAAACTGCACAGCGGCAGATAGGGTCCTGATCTCCATGGAGATAGGGTCGCGATCCGTAGGGACGCGATCCACATGGAGATAGGGTCGCGATCCAGCGGCTGCATGAAAATGAGCAGATTTGCTCCTGCCTTCTGTTATGCTTTGGTCCAATTTTGAGACTTGATGCTAGACTTGTCCGTTTGACCTCAAATTTTGAACATAGGTCTAATATGATGTGAAACTTCGGGGAAAATTGTCGGAATACGTATACGACCTCCCGAAAGTACTGTAGCAAAATACGTGTATTTTGTAAAAATGTATAATTTAAAGAAAGATGGTAAATGGAAAGTTTATCATCTAGACATTGTTTGTAATGTTATTACATTGGACTCTTATGCATTAGAGCCAACTGAAATAATTATTAACCTATTATCATTTGGTATATAAATGAATATATAGGTATGGGACAAAATGGTTGTGGTGCACGCAAAGGCAAGAAACAACCGGGATTTAAATACAGCTAGCATACAGGTGAGTAATCTCACTGATATCATATGTGATATATGATGATTGAATTGTTACAGGTTGAAACTAATTGGTGGGACGAAATTGATGGTTCAAAGATACATTTGACATGACAAGACCAGATAAGCCGTGAGTCTGTACTAGACAATAACGGAACTGTGAGTCGAACTTATATCGACAAGACCAGATAAGCCGTGAGTCTTTAATAGACAAGAACGGCACTGTGAGTCGAACCTATATATAGACAACAGCGGGCTAACCCGTGAGTCTAGGCAACAGCGGGCTAACCAGTGAGCCATGGTTTATTTTGATGAGCCAAACTTATATAGACAACAGCGGGCTAACCCGTGAGTCTAGGCAACAGCGGGCTAACCCGTGAGCCAAGGCAACAGCGGGCTAACCCGTGAGCCATAATTGGATGTTATATCCAAACGGTGCGGCCTTCGGGCTATGATAAACTGGTGTGGCCTTCGGGCTATGAATTAAAGGTTAATAATGTTCCAGTGCAGCTTATATAGCTATGACCTATGGTGCGGCTTATATAGCCATGATATATAATGCAGTCCACTGTGACTAAGAAACATGGGACAGAAACAGTTAGATATGATTATATGTGCAAATAGCTGACGTGGCTTGTTAATTACAGGATACTATGATTCAGCCTGTAAGGCTACAGATTAGGATGTGAAATCCTAGAATATATGCGGTCAGCCAGTAAGGCTAGGATTCTGGATTCGATATCCAGACAATTATATTATTGTATTTTGATACATGTTATTTGCAGATTTGATTACTCACTGAGCTTTGTAGCTCATACCGTTTGTTAATGTCCCTGCAGGTTAGCATGATACTGATAGGGGACAAGATAGAGTCCGTGACTTCGGAGTGGGACTTGTAGATGCTGTATGTAGCAGCCCGGCTTCAAAGGAGACTATGGTATTTTATACTCTCCTTGATACACTTGTACCCGTGTTTATTAAAATATACCCCTTTGTTATGGTTTTATGTATTGAAATCTTGGTTTTAAATGAAAAATTTTTCAGGGGTGTTTTGTTTTAAAAGCCGGGTGTTACAAGTTGGTATCAGAGCCGTGGTTTAAGTGAACTAGGTGTCTATAGAGTAGATTCCTGGACTTAAACCCTGAGATAGTAGACATGATGCATAGTTAGGTGTATATAGTTGTTCTTATACATATATAACCTAACTGTTGCTAACTTCTGACGTATAAGAAGTATGAACTGTGAATCTTCTTGGGAGACATTTAGGGCGCGAAGCTCTAGGAAATGGATCAACCCTTTCTCAAGACTCCGTTGTACAAGGAGCAAAAGGGGACAAAAAGCAGAAAAATCCACATGACAAGCAGTAATAGCTGTAGTGGTCAGAAAAAGAAATCGGTTGCTCACCTTGGTTGATATTCAAGGTGAAAGAACAGTAGTTGAGACTACAAGGAAAGCAGAAGATAGTAGTGGACTTCTTAAAAGAAGTTATCACAAATTAGGTCTAACCTTAAAGGGAGGAGACCAGAACGAAAAGATGGTGTGACATAAGAAGTGCAGGAAAAGCACTCAGAACATTTTAGAGTTGAGACTCTATCGTTGACATGCTAAAATTGCAGAAAATGGGAGCATATTGCTCGAGTTTGTTGTATGGGACAGAAGTGATTCCAGCGTGGAATTATAGATCACTTCCTTATGAAATACTCACATGCTAAATGTGGAGTAACGGGTGATGAACCCAGGAAAGAAAGAAGAAATGAATGGTTAGAAAGGACCAGTGGTATCTTGAGCATTCCAGCAGATTGTGGAAGAAGCTCGTGAGGAGACTGATATGATCTCCGATGTAATTGTTCAAAATATAACTCGTGTATGTTATATTTGATCCATAAAGCTATGCCTGGGATCGATGACTTGATGTCTTGTTGGAATATTTCATCAACGATTTTAGATGAAATTTTGGAAGCAGCTATAGCAGATAGCAAGAATGTTCTAGATATTGAACGCCTGGAAGGTAGTTTGCCTAGGATTTACGGGACCATTTTCCCTATAAATCTGAAGCCGATGACTACCAGTGAATTTGAAGCAATCGTGCATAGGATTTGGTTAGCAATGAATTATGCTACCATGAATTGTAGAAATAAGAACAGTATGGTTCTTAAAACAGAAATGAAATGGAAGGAAATCCTTGGTAAATGACCGTTGTTGAGAATACCGGTTATTTTCTTTGCTTAAACTCGGAAAAGAGTGATTAAAAGAATGATGTTGTAGTTGGCATACGTGATATTGGCCAAGTTAAATAAAGCAGTGATAGTGGTGTACTACTTTAAATAAATTCTCGGATGCTTCTTTTGAAAAGAACTTCCAAGATTTCTGCCAGATAGGCGAGAAAAGTTAATGATTAAAGCTGATTTTGAGAGCCGTTCCTGCTACTTAGGCTCTAGATTGATTTGCGTCTGTAGAGATGGCAGAGTTGGAAAATAACTAGAAGAAATTTTTGTACTAGGGTCTCTTATGACCGTATGTGTCATCGTATGGAGCCTTATCTTATCTGAAAAGAAGAAGGACAAGTTGATGCATATGTGCATTGACGAATGAGAATCTGATATTCTCGAAACCAGATCGAATATGAGGTACATTTGTACCAGATATTGGAGTTAATTCACTAAGTAAGTGATGTGTAAAATCCTCCAAGTATGAAAATTTGAATAAAAGAAGTTTCATATTCTTTGGGCATGTAAATAATGCCAGAGATGATAAAGTAGATTCAGTGGAAATGATGTTGTGACTAAACAGAAACCGCCTTGGAATCTGACTAAAATTAGTAGTTTCCTTTGATTGGCGGGTTAACTTAGGAGAGTTGTAGAAAACTGCTCCTTGATTGCTGTTCAGTTGACTAAGGTTGACTAAGAAAAGTGAAAAGTTTGAGTGGATAGAAAGACCACAGATATCTAGTAAAGGTTTGGAATAAACCTTGTGTGAAAAACCCATTATAACCCTTCATAATGGTGTATAACCCATCATAACCTTAATAATGGTCCATAACCCTTCACAACCCTTTCTAATTGTCCATAAACCATACAAACCATCATAATGGTCCATAACCCATCACAACCCTTCATAATTGACCATAACCCATCACAACCCTTTGTAATGGTCGATACCCATCACAACCCTTCATAATTAACCATAACCTATCACAACCCTTCATAATGGCCCAAAACCCATTATAACCCTTCATAATGGTGTATAACCCATCATAACCTTAATAATGGTCCAAAACCCTTCACAACCCTTTCTAATGCTCCATAACCCATCACAACCCTTCATAATTGACCATAACCCATCACAACTCTTCATAATGGTCCAAAACCCTGCACAACCATTCATAATTGACCATAAGCTATCACAACCCTTCATAATGGTCAATAACCCATCATAATCCTTCATAATGGTACATAACCAATCACAACCTTCATAATAGTCCATAACCCATACAACCCTTCATAATGGTCCATAACCCATCACAACTTTTTTAATGGTCCATAACCCATCACAACCCTTGACAAGTGACCATAACCCATCACAACCTTCATAATAGTCCATAACCCATACAACCCTTCATAATTGAGCATGACCCATCACAACTCTTCATAATGGTCCAAAACCCTACACAATCATTCATAGTTGACCATAAGCTATCACAACCCTTCATAATGGTCAATAACCCATCATAATCCTTCATAATGGTATAAAACCCATCACAACCTTCATAACAGTCCATAACTCATACAACCCTTCATAATGTCCATAACCCATCACAACCTTTTTTAATGGTCCAAAACCCATCACAACCCTTGACAAGTGACCATAACCCAATACAACCTTCATAATAGTCCATAACCCATACAACCCTTCATAATAATGCATAACCCAACACAACCCTTTCAATTGTCCATAACCCATCCCAACCCTTCATAATTAACCATAACACATCACAACCCTTCATATGATCCATAACCCAACACAACCCTTAAAATAGTCCATAAGCTTTCACAACCCTTCATAAGTAACAATAACCCATCACAACCCTTCATAATGGTCCATAACGCATCGTAACCCTTCATAATGGTCAATAACCCATAACAACCCTTGGTAATGGTCCATAACCCATCACGACCCTTCATAATTGATGATAACCTATCACAACCCTTCATAATGGTCCATATCCAATCATAACCCTTCATAATGGTCCATAACCCATCACAACCTTCATAATAGTCCATAAACAAAACAACCCTTCATAATGGTCCATAACCCATCACAACCTTTTTTAATGGTCCATAACCCATCACAACCCTTGACAAGTGACCAGATGCCATCACAACCTTCATAATAGTCCATAACCCATACAACCCTTCATAATAATGCATAACCCAACACAACCCTTTCAATTGTCCATAACCCATCACAATCCTTCATAATTGACCATAACACATCACAACCCTTCATATGGTCCATAACCCAACACAACCCTTTCTATAGTCCTTAAGCTATCACAACCCTTCATAAGTAACAATAACCCATCACAGCCCTTCATAATGGTCCATAATGTATCGCAACCCTTCATAATGGTCTATAACCCATCACAACCCTTGGTAATGGTCCATAACCCATCACAACCCTTCATAATTGACGATAACCTATCACAACCCTTCATAATGGTCTATATCCCATCATAAGCCTTCATAATGGTCCATAACCCATCACAACCTTCATAATGGTCCATAACCCATCACAACCCTTTATAACGGACCATAAATCATCATAACCCTTCATAATTGACCAACACCCATCACAACCCTTTATAATGGTCAATAACCCAGCACAACCCTTTATATGGTCCATAACCCATCATAACCCTTCATAATTGACCATCACCTATCACACCCCTTATAATGGTCAATAACCCATCATAATCGTACAAAATGGTCCATCACCCATCAGAACCTTCATAATAGTACATAACCAATACAACCCTTCTTAATGGTCCATAACCCATCACAACCAATTCTAATGGAGCATAACCCATCACAACCTTTCATAATTGACCATAACCCGTCACAAACATTCATAATGGTCCGTATGCCAGCACAACCCTTTATATGGTCCATAACCCATCACACCCTTTCATAATTAACCATAACCCATCACAACCCTTCATAATGGTCCATACCCATACAACCCTTCTTACTGGTCCATAACCCATCACAACCTTTTCTAATGGTGCATAACCCATCACAACCTTTAATAATAGATCATAACCCGTCACAAACCTTCATAATGGTCCATATCCCAACACAACCCTTTCTATGGTCTATAACCCGTCACGACCCTTCATAATTAACCATAACCCATCACAACCCTTCATAATGGTCCATAAACCATCGCAACCCTTCATAATGGTCCATAACCCATCCTAACCATTCATAATTGTCCATAAACCATACAAACCTCCATAATGGTCCATAACCCATCACAACCCTTCATAATTGACCATAACCCATCACAACCCTTTGTAATGCTCGATAACCCATCACAACCGTTCATAATTAACCATAAACTATCACAACCCTTCATAATGGGCCATTACCCATTATAACCCTTCATAATGGTGTATAACCCATCACAACCTTAATAATGGTCCATAACCCTTTGCAACCCTTTCTAATGCTCCATAACCCATCACAACCCTTCATAATTGACCATAACCCATCACAACTCTTCATAATGGTCCAAAACCCTGCACAACCATTCATAATTGACCATAAGCTATCATAACCCTTCATAATGGTCAATAACCCATCATAATCGTTCATAATGGTACATAACCTATCACAACCTTCATAATAGTCCATAAACTAAACAACCCATCATAATGGTCCATAACCCATCACAACCTTCATAATAGTCCATAACCCATACAACCTTTCATAATAATGCATAACCCAACACAACCCTTTCAATTGTCCATAACCCAACACAACCCTTCATAATTCACCATAACACATCACAACCCTTCATATGGTCCATAACCTAACACAACCCTTTCTATACTCTATAAGCTATCACAACCCTTCATAAGTAACAATAACCCATCACAACCCTTCATAAGTAACAATAACCCATCACAACCCTTCATAAAGGTCCATAACGCATCGCAACCCTTCATAATGGTCTATAACCCATCACAACCCTTGGTAATGGTCCATAACCCATCACAACCCTTCATAATTGACGATAACCTATCACAACCCTTCATAATGGTCCATATCCCATCATAAGCCTTCATAATGGTCTATAACCCATCACAACCTTAATAATGGTCCATAACCCATCACAACCCTTTATAATGGTCCATAAACCATCACAACACTTCATAATTGACCAACACCCATCACAACCCTTCATAATGGTCCATAACCCAGCACAACCCTTTCTATGGTCCATAACCGATCATAACCCTTCATAATTGACCATCACCTATCACACCCATTATAATGGTCAATAACCCATCATAATCGTACAAAATGGTCCATCACCCATCACAACCTTCATAATAGTATATAACCAATACAACCCTTCTTAATGGTCCAACACCCATCACAACCTTTTCTAATGGAGCATAACCCATCACAACCATACATAATTGACCATAACTCGTCACAAAAATTCATAATGGTCCGTATGCCAGCACAACCCTTTCTATGGTCCATAACCCATCACAACCCTTCATAATTAACCATAACCCATCACAACCCTTTTAATGGTCAATAACCCATCATAATCGTTCATAATGGTACATAACCTATCACAACCTTCATAATAGTCCATAAACCAAACAACCCTTCATAATGGTCCATAACCCATCAGAACCTTTTTTAATGGTCCATAACCTATCACAACCCTTGACAAGTGACCATAACCCATCACAACCCTTTCAATTGTCCATAACCCATCACAACCCTTCATAATTGACCATAACACATCACAACCCTTCATATGGTCTATAACCCAACACAAGCCTTTCTATAGTCCATAAGCTATCACAACCCTTCATAAGTAACAATAACCCATCACAACCCTTCATAATGGTCCATAACCCATCACAACCCTTCATAATTGACCATAACCCATCACAACCCTTTGTAATAATCGATAACCCATCACAACCGTTCATAATTAACCATAAACTATCACAACCCTTCATAATGGGCCATAACCCATTATAACCCTTTATAATGGTGTATAACCCATCACAGCCTTAATACGGGTCCATAACCCTTCACAACCCTTTCTATTGCTCCTTAACCAATCACAACCCTTCATAATTGACCATAACATATCACAACTCTTCATAATGGTCCAAAACCCTGCACAACCATTCATAATTGACCATAAGCTATCACAACCCTTCATAATGGTCAATAACCCATCATAATCCTTCATAATGGTACATAACCCATCACAACCTTCATAATAGTCCATAACCCATACAACCATTCATAATGGTCCACAACCCATCATAGCCTTTTTTAATGGTCCATAACCCATCACAACCCTTGACAAGCGACCATAACCCATCACAACCTTCATAATAGTCCATAACCCATAGAACCCTTCATAATAATGCGTAACCCAACACAACCCTTTCAATTGTCCATAACCCTTCACAACCCTTCATAATTGACCATAACACATCACAACCCTTCATCTGGTCCATAACCCAACACAACCCTTTCTATAGTCTATAAGCTATCACAACCCTTCATAAGTAACAATAACCCATCACAACCTTTTATAATGGTATATAACGCATTGCAACCCTTCATAATGGTCTATAACCCATCACAACTGTTGGTAATGGTCCATAACCCATCACAACCCTTTATAATTTACGATAACCTATCACAACCCTTCATGATGGTCCATATCCCATCATAACCCTTCATAATGCTCCATAACCCATCACAACCTTCATAATGGTCCATAACCCATCACAACCCTTTATAATGGTCCATAAACCATCACAACCTTTCATAATTGTCCAACACCCATCACAACCCTTCATAACGGTCCATAACCCAGCAAAACCCTTTCTATGGTCCATAACCCATCATTACCCTTTATAATTGACCATCACCTATCACAACCCTTCATAATGGTGAATAACCCATCATAATCCTACATAATGGTACATCACCCATCACAACCTTCATAATATTACATAACCCATACAACCCTTCTTAATGATCCATAACCTATCACAACCTTTTCTAATGGAGCATAACCCATCACAACCTTTCATAATTGACCATAACCCGTCACAAACCTTCATAATGGTCTATATCCCAACACAACCCTTTCTATGGTCCATAACCCATCACAACCCTTCATAATTAACCATAACCCATCACAACCCTTCATAATGGTCCATAACCCATCACAACCCGTCATAATGGTCCATAACCTATCCCAACCATTCATAATTGTCCATAAACCATCACAACCCTTCATAATTGACCATAACCCATCACAACCCTTTGTAATGGTCGATAACCCATCACAACCCTTCATAATTAACCATAACCTATCACAACCCTTCATAATGGGCCATAACCCATTACAACCCTTCATAATAGTTTATAATCCCTTAATAATGGTCCATAACCTTTCACAACCCTTTCTAATGCTCCATAACCCATCACAACCCTTTATAATTGAGCGTGACCCATCACAACTGTTCATAATGGTCGAAAACCCTGCATAACCATTCATAGTTGACCATAAACCATCACAACCCTTCATAATTGACCAACACCCATCACAACCCTTCATAATGGTCAATAACGCAGCACAACCCTTTTTATGGTCCATAACCCATCATAACCCTTCATAATTGACCATCACCAATCACACCCCTTATAATGGTCAATAACCCATCATAATCGTACAAAATGGTCCATCACCCATCACAACCTTCATAATAGTACATAACCAATAACCCATCACAACCTTTTCTAATGGAGCATAACCCATCACAACCTTTCATAATTGACCATAACCCGTCACAAACATTCATAATGGTCCGTATGCCAACACAACCCTTTATATGGTCCATAACCCATCACAACCCTTCATAATTAACCATAACCCATCACAACCCTTCATAATGGTCCATACCCATACAACCCTTCTTACTGGTCCATAACCCATCACAACCTTTTCTAATGGTGCATAACCCATCACAACCTTTAATAATTGATCATAACCCATCACAAACCTTCATAATGGTCCATATCCCAACACAACCCTTTCTATGGTCTATAACCCATCACGACCCTTCATAATTAACCATAACCCGTCACAATCCTTCATAATGGTCCATAAACCATCGCAACCCCTTCATAATGGTCCATAACCCATCCTAACCATTCATAATTGTCCACAAACCATAGAAACCTCCATAATGGTCCATAACCCATCACAACCCTTCATAATTGACCATAACCCATCACAACCCTTTGTAATGGTCGATAACCCATCACAACCGTTCATAAATAACCATAAACTATCACAACCCTTCATAATAGGCCATAACCCATTATAACCCTTCATAATGGTGTATAACCCATCACAACCTTAATAATGGTCCATAACCCTTCGCAACCCTTTCTAATACTCCATAACCCATCACAACCCATCATAATTGACCATAACCCATCACAACTCTTCATAATGGTCCAAAACCCTGCACAACGATTCATAATTGACCATAAGCTATCACAACCCTTCATAATGGTCAATAACCCATCATAATCGTTCATAATGGTACATAACCTATCACAACCTTCATAATAGTCCATAAACCAAACAACCCATCATAATGGTCCATAACCCATCACAACCTTTTTTAATGGTCCATAACCCATCACAACCCTTGATAAGTGACCATAACCCATCACAACCTTCATAATAGTCCATAACCCATACAACCCTTCATAATAATGCATAACCCAACACAACCCTTTCAATTGTCCATAAACCATCACAACCCTTCATAATTGACCATAACATATCACAGCCCTTCATATGGTTCATAACCCAACACAACCCTTTCTATAGTCCATAAGCTATCACAACCCTTCATAAGTAACAATAACCCATCACAACCCTTCATAATGGTCCATAATGCATTGCAACCCTTCATAATGGTCTATAACCCATCAGAACCCTTGGTAATGGTCCATAACCCATCACAACCCTTTATAATTGACGATAACCTATCACAACCCTTCATAATGGTCCATATCCCATCATAAGCCTTTATAATGGTCCATAACCCATCACAACCTTCATAATGGTCCATAACCCATCACAACCCTTTATAATGCTCCATAAACCATCACAACCCTTCATAATTGACCGACACCCATCACAACCCTTCATAATGGTCCATAACCCAACACAACCCTGTCTATGGTCCATAACCCATCATAACCCTTAATAATTGACCATCACCTATCACACCCCTTATAATGGTCAATAACCCATCATAATCGTACAAAATGGTCCATCACCCATCACAACCTTCACAATAGTACATAACCAATACAACCCTTCTTAATGGTCCATAACCCATCACAACCTTTTCTAATGGAGCATAACCCATCACAACCTTACATAATTGACCATATCCCGTCACAAACATTCATAATGGTCCGTATGCCAGCACAACCCTTTTTATGGTCCATAACCCATCACAACCCTTCATAATTAACTATAACCCATCATGACCCTTCATAATGGTCAATAACCCATCATAATCATTCATAATGGTACATAACCTATCATAACCTTCATAATAGTCCATAAACCAAACAACCCTTCATAATGGTTCATAACCCATCACAACCTTTTTTAATGGTTGTAAGACCCGTTCCACCGAGGCGCGGCTCGGGAAGGATCTGGATACGCGAGTGATTTTGTACGAGCGGCGCGGCTCGGTAAAATCCGCGGCGCGGTGCGCCGCAGTCATGAAAAACCCTAATTCGGATTTAAACACCTATATAAAGGGTCCCAGCCCTAGGGTTCGTGTTTTTGGAAGTTCTCTGGAGTGGGGTCGACAAGTTTCAGCAGAGACTCTTTGGTTCGAGACTTTGGAGGTTTTTGGAGATTAGAAGAGGGAGATGCAACGCGAGAAAGGCTTGCGACGGATCGTAGGCATCACTCCGCTTTTCAGAAGTAAGGTAAGAAGATTTACCTTTCTGACTTTCCTTTTTACCTCGTCATGGGGTATTACCCATTGGTTTGTAGCCTTAGATGACTTGTAACAATTAGGGTTTGGACCAAGGACATGCATGGACTTGCATGTCCATAAGGAAGTGACCTTAGGGTAGTTTATGATCCCAGGAAGGGTTTAGAAAGGAACCCTAGCCGATTGATGTACTGTTAAGCGCTAATAACATTTTGGAATGTTACGAGCCACGACGCGGACTGGCTATGTCAGCGGCGCAGACTCGGCTGAATTCCCGTAATTATGCGATGGTAGCCGCGGCGCGTAGGGTGAGGAGCCACGCCGCGGCGAGCGACTGTTTGACCAAAAGGTTTGGTTTTGACCCTGGTTTGGTGGCAAACGTTGGGTTTGACCTTTAGGTAAGTCTATAAGAGTTTGGCCAGTACTTAATATGTTGTATATGTGGGATTTAGGTGATCAGACGAGCCTAGTTTGGGATATTAGCGATTATCCGGACGGTTGTGATTCAGGTGAGTATCCTCACCTTACTATATGATGTTGCATGTTAGGCATCTTGTGTGTTGTTTACAGTTATATGATTTGCTCTATATCTGTGGTTATTTGTTGTTGGGCTCAGTACTGATGCGTGTCCCCTCGTAGCTGTTGTATGGCGAGTTGGACTATTGCCTTGTCCCATAGCTGTTGTATGATGGGCTGGGCCATAACCGGGAACCCATAGCTGTTGTATGATGGGTAGAACCTTCCCGTGTCCATAACTGTTGTATGATGGACGCCCGTAGCTGTTGTATGGCGGGTAGGGTCGGGTCGTTCTCGAGGACGGGTTGTTTAATGTGTGGGCATGTATGGCAATTTGTGGAACTCACTAAGCTTTATGATTACCCGTTGATTTTAAAACATTTTCAGGTACTTCAGTTGATAAAGGGGTGAGCTCGGCGTGACGGCGGCGCATCGCACATTTATGATTTGCAGTTATATTATTAAATAAGATTTATATAATTATGGGACGTATACACTCTGATAATAGTTTTGATGAACACCGCTTAAGCATGTTAATAAGATTATCTATGTTTTTACTTACATTTTTAAAGAAAATTTTTGATTGAAAATTGGGGTGTTACAATGGTCCATAACCCATCACAACCCTTGACAAGTGACCATAACCCATCACAACCTTCATAATAGTCCATGACCCATACAACCCTTCATAATAATGCATAACCCAACACAACCCTTTCAATTGTCCATAACCCATCGCAACCCTTCATAATTGACCATAACACATCACAACCCTTCATATGGTCTATAACCCAACACAAGCCTTTCTATAGTCCATAAGCTATCATAACCCTTCATAAGTAACAATAACCCATCACAACCCTTCATAATGGTCCATAACCCATCACAACCCTTCATAATTGACCATAACCCATCACAACCCTTTGTAATGGTCGATAACCCATCACAACCGTTCATAATTAACCATAAACTATCACAACCCTTCATAATGGGCCATAACCCATTATAACCCTTCATAATGGTGTATAACCCATCACAACCTTAATAATGGTCCATAACCCTTCACAACCCTTTCTAATGCTCCTTAACCCATCACAACCCATCATAATTGACCATAACCCATCACAACTCTTCATAATGGTCCAAAACCCTGCACAACCATTGATAACTGACCATAAGCTATCACAACCCTTCATAATGGTCAATATCCCATCATAATCGTTCATAATGGTACATAATCTATCACAACCTTCATAATAGTCCATAAACCAAACAACCCTTCATAATGGTACAAAACCCATCACAGCCTTTTTTAATGGTCCATAACCCATCACAACCCTTGACAAGTGACCATAACCCATCACAACCTTCATAATAGTCCATAACCCATACAACCCTTCATAATAATGCATAACCCAACACAACCCTTTCAATTATCCATAACCCATCACAACCCTTCATAATTGACCATAACACATCACAACCCTTCATATGGTCCATAACCCAACACAACCCTTTCTATAGTCTATAAGCTATCACAACCCTTCATAAGTAACAATAACCCATCACAACCCTTCATAATGGTCCATAATGCATCGCAACCCTTCATAATGGTCTATAACCCATCACAACCCTTGGTAATGGTCCATAACCCATCACAACCCTTCATAATTGACGATAACCTATCACAACCCTTCATAATGGTCCATATCCCATCATAAGCATTCATAATGGTCCATAACCCGTCACAACCTTCATAATGGTCCATAACCCATCACAACCCTTTATAATGGTCTATAAACCATCACAACCCTTCATAATTGACCAACACCCATCACAACCCTTTATAATGGTCCATAACCCAGCACAACCCTTTCTATGGTCCATAACCCATCATAACCCTTCATAATTGATCATCACCTATCACACCCCTTATAATGGTCAATAACCCATCATAATCGTATAAAATGGTCCATCACCCATCACAACCTTCATAATAGTACATAACCAATACAACCCTTCTTAATGGTCCATAACCCATCACAACCTTTTCTAATGGAGCATAACCCATCACAACCTTTCATAATTGACCATAACCCGTCACAAACATTCATAATGGTCCGTATGCCAGCACAACCCTTTCTATGGTCCATAACCCATCACAACCCTTCATAATTAACCATAACCCATCAAAACCCTTCATAATGGTCCATACCCATATAACCCTTCTTAATGGTCCATAACCCATCACAACCTTTTCTAATGGAGCATAACCCATGACAACCTTTCATAATTGACCATAACCCGTCACAAACATTCATAATGGTCTATATCCCAGCACAATCCTTTCTATGGTCCATAACCTATCACAACCCTTTATAATTGACCATAACCCATCATAACCCTTTGTAATGGTCGATAACCCATCACAAGCATTCATAATTAACCATAAACTATCACAACCCTTCATAATGGGCCATAACCGATTAGAACCCTTCATAATGGAGTACAACCCATCACAACCTTAATAATGGTCCATAACCCTTCACAACCCTTTCTAATGCTCCATAACCTATCACAACCCTTCATAATTGACTATAACCCATCAGAACTCTTCATAATGGTCCAAAACCCTACACAACCATTCATAATTGACCATAAGCTATCACAACCCTTCATAATGGTCAATAACCCATCATAATCGTTAATAATGGTACATAACCTATCACAACCTTCATAATAGTCCATAAACCAAACAACCCTTTATAATGGTCCATAACCCATCACAACCTTTTTTAATGGTCCATAACCCATCACAACCCTTGAAAAGTGACCATAACCCATCACAACCTTCATAATAGTCCATGACCCATACAACCCTTCATAATAATGCATAACCCAACACAACCCTTTCAATGGTCCATAACCCATCATAACCCTTCATAATTGACCATAACACATCACAACCCTTCATATGGTCTATAACACAACACAAGCCTTTCTATAGTCCATAAGCTATCACAACCCTTCATAAGTAACAATAACCCATCAAAACCCTTCATAATGATCCATAACGCATGACAACCCTTCATAATGGTCTATAACCCATCACAACCCTTGGTAATAGTCCATAACCCATCACAACCCTTCATAACTGACGATAACCTATCACAACCCTTCATAATGGTCCATATCCCATCATAAGCCTTCATAATGGTCCATAACCCATCACAACCTTCATAATGGTCCATAACCCATCACAACCCATTATAATGGTCCATAAACCATCACAACCCTTCATAATTGACCAACACCCATCACAACTCTTCATAATGGTCCAAAACCCTGCACAACCATTCATAATTGACCATAAGCTATCACAACCCTTCATAATGGTCAATAACCCATCATAATCGTTCATAATGGTACATAACCAATCACAACCTTCATAATAGTCTATAAACCAAACAACCCTTCATAATGGTCCATAACCCATCACAACCCTTGACAAATGACCATAACCCATCACAACCTTCATAAGAATCCATAACCCATACAACCCTTCATAATAATGCATAACCCAACACAACCCTTTCAATTGTCCATAACCCATCACAACCCCTCATAATTGACCATAACAAATCACAACCCTTCATATGGTCCATAACCTAACACAACCCTTTCTATAGTCCATAAGCTATCACAACGCTTCATAAGTAACAATAACGAATCACAACCCTTCATAATGGTCCATAATGCATCGCAACCCTTCATAATGGTCTATAACCCATCACAACCCTTGGTAATGGTCCATAACCCATCACAACCCTTCATAATTGACGATAACCTATCACAACCCTTCATAATGGTCCATATCCCATCATAAGCATTCATAATGGTCCATAACCCATCACAACCTTCATAATGGTCCATAACCCATCACAACCCTTTATAATGGTCCATAAACCATCACAACCCTTCATAATTGACCAACACCCATCACAACCCTTCATAATGGTCCATAACCCAGCACAACCCTTTCTATGGTCCATAACCCATCATAACCCTTCATAATTGATCATCACCTATCACACCCCTTATAATGGTCAATAACCCATCATAATCGTACAAAATGGTCCATCACCCATCACAACCTTCATAATAGTACATAACCAATACAATCCTTCTTAATGGTCCATAACCCATCACAACCTTTTCTAATGGAGCATAACCCATCACAACCTTTCATAATTGACCATAACCCGTCACAAACATTCATAATGGTCCGTATGCCAGCACAACCCTTTCTATGGTCCATAACCCATCACAACCCTTCATAATTAACCATAACCCATCACAACCCTTCATAATGGTCCATACCCATATAACCCTTCTTAATGGTCCATAACCCATCACAACCTTTTCTAATGGAGCATAACCCATGACAACCTTTCATAATTGACCATAACCCGTCACAAACATTCATAATGGTCCATATCCCAGCACAATCCTTTCTATGGTCCATAACCTATCACAACCCTTTACAATTGACCATAACCCATCACAACCCTTTGTAATGGTCGATAACCCATCACAAGCATTCATAATTAACCATAAACTATCACAACCCTTCATAATGGGCCATAACCGATTAGAACCCTTCATAATGGTGTACAACCCATCACAACCTTAATAATGGTCCATAACCCTTCACAACCCTTTCTAATGCTCCATAACCCATCACAACCCTTCATAATTGACCATAACCCATCAGAACTCTTCGTAATGGTCCAAAACCCTACACAACCATTCATAATTGACCATAAGTTATCATAACCCTTCATAATGGTCAATAACCCATCATAATCGTTAATGATGGTACATAACCTATCACAACCTTCATAATAGTCCATAAACCAAACAACCCTTTATAATGGTCCATAACCCATCACAACCTTTTTTAATGGTCCATAACCCATCACAACCCTTGAAAAGTGACCATAACCCATCACAACCTTCATAATAGTCCATGACCCATACAACCCTTCATAATAATGCATAACCCAACACAACCCTTTCAATTGTCCATAACCCATCATAACCCTTCATAATTGACCATAACACATCACAACCCTTCATATGGTCTATAACCCAACACAAGCCTTTCTATAGTCCATAAGCTATCACAACCCTTCATAAGTAACAATAACCCATCAAAAACCTTCATAATGATCCATAACGCATGACAACCCTTCATAATGGTCTATAACCCATCACAACCCTTGGTAATGGTCCATAACCCATCACAACCCTTCATAACTGACAATAACCTATCACAACCCTTCATAATGGTCCATATCCCATCATAAGCCTTCATAATGGTCCATAACCCATCACAACCTTCATAATGATCCATAACCCATCACAACCCTTTATAATGGTCCATAAACCATCACAACCCTTCATAATTGACCAACACCCATCACAACTCTTCATAATGGTCCAAAACCCTGCACAACCATTCATAATTGACCATAAGCTATCACAACCCTTCATAATGGTCAATAACCCATCATAATCGTTCATAATGGTACATAACCAATCACAACCTTCATAATAGTCTATAAACCAAACAACCCTTCATAATGGTCCATAACCCATCACAACCCTTGACAAATGACCATAACCCATCACAACCTTCATAAGAGTCCATAACCCATACAACCCTTCATAATAATGCATAACCCAACACAACCCTTTCAATTTTCCATAACCCATCACAACCCCTCATAATTGACCATAACAAATCACAACCCTTCATATGGTCCATAACCTAACACAACCCTTTCTATAGTCCATAAGCTATCACAACGCTTCATAAGTAACAATAACGAATCACAACCCTTCATAATGGTCCATAATGCATCGCAACCCTTCATAATGGTCTATAACCCATCACAACCCTTGGTAATGGTCCATAACCCATCACAACCCTTCATAATTGACGATAACCTATCACAACCCTTCATAATGGTCCATATCCCATCATAAGCATTCATAATGGTCCATAACCCATCACAACCTTCATAATGGTCCATAACCCATCACAACCCTTTATAATGGTCCATAAACCATCACAACCCTTCATAATTGACCAACACCCATCACAACCCTTCATAATGGTCCATAACCCAGCACAACCCTTTCTATGGTCCATAACCTATCATAACCCTTCATAATTGATCATCACCTATCACACCCCTTATAATGGTCAATAACCCATCATAATCGTACAAAATGGTCCATCACCCATCACAACCTTCATAATAGTACATAACCAATACAATCCTTCTTAATGGTCCATAACCCATCACAACCTTTTCTAATGGAGCATAACCCATCACAACCTTTCATAATTGACCATAACCCGTCACAAACATTCATAATGGTCTGTATGCCAGCACAACCCTTTCTATGGTCCATAACCCATCACAACCCTTCATAATTAACCATAACCCATCACAACCCTTCATAATGGTCCATACCCATATAACCCTTCTTAATGGTCCATAACCCATCACAACCTTTTCTAATGGAGCATAACCCATGACAACCTTTCATAATTGACCATAACCCGTCACAAACATTCATAATGGTCCATATCCCAGCACAACCCTTTCTATGGTCCATAACCCATCACAACCCTTTATAATTGACCATAACCCATCACAACCCTTTGTAATGGTCGATAACCCATCACAAGCATTCATAATTAACCATAAACTATCACAACCCTTCATAATGGGCCATAACCGATTAGAACCCTTCATAATGGTGTACAACCCATCACAACCTTAATAATGGTCCATAACCCTTCACAACCCTTTCTAATGCTCCATAACCCATCACAACCCTTCATAATTGACCATAACCCATCAGAACTCTTCGTAATGGTCCAAAACCCTACACAACCATTCATAATTGACCATAAGTTATCATAACCCTTCATAATGGTCAATAACCCATCATAATCGTTAATGATGGTACATAACCTATCATAACCTTCATAATAGTCCATAAACCAAACAACCCTTTATAATGGTCCATAACCCATCACAACCTTTTTTAATGGTCCATAACCCATCACAACCCTTGAAAAGTGACCATAACCCATCACAACCTTCATAATAGTCCATGACCCATACAACCCTTCATAATAATGCATAACCCAACACAACCCTTTCAATTGTCCATAACCCATCATAACCCTTCATAATTGACCATAACACATCACAACCCTTCATATGGTCTATAACCCAACACAAGCCTTTCTATAGTCCATAAGCTATCACAACCCTTCATAAGTAACAATAACCCATCAAAAACCTTCATAATGATCCATAACGCATGACAACCCTTCATAATGGTCTATAACCCATCACAACCTTTGGTAATGGTCCATAACCCATCACAACCCTTCATAACTGACAATAACCTATCACAACCCTTCATAATGGTCCATATCCCATCATAAGCCTTCATAATGGTCCATAACCCATCACAACCTTCATAATGGTCCATAACCCATCACAACCCTTTATAATGGTCCATAAACCATCACAACCCTTCATAATTGACCAACACCCATCACAACTCTTCATAATGGTCCAAAACCCTGCACAACCATTCATAATTGACCATAAGCTATCACAACCCTTCATAATGGTCAATAACCCATCATAATCGTTCATAATGGTACATAACCAATCACAACCTTCATAATAGTCTATAAACCAAACAACCCTTCATAATGGTCCATAACCCATCACAACCCTTGACAAATGACCATAACCCATCACAACCTTCATAAGAGTCCATAACCCATACAACCCTTCATAATAATGCATAACCCAACACAACCCTTTCAATTGTCCATAACCCATCACAACCCTTCATAATTGACCATAACAAATCACAACCCTTCATATGGTCCATAACCCAACACAACCCTTTCTATAGTCCATAAGCTATCACAACGCTTCATAAGTAACAATAACGAATCACAACCCTTCATAATGGTCCATAATGCATCGCAACCCTTCATAATGGTCTATAACCCATCACAACCCTTGGTAATGGTCCATAACCCATCACAACCCTTCATAATTGACGATAACCTATCACAACCCTTCATAATGGTCCATATCCCATCATAAGCATTCATAATGGTCCATAACCCATCACAACCTTCATAATGGTCCATAACCCATCACAACCCTTTATAATGGTCCATAAACCATCACAACCCTTCATAATTGACCAACACCCATCACAACCCTTCATAATGGTCCATAACCCAGCACAACCCTTTCTATGGTCCATAACACATCATAACCCTTCATAATTGATCATCACCTATCACACCCCTTATAATGGTCAATAACCCATCATAATCGTACAAAATGGTCCATCACCCATCACAACCTTCATAATAGTACATAACCAATACAATCCTTCTTAATGGTCCATAACCCATCACAACCTTTTCTAATGGAGCATAACCCATCACAACCTTTTATAATTGACCATAACCCGTCACAAACATTCATAATGGTCCGTATGCCAGCACAACCCTTTCTATGGTCCATAACCCATCACAACCCTTCATAATTAACCATAACCCATCACAACCCCTCATAATGGTCCATACCCATATAACCCTTCTTAATGGTCCATAACCCATCACAACCTTTTCTAATGGAGCATAACCCATGACAACCTTTCATAATTGACCATAACTCGTCACAAACATTCATAATGGTCCATATCCCAGCACAATCCTTTCTATGGTCCATAACCTATCACAACCCTTTATAATTGACCATAACCCATCACAACCCTTTGTAACGGTCGATAACCCATCACAAGCATTCATAATTAACCATAAACTATCACAACCCTTCATAATGGGCCATAACCGATTAGAACCCTTCATAATGGAGTACAACCCATCACAACCTTAATAATGGTCCATAACCCTTCACAACCCTTTCTAATGCTCCATAACCTATCACAACCCTTTATAATTCACCATAACCCATCAAAACTCTTCGTAATGGTCCAAAACCCTACACAACCATTCATAATTGACCATAAGCTATCACAACCCTTCATAATGGTCAATAACCCATCATAATCGTTAATAATGGTACATAACCTATCACAACCTTCATAATAGTTCATAAACCAAACAACCCTTTATAATGGTCCATAACCCATCACAACCTTTTTTAATGGTCCATAACCCATCACAACCCTTGAAAAGTGACCATAACCCATCACAACCTTCATAATAGTCCATGACCCATACAACCCTTCATAATAGTGCATAACCCAACACAACCCTTTCAATTATCCATAACCCATCATAACCCTTCATAATTGACCATAACACATCACAACCCTTCATATGGTCTATAACACAACACAAGCCTTTCTATAGTCCATAAGCTATCACAACCCTTCATAAGTAACAATAACCCATCAAAACCCTTCATAATGATCCATAACGCATGACAACCCTTCATAATGGTCTATAACCCATCACAACCCTTGGTAATGGTCCATAACCCATCACAACCCTTCATAACTGACGATAACCTATCACAACCCTTCATAATGGTCCATATCCCATCATAAGCCTTCATAATGGTCCATAACCCATCACAACCTTCATGGTCCATAACCCATCACAACCCTTTATAATGGTCCATAAACCATCACAACCCTTCATAATTGACCAACACCCATCACAACTCTTCATAATGGTCCAAAACCCTGCACAACCATTCATAATTGACCATAAGCTATCACAACCCTTCATAATGGTCAATAACCCATCATAATCGTTCATAATGGTACATAACCAATCACAACCTTCATAATAGTCTATAAACCAAACAATCCTTCATAATGGTCCATAACCCATCACAACCCTTGACAAATGACCATAACCCATCACAACCTTCATAAGAGTCCATAACCCATACAACCCTTCATAATAATGCATAACCCAACACAACCCTTTCAATTGTCCATAACCCATCACAACCCTTCATAATTGACCATAACAAATCACAACCCTTCATATGGTCCATAACCTAACACAACCCTTTCTATAGTCCATAAGCTATCACAACGCTTCATAAGTAACAATAACGAATCACAACCCTTCATAATGGTCCATAATGCATCGCAACCCTTCTTAATGGTCTATAACTCATCACAACCCTTGGTAATGGTCCATAACCCATCACAACCCTTCATAATTGACGATAACCTATCACAACCCTTCATAATGGTCCATATCCCATCATAAGCATTAATAATGGTCCATAACGCATCACAACCTTCATAATGGTCCATAACCCATCACAACCCTTTATAATGGTCCATAAACCATCACAACCCTTCATAATTGACCAACACCCATCACAACCCTTCATAATGGTCCATAACCCAGCACAACCCTTTCTATGGTCCATAACCCATCATAACCCTTCATAATTGATCATCACCTATCACACCCCTTATAATGGTCAATAACCCATCATAATCGTACAAAATGGTCCATCACCCATCACAACCTTCATAATAGTACATAACCAATACAATCCTTCTTAATGGTCCATAACCCATCACAACCTTTTCTAATGGAGCATAACCCATCACAACCTTTCATAATTGACCATAACCCGTCACAAACATTCATAATGGTCCGTATGCCAGCACAACCCTTTCTATGGTCCATAACCCATCACAACCCTTCATAATTAACCATAACCCATCACAACCCTTCATAATGGTCCATACCCATATAACCCTTCTTAATGGTCCATAACCCTTCACAACCTTTTCTAATGGAGCATAACCCATGACAACCTTTCATAATTGACCATAACCCGTCACAAACATTCATAATGGTCCATATCCCAGCACAACCCTTTCTATGGTCCATAACCCATCACAACCCTTTATAATTGACCATAACCCATCACAACCTTTTGTAATGGTCGATAACCCATCACAAGCATTCATAATTAACCATAAACTATCACAACCCTTCATAATGGGCCATAACCGATTAGAACCCTTCATAATGGTGTACAACCCATCACAACCTTAATAATGGTCCATAACCCTTCACAACCCTTTCTAATGCTCCATAACCCATCACAACCCTTCATAATTGACCATAACCCATCAGAACTCTTCGTAATGGTCCAAAACCCTACACAACCATTCATAATTGACCATAAGCTATCATAACCCTTCATAATGGTCAATAACCCATCATAATCGTTAATGATGGTACATAACCTATCACAACCTTCATAATAGTCCATAAACCAAACAACCCTTTATAATGGTCCATAACCCATCACAACCTTTTTTAATGGTCCATAACCCATCACAACCCTTGAAAAGTGACCATAACCCATCACAACCTTCATAACAGTCCATGACCCATACAACCCTTCATAATAATGCATAACCCAACACAACCCTTTCAATTGTCCATAACCCATCACAACCCTTCATAATTGACCATAACACATCACAACCCTTCATATGGTCTATAACCCAACACAAGCCTTTCTATAGTCCATAAGCTATCACAACCCTTCATAAGTAACAATAACCCTTCAAAACCCTTCATAATGATCCATAATGCATCACAACCCTTAATAATGGTCTATAACCCATCACAACCCTTGGTAATGGTCCATAACCCATCACAACCCTTCATAACTGACGATAACCTATCACAACCCTTCATAATGGTCCATATCCCATCATAAGCCTTCATAATGGTCCATAACCCATCACAACCTTCATAATGGTCCATAACCCATCACAACTCTTTATAATGGTCCATAAACCATCACAACCCTTCATAATTGACCAACACCCATCACAACTCTTCATAATGGTCCAAAACCCTGCACAACCATTCATAATTGACCATAAGCTATCACAACCCTTCATAATGGTCAATAACCCATCATAATCGTTCATAATGGTACATAACCAATCACAACCTTCATAATAGTCTATAAACCAAACAACCCTTCATAATGGTCCATAACCCATCACAACCCTTGACAAGTGACCATAACCCATCACAACCTTCATAAGAGTCCATAACCCATACAACCCTTCATAATAATGCATAACCCAACACAACCCTTTCAATTATCCATAACCCATCATAACCCTTCATAATTGACCATAACAAATCATAACCCTTCATATGGTCCATAACCCAACACAACCCTTTCTATAGTCCATAAGCTATCACAACCCTTCATAAGTAACAATAACCCATCACAACCCTTCATAATGGTCCATAATGCATCGCAACCCTTCATAATGGTTTATAACCCATCACAACCCTTGGTAATGGTCCATAACCCATCACAACCCTTCAATATTGACGATAACCTTTCACAACCCTTCATAATGGTCCATATGCCATCATAAGCCTTCATAATGGTCTATAACCCATCACAACCTTCATAATGGTCTATAACCCATCATAACCCTTTATAATGGTCCATAAACCATCACAACCCTTCATAATTGACCAACACCATCACAACCCTTCATACTGGTCCATAACCCAGCACAACCTTTCTATGGTCCATAACCCATCATAACCCTTCATAATTGACCATCACCTATCACACCCCTTATAATGGTTAATAACCCATCATAATCGTATAAAATGGTCCATCACCCATCACAACCTTCATAATAGTACATAACCAATACAACCCTTCTTAATGGTCCATAACCCATCACAACCTTTTCTAATGGAGCATAACCCATCACAACCTTTCACAAACATTCATAATGGTCCGTATGCCAGCACAACCCTTTCTATGGTCCATAACCCATCACAACCCTTCATAATTAACCATAACCCATCACAACCCTTCATAATGGTCCATACCCATACAACCCTTCTTAATGGTACAGAACCATAGTTCCTTGTTAGACCAACTCTCTCTCTAAGCAATCTTTAAGCAATCTTTAAGTTTTTGTATTTCTGTATTTTAATTTTATTATGGCTGGTGTTTCACCAGGTATAGTTCCTTGTCCAGATTTATCTTTGGAATCTGATGACATACTAGCAAATCATAATCATTTTATTTATACACAAGGTTTTACAAATCCTGAAATTACATTCAATATTGTTGAAAAAAGATTAAAAAACATACAAAAAAAACAGCCATGCATATTCAAAATACTTGACAAAAGTATACAAAAAAAATCTTCTAAAAGAAAAAAACAAAATTTTAATGTAAAAGAAAGACATCTTCTTCCCAATAAATTTCTAGAAAAAGAAAAAGCCCTTGAAGTCTATGTTCCTGCTTTAACTCATCAACATGGTGATGAATCTGATGCTTTAACTAATGAAGATGGTGGTGATACTTGCAAAGATGGTATGACCACGGATTATAACTCTTCAAGATATGATGATGAAGATGATGCTAAAAATGATTATGCCCAAGATGATGATGAAGAGGAAGAATACAAGAAGAAAGATGACCACATACTACCACAAGAACCATATGAAGATGATTATGCATCTTCAGTTGGGGCTGGGATCGTGAGAAAAGAAGAAGGTGATGGTATTCATGGGATCAACAATGCAGTCAACGCCGGAGAGTGCCATGATGAGATCGTTAACTTGATACGCGACCAAAAGAGGAGACAATGATTGCTGAAAAGGGCCTGATCTTGGAGGGTAAAATCACTGATCAGGAGGAGACAATGATTGCTGAAAAGGGCCTGATCTTGGAGGATGAAATGGTAAAGGATGATAAGGTGGAGGAAGTTGATCATGATTACGTTCAAGTACTGCTCGCCGGCAAAACAAGATCCAACTCCGGTTTAAATCCATGCAAGTCTCCGGCAAACAAAAATTCCGCTCAATTTGATGCCAATTCCGACAAAGATGAAACATTTCCAACGGTTTTGCCTCTTGCAACCGTCCATTTGAACAAAATGAGGGGTAAATTCTTTATGCATGCTAATACTACTTTGTCTAATCCTAATGATGAATGTTCCCCTAGTGGTGTTCAATTTAAAGAATCATATGCTAGAAATGTTGACTATCCCTCTCATATCTCCACACTTACGGATTGCATGATAGATTCTCCTTCTCTTCTTGGGCCTTTCCCAATACCTTTAGGCCATTTGAAACCCTTAATCCATATGGCTAAAAGATCAGCCCAATTTACCCAATCTAATGCAATTCGTGGACCTATGAATAATATTCAGCCCAAGGATTATATTGGAGAAGCCCAACAGTCTTTAAATGGCAAAGTCAATATCCCGTTAGCCCATATGCAACCCCATGTCATAGATGACAATAATTCACTGGCATTTGAGTCTAAACCCCATGAACAAAATTTAAATTCTCATAATTTAAATCATGAAAATAAAAATAGAAACAAAAATGCTTGGACTCGTATGTTACCTTTACTTAATAACTCTCATGCTAATATCATTACTGGCTCCCAAAAACACGCTAACGATATGTTTCGTTTTATTCCTAATTTATGTAATGATGTTAATGTGCCAGTTGATATTCCTTTACCGGCCGTTAGCAAAGTTTGTGAAACCTTTGCAGGGACTATCTGTGGTTATTTTGTCGGAAAAAAATGAACTACTCTGATGTTCGTTATCTAGCTTCCAAAATGTGGTCTATCCATGGTCTTCAAGATGTCCTTCTAAATGGAAAAGGTGTTTATCTTTTTAAATTTAGTGATGATAATGGTCTTCATCATGTTATCACCCATGGACCCTGGACTTTTAAGGGTGTCCCGATTGTCATGCAAAAATTGTGGCCCGAACTTAGTATACATAAGAACAATCACGACAAGCTTCCTCTCTGGATTAAAATCCATGATATTCCCTATGAGGCTTGGAGTGATGATGGTCTTAGCCACATTGCTTCAAAAATTGGTAAGCCTCTTGCTATGGACTCTTATACGGCTAATATGTGCAAGTATGCGGCTGGCAAATCTGTTTATGCTCGTGTCCTTCTTGAGATCCCCACAAAATCCTCTTGGGTAGATAAAGTGATTATCCGAATTCTTGATCCTGATACTCTAGAATTTTCCACCCATACTCTTCGTATTGAGTATGAATGGAAACCCCCTATGTGCTCTCATTGCATGGTTTATGGTCATGAAACGAACCACTGTATACATGTCATCTCTAAGATTAATGAAGCTAAGACCAAAGATAAAATGCCTATTGATCATGTAATAGTAAATTCTCCTATGCAACTTGATGATGGATTTACGGCGGTAACTAAAAAGAAAAATATCTCGAAACAAGGCCCAAATAATGAAAATACTTCTAATGATATTCTACAAAGTAATTCTAAGAGAAATACCCAAAGAGTTAGGATGGCTAAAGAATCTTCAAAAACAAAGTTTATAATAAAAACAATAAAAGTAATAATAAGTCACGATCCGAGTCACGCCCTGTCCCTTTAAAGAACCGCCCTCCCATTCTACCTCATTCTACTAATCCCTCCCAGAATGATTCAATAGGTGTAGTAGGTTTCCCTAGCCCCATCCTTCGTATCTCTTCCTCTACACCCTCTAAACAATCTAAGGTCTCCACTCCTATCTTCAACGCCTTTTCCGTTCTTGAGTCTTGTTCCAACGACATTACGAATCTCCCCCTGCCTCTACCCCCCTTCCTTCTATGCTTGTCCCATCCCCTGTTACTCCTGATGACCTTTCAAATGAGGATGAACTCATTGAGGTCGATTCTGATGATGGAGACACAGCCAAGTTTATTGCTCATGATTTTGAATCTCCTAATAACCACATTAGAATAGCTCCGGGATCCGAGCAGATGGACTCCAACAACATCCAGGTTTCCTGTAACGCCCCAATTTCAAAATTTTTAAAATTTATTTATTATCAAGGTTCCCATAAAATATTTATTCTAAAAGTAAATCTGTTCGACCTATTTATTAAACCAACAGCAGAAACAATTGAAAATCATAACATAATTCATTAAAATAAATCTTCTTGTATGCGATGCGCCGCCGTCACGCCTTGCCCTTCCCTTTGTCATTTGAAATACCTGAAATGTTATAAAATCAATGGGTAAGCTTAAAGCTTAGTGAGTCCACAAATTACCATACATGCCCACACATTAAACAACCCGTCCTCGAGAACGACCCGACCCTACCCGCCATACAACAGCTACGGGCATCCATCATACAACAGCTATGGACACGGGAAGGTTCTACCCATCATACAACAGCTATGGGTTCCCGGTTATGGCCCAGCCCATCATACAACAGCTATGGGACAAGGCAATAGTCCAACTCGCCATACAACAGCTACGAGGGGACACGCATCAGTACTGAGCCCAACAACAAATAACCACAGATATAGAGCAAATCATATAACTGTAAATAACACACAAGATGCCTAACATGCAACATCATATAGTAAGGTGAGGATACTCACCTGATTCGAAACTACACAGATATTCTCTAATATCCCCACTTAGCTCGTCCACACACCTAAATCCCACACACATACAACATATCAATTACTGACTAGGCTCTTACAGACCTGCCTAAAGGTTAGACTCACTATTTGCCATCAAATCGAGGTCAAAACTAAATTCCTGGACAAACAGTCGCTCGTCGCGGCGTGGCTCCTCGCCCTACGCGCCGCGGCTACCATTGCACAATTACGGGATTTCAGCCGAGTCCGCGCCGCTGACTTAGCCAGTCCGCGTCGCGGCTCATAACATTCCAAAATGTTTTTCAGCGATTAACAGTACATCAATCGGCTAGGGTTCCTTTCTACACCCTTCCTGGGATCAGGAACTACCCTAAGGTCACTTCCTTATGGACATGCAAGTCCATGCATGTCCTTGGTTCAAACCCTAAGGGCTACAAATCGTCTAAAGCTACAAACCAACTGGTAACACCATATGACGGGATAAACAGAAAAGTCAGAAGAGTAAATCTTCTTACCTCACTTCTGAAGGACGGAGTGATGCCCACGATCCGTTCTAAACCTTCTCCCCCGTGGATCTCCTTCTTCTAATCTCCCAAAACCTTCAACACCTCGAGACCAAAGAGTATCTGCCGAAACCAGACATCTCTACTCTAGAAACTCTCCAAAAACACGAACCCTAGGGCTGGGGTCCTTTTTATAGGCGTTTAAATCCGAATTAGGGTTTTTCATGACTGCGGCGCACCGCGCCGCGGATTCTTTAGAACCGCGCCGCGCGTACAAATCCTACGCGATTCTAGATTCTTCCAAAAGCCGCGCCGCGGATTCCTTCGGGCCGTGACTCGGCGGAACGGGTCTTACAATTCTCCCCCACTTAACTGGATTTCGTCCCTGAAATCCGTGCCGATAAATAATTCTGGATAATGCCTCCGCATTTCCTCCTCCGGTTCCCAAGTCCATTCGGACCCTTTTCGATGCTGCCACTGAACCTTCACTAATCCTATTATTTTATTCCGCAAAGTCTTTATCTTCTTTTCAATAATGGCAATTGGTCGCTCCACATAATTTAGACGTTCATCTAATTGAATATCCTCCAAAGGTACTATTGTGGATTCCTCAGTCACGCACTTTCTGAGCTGCGAAACGTGAAACGTGTCGTGAATCTGACTAAGCTGTTCGGGTAGCTCCAACCGGTAAGCTACCTCACCTACACGGGCGACAATTCGATATGGTCCAATGTACCTAGGGCCAAGCTTTCCTCGCTTCCTAAAACGAATAACTCCCTTCCAAGGTGACCCCTTTAGAAGAACATAATCCCCGACTTGAAACTCGAGATCGGACCGTCGCCTATCCGCATAACTTTTCTGTCGGCTTTGAGTGGTTAACAATCTCTCCCGAACCTTCTGAATTAACTCAGTTGTCTTGAGCACCACCTCTGTACTTCCCAATACCTGCTGGCCAACCTCGCCCCAGCAAATAGGTGTTCGACATTTTCTTCCATATAACATTTCAAAGGGAGCTCTGCCAATGCTCGCGTGATAACTGTTATTGTAAGAAAACTCAGCTAAAGGGAGATGGGAATCCCAACTCCCGCCAAAATCGATGATACATGCCCTAAGCATATCCTACAGCGTTTGAATCATCCTTTCACTCTGCCCATCCGTCTGAGGATGATATGCTGTGCTGAAATGAAGGCGAGTGCCTAATTCCTCATGAAACTTCTTCCAAAACCTAGACGTAAATCGGACATCCCGGTCGGATATCACCGAGACCGGTATACCATGCCGAGAGATAATCTCATCTGTGAAGACCTTAGCCAATTCCTTTGCAGAGTAAGTCTCTTGGATGGGGAGGAAATGAGCACTTTTGGTCAACCTATCCACGATAACCCAAATAGTGTCCATACGTCGAGGGGTTCTTGGCAACTTCGTGATGAAATCCATTGTGATATGCTCCCATTTCCATTCTGGGATCTCAAGAGGCTGCAACTTACCATGAGGCCGTTGGTGCTCGGCCTTGACCTTACGACAGGTCAAGCATCTTTCGACAAACCAAGCTACTTCCCTCTTCATGCCTGGCCACCAATAATATTCGCGCAGATCCCTATACATTTTAGTTGCTCCAGGGTGGATAGAGAACCTGGATTTATGTGCCTCCTCCAATAGGGTTTGACGAACCCCGCCCAGCTTCGGTACCCAAATTCTCTCATGGCAAGTTAACAAATCCCTACTATCTTTGACCATAGCTGCCAACTGACCCACAATCCTCTCACTTTTCTGATTCTCGCTCTTGCTTGCTTCCACCTTGGCTTTCCTAATCAGCTCAAGCAGCGATGTCACAATTGTCATCCTTATACAAACGCCCCGAAGGGGTGCACTCGAAGCCTTATGACTTAACGCATCCGCTACCACATTGGCCTTTCCAGGGTGGTAGTGTATCTCACAATCATAGTCTTTTAATACATCCAACCATCTTCTCTGTCTCATATTGAGGTTTGCCTGATCCATCAGGTACTTCAAACTTTTATGGTCCGTGAAAATGGTGCACTTCACTCCATACAAATAATGTCTCCAAATCTTGAGAGCGAAGACCACCGCTCCCAATTCCAAATCATGAGTAGGTTAGTTAGTTTCATGGGGCTTCAACTGTCGCGAGGCGTAAGCGATCACCCTGCCTCGTTGCATCAAGACTGCCCCTAATCCCGTGATTGATGCATCGCAGTAAACTACCATATCCTCCATGCCCTCAGGCAAAGTCAAAACCGGAGCTTCACACAATTTCCGCCTCAAAGTCTCAAAAGCTTGCTGCTGCTCCTCACCCCACCGAAAAGCAGCATTTTTATTAGTTAGCCGGGTCAAAGGTACTTCAACCTTTGAGAAGTCTTGGATGAAACGACGGTAATAACCAGCCAGACCCAAGAAACTTCTAATCTCCGAGGGAGTCTTCGGAACCTCCCACCGCATCACGGCCTCTACCTTAGCCGGGTCTACCATGATTCCTTGCTCATTTACAATGTGACCCAAAAACTGAACCTCCCGTAGCCAAAAGTCACACTTGGATAATTTTGCATAAAGCTTCTCCTTCCTTAAGGTCTCTAATACTTCCTTTAAGTGTTGTTCATGCTGTTCCCTGCTCCGAGAGTAGACTAAGATGTCGTTAATGAACACTATAACCGACCGATCCAACATTGGTCGACACACCCGATTCATTAAGTCCATAAAAGCTGCAGGGGCATTGGTCAGTCCAAACGGCATCACTACAAACTCGAAGTGGCCGTACCTCGTCCGAAAAGCCGTTTTCGGGATGTCTTCCTCACGTACCCGCATTTGATGGTAACCTGACCGTAAATCAATTTTTGAAAACCACGAAGCGCCCTGCAGTTGGTCGAATAAGTCGTCGATGCGAGGCAATGGATATCGATTCTTCACCGTAAGCTTATTCAACTCACGATAATCTATGTACATCCTGTTGGAACCATCCTTCTTCTTAACAAACAAAATAGGCGCTCCCCATGGCGAGCAACTGGGTCGAATAAATCCCTTATCTAATAATTCTCGAAGTTGAATAGACAACTCCAGCATCTCCGGAGGCGCAAGACGATACGGTGCTTTAGCTATCGGAGCTGCACCGGGATTTAAGTAGATCTTAAATTCTACCTGTCTCTCTGGCGGCACGCCAGGCAGGTCCTCGGGAAAAACATCAGGAAAATCCCGAACCACTGGTATATCACCTGCTTTCTGCTGTGGCTTCCTTTCTCGTGTGTCTACAACATAAGCCACAAATCCCGAACCTCCATGCTGAAAATGTCTGCGTGCCCTAGCAGCTGAACAGAAAACTGCACCTCGATTCTTTCTCTTGCCCTGCACAACCAGCTCTCCCCCACTTGGGGTTTGAATCCACACTCTCTTGTTCTTACAATCGATCCATGATTCATGCTGACCCATCCAATCCATACCGATGATGACTCGGGAGTCACTCAACGGTATAGGGATGAGATCGATCGGAAACTTTATTCCTTGAATCACGACTTCGCATCCCCGATAAACACTAGTCGCTTGCACGGTTTTATCATCCGCAATTTCCACTTCTAACGGCTGATGAAGAGTTCCTAAAGCAATACCGAAACTCTTTCCCAACGCGGCAGACACAAAAGAATGACTAGCACCCGAATCAAATAGTGCAAAGGTAGGCGTAGAGTTGACTAAGAATGTTCCTAATCAAAGCATAATAGACATATTAATTACACACACCACAAACACGAGGCAAGTAAAGAAAGAGTACCCGTGACGACGTCGGGCGCATCCTGTGCCTCCTCGGCGGTCATGACGAATGCTCGACCCTTGGTCTTAGGGGCTTCCCCTTTCCCCTGCCTACCATCGGTAATCCGGAGTGTAGTGGGTGCCGGATTCTGAACCACTCCCAGAGTCAGACGGGGACATTGGGCCTTGAAGTGGCCCACTTGGTTACAATTAAAACAAATCTTGACCTCTTGCCGACAATCTTTAGCATAGTGGCCCTCCTTTCCACACTTATGACATATTAGCACCCAGCAACGTCCCTCATGATTCCTTCCACATTTACCACACTTACCCTGGCTCCTTTGCCCTTGCTTTCCCTGATCTGTCCCTCGAAATTTCTTCGACACCTGCTGAGTCTGAGCAGGCGGCGGACGCTTCTGCTTTTGTTGGGTTTCCAGTTCCAACTCTCGAGCCCGAGCGGCCGCTATCATATCAGTAAGAGTTTGGTGCCTAGCAGCAGACACAAATTCCCGAATGTCTGTGCGAAGCATTGCCAAGTATCGGGTCATCCTCATGCGCTCGGTTGCCGCAAACTCTGGACAGAAGAGTGCCCGTTCATTAAACTTCTTGGTGATTTCCGTCACCGTCTCAGTAGTCTGGGTCAGATTTAGGTACTCCTGCGCCAAGCGTTCCATTTCCACCAGTGAAACATACTCCAATTTGAACTGTTCCTTAAACTGCGGCCATGTAATGGCATCCAACTGAGCAGGAGTGAGATCTTTCGTTCGTATTTCCCACCAATCTTTCGCACCCTCTCTTAAAAGATTCGCCGCAAACGTTACCTTGGAGTTCTCATGACAGGAACATGTCCGGAAAGCACCCTCCACTGCGGAAATCCACCGCATGCTAACAATCGGATCCCTGCCCCCATCGAACATCGGAGGCGAACAAGCCGAAAAGTCCTTATAACTTGCATCCCTAGCACGTGATGTGCCCTGAGTAGCTAGTCGTTCCTCGAGCATTGCCCATAGCTTAGCCTTAATCGTACCAAATAACTGAGGTATCGCAGCCAAGACTTCTCACGAAACCTCCTCCGCTATCAGGTTACGGAGATTTTCATCAGTCGGTCCTCCCCCAATCGAGGTACCCGCATCCGGTCCACCGTTGCTTCGAGTGACTGCCATTCTGAAATGCGCAACAGTTCTAATATCAATACTTGAGTCACTCCTATCTACCCAACTACCTGACTTTCTAGAACTTTGTTTGACTACTCATGACTCAAGCGTGAATCCTGTGCTTTCGGTAATACTGGCCTGGTACTACCTTCCACACCTATTCGCCCTTGTTCCAAGTTCGTCAACCATCCCCCTAAAACGTCACACACACTAAACCATTTCCTTTGACTCATGTGGTCATGCACCGTGGTGTCTAATCTTTTGATCTAACTGTCCATCTCACACGTGCCTAAGAGAACTATTGCTAATGTCGTCGAGTCACCTCACGGACGCACAGCCGTACACAATCAGGAATAAGATAGACGTTTGAATAACTGATCTACCCTAAAGTCACAACCAAACAAGGAACAGCCAGTAAGGCCAGACCAAGAATTCTTAGGCTATCTTACCCTAATTGCATATAACCTACCAGCATTCACTAAGCAACCTAACGACAGTAGCATAAAATTCCAAAGCAGCACATATGGTACAAAAACAGTCTACAGAGTATATTATCCAGACAGCTTTACATCCTAGCACAATACATTTTATCACATAACACAAACTTGGCATGGGTAATTGGGAATCACAAAACTTACTTGAGCTCGGCTGACGGTTCGCATCGCATCTTCTTTTACTTTAATTTAACCTTCCAAAAATATTTTCTTAATAAAATCGCTCAGTCCTAAGTTTGAGTTTGGATTCCCAATACAGTTCATCCAAGTCCCTCAAACCAAGGCTCTGATACCAATTTGTAACGCCCCAATTTCAAAAAATTTAAAATTTATTTATTATCAAGGTTCCCATAAAATATTTATTCTAAAAGTAAATCTGTTCGACCTATTTATTAAACCAACAGCGGAAACAATTGAAAATCATAACATAATTCATTAAAATAAATCTTCTTGTATGCGATGCGTCGCCGTCACGCCTTGCCCTTCCCTTTGTCATTTGAAATACCTGAAATGTTATAAAATCAACGGGTAAGCTTAAAGCTTAGTGAGTCCACAAATTACCATACATGCCCACACATTAAACAACCCGTCCTCGAGAACGACCCGACCCTACCCGCCATACAACAGCAACGGGCATCCATCATACAACAGCTATGGAAACGGGAAGGTTCTACCCATCATACAACAGCTATGGGTTCCCGGTTATGGCCCAGCCCATCATACAACAGCTATGGGACAAGGCAATAGTCCAACTCGCCATACAACAGCTACGAGGGGACACGCATCAGTACTGAGCCCAACAACAAATAACCACAGATATAGAGCAAATCATATAACTGTAAATAACACACAAGATGCCTAACATGCAACATCATATAGTAAGGTGAGGATACTCACCTGATTCGAAACCGCACAGATATTCTCTAATATCCCCACTTAGCTCGTCCACACACCTAAATCCCACACACATACAACATATCAATTACTGACTAGGCTCTTACAGACCTGCCTAAAGGTTAGACTCACTATTTGCCATCAAACTGTGGTCAAAACTAAATTCCTGGACAAACAGTCGCTCGCCGCGGCGTGGCTCCTCGCCCTACGCGCCGCAGCTACCATTGCACAATTACGGGATTTCAGCCGAGTCCGCGCCGCTGAATTAGCCAGTCCGCGTCGCGGCTCGTAACATTCCAAAATGTTTTTCAGCGATTAACAGTACATCAATCGGCTAGGGTTCCTTTCTACACCCTTCCTGGGATCAGGAACTACCCTAAGGTCACTTCCTTATGGACATGCAAGTCCATGCATGTCCTTGGTTCAAACTCTAAGGGCTACAAATCGTCTAAAGCTACAAACCAACTGGTAACACCATATGACGGGATAAACAGAAAAGTCAGAAGAGTAAATCTTCTTACCTCACTTCTGAAGGACGGAGTGATGCCCACGATCCGTTCTAAACCTTCTCCCGCGTGGATCTCCTTCTTCTAATCTCCCAAAACCTTCAACACCTCGAGACCAAAGAGTATCTGCCGAAACCAGACACCTCTACTCTAGAAACTCTCCAAAAACACGAACCCTAGGGCTGGGGTCCTTTTTATAGGCGTTTAAATCCGAATTAGGGTTTTTCATGACTGCGGCGCACCGCGCCGCGGATTCTTTAGAACCGCGCCGCGCGTACAAATCCTACGCGATTCTAGATTCTTCCAAAAGCCGCGCCGCGGATTCCTTCGGGCCGCGACTCGGCGGAACAGGTCTTACATTTCCATATGACGCACATCGCTTCTTGGAATACTAGAGGTCTTTGTAAGCTTTCTCATCAGAAAGCTTTGAGAGATCTTATTTGCGATAAAAATCTTCAAATTTGTGCTTCCCTTGAGACTCGTGCCTCCTTCTCTGTGGTTCCTCATATCTGTAGCCGTGCTTTTGGACCCTGGTCGTGGTCGTCTAACGGCCTTTTTTGCAATCGTAGGACTAGAATTGTGGTTGCATGGGACCCGATGGCTGTGGATATGATGCTTCTTGACTTAAATGACCAGGTTATGCATTTCACCGTTAAAATTCGTGCCTCTAATAAATTCTTCTTCTGCTCTTTTGTCTATGCTCATAACAATCACATGTTGCGTCGCTCTCTTTGGGAGTCTCTTGCCGCCCATAAAAAGGTGGTTAAAGATGCCCCTTGGATCATCATGGGTGATTTCAATATTGCTCTTGACATGAAAGATATCACTTCTGGGACGTCTGGCATCTCTCGTGCCATGGAAGACTTCAGGGACTGTGTCTATCGGATGGAGATGGAGGACCTTAATTTTAAAGGACTCTTTTACACATGGACCAAGTCTCCTAATGGATCCAGTGGCATTCTCAAAAAGGTTGACCGTGTCATGGGTAATCCGCACTTCGTTGCCTCTTTCCCCTCTGCTTCTGTCACCTTTCTTCCTTACCGTTCGTCCGACCATACCCCTGCTGTGCTTTCTCTTCCCCAACGTCTCCCATACAAGCCTAAACCGTTCAAATTCCCTAATTTTCTGACCTATAAGATCGAATTCAAGCAATATATTGCTTCTTCTTGGGATCCCAATATCCCTGGCTATCAGATGTATAAGGTTTTCCAAAATCGTAAAAATCTGAAAAAACCCATGCGTCAGCTGCTTCGCAGCCAGGGCAATCTCTTCTCTAAGGTTATCTTCCTTCGTACTGAGCTTGATAGAATTCAAATTGCTCTGGATCGGGACCCTTTTAATAGGGATCTTCGTGAAGAACAATGTAGGTATCTTCTGGCTTATAACGAGGCTAGCCTCGATGAAGAGAGGTTCCTAAAACAGAAGGCTAAGGTTGACTGGCTTCGCGAGGGCGATAAAAATTCTGCTTTTTTCCATAAGTCGGTTAAAAGCATTAAGTCTCGCAATCGTATCGATTCTATCCAGGATGCTCAGCAAATGGATCTCTGGCGATGCCCTCCCTAATCTTTTTGTCTCCCATTTTCAAACTTTCTTGGGTAATGCCGACACCACCATTGCGATCCGTGACCCTTGTTCCCTCTTCACCAATAAGCTGTCCCATATCCAGTCTGCCACCATGCTAGTTCCTGTTACGGATGAGGAAGTTAAGAGTGTCTTGTTCCAAATGGGGGATGATAAAGCTCCTGGCCCTGATGGTTTCACGGCTAAGTTCTTCAAGTCAGCTTGGGATATTGTGGGTCCGGATGTCTGTTTGGCGATTAAGGAGTTCTTCTATTCTGGAAAACTTCTTAAGTCTTTCAACAACACTGTGCTTGCTCTCATTCCTAAAGTTGACTCCCCGTCCAAAGTCACTGATTTTCGTCCTATAGCCTGCTGTAATGTTGTTTACAAATGTATCAGTAAGATAATTGCGGATCGTATCAAGAACCATCTTAACTCTCTGGTTGATGAAAACCAGTCTGCGTTCATCCCTGGTCGCCTGATCACCGACAACGTTCTTCTTGTCCACGAGCTAATGCGTGATTATCATCGTCAGCATGGACCTCCGAGGTGTGCATTTAAAGTCGATATTCAAAAAGCATATGATACGGTGGACTGGTTTTTTCTTCGAACCATCTTGGTTGGCTTTGGGTTCCCTAATCGTATGATTGACTGGATAATGACTTGTGTTTCCACTCCTGCTTACTCTGTGAGTATCAATGGAAACACTCACGGATTTTTTGATGGCAAAAGGGGTCTCCGTCAGGGTGACCCCCTCTCTCCCTATCTCTTCACTATTGTCATGGAGGTTCTCAACCTTATGATCAAGAGAAACATTTCTGTTTCCGATTCTTTTAAATTCCACAGGCAGTGTGACGAGCAAAGTATCACCCATCTCTGCTTTGCCGATGATCTTCTTCTTTTCTGTCATGGCGATAGCTCTTCGGTTAGTATCATCAGCGAGAATCTCTTGTTGAATTCTCTGGGGTCTCTGGACTCCATCCTAATGAAGCGAAAAGCGAAGCTTTCTACTGCAATGTTGGTGATAGGACCAGGGCTGCCATTGATGGTATTGTTAGGTTTCCTGAGGGATCTTTCCCTGTGCGATACCTTGGCGTCCCTCTGATCACCACTCGTCTCGCCCACAAGGATTGTAAAGGGCTTATTGATAAAGTCAAATGCAGAATTAATGACTGGAAAAACAAATCTCTCTCCTTTGCTGGTCGTCTCCAACTCATCCTCTCTGTTCTTTCTTCGATGCAAATCTATTGGGCTTCTGTTTTTATTCTTCCCAAATCTACCTCTAACGAGATTGAGAAGCTGATGAGGGGTTTCCTCTGGTGCCATGGTGAGTTGAAACGTGGAAAAGCCAAAGTCTCCTGGAAAACTGTGTGTCTCCCTAAGGCTCATGGTGGCCTTGGTATTTGTAACCTGGCTGTCTGGAATGTTGCCCATATGGCTTCCCATGTTTGGAGAATCCTTTCTAAGAAAGATTCTCTATGGGTCAAGTGGATCCACTCGTACCGTCTACGTGGACGTAACTTCTGGGATGCGCCCAAAAAATGCGGTACGGGCTATGCCTGGCGTAACATCCTAGACATGCGGGGTAAGATACGGGAGTATATAGTCTCCCAAGTTGGTGATGGCTGCACTACGTCGGCTTGGTTCGATAACTGGCATCCTGATGGTCCTCTTTCTCAGTTCCTTTCTGCCTGTGAAATCCGTGCTGCAGGTTTCAATCCGGAGTCTAAGGTTGCTGACCTTGTCCTTAACGGCTGCTGGGATCACCCCGAACGTTGGAGGGACTCCCATACTAATTTGTTTTCTCACAACCTGCCTTCGCTCTCTACATCCATTCCTGATAAAATCCGTTGGAGATCGAGCGACGGTCGTCTCTCTCCTTTTTCTGTTCGTTCTGTCTGGCACTCTATCCGCCCCTATAATCATCCTGTCGATTGGTATCATCTTGTTTGGTTTTCTCAGAATATTCCTAGACATGCTTTTATTCTCTGGGTTGCTCTTCAAAATCGTCTCAATACTCATGATAAACTTAAAACCTGGGACCATAACTCCAATCTCATCTGTGCCTTCTGTGGTGATTGTTCTGATTCCCTTCCCCATCTCTTCTTTGAATGTTCTTTTCCTTCAATGGTTTGGCATGACCTTCAGCATGTCATGAATATATCCTTTCCTACTAATAGTTGGTCCGATATTATTAATCTTCTTAATCCCAAATCTAAGAGTAAGACCATTTGGTCCATCATTCGAAGACTTATGTTTGCTGCTGCTATTTACGACATATGGAAGGAAAGAAATAATCAGATTTTCAAAAATAAAAAATTAACATATCATGCAGTTAGGAATACTGTTATAGATGATGTGCATTGTAGACTGGTGAGTCTTTCTATGAAACATTCTCCTAATGTAAATTTGACTAAAAGGATCTGGTACATTCCCTAAAGCCAATGTTCTATGTTCTATGGTCCTTTTTCCTCTCCTTTATCCTCTGTTCTGCTTTTCTGTCTGCTTGTTTGGTTTGTTTTTTGCAGGTTGTTTTGTTTTTGTTCCTATTTTGTTTCCTGGTTCCAAATCTTGTTTTGGTTACTAGTTTAGCCTTGTTGTCCTTTGGGGCCTGTCCCATTGGTCTCTGTTGTTTCTTTGGTGGGGAGTCCCCAGCCTTCTATTGTATTTATTCTTTTTATTAATAAAATTTTCCTGAGGTACCGTCCTCTTTAACCAAAAAAATGGTCCATAACCCATCACAACCTTTTCTAATGGAGCATAACCCATCACAACCTTTCATAATTGATCATAACCCGTCACAAACATTCATAATGGTCCATATCCCAGCACAACCCTTTCTATGGTCCATAACCCATCACAACCCTTCATAATTGACCATAACCCATCACAACCCTTTGTAATGGTTGATAACCCATCACAACCATTCATAATTAGCCATAAACTATCACAACCCTTCATAATGGGCCATAACCCATTAGAACCCTTCATAATGGTGTACAACCCATCACAACCTTAATAATGGTCCACAACCCTTCACAGCCCTTTCTAATGGTCCATAACCCATCACAACCCTTCATAATTGACCATAACCCATCACAACTCTTCATAATGGTCCAAAACCCTGCACAACCATTCATAATTGACCATAAGCTATCACAACCCTTCATAATGGTCAATAACCCATCATAATCGTTCATAATGGTACATAACCTATCACAACCTTCATAATAGTCCATAAACCAAACAACCCTTCATAAGGGTCCATAACCCATCACAACCTTTTTTAATGGTCCATAACCTATCACAACACTTGACAAGTGACCATAACCCATCCCAACCTTCATAATAGTCCATAACCCATACAACCCTTCATAATAATGCATAACCCAACACAACCCTTTCAATTGTCCATAACCCATCACAACCCTTCATAATTGACCATAACACATCACAACCCTTCATATGGTCTATAACCCAACACAAGCCTTTCTATAGTCCATAAGCTATCACAACCCTTCATAAGTAACAATAACCCATCACAACCCTTCATAATGGTCCATAATGCATCGCAACCCTTTATAATGGTCTATATCCCATCACAACCCTTGGTAATGGTCCATAACCCATCACAACCCTTCATAATTGACGATAACCTATCACAACCCTTATAATGGTCCATATCCCATCATAAGCCTTCATAATGGTCCATAACCCATCACAACCTTCATAATGGTCCATAACCCATCACAACCCTTTATAATGGTCCATAAACCATCACAACCCTTCATAATTGACCAACACCCATCACAACCCTTCATAATGGTCCATAACCCAGCACAATCCTTTCTATGGTCCATAACCCATCATAACCCTTCATAATTGACCATCACCTATCACAACCCTTCATAATAGTCAATAACCCATCATAATTGTACATAATGGTCCATCACCCATCACAACCTTCATAATAGTACATAACCCATACAACCCTTCTTAATGGTCCATAACCCATCACAACCTTTTCTAATGGAGCATAACCCACCACAATCTTTCATAATTGACCATAACCCGTCATAAACATTCATAATGGTCCATATCCCAACACAACCCTTTCTATTGTCCATAAACCATCACAACCCTTCATAATTAACTATAACCCATCACAACCATTCATAATGGTCCATAACCCAGCACAACCCTTTCTATGGTCCATAACCCTTCATAATTGACCATCACCTATCACAACCCTTCATAATGGTCAATATCCCATCATAATCCTACATAATGGTCCATCACCCATCACAACCTTCATAATAGTACATAAACCATACAACCCTTCTTAATGGTCTATAACCTATCACAACCTTCATAATAGTCTATAACCCATACAAGCCTTCATAATGGTCCATAACCCATCACAACCTTTTTTAATGGTCCATAACCCATAACAACCCTTGACAAGTGACTATAACCCATTACAACCTTCATAACAGTCCATAACCCATACAACCTTTCATAACAATGCATAACCCAACACAACCCTTTCAATTGTCCATAACCCATCACAACCCTTCATAATTGACCATAAAACATCACAACCCTTCATCTAGTCCATAACCCAACACAACCCTTTCTATAGTTCATAAGCTATCACAACCCTTCATAAGTAAAATAACCCATCACAACCCTTCATAATGGTCTATAACGCATCGCAACCCTTCATAATGGTCTATAACCCATCACAACCCTTGGTAATGGTCCATAACCCATCACAACCCTTCATAATTGACGATAACCTATCACAGCCCTTCATAATGGTCCATATCCCATCATAAGCCTTCATAATGGTCCATAACCCATCACAACCTTCATAATGGTCCATAACCCATCACAACCCTTTATAATGGTCCATAAACCATCACAACCCTTCATAATTGACCAACACCCATCACAACCCTTCATAATGGTCCATAACCCAGCACAATCCTTTCTATGGTCCATAACCCATCATAACCCTTCATAATTGACCATCACCTATCACAACCCTTCATAATAGTCAATAACCCATCATAATTGTACATAATGGTCCATCACCCATCACAACCTTCATAATAGTACATAACCCATACAACCCTTCTTAATGGTCCATAACCCATCACAACCTTTTCTAATGGAGCATAACCCACCACAATCTTTCATAATTGACCATAACCCGTCATAAACATTCATAATGGTCCATATCCCAACACAACCCTTTCTATTGTCCATAAACCATCACAACCCTTCATAATTAACTATAACCCATCACAACCATTCATAATGGTCCATAACCCAGCACAACCCTTTCTATGGTCCATAACCCTTCATAATTGACCATCACCTATCACAACCCTTCATAATGGTCAATATCCCATCATAATCCTACATAATGGTCCATCACCCATCACAACCTTCATAATAGTACATAAACCATACAACCCTTCTTAATGGTCTATAACCTATCACAACCTTCATAATAGTCTATAACCCATACAACCCTTCATAATGGTCCATAACCCATCACAACCTTTTTTAATGGTCCATAACCCATAACAACCCTTGACAAGTGACTATAACCCATTACAACCTTCATAACAGTCCATAACCCATACAACCTTTCATAACAATGCATAACCCAACACAACCCTTTCAATTGTCCATAACCCATCACAACCCTTCATAATTGACCATAAAACATCACAACCCTTCATATAGTCCATAACCCAACACAACCCTTTCTATAGTTCATAAGCTATCACAACCCTTCATAAGTAAAATAACCCATCACAACCCTTCATAATGGTCTATAACGCATCGCAACCCTTCATAATGGTCTATAACCCATCACAACCCTTGGTAATGGTCCATAACCCATCACAACCCTTCATAATTGACGATAAGCTATCACAGCCCTTCATAATGGTCCATATCCCATCATAAGCCTTCATAATGGTCCATAACCCATCACAACCTTCATAATGGTCCATAACCCATCACAACCCTTTATAATGGTCCATAAACCATCACAACCCTTCATAATTGACCAACACCCATCACAACCCTTCATAATGGTCCATAACCCCGCACAACCCTTTCTATGGTCCATAACCCATCATAACCCTTCATAATTGACCATCACCTATCACAACCCTTCATAATGGTCAATAACCCATCATAATCGTACATAATGGTCCATCACCCAACACAACCTTCATAATAGTACATAACCCATACAACCCTTCTTAATGGTCTATAACCCATCACAACCTTTTCTAATGGAGCATAACCCATCACAACCTTTCATAATTGACCATAACCGGTCACAAACCTTTACAATGGTCCATATCCCAGCACAACCCTTTCTATGGTCCATAACCCATCACAACCCTTCATAATTAACCATAACCCATCACAACCCTTCATAATGGTCCATAACCCATCGTAACCCATCATAATGGTCTATAACCCATCCCAACCATTCATAATTGTCCATAAACCATACAAACCTTCCTAATGGTCCATAACCCATCACAACCCTTCATAATTGACCATAACCCATCACAACCCTTTGTAATGGTCGATAACCCATCACAACCCTTCATAATTAACCATAACCTATCACAAACCTTCATAATGGGCTGTAATCCATTATAACCCTTCATAATGGTGTATAACCCAACACAACCTTAATAATGGCCCATAACCCTTCACAACCCTTTCTAATGCTCCATAACCCATCACAACCCTTCATAATTGACCATAACCCATCACAACTCTTCATAATGGTCCAAAACCCTGCACAACCATTCATAATTGACCATAAGCTATCACAACCCTTTATAATGCTCAATAACCTATCATAATCCTTCATAATGGTACATAACCTATCACAACCTTCATAATAGTCCATAACCAATACAACCCTTCATAATGGTCCATAACCCATCACAACCTTTTTTAATGGTCCATAACCCATCACAACCCTTGACAAGTGACCATAACCCATCACAACCTTCATAATAGTCCATAACCCATACAACCCTTTATAATAATGCATAAGCCAACACAACCTTTTCAATTGTCCGTAACCCGTCACAACCCTTCATAATTGACCATAACACATCACAACCCTTCATATGGTCCATAACCCAACACAACCCTTTCTATGGTCCATAAGCTATCACAACCCTTCATAAGTAAAATAACCCATCACAACCCTTCATAATGGTCTATAACGCATCGCAACCCTTCATAATGGTCTATAACCCATCACAACCCTTGGTAATGGTCCATAACCCATCACAACCCTTCATAATTAACGATAACCTATCACAACCCTTCATAATGGTCCATATCCCATCATAACCATTCATAATGGTCCATAATCCATCACGACCTTCATAATGGTCCATAACCCATCACAACCCTTTATAATGGTCAATAAACCATCACAACCCTTCATAATTGACCAACACCCATCACAACCCTTCATAATGGTCCATAACCCAGCACAACCCTTTCTATGGTCCATAACCCATCATAACCATTCATAATTGACCATCACCTATCACAACCCTTCATAATGGTCAATAACCCATCATAATCGTACATAATGGTCCATCACCCATCACAACCTTCATAATAGTACATAACCCATACAACCCTTCTTAATGGTCCATAACCCATCACAACCTTTTCTAATGGAGCATAACCCATCACAAGCTTTCATAATTGACCACAACCCGTCACAAACATTTATAATGGTCCATATCCCAGCACAACCCTTTCTATGGTCCATAAACCATCATAACCCTTTATAATTAACTATAACCCATCACAACCCTTCATAATGGTCCATAACCCAGCACAACCCTTTCTATGGTCTATAACCCTTCATAGTTGACCATCACCTATCACAACCCTTCATAATGGTCAATAACCCATCCCAACTATTCATAATTGTCCATAAACCATACAAACCTTCATAATGGTCCATAACCCATCACAACCCTTCATAATTGACCATAACCCATCACAACCCTTTGTAATGGTCGATAACCCATCACAACCCTTTATAATTAACCATAACCTCCTATCACAACCCTTCATAATGGACCATAACCCATTATAACCCTTCATAATGGTGTATAACCCATCACAACCTTAATAATGGTCCATAACCCTTCACAACCCTTTCTAATGCTCCATAACACATCACAACCCTTCATAATTGACCATAACCCATCACAACTCTTCATAATGGTCCAAAACCCTGCACAACCATTCATAATTGACCATAAGCTATCACAACCCTTCATAATGCTCAATAACCCATCATAATCCTTCAAAATTGTACATAACCTATCACAACTTTCACAATAGTCCATAACCCATACAACCCTTCATAATGGTCCATAACCCATCACAACCTTTTTTAATGGTCCATAACCCATCACAACCCTTGACAAGTGACTATAACCCATCACAACCTTCATAATAGTCCATAACCCATACAACCTTTCATAACAATGCATAACCCAACACAACCCTTTCAATTGTCCATAACCCATCACAACCCTTCATAATTGACCATGAAACAGCACAACCCTTCATATGGTCCATAACCCAACACAACCCTTTCTATAGTCGATAAGCTATCACAACCCTTCATAAGTAACAATAACCTATCACAACCCTTCATAATGGTCTATAAGGCATCGTAACCCTTCATGATGGTCTATAACCCATCACAACCGTTGGTAATGGTCCATAACCCATCACAACCCTTCATAATTGAGGATAACCTATCACAACCCTTCATAATGGTCCATATCCCATCATAACCCTTCATAATGGTCCATAACCCATCACAACCTTCATAATGGTCCATAACCCATTACAACCCTTTATAATGGTCAAAAACCATCACAACCCTTCATAATTGACCAACACCCATCACAACCCTTTATAATGGTCCATAACCCAGCACAACCCTTTCTATGGTCCATAACCCATCATAACCCTTCATAATTGACCATCACCTATCACAACCCTTCATAATGGTCAATAACCCATCATAATCCTACATAATAGTCCATCACCCATCAAAACCTTCATAATAGTACATAACCTGTACAACCCTTCTTAATGGTTCATAACCCATCACAACCTTTTTTAATGGAGCATAACCCATCACAACCTTTCATAATTGACCATGACCCGTCACAAACATTCATAATGGTCCATATCCCAACATAACCCTTTCTATGGTCCATAACCCATCACAACCCTTCATAATTAACCATAAGCCATCACAACCCTTCATAATGGTCCATAACCCAGCACAACCCTTTCTATGGTCCATAACCCTTCATAATTGACCATCGCCTATCACAACCCTTCATAATGGTCAATAACCCATCAAAATCCTACATAATGGTCCATCACCCATCACAACCTTCATAATAGTACATAACCCATACAACCCTTCTTAATGATCTATAACCCATCACAACCTTTTCTAATGGAGCATAACCCATCACCACCATTCATAATTGACCATAACCCGTCACAAACCTTCATAATTGTCCATATCCTCGCACAACCCTTTCTATGGTCCATAACCCATCACAACCCTTCATAATTAACCTTAACCCATCACAACCCTTCATAATGGTCCATAACCCATCGCAACCCTTCATAATGGTCCATAACGCATCCCAACCATTCATAATTGTCCATAAACCATACAAACCTTCATAATGGTCCATAAACCATCACAACCCTTCATAATTGACCATAACCCATCACAACCCTTTGTAATGGTCGATAACCCATCACAACCATTCATAATGGGCTGTAACCCATTATAACCCTTCAAAATGGTGTATAACCCATCACAACCTTAATAATGGTCCATAACCCTTCACAACCCTTTCTAATGCTCCATAACCCATCACAACCCTTCATAATTGACCATAACCCATCACAACTCTCCATAATGGTCCAAAACCCCGCACAACCATTCATAGACCATAAGCTATCACAACCCTTCATAATGGTCAATAACCCATCATAATTCTTCATAATGGTACATAACCTATCACAACCTTCATAATAGTCCATAACCCAAACAACCCTTCATAATGGTCCATAACCCATCACAACCTTTTTTAATGGTCCATAACCTATCACAACCCTTGACAAGTGACCATAACCCATCACAACCTTCATAATAGTCCATAACCCATACAACCCTTCATAATAACGTATAACCCAACACAACCCTTTCAATTGTCCATAACCCATCACAACCCTTCATAAGTAACTATAACCCAGCAAAACCCTTAATAATGGTCTATAACGCATTGCAACCCTTCATAATGGTCTATAACCCATCACAACCCTTGGTAATTGTCCATAACCCATCACAACCCTTCATAATTCACGATAACCTATCACAACCCTTCATAATGGTCCATATCCCATCATAACCCTTCATAATGGTCCATAACCCATCACAACCTTAATAATGGTCCATAACTCATCATAACCCTTTATAATGGTCCATAAACCATCACAACCCTTCATAATTAACCAACACCCATCACAACCCTTCATAATGGTCCATAACCTTGCACATCCCTTTCTATGGTCCATAACCCATCATAGCCCTCCATAATTGACCATCACCTATCACAACCCTTCATAATGGTCAATAACCCATCATAATCCAACATAATGGTCCATCACCCATCACAACCTTCATAATAGTACATAACCCATACAACCCTTCTTAATGGTCCATAACCCATCCCAACCTTTTCTAATGGAGCATAACCTATCACAACCTTTCATAATTGACCATAACCTGTCACAAACATTCATAATGGTCCATATCCTAGCACAACCCTTTCTATGGTCCATAACACATCACAACCCTTCATAATTAACCATAAGCCATCACAACCCTTCATAATGGTCCATAACCCAGCACAACCCTTTCTATGGTCCATAACCCTTCATAATTGACCATCACCTATCACCACCCTTTATAATGGTCAATAACCCATCATAATCCTACATAATGGTCCATCACCCATCACAACCTTCATAATAGTACATAACCCATACAACCCTTCTTAATTGTCTATAACCCATCACAACCTTTTCTAATGGAGCATAACCCATCACAACCATTCATAATTGACCATAACCCGTCACAAACCTTTATAATGGTCCATATCCTAGCACAACCCTTTCTATGGTCCATAACCCATCACAACCCTTCATAATTAACCATAACCCATCACAACCCTTCATAATTAACCATAACCCATCACAACCCTTCATAATGGTCCATAACCCATCGTAACCCATCATAATGGTCTATAACCCATCCCAACCATTCATAATTGTCCATAAACCATACAAACCTTTGTATTGGTCCATAACCCATCACAACCCTTCATAATTGACCATAACCCATCACAACCCTTTGTAATGGTCGATAACCCATCATAACCCTTCATAATTAACCATAACCTATCACAACCCTTCATCATGGGCTGTAATCCATTATAACCCTTCATAATGGTGTATAACCCATCACAACCTTAATAATGGCCCATAACCCTTCACAACCCTTTCTAATGCTCCATAACCCATCACAACCCTTCATAATTAACCATAACCCATCACAACTCTTCATAATGGTCCAAAACCCTGCACAACCATTCATAGACCATAAGCTATCACAACCCTTCATAATGGTCAATAACCCATCATAATTCTTCATAATGGTACATAACCTATCACAACCTTCATAATAGTCCATAACCCAAACAACCCTTCATAATGGTCCATAACCCATCACAACCTTTTTTAATGGTCCATAACCCATCACAACCCTTGACAAGTGACCATAACCCATCACAACCTTCATTACGTCCATAACCCATAAAACCCTTCATAATAACGCATAACCCAACACAACCCTTTCAATTGTCCATAACCCATCACAACCCTTCATAATTGACCATAACACATCACAACCCTTCATATGGTCCATAACGTAACACAACCCTTTCTATAGTCCATAAGCTATCACAACCCTTCATAAGTAACAATAACCCATCATAACCCTTCATAATGGTCTATAACGCATCGCAACCCTTCATAATGGTCTATAACCCATCACAACCCTTGGTAATGGTCTATAACCCATCACAACCCTTCATAATTGACGATAACCTATCACAACCCTTCATAATGGTCCATATCCCATCATGACCTTCAAAATGGTCCATAACCCATCACAACCTTCATAATGGTCCATAACCCATTACAACCCTTTATAATGGTCCATAAACCATCACAACCATTCATAATTGACCAACACCCATCACAACCCTTCATAATGGTCCATAACCCAGCACAACCCTTTCTATGGTCCATAACCCATCATAACCCTTCATAATTGACCATCACCTATCACAACCCTTCATAATGGTCAATAACCCATCATAATCCAACATAATGGTCCATCACCCCTGACAACCTTCATAATAGTACATAACCCATACAACCCTTCTTAATGGTCCATAACCCATCACAAACTTTTCTAATGGAGCATAACCCATCACAACCTTTCATAATTGATCATAACCCGTCACAAACCTTCATAATGGTCCATATCCCAACACAACCCTTTCTATGGTCCATAACCCATCACAACCCTTCATAATTCACCATAACCCATCACAACCCTTCATAATGGTCCATAACCCATCGTAACCCTTTATAATGGTCCATAACCCATCTCAACCATTCATATTTGTCCATAAACCATAAAAACCTTCATAATGGTCCATAACCCATCACAGCCCCTCATAATTGACCATAACCCATCACAACCCTTTGTAATGGTCGATAACCCATCATAACCCTTCATAATTAACCATAACCTATCACAACCCTTCATAATGGGCCATAAATAGAACTAAAGGTTAGAAGAGTGAAGTTGTGAAACTAAGAAATGAGAAGGGAGAAATCACAGCAAGGACTCTAAAACGGTCCTGCTGATTGGGACTGAATTACTCCAAAATGCACAATAGAAACATAGGATTAAATAATTTTTACAAGAAACTATAATGGCTTAGGTTTCCAGAACCATAAGGAACTCCTCATAACCAAACACAACCCTTTCAATTGTCCATAACCCATCACAACCCTTCATAATTGACCGTAACACATCACAGCCTTTCATATGGTCCACAACACAACACAACCCTTTCTATAGTCCATAAGCTATCACAACCCTTCATAAGTAACAATAATCCATCACAACACTTCATAATGGTCTATAAAGCATCGCAACCCTTCATAATTGATGATAATGGTCTGTAACCCATCGCAACCCTTCATAATGGTCCATAACCCATCCCAACCATTCATATTTGTCCATAACCCATCACAACCTTCATAATTGACCATAACCCATCAGAACCCTTTGTAATGGTCGATAACCGATCACAACCGTTCATAATTAACCATAAACTATCACAACCCTTCATAGTGGGCCATAACCCATTATCACCCTTCATAATGGTGTATAACCCATCACAACCTTAATAATGGTCCATAACCCTTCACAACCCTTTCTAATGCTCCATAACCGATCACAACCCTTCATAATTAACAATAACCCATCACAACTCTTCATAATGGTCCAAAACCCTGCACAACCATTCATAATTGACCATAAGCTATCACAACCCTTCATAATGGTCAATAACCTATCATAATCGTTCATAATGGTACATAACCTATCACAACCTTCATAATAGTCCATAAACCAAACAACCCTTCATAATGGTCCATAACCCATCACAACCTTTTTTAATGGTCCATAACCCATCACAACCCTTGACAAGTGACCATAACCCATCACAACCTTCATAATAGTCCATAACCCATACAACCCTTGATAATAATGCGTAACCCAAAACAACCCTTTCGATTGTCCATAACCCATCACAACGCTTCAAAATTGACCATAGCACATCACAACCCTTCATATGGTCCATAACCCAACACAACCCTTTCTATAGTCCATAAGCTATCACAACCCTTCATAAGTAACAATAACCCATCACAACCCTTCATAATGGTCCATAACACGTCGCAACCCTTCATAATGGTCTATAACCCATCAAAACCCTTGGTAATGGTCCATAACCCATCACAACCCTTTATAATTGACGATAATCTATCACAACCCTTTATAATGGTCCATATCCCATAATAAGCCTTCATAATGGTCCATAACCCATCATAACCTTTATAATGGTCCATAACCCATCACAACCCTTTATAATGGTCCATAAACCATCACAACCCTTCATAATTAACCAACACCCATCACAACCCTTCATAATGGTCCATAACCCAACACAACCCTTTCTATGGTCCATAACCCTTCATAATTGACCATCACCTATCACAACCCTTCATAATGGTCAATAACCCATCATAATCGTAGATAATGGTCCATCACCCATCACAATCTTCATAATAGTACATAACCCATACAACCCTTCTTAATGGTCCATAACCCATCACAACCTTTTCTAATAGAGCATAACTCATCACAACCTTTCATAATTGACCATAACCCGTCACAAACATTCATAATGGTCTATATCCCAGCACAACCCTTTCTATGGTCCATAACCCATCACAACCCTTCATAATTAACCATAACCCATCACAACCCTTCGTAATGGTCCATAACCCATCCCAACCATTCATATTTGTCCATAAACCATAAAAACCTTCATAATGGTCCATAACCCATCACAGCCCCTCATAATTGACCATAACCCATCACAACCCTTTGTAATGGTCGATAACCCATCACAACCCTTCATAATTAACCATAACCTATCACAACCCTTCATAATGGGCCATAACCCATTATAACCCTTCATAATGGTGTATAACCCATCATAACTAAAAGATATCCGCAGTCTGGATCAGTTTACCACATTTGGCAGGAAAGAAATTTACGAATTTTCAAAAAAACTAAAAGATCGTATCATGCAGTCGTGAATAGTGTTAAGGACGATATCCGCTGTAGACTGCTGAGTCTTTCTATGAAACCTTGCACTATTGTTAATTTGGCTAAAAGGATATGTACCATCCCTTAACAAACCTATTATTTGCTTTTTTTTCTCTTCTTGTATGGTTTGTTTTTTTGCAAGTTGTTTTCCTTTATGTTATTGTTATGTTTCTGGTTCCATGTACTGTTTTGGTTTCTAATTTAGCTTTGTTGTTGTCCTTTGGGGCCTGTCCTGATGGATTTTCTGTTTTTTCCTTTGGTGGGGAGTCCCCAGCCTCTTATTGTATTTATTCTTTTTATTAATAAAATTTGCCAGAGGTACCGTCCTCTTTACCTAAAAAAACCCATCATAACCTTAATAATGGTCCATAACCCTTCACAACCCTTTCTACTGCTCCATAACCCATCACAACCCTTCATAATTGACCATAACCCATCACAACTCTTCATAATGGTCCAAAACTCTGTACAACCATTCATAATTGACCATAAGATATCACAACCTTTCATAATGCTCAATAACCCATCATATCATAATGGTACATAACCTATGACATCCTTCATAATAGTCCATAACCCATACAACCCTTCATAATGGTCCATAACCCACCACAACCTTTTTTAATAGTCCATAACCCATCACAACCCTTGACAAGTGACCATAACCCATCACAACCTTCATAATAGTCCATAACCCATACAACCCTTCATAATAATGCATAACCCAACACAACCCTTTCAATTGCCCATAACCCATCACAACCCTTCATAATTGACCGTAACACATCACAACCTATCATATGGTCTATAACCCAACACAACCCTTTCTATAGTCCATAAGCTATCACAACCCTTCATAAGTAACAATAAGCCATCACAAACCTTCAAAATGGTCCATAAAGCATCGCAACCCTTCATAATTGATGATAATGGTCTGTAACCCATCGCAACCCTTCATAATGGTCCATAACCCATCCCAACTATTCATATTTGTCCATAAACCATATAAACCTTCATAATGCTCCATAACCCATCACAACCTTCATAATTGACCATAACCCATCACAACCCTTTGTAATGGTCGATAACCCATCACAACCGTTCATAAATAACCATAAACTATCACAACCCTTCATAGTGGGCCATAACCCATTATCACCCTTCATAATGGTGTATAACCCATCACAACCTTAATAATGGTCCATAACCCTTCACAACCCTTTGTAATGCTCCATAACCGATCACAACCCTTCATAATTAACAATAACCCATCACAACTCTTCATAATGGTCCAAAACCCTGCACAACCATTCATAATTGACCATAAGCTATCACAACCCTTCATAATGGTCAATAACCTATCATAATCGTTCATAATGGTACATAACCTATCACAACCTTCATAATAGTCCATAAACCAAACAACCCTTCATAATGGTCCATAACCCATCACAACCTTTTTTAATGGTCCATAACCCATCACAACCCTTGACAAGTGACCATAACCCATCACAACCTTCATAATAGTCCATAACCCATACAACCCTTCATAATAATGCATAACCCAACACAACCCTTTCGATTGTCCATAACCCATCACAACGCTTCAAAATTGACCATAGCACATCAGAACCCTTCATATGGTCCATAACCCAACACAACCCTTTCTATAGTCCATAAGCTATCACAACCCTTCATAAGTAACAATAACCCATCACAACCCTTCATAATGGTCCATAACACGTCGCAACCCTTCATAATGGTCTATAACCCATTAAAACCCTTGGTAATGGTCCATAACCCATCACAACCCTTTATAATTGACGATAACCTATCACAACCCTTTATAATGGTCCATATCCCATCATAGGCCTTCATAATGGTCCATAACCCATCATAACCTTTATAATGGTCCATAACCCATCACAACCCTTTATAATGGTCCATAAACCATCACAACCTTTCATAATTGACCAACACCCATCACAACCCTTCATAATGGTCCATAACCCAACACAACCCTTTCTATGGTCCATAACCCATCATAACCCTTCATAATTAACCATCACCTATCACAACCCTTCATAATGGTCAATAACCCATCATAATCGTAGATAATGGTCCATCACCCATCACAACCTTCATAATAGTACATAACCCATACAACCCTTCTTAATGGTCCATAACCCATCACAACCTTTTCTAATAGAGCATAACCCATCACAACCTTTCATAATTGACCATAACCCGTCACAAACATTCATAATGGTCTATATCCCAGCACAACCCTTTCTATGGTCCATAACCCATCACAACCCTTCATAATTAACCATAACCCATCACAACCCTTCATAATGGTCCATAACCCATCGCAACCCTTCATAATGGTCCATAACCCATCATAACCCTTCACAATGGTACATAACCTATGACATCCTTCGTAATAGTCCATAACCCATACAACCCTTCATAATGTTCCATAACCCATCACAACCTTTTTTAATAGTCCATAACCCATCACAACCCTTGACAAGTGACCATAACCCATCACAACCTTCATAATAGTCCATAACCCATACAACCCTTCATAATAATGGATAACCCAACACAACCCTTTCAATTGCCCATAACCCATCACAACCCTTCATAATTGACCGTAACACATCACAACCTTTCATATGGTCTATAACCCAACACAACCCTTTCTATAGTCCATAAGCTATCACAACCCTTCATAAGTAACAATAAGCCTTCACAAACCTTCATAATGGTCCATAAAGCATCGCAACCCTTCATAATTGATGATAATGGTCTGTAACCCATCGCAACCCTTCATAATGGTCCATAACCCATCCCAACCATTCATATTTGTCCATAAACCATATAAACCTTCATAATGCTCCATAACCCATCACAACCTTCATAATTGACCATAACCCATCACAACCCTTTGTAATGGTCGATAACCCATCACAACCGTTCATAAATAACCATAAACTATCACAACCCTTCATAGTGGGCCATAACCCATTATCACCCTTCATAATGGTGTATAACCCATCACAACCTTAATAATGGTCCATAACCCTTCACAACCCTTTGTAATGCTCCATAACCGATCACAACCCTTCATAATTAACAATAACCCATCACAACTCTTCATAATGGTCCAAAACCCTGCACAACCATTCATAATTGACCATAAGCTATCACAACCCTTCATAATGGTCAATAACCTATCATAATCGTTCATAATGGTACATAACCTATCACAACCTTCATAATAGTCCATAAACCAAACAACCCTTCATAATGGTCCATAACCCATCACAACCTTTTTTAATGGTCCATAACCCATCACAACCCTTGACAAGTGACCATAACCCATCACAACCTTCATAATAGTCCATAACCCATACAACCCTTCATAATAATGCATAACCCAACACAACCCTTTCGATTGTCCATAACCCATCACAACGCTTCAAAATTGACCATAGCACATCAGAACCCTTCATATGGTCCATAACCCAACACAACCCTTTCTATAGTCCATAAGCTATCACAACCCTTCATAAGTAACAATAACCCATCACAACCCCTCATAATGGTCCATAACACGTCGCAACCCTTCATAATGGTCTATAACCCATTAAAACCCTTGGTAATGGTCCATAACCCATCACAACCCTTTATAATTGACGATAACCTATCACAACCCTTTATAATGGTCCATATCCCATCATAGGCCTTCATAATGGTCCATAACCCATCATAACCTTTATAATGGTCCATAACCCATCACAACCCTTTATAATGGTCCATAAACCATCACAACCCTTCATAATTGACCAACACCCATCACAACCCTTCATAATGGTCCCTAACCCAATACAACCCTTTCTATGGTCCATAACCCATCATAACCCTTCATAATTGACCATCACCTATCACAACCCTTCATAATGGTCAATAACCCATCATAATCGTAGATAATGGTCCATCACCCATCACAACCTTCATAATAGTACATAACCCATACAACCCTTCTTAATGGTCCATAACCCATCACAACCTTTTCTAATAGAGCATAACCCATCACAACCTTTCATAATTAACCATAACCCGTCACAAACATTCATAATGGTCTATATCCCAGCACAACCCTTTCTATGGTCCATAACCCATCACAACCCTTCATAATTAACCATAACCCATCACAACCCTTCATAATGGTCCATAACCCATCGCAACCCTTCATAATGGTCCATAACCCATCCCAACCATTCATATTTGTCCATAAACCATAAAAACCTTCATAATGGTCCATAGCCCATCACAACCCCTCATAATTGACCATAACCAATCACAACCCTTTGTAATGGTCGATAACCCATCACAACCCTTCATAATTAACCATAACCTATCACAACCCTTCATAATGGGCCATAACCCATTATAACCCTTCATAATGGTGTATAACCCATCATAACTAAAAGATATCCGCAGTATGGAGCAGTTTACCACATTTGGCAGGAAAGAAATTTACGAATTTTCAAAAAAACTAAAAGATCGTATCATGCAGTCGTGAATAGTGTTAAGGATGATATCCGCTGTAGACTGCTGAGTCTTTCTAAGAAACCCTGCACTAATGTTAATTTGGCTAAAAGGATATGGACCATCCCTTAACAAACCTAGTATTTGCTTTTTTTTCTCTTCTTGTATGGTTTGTTTTTTTGCAGGTTGTTTTCCTTTATGTTATTGTTATGTTTCTGGTTCCATGTACTGTTTTGGTTTCTAATTTAGCTTTGTTGTTGTCCTTTGGGGCCTGTCCCGATGGATTTTCTGTTTTTTCCTTTGGTGGGGAGTCCCCAGCCTCTTATTGTATGTATTCTTTTTATTAATAAAATTTGCCAGAGGTACCGTCCTCTTTACCCAAAAAAAAAACCCATCATAACCTTAATAATGGTCCATAACCCTTCACAACCCTTTCTACTGCTCCATAACCCAACACAACCCTTCATAATTGACCATAACCCATCACAACTCTTCATAATGGTCCAAAACTCTACACAACCATTCATAATTGACCATAAGCTATCACAACCCTTCATAATGCTCAATAACCCATCATAACCCTTCACAATGGTACATAACCTATGACATCCTTCGTAATAGTCCATAACCCATACAACCCTTCATAATGTTCCATAACCCATCACAACCTTTTTTAATAGTCCATAACCCATCACAACCCTTGACAAGTGACCATAACCCATCACAACCTTCATAATAGTCCATAACCCATACAACCCTTCATAATAATCCATAACCCAACACAACCCTTTCAATTGTCCATAACCCATCACAACCCTTAATAATTGACCATAACACATCACAACCCTTCATATGGTCCATAACCCAACACAACCCTTTCTATAGTCCATCAACTATCACAACCCTTCATAAGTAACAATAACCCATCACAACCCTTCATAATAGTCCATAAAGCATCGCAACCCTTCATAATTGATGATAATGGTCTGTAACCCATCGCAACCCTTCATAATGGTCCATAACCCATCCCAACCATTCATATTTGTCCATAAACCATATAAACCTTCATAATGCTCCATAACCAATCACAACCTTCATAAGTTACCATAACCCATCACAACCCTTTGTAATGGTCGATAACCCATCACAACCGTTCATAATTAACCATAAACTATCACAACCCTTCATAATGGACCATAACCCATTATAACCCTTCATAATGGTGTATAACCCATCACAACCTTAATAATGGTCCATAACCCTTCACAACCTTTTCTAATGCTCCATAACCGATCACAACCCTTCATAATTAACAATAACCCATCACAACTCTACATAATGGTCCAAAAGCCTGCACAACCATTCATAATTAACCATAAGCTATCACAACCCTTCATAATGGTCAATATCCCATCATAATCGTTCATAATGGTACATAACCTATCACAACCTTCTTAATAGTCCATAAACCAAACAACGCTTCATAATGGTTCATAACCCATCACAACCTTTTTTTAATGGTCCATAACCCATCGCAACCCTTGATAAGCGACCATAACCCATCACAACCTTCATAATAGTCCATAATCCATACAACCCTTCATAATAATGCATAACCCAACACAACCCTATCAATTGTCCATAACCCATCACAACCCTTCATAATTGACCGTAACACATCACAACCCTTCATATGGTCCATAAGCCAACACAACCCTTTCTATAGTCCATAAGCTATCACAACCTTTCATAAGTAACAATAACCCATCACAACCCTTTATAATGGTCCATAACGTATCGTAACCCTTCATAATGGTCTATAACCCATCACAACCCTTGGTAATGGTCCATAACCCATCACAACCCTTTATAATTGACGATAACCTATCACAACCCTTCATAATGGTCCATATCCCATCATAAGTCTTCATAATGGTCCATAACCCATCACAACCTTCTTAATGGTCCATAACCCATGACAACCCTTTATAATGGTAAATAATCCATCACAACCCTTCATAATTGACCAACACCCATAACAACCCTTCATAATGGTCCATAACCCAGCACATCCCTTTCTATGGTCCAAAACCCATCATAACCCTTCATAATTGACCATCACCTATCATAACCCTTCATAATGGTCAATAACCCATCATAATCCTACATAATGGTCCATCACCCATCACAACCTCCATAATAGTACATAACCTATACAACCTTTCTTAATGGTCCATAACCCATCACAACCTTTTCTAATGGAGCATAACCCATCACAACCTTTCATAATTGACCATAACCCGTCACAAACCTTCATAATGGTCCATATCCCAGAACAACCCTTTCTATGGTCCATAACCCATCACAAACCTTCATAATTAACCATAACCCATCACAACCCTTCATAATGGTCCTTAACGTATCACAACCCTTCATAATGGTTCATAACCCATCCCAACCATTCATATTTGTCTATAAACCATACAAACCATCATAATGGTCCATAAGCCATCACAACCCTTCATAATTGACCATAACACATCACAACCCTTTGTAATGTTCGATAACCCATCACAACCCTTCATAATTAACCATAACCTATCACAACCCTTTATAATGGTGTATAACCCATCATAACCTTAATAATGGTCCATAACCCTTCACAACCCTTTCTAATGCTCCATAACCTATAACAACCCTTCATAATTGACCATAACCCATCACAACTCTTCATAATGGTCCAAAACCCTGCACAACCATTCATAATGGACCATAAGCTATCACAACCCTTCATAATGGTCAATAACCCATCATAATCCTTTATAATGGTACATAACCCATCACAACCTTCATAATAGTCCATAACCCATAAACCCTTCATAATGGTCCATAACCTATCACAACCTTTTTTAATGGTCCATAACCCATCACAACCCTTGACAACTGACCATAACCCATCACAACCTTGATAATAGTCCATAACCTATACAACCCTTCATAATAATGCATAACCCAACACAACCCTTTCAATTGTCCATAACCCATCACAACCCTTCATAATTGACCATAACAAATCACAACCCTTCATATGGTCCATAACCCAACACAACCCTTTCTATAGTCCATAAGTTATCACAACCCTTCATAAGTAACAATAACCCATCACAACCCTTTATAATGGTCCTTAACGCATCGCAACCCTTCATAATGGTCTATAACCCATCACAATCCTTGGTAATGGTCCATAACCCATCACAACCCTTCATAAATGACGATAACCTATCACAACCCTTCATAATGGTCCATATCCCATCATAAGCCTTCATAATGGTCCATAACCCTTCAAAACCCTTTATAATGGTCCATAACCTTGCACATCCCTTTCTATGGTCCATAACCCATCATAACCCTCCATAATTGACCATCACCTATCACAACCCTTCATAATGGTCAATAACCCATCCTAATCCAACATAATGGTCCATCACCCATCACAACCTTCATAATAGTACATAACCCATACAACCCTTCTTAATGGTCCATAACCCATCACAACCTTTTCTAATGGAGCATAACCTATCACAACCTTTCATAATTGACCATAACCCGTCACAAACCTTCATAATGGTCCATATGCTAGCACAACCCTTTCTATGGTCCATAACCCATCACAACCCTTCAAAATTAACCATAACCCATCACAACCCCTCATAATGGTCCATAACTCATCGCAACCCTTCATAATAGTCCATAACCCATCCCAACCATTCATATATGTCCATAAACCATACAAACCTTCATAATGGTCCATAACCCATCACTACCCTTGACAACTCACCATAACCTATCACAACCTTCATAATAGTCCGTAACCCATACAACCCTTCATAATGATGCATAACCCAACACAACCCTTTCAATTGTCCATAACCCATCACAACCCTTCATAATTGACCATAACACATCACAACCCTTTATATGGTCTATAACCCAACACAACCCTTTCTATAGTCCATAAGCTATCACAACCCTTCATAAGTAACAATAACCCATTATAATCCTTCATAATGGTCCATAACACATCGCAACCCTTCATAATGGTCTATAACCCTACACAACCCTTGGTTATGGTCCATAACCCATCACAACCCTTCATAATTCACGATAACCTATCACAACCCTTCATAATGGTCCATATCCCACCGTAACCCTTCATAATGGTCCATAACCCATCACAACCTTCATAATGGTCCATAACCCATCACAACCCTTTATAATGGTCCATAAACCATCACAACCCTTCATAATTGACCAAAACCCATCACAACCCTTCATAACGGTCCATAACCTAGCACAACCCTTTCTATGGCCCATAATCCATCATAACCCTTCATTACTGACCATCACCTATCACAACCCTTTATAATGGTCAATAACCCATCATAATCGTACACTGTGGTCCATAACCCATCACAACCTTCATAATAGTACATAACCCATACAACCCTTCTTAATGGTCCATAACACGTCACAACCTTTTCTAATGGAGCATAACCCATCACAACCTTTCATAATTGACCATAACCCGTCACAAACCTTCATAATGGTCCATATCCCAGCACAACCTTTTCTATGGTCCATAACCAATCACAACCCTTCATAATTAAGCATAACCCGTCACAACCCTTTACATTGTTCCGTAACCCATCGCAACCCTTCATAATGGTCCATAACCCATCCCAAATATTCATAATTGTCCATAAACCATAGAAACCTTCATAATGGTCCATAACCCATCACAACCCTTCATAATTGTCCATAACGCATCACAACCCTTTGTAATGGTCCATAACCCATCACAACCAACCATCACCCTGATGGCCTAGTGGATAAGACTTAGGACTCTTTCTCTTCCCCCATAAAGAGGTTCCAAGTTCTAATCCCACTCCCTCCCTTTCCCCATAGGGAGTGTTAGATTTCAATCAGGGGATGGCCACTGGCCACCTCTCTACCCCAGGTGTGCGTGGGCCCCGAGGTTGCTTCATCAGGGTCTTCCAAAGGATGGGTCGGGTGGGGTCCTCGGTTACCAAAAAAAAAAAAAAAAAAAAAAAAAAAAAAACCCATCACAACCCTTCATAATTGACCATAACCCATCACTACCCTTCATAATTGACCATAACGCATCACAACCTTCATAATGGTCCATAACCCATCACATCCCTTTATAATGCTCCATAACCCATCACAACCCTTCATAATTGACCATAACCCATCACAACTCTTCATAATGGTCCAAAACCCTGGACAACCATTCATAATTAACCTTAAGCTATCACAACCCTTTATAATGGTCAATAACCCATCATCATCCTTCATAATGGTACATAACCCATCACAACCTTCATAATAGTCCATAACCCATACAACCCTTCATAATGGTCCATAGCCCATCACAACCTTTTTTACGGTCCATAACCCATCACAAACCTTGACAAGTGACCATAACCCATGACAACCTTCATAATAGTCCATAACCCAAACAACCCTTCATAATAAAGCATAACCCAACACAACCCTTTCAATTATCCATAACCATCGCAACCCTTCATAATTGACCATAACACATCACAACCCATCATATGGTCCATAACCCAACACAACCCTTTCTATAGTCCATAAGCTATCACAACCCTTCATAAGTAACAATAACCCATCACAACCCTTCATAATGTTCCATAACGTATCGCAACCCTTCATAATGGTCTATAACCCATCACAACCCTTGGTAATGGTCCATAACCCATTACAACCCTTCATAATTGACGATAACCTATCACAACCCTTCATAATGGTCAATATCCCATCATAACCCTTCATAATGGTCCATAACCCATCACAACCTTCATAATGGTCTATAACCCATCACAACCCTTTATAATGGTCCATAAACCATCACAACCCTTCATAATTGACCAAAACCCATCACAACCCTTCAAAATGGTCCATAACCCAGCATAACCCTTTCTATCGTCCATAACCCATCATAACCCTTCATAATTGACCATCACCTATCACAACCCTTCATAATGGTCAATAACCCATCATAATCCTACATAATGGTCCATAACCCATCACAACCTTCATAATAGTACATAACCCATGCAACCCTTCTAAATGGTCCATAACCCATCACATCTTTTTCTAATGGAGCATAACCCATCACAACGTGTCATAATTGACTATCCCGTCACAAACCTTCATAATGGTCCATATCCCAGCACAACCCTTTGTATGGTCCATAACCCATCACAACCCTTCATAATTAACCATAACCCATCACAACCCTTCATAATGGTTCATAACCCATCGCAACCCTTCATAATGGTCCATAACCCATCCCAACCATTTATAATTGTCCATAAACCTTACAAACCTTCATAATGGTCCATAACCCTTCACAACCCTTTCTAATGCTCCAGAACCTATAACAACCCTTCATAATTGACCATAACCCATCACAACTCTTCATAATGGTCCAAAACCCTGCACAACCATTCATAATGGACCATAAGCTATCACAACCCTTCATAATGGTCAATAACCCATCATAATCCTTTATAATGGTACATAACCCATCACAACCTTCATAATAGTCCATAACCCATAAACCCTTCATAATGGTCCATAACCTATCACAACCTTTTTTAATGGTCCATAACCCATCACAACCCTTGACAACTGACCATAACCCATCACAACCTTTATAATACTCCATAACCTATACAACCCTTCATAATAATGCATAACCCAACACAACCCTTTCAATTGTCCATAACCCATCACAACCCTTCATAATTGACCATAACAAATCACAACCCTTCATATGATCCATAACCTAACACAACCCTTTCTATAGTCCATAAGTTATCACAACCCTTCATAAGTAACAATAACCCATCACAACCCTTTATAATGGTCCTTAACGCATCGCAACCCTTCATAATGTTCTATAACCCATCACAATCCTTGGTAATGGTCCATAACCCATCACAACCCTTCATAATTGACGATAACCTATCACAACCCTTCATAATGGTCCATATCCCATCATAAGCCTTCATAATGGTCCATAACCCTTCAAAACCCTTTATAATGGTCCATAAACCATCACAACCAATCATAATTGACCAAAACCCATCACAACCCTTCAAAATGGTCCATAACCCAGCACAACCCTTTCTATCGTCCATAACCCATCATAACCCTTCATAATTGACCATCACCTATCACAACCCTTCATAATGGTCAATAACCCATCATAATCCTACATAATGGTCCGTAACCCATCACAACCTTCATAATAGTACATAACCCATGCAACCCTTCTAAATGGTCCATAACCCATCACATCATTTTCTAATGGAGCATAACCCATCACAACGTGTCATAATTGACTATCCCGTCACAAACCTTCATAATGGTCCATATCCCAGCACAACCCTTTGTATGGTCCATAACCCATCACAACCCTTCATAATTAACCATGACCCATCACAACCCTTCATAATGGTTCATAACCCATCGCAACCCATCATAATGGTCCATAACCCATCCCAACCATTTATAATTGTCCATAAACCTTACAAACCTTCATAATGGTCCATATCCCATCACAACCCTTCATAATTGACCATAACCCCTCACAACCCTTTGTAATGGTCGATAACCCATCACAACCCTTCATAATTAACCATAACGTATCACAACCCTACATAATGGGCCATAACCCATTATAACCCTTCATAATGGTGTATAACCCATGACAACCTTAATAATGGTCCATAACCCTTCATAACTCTTTCTATGCTCCATAACCCATCACAACCCTTCATAATTGACCATAACCCATGACAACTCTTCATAATGGTCCAAAACCTAGCACAACCATTCATAATTGACCATAAGCTATCACAAACCTTCATAATGGTCAATAACCCATCATAATTGTTCATAATGGTACATAACCCATCACACCCTTCATAATAGTCCATAACCCATACAACCCTTCATAATGGTCCATAACCCATCACAACCTTTTTAATGGTCCATAACCCATCACAACCCTTGACAACGGACCATAACCCATCACAACCTTCATAATAGTCCATAACCCATACAACCCTTCATAATAATGCATAACCCAACACAACGCTTTCAATTGTCCATAACCAATCACAACCCTTCATAATTGACCATAACACATCATAACCCTTTATATGGTCCATAACCCAACACAACTCTTTATATAGTCCATAAGCAATCACAAACCTTCATAAGTAACAATAACCCATCACAACCCTTCATAATTCACGATAACCTATCATAACCCTTTATAATGGTCCATATCCCATCATAACCCTTCATAATGGTCCATAATCCATCACAACATTCATAATGGTCCATAACCCATCACAACCCTTCATAATGGTCCGTAAACCATCACAACCCTTCATAATTGACCAACACCCATCACAACCCTTCATATGTTCCATAACCCAGCACAGCCCTTTCTATGGTCCATAACCCATCATAACCCTTCTTAATTGACCATCACCTATCACAACCCTTCATAATAGTCAATAACCCATCATAATCCTACATAATGGTCCATCATCCATCACAACCTTCATAATAGTACATAACCCATACAACCCTTCTTTATTGTCCATAACCCATCACAACCTTTTCTAATAGAGCATAACCCATCACAAGCTTTCATAATTGACGATAACCCGTCACTAACCTTTATGGTCCATATCCCAGCACAACCCTTTCTATGGTCCATAACCCATTACAACGATTCATAATTAACCATAACCCATCACAACCCTTCATAATGGTCCATAACCCATCGCAATCCTTCATAATGGTCCATAACCCATCCCAACGTATTCATAAATGTCCATAAACCATACAAACCTTCATAATGGTCCATAACCCATCATAACTCTTCATAATTGACCATAACCCATCACAACCCTTTGTAATGGTCGATAACCCATCACAACCCTTCATAAATAACCATAACCTATCACAACCCTTTATAATGGGTCGTAACCCATTATAACCCTTCATAATGGTGTATAACCCATCACAACCTTAATAATGGTCCATAACCCTTCACAACCCTTTCTAATGCTCCATAACCCATCACCATCCTTCATAATTGACCATAACCCATCACAATTCTTCATAATGGTCCAAAACCCTGCACAACCATTCATAATTGACCATAAGCTATCACAACCCTTCATAATGGTCAATAACCCATCATAATTATTCATAATGGTACATAACCTATCACAACCTTTATAATAGTCCATAACCCAAACAACCCTTCATAATGGTCCATAACCCATCCCAAATAATCATAATTGTCCATAAACCATAGAAACCTTCATAATGGTCCATAACCCATCACAACACTTCATAATTGTCCATAACCCATCACAACCCTTTGTAATGGTCCATAACCCATCACAACCCTTCATAATTAACCATAACCCATCACAACCCTTCATAATGGTTCATAACCCATCGCAACCCTTCATAATCGTCCATAACCCATCACAACCCTTCATAATTCACGATAACCTATCATAACCCTTTATAATGGTCCATATCCCATCATAACCCTTCATAATGGTCCATAATCCATCACAACATTCATAATGGTCCATAACCCATCACAACCCTTCATAATGGTCCGTAAACCATCACAACCCTTCATAATTGACCAACACCCATCACAACCCTTCATATGTTCCATAACCCAGCACAGCCCTTTCTATGGTCCATAACCCATCATAACCCTTCTTAATTGACCATCACCTATCACAACCCTTCATAATAGTCAATAACCCATCATAATCCTACATAATGGTCCATCATCCATCACAACCTTCATAATAGTACATAACCCATACAACCCTTCTTTATTGTCCATAACCCATCACAACCTTTTCTAATAGAGCATAACCCATCACAAGCTTTCATAATTGACGATAACCCGTCACTAACCTTTATGGTCCATATCCCAGCACAACCCTTTCTATGGTCCATAACCCATTACAACGATTCATAATTAACCATAACCCATCACAACCCTTCATAATGGTCCATAACCCATCGCAATCCTTCATAATGGTCCATAACCCATCCCAACGTATTCATAAATGTCCATAAACCATACAAACCTTCATAATGGTCCATAACCCATCATAACTCTTCATAATTGACCATAACCCATCACAACCCTTTGTAATGGTCGATAACCCATCACAACCCTTCATAAATAACCATAACCTATCACAACCCTTTATAATGGGTCGTAACCCATTATAACCCTTCATAATGGTGTATAACCCATCACAACCTTAATAATGGTCCATAACCCTTCACAACCCTTTCTAATGCTCCATAACCCATCACCATCCTTCATAATTGACCATAACCCATCACAATTCTTCATAATGGTCCAAAACCCTGCACAACCATTCATAATTGACCATAAGCTATCACAACCCTTCATAATGGTCAATAACCCATCATAATTATTCATAATGGTACATAACCTATCACAACCTTTATAATAGTCCATAACCCAAACAACCCTTCATAATTGTCCATAACCCATCCCAAATAATCATAATTGTCCATAAACCATAGAAACCTTCATAATGGTCCATAACCCATCACAACACTTCATAATTGTCCATAACCCATCACAACCCTTTGTAATGGTCCATAACCCATCACAACCCTTCATAATTAACCATAACCCATCACAACCCTTCATAATGGTTCATAACCCATCGCAACCCTTCATAATCGTCCATAACCCATCCCAACCATTCATAATTGTCCATAAACCTTACAAACCTTCATAATGGTCCATATCCCATCACAACCCTTCATAATTGACCATAACCCATCACAACCCTTTGTAATGGTCGATAACCCATCACAACCCTTCATAATTAACCATAACCTATCACAACCCTACATAATGGGCCATAACCCATTATAACCCTTCATAATGGTGTATAACCCATGACAACCTTAATAATGGTCCATAACCCTTCACAACTCTTTCTATGCTCCATAACCCATCACAACCCTTCATAATTGACCATAACCCATGACAACTCTTCATAATGGTCCAAAACCTAGCACAACCATTCATAATTGACCATAAGCTATCACAAACCTTCATAATGGTCAATAACCCATCATAATCGTTCATAATGGTACATAACCCATCACACCCTTCATAATAGTCCATAACCCATACAACCCTTCATAATGGTCCATAACCCATCACAACCTTTTTAATGGTCCATAACCCATCACAACCCTTGACAACCGACTATAACCCATCACAACCTTCATAATAGTCCATAACCCATACCACCCATCATAATAATGCACAACCCAACACAACGCTTTCAATTGTCCATAACCAATCACAACCCTTCATAATTGACCATAACACATCATAACCCTTTATATGGTCCATAACCCAACACAACCCTTTCTATAGTCCATAAGCAATCACAAACCTTTATAAGTAACAATAACCCATCACAACCCTTCATAATTCACGATAACCTATCACAACCCTTTATAATGGTCCATATCCCATCATAACCCTTCATAATGGTCCATAATCCATCACAACATTCATAATGGTCCATAACCCATCACAACCCTTCATAATGGTCCGTAAACCATCACAACCCTTCATAATTGACCAGCACCCATCACAACCCTTCATATGTTCCATAACCCAGCACAGCCCTTTCTATGGTCCATAACCCTTCTTAATTGACCATCACCTATCACAACCCTTCATAATAGTCAATAACCCATCTTAATCCAACATAATGGTCCATCACCCATCACAACCTTCATAATAGTACATAACCCATACAACCCTTCTTTATGGTCCATAACCCATCACAACCTTTTCTAATAGAGCATAACCCATCACAAGCTTTCATAATTGACGATAACCCGTCACTAACCTTTATGGTCCATATCCCAGCACAACCCTTTCTATGGTCAATTACCCATCACAACGATTCATAATTAACCATAACCCATCACAACCCTTCATAATGGTCCATAACCCATCGCAATCCTTCATAATGGTCCATAACCCATCCCAACGTATTCATAATTGTCCATAAACCATACAAACCTTCATAATGGTCCATAACCCATCACAACTCTTAATAATTGACCATAACCCATCACAACCCTTTGTAATGGTCGATAACCCATCACAACCCTTCATAAATAACCATAACCTATCACAACCCTTTATAATGGGTCGTAACCCATTATAACCCTTCATAATGGTGTATAACCCATCACAACCTTAATAATGGTCCATAACCCTTCACAATCCTTTCTAATGCTCCATAACCCATCACAATCCTTCATAATTGACCATAACCCATCACAACTCTTCATAATGGTCCAAAACCCTGCACAACCATTCATAATTGACCATAAGCTATCACAACCCTTCATAATGGTCAATAACCCATCATAATTATTCATAATGGTACATAACCTATCACAACCTTTATAATAGTCCATAACCCAAAGAACCCTTCATAATGGTCCATAACCCATCCCAAATATTCATAATTGTCCATAAACCATAGAAACCTTCATAATAGTCCATAACCATCACAACACTTCATAATTGTCCATAACCCATCACAACCCTTTGTAATGGTCCATAACCCATCACAACCCTTCATAATTGACCATAACCGTGACAACTGTGAAATTAGTCAACGAAAGTCAACTTAATTCAACCAAAGCGTACGTTAAAGTCAATATGTGAAATGTAAATTTCATAATCTCTACGTTGTATTATTTGATATTATAATATTACGTATGCTACTTTAAGTCAATTATACGAACAAACCATGCTGAGCTAGATGTTTTAATATAAAAAAAAATTTACGTCGTGAATAGTTTCCGACGTGAATAGTGAACGGTAAAAGGTAAAACTCGTCCGAATATTACAAATTTTATATCGAAACGTAGATAAAATTACGACGATTCCAAATATATATTTATATTTTTACCAAACGTTATATATAAAAAGTTATGATAGAAAAACGTTTAATATAACTTGAAAGCGACGTTTAATTATTATAATATATTTAAAAAAAATCTCCACCGGTTGGTGGAGTTAGAATTCAAACTTTGAAAAAAATAATTTATATTATTTTATTTTAATTTTATTTTATATAAAGTGGGCCCCACTTCATTATTTAATCAATTTTACACATTTTACCCTCAAAGAATTTGTATTTTCATTTCGAACACTACGTATTCAATACGTATTTTTAAATTTATCAATAATATTATGAGGTTTTATAAAACGGAAAAATTACCGTCAAAACGGTATCGTCGATACGAACAATCTAACGTCAAAATTTAATATTATTGATATTAGTTTTATATTTAATATTTTCTTTTTCTTTAAAATGAAAGTGTATTTACATTTAAACCCTATATTTTTATTAAACTTACAATTAATACCCTTTCGTTAATTCATTAAAGACATTTAGTTAAAAAGATGATATTATTAAACTACGATTTTCGTAGATTATATTTTAATAAACAAAAATCATTTATTTTATATAAAAACTATTAAATCTATTTAAAGAGTATTTTAAGGGTATGTTTTGTCATAAACAAATTCTAAAAGCCATAAAAGTCATATATCTGCATCTTGAGGGCCGCAATACGAAAATAAATTTACTATAAATAGAGGCTTCAATCCTCTCATTTCCTCACACCTCAAATCTCGATCTCTATATCACTACATAGTATTGTTAGAAGATTTTTCGATATATATAGAAATATACAAAGAATGAGCGTTAGAAATAGCTATTTCAGTTATAAATATAGTGAGTTCGAGTTAGAAGCACGAAGAGTCGGGCGATCTAACAACAATTGGCAATAAGATCCTAGTCAACATTGAGGTGAGTTCATACCTCTTCTTTTTATATTTATTCAAGTTTTTAAGGGGGAGAATACAAGTTATACTATAAAAATAGTTATTTATACTCATTTGTAACAATAGTAAACAAAATGTGGATTTTGTAAACATCATTATGACAACAATTCAATTATAGTTCCAAAATATAATATTGAATGATCTACTTACGAGAGCGGTGTCTAGGCCGATCATTTGGGCTAGGTTGTTGGATTTCCGAAAGGCTTATACGCTGAAAGGGTCCTGCCTCCTCATTTGATCTTCTACCTGGCCGTTCTTTATTTGATAGTCATGAAATATTATATTGGAACTAATAAAGGGTATAACCAATTTATTACACCACTATTGTGGAGAATATATCTTAAAAGAAGTTCTTTATAACCATCTAAGTAAGTTATTTCACATATATTTGTAAATATATGCTTTTCACAACGGAATACTAAAAATAAACTATTATAGGAATAGTTTGTTGATACAAATGTTACTATGACGTTTTAAAGAGGACAAATAATTATATAAAATATATAATTGTTATACATTACTATATTATCATGGGAAAAATGATAATGGACAAATACAAAGGTTTTTCATATTCAAACTTTAACAAGTTGATTGATACATACATTTTTGTGAGACGGGTCTTCACAGTGCTTATTTAAGTACATACTATAAGTCCTGAAATTTATAACCAGAGTCTCGGTAAGAGAACGTGATATTTGTGTATAGATCTATACGGGATTGACAACCCCGCACCTGAGCAGCTAGCTACAGCTAGACCGACGGGTCTGAGGTGACAAATGTCATAACAGTCCGACGCCTGAAGAACGTCGAAGCAGGCCTACATGGTCACAGTATGGTTATAGGGCGTCTCGCATGGGAAATCAACTTTATAAATTGTTTACGTGGAAATATACATTTTCAAAGGTTTTATACTACAAACTACGCTATATATTTTAGTCTTTGGATTTTTAAGACTTGGATACATTTATAAGAAAATATGGGATTTTCTTGGATTACAATACTACATTTTACAAGGAAAGAGATTCCTCATACAAGTTTTATGGTATTAAAACTACATTTTAACAAGTTACAAATATAAGTATGGTTTTACTTATACACGCTGATTCTATGGGAATTAAAACTATGTTTTATCAAAGATATAAATATAAGTACGGTTTACTTATACATACGACTTTTGTGGAATTAAATCTACGATTCGACTACCACTAAACATCTATTTACACGGTTTTATACAAGAATAAAACTACGTAATACTATTTTCAAGTATACAAATACCTATACATTTTCGGTCTTTGTGTTTTAAGACTACTACTCATTTATAAGAAAATATTGGATTTTCTGGTTTCAAACACTATCTTTCTACAAGGAAAAAGGATTATGGATTTTCTCATACAAAAATCTTATGAACTCACCAACGTAATGTTGACACTCTTTCAAACTACTTGTATTCTCAGGAAATTGATAAGGTAACTACAGATGGGTCGCGATGGCGTCATACTATGTATTTTGATATCATATTGTAATTGTATTTAAAACGTACAATCTTTGGAACTCTTGTAACATTTACAATTATGTATATGATGGATGTGTTTGCTTTGATCACTATTGTACAAACGTTGTTATGATACTGTTCATGAAGTCATCCACCCTCAGACGTTTCCGCCATCGTGGTTTGGGGGTGTGACAGATTGGTATCAGAGCATTGTTTATAGTGAACTAAGTATATCAATCCATTTAAGATATACAACTATAAATACAATGGGACTAAAACTCTCTAAAACAATCTGTAAAAGTATACTTTAAAATACAACGATATTTTTATAAAGTATAAGTACAAGTACATACATACTAGAATAGTGTCATAACCAGAACAATATAAGAGTAATAAGATGAGTTGAACACTACGAGTAGGCCTAGGTAGTTATGTAATCATACCTAGAACAAATAGAGTCTGATCAACTGTATTTGTCCAAGGTATGACTAACATGTACTTAGAAATAGTCGTAGTGAACAACAAGTCTAAAAACTTACCAAGAACCATATACAAAGAAACTTTAAAACAAAATATAAAGCTAAAATACTACAGGAGTATTTTATAATACTATAGAACCATACATCTAGACACTTTATGTACCTCTTATACCCCTATCCTTACATAGTAGACTTGACAATTCGATAATACCTGACCAATAGCTATTATCAAAAACCTTCCATCATCCCTACCAACAGTTCCATTAAACTAATATTGGTAGAAATTCAATCTGAAAGCCAAAGGCGGGCTAAGTCACCTGCCAAGTCTTTTGGGTTCTCTTCACTTACGACCTTGAGAAAATCATGGTTAAAACCACTCATCGCAGAAACAGAAGGCAGAGATTGCTGCTGTGTATGGGTCCCTGATGAAGCTTCCTCCCTCTTCTGAACCTTTCTTTTCTTGTAAACAGCCTTAAAGGCAGCTTGCCTCAATCTCTTTGTGGTATCAGTTATCTTCGAACTGGAACCCTCGACTATTGCTCTTTTCTCGTTCTCTAGACCAAGTATTATGTCTGCTCTACTAGGATTTTTATCAAATTCCTGTTGCATAAATACTTTCAGTCATTACAATCTCATGGAATTAAAATTGTGGACAAAGAAATACAATTCTTAACCTGAGTATGGTTAATAAGAGTTTGTAGACTCTTAATCTGTCGTCGAGGCCAACTTTTGATGCCTAACTTCCTACAGCGTTGCTTCAACTGTGTTGATCCAACGTTGAGTTCCCTTGCAGCTTCCAAAATGGGCTTATCAAAATGCATGGATATTGTTTCCTTACTCAACGCATATCCAAAACCCCTTTTTCTACGAATTTCAAAGGTTCTTGGAATCGAGGTTGAAACGTTTTCATTTTGGATCAATTGTGTATGATCCTGATCACTAACACTTTCATTGTTACCTATTATGGGTAATATTTCTTGATTTCCAAAATCAACCATAAACCCAGAATTCCCATTCTTGAAACTTCCTAAGTTACTTTGGATCAATTTAAAATGATCCTGATATTGAAAACCACCCACAAATTCAGGATTCGCTGAAGCGAACCCGATAGTGTCATCATGGATCGACTGTATTTGATCTTGATTTTGAATGTCAGTTAAAAACCCCCGATTTGTTAAATCTACTCCACTATGCAGCATGGGCACGTTCATGCTTAGATTATCATTAGTAAGATCATCTTCGAATGGATCTGTGTATAACGTATGTTAGATAATTAAGCAAAACAAACATAAAGCTTAAGAAAATGACTTAACCTGGAAGTATACATGGAGATTGCCCAACAGCGATGTTTTGATTTAAACGCAGTGGATCTTCACGGAGAATACCCATCGGAGGAAAAACTTCGGGATCATCTTGAAGTTGATCCAGCGGTAATATATCTGGAAAATCTATACCTCACATAGTTTAAAACAAAATCAAAACGCTAGAGAAATAAATAAGAAATAAAAGGAGTTAAGGATATTATATTACCAGACTCCAGTAGAGGTATCTGATTAAACGATAGGGAGGTACCCTCTTCCCTTAGGAAATTCCGCTCAGCGTCTGACAAGTTTTCCATATGAGATCTGTTTTCCATGCCTCAATTGGAAATCTGAGATTATATAAGAATAAACTAGTAGTAGGAAAGGATGAGACTGAAAAGATCTTAGATACAAATGATGATACATACCCGTTTATATAGCATCTTACAGCAGGCACTGAAAGGTCAACTCACGTTCTTAATACTGAAATTCAAAATATCTACAGTAGGTGCAATCTTTTCACTACCCTAAGTGATATCTTTTCCAAATTCGCGGCTTGACTCCGATGAGGACAGGATAACGAAAAGACATTTACTTTAATATATATATATATATATATATATATATATATATATATATATATATATATATATATATATATATATATATATATATATATATATATATATATATATATCTTCTGATAACAGAAATAGTTCAATGAACATTTAATTCAATAATAATCTATTCATAAATAATGAACTAGAACTTACTCATCTGGCATCTGTACAGCTCGTGGTTCACCTGTATCTGGCATGTTTCCTTCCATCCTACGAGTATCAACTGTAAAATGACATCAGATATAATATCGTAAATATGCTTAGGCATTTCCATAATACTTAGCTTAAATGATAAAAAAATCTATAGCTAATACAAGTCACAATTAGAGAATTTCATATGTTATCAAATTGAAACTCCTAATTTCATGATTTTACCAAATCAACTATTAAAACATCACAATATTGTAACAAGGACTCGATACGACATATATTAGCAACCTACATATGAGGTGAACCAATGCATACTTTCAGATTTGGACATCAAGGGTTTGAAACCCTAACACTCAAGATCATTACCCTTGTCAATTAAGAACTCGAGAATACATTTCGGGTATTAAATCCAACCACATCCCAAACTTTTTCTACGCAAAACCCTTGATCTAAATGACAAAAATTTCACATCTTTTGCTCTGAAAATCGCCTAGGGAATTTTTGGTTCGCTGCCCGAATAACCCCACTAAAGCAGATTAGCGACACTAACCTTTAAAATTAGCATCGTTAAAAAAAAATCCAACCCGTACTCCAAAACCCGACCCGTGTAAGTCCACTGGATACCACTGGATAACTAGAACACGAACGGTGTTCATAAAACACAACCCGTGTAACTCCTGCATGGCTAAACAGTTTCGAAAAAAAATATACTACATGCCCCAAGTGACTCCTACACGACCCGTGTAACTTCTCTTTGATAACTTTAAGGTTTAAATTCCTTCTAAACGGGTTTATAATCCTCCTAATTCATATAACAAACTAGTAACTCTTATTTATACTAAGATTAGCTCAAGTTTACTTACCAAAAACATTATGACGTTAAACTCCAAAAATCAAAGCAATGGAAAACTGAAAAGTACCAAGCGTGGACTTGAATTTATCTAGGAACGTGAGGACCAAATGAAACAGAAATACTCACAACTCTTCCCAAACCCTTGAGGATCTATTCAAAGTGCTAAATTTCTGGACGAAATTCCTTCTAACGGGTAGATAATGTGACAACTATGAAATTAGTCAACGAAAGTCAACTTAAGTCAACCAAAGCGTACGTTAAAGTCAATATGTGAAATGTAAATTTCATAATCTCTACGTTGTATTATTTGATATTATAATATTACGTATGCTAATTTAAGTCAATTATACAAACAAACCATGCTGAGCTAGATGTTTTAATATAAAAAAAAATTTACGTCGTGAATAGTATCCGACGTGAATAGTGAACGGTAAAAGGTAAAACTCGTCCGAATATTACAAATTTTATATCGAAACGTAGATAAAATTACGACGATTCCAAATATATATTTATATTTTTACCAAACGTTATATATAAAAAGTTATGACAGAAAAACGTTTAATATAACTTGAAAGCGACGTTTAATTATTATAATATATTTAAAAAAAATCTCCACCGGTTGGTGGAGTTAGAATTCAAAATTTGAAAAAAATAATTTATTTTATTTTATTTTATTTTTATTTTATATAAAGTGGGCCCCACCTCATTATTTAATCAATTTTACACATTTTATCCTCAAAGAATTTGCATTTTCATTTCGAACACTACGTATTCAATAAGTATTTTTAAATTTATCAATAATATTATGACGTTTTATAAAACGGAAAAATTACCGTCAAAACGGTATCGTCGATACGAACAATCTAACGTCAAAATTTAATATTATTGATATTAGTTTTATATTTAATATTTTCTTTTTCTTTAAAATGAAAGTGTATTTACATTTAAACCATATATTTTTATTAAACTTACAATTAATACCCTTTCGTTAATTCATTAAAGACATTTAGTTAAAAAGATGATATTATTAAACTACGATTTTCGTAGATTATATTTTTATAAACAAAAATCATTTATTTTATATAAAAACTATTAAATCTATTTAAAGAGTATTTTAAGGGTATGTTTTGTCATAAACAAATTCTAAAAGCCATAAAAGTCATATATCTGCATCTTGAGGGCCGCAATACGAAAATAAATTTACTATAAATAGAGGCTTCAATCCTCTCATTTCCTCACACCTCAAATCTCGATCTCTATATCACTAGATAGTATTGTTAGAAGATTCTTCGATATATATAGAAATTTACGAAGAATGAGCGTTAGAAGTAGCTATTTCAGTTATAAATATAGTGAGTTCAAGTTAGAAGCACGAAGAGTCGGGCGATCTAACAACAATTGGCAATAAGATCCTAGTCGACATTGAGGTGAGTTCATACCCCTTCTTTTTATCTTTATTCAAGTTTTTAAGGGGGAGAATACAAGTTATACTATAAAAATAGTTATTTATACTCATTTGTAACTATAGTAAACAAAATGTGAATTTTGTAAACATCATTATGACAACAATTCAATTATAGTTCCAAAATATAATATTGAATGATCTACTTACGAGAGCGGTGTCTAGGTCGATCATTTGGGCTAGGTTGTTGGATTTCCGAAAGGCTTATACGCTGAAAGGGTCCTGCCTCCTCATTTGATCTTCTACCTGGCCGTTCTTTATTTGATAGTCATGAAATATTATATTGGAACTAATAAAGGGTATAACCAATTTATTACACCACTATTGTGGAGAATATATCTTAAAAGAAGTTCTTTATAACCATCTAAGTAAGTTATTTCACATATATTTGTAAATATATGCTTTTCACAACGGAATACTAAAAATAAACTATTATAGGAATAGTTTGTTGATACAAATGTTACTATGACGTTTTAAAGAGGACAAATAATTATATAAAATATATAATTGTTATACATTACTATATTATCATGGGAAAAATGATAATTGACAAATACAAAGGTTTTTCATATTAAAACTTTAACAAGTTGATTGATACATACATTTTTGTGAGACGGGTCTTCACAGTGCTTATTTAAGTACATACTATAAGTCCTGAAATTTATAACCAGAGTCTCGGTAAGAGAACGTGATATTTGTGTATAGATCTATACGGGATTGACAACCCCGCACCTGAGCTGCTAGCTACAGCTAGACCGGCGGGTCTGAGGTGACAAATGTCATAACAGTCCGACGCCTGAAGAACGTCGAAGCAGGCCTACATGGTCACAGTATGGTTATAGGGCGTCTCGCATGGGAAATCAACTTTATAAATTGTTTACGTGGAAATATACATTTTCAAAGGTTTTATACTACAAACTACGCTATATATTTTAGTCTTTGGATTTTTAAGACTTGGATACATTCATAAGAAAATATGGGATTTTCTTGGATTACAATACTACATTTTACAAGGAAAGAGATTCCTCATACAAGTTTTATGGTATTAAAACTACATTTTAACAAGTTACAAATATAAGTATGGTTTTACTTATACACACTGATTCTATTGGAATTAAAACTATGTTTTATCAAAGATATAAATATAAGTACGGTTTACTTATACATACGACTTTTGTGGAATTAAATCTACGATTCGACTACCACTAAACACCTATTTACACGGTTTTATACAAGAATAAAACAATGTAATACTATTTTCAAGTATACAAATACCTATACATTTTCGGTCTTTGGGTTTTAAGACTACTACTCATTTATAAGAAAATATTGGATTTTCTGGTTTCAAACACTATCTTTCTACAAGGAAAAAGAATTATGGATTTTCTCATACAAAAATCTTATGAACTCACCAACGTAATGTTGACACTCTTCCAAACTATATGTATTCTCAGGAAATTGATAAGGTAACTACAGATGGGTCGCGATGGCGTCATACTATGTATTTTGATATCATATTGTAATTGTATTTAAAACGTACAATCTTTGGAACTCTTGTAACATTTACAATTATGTATATGATGGATGTGTTTGCTTTGATCAATATTGTACAAACGTTGTTATGATACTGTTCATGAAGTGATCCACCCTCAGACGTTTCCGCCATCGTGGTTTGGGGGTGTGACAGATTGGTATCAGAGCATTGTTTATAGTGAACTAAGTATATCAATCCATTTAAGATATACAACTATAAATACAATGGGACTAAAACTCTCTAAAACAATCTGTAAAAGTATACTTTAAAATACAACGATATTTTTATAAAGTATAAGTACAAGTACATACATACTAGAATAGTGTCATAACCAGAACAATATAAGAGTAATAAGATGAGTTGAACACTACGAGTAGGCCTAGGTAGTTATGTAATCATACCTAGAACAAATAGAGTCTGATCAACTGTATTTGTCCAAGGTATGACTAACATGTACTTAGAAATAGTCGTAGTGAACAACAAGTCTAAAAACTTACCAAGAACCATATACAAAGAAACTTTAAAACAAAATATAAAGCTAAAATACTACAGGAGTATTTTATAATACTATAGAACCATACATCTAGACACTTTATGTACCTCTTATACCCCTATCCTTACATAGTAGACTTGACAATTCGATAATACCTGACCAATAGCTATTATCAAAAACCTTCCATCATCCCTACCAACAGTTCCATTAAACTAATATTGGTAGAAATTCAATCTGAAAGCCGAAGGCGGGCTAAGTCACCTGCCAAGTCTTTTGGGTTCTCTTCACTTACGACCTTGAGAAAATCATGGTTAAAACCACTCATCGCAGAAACAGAAGGCAGAGATTGCTGCTGTGTATGGGTCCCTGATGAAGCTTCCTCCCTCTTCTGAACCTTTCTTTTCTTGTAAACATCCTTAAAGGCAGATTGCCTCAATCTCTTTGTGGTATCAGTTATCTTCGAACTGGAACCCTCGACTATTGCTTTTTTCTCGTTCTCTAGACCAAGTATTACGTCTGCTCTACTAGGATTTTTATCAAATTCCTGTTGCATAAATACTTTCAGTCATTACAATCTCATGGAATTAAAATTGTGGAGAAAGAAATACAATTCTTAACCTGAGTATGGTTAATAAGAGTTTGTAGACTCTTAATCTGTCGTCGAGGCCAACTTTTGATGCCTAACTTCCTACAGCGTTGCTTCAACTGTGTTGATCCAACATTGAGTTCCCTTGCAGCTTCCAAAATGGGCTTATCAAAATGCATGGATATTGTTTCCTTACTCAACGCATGTCCAAAACCCCTTTTTCTACGAATGTCAAAGGTTCTTGGAATCGAGGTTGAAACGTTTTCATTTTGGATCAATTGTGTATGATCCTGATCACTAACACTTTCATTGTTACCTATTATGGGTAATATTTCTTGATTTCCAAAATCAACCATAAATCCAGAATTCCCATTCTTGAAACTTCCTAAGTTACTTTGGATCAATTTAAAATGATCCTGATATTGAAAACCACCCACAAATTCAGGATTCGCTAAAGCGAACCCGATAGTGTCATCATGGATCGACTGTATTTGATCCTGATTTTGAATGTCAGTTAAAAACCCCCGATTTGTTAAATCTACTCCACTATGCAGCATGGGCACGTTCATGCTTAGATTATCATTAGTAAGATCATCGTCGAATGGATCTGTGTATAACGTATGTTAGATAATTAAGCAAAACAAACATAAAGCTTAAGAAAATGACTTAACCTGGAAGTATACATGGAGATTGCCCAACAGCAATGTTTTGATTTAAACGCAGTGGATCTTCACGGAGAATACCCATCGGAGGAAAAACTTCGGGATCATCTTGAAGTTGATCCAGCGGTAATATATCTGGAAAATCTATACCTCACATAGTTTAAAACAAAATCAAAACGCTAGAGAAATGAATAAGAAATAAAAGGAGTTAAGGATATTATAATTACCAGACTCCAGTAGAGGTATCTGATTAAACGATAGGGAGGTACCCTCTTCCCTTAGGAAATTCCGCTCAGCGTCTGACAAGTTTTCAATATGAGATCTGTTTTCCATGCCTCAATTGGAAATCTGAGATTATATAAGAATAAACTAGTAGTAGGAAAGGATGAGACTGAAAAGATCTTAGATACAAATGATGATACATACCCGTTTATATAGCATCTTATAGCAGGCACTGAAAGGTCAACTCACGTTCTTAATACTGATATTCAAAATATCTACAATAGGTGCAATCTTTTCACTACCCTAAGTGATATCTTTTCCAAATTCGCGGCTTGACTCCGATGAGGACAGGATAACGAAAAGACATTTACTTTAATCTATACTATACTATAAACCATATATAAATTACAAGTCCCTACTGCATAATTGTCTTAATGTCTTAAAAATGTACCACCAACCATTGCATCAATCACTCTTATCTTATTACCGGCGGGAATTAAAATTTTTAAAACGAACATCGGTTTTCACGGGACAAAAAGGCGTGTCTTTTGACCCAGCAAATAATGGCTGCTTTTTGCTTTCTCCAATCCCGAATTATGCTTTGATCTTGCAGCAAATCATGGGCTGCTTTATGCTTTCCCGAATCCCGATATATGCTGCTACTCCAAGACCATTTCCTCAACATAATAGATATAAACCCTAACCAACCATTGACTCTCCATATTGTTGCTGCCACTGCTTCTCTTATCACACCCCCCGTTCTTTTGTGCCCTCCCCGGCCGATCCAGCCTCCACTAGGACGATCAATCGGCTTCACAAAATTCTCCCTCCAGGTATGCCATTATATCATATTGTTCGTTTAGATTTTTCACGATTTCTGATTACACTGTTTCCTTTCATTCTAAAATTGATCAGAGTATTCGTGTTTCAGCCGATGATTTTACTTTTGAAATTCTAATGACCGTGAAGATGCATTACTAGCAAGAAACTGTGACATGTGTTCAAGAAATGATACCATCGTGGTTTTAAGAAGTTGTAACCTCCATCATTTGAAGTTTAACTTTCTCCTCAAAACAAAATTACAACCCAATCGGATTTGATTTGTGTGTTTGTTTGATAGCCTGGAAGTATTTCTGCGTCTTGGGCTACTTAGGGTTTATGTAACTTCGCTTTTGTTTCAAATTCACTAGGGGTATGAGTTTGGCTTCTGGCTAAATTAGGGCACTTTTGGTTTTAATTAGAGAGGGGTGTCATGTTGTATTGTATCTCTTACACAGCCAAATGTAATTGAAGCTTTGATGCACTTTTCCGATTTTCTTATGCCCAAGGCTAAAAGAAACTGCAATGGTATATCAAGTGGCAAGAAAAGAGAAAGTTAAAGCATATTTATGTTCTGAGCTTAAGGTGTATATCTGTTTCACGATCACATATTGGTTATTTTAAGGATTTTATAGCACTGAGATACTACCTGTCATGTATCATCTATTTTTATTAATTTATAAACAAACGAGTGGTAAAAATAAACTTATCAAAATTAACTTCGTGTCGCTTTTGAGAACCACTAATTACTAACTTGGAGTTCATTTGTGTCCTTTCAGATGTATCCACTTCAAGATTGTCAGCAGAGTACAATATGATTTACTCTTGCATGTGTGGTAGACTCGAGTTGCTTGCCTCTTGAATTTATGTTTCCTTCTTTTTTGTTTTTAGTATAGAATTACTACTAATAATACTAGATTCTTTCCCTTCCTGTTCAATCTCAGAGCATTGTGACCCAAACGAATTCCTACTTTTACCAGGTTTATTTATATTACCCTCCCTCAGTATATTCTCCAACTAGCCCTTGACACAGGGGATTATTTCTTACTGTTTGACATCTTTGTTTTTTCACCAGGTACCTTACTAGCTGTTTGAGTATTGGTCGATGGTGTTTGCTGTGATTCAATGTGGCAGTTTGATGTTTTCTGATAGTATCAACCCATTTTGACAAAATATCACTTGTACCAGACCCATTTTGATTCTTTTTAGAACATCTATTGATGATTAGTTTCTTATAATTTGGTATCTTGGCTTTACTTTTAAAAACAGAGTATACGTACATTCCCAATGTGGGCTTCAATTGCAATTTGTAGGTCTGTAGTAAATTGGAATAAAGTTATGTTCTTTATGATGCTTTTATTGCCTTTGTACTCCCTTGAATTGAATATTTAAGTTTGTTGTTTTACTGATCCATATATTTTCTGGAAAAGCGTGAGAACAGCTCCTATTTTCATTTAGTTCATGGGTATTGGTAAAAAAACCCCCTCATCATTCATTTATGATGTCACATCAATTTGGGTTTCATTATATATATATATATATATATATATATATATATATATATATATATATATATATATATATATCTATACTATACTATAAACCATATATAAATTACAACCCCCTTATGCACAATTGTCTTAATTTTTAAGATAATACAAATTATAATACACAATGCACAACTTATTAAACATATTATACAAACTTGTTATGCATTAATTAAATAGTGTAGTACTGTACCCGGCCAAAACGCGTGCTTTTTAGACGACCAAGAACTAAGCGGGCGAATGAAATCTGAAATCTCACTTTTACAATTAGAAAACTTAAATCTCTCTTTCAAAATTTAAAAGCCCTCTCTCACATTCTCTCTCCTTCTTTGATATCCCGAACCCTAATCATCGCCTCCTCCATTTACCCCTGCTCCCACCTCCCCAATCGGGCCACCAAACCGCCCATTAGTTCCACCTTCATCGCCGATTCTGCTTGCTTCTCCCACATCTGCACAAATAGCTCCTGCTTCCCCTGATTCGACTTCAATGCCGCGTGTCTGACCCTCGCACCAGCATCACACTTGCGCCTAAGCACTGGACATCCCTCGAGCTCGCAACAGCATCAGATCCCGTCTCCGTCTCTTCATCTACATCATCAAACCCTACACAGTTTTTAAAGCAAAGATCTGGTTTGTTCCGCTTTCTCGGCTATGAACGAACCTTAACGGCTGCTTTTATCCCTTCTAACTGATTTGTGGGTTGTTGGATTTATCTGCAGGTGCTTCTCAATCGACACCATTTACAGGTTCAATCTCTCTCACCATCGTCGTATCTGATTTGTGGGTTGTTGGATTTATCCGTACACGAATTGATCGATTATCGTCATCGAGGCTTCCTCTTCTGCCTCTCAGAACCACGACCACACACGAAGGTTTAGAAAGGTATGCTTAATCCTTTTTCATTTTATCCGATTAAGTTACAACAACATCCATGTGCTTCCTCGATCCGCCACCTGATGAATATCGATCGGGTTTGGTATGGATCTTCACCGGATTTGATTTTGATTTACACCAGCTTTGGTTTTGGATCTCCACCAGATTTGGTTTGAATTTGGTTTAGATCTCCACCGGCTTTCCATTAAACAGGTCGCTGAACATGGTAGATCCAAGTATGTATACGTGATATGTCAATTTATAGCTTTCATGCATTGTTTTTACCAACAATCCATTATGGTTTTTGGGTTCACACGTTTGATTTTTGGTTTAACAAGTTCACAGGTTTTGAACTTGTTAATGACCTTTTTTTGTTGAACCGATATCAGGTATTTATTTTGGGTTTTTGTATGTCTAGCATACTTATGTTTATAACTTCTCGTAGGTGCTTAGGACACAAAGAATGGAATTAGAGTTTTACTCTCCAAGACCATTACAGGGGATGTTAATTCACATGTTTTCTTTAGTGTTTTCATGATTGGCATGTTACAGGGGACAATATCTAAAAAAGCTAACGTTGCTGCAAGTGAGTATGTTGGGTTGAACTCACCAAGTCTTTGATAAAAATTTTGTTTACGGGTATAATGGGAAAATGTATTTTGAATTCTTTAGTTTTTATTTCTTTTCTATTTGTGTTGCAGGTCACCTTGCTATCGGTCTTTTCCGCTGGAAAGTCAATGTCCCTTGCCGCCTTGTAATTTCTCAATGGTTGGGGAGAGTTCTTCCTGGTATATATGTTGCTACTGTTCGAGTTTCATTTTCTCCTTCATATCTTTTGGCTGATTTTCGAATCAAACTATTAATTACTCATTTTGTTATTTTTGTGGATACACACCAAACATTGGGTTTTGTTACATCAACAGGAGACCCGTATGCTAATGTTGGTGATGCTGGACTCTGTTTTGAAAGTAATGTGGCATCCAAGTCATTTGCTTAAAAACATGGCTGGGAATATTCGGTATGCTCTTTTAACATTTTGTGTGTGGGTTGAATTTAAGAAATAACAACAAACTTTCATTTATTTGTTATTAATAGCAATCTACTTTCGTGTCTTAGCCCCCGCCCTAAATTTTGAAACTTTGAAATTTATGAACATTTTGAAACTTTTAAATATCTGTAAATTTTGAAACTTTTAAATTAGCAACTCAAAATTTTCGAAAATTTGAATAATTTGAAAAGTCTAAAATTTTGAATAATTTTGAAAAGTTTGAAATTTTCGCCCAAAATTTTGAAACTTTTAAATTTATGAAAATTTTGAAACTTTTAAATTTTGAAATTTTCAAATTTCGAAAATAACAACAAACTTTCCTTTGTCTTTAAATTTGAATAATTTGAATAATTTGAAAATTTTGAAAAAATATGAGGATAAATTTTAAATTTTTCGAAATTTGAAAATTTTGAATAATTTGGTAAGTTTGAAAATTTCGGAAATTTGAATAATTTGAAAAGTTTGAAAATTGAATAATTTTAAAAATTTCAAAATTTTGAATAATTTGAAAAGTTTGAAAATTTGAATTATTTTGAATAAATTGAATCATTTGAAAATTTTCGAAATTTTAAATTTTGAAAATTTTCGAAATTTTAAATTTTGAATAATTTTGAATAATTTAAAAATTTTGAAATTAAATTTGGCTCCTTTGACTTAGAATGTTAAATTTTATTCTTGTTTGAATTGACAGGTAATAAATGTGGGAGGGCAAAAATGTTACTTTAGATTATAGATTGGACAAGAAGATGAAAAAGACTTTCCATCTTCAAATGATCTTGGTACTTACATGACATGCTAATAATGGTTGGTATTTCCAGTTTTCTTCTCTCTCTCTCTCTCTCTCTCTCTCTCTCCCCACCCCCTCTTAGGTTGTTGGGTCTGTAAATTGATTTCTCTTTGAAGGTCTGTAAATTGATTTTTGTTGTTCTCCTTTCCTTTGCTAGATTTTGGTATGAATGCAGATTTATTTGAAGAAGACGTAAAGAAACTTGTAAAATCGTCACTTGAAGGATACGTAATTGGAAGCTCTTTAGCAAGAAAGGAAACCAGAAACATATTTATTCAGGTAGTTGGCTTATATAAGAGGTCAAGAACTATTTAATTATTCTCGACTTTGTATCCTTTGTTATTGGGTGATGTATAAATGACGTAGCAGATGCTGGTTAAACATGACCATTATATAATTTTTTTGTGTTGCTTCTATCTGCAACTTGCCAGGTAAGAAATGCAAGAAATTAACATACGGGCATTAGGCCTGCCTTGAATTTCTGAATCTTTAATATTTTCCTTGAATATTAGAATGATAAAAGGGATACGGGTAAACTTGTCATTTTGAAGAATCTAACATCAGAGCTATTCAGTTTAATGATGCAGGGTATGAATCTGCAATAAACTGGAACTATGATGATGATTTTGAGAAGAAAACTAAAATGGACTAAACATGTGAGTTTTAGTATCGGAGCATTCTACTTTAAACCTTTTATATGCAAAATATATCCAAGAATAGCATAGTAGTTTTTAATTGTTATTATACTTTGAAACTCATCACAATTTTCACTTCTTAACATTGGCTGGATTTTGTTTCTTATGCATCTGATTGAAGTTTGCTTCTAATTTGATTGGAACTTGTTCTTGCTCCTTCAGGATTTCTGGTCTAGAAAATGTTTTGGTTGGAGGTTGTCAATTGACATAACAGATACATCTCCTCACTTCAATTCTTTTTATTCCTTTCTATTATTATTTCCCACGTAACACCTAGATCCGCTTCCTTCATGTTATTGTAGTCTTTGACCATGAATTGCTTTCTAATGCAGGTTGTTTGCAAGTGGGTTGTACGAAATTCAATGCCGAGATGGGTATCCAGTTACTCTTTGAACAAAACTCTGGGAGTCTTCGGTAAAACCCAGCCGTCAGACCTCCATCACGATGCTCCTTTGTCTTTAAGGAACTATAACTCCTAATAGCAACGTACTTTCATTTTTTTCCTTTTTTAGACCTGCAGTAACAATAACCTACTTTTATTTCTTTTTTGTTTATTTGGTTTTTCCAGAATTACATTAATACTAACGTACTTTCATTTTTTTTTATTTTTATTGTTTGGATATATTCAGTAACAATAACATACTTTCTTTTTTTTTGGTTTTTTTTGCTAACAGAACCCGCCAGAGGAGAGAAGGGCATTGAGAATGGCCGAGGAAGTACGCGCCTAATGGCTGACCTCCTCGACACTTTTTTCTATTACAACATTGTACCTATATTGTTTTTTATTAAGGCATTGTACTTTGATAAATATTTCAATTATAACGTTCTACTTTCATTTTTTTTCCTTTATTAGGACATTAGAGTCATACTTTAAGTTCTGATCCACCAATATCTTTGCAGCCTTGCAGTTGTCAACCATTGCATCATGCTGAATCGCTACGCCTTGAAGAACAAGCCAGGCAACAAGTAGTAGGTCTATGGAACAGGGTTAGTACGATACTTTCCCACAACAGATTATTATTTGTTTACCTTTATTTGTTGCTGATGTGTGGTTACTCTGTTGGTGGTTTCAGTCTCCCGGTGCTACTGCAGCAGCCATCCAGAACCATCCACCCTCACTTGTTGGTGACCCAAGCAATTTAGATTAAATGGGTCTCTTAGTTTCAAATAAAGGAATACCCAAGGAAGCAATTGTCGAACAAGTTTGTGATTCGTGTTTATGCTTCCAGAATTTCAGTTTTTCCAAGTGTTTGTTGGAATAATACAAGTACATTGCTATTGATACTAAAACAGATGCAAGTACCTTTCTATTATGGTTGGAAGGAACTAGGCTGTGATGCATAGACTGACACCACATTTCACGTGGAATTAGCTTTGCTTCTAAGTAATACTACACTCAATTGTCGAAAGGAATTCAGGGTTGTGATTGAGGAAAGAGATGACCGGTGGAAAAGTCAAAAGGCAAGGAATAAAAAAGGGTACTGAGGTTGGCTATGATTTTGTGACCTTTAGGACCAAAGATCCAGCATCGATTCATTTGAGGTGTAAAGAACTGCGACACAATGTGTTTGCGTAGTTCTTTTATGTGTCGGTGTGTACATGTTGTGACTTTGATATTCTGTTTTTAGTTTCTGATAGTTGTAATCCATCAATTTAAAATTATGTGATTTGGTCTTCTTTGGAAATTTATAACATAATTAATACATGAGACATATATATTATTGTGTTGAATAAAAAATACTATTGATCATTTTGATTAAACTTATATACTCTTTAGGGATGAGAATCAGTCAGGACCTAGACCGAGAACCGAAGAACCGACAACCGATTTTATAGGAAATTATTCAACAAATAAACATTTTTGCCAAAAGAAAACTATCAACCGCCCTAGAATAGAAAACTAATCGTTGAATCAAAACTATTTGCTAAAACAAAATGTTCATAGTCATGCAATTCCACTAATAATATTGTTCTTATCATTCTTTTAGTATTATATTGATTAAGACGTTAGACTATTATCTGCTATAAATTTAGCCATGGATGTTTTCCTCTATTTTGTTGTCGTTACCACATTTAATGGAAAATGATATTTCCGTATACATGTTATTTGAATATGATATGTATCCGAAAATAAACTCTAAATGGACTAACCGCTATCGGAAAACTATACGTCAAAATGAACTATCGTCACCGCCGCTTTGCACAAGCATATAACTACAAACTCTTTGCCGACAGGGAAACTAACCATTGCCCGAAAACTAATAGCCTGAACGAATTGTTCGTCTCCGCCGCATCGCGCGGGTACCAACTATACTATATAAACCATATATAATTTACAAGTAACCTAAAGCACATTGTCATAATTTTAAGACTTTTGGTACAACCATCTAATGCACTATTAACACGCGTGTATGTTTCCAGGTGTAGGTTAAATGACCTAATGTGTCACTATAAAACCATCTCAATAGCCTGAGCCGTCATCGCCAATTCCACCTTCTCTCTGGAATCACCGTAAAACCTTCATCTCGATCTTCCACCTACGCCGGCCACATACGTTCGCCATGAACGGTCTTCCACCTACCTGCATAAAACGTTCGCTACATAGCCGAAAGAAAACTACCCGCCGCTGCCGCATTGCGCGGGTACGCACCTCCCCCCCAACCCCCCCCCCCCCCACCCAAATTGCCGCCGCCGCATTGCGCGGGTACGCAGCTAGTATATATATATATATATATATATATTAATTATGATATTTTTTAATTATTTTGTTTTTTTGTAATTTTATAACTAGTATTAATTGTTTTTATTTAATATAAATACATATTTTTGTATTTATAATTTAAATATTATTCTAAATTTTTGACGTTTAGTTCGAATACGTTTTCTAATGTGTTTTTTTAACGTTTTGTTCGTTTGTATCATTTAACGTTGTAATTTAGTATTTTTTTCTAATTTTTGACGTTTTGTTTGAATACATTGTTATATGTTTTGTTCGTTTATATCGGTGGAAAGTTATTAAATAATGTTGATTAGACTTACGTGTTTGCATTTTCTAATTTTTGACGTTTTGTTTGGAAACATTTTTATATGGTTTGTTCGTTTATATGTTTTGTTCGATTCTAATTTTTGACGTTTTGTTTGAATATATTTTCTAATTTTTATAATTTTTGATGTATTAATTTTCTAATTTTTGACGTTTTATATCGGTGAAAGATAGGAATGATGAAAATTGTGGTTTCCACCGATATAAAACGTCAAAAATTAGAAAATTAATACATCAAAAATTAGAAAAAATAGAAAATATATTGAAATAAAACGTCAAAAATTAGAAACGAACAAAACATATAAACAATATAAACGAACAAACCATATAAAAATGTTTCCAAACAAAACGTCAAAAATTTATAAATGCAAACTCATAAGTCTAATCAACATTATTTAATAACTTTCCACCGATATAAACGAACAAAACATATAACAATGTATTCAAACAAAACGTCAAAATTAGAAAAAAAAACTAAATTACAACGTTAAATGATACCAACGAACAAAACGTTAAAAAAACACATTAGAAAACGTATTCGAACTAAACATCAAAATTTAGAATAAAATTTAAATTATAAATACTAAAATAAGTATTTATATTAAATAAAAACAATTATTAATAATTATAGAATTACAAAAAACAAAATAATTAAAAAAATATCATAATTTATATATATATATATATATATATATATATATATATATATATATATATATATATATATATATATATATATATATATATATTAAAAGAAACCCCAAATTGATGTGACATCATAATCTAACGATGAAGGGGTTTTTTTAAGATGACCCTTCATTTACCATCCACATTTGGCTTGCATAATAATGACATTGGGGAAGGGGAATGACAGACAGGCGTGCCTGTCTTAAAGCATGGGCGTGCTTGGCTTGGGAGTTGCAGCTGTCTTAAAGTATGGGGTTGACTGACTTTAAAGTAATTAGTTCATGTTGATGTTGATTTTAGGCATCCTTTAAGTAATTACATTAAGTCTAGACAAATAGAGTACTATGCTTCAAAATACAGTTTGAATTTAAAGTTAATTGAACCAAACTGTTTATTATTTATGTGAATGGTTTTGAATTATCTAAATATATGTTTGGAGTTAATTTTAAATTACCTAAATAATTAGATTGTCAAAATCTTGATTCAATAATTTAACCGTTTGACTATCTTGACAATTACATTTTAATTTTACCAAAGTTAACCGGATTATTCTAAAGTTATATTACATCTTATTTTAAGAAGATATATGAACATATGAATATTAAGTTATGAAATAGATTCGTTTCAAAATACACCAACTCAAAGTTAAACTACTAAATAGGTTCCATATTTTCATCCAAAAATCTAATCAAACTAAATAGAAAAAAAGTGTGAAAGCTTATTTTGTTAGCCATGCATATACAAAAAGTTAAGATCTTCAAAAAGATAGTAACGATTCATATTTTTGAAATGAATTACAAGCCAACTTTTTTTTTTTTTTTGAACGGCAAATATATCCTACTACTACTCTTAAACTACTTCTTGTTATGTTAATGTCAGGGTTTGAACCCATGACCTCCTTGTTAGTATATCACCTTGTTAGCCAAGTGGGCTAGCCCCAACTTGTACAAGCCAACTAATAGAGATTGAGTTGTTGGTTGGAATATTGAGGTTCGCTTTAAACCGTAAAGGCTCCATGTGAAATTGAAATGGATACAAATTGTTATCATTAACATTGTTATCATTACATTTGACCAAAATTATATTGGACCAAAATTCCAATTAAAAAAGTTAAAATTGAAATTGAAATTCCAATCTAAAAAAGTTGAAATGGAAATGGATACAAATTGTTATCATTACATTGGACCAAAATTATATATATATATATATATATATATATATATATATATATATATATATATATATATATATATATATATATATATATATATATATATATATATATATATATATATATACTAGCGGCATACCCGCGCGATGCGGCGGCGGCGAATAATTTTCTTTCGGCGAGTATTTTCGAATGTCGATTAGTTTATTGTAGTAGGATTTTTTATGCAACATAAACATGCCAAAATGGTTTTGTTCGTTGGTTGGTTCTATATGGAATCATGTCATATTTTAAAGAACACGCAATAGTATTATTATTTTTTTTGATATTGTTAAAAATATTAGCTTAATCACTATATTAAAATTTCTTAAAGAAAAATTTAAATCATTAAAATGAATCATTATTTTGACAACGGAATATTGTTTTAGAAAATTTTATAAATATATTTTTACAATATAACCTAAATTAAATTATACATTAAAAATATCAATATACCCTAATATTAATATATACAGAAAGAAATATATATAGAAAGAACAATACGTATGCTTATTTGAAAATGAATTGTGATGTAACCCTAACCCTCTTATCCTCTATAGCACCGCCTCCCCTCCAACTGCTTCTCGGCTCTCGCCTCCGACCATCGATCAATGCTGCCTCCGATTCTGATTTCTAGCCTCCTACAGGTAGATCGATGGTGCCTCCCACTGCTTCTCTAAGAAATTGATGCTGTCTCCGACCGCTTCTCGCCTACGCTAGATCGAGTGTCTCCGACCGATTCCCATTTTTTTGCAAGCCTCCGATGCAGAAATCGAGTCTCTCCGACTGCTTCTCGCCTCCGCTAGATCGATGCTGCCTCCTACCGCTTCTCCTCTTCTCGCATCAGCTAGATCGATGCAGAAACCTCCAACCGTCGAAAACCATCGATGACGTCGATGTTGTCGAGTTATCCCCTTCTCCGACAGGTGCCTTCGATTCATACTTAAGGGTCGATTTTTTAAATAAAAAACCACCATGATTTGGTTTTGTTTTTGTCGAGAAATCAAACCTCTCCGATCTACTGAAATGTCTGGTTTTTGTTTTTGTCGAGAAATTAATGCTTACTGAATATGACTGATTTCTCCGATCTACTGAAATGTCTGATTTCTCCGATCTAACCATGATTTGGTTTTGTTTTTGTTGAGAAATTAATGCTTACTGAATATGTTTTTCAGATCCTGATAGTAATCCTGAATAAGGTTTATGATTTTGGTTTATGTTTTTCATATCCTGATTTTTCCGATGTACTGAAATCTGCTTACTGAATAAGGTTTATGATTTTGGTTGTAGTTATGTTTTTCACATCCTGATAGCAATCTTATTCTTAGTTTCATAAACGTTTTTTTTCTTTGCTCTTTATTTGTTAGGTAATCCACTTGGATGTAGAGATGGATGTGGTTTCACTTCAAACCACAAATCCAGGTTAGATTTACTCAAGGGAACTTGTTCTTTGGTATATGTTTTTACATTGTAATATCCAAATTTGTTTTTAAAGGTAAAACTATGTAAGAATAAATAAAGAAAACATACTTTCGTACCTAGTTATATAAAAATCAAATAACATTACGGCTACTTTCTTAACCGGAAGATAACCCAACATCTTTTAACATACACAACTCCAAACAACATTGTGAATAAATAAAGAAAATATACTTACGTATCTTTTAACATACACAACTCCAAACAACATTGTGAATAAATAAAGAAAATATACTTACGTATCTAGTTATATAAAAATCAAAAAGGAAAACAATGCATGAAATAAAATCAATTAGGTTTTTATTAGAAAAGGAAATCTATATAAGAAAACTATAGTTTAAACTTTTTCCACTGCCAATATTTTTGATGTTTTCAAGATCTTCTGTTCCTGTGCTTCAATATATTGATCCACACCTTCAAACACCAGCAGCAACAATAGTTAGTTTTTTCGAATGACCTACAAAGAATGACATTTATTTAAATACTGTTGTTTGTGCTTCAATATAGTTTCCCGTCCATGGATATTTTGTTTGGTGAGGGCAAAGTCATCAATTATTAAAACTAACAGTAAAGGTAATTTGCTAAACAGGTAAGGTGAGAAGAAACTGTTACCTGGAGCACAACTTTGCGAGGAAGGAAAATCCATAAGGCCAAAAATATGGCAGATTGCCAAGTTGTGGAGAGGGTGCGGGACGGGTTCTTGTTTTTTTAACAAAGGGGTTTATAAAGCATATATATGGTACAAGTCAGTATCATACATGGCAATCCGAGTGAGATTTCAAAGTTGTTGTCAAGATGTGTTTATATCCATAGATTAAAGGTGTGTTTGTTGGTAGTGAATTTAGAACCCTTGGATTATAAAATCAGAAAATATTGTAATCCAAGTGATGTACTATGATTGGTTGAGAGAGTATGATTGACCAACTTTATTTGAAAATCTGAATGCTGCATTAGTCCCGCTCATAATTCCAAAGATCCAATTTAATAATGTAGTAAAAGATGAGTGCATTGAATACTTGTACCTCTTAATTTTAAGACATTGATGCAAAAAAACTTGTACATATTATATATGTAATATAGTATATATATATATATATATATATATATATATATATATATATATATATATATATATATATATATATATATATATATATACTAGCGGCATACCCGCGCGTTGCGGCGGCGGTGAATCGGTTTTTGCGGCAATTAGTTGAGTTTCGGCGATTAGTATCTTTCGGTGGACGACGAATAGTTAAAATCGATGAATAACTTTCTTTCGATGATTAATTTCGTTTTAAAAAAAAATCAAATTTTAAATAATACATTTTCTTTCGTTAGATTGCTTTAGGATAAAAAATGAACAATTAAAAATGAAACACGATTCCAATAATTTTTCTTTAAAATTTTGAATTTTAAAATTATGAACTTATAAATTGTTATCTCTAATTTTTCTTATTATAAACCAAGTGAAGTAACAATTACAAAGTAAATAGATAAATATACGGATCTGTTGTCTCAACACTGTGATCCGGATGAAGCTGTCTTCTTCTTGGTGCACATGGGTGGAGATGCGATTAGTTCGTTGAGATGAATAATTTCTGAGCGGTTATTAGTTTGTTTGATAATTATTTGTTTTTCGGAAACATGTCATATTCAAATAACATTTTCTAGAAAAACCAACATTCGATGTTGGTTTAGAAGTATTGTTTTTGGATGTCGATTAGGTTGGTGTAGTGTTTTGCGTTTTAGAGTTAAAGTAACAATGCGGCGGATATGTTATATGTTTCCAAAAAGTAGAATAAGTTACAAATTAAAAAAAATGGACTGCTACCTATGAAGACGGACTCTACGATATTCAAAAATAATTAGACAAATGGTTAAAATTAAATAACTTTATGCTTAATGGAAACTAATGGAGTTCATGCAAAAGAAGCATTAAAAACTAAAAGTGAAACCCGATACTTGGGCATTTGCTGCAGATGGGTTTTATTACAATCAACTTTTGGTGAAATAGAACCCTAATTTCTTTTACCTACCGCCGCTACCTTCTCCTTGAGCACCCTTTCATCTGAACGGCTTCCTCTATGTGTTCTCCTTCCGGTTCCATCTTCATATTCAATCCGCTTCCACCTACGCCTACGCCTCCCCTCTTACCGATCAACATCCATCAAGACCACCGGCTCCCCTACGCCTACGCCTCCCCTCTTACCGATCCCATCAAGACCACCGGCTCCGCAACATGTTCTCACCATCGTTACCGATTGCATCTTCTTCTCCTTCAGATCTTGTAAGTTACCGATTGCATCTTCTTACCGATCCCGTCAAGACCCGGATCACAGATACCTGCAACCACCACACCGATCTCTATGTTTCTCTAAAAAGTCTTGACCCGACAACCACCACACCGATCTCTATGTTGTTCTTTTCTCACTCTTAATATGGTATCGAGCTTTTTATTTTTCTGATTATTTTTGTTTTTTGTAATTTTTTTTGGTAGATCTCGATGATGTATAGGGACTGTTATTGCATTTGCTCTGAGGGACCCTAGTCAAGTAAATAACAACCACTTGGTTGGGATGTCCGACTCATGTGACTAAGGTAACAAATCCGGTTTTTTATTATTAGCTCAACATTTGTAGATGATTATCAGATTCATCTTTAAAACTGTTGGTTTTTTTATAAATGCTTTTCAGTATCTGGTATTGATTACTACTGATAATTTATTTATTTTGATTTGTGCTGATTTTAGCAAAACGGTTTTCTGATTATTTAGTATCATATTCATCTTTTAAAAAAGGTTTTCTGGTTATTTATTTTGATAATCGGGTATTTATTTGATGTTTGTTCAATACATTTAGCATGCTAAATGTCGGGTAGAGTATTATAGCTGATTCTTGACAATTATGCTAAACTTATCTTTATAAAGCCATGGTTGGAAGATATGGTAATTTAGTATTATGGGATTATCTAAAAATAGAAAAAAAATAATTGTTTCATTTGATTTTTTGTTTACAGGTATTCAAGCAGATGATCATTAAAAGAAGATTGCAAATTACCGATCTACAATACAAAAAAAAAAGATCTAAACCACTACCATTAGACTATAGATCTGTATGATCTCACAATATAACTTTCTGTAAAACAACTACAAGCTGGATCTTTATAAAATCTGCAAGCATATAGCTGAAATGGTATCAAGTTTCTAAAGATCCATCAAAAGTTGTTGGTTTGGAAAGAGGCGTTCAAACTTTTGGAGAGAGAGAGAGAGAGAGAGAGAGAGAGAGAGAGAGAGAGAGAGAGAGAGAGAGAGAGAGAGATATCGGGTGAAGAGGATTATAGAAATGTTTTGAAGTAGGTTTATTTATATTTGTTATGATGTATTTTGATTGGTTGAACATCCTTAGACATGGATTACTAATTAAAGGAAGGGTTAGATTATTGTAAGATAAAAGCAAGGGTCAAGATCTTCTAACACTTAATCTATAGATTTTGAATTTTGAAATGCCCGTGTATGCAGAAGAGGAAGGCATATAAGACTTGTACCTCTTAAAGTTTTTAAGACATTGTGGCTTTAAAAACTTGTACATATTACATATTATAAAGTTTTTAAGACATTGTGGCTTTAAGACATTTTGAATTTTGAAATGCGCGATGCGGCGGCGGCGAATAATTTCTTTCGGCTAGTAGTTTCCAACGTTAGTTAGTTTCTTTTAGCATGTTGTTTCGATTTAAAATAAGAACAATAGTATGAAATTTTTTTCCGTCAGCGTTATAAAGTTAAATTCACTGATTTTGCTTATATATGAAATTATGTCACTCCGAGTTGCGATGGCGATTAGTTTCATTCGGTTAGTAGTTTTCAATGTCGATTAGTGTCAGTCGCTGATTTTGTTATTTTTCGTTATATATAATAGCACGTTATTTTTTTATTCAATATATGATTGTTGGTTTTAAAAAAATACATTGATATACTCACTTAGATAGATACTTAACTTTATACTTAATAGATATTAAGTAATAATAATAATTCCAAACAAACACGTCTTCCCCTAGACGATTAACGAACAATCAAATTAAAGCAAACTCGTGAAGATGTTAATTTGTGGTTTTAGGAATGTTTTAAAGAATAAGAACTTGAGAAATTACGTTTGTATATTTTACCTACTCAATCATACACATCTATGCTAATTTCATTATCATTTAAGATTAATAATAAAATGCTACCAAATCAAATATACTAACCGAACAATTTTTTGCTTTAATATTTTAATTGCAACATTCATGTCTATTTTTTCAGACTTTTGATAAGTCTTTAATTTTGATTCGGACATGCTCATCGTTCATCCTGATCTAACGAAGATTCACACACGAAAAATGTAAGTGTAAATTATTTCAAACTTTACACACTAAACGCCAATAATTTTCACTTCGTAAAATATTTAAAATGTACAAACAAAACATCAAACAATATTAAGTATCATGCCTTATGATTCATTGTGGAAGGTTATAATACCAAAACAATACACCTTTTTTATGATGCTCCCAGACGTTGCTAATGTGCAAATCTATGAAATAGAGAGGGGCATATAAGTAATTTCACTAAAATGACCTAAACCTAACCCTAATATCATTTACACTTAGAGCCGCATACCACATCTTCTCCTCCAGCTGTGTGCAGCCGATCCCCTGCTCCGCCATCCACGCCTCCCTCTTCATCCGGCGATGACCTCCCTACCGACCGCTACCTTCTTGAGCTTCTATACCGACCATTCCCTCCTTGAGCTTCCATTTATTTCCCTCCCATTCATCTGCTAGCCGTGATACCTTGGTGCTAGTTCCGGCGACGATTCATCCGACTGTGAGGTCCCGTTGGCCGGCGACTTCAACCTTCTGTCTCTCGATCTGTCTCCGACAATGGGGCCAGAACAACTTTGACAACTACGGGATAGGTCAAGAGAATGATGGTTGCACCGATCTGTTACCAGAGAGTGATGGTTGCACCGACTTCAACTCTCTCTCTCTCTCGATCTCTCCTGTTTCTCTGCTAAAAGCCAATTTCCGCCGATCTGTTACCAGAGAATGATGGTTGCAGCCTGGAAGGAAGATGCAGTGGTGATAGGTCAAGAGAAATATATGAATCTGGTCTAGATCTGATCCGACTACGGTAATCGACTCCACCCTTATCGGGTTTTTTAGTTTTTCGGATTACAGTCATTGTGTTATCGGGTTATTTCAGTTTTTCTGACTATAGTCTGTGTTATGAATCTGATTTAGATTTTGTGTTATGGATTTGATCTGATTTTGATTTTGTTTTTCAAATTATTTATCTGGATCTGATTTCGTTTTTCAGATTATTTTGATTTTGATTTTGATTTTCAGATTATTTATCTGATTATAGTCTTTGTGTTATGGATCTGATTTTGATTTTGTTGTTCTGATTATAGTCTTTGTGATATGGATCTCCAGCATAGATCTACTTTCATAATTATCATACTTGCCTAGTTCTTTGTTCGGTTCACCACTTAGATTGGGAATGGTGCGTTGGATATTGTTCTAGCTTCATCAAGTAAGGAACTGTTTCTGGTTGTATGTTTTGTTAAAATGAAAGAATTAAAAATCTATTTTCTTAAAATGAATAATTTGACTGAAATATTAGTATTGATAATACTAAATTTAAGAAAAAAAGTTAGAATTTATAAAGTTCATAGTTTTAAGTTGATTCAACAAAAAAACATGTTTTAAACTCTTATATGATAATGGAAAGTTTTCTTTTGCAGCATTTGGATTTTGACTTGATAAAGCTTTTGTTTGGCTTCAATGAAATTAATATGTTTATATCTGTTTGGTGTATTGAATGTAATGACAACAGGTACAATATGTAAATTAGACATATAAGTCAAAAGCTTGAAAGTAAGATGCTGTGTATTTAAACATCGGAGTTTGTAAATTTAAACATTAGTTTAAACTTGGTTACTACAAATAAATTTGATGCTTTTCTAGATCTTCTATCCACCCACAACACTTGTTATATTCTGTAGAAGCCCTGAAAAAAGATATTTATTTAAATTTTTTGTGTTTTTATGCAGTAACAGATTATGAAGGTTAAAAATATGTTACCTTGGAGTAGTGCTGATAGAGATGGTCAGCAATCTGTGGAGAAATAGAAGATGGTGTAATAGTTAGTTTCACATTTTATAATACAAAACAAAGACAATAATATACATTAGCAGCTTTATATATCTTGCTATTTTGACATGAAAATATTAGATTGTAATAAAGTAAAACCTTTGTTGTACAAAAACAGATTATGAAGGGAGAAACACATGGCATAAGAAAAGATTGGAGTAAATATCATGTATGAGGCTTTACAATTTATAGTATAATTCTTGGAGGGAGTTAATTGTTTGAAAATTTGAATTTATGATGATAACATCCATTTGAAATTTCAGATTTGATCTCAGCCTTTGATTCATTTAGAGTCATCAATGGTCTAGAAATTTCAGATTAAATAATTAATTTAATAGAAAAATAATAGTTTGTTGCATTATTTAGTTGTACCTCTTAATTTTAAGACAATGGTGCATAAAAAAGTTGTACATATTATATATGCATTATAGTATATATATATATATATATATATATATATATATATATATATATATATATATATATATATATATATATATATATATATATATATATATCTATACTATACTATAAACCATATATAAATTACAACATCTTAATGCATAATGTCTTAAACTTTTAAGATAGTACAACCCTCTCAAGCTCTCTATGTTATTGGCGGTATTTTGAATCTTATTGAATTCGAATGAAAGTGAAAACAATTATTCATATCTCCGCCTGTTTCTTTCAAAAGTAGAATCTCATCCATCTATTTCTTATTGAACCAATCCAAGGGCTCTTAACAAAACAATAGACACGGATTGCCACGGTGTTATTTATCTCTCACTCCTTATAGTCCACCGACAACCATTCTAATCGTCAAGTGCAATTCGTCCCTTTTGATATCTCCTTTTGATTCCACTTATCTTCTAGATCCATCCCTCTGTTTTGAAACCTCACCACATATTAAACCCTAAATTCCAAATTTGCCAGCATCGATGCGCCACCGCTACCAATGCACCACCTCCAACAGCCGCTCATCCAAGTACCCCACCAGCACTACTACTGCTCCTCCACTTCCCTAATATCTCTCTGTACACAAACCCTAAGCGAAGGCCGCTACCGCTGCATTATGCACCGCTACCCCCATCAAACATAAGAACAACAATCGTTTTCTTTTCAACCGTGTATTTCTGTGACTATAATGTTTCATCCAAGTACCGCAGCCACACTATGCTCCTTATCTGACCTTTCATTTTTTTTCCCATCACAAGAGAAACCCTAACCCAGTTAGATGATACACGACTTCCTTCCTTCCTTCCTCTCTCTAACATCAAAACGTACCACCAAGCATCAACATTTTGTTGTCGGCTGTTACCATCATCATCGCACCTTGCTGCCATCGTCGCAAATTCTGCCCCTCTCTTCATCTATCCTGATCCAGAAACCCTAGGTCCCACAACACTCCAATCGATGACATTAGAGCAACCTTCTGTTCGCGAATCCTCCTGGGTTATGTTGTTGATTTTGTTAAGTTTTTCTGCTTCAATCGATGCTAATGTAATATATATTTATTTTCACATCCAGAACAAGAATGTTTTGATTCTGAAAGATGAACGCTTCAGTTTTGGGAACATTTGTCAAAAATCGATTTGTTTGCTATTGTTTGTTGTTTATTAGGGTGGTGATTTAGATAAAATCTAAATTGTTTGACGGTATTTGATTAAAATCTAAAAGGGTGCGGGAGATTATGGGTTGATGTGAGAAGGAGCACATGAGCATTCGACTCTTGTAAAGGATATTGCTGGGAGAAACGAACTTTCATAGAAAAATGGGGTAAGATAATTATAAATATGTTGGATATGTTTTATTGTAAATTTATTGATTAACTCTTTAATCTTTATAATTAATTTTTTTGGTGCTGTAAGATTATGGGTGGATGTGAACAGGATGAATTGACTGCAAGCGAAAAATTTGATCATTTTATGCAATGTGCGGATATATTTTTCTTAAGGTTCTTGGGTACCACACTTGCTCTTTGTCTCTATCTCTGTATATATGTGCGCGCACACACACACACACTCACACACACACTTTTTTTTCTCTCTCTATTCTCCTTTCCTCCATCACCATTTAATCTTGATTTAGAATCTGAAGGCTTGCAGGCAGTTTTCTTGAAACAGATCTATACCTTTTGTGCTTTTTAACTAACCTGGTATATGCTTTTGTTCAACTTGCAGGTAGGTTGTAACAAATATGGGTTAAAAGAACATGTGCATTCAATTTTTCATATTGGCTTTAGTTTATTTGCAGGAAGTAATTACATATGTTGTTTTGGTGACTGGCCAAAAAATATGGCTTTCGTCATACTTTTGTTTTTGTAACAATTTAGTTTAGTCTTTAAGTTTGAATATTGTTCTGGTTTTGATGACTGGCCATGTAAAATGACTGCATCTCCCTTATATACTATCTTTAATTAATTTTAAATGATTTTAGTTTAAATGATGGACTCCACTACCAAACACCACTCTATAGCTGACCCATGCTTTGACTAGCCGGAAACCCCTGAAAGTGATATAGTCTAAGCCTCATGGATATATTTGTTTGATATATTTCATGGTGTAATAAGAATTTGGTATTTGATATGCATAACCAGCCATATCATAACAGCTGGTTTTGCAAAACATGGCTTGATTTACAGCATATCTGTTGGTTTTGTGTATAAAGACAACAGTTTTTAATAGTTATGATTTTTAATTTGATGGGTCATCTTGGTTGCAAGTTTTCAGCCCTTAACCTGGTAATATTTTTAATACAGTGATTTATGCACATGGGAACCCGAATCCAAATTTAGGGAGTGTTTATTGGCGACCCTAGCTGTCCCCTTCCAGTTAATGTGCTCATATCATGCAATCATGAATTTCAGTTCAAATAAAAAGGTATATAATTTTGAATAATTCGAAATTTTCGAATTTTGGAAATTTTGAATAATTTGAAAAGTTTGAAAATTTTGGAAATTTGAATAATTTGGTAAGTTTGAAAATTTTAAAATTGAATAATCTTAAAATTTTGAATAATTTGAAAAGTTTGAAAAATCTGAAAATTTGAATAATTTCAAATTTTTGAAATTTGAAAATTTACAAATTTTCGAAATTTGAAAGTTTGAAAATTTTGAATAATTTGAAAAGTTCGGAAATTTGAAAAGTTTGAAAATTTTAAAATTGAATAATCTTAAAATTTTGAATAATTTCAAAATTCTGAATAGTTTGAAAAATCCGAAAATTTGAATGATTTTGAAAAGTTTGAATGATTTTGAAAAATCCGAAAATTTGTTTATGTCTGTATTGAATTTTCATGTCATGTTTTTGTTTGGTTTTTTGATGTCATCTATTTCCATCTCGATTATGGTTTATTGTATTGTTTGATTTAAACCAGTTTTGTATATTAGATCTACGTGGTTCTGTTCGAATTATGTGTTTTACAATTTTGTTTTTGTGAAAATCTGATGGTTCAACGTGTTGTGTGTATGTTTGTCTAAATGTCCTAAAATGGGTGTTAAATTCTGGAGTCATCACACACAAAAATTGGGATGGCCACGTGACATCTACTGTTGCTTTCGTACGAACACATATCTATACTATGTCTTTAATTCATTCTTGTACAAAATAGATGGCGATTTGCTTCATTTAGTTTCTCTTAATTAATGGTACCTTTCTTGAAAAAAAGTCTGGAAGCCATAGTACCTTGTGAAAATCTCGGTATCCTACATAGAACAAGTAAACCGATCGACAACCATGCTTTTGTACGATTTCATCATACTTCAACTTTTGAGTAGATAATCCTCATGCAAACTATGTACTGTAATAAAAAAAACTTTTCTTTGATGGTGCAAAATCACCCACGTAATCTGTAATCTCACTATAAAAAGTCAAAAACAAAGTGTTGTCGATTTAATCCCCTTCTCATATCCACGTGATGAGTATAAATATCACTATCTTCTTTTGCTTTCGTACAAACACATATCTATACTATGTCTTTAATTCATTCTTGTACAAAATAGATGGCGATTTGCTTCATTTAGTTTCTCTTAATTAATGGTACCTTTCTTGAAAAAAAGTCTGGAAGCCATAGTACCTTGCAAAAATCTCGGTATCCTACATAGAACAAGTAAACCGATCGACAACCATGCTTTTGTACGATTTCATCATACTTCAACTTTTGAGTAGATAATCCTCATGCAAACTATGTACTGTAATAAAAAAAACTTTTCTTTGATGGTGCAAAATCACCCACGTAATCTATAATCTCACTATAAAAAGTCAAAAACAAAGTGTTGTCCATTTAATCCCCTTCTCATATCCACGTGATGAGTATAAAGATCACTATCTTCTTTTGTTTATTTAAATTTCATCTACCAAGACCATGTGATTTCACATTAATTTCCAAAAAAAAAAGTGAACGCAGAATTTCTCATCATAATACATTGAGACATATGATAAAAAATCTTGAAATTTAATGCATTTTACAACATATCGAGAGAATACAATTTTGATAGAATTTGTTAGAATTTGATTTTTAAATTTGGAAAATTAATTGTCTATGGGTCACATAAAAGCAAACCATTTCGAAAAAGGCAGATTTATTCTAACTACTTAAGTAATCATATGACCCAATATCTAGGATTTGAAATGATTTAAAAATGTTTAACAATAATTATAATAGATAAACAAATATCTTAACTTACTAATATCCTACGAACTTAAACAACGGTTTAACTAATCCCATATGTTTCTAACTTTTATGGATCATTTTATATTTTTATAAGAAATTGGTTTGGGAGAAGGTAAATTTTATACAGCCAAACAGCAACGGGTGCTGGTTTATAGATCATTTTATATTTTTATTCTAACTGTTTTGTATATGAAGACCATACTTTAAAAGTAATTTTATTTTAAAAACCTCTAATGAAGACGCATTATTCTATTATGATGCTTAAAATTAGCGACGATATATATCAACTATAACTTAATCGGTCTTAAATAGATGAATTAAAACGTATTTGGTTTGATTTTGATAATTTAGATCTTATAAAAAAACTGATTAAAGTTATTGCACTGTAAATATTTACTTTGGATTCTTTGACTTTTTCATTTTTTTTAAAGTTATTGCACTGTAAATGTTTACTTTGGGAGATGATGGCATTGTACTTTACTTAAATGAAAATTCTCCCCAAACGAAATGTTTACTTTGTCTATTTTTTTGGATTATAGCATTGCATTTCTATTATTGTTGTTATTATAGCATTGTACTTTCCTTAAATGCGAGTTCTGCCCAAACTATGCATTTACTTAATTGTATTTTTTTGCTGATTATAGCCTTGTACTTTTTGTTTTTACAAAATTTATTAGATTTAAGAATTTTTACATTTGTTCCGAAAAATTATTTTGCCCCTTGCCCAATTGTTTACTTTGTCTTTTGTCTAGCTTATATCATTCTACTTCTATTTATCATTTCATTGCGAAATATCCCTATAGTTCCAAACCGATTTCTAAAAGTTTTTTCCATTTTTGGTCCCACACTCTCAGGTATTTACCGTCTCCTATATCTTTGGAAAGGTAATCAATAGCTCGAAAAGAAATTAATCACTCTCATATTCGCCAACTCCCCCTCCCATCTGCAACCTAAAACCTAAAAAGTAATTGCCGAAACGAAACTATTTCCCTCCGCCGCGCAATGCGGGTACGCAGCTAGTATATATATATATATATATATATATATATATATATATATATATATATATATATATATATATATATATATATATATAAAATGATAAAAAAATAGTTTAATTCAGTGATGCTAGCTACTAAGAAACTTTTAATGGTGGACGTCTCTTTGACTATACATATTCCATAATATTTCCCTATAAACGAGTGTTCTGTAATATTAGTTAATTTTTTATTTCTTCAATTTCGTAGGTACCATATTTTATATATAAAGTACTTCTAGAAGATGCTAATGGGTTATGGATATACGAGTTTATATATATGTTATGGATATACGATCAACTCGTACACATGTAGGTCACAGGAAAGACGTTTTTAGGAGATAGATATTGTCCGGTAAGCAATAGGTTGGATACCTTCTTGACTCCACTTGATATTTTTATAAATTTATGTCCACAAATTGTCTCTTTAAAAGAGATAGATAGAAAGATATCATCAACTCATATAACGATTATGAAAATATTATTACGAATATTATATAATAACTTATTAGTATATAAAAAACAATTATCATTAAATGTAAACCATTTGTAATTTCTCCCAAAAAAAAAAAAACACGTTGCAAAAAGGAAATATTCGTCATTTGATAATGTAATCCTCGTAAGGACAATATTAACCATAATGAAACTAAATTTAAATTCGGTTATTTAAAATGATTCGAGTTTTCGATTTTTTGGGGTTTTTGGTCCGAATTCGAGTTTGTTGCACACTCCTAAGTAAACCGTTTAACTTATCGTATTTATATTGTTTTCCAAAACAACAACATACTTAGTGTACTTATATTCTAACCCTAAAGCTACAATGTATTCTTTTTTTTTAACTCAAAATAACGATCCACCTTTTTTAACCAAAAATAGTTATTCAAAGAAACATATCAGCTGCCCGAAAACTATTTGTCGCCCGAAGCATCGCGCGGGTACGCACCTAGTGTATATATATATATATATATATATATATATATATATATATATATATATATATATATATATATATATATATACTAGCGGCGTACCCGCGCGATGCGGCGGGTGACGATAGTTCGTTTCGAAAATTAGTTTTGTAGCGGCGATTAATTTCCTTTCAATGGACGTCAACTTGTTTTCATCCGAGAAATAGTTTAACTACGTCGGACATTTCTATTTTGATTTAAAAGTTGAAGTAGATTGCTATAATTTGTAATAAAAAAAGTTGTTGCTGTTTTGGGTTGGGGTTATGGCTTCTAGGCTTTGAGTTTTGGTTTTGAATATAGAGTTTAGGGTTATAGTTTAATATCTAATGGTAATATAGTTAACTTTGGTTCGCTTTTTAACCGAATGGTTTTTGAAAAGAGAATAAGTAAATGAACATTCAAATTTATTTGATATACACATTTATTCAAAGTCAACTTCGTTTTATTTGTTGAAAGTGTATTGTTTTCCGAAAAAATAATTATGGGTGGTTGAAAATTGTTTGACTCTTGTAAAAGTTGTGTATGAGTTGTATATATTTAGTAGCACCATTTTTTAAATCAATTAGTTTAGATGTTGTGGGAGGCAAATAGTTTACCGTTTAACTTTTGGGACTTTTGTCGGTCTCATAAACATATTTGAATTACGCAATGTATCGTATATGATCTTTTCAATGGTTCATCCTTGTTACATTTTTATGTTCGCAATGTATCGTATATGATCTTTTCAACAACAAAGTCTGCACTAATTTGATGAAAGGTTAATGAAACTAAAGATAAGTTTTTTTACCACATAATTAACATTGTTTCTGTGAGGGCTGTTAACAACCATATTGACCGACGTTTCTATTTTGTAGAAGGTTTTTTGACCTGGGAATTAAGATTCTTTAAATTGATGGTGTTAAATGCCCACTTCAAGCTGCTCCTCCAAAAATAGCCAGAAGAAGATGCTTCACTAACTTGGTTTCCACCTCTTACATGTAAAACCCATTGAATAAATAATATATGAAATCATTCTACATCACTCACCAGTGTTAATCAACAATTTACAATTTAAACCTAGAGGCTCACATGTTATTCTAGGTTCAGTGTTTTTGTAGCAATTTCAATAAAAAACAATCTCAACTACTCAATGATTAATTCGTTGCAATACATCATAAACATCATTTATTATTTTCAATCATGTTTGTTGTGGGTGTTTTCATATATGACGATTGTAGATTGTTAAAAACAGTTATCGATTGGTTAGATATTTGTACATAAGTATATATTTAGACAAAGATGAAATTTTTTTTAATTTTAAAATGTGGGAATGTGATTCGTTTACTAATTTATTTACATTTAATTTAAACGATTATTTTCTTTGAAAAAAATTATATTTACTAAAGAATTTTTTTTACCGTTTCTATGACGCATAAGCAATGACATCAAAATGATTTCTCTTTGTTTATAACAATCTACAATATTGATATTCTACGTCTTAAACATTATTTAAATTTTCAATCGAGTTACCTATAAAAAGTCCAATTTATATAGTAACAGTATAATAAAAATACTAATAATGAATACGATAGCATTGCTAAATATCAAATCAATGTATTTTTTGTTTTTTAATAAATTTGGAATTTAAAATGAAATATTTATATTAAATAATTTGTATTACATCAACTCAAAATACCCCGCAATCAGTAGCTAAACAACCACATTAGTTCACAACGAATTGGGAAAACTCAAACCAAAAACAGTGGCAAAAACGTCAATTAGACCAAGTACCGCAGTTGATCCACTAATTCTCCAAATGCAATAACCTGATGTAAGTTGCTAAGTACAATACCTTGATAAGAAAAAAAAATTGGAAAGTAGAGTGTTATAATTTAAGGTTTTCTCAAAGCACAATACCCGAATGTGATGCATTTATAGTATCAGATCATCATTAACAAACACAGCCATATATAAATCATTTATAACCCTTTCACCCCCACACAGATACATGATGTCATTTTAATCAATTAAAATTGATAATATATAGACATCAAAACACAAACTAAAAAAAGAAACCAGAACACCATACCCACTTATTGTAGCCCCACAAATCATGCCAATTAAGGAGTTGATCTCACCACCCCAACTTAATTCACGTGATAAAAAAGACCATTTTGGTCTTCGATTCATTTAATAAGACAACTTGCTGTGAAATGTCCACACATATCAGCAAACATACACAGTTAGGACCAAAAATGAAAAAAAAAATGTTAGTAACATAACTGAAAATACAATGGGTACCAGAACTGAAATAGCAATGTACCTCGACTAAATGAAATCAACTATGGAAAACCAACTTTTAACAAACTAAAACTAAATGAAATCAACTATGGAAAAAATTGTCCCTCATTTACCAATCTAAAATTCCAAACCAAAAAAACTGCCCTGTTTAGCTAATAAAAATGATATTAGAAGCATTTAGTCAATACCAAACTAAATTAAAAGAATTACAAAATCATTTAGTCAATAGTAGAAAGTCTTGAAATTATAATATTTTTCAAAATTTGTCTTTAAACACACAGCCACCCATTTTGTGTCCCTGTGCATGGACCAAATTTGAAAAAGGATATAATTTTGGTGTTTTTTCCTCGAATCGCAGGATCCTTTCTTCCCCGTTTCAACAAAAACCAAAATAAAAAGCTTTAAACCCCCCACTCTCACACACACATAATTCACGAACCAACAATACACCCGGTGTTCATGAAAAACACATTATACACACAGAAAATTTTAATATGAACCTATTTTTGAAAAAAAAAAAAAAAAAACATTAAAGTGGAGAAGAAATACATGTCTGCAGAAATCTTCAACAACAAATCGCATGGGTCTAGGTGGTTAATGAAATCTTCATCTTATAAATGAGCTAGACCTTGGTACCTACAGGAACCAAAAAATTCACATTTTAAATACTTTTTGCATATTTCAAACATTTAAAATAAACTATAACAAAAATCAAAACACAAAAAACATATCAGATGGGTTTGTCATCAACAATGGCGTGATACGAAGGGTGTCTTAGTAGAAATCAAACAAAATTTTCCAACAATCGAGAAATAACCCAGAAGGTTGCTCTTTCCACATCTTTCATCAAAAATCCAGAAATATAAGGCTCGAATTTTCTTGAGTCATCATTGTTTCTGGTTAGCTACATTTTACAAGTGTTCAACCAAAGAGATACAGAGGATCTAAATTAAAAAAACTACACAGAAATAAAGTAATTCAAAGAAACAATAACTAATCCAAGGAAATATTGTTACAAAACCAAAGTAAATGTTTTACAGGGAGGATGTAAGATGAATTCTCACATGTAAAAGGCTTCTCAGGTGATCAATCCTGCAATCCCTTCACAGAAACAATAACTAATCCAATGAAATATCAGTACAAAACCAAAAACAAATAATCTGAAATTGGGAATTAGAGATGTGGTTGAGTGAGAAGAAGAGAAACAGAGGTTTAGGAGAAGACGGAAGAAACACACCTCTGTGGGTTCGTTGATGGTGCAAGAGGTTGAAGAAACATGATGATGTTGTATATGAAAATCACCACAAAAATCTCGAATTCAGAAATCATACCTTGGAAATCTCCAATCCTTCACTTTATTAATCAGCAAAATGGAAAAATATAGTACTTGGTTATCATATTAGGACCAACCTCCTGGATGAATACACCAACCTCCTGGATGAATACTCCAAGCTCCTGCTCCTAATATGATAACCAAGTACTATATTTTTCCATTTTGCTGATTAATAAAGTGAAGGATTGGAGATTTCCAAGGTATGATTTCTGAATTCGAGATTTTTGTGGTGATTTTCATATACAACATCATCATGTTTCTTCAACCTCTTGCACCATCAACGAACCCACAGAGGTGTGTTTCTTCCGTCTTCTCCTAAACCTCTGTTTCTCTTCTTCTCACTCAACCACATCTCTAATTCCCAATTTCAGATTATTTGTTTTTGGTTTTGTACTGATATTTCATTGGATTAGTTATTGTTTCTGTGAAGGGATTGCAGGATTGATCACCTGAGAAGCCTTTTACATGTGAGAATTCATCTTACATCCTCCCTGTAAAACATTTACTTTGGTTTTGTAACAATATTTCCTTGGATTAGTTATTGTTTCTTTGAATTACTTTATTTCTGTGTAGTTTTTTTAATTTAGATCCTCTGTATCTCTTTGGTTGAACACTTGTAAAATGTAGCTAACCAGAAACAATGATGACTCAAGAAAATTCGAGCCTTATATTTCTGGATTTTTGATGAAAGATGTGGAAAGAGCAACCTTCTGGGTTATTTCTCGATTGTTGGAAAATTTTGTTTGATTTCTACTAAGACACCCTTCGTATCACGCCATTGTTGATGACAAACCCATCTGATATGTTTTTTGTGTTTTGATTTTTGTTATAGTTTATTTTAAATGTTTGAAATATGCAAAAAGCATTTAAAATGTGAATTTTTTGGTTCCTGTAGGTACCAAGGTCTAGCTCATTTATAAGATGAAGATTTCATTAACCACCTAGACCCATGCGATTTGTTGTTGAAGATTTCTGCAGACATGTATTTCTTCTCCACTTTAATGTTTTTTTTTTTTTTTTTTTTCAAAAATAGGTTCATATTAAAATTTTCTGTGTGTATAATGTGTTTTTCATGAACACCGGGTGTATTGTTGGTTCGTGAATTATGTGTGTGTGAGAGTGGGGGGTTTAAAGCTTTTTATTTTGGTTTTTGTTGAAACGGGGAAGAAAGGATCCTGCGATTCGAGGAAAAAACACCAAAATTATATCCTTTTTCAAATTTGGTCCATGCACAGGGACACAAAATGGGTGGCTGTGTGTTTAAAGACAAATTTTGAAAAATATTATAATTTCAAGACTTTCTACTATTGACTAAATGATTTTGTAATTCTTTTAATTTAGTTTGGTATTGACTAAATGCTTCTAATATCATTTTTATTAGCTAAAACAGGGCAGTTTTTTTGGTTTGGAATTTTAGATTGGTAAATGAGGGACAATTTTTTCCATAGTTGATTTCATTTAGTTTTAGTTTGTTAAAAGTTGGTTTTCCATAGTTGATTTCATTTAGTCGAGGTACATTGCTATTTCAGTTCTGGTACCCATTGTATTTTCAGTTATGTTACTAACATTTTTTTTTCATTTTTGGTCCTAACTGTGTATGTTTGCTGATATGTGTGGACATTTCACAGCAAGTTGTCTTATTAAATGAATCGAAGACCAAAATGGTCTTTTTTATCACGTGAATTAAGTTGGGGTGGTGAGATCAACTCCTTAATTGGCATGATTTGTGGGGCTACAATAAGTGGGTATGGTGTTCTGGTTTCTTTTTTTAGTTTGTGTTTTGATGTCTATATATTATCAATTTTAATTGATTAAAATGACATCATGTATCTGTGTGGGGGTGAAAGGGTTATAAATGATTTATATATGGCTGTGTTTGTTAATGATGATCTGATACTATAAATGCATCACATTCGGGTATTGTGCTTTGAGAAAACCTTAAATTATAACACTCTACTTTCCAATTTTTTTTTTCTTATCAAGGTATTGTACTTAGCAACTTACATCAGGTTATTGCATTTGGAGAATTAGTGGATCAACTGCGGTACTTGGTCTAATTGACGTTTTTGCCACTGTTTTTGGTTTGAGTTTTCCCAATTCGTTGTGAACTAATGTGGTTGTTTAGCTACTGATTGCGGGGTATTTTGAGTTGATGTAATACAAATTATTTAATATAAATATTTCATTTTAAATTCCAAATTTATTAAAAAACAAAAAATACATTGATTTGATATTTAGCAATGCTATCGTATTCATTATTAGTATTTTTATTATACTGTTACTATATAAATTGGACTTTTTATAGGTAACTCGATTGAAAATTTAAATAATGTTTAAGACGTAGAATATCAATATTGTAGATTGTTATAAACAAAGAGAAATCATTTTGATGTCATTGCTTATGCGTCATAGAAACGGTAAAAAAAATTCTTTAGTAAATATAATTTTTTTCAAAGAAAATAATCGTTTAAATTAAATGTAAATAAATTAGTAAACGAATCACATTCCCACTTTTTAAAATTAAAAAAAATTTCATCTTTGTCTAAATATATACTTATGTACAAATATCTAACCAATCGATAACTGTTTTTAACAATCTACAATCGTCATATATGAAAACACCCACAACAAACATGATTGAAAATAATAAATGATGTTTATGATGTATTGCAACGAATTAATCATTGAGTAGTTGAGATTGTTTTTTATTGAAATTGCTACAAAAACACTGAACCTAGAATAACATGTGAGCCTCTAGGTTTAAATTGTAAATTGTTGATTAACACTGGTGAGTGATGTAGAATGATTTCATATATTATTTATTCAATGGGTTTTACATGTAAGAGGTGGAAACCAAGTTAGTGAAGCATCTTCTTCTGGCTATTTTTGGAGGAGCAGCTTGAAGTGGGCATTTAACACCATCAATTTAAAGAATCTTAATTCCCAGGTCAAAAAACCTTCTACAAAATAGAAACGTTGGTCAATATGGTTGTTAACAGCCCTCACAGAAACAATGTTAATTATGTGGTAAAAAAACTTATCTTTAGTTTCATTAACCTTTCATCAAATTAGTGCAGACTTTGTTGTTGAAAAGATCATATACGATACATTGCGAACATAAAAATGTAACAAGGATGAACCATTGAAAAGATCATATACGATACATTGCGTAATTCAAATATGTTTATGAGACCGACAAAAGTCCCAAAAGTTAAACGGTAAACTATTTGCCTCCCACAACATCTAAACTAATTGATTTAAAAAATGGTGCTACTAAATATATACAACTCATACACAACTTTTACAAGAGTCAAACAATTTTCAACCACCCATAATTATTTTTTCGGAAAACAATACACTTTCAACAAATAAAACGAAGTTGACTTTGAATAAATGTGTATATCAAATAAATTTGAATGTTCATTTACTTATTCTCTTTTCAAAAACCATTCGGTTAAAAAGCGAACCAAAGTTAACTATATTACCATTAGATATTAAACTATAACCCTAAACTCTATATTCAAAACCAAAACTCAAAGCCTAGAAGCCATAACCCCAACCCAAAACAGCAACAACTTTTTTTATTACAAATTATAGCAATCTACTTCAACTTTTAAATCAAAATAGAAATGTCCGACGTAGTTAAACTATTTCTCGGATGAAAACAAGTTGACGTCCATTGAAAGGAAATTAATCGCCGCTACAAAACTAATTTTCGAAACGAACTATCGTCACCCGCCGCATCGCGCGGGTACGCCGCTAGTATATATATATATATATATATATATATATCTTCTGATAACGGAAATAGTTCAATGAACATTTAATTCAATAATAATCTATTCATAAATAATGAACTAGAACTTACTCATCTGGCATATGTACAGCTCGTGGTTCACCTGTATCTGGCATGTTTCCTTCCATCCTACGAGTATCAACTGTAAAATGACATCACATATAATATCGTAAATATGCTTAGGCATTTCCATAATACTTAGCTCAAATGATAAAAAAATCAATAGCTAATACAAGTCACAATTAGAGAATTTCATATGTTATCAAACTGAAACTCCTAATTTCACGATTTTACCAAATCAACTGTTAAAACATCACAATATTGTAACAAGGACTCGATACGACATATATTAGCAACCTACATATGAGGCGAACCAATGCATACTTTCAGATTTGGACATCTAGGGTTTGAAACCCTAACACTCAAGATCATTACCCTTGTCAATTAAGAACTCGAGAATACATTTCGGGTATTAAATCCAACCACATCTGTAACATCCCAAAATTTTAGGATAAAATTAAAAAAAAAAAAATTAAACGGACACTTCAATATAAGAAAAGCCACTTAATTAATTTTTACAAAATTCCATAACTTATAAGTTTAATGAAAACATCCCAGGATTAACAAAAGTTAATGAAATCACAACATAGCGGAACTTCCATTCAAAAACAATCCTCCAATGAAGCAGCACAGTGTATACACGTCACGCCTTGCCATCCATTGTACCTGATGTACCTGAAACAGTAGTTTATATAGGGAAAGGGTAAGCACGGAGCTTAGTGAGTTCCTCAAAATACCATACGATCCATCACATAACATACAACACATAATAACCATTCATATGTCTGTGAGACTCGCGGGCTATCCCTGTTCCGCCTGAAGACTCACGGGCAGTTCCCGTTCTGTCTTATCGCTCGCAGGCTTTTCCCGTTCCGTCTAATGACTCGCAGGCTATTCCCGTTCCGCCTATTGGCTCGCGGGCTATCCCGTTCCGTCCACAAACAATCATTATCATAACAATAATTCATACAATTATCATAACAGGTAAGATCACCTTAGTCTAACATATCTTCCTTCCTACGCATGCAATATCACCTATAGTATAGTGAGAAGACTCACCTGATTATAGTTGAGTATATCGTTTATCTTTCTCGGCTTTGTATTTCCTTCAACTTTAACTGTTAACATAATAAGAAATCTATCATTTCTTAATCCTTAACTATATTATAGTCGCATCATTAAACCCTTCAATAATTCCAATATGATACTCCATGATTTATCAAGTAAAGAACGGCCAGGTAGAAGATTAGATGGGGTGGCATGATCCTTTCAGCATTTTAGCCTTTTGGAAAATCCAACAACCAGATCCCAAGTAATCGGCCTAGTCACCGTCCACGTAAGTAAATCAATCGGTATTATTTTCGAAAATTACGAATTGTTATAATAACGACATTTTAATGTTTTTGTTTACTATTGTTAGAAATTAGTATAATATAACATATGTTATACTTATTAAATATTCTACTTCTTAACAAAAACTATTTTACAATACCTAATTAAGCTATAGAAAGGTTTGTAGTTACCTTATGACCAGTCGTCGAGATCTATAACTCCTTCGTTAGGCTTTTAAGCTTCCTTCCGCTCACTTGCTTACACTCTAGTGCTTAGAAACCTCTATATATTGGATTGAGATTTAGTTGTGTGGTTTATGAGATGTTTTGAGGGGTATTTATACTTGAATTCTTGAATAAAAAATGGCATGACACTTTTGACAAAAGATTTTAATAATATAACTTTGTTGAAATTAATACCTTCTAGAATCAGTCTGTTCAAGAATGGTTTAGCCGACTTTAAACCCATTAAATTCACGTTTTTATTTGATATTACAGAAATTTATCTCAATATCTTTCCAGGGATGTATTTTACGTATTTATACGATTTTTCTATGATTTATTATGAATTTTTGAAAACAGACTATCTAATCTGTCAATTCCGAACTAATCAGTAAAGATTGCATTTTTTACCATAGATAATGTCATTTTCAAGATTACTATTATATTTGGTAATTGTACTAGACTCAATTTTTAAACTTTGTGCACTGGTTTGAGGTCCAAACGATTTTTCTAGAATTAATTATGATTTTTCTAAAAACGACACAAAATGCTGATTTTCATATGAAATTGTAACTAAAGTTTTTCTTAACTTTATAACTACCAATGATCATATAATTCATAACACTCTTATTTTAAGTATATGTTATAATCAGGATACGGGTCTTACAAGTCTCCCCCACTTATTTGGTTTTCGTCCCGAAATCCGCATTCTCGAACGCCTCTATGTATTTCCCATCGAGTCCTTGTGTCCTTCAAAAATCCTCCTCGTCTTATTGCCGAAACTTTACAAGATTTAATTATCTTTCCCTTTCAACATTCACATACCTCTGTAATAATGCTTAAGGTCCTATTATTCTCATTCACTCCATACTTCTTTTCTTCTAATTACTCTAGATGTACAAAAAAACTCTAACAGTTTCTCACAGTCCCACACATCGACTTGACCGGCTACTATCTACAGTACATATTTAGTACTTTCTAATCTACCTATATACATAGTTAACCTAGTTAACTTGCAATACCTAGTTTTAACACTATTTCGTATTTATATGAATTCGTCATATTTCAACACACATTTGCCTCAATTCAATATTTCTTTTAAATACTTTTTGGCTAAATAAGTCTATTTTTGTAGAATCTCCAAATTTTTGTGTTTCACCAAAATATAAAATTTACATCATCTTTTGTAAGTTTTTTTTTTTTGGAGTACTGAACACTCTTTAAACTATTTCCATTATATGGAGACATAAAATTTTGTTTTATTTCAAAAGTCTCTTTATTATCTCGTTCTCACCAGAGTCAAGTAGGGAATTTTGAAAAAAATGTCACTTGGGGTAGTGAAAAGTCGCATCTACTGTAGTTAGTTTGAATTTTGGTAATTAAAACGTGAGGTGTCCTTTCGGTTCCAGCAGCAAGATACTATATATACAGGTATGTAGTATCATTCATTTTCAGTCTCATCCTCTTTTATCACTAGTTTGTTCGTAAACGAACTCATATTTAAAGTCGAGTCATGGAAAATAGATCTTCAATGAGCGATCTATCGAACCCTGGACCTGGTTTTCCGCAAGGAGAGGGTACTTCAAACCAAGCATTCTTAATAGAGTTGGTGACTCTAACATTCTAGACATATATCATCCATACTTCGATTACCTTTCTAATGTTTTGTTTGATTTTGAATTATGGTACAGTCTTCCAGATATACTACCAATAGAGCATCTCCACGATGAGCCGGAAATTTTTCCCGAGTTGAACATTAACTCAGATGATCCGGTGCATGCATCTGACTTTACACTTGATCAGACTCCATGCCTTCTACCAGGTTAAATTCTTTTGAATGATCCATTTATAAGTATTCTATTTCGTTTTATCATTTGACATGTGTTATTTGTAGACCCATTTGTGGATGGTCTAACTGAGTACAATCCATTCATGGACGTGCACCCAACAAGCAGTGAGTTTGTCCCCGTGAATCAAGAATTCATGGCTGGCATTCAGGATGAGAATCAATTACAGAGGACTCATAACATAAATATTGAATTGAATCCCGAGTTTGGGGTTGGTTTTCAATATCATGATCATCTTCGGTTGATTCAAATGAATCTAGAAGGATTTCAGAATCCTGAGATTTTAGTTGAAAACCAACAATTATTACCGATAGAGGCCACTAATTTTGATGAATCAATGTCCATCTTTGGGTCAAAAAATCAGGATCATGTTCAAATGATCCAGAATGATAACAATACAATTGGATTTGAACCTTCTAGTTCAGAAAACATAGCAGGTGGCAGTGGAAGAGGTTTCAGACATTTATTAAGTAGGGAAATAATAGCTGAACACTTTAACGAACCAATTGAGAAAGCTGCGAAGGAACTCAACATTGGAACGACACAATTAAAAAAACGCTGTAGAGAATTAGGTATCAATCATTGGCCCTAACGACAACTTACGAGTTTGCAAACCCTTATTGATCGTGCTGAGGTAAAGAACTACATTTTTTTAATTCCTTTATATCATAAGGTTGAAATTACTAAAGTTATTTGTGCCACAGGAATTTGGTAATGAATTTATTGAGGCAACAGAATTATCGAGAGATTTAATACCCAACCTAAAAAAAAAGCGATAATTGAAGGGTCACAATCGGGTCTAACAGACGGCACAAAGAAGCTAATACAAGCTGCTCATAAGGTTGTATTTAGGAAAAGAAAAATTCAGGAAAAGGGGGAAACTTCATCAAGAACTCATACATAGCAGCAATCTCCGCCATCTGATTCTGGTATGAGTAGTATTAACCCTGGTTTACTCGAGTCTTCGAGTGAGGAGAATTTTTGAGGCTTTGTAGGTGACCTAGCCTAGTTTCCTCCTTCTTATAGCTATCCCCAACTGGTTCTGAATTAGAGCCCTTCCTCATCATTGCCCTACTTACACACGCCCCAAATGAGTCAATATTTAGCCCCTAATCATGCGGTTACAGGTTCCAACCCTATCGAGACCCCATACCTTGGAGCTCCTCCTCCAATAACTGAAAGCATACCACTTCCAAATCCTCGAGAATGTACAAGTCAACCTAATGATGACAAAGATTGGAGTGTAGAAGATCTTTTCTCGCTTCTTTCTGATTCTCCGGTTTAGGTTAGTAGTTCTGTAAACTTTTCTTAATGTATTAATATAAAGTTGTAGTAATGAATTAAATATATTGACGTGTTAATAATTTCATCGATTCAATATAATATTCATGTTGTTCCCTTAATTTCGTATTCCTCCCCCACTTGGACTAAAGTTCAAGTCTGTTTATTCGATTTATAATTTTTTTTACGAGCTCTTACTCTCGAACAAAAACCAAGCCCACTCTGCTCAGCCAACAACTTGCATCAGGGGCAAACACCATCTCAATAAACATGTTTCGATAATGTAAAGACATTTACATCAACCACCATATGTTACTCATCCGCTTGCGACCCTAGTCAACACCTCTATCGTCAGTTACCTCAATCACGAGCGAGTGATCCAGACTCTCAACCCACTCGACCTGATCAATCACTCAAGCAAGATCAATACAAGGGTAGGTAGCCCCACTATTACACAGCACTAGGCATGTACAGAGTCGACTCAAAAATACCCGCTATCATCTTAGGCGCCGCTTGCACCTCTTTGACCGTGAGTTGGAAAACTCACCCTTGCATCCTCTAGTCCCTGTCTGACTTGTGCGCCCATTAGTTGCATGAAAAATAGCTACCACAATAGCACTTTCACATTCTCCCTTTCAACAGTCTTTAAGCTCAGTAATCAACTTAAGCATGATTGGTCCAACCAAACTGGTATGATCACATCTTAATTTTTCCTACTAAACCTCACAATCAACATTCAACAATCGAATGGATAAAGGTTTACCACATTACACTAGCATTTTTGTCGACTATGCTAGACACTCACATACTCAGCTCCTTGGATCCTTCGTGACGAACTCCCGACTCAAACGCAGATCCTGTGCTTTCGATAGTAGGAGCTCTACTACTACCTTCCACACCTATCCATGTTCGTTCCAAGACCCGTCTCGAAATATCCAATTCACTTCTCACCGATAATTTTAACACATATGCCCTTACAAGGCATATGTCAACCCTTCTAGGAATACTTGGAATCCCACCCCCATATTGCTATTCTAACTAAGACGGAACTTCCTCCAGTGATGACAGATTGTTTCGCGAACGTAGTTGTATACAATATCAAACTAAACAGTCTTTCAAATAAGAGAATCTTCCCTAAGGCAACAACCAAACAAGGAACATGCAATAAGGTCAACTCACACATTCTATGACTATTCAGTCCATATTGTATACAACTTAGTGGAAATCTCTAAGCAACCTATCGGCACTAGCATACAGTTCTATTAGCAAATAGCAGATAATAATACAACAATGTGTAATCTCTACCAGGCATTTCAGCAAACATATACCATATGTTTTTTAACATCCACAATATTAAATACTTAACCCTTTTCTCATACTGGCGTCGGCTGGCGGTACACACTGTGTCTTCAGTTCACCCTTCATAAAACATCTTTCTTTCGTAAAAATGTTTTAATAAAACTCTTAAGCCTCAACTTGAGTCCAGAACTCACTAAGTGAGCCTGATTCTCTCAAGCTGTGCTCTGATACCAACTTGTCACATCCCAAAATTTTAGGATAAAATTAAAAAAAAAAATTAAACGGACACTTCAATATAAGAAAAGCCACTTAATTAATTTTGACAAAATTCCATAACTTATAAGTTTAATGAAAACATCCCAGGATTAACAAAAGTTAATGAAATCACAACATAGCGGAACTTCCATTCAAAAACAGTCCTCCAATGAAGCAGCACAGTGTATACACGTCACGCCTTGCCATCCATTGTACCTGATGTACCTGAAACAGTAGTTTGTATAGGGAAAGGGTAAGCACGGTGCTTAGTGAGTTCCTCAAAATACCATACGATCCATCACATAACATACAACACATAATAACCATTCATATGTCTGTGAGACTCGCGGGCTATCCCTGTTCCGCCTGAAGACTCACGGGCAGTTCCCGTTCTGTCTTATCGCTCGCAGGCTTTTCCTGTTCCGTCTAATGACTCGTAGGCTATTCCCGTTCCGCCTATTGGCTCGCGGGCTATCCCGTTCCGTCCACAGACAATCATTATCATAGCAATAATTCATACAATTATCATAACATGTAAGATCACCTTAGTCTAACATATCTTCCTTCCTACGCATGCAATATCACCTATAGTATAGTGAGAAGACTCACCTGATTATAGTTGACTATATCGTTTATCTTTCTCGGCTTTGTATTTCCTTCAACTTTAACTGTTAACATAATAAGAAATCTATCATTTCTTAATCCTTAACTATATTATAGTCGCATCATTAAACTCTTCAATAATTCCAATATGATACTCCATGATTTATCAAGTAAAGAACGGCCAGGTAGAAGATTAGATGGGGTGGCAGGATCCTTTCAGCATTTTAGCCTTTCGGAAAATCCAACAACCAGATCCCAAGTAATCGGCCTAGTCACCGTCCTCGTAAGTAAATCAATCGGTATTATTTTCGGAAATTACGAATTGTTATAATAACGACATTTTAATGTTTTTGTTTACTATTGTTAGAAATTAGTATAATATAACATATGTTATACTTATTAAATATTCTACTTCTTAACAAAAACTATTTTACAATACCTAATTAAGCTATAGAAAGGTTTGTAGTTACCTTATGACCAATCGTCGAGATCTATAACTCCTTTGTTAGGCTTTTAAGCTTCCTTCCGCTCACTAACTTACACTCTAGTGCTTAGAAACCTCTATATATTGGATTGAGATTTAGTTGTGTGGTTTATGAGATGTTTTGAGGGGTATTTATACTTGAATTCTTGAATAAAAAATGGCATGACACTTTTGATAAAAGATTTTAATAATATAACTTTGTTGAAATTAATACATTCTAGAATCAGTCTGTTCAAGACTGGTTTAGCCGACTTTAAACCCATTAAATTCACGTTCTTATTTGATATTCCAGAAATTTATCTCAATACCTTTCCAGGGATGTATTTTACGTATTTATACGATTTTTCTATGATTTATTATGAATTTTTGAAAATAGACTATCTAATCTGTCAATTCCGAACTAATCAGTAAAGATTGCATTTTTTACCATAGATAATGTCATTTTCAAGCTTACTATTATTTTTGGTAATTGTACTAGACTCAATTTTTAAACTTTGTGCACTGGTTTGAGGTCCAAACGATTTTTCTAGAATTAATTATGATTTTTCTAAAAACGACACAAAATGCTGATTTTCATATGAAATTGTAACTAAAGTTTTTCTTAACTTTATAACTACCAATGATCATATAATTCCTAACACTCTTATTTTAAGTATATGTTATAATCAGGATACGGGTCTTACAACATCCCAAACTTTTTCTACGCAAAACCCTTGATCTAAATGACAAAAATTTCACATCTTTTCTCTGAAAATCGCCTAGGGAATTTTTGGTTCGCTGCCCGAATAACCCCACTAAAGCAGATTAGCGACACTAACCTTTAAAATTAGCATCGTTAAAAAAAATCCAACCCGTACTCCAAAACCCGACCCGTGTAAGTCCACTGGATACCACTGGATAACTAGAACACGAACGGTGTTCATAAAACACAACCCGTGTAACTCGTGCATGGCTAAACAGTTTCGAAAAAAAATCTACTACATGCCCCAAGTGACTCCTACACGACCCGTGTAACTTCTCTTTGATAACTTTAAGGTTTAAACTCCTTCTAAACGGGTTTATAATCCTCCTAATTCATATAACAAACTAGTAACTCTTATTTATACTAAGATTAACTCAAGTTTACTTACCAAAAATATTATGACGTTAAACTCCAAAAATCAAAGCAATGGAAAACTGAAAAGTACCAAGCGTGGACTTGAATTTATCTAGGAACGTGAGGACCAAATGAAACAGAAATACTCACAACTCTTCCCAAACCCTTGAGGATCTATTCAAAGTGCTAAATTTCGGGACGAAGTTCCTTCTAACGGGTAGATAATGTGACAACTATGAAATTAGTCAACGAAAGTCAACTTAAGTCAACCAAAGCGTACGTTAAAGTCAATATGTGAAATGTAAATTTCATAATCTCTACGTTGTGTTATTTGATATTATAATATTACGTATGCTAATTTAAGTCAATTATACGAACAAACCATGCTGAGCTAAATGTTTTAATATAAAAAAAAAAATTTACGTCGTGAATAGTATCCGACGTGAATAGTGAACGGTAAAAGGTAAAACTCGTCCGAATATTACAAATTTTATATCAAAACGTAGATAAAATTACGACGATTCCAAATATATATTTATATTTTTACCAAACGTTATATATAAAAAGTTATGATAGAAAAACGTTTAATATAACTTGAAAGCGACGTTTAATTATTATAATATATTTAAAAAAAAATCACCACCGGTTGGTGGAGTTAGAATTCAAACTTTAAAAAAAATAATTTATATTATTTTATTTTAATTTTATTTTATATAAAGTGGGTCCCACTTCATTATTTAATCAATTTTACATATTTTACCCTCAAAAAATTTGTATTTTCATTTCGAACACTACGTATTCAATACGTATTTTTAAATTTATCAATAATATTATGACGTTTTATAAAACGGAAAAATTACCGTCAAAACGGTATCGTCGATACGAACAATCTAACGTCAAAATTTAATATTATTGATATTAGTTTTATATTTAATATTTTTTTCTTTAAAATGAAAGTGTATTTACATTTAAACCCTATATTTTTATTAAACTTACAATTAATACCCTTTCGTTAATTCATTAAAGACATTTAGTTAAAAAGATGATATTATTAAACTACGATTTTCGTAGATTATATTTTTATAAACAAAAATCATTTATTTTATATAAAAACTATTAAATCTATTTAAAGAGTATTTTAAGGGTATGTTTTGTCATAAACAAATTCTAAAAACCATAAAAGTCATATATCTGCATCTTGAGGGCCGCAATACGAAAATAAATTTACTATAAATAGAGGCTTCAATCCTCTCATTTCCTCACACCTCAAATCTCGATCTCTATATCACTAGATAGTATTGTTAGAAGATTCTTCGATATATATAGAAATATACGAAGAATGAGCGTTAGAAGTAGCTATTTCATTTATAAATATAGTGAGTTCGAGTTAGAAGCACGAAGAGTCGGGCGATCTAACAACAATTGGCAATAAGATCCTAGTCGACATTGAGGTGAGTTCATACCCTTTCTTTTTATCTTTATTCAAGTTTTTAAGGGGGAGAATACAAATTATACTATAAAAATAGTTATTTATACTCATTTGTAACAATAGTAAACAAAATGTGAATTTTGTAAACATCATTATGACAACAATTCAATTATAGTTCCAAAATATAATATTGAATGATCTAATTACGAGAGCGGTGTCTAGGCCGATCATTTGGGCTAGGTTGTTGGATTTCCGAAAGGCTTATACGCTGAAAGGGTCCTGCCTCCTCATTTGATCTTCTACCTGGCCGTTCTTTATTTGATAGTCATGAAATATTATATTGGAACTAATAAAGGGTATAACCAATTTATTACACCACTATTGTGGAGAATATATCTTAAAAGAAGTTCTTTATAACCATCTAAGTAAGTTATTTCACATATATTTGTAAATATATGCTTTTCACAACGGAATACTAAAAATAAACTATTATAGGAATAGTTTGTTGATACAAATGTTACTATGACGTTTTAAAGAGGACAAATAATTATATAAAATATATAATTGTTATACATTACTATATTATCATGGGAAAAATGATAATAGACAAATACAAAGGTTTTTCATATTCAAACTTTAACAAGTTGATTGATACATACATTTTTGTGAGACGGGTCTTCACAGTGCTTATTTAAGTACATACTATAAGTCCTGAAATTTATAACCAGAGTCTCGGTAAGAGAACGTGATATTTGTGTATAGATCTATATGGGATTGACAACCCCGCACCTGAGCTGCTAGCTACAGCTAGACCGACGGGTCTGAGGTGACAAATGTCATAACAGTCCGACGCCTGAAGAACGTCGAAGCAGGCCTACATGGTCACAGTATGGTTATAGGGCGTCTCGCATGGGAAATCAACTTTATAAATTGTTTACGTGGAAATATATATTTTCAAAGGTTTTATACTACAAACTACGCTATATATTTTAGTCTTTGGATTTTTAAGACTTAGATACATTCATAAGAAAATATGGGATTTTCTTGGATTACACTACTACATTTTACAAGGAAAGAGATTCCTCATACAAGTTTTATGGTATTAAAACTACATTTTAACAAGTTACAAATATAATTATGGTTTTACTTATACACACTGATTCTATGGGAATTAAAACTATGTTTTATCAAAGATATAAATATAAGTACGGTTTACTTATACATACGACTTTTGTGGAATTAAATCTACGATTCGACTACCAGTAAACACCTATTTACACGGTTTTATACAAGAATAAAACTACGTAATACTATTTTCAAGTATACAAATACCTATACATTTTCGGTCTTTGGGTTTTAAGACTACTACTCATTTATAAGAAAATATTGGATTTTCTGGTTTCAAACACTATCTTTCTACAAGGAAAAAGGATTATGGATTTTCTCATACAAAAATCTTATGAACTCACCAACGTAATGTTGACACTCTTTCAAACTACTTATATTCTCAGGAAATTGATAAGGTAACTACAGATGGGTCGCGATGGCGTTATACTATGTATTTTGATATCATATTGTAATTGTATTTAAAACGTACAATCTTTGGAACTCTTGTAACATTTACAATTATGTATATGATGGATGTGTTTGCTTTGATCACTATTGTACAAACGTTGTTATGATACTGTTCATGAAGTCATCCACTCTCAGACGTTTCCGCCATCGTGGTTTGGGGGTGTGACAATAACCCATCACTACCCTTCATAATTGACCATAACGCATCACAACCTTCATAATGGTCCATAACCCATCACATCCCTTTATAATGCTCTATAACCCATCACAACCCTTCATAATTGACCATAACCCATCACAACTCTTCATAGTGGTCCAAAACCCAGGACAACCATTCATAATTAACCTTAAGCTATCACAACCCTTCATAATGGTCAATAACCCATCATCATCCTTCATAATGGTACATAACCCATCACAACCTTCATAATAGTCCATAACCCATACAACCCTTCATAATGATCTATAGCCTATCACAACCTTTTTTATGGTCCATAACCCATCACAACCCTTGACAAGTGACCATAACCCATGACAACCTTCATAATAGTCCATAACCCATACAACCCTTCATAATAAAGCATAACCCAACACAACCCTTTCAATTATCCATAACCATTACAACCCTTCATAATTGACGATAACCTATCACAACCCTTCATAATGGTCAATATCCCATCATAACCCTTCATAATGGTCCATAACCCATCACAACCTTCATGATGGTCTATAACCCATCACAACCCTTTATAATGGTCCATAAACCATCACAACCCTTCATAATTGACAAAAACCCATCACAACCCTTCAAAATGGTCCATAACCCAGCACAACCCTTTCTATCGTCCATAACCCATCATAACCCTTCATAATTGACCATCACCTATCACAACCCTTCATAATGGTGAATAACCCATCATAATCCTACATAATGGTCCGTAACCCATCACAACCTTCATAATAGTACATAACCCATGCAACCCTTCTAAATGGTCCATAACCCATCACAACCTTTTCTAATGGAGCATAACCCATCACAACGTGTCATAATTGACTATCCCGTCACAAACCTTCATAATGGTCCATATCCCAGCACAACCCTTTGTATGGTCCATAACCCATCACAACCCTTCATAATTAACCATAACCCTTCACAACCCTTCATAATGGTTCATAACCCATCGCAACCCTTCATAATGGCCCATAACCCATCCCAACCATTCATAATTGTCCATAAACCTTACAAACCTTCATAATGGTCCATATCCCATCACAACCCTTCATAATGGTCCGTAAACCATCACAACCCTTCATAATTGACCAACACCCATCACAACCCTTCATATGTTCCATAACCCAGCACAGCCCTTTCTATGGTCCATAACCCATCATAACCCTTCTAAATTGACCATCACCTATCACAACCCTTCATAATAGTCAATAACCCATCATAATCCTACATAATGGTCCATCACCCATCACAACCTTCATAATAGTACATAACCCATACAACCCTTCTTTATGGTCCATAACCCATCACAACCTTTTCTAATGGAGCATAACCCATCACAAGCTTTCATAATTGACGATAACCCGTCACTAACCTTTATGGTCCATATCACAGCACAACCCTTTCTATGGTCCATAACCCATCACAACGATTCATAATTAACCATAACCCATCACAACCCTTCATAATAGTCCATAACCCATCGCAATCCTTCATAATGGTCCATAACCCATCCCAACGTATTCATAATTGTCCATCAACCATACAAACCTTCATAATGGTCCAAAACCCATCACAACTCTTCATAATTGACCATAACCCATCACAACCCTTTGTAATGGTCGATAACCCATCACAACCCTTCATAAATAACCATAACCTATCACAACCCTTTATAATGGGTCGTAACCCATTATAACCCTTCTTAATGGTGTATAACCCATCACAACCTTAATAATGGTCCATAACCCATCACAACCCTTTCGAATGCTCCATAACCCATCACAATCCTTCATAATTGACCATAACCCATCACAACTCTTCATAATGGTCCAAAACCCTGCACAACCATTCATAATTGACCATAAGCTATCACAACCCTTCATAATGATCAATAACCCATCATAATTCTTCATAATGGTACATAACCTATCACAACCTTTATAATAGTCCATAACCCAAACAACCCTTCATAATGGTCCATAACCTATCACAAACTTCATAATAGTCCATAACCAATACAACCCTTCATAATAATGCATAACCCAACACAACCCTTTCAATTGTCCATAACCCAACACAACCCTTCATAATTGACCATAACACATCACAACCCTTCATATGGTCCATAACCCAACACAACCCTTTCTATAGTCCATAAGGTATCACAACCTTTCATAAGTAACAATAACCCATCACAACCCTTCATAATGTTCCATAACGTATCACAACCCTTCATAATGGTCTATAACCCATCACAACCCTTGGTAATGGTCCATAACCCATTACAACCCTTCATAATTGAGGATAACCTATCACAACCCTTCATAATGGTCCATATCCCATCATAACCCTTCATAATGGTCCATAACCCATCACAACCTTCATAATGGCCCATAATCCATCACAACCCTTTATAATGGTCCATAAACCATCACAACCCTTCATAATTGCCAAAACCCATCACAACCCTTCATAATGGTCCATAACCCAGCACAACCCTTTCTATGGTCCATAACCCATCATAACCCTTCATAATTGACCATCACCTATCACAACCCTTCATAATGGTCAATAACCCATCATAATCCTACATAATGGTTCATACCTCATCACAACCTTCATAATAGTACATAACCCATACAACCCTTCTTAATGGTCCATAACCTATCACAACCTTTTCTAATGGAGCATAACCCATCACAACGTGTCATAATTGACCATAATCTGTCACAAATCTTCATAATGGTCCATATCTCAGCACAACCCTTTCTATGGTCCATAACCTATCACAACCCTTCATAATTAACCATAACCATCACAACCCTTCATAATGGTCCATAACCCGTCGCAACCCTTCACAATGGTCTATAACCCATCCCAACCATTCATAATTGTCTATAAACCTTACAAACCCTCATAATGGTCCATAACCCATCATAACCCTTCATAATTGACCATAACCTATCATAACCCTTTGTAATGGTCGATAACCCATCACAACCCTTCATAATTAACCATAACCTATCACAACCCTACATAATGGGCCATAACCCATTATAACCCTTCATAATGGTGTATAACCCATGACAACCTTAATAATGGTCCATATCCCTTCACAACCCTTTCTAATGCTCCATAACCCATCACAACCCTTAATAATTGACCATAACCCATCACAACTCTTTATAATGGTCCAAAACATAGCACAACGATTCATAATTGACCATAAGCTATCACAAACCTTCATAATGGTCAATAACCCATCATAATCGTTCATAATGGTACATAACCCATCACAACCTTCATAATAGTCCATAACCCATACAACCCTTCATAATGGTCCATAACCCATCACAACCTTTTTAATGGTCCATAACCCATCACAACCCTTGACAACCGACCATAACCCATCACAACCTTCATAATAGCCCATAACCCATGCAACCCTTCATAATAACGCATAACCCAACACAACCCTTTCAATTGTCCATAACCCATCACAACCCTTCATAATTAACCATAACACATCACAACCCTTTATATGGTCCATAACCCAACACAACCCTTTCTATAGTCCATAAGCTATCACAACCCTTCATAAGTAACAATAACCCATCACAACCCTTCATAATGGTCCATAACGCATCACAACCGTTCATAATGGTCTATAACCCATCAAAACCCTTGGTAATGGTCCATAACCCATCATAACCCTTCATAATGGTCCATAACCCATCACAACCTTCATAATGGCCCATAATCCATCACAACCCTTTATAATGGTCCATAAACCATCACAACCCTTCATAATTGCCAAAACCCATCACAACCCTTCATAATGGTCCATAACCCAGCACAACCCTTTCTATGGTCCATAACCCATCATAACCCTTCATAATTGACCATCACCTATCACAACCCTTCATAATGGTCAATAACCCATCATAATCCTACATAATGGTTCATACCTCATCACAACCTTCATAATAGTACATAACCCATACAACCCTTCTTAATGGTCCATAACCTATCACAACCTTTTCTAATGGAGCATAACCCATCACAACGTGTCATAATTGACCATAATCTGTCACAAATCTTCACAATGGTCCATATCTCAGCACAACCCTTTCTATGGTCCATAACCTATCACAACCCTTCATAATTAACCATAACCATCACAACCCTTCATAATGGTCCATAACCCGTCGCAACCCTTCACAATGGTCTATAACCCATCCCAACCATTCATAATTGTCCATAAACCTTACAAACCCTCATAATGGTCCATAACCCATCATAACCCTTCATAATTGACCATAACCTATCATAACCCTTTGTAATGGTCGATAACCCATCACAACCCTTCATAATTAACCATAACCTATCACAACCCTACATAATGGGCCATAACCCATTATAACCCTTCATAATGGTGTATAACCCATGACAACCTTAATAATGGTCCATATCCCTTCACAACCCTTTCTAATGCTCCATAACCCATCACAACCCTTAATAATTGACCATAACCCATCACAACTCTTTATAATGGTCCAAAACATAGCACAACGATTCATAATTGACCATAAGCTATCACAAACCTTCATAATGGTCAATAACCCATCATAATCGTTCATAATGGTACATAACCCATCACAACCTTCATAATAGTCCATAACCCATACAACCCTTCATAATGGTCCATAACCCATCACAACCTTTTTAATGGTCCATAACCCATCACAACCCTTGACAACCGACCATAACCCATCACAACCTTCATAATAGCCCATAACCCATGCAACCCTTCATAATAACGCATAACCCAACACAACCCTTTCAATTGTCCATAACCCATCACAACCCTTCATAATTAACCATAACACATCACAACCCTTTATATGGTCCATAACCCAACACAACCCTTTCTATAGTCCATAAGCTATCACAACCCTTCATAAGTAACAATAACCCATCACAACCCTTCATAATGGTCCATAACGCATCACAACCGTTCATAATGGTCTATAACCCATCAAAACCCTTGGTAATGGTCCATAACCCATCACAACCCTTCATAATTCACGATAACCTATCACAACCCTTTATAATGGTCCATATCCCATCATAACTCTTCATAATGGTCCATAACCCATCACAACCTTCATAATGGTCCATAACCCATCACAACCCTTTATAATGGTCCATAAACCATCACAACCCTTCATATTTGACCAACACCCATCACAACCCTTCATAATGGTCCATAACCCAGTACAACCATTTCTATGGTCCATAACCCATCATAACCCTTCATAATTGACAATCACCTATCACAACCCTTCATAATAGTCAATAACCCATCATAATCCTACATAATGGTCCATCACCCATCACAACTTTCATAATAGTACATAACCCATACAACCCTTCTTTATGGTCCATAAGCCATCACAACCTTTTCTAATGGAGCATAACCCATCACAACCTTTCATAATTGACGATAACCCGTCACTAACCTTCATAATGGTCCATATCCTAGCACAACCCTTTCTATGGTCCATCACCCATCACAACCCTTCATAATTAACCATAACCCATCACAACCCTTCATAATGGTCCATAACCCATCACAACCCTTCATAATGGTCCATAACCTATCCCAACCATTCATAATTGTCCATAAACCATACAAACCTTCATAAAGGTCCATAAACCATCACAACCCTTCATAATTGACCATAACCCATCACAACCCTTTGTAATGGTGGATAATCCATCACAACTCTTCATAATGGTCCAAAACCCTGGACAACCATTCATAATTAACCTTAAGCTTTCACAACCCTTCAAAATGGTCAATAGCCCATCATAATCCTTCATAATGGTACATAACCCATCACAACCTTCATAATAGTCCATAAACTATACAACCCTTCATAATGGTCCATAACCCATCACAACCTTTTTTATGGTCCATAACTTATCACAACCCTTGCCAAGTGACCATAACCCATCACAACCTTCATAATAGTCCATAACCCATACAACCCTTCATAATAATGCATAACCCAACACAAACCTTTCAATTATCCATAACCCATCACAACCCTTCATAATTGACCATAACACATCACAAGCCTTCATATGGTCCATAACCCAACACAACCCTTTCTATAGTCCATAAGCTATCACAACCCTTCATAAGTAACAATAACCCATCACAACCCTTCATAATGGTCCATAACGCATCACAACCCTTTATAATGGTCGATAACCCATCACAACCCTTGGTAATAGTCCATAACCCATCACAACCCTTCATAAGTTATGATAACATGTCACAACCCTTCATAATGGTCCATATCCCATCATAACCCTTCATAATGGTCCATAACCCATCACAACCTTCATAATGGTCCATAACCCATCACAACCCTTTATAATGGTCCATAAACCATCACAACCCTTCATAATTGACCAAAACCCATCACAACCCTTCATAATGGTCCGTAACCCAGCACAACCCTTTCTATGGTCCAAAACCCATCATAACCCATCATTATTGACCATCACCTATCACAACCCTTCATAATGGTCAATAACCCATCATAATCGTACATAGTGGTCCATAACCCATCACAACCTTCATAATAGTACATTGCCCATACAACCCTTCTTAATGGTCCATAACCCGTCACAACCTTTTCTAATGGAGCATAACCCATCATAACCTTTCATAATTGACCATAACCCGTCACAAACCTTCATAATGGTCCATATCCCAGCACAACCCTTTCTATGGTCCATAACCCATCACAACCCTTCATAATTAACCATATCCCATTACAACCCTTTATAATGTTCCATAACCCATCGCAACCCTTCATAATGGTCCATAACCCATCCCAACCATTCATAATTGTCCATAAACCATACAAACCTTCATAATGGTCCATAACCCATCACAACCCTTTATAATTGTCTATAACCCATAACAACCCTTTGTAATGGTCCATAACCCATCACAACCCTTCATAATCGACCAAAACCCATCACAACCCTTCATAATAGACCATAACCCATCACAACCTTCACAATGGTCCATAACCCATCATAACCCTTTATAATGCTCCATAACCCATCATAACCCTTCATAATTGACCATAACCCATCACAACTCTTCATAATGGTCCAAAACCCAGAACAACCCTTCATAATTTGCCATAACCTATCACAAACCTTCATAATCGTCAATAACCCATCATACTACTTCATAATGGTCCATAACCCATCACAACCTTCACAATAGTCCATATCCCATAAAACCCTTCATAATGGTCCATAACCCATCACAACATTTTTTAATGATCCATAACCCATGACAACCCTATATAATTGACCATAACCCATCACAAACCTTTAAAATGGTCCATAACCCAGCACAACACTTTCTATGGTCCTTAACCCATCACAACCTTCATAATAGTCGATAACCCATACAACCCTTCATAATAATCCATAACCCAGCACAACCCTTTCAATTGTCCATAACCCATCACAACCCTTCATAATCGACAATAACCCATTACAACCCTTCACATGGACCATAACCCAGCACAACCCTTTCACTGGTTCATAAGCCATCACAACCATTCATAAGTAACAATAACCCATAACAACCCTTCATAATGGTCCATAATGGATCACAACTCTTCATAATGGTCCATAGACCATCCCTACCCTTCATAATGGTCCATAACCCATCACAACCCTCTGTAATGGTCCATAATCAATCACAACCCTTCATAATTAACCATAACCTATCACAACCCTTCATAATGGTCCATAACCCATCGTAAGCCTTCATAATGGTCCATAACCAATCACAACCTTCATAATGGTCCATAACCCATCACAAACCTTTATAATGGTCTTTAACCCATCACAACCCTTCATAATTGACCAAAACTCATCACAACCCTTCATAATGGTCCATAACCCAGCACAACCCTTTCTATGGTCCATAACCCTTCATAAAACCATCACCTATCACAACCCTTCATAATGGTCAATAACCCATCATAATCCTACATAATGGTCTATAAGCTATCACAAGCTTCATAACAGTACATAACCCATACATGCCTTCTTAATGGTCTATAACCCATCATAACCTTTTCTAATCGAGCATAACCCATCACAACCTTTCATAATTGACCATAACCCATCACAAACCTTCATAATGGTCCGTAACCCAGCATAACGCTTTCTATGGTCCATAACTGTAACGCCCCGGTTTTTCTCTGTACGTTATTTATTTTTTTAATTAATTAATTATGAGGTATTATATTAATTTATTTAATTAAGATATGATTATTTGAAAGATTGGGCTTATAATTATTCACATCTGTCAATCATATAATTAAGTCCATGGGTTTATAGCCAAACCCAATTAGAGCTTAAATGTTCTTCTAGCCTAAAGGCTTTAGGGTTTAGCTCACTAATCTAGCATATTAGGGTTCAAAACCCTAATTCCTTCACTCCTCCCTCCCTCACGGCTCCCTCTCCTCCTCTCCCTCTCGGCTCACTCTCTTTCTCTCCCTACCTCTCACTCTCGGCCAAAACAAGGCAGCCACACCGCCGCCCTCCTGTCGCCGGAATCACCATCAAGCCACCGTCATCATCATCATTCTCCTCCAGCCAAGAACCTTGCTCTTGTGTTCATCTCTAACTCCAATCCTTGGTATGTTTGTAATCTTGGTTGTTCTTCAATTCTATCATATTATGTATCATTTTATGTTGTTATTTTGATGTAGTAACCTCTCTACTTCTACTATTTCTTTTAGATGTATGTATCTTAGTGTTAGATCTGAATACATCACCTCATTACATCATTATTGATGTACATATGAGTGTGAGTGTATATGAAAGATCACTACAAAACCCTAAATTGAAAATCATGATCTTAGGGTTTTGTACTTGGATTTATGATTAAGTTCTTATAGTTTTCATGTGGCTAAATGAATCCCTAATGATCTCTAATCCTTTTTAGTACCACCATATTCATGGGGACTAAATAGGATGAGTTGGTACATCCTAGAATGTATCACAAAGAGAAACGAGTGGATTGGCCAAGAAATGTCATTAAAGGCTATGTTTCTGTTTCAATCAGATTCGGTAACCATTTTGTAAAAATCATATCTCGAGTTCTAGAACTCAAATGGACCCAATATCAGTGCCTAAAGTTCACAAATCGAGTTGGGTAACTTTATAAAAAGGCACCCTTGCTAAAAAGGACTTTAACTATGGGCAACAACAGCTTCTTTGCTGTTAGGTCTGATCCGGGTCTGCTGTGATATGTCATTTGTTTTATCATTACTAGGGTTTGGGAAATGATCCTGAGTGATTCCAAATACCCACATGTCTATTACATAGTTAGTTTAATATCTGGAGAAGATGGGTCATTAATTCACATTATAACTTGGTTAGAATGGACCCACACTCCAGATCAATGGACAGTCACCAGCTTATGCTGATTCTGTGATTGACCACCTTGTGATTTTTATATCTAGAGATTGGGAAACCCTTTTTAATCGATTCCAACTCTGAGACTTGTATTGTTGTGTCTAATGTTCCTTTGATTTTTGGTTGGGGCTAATTCTACCCACAAGTTGGGTAGAATTGGCCAACACCACCTGACTGTCCCTCCAAAGACTGCAGTGACATGTCTTTTTGTAAAATTCATATCTCTTACATCCTTTAGAGTTATGAGGAGTTCCTTATGGTTATGGAAACCTAAGCCATTGTAGTTTCTTGCAAAGATTATTTAATCCTATGTTTTGTTTGTGTATTATGGAGTAATTCAGTCCCGAACAACAGGACTGTTTTAGAGACCTTGCTGTCATTACTCCTTTCTCATTTCTTAGTTTCATAACTTCACTCTTCTAACCTTTAGTTCTATTTAGGTGAAGCCTTGAAGTTTGCACAATCTTGGTAGCCTTATATTGACTCCTATCTGTTTCTCACTCCCTCAAGGTGAGTTCTCTCACACCGTTGTAGTAATGTTTATGTTTGCTAGTTAGCTCGTGTGTGATTGTGTAGATTTAATATTTAAAGCATGTTATATTATTATTATAAAATCGTACATGTGCATAGTATGTAATTGATTATTACTATGAGGGGTAGTTAGGTAAGATCACCAACGTTATACTCTTTATGAGGTGCGGGGATCGGGGCCAAAGGATACGGGATTTACCCGGTGCGGCTCAAACCTACAAGTCCGCCCTATTAAAAAAATAAGCATTGATTTGTTCCTTGCTTATTAATGTAATTATAATTGGAAATGGATTAGGATTAGTAAATGTGAATATTATTATGATGTCCGTGTTTGAATTCACTAAGCTTTATGCTTACGGTTCTCCCTAACATTTTCAGGTGTTAAGATCAAAGAGGCTGAGGCGTGACTTGGAGCACCGGTATGCCACTAATAGAAGAATTTCCATTTTTGGGACATTATCATTATTTTTCTTCCGCACTTTATTATGTTTATTTTGTCATAAGTTGGTTTTGAGATATTTATCTTTTGTAAACTGATACGAATTGGAATGGCTCAAGCTTTATAATTGAATACAAGGGAATCTTGGTTGTTTGGAATAAAAATATGGTGCAAAATGATGGTAGTTTGGGCTGTAACAATACATGGGGAATGACTTGGCGTTGGTGCATGCAAGCATGGATTCAAATCAAGATCAGGAAAGTTAGGGCTGTTAATGGAAAGATTGATAAGCTAGTGGATGTGGCTGTCATGGAGATGATGTATGGATGCATGGGAGAGGTGTATGATGGATAGCATGATGAAGGGATGATACTCCAAGGTGTGGGGACCAAGAAAAACAGATTTAAAGCTTCATTTATTTAGTTATTATGGTGAAATAAAGGCCCTTATAATGGCCCTAAGTTTAGTAACATTTTTCTAGCTTAAATAGGATGTTTAATTCGTTTTTAGGCTTTATATAAGCCACTTTTATCATTGTAATCAAATAATGAATGATTTGAAGAACTTGAGCCTTGTGTTCTTGAGTTGCGTACTCACAATTTCGTCTTTTGAAGGATGATTTCCTGATTTTGACCCGAATTCAAGTTAATAGGTCTTAGCTTGTCTTCAAACGATAATCAATCAATAGGTCTTGGTTGATCATCACACTATCTTTCATTTTCGTTCTTATATCTCCAAAACACCAAAAATATCCATTCTTTCTGTTCAGATTCTCTTTTGTTCTCAAAACTCCATATCTTCAATAAAATTCGCATTTGGAGCTGTTTTGAGAGAGTTTGAGCCTGTTTTCGTTTTACAAGCTCCAAACACCATACAAACCATCCATATTCAGTTTCAACCTATTCTAAGCCATACCAAACCCTAACCACGAAGACCAGTCCCTAAACCCTAGTTCACACGTTTAAACCCTTCCCAAAAAACCATTAAACAACCATTTTGCTCCAGATCTGTTCATTTACTTATCCAAACCCTAACCCCAGTTCTTGATCAGACCCAAACCCCTCCATATTCGTATCATAAGTGCTCAATGATACGAATTGGAATGGCTCAAGCTTTATAATTGAATACAAGGGAATCTTGGTTGTTTGGAATAAAAATATGGTGCAAAATGATGGTAGTTTGGGCTGTAACAATACATGGGGAATGACTTGGCGTTGGTGCATGCAAGCATGGATTCAAATCAAGATCAGGCAAGTTAGGGCTGTTAATGGAAAGATTGATAAGCTAGTGGATGTGGCTGTCATGGAGATGATGTATGGATGCATGGGAGAGGTGTATGATGGATAGCATGATGAAGGGATGATACTCCAAGGTGTGGGGACCAAGAAAAACAGATTTAAAGCTTCATTTATTTAGTTATTATGGTGAAATAAAGGCCCTTATAATGGCCCTAAGTTTAGTAACATTTTTCTAGCTTAAATAGGATGTTTAATTCGTTTTTAGGCTTTATATAAGCCACTTTTATCATTGTAATCAAATAATGAATGATTTGAAGAACTTGAGCCTTGTGTTCTTGAGTTGCGTACTCACAATTTCGTCTTTTGAAGGATGATTTCCTGATTTTGACCCGAATTCAAGTTAATAGGTCTTAGCTTGTCTTCAAACGATAATCAATCAATAGGTCTTGGTTGATCATCACACTATCTTTCATTTTCGTTCTTATATCTCCAAAACACCAAAAATATCCATTCTTTCTGTTCAGATTCTCTTTTGTTCTCAAAACTCCATATCTTCAATAAAATTCGCATTTGGAGCTGTTTTGAGAGAGTTTGAGCCTGTTTTCGTTTTACAAGCTCCAAACACCATACAAACCATCCATATTCAGTTTCAACCTATTCTAAGCCATACCAAACCCTAACCACGAAGACCAGTCCCTAAACCGTAGTTCACACGTCTAAACCCTTCCCAAAAAACCATTAAACAACCATTTTGCTCCAGATCTGTTCATTTACTTATCCAAACCCTAACCCCAGTTCTTGATCAGACCCAAACCCCTCCATATTCGTATCATAAGCGGTATCAGAGCCCAAGTTTTGATTGGGTACGAGTTACACAAGAATTATGTTTGGTTCACAAACCCTAATGGGATGGCTAGAGAAAGAAAGAGAAGTGGCAGCCAAGGCTACAAATAAGGCAATCAAAGAGTGGATGGCTATGATGCGATCAGATGTGGCACAAGACATTGAGGAGATGTCATTTTCTGATTTGGAAGAAGAAGATGAAGATTCAGGCCCTATATATGATACCTATGATGAAGAAGACGAGTTCCTTGATGAAATTGAAGAACAAGTGGTTAAAAACGAAATTGAAGATGAAGTTGCTGAAAAAAGGAGTTTTGTTGGTGATGAATTCGGCTTTGTTTGTGAAAACAAGAGTAATGAAGAAGTGATTTTTGCTGAATCACAAAGATCAACCCAAGAACAAAGAATCATGAGGTCAAATGATGCTAGGTACCAAAAAAATTCAGATTCTCTCATCTTGAATGATTATTTTTCTAAAGATCTTATGGATATCACAAGTAGAAGCTTTGTTGATAAAGAGGACTTATTCGTTTGTTACACTCATATTCGTTTCAAAGTGTGGGAACTTACAGCACCTTGGAATCAATGGGATAGTTACTTCTTTATTAAAATTGAGGACTGTAACAAATGCTTTATGGATCTGAAAAGGGAGTGTGGTGGTGGATTAGATCATGCTGTTTATAATCCCATTGATTATGATCTTGTTAATTATGAGCTTAGAAATGGTGTTGCTGAATTTGAAGATCAAGCTAAGGGGCTGAATTCAACAAGTGGTTTGAAGATGAGCATGTGCGTGGATGAAGGCCATAAAGGTCTGGCTGAAACAAGCAAGGAACGTGTGGTTGCTGCTCCTAAAATGGTAAGACCTAATCCTATACATTTTCAGCCTCTCAAGATGAAAAACGATGCTAGTACTGAAGGCCAAAGGCAAGGGAAATCTTGTGCTTATTATTTGCATTTTCTACAAGCACTTGATTTCAAAGGAAGGGGTTTTAAGCAATTTTATTGGCATTGGTTAAAAGGGGAGTTAGTATTAATTAACCATGCTAAAAAGATTACTTATGGGTTAAATTGGAAACCAAGTTCCATGTGGCATCTCAATCTAAACCAATGTTTGAATATGGCCATTAAAAGATTCTTGAAGTGGATTGCTAAGAAAGATTGCAAACTCTTTTCTTACAGAACAGCCCAAGGAGATGCAAAAAGGGTGATGACTAAACTTGTTTGTCACATCTTTGAAGTGGGGTTGTTATTAACTAACCATGCACAAGAAAAGGGGTTGATGTTAGTTAATCATGTCAAAAGAATCACCATGGGCTGGACTTGGGAATCAAGGATCATGTGGAGTCCCAATCATGATCTTTTCTTGAAGGTGGAGGCTATGAAAGTTTTGTGTAAAGTGATAGAACAAGCTAAGCTAAGTTTTGATATTGAAGGGAGAATAGTGATGTTTATACTTGCTGGTTGCAACAATCAAGCTAAAGATGTCAAGATCGCATTTGGGAGAATGTTGGGGCTTGCAATCATGGATGGCATCAACCATGATTTAATTCTGACTTTTTTGTTTGGAAATTATTTAAACAGGTACACGACAGATGTAGGGCTTCTCAATGCTCTCAAAACCAATCCAAATGAAGGAAGGACTAAAGTTGGTAAAGAAAGGTTTGTTTATGATGGTGGAGGACATGATGAAAGTGTTTTGAACAATATTCTGCCCAAGGTAGCTAATGGAGAAGAAAGTGGTGTCAAAGGCGTGCAAGATGTGTTAAAGTGCATGGAGATAAAGATCTTTCAAGAAAGGAAGTCAAAGGAGACCTTGAGAACATATTTCATGTCATTTGTGTGTTCAAACCCAAAGTTTGAGTTGTTTTTGAAGCCAAGCCAAGACTATACTTCTAAGAGGGAGGGATGGAAGGAAATAAGAGGCATAGGGCTGCATTGTGTACCAAGAGAATTGAAAGGAGCTAAGGGAGTCTTTGTTACAAATCTTTATGATGATGGCTTAGCAGAATTGAGGACAATTCCTTTTCAAGAGGGAGGGAATGATACGAATTGGAATGGCTCAAGCTTTATAATTGAATACAAGGGAATCTTGGTTGTTTGGAATAAAAATATGGTGCAAAATGATGGTAGTTTGGGCTGTAACAATACATGGGGAATGACTTGGCGTTGGTGCATGCAAGCATGGATTCAAATCAAGATCAGGCAAGTTAGGGCTGTTAATGGAAAGATTGATAAGCTAGTGGATGTGGCTGTCATGGAGATGATGTATGGATGCATGGGAGAGGTGTATGATGGATAGCATGATGAAGGGATGATACTCCAAGGTGTGGGGACCAAGAAAAACAGATTTAAAGCTTCATTTATTTAGTTATTATGGTGAAATAAAGGCCCTTATAATGGCCCTAAGTTTAGTAACATTTTTCTAGCTTAAATAGGATGTTTAATTCGTTTTTAGGCTTTATATAAGCCACTTTTATCATTGTAATCAAATAATGAATGATTTGAAGAACTTGAGCCTTGTGTTCTTGAGTTGCGTACTCACAATTTCGTCTTTTGAAGGATGATTTCCTGATTTTGACCCGAATTCAAGTTAATAGGTCTTAGCTTGTCTTCAAACGATAATCAATCAATAGGTCTTGGTTGATCATCACACTATCTTTCATTTTCGTTCTTATATCTCCAAAACACCAAAAATATCCATTCTTTCTGTTCAGATTCTCTTTTGTTCTCAAAACTCCATATCTTCAATAAAATTCGCATTTGGAGCTGTTTTGAGAGAGTTTGAGCCTGTTTTCGTTTTACAAGCTCCAAACACCATACAAACCATCCATATTCAGTTTCAACCTATTCTAAGCCATACCAAACCCTAACCACGAAGACCAGTCCCTAAACCCTAGTTCACACGTCTAAACCCTTCCCAAAAAACCATTAAACAACCATTTTGCTCCAGATCTGTTCATTTACTTATCCAAACCCTAACCCCAGTTCTTGATCAGACCCAAACCCCTCCATATTCGTATCATAAACTCATATTATCTTTTTATAAAAGTTGTTTTAAAAGTTCAAATATTTTTCGAAAATTTTTGGGTCTGACAAGTTGGTATCAGAGCACACGTTTGAGAGAACTAGGCATTCTTAGGAATGTTCTAGACTTAAATTTGAGGCTCTTAAAATTTTGTTTCCCTTAAAATAATTTCTAAAAGAATTTTCTTTAAAATTTTTGAAGACTAGTAGTGGAAGATCCCAGGGTGTGCCGGTCAGCCAAGTAAGCCTTGTTTCTTATACTTGTATTTTGATAGATTTTTACACCTTGAATTGTTATTAGGAGCTTTGCCTTTAGACTTATCATTAACTAGCCCTAAAATTGTTAAAATTTCACCTATGCTAGTAATACCATGTGAGAGAGTTGTTTAAATAACCGGCTAGAGCGAACTGGAACATTTGAAACTAGACGCGAATGCAAGATTGGAATTTGTGTGGAAGGTAGTAGATGGCCCCCTACTATTGGAAGCACCGATGCCGATCTCGTGTCGAGGCAAGGTTGAAAATGTCCAGTGAGCTGAGTGTTCCATCTTTATAGAAATATCTAGGACGAACAAATCCTAACAATCTCTTTACTTTGTGAATATAGATGGCTCCGGCTACTCGTCTAAATCGGACCCAAATGGAACAAGTTAGGGAACTCATCGCTGAAGAATTTAACAATGCCTTCAACGACCTCATTCTGAATGTCACTACTGACATCATTACCCAAGTTCATGCCCTCTTGGATGACGTTTCGCAGCTGTCCAAGGAGGAGCTTTACCCGTGCCGCCTGTTCGCAACTCAGCCTACTACTATGGGAACTTCTCTAAGTGCCACCCTCCTCAGTGGAATGGTGACTTGAATCCAGTAGAGGCTAAGTACTGGATTGCCGTATTGAAAGCGCCCTTATGACTTGCGGGTGCCCAGACCAGTTCAAGGTTGTTGTTGCTATGAGCCATCTTAGGAAGAAGACGAATGCCTGGTGGGAGACTATTACGACATTGTTGACTGAGGATGAGGTGAGACCCATGACTTGGCCCAGTTTGTGGAGAGGTTTGAGAAGCAGTATGTGCCCAAGGTAGAGCAGCAGCGGATGCTGCAGCAGTTTATGACCTTTGAGCAGACTTCAGAGTGCGTGTCAGATCTGAATGCCAAATTCCTGGAGATGATGTCTTTCTGTCCCTCTTTTGCCGGAGATGAGGCGTGGTTGGTTAGCAAGTATAAAGATGCCCTACGTACGGAGATACGGGAGTTTGTGAGCATGTAGGAGTTCACGACACTGTCAGCTATTATGGATGCCGCTAGGAGGAAGGAGATTGAGCTACAGACCCAACAACATAAGAGGAAGGCAGACAACGCCCTTACCAAGACGTCTGGGGATGCACATAAGAAGCAGAAGAATGGTGGGAAGACGAGATACCAGTACAGGCCGTCAGCAGGACAGGACAACAAGAGTCGGTTAGTATGTTACAACTGCAAGAAGCCGGGTCATCATTGGAAGAATTGCAAGTCCTCAGTGGTGGTGGCATCACCACAGGTTCCTTCTACGGTTCCTACCTGCTTTAACTGCAATAAGAAGGGACACAAGAAGCCTGATTGCTCATAGTTGAAGAATAGTGATGGAGGCGGGGGTATGAAACCCGCGGGTGCATCGTCATCTAAAGGAACTACCATGGTGACACGAGGACGTGTTCACCAACTGACTGCAGAGGAGCCGGCGATTACCGCGACTGTTGCGGGTAAAATTCCCTTCGTTCTCCTTCACTCCTGTATTATTTAAATTTGATGGTAGTTTTAAATATTGTTTATGTATTTATATGTTGTGAATCAGGAACTTATTTGTTAGATTCTGAGCCCGCTATTGTTATGTTCGACAGCGGTGCTACTCATTCTTTTGTATCTCGCACATTCATTAATTGTCTGGGACGTAGTATCGGGAAGCTCGCTCGCCCAATGGTTATCGAAGTTGCCGAAAAACGTATGATTTATGTCACCGACGTGTATCGGGGCTGTACTCTCGAATTTTCTGGAGTTGAATTCCCTATTGATCTTATCCCCATTGTGATGCGGGATCTTTGTGTTATCGTGGGTATGGATTGGCTTGACGCGTTTGATGCGGAAATCCTTTGTCGTAAGAAACAAGTTCGCGTTCGAAACCCTAAGGGCGGAGAACTTATCATTCAGGGAGATACTCCTCGTTTGGCTATCGCTTCTTGTTCTGCTGCCAGGGTACTTAGTGATATCCCGGTTGTTTCTGACTTCAGCGTTGTTTTTTCGGAGGAACTCCCTAGCTTGCCCCCTATTCGGCAAGTGGAGTTCCGCATTGAACTACTGCCGGGTACGACTCCGATAGCTAAAGCTCCATATCGGTTGGTGCCACCCGAAATGAAAGAACTCCAGGAGCAACTTCAAGAGTTAAGTAATAAGGGTTTTATACGGCCTAGCTCTTCACCATGGGGTGCTCCTATTCTTTTTGTCAAGAAGAAAGATGGCACCCAGCGTATGTGTATCGATTATAGGGAGCTGAACAAGGGCGCGATAAAGAACAGATACCCGCTACCGCGTATTGACGACCTTTTTGATCAGCTGCAGGGAGCTTCTTGGTTCTCCAAGATTGATTTGCGGTCCGGTTACCACCATATGCGAGTCCGAGAAGAAGACATTGAGAAGACCGCATTCCATACTCGATACGGGCATTATGAATTCATGGTGATGCCTTTTGGGCTCACCAACGCACCCGCCGCTTTCATGGACCTCATGAATCGGGTGTGTAGCCCGATGCTTGACCACTCTGTTATTGTGTTTATTGATGACATATTAATCTACTCTAAGACCAAGGAGGAGCATGAGAAACATCTTCGGGAAGTTTTGGAGACTCTCGCAAGAGAAAAGCTTTATGCTAAGTTCTCGAAGTGTGAGTTCTGGTTAGAAGAGGTTCAGTTTTTGGGGCATGTGGTGAACAAAGAAGGTATCAAGGTCAACCAAGCCAAAGTTGAAACCGTTAAGCAGTGGGAGGTTCCAAAAACGCCTTTCGAAATTCGTAGTTTTTTGGGTTTGGCCGGTTACTACCGTAGATTCATAGAAAATTTCTCAAAGATTGCGTTACCACTTACCCGACTGATCAAGAAATCAGAGAAATTTGTGTGGGATCCGGAGCAGCAAGCGGCGTTTGATGAATTGAGATCCCGATTATGTGATGCACCGGTCTTGGCCCTAATGGATGGGATGGAGGGTATAGTGGTTTATTGTGACGCATCACTTCTGGGTTTTGGTGCAGTGTTGATGCAGCGATGCAGGGTTATAGCCTACGCCTCCCGACAACTAAAACCCCACGAGCAAAACTACCCCACTCATGACTTGGAGCTTGGGGCTGTGGTATTTGCCCTCAAGATTTGGAGACATTATCTCTATGGGGTAAAGTTTATTGTATATACCGACCAAAAGAGCTTGAAGTATTTGTTCGATCAGCGAGATCTGAACATGAGGCAGATTAGATGGCTGGATGTGGTGAAGACTATGACTGTGAAATTCACTACCACCCCGGTAAAGCTAATGTGGTGGCTGATGCTCTCAGTCGCAAACCATCTGCCGAGCCTATTCGAGCTAAGTGCCTCCGTATGACGATGGTGTCTCCCTTGCTAGACCTGCTTCGTGACGCTCAAAAGACGGCAACAAGCATCAAGCGGGAGAAAATTGAGAATGAACTGCCTAAAATGGAACTAGATGGTCGAGGTTTGTTGACCCGCCATTGTAGAGTTTGGGTTCCATATACAGGAGGCAACCGTAAGACCCTAAAGGAGGAAGCTCACAAGTCTAAATTCTCCATACATCCGGGTGCTACAAAAATGTATCTAGATCTTTGAGAGGGTTACTGGTGGCATGGAATGAAGAATGATGTAGCCCGGTATGTGGTAGAGTGTATGACCTGCCGCCTGCCGGAAGGTCAAGGCGGAGCACCAGAAACCGCATGGGAAATTGCAACCTTTGGAGATTCCGAAATGGAAATGGGAGCATCTGACCATGGATTTTATCACTAAGCTGCCTAGGACTGCCCGTGGAGCTGATACTATTTGGGTGATTGTCGACCGTCTGACTAAGAGCGCTCACTTCTTGGCCATAAAGGAGAGCTCATCTGCAAAGAAGTTGGCCGAGATCTTTGATCGAGAGATTGTCTCATTGCATGTTGTGCCCGTTCCTATTGTCTCCGACCGTGACACCCGATTTACTTCTTGGTTTTGGCAGAAATTTCAGGAAGAGATGGGTACACGATTACACTTTAGCACAGCCTTCCACCCGCAGACAGACGGGTAGAGTGAGAGGACGATTCAGACACTGGAAGACATGCTTCGGGCATGTGCGATCGATTTTGGGGGTAGTTGGGATGATCACTTGCATCTAGCCAAGTTCTCCTATAACAACAGTTATCACTCCAGCATTAAAATGCCCCCGTATGAAGCCTTGTATGGAAGGAGGTGTAGAACGCCTGTTTGTTGGGGCGAGGTAGGGCAGAGGGTACTTGGGAGTACCGAAATCATGCTGCAAACTACGGAGAAGATACAGGTGATACGAGACATTTTGGCCACGACAAGGAGTTGTCAGAAAAGCTATGCCGACAAAAGATGCTCAGACCTCGAATTTCAAGTGGACGACTCTGTGTTGTTAAAGGTCTCTCCATGGAAAGGCGTAATCCGTTTCTGGAAGCGGGGAAAGCTAGGACCATGATTCATTGGACCCTACAAGGTCATTGCTCACGTTGGGGAGGTGGCCTATCGTTTGGAGTTACTTGAGGAGCTTAGCCTGATCCATGACACCTTCCATGTTTCTCAACTACGGAAATGTGTCGTTGATGAGACCACAGTGGTACCATTGGAGGATATCCAGATTGATGAGCGTCTCAACTATGTTGAGCAACCAGTTGCGATTCTAGATCGGGAAACGAAGACCCTTCGGAACAAAACTATAAACTTGGTTAAGGTTCAGTGGCGACATAGTCGGGGTTCGGAATGGACGTAGGAACCGGAGGACGAGATGAGGGCTCATTATCCGGATTTATTTGTTGGCGATGACTTCGAGGACGAAGTCCGTTCCTAGTGGGGGAGATTTGTAACTCCCCGGTTTTTCTCGGTACGTTATTTATTTTTTTAATTAATTAATTATGAAGTATTATATTAATTTATTTAATTAAGATATGATTATTTGAAAGATTGGGCTTATAATTATTCACATCTGTTAATCATATAATTAAGTCCATGAGTTTATAGCCAAACCCAATTAGAGCTTAAATATTCTTCTAGCCCAAAGGCTTTAGGGTTTAGCCCACTAATCTAGCATATTAGGGTTCAAAACCCTAATTCCTTCACTCCTCCCTCCCTCACGGCTCCCTCTCCTCCTCTCCCTCTCGGCTCACTCTCTTTCTCTCCCTACCTCTCACTCTCGCCCAAAACAAGGCAGCCACACCGCCGCTCTCCTATCGCCGGAATCACCATCAAGCCACCGTCATCATCATCATTCTCCTCCAGCCAAGAACCTTGCTCTTGTGTTCATCTCTAACTCCAATCCTTGGTATGTTTGTAATCTTGGTTGTTCTTCAATTCTATCATATTATGTATCATTTTATGTTGTTATTTTGATGTAGTAACCTCTCTACTTCTACTCTTTCTTTTAGATGTATGTATCTTAGTGTTAGATCTGAATACATCACCTCATTACATCATTATTGATGTACATATGAGTGTGAGTGTATGTGAAAGATCATTACAAAACCCAAATTGAAAATCATGATCTTAGGGTTTTGTACTTGGATTTATGATTAAGTTCTTATAGTTTTCATGTGGCTAAATGAATTCCTAATAATCTCTAATCCTTTTTAGTATCACCATATTCATGGGGACTAAATAGGATGAGTTGGTACATCCTAGAATGTATCCCAAAGAGAAAAGGGTGGATTGGCCAAGAAATGTCATTAAAGGCTATGTTTATGTTTCAATCAGATTTGGTAACCATTTTGTAAAAATCATATCTCGAGTTCTAGAACTCAAATGGACCCAATATCAGTGCCCAAAGTTCAAACATCGAGTTGGGTAACGTTCTAAAAAGGCACCCTCGCTAAAAAGGACTTTATCTATGGGAAACAACAGCTTATTTTCTGTTAGGTCTGATCCGGGTCTGCTGGGATATGTCATTTTGTTTTTATCATTACTAGGGTTTGGGAAATGATCCTGAGTGATTCCAAATATCCACATGTGTATTACATAGTTAGTTTAATATCTGGAGAAGATGGGTCATTAATTCTCATTATAACTTGGTTAGAATGGACCCACACTCCAGATCAATGGACAGTCACCAGCTTATACTGATTCTGTGATTGACCACCTTGTGATTTTTATATCTTGAGCTTGGGAAACCCTTTTTAATCGATTCCAACTCTGAGACTTGTATTGTTGTGTCTAATATTCATATTATTTTTGGTTGGGGCTAATTCTACCCTCAAGTTGGGTAGAATTGGCCAACACCACCTGACTGTCCGTCCAAAGACTGCAGTGACATGTCTTTTTGTAAAATTCATATCTCTTACATCATTTGGAGTTATGAGGAGTTCCTTATGGTTCTGGAAACCTAAGCCATTGTAGTTTCTTGCAAAAAGTATTTAAGCCTATGTTTTGGTTGTTTATTTTGGAGTAATTCAGTCCCAAACAGCAGGACTGTTTTAGAGACCTTGCTGTCATTACTCCTTTCTCATTTCTTAGTTTCACAACTTCACTCTTCTAACCTTTAGTTCTATTTAGGTAAAGCCTTGAAGTTTGCACAAGCTTGGTAGCCTTATATTGACTCCTATCTGTTACTCACTCCCTCAAGGTGAGTTCTCTCACACTGTTGTAGTAATGTTTATGTTTGCTAGTTAGCTCGTGTGTGATTGTGTAGATTTAATATTTAAAGCATGCTATATTATTATTATAAAATCGTACATGTGCACTGTATGTAATTGATTATTACTATGAGGGGTATTTAGGTAAGATCACCAACGTTATACTCTTTATGAGGTGCGGGGATCGAGGCCAAAGGATACGGGATTTACCCGATACGGCTCAAACCTACAAGTCCGCCCTATTAAAAAAATAAGCATTGATTTGTTCCTTGCTTATTAATGTAATTATAATTGGAAATGGATTAGGATTAGTAAATCTTGTGAATATTATTATGATGTCTGTGTTTCAATTCACTAAGCTTTATGCTTACGGTTCTCGCTAACATTTTCAGGTGTTAAGATCAAATAGGCTGAGGCGTGACTTGGAGCACCGGGATGCCACTACTAGAAGAATTTCCATTTTTGGGACATTATCATTATTTTTGCTTCCGCATTTTATTATGTTTATTTTGTCATAAGTTGGTTTTGAGATATTTATCTTTTGTAAACTCATATTATCTTTTTATAAAAGTTGTTTTAAAAGTTCAAATATTTTGCAAAAATTTTTGGGTGTGACAATAACCCATCACAACCCTTCTTAATTGACCTTAACCCATTACAACACTTCATAATGGACCATAACCCAACACAACCCTTTCGATGGTCCATTACCCATCACAACCCTTCATAATTGACCATAACCCATCACAACCCTTCATAATAGCCCATAACTCATTCAACGTTTCATAATGGTCCATAACCCATTATAACCCTTCATAATCGTGTATAACCCATCACAACCCATTGTAATGGTCCATAATCCATCACAACCCTTCATAATTGACCATAACCTATCATAACCCTTCATAATGGTCCATAACCCATCACAACCTTCATAATGCTCAATACCTATAAAACCCTTCCTAATGGTCCATAACCCATCACAACCCTTTGTAATTGTCTGCAACCCGTCACAACCCTTAATAATTGACCATAACCCATCACAACCCTTCATAATGGTCCATAAAACAAGACAACGCTTTCTAAGGTCTATAACTGATCACAACTCTTCATAATTAACCATAACCTATCAAAACCTTTCATAATGGTCCATAACCTATCATAACCCTTCATAATGGTCCATAACACATCAAAACCATCTTAATAGTCCATAACCTATCACAACCCTTTATAATGGTCCATAACCTAGCACAACCCTTCATAATTAAGCATAACCGATCACAACCTTTTATAACGGTCGATAACCCATCAAAACCCTTTTAATGGTCTATAACCCATTACAACCCTTCATAATTGACCATAACCCATCACAACTCTTCATAATTGACCATAACATATCACAATCTTTCATAATGATCTATAACCCATCATAACCCTTCATAATGGTCCATAACCCATCAAAACCATCATAATGATCCATTACCTATCATAACTTTTTATAATAGTCCATAACCCATTACAACCTTTCATAATTGAGCATAACCCATCACAACCCTTCATAACGGTCCGTAACCCAGCACAACCCTTTTAATGGTCCATAACCCATTACAGCCCTTCATAATTGACCATAACCTATCACAACCCTTCATAAGGGTCAATCCATCATAATCCTTCATAATGGCCCATAACCCATCACTACCTTCATAATAGTTCCTAACCCAAACAACCCTTCATGATGGTGCATAACCATAACAACCCTTCATAATACTCCATAACACATACAAACCTTCATAATGGTCCATAACCCATCACAACCCTTCATACTTGACCATAACCCATCACAACCCTTTGTAATGGTCCATAACCCATCACAATGCTTCATAATTGACCATAACCTATCATAACCTTTCATAATGGTTCATAACCCATCACAACCCTTTCTAATGGTCCATAACCCATCACAGCCCTTGATAACTAACCATAACCAATCACAACCCTTGATAATGTCCATAACTCAGGACAACCCTTTCAATGGTCCATAACCGATCACAACCCTTCATAGTTGACCATAACCCATCACAACCCTTCTTATGGACCATAACCTAGCACAACCCTTCTATGGTCCATAACCCATCGCAACCATTCATAATCAACCATAACCCATCACAACCCTTCATAATGGTCCATAACCCATACAAACCTTCATAATTGTTCATAACCCATCACAACCCTGCATAATGGTCCATAACCCAACACAACCCTTTCTATGGTCCATAACCCATCACAACTTTTCATTATTGACCATAACCTATCACAACCCTTCATAATGGTCCATAACCCATCATATCCCTTCATAGTGGTCTATAACCCATCACAACTTTCATAATGGTCCATAACCCATCACAACCCTTTATAATGGTCCATAACCCATCACAACCCTTTATCATTGAGCATAACCCATCACAACCCTTCATAATGGGCCATAACCCAGCATAACCCTTTCTATGGTCTATAACCCATAACAACCCTTTATAATTGACTTAACCTATCACAACCCTTCATAATGGTCAAGAACCCATCATAATCCTTCATAATGGTCCATAACCCATCATAACCTTCGTAATGGTCCATAACCCATCACAATCTTCGTAATTGTCGATTACCAACCATCACCCTGATGGCCTAATGGATAAGGCTTTGGACTCTTTCTCTTCCCCCATAAAGAGGTTCCAAGTTCTAATCCCACTCCCTCTCTTTCCCCATAGGGAGTGTTAGGTTTCAATCAGGGGATGGCCACTGGCCACCTCTCTACCCCCGTAGGTGATTGACCCGGACCACCCTGCTGCCAGGTGTGTGTGGGCCCCGAGGTTGCTTCATCAGGGTCATCCAAAGGATGGGTCGGATGGGGTCCTCGGTTATCAAAAAAAAAATTGTCGATAACCCATCACAACCCTTCATAATGGTCCATAACCCAGCACAACCCTTTCTATGATCCATAACCCATCACAACCATTCATAATTTACCATAACCTATCACAATCCTTCATAATGGTCAATAACCCATCATAATCCTTCATAATGGTTCATAACCCATCACAACCTTCATAATAGTACATAACCCATACAACCCTTCATAACGGTCCATAACCCATCACAACTCCTTGTAATGGTCCATAACCTATCACAACCCTTTCTATGGTCCATAACCTATCCTAACCCTGCATAATGGTTCATAACCATAAAAACCCTTCATAATGGTCTATAACCCATATACACCTTCATAATAGTCCATAACCCATAACACCCCTTCATAATTGACCATAACCCATCACAACCCTTTGTAATGGTCCATAACCCATCACAACCATTCATAATTGACCATAACCTATCATAACCCTTCATAATGGTCTATAACCCATCATAACCCTTCATAAATAGTCCATTACCCATCACAACCATCATAATGGTCTGTAACCCATCACAACCCTTTATAATGATCCATAACCCATCACAACCCTTTATAATTGAGCATAACCCTATCACAACAGTTCATAATGGTCAATAACCCATCATAATCTTTCATAATAGTCTATAACCCATCACAAACTTCATAATAGTCCATAACACATACAACCCTTCATAATTGACCATAAGCCATCACAACCCTTCATATGGTCCATAATGCAGGACATAACCCATCACAACCCTACATACTTGTCCATAACCCATCACAACCCTTTGTAATGGTCCATAACCCATCACAACCCTTCATAATTGACCATAACCTATCATAACCATTCATAATGGTCCATAACCCATCACAACCCTTTCAATGGTCCATAACCCATCACAACACTTGATAACTAACCATAACCCATCACAACCTTTGATAATGTCCATAACTCAGGACAACCCTTTCAATGGTCCTTAACCGATCATAACCCTTCATAATTGACCATAACCCATCACAACCCTTCTTATAGACCATAACTTAGCACAACCCTTCTATGGTCCATAACCCATCGCAACCATTCATAATCAACCATAACCCATCACAACCCTTCATAATGGTCCATAACCCATACAAACCTTCATAATTGTTCATAACCCATCACAACCCTTCATAATGGTCCATAACCCAACACAACCCTTTCTATGGTCCATAACCCATCACAACTTTTCATTATTGACCATAACCTATCACAACCCTTCATAATGGTCCATAAACCATCATATCCCTTCATAGTGGTCAATAACCCATCACAACTTTCATAATGGTCCATAACCCATCACAACCCTTTATAATGGTCCATAACCCATCATAACCCTGCATCATTGAGCATAACCCATCACAACCCTTCATAATGGGCCATAACCCAGCATAACCCTTTCTATGGTCTATAACCCATAACAACCCTTCATAATTGACTTAACCTATCACAACCCTTCATAATGGTCAAGAACCCATCATAATCCTTCATAATGGTCCATAACCCATCACATCCTTCGTAATGGTCCATAACCCATCACAACCTTCATAATTGTCCATAACCCATCACATCCCTTTATAATGGTCGCTAACCCATCACAACCCTTCATAACTAAACTTAACCCATCACAACCCTTCATAATGGTCCATAACCCAGCACAACCCTTTCTATGATCCATAACCCATCACAACCATTCATAATTAACCATAACCTATCACAATCCTTCATAATGGTCAATAACCCATCATAATCCTTCATAATGGTTCATAACCCATCACAACCTTCATAATAGTACATAACCCATACAACCCTTCATAACGGTCCATAACCCATCACAACTCTTTGTAATGGTCCATAACCTATCACAACCCTTTCTATGGTCCATAACCTATCCCAACCCTGCATAATGGTCCATAACCATAACAACCCTTCATAATGGTCTATAACCCATACACACCTTCATAATAGTCCATAACCCATAACACCCTTCATAATTGACCATAACCCATCACAACCCTTTGTAATGGTCCATAACCCATCACAACCATTCATAATTGACCATAACCTATCATAACCCTTCATAATGGTCTATAACCCATCATAACCCTTCATAAATAGTCCATTACCCATCACAACCATCATAATGGTCTGTAACCCATCACAACCCTTTATAATGATCCATAACCCATCACAAACCTTTATAATTGAGCATAACCCTATCACAACAGTTCATAATGGTCAATAACCCATCATAATCTTTCATAATAGTCTATAACCCATCACAAACTTCATAATAGTCCATGACACATACAACCCTTCATAATTGACCATAAGCCATCACAACCCTTCATATGGTCCATAATGCAGGACATAACCCATCACAACCCTACATACTTGTCCATAACCCATCACAACCCTTTGTTATGGTCCATAACCCATCACAACACTTCATAATTGACCATAACCTATCATAACCATTCATAATGGTCCATAACCCATCACAACCCTTTCAATGGTCCATAACCCATCACAACACTTGATAACTAACCATAACCCATCACAACCCTTGATAATGTCCATAACTCAGGACAACCCTTTCAATGGTCCATAACCGATCACAACCCTTCATAATTGACCATAACCCATCACAACCCATCTTATAGACCATAACTTAGCACAACCCTTCTATGGTCCATAACCCATCGCAACCATTCATAATCAACCATAACCCATCACAACCCTTCATAATGGTCCATAACCCATACAAACCTTCATAATTGTTCATAACCCATCACAACCCTTCATAATGGTCCATAACCCAACACAACCCTTTCTATGGTCCATAACCCATCACAACTTTTCATTATTGATCATAACCTATCACAACCCTTCATAATGGTCCATAAACCATCATATCCCTTCATAGTGGTCAATAACCCATCACAACTTTCATAATGGTCCATAACCCATCACAACCCTTTATAATGGTCCATAACCCATCATAACCCTTCATCATTGAGCATAACCCATCACAACCCTTCATAATGGGCCATAACCCAGCATAACCCTTTCTATGGTCTATAACCCATAACAACCTTCATAATTGACTTAACCTATCACAACCCTTCATAATGGTCCATAACCCATCACAACCTTCGTAATGGTCCATAACCCATCACAACCTTCATAATTGTCCATAACCCATCACATCCCTTTATAATGGTCGCTAACCCATCACAACCCTTCATAACTGAACTTAACCTATCACAACCCTTCATAATGGTCCATAACCCAGCACAACCCTTTCTATGATCCATAACCCATCACAACCATTCATAATTGACCATAACCTATCACAATCCTTCATAATGGTCAATAACCCATCATAATCCTTCATAATGGTTCATAACCCATCACAACCTTCATAATAGTACATAACCCATACAACCCTTCATAACAGTCCATAACCCATCACAACTCTTTGTAATGGTCCATAACCTATCACAACCCTTTCTATGGTCCATAACCTATCCCAACCCTGCATAATGGTCCATAACCATAACAACCCTTCATAATGGTCTATAACCCATACACACCTTCATAATAGTCCATAACCCATAACACCCTTCATAAATGACCATAACCCATCACAACCCTTTGTAATGGTCCATAACCCATCACAACCATTCATAATTGACCATAACCTATCATAACCCTTCATAATGGTCTATAACCCATCATAACCATTCATAAATAGTCCATTACCCATCACAACCATCATAATGGTCCGTAACCCATCACAACCCTTTATAATGATCCATAACCCATCACAACCCTTTATAATTGAGCATAACCCTATCACAACCGTTCATAATGGTCAATAACCCATCATAATCTTTCATAAAATTCTATAACCCATCACAAACTTCATAATAGTCCATAACACATACAACCCTTCATAATTGACCATAAGCCATCACAACCCTTCATATGGTCCATAATGCAGGACATAACCCATCACAACCCTACATACTTGTCCATAACCCATCACAACCCTTTGTAATGGTCCATAACCCATCACAACCCTTCATAATTGACCATAACCTATCATAACCATTCATAATGGTCCATAACCCATCACAACCCTTTCAATGGTCCATAACCCATCACAACACTTGATAACTAACCATAACCCATCACAACCTTTGATAATGTCCATAACTCAGGACAACCCTTTCAATGGTCCTTAACCGATCATAACCCTTCATAATTGACCATAACCCATCACAACCCTTCTTATAGACCATAACTTAGCACAACCCTTCTATGGTCCATAACCCATCGCAACCATTCATAATCAACCATAACCCATCACAACCCTTCATAATGGTCCATAACCCATACAAACCTTCATAATTGTTCATAACCCATCACAACCCTTCATAATGGTCCATAACCCAACACAACCCTTTCTATGGTCCATAACCCATCACAACTTTTCATTATTGACCATAACCTATCACAACCCTTCATAATGGTCCATAAACCATCATATCCCTTCATAGTGGTCAATAACCCATCACAACTTTCATAATGGTCCATAACCCATCACAACCCTTTATAATGGTCCATAACCCATCATAACCCTGCATCATTGAGCATAACCCATCACAACCCTTCATAATGGGCCATAACCCAGCATAACCCTTTCTATGGTCTATAACCCATAACAACCCTTCATAATTGACTTAACCTATCACAACCCTTCATAATGGTCAAGAACCCATCATAATCCTTCATAATGGTCCATAACCCATCACATCCTTCGTAATGGTCCATAACCCATCACAACCTTCATAATTGTCCATAACCCATCACATCCCTTTATAATGGTCGCTAACCCATCACAACCCTTCATAACTAAACTTAACCCATCACAACCCTTCATAATGGTCCATAACCCAGCACAACCCTTTCTATGATCCATAACCCATCACAACCATTCATAATTAACCATAACCTATCACAATCCTTCATAATGGTCAATAACCCATCATAATCCTTCATAATGGTTCATAACCCATCACAACCTTCATAATAGTACATAACCCATACAACCCTTCATAACGGTCCATAACCCATCACAACTCTTTGTAATGGTCCATAACCTATCACAACCCTTTCTATGGTCCATAACCTATCCCAACCCTGCATAATGGTCCATAACCATAACAACCCTTCATAATGGTCTATAACCCATACACACCTTCATAATAGTCCATAACCCATAACACCCTTCATAAATGACCATAACCCATCACAACCCTTTGTAATGGTCCATAACCCATCACAACCATTCATAATTGACCATAACCTATCATAACCCTTCATAATGGTCTATAACCCATCATAACCATTCATAAATAGTCCATTACCCATCACAACCATCATAATGGTCCGTAACCCATCACAACCCTTTATAATGATCCATAACCCATCACAACCCTTTATAATTGAGCATAACCCTATCACAACCGTTCATAATGGTCAATAACCCATCATAATCTTTCATAAAATTCTATAACCCATCACAAACTTCATAATAGTCCATAACACATACAACCCTTCATAATTGACCATAAGCCATCACAACCCTTCATATGGTCCATAATGCAGGACATAACCCATCACAACCCTACATACTTGTCCATAACCCATCACAACCCTTTGTAATGGTCCATAACCCATCACAACCCTTCATAATTGACCATAACCTATCATAACCATTCATAATGGTCCATAACCCATCACAACCCTTTCAATGGTCCATAACCCATCACAACACTTGATAACTAACCATAACCCATCACAACCTTTGATAATGTCCATAACTCAGGACAACCCTTTCAATGGTCCTTAACCGATCATAACCCTTCATAATTGACCATAACCCATCACAACCCTTCTTATAGACCATAACTTAGCACAACCCTTCTATGGTCCATAACCCATCGCAACCATTCATAATCAACCATAACCCATCACAACCCTTCATAATGGTCCATAACCCATACAAACCTTCATAATTGTTCATAACCCATCACAACCCTTCATAATGGTCCATAACCCAACACAACCCTTTCTATGGTCCATAACCCATCACAACTTTTCATTATTGACCATAACCTATCACAACCCTTCATAATGGTCCATAAACCATCATATCCCTTCATAGTGGTCAATAACCCATCACAACTTTCATAATGGTCCATAACCCATCACAACCCTTTATAATGGTCCATAACCCATCATAACCCTGCATCATTGAGCATAACCCATCACAACCCTTCATAATGGGCCATAACCCAGCATAACCCTTTCTATGGTCTATAACCCATAACAACCCTTCATAATTGACTTAACCTATCACAACCCTTCATAATGGTCAAGAACCCATCATAATCCTTCATAATGGTCCATAACCCATCACATCCTTCGTAATGGTCCATAACCCATCACAACCTTCATAATTGTCGATAACCCATCACAACCCTTCATAATGGTCCATAACCCAGCACAACCCTTTCTATGATCCATAACCCATCACAACCATTCATAATTAACCATAACCTATCACAATCCTTCATAATGGTCAATAACCCATCATAATCCTTCATAATGGTTCATAACCCATCACAACCTTCATAATAGTACATAACCCATACAACCCTTCATAACGGTCCATAACCCATCACAACTCTTTGTAATGGTCCATAACCTATCACAACCCTTTCTATGGTCCATAACCTATCCCAACCCTGCATAATGGTCCATAACCATAACAACCCTTCATAATGGTCTATAACCCATACACACCTTCATAATAGTCCATAACCCATAACACCCTTCATAAATGACCATAACCCATCACAACCCTTTGTAATGGTCCATAACCCATCACAACCATTCATAATTGACCATAACCTATCATAACCCTTCATAATGGTCTATAACCCATCATAACCATTCATAAATAGTCCATTACCCATCACAACCATCATAATGGTCCGTAACCCATCACAACCCTTTATAATGATCCATAACCCATCACAACCCTTTATAATTGAGCATAACCCTATCACAACCGTTCATAATGGTCAATAACCCATCATAATCTTTCATAAAATTCTATAACCCATCACAAACTTCATAATAGTCCATAACACATACAACCCTTCATAATTGACCATAAGCCATCACAACCCTTCATATGGTCCATAATGCAGGACATAACCCATCACAACCCTACATACTTGACCATAACCCATCACAACCCTTTGTAATGGTCCATAACCCATCACAACCCTTCATAATTGACCATAACCTATCATAACCATTCATAATGGTCCATAACCCATCACAACCCTTTCAATGGTCCATAACCCATCACAACCCTTGATAACTAACCATAACCCATCACAACCCTTGATAATGTCCATAACTCAGGACAACCCTTTCAATGGTCCATAACCGATCACAACCCTTCATAATTGACCATAACCCATCATAACCCTTCTTATAGACCATAACTTAGCACAACCCTTCTATGGTCCATAACCCATCGCAACCATTCATAATCAACCATAACCCATCACAACCCTTCATAATGGTCCATAACCCAAACAAACCTTCATAATTGTTCATAACCCATCACAACCCTTCATAATGGTCCATAACCCAACACAACCCTTTCTATGGTCCATAACCCATCACAACTTTTCATTATTGACCATAACCTATCACAACCCTTCATAATGGTCCACAAACCATCATATCCCTTCATAGTGGTCTATAACCCATCACAACTTTCATAATGGTCCATAACCCATCACAACCCTTTATAATGGTCCATAACACATCACAACCCTTCATCATTGAGCATAACCCATCACAACCCTTCATAATGGGCCATAACCCAGCAGAACCCTTTCTATGGTCTATAACCCATATCAACCCTTCATAATTGACTTAACCTATCACAACCCTTTATAATGGTCAAGAACCCATCATAATCCTTCATAATGGTCCATAACCCATCACAACCTTCGTAATGGTCCATAACCCATCACAACCTTCATAATTGTCCATAACCCATCACATCCCTTTATAATGGTCGCTAACCCATCACAACCCTTCATAACTGAACTTAACCCATCACAACCCTTCATAATGGTCCATAACCCAGCGCAACCCTTTCTACGATCCATAACCCATCACAACCATTCATAATTAACCATAACCTATCACAATCCTTCATAATGGTCAATAACCCATCATAATCCTTCATAATGGTTCATAACCCATCACAACCTTCATAATAGTACATAACCCATACAACCCTTCATAACGGTCCATAACCCATCACAACTCTTTGTAATGGTCCATAACCTATCACAACCCTTTCTATGCTCCATAACCTATCCCAACCCTGCATAATGGTCCATAACCATAACAACCCTTCATAATGGTCTATAACCCATACACACCTTCATAATAGTCCATAACCCATAACACCCTTCATAATTGACCATAACCCATCACAACCCTTTGTAATGGTCCATAACCCATCACAACCATTCATAATTGACCATAACCAATCATAACCCTTCATAATGGTCTATAACCCATCATAACCATTCATAAATAGTCCATTACCCATCACAACCATCATAATGATCCATAACCCATCACAACCCTTTATAATTGAGCATAACCCTATAACAATCGTTCATAATGGTCAATAACCCATCATAATCTTTCATAAAATTCTATAACCCATCACAAACTTCATAATAGTCCATAACACATACAACCCTTCATAATTGACTATAAGCCATCACAACCCTTCATATGGTCGATAATGCAGGACATAACCCATCACAACCCTACATACTTGACCATAACCCATCACAACCCTTTGTAATGGTCCATAACCCATCACAACCCTTCATAATTGACCATAACCTATCATAACCATTAATAATGGTCCATAACCCATCACAACCCTTTCAATGGTCCATAACCCATCACAACCCTTGATAACTAACCATAACCCATCACAACCCTTGATAATGTCCATAACTCAGGACAACCCTTTCAATGGTCCATAACCGATCACAACCCTTCATAATTGACCATAACCCATCATAACCCTTCTTATAGACCATAACTTAGCACAACCGTTCTATGGTCCATAACCCATCGCAACCATTCATAATCAACCATAACCCATCACAACCCTTCATAATGGTCCATAACCCAAACAAACCTTTATAATTGTTCATAACCCATCACAACCCTTCATAACGGTCCATAACCCAACACAACCCTTTCTATGGTCCATAACCCATCACAACTTTTCATTATTGACCATAACCTATCACAACCCTTCATAATGGTCCATAAACCATCATATCCCTTCATAGTGGTCTATAACCCATCACAACTTTCATAATGGTCCATAACCCATCACAACCCTTTATAATGGTCCATAACACATCACAACCCTTCATCATTGAGCATAACCCATCACAACCCTTCATAATGGGCCATAACCCAGCAGAACCCTTTCTATGGTCTATAACCCATATCAACCCTTCATAATTGACTTAACCTATCACAACCCTTTATAATGGTCAAGAACCCATCATAATCCTTCATAATGGTCCATAACCCATCACAACCTTCGTAATGGTCCATAACCCATCACAACCTTCATAATTGTCCATAACCCATCACATCCCTTTATAATGGTCGCTAACCCATCACAACCCTTCATAACTGAACTTAACCCATCACAACCCTTCATAATGGTCCATAACCCAGCGCAACCCTTTCTACGATCCATAACCCATCACAACCATTCATAATTGACCATAACCTATCACAATCCTTCATAATGGTCAATAACCCATCATAATCCTTCATAATGGTTCATAACCCATCACAACCTTCATATTAGTACATAACCCATACAACCCTTCATAACGGTCCATAACCCATCACAACTCTTTGTAATGGTCCATAACCAATCACAACCCTTTCTATGCTCCATAACCTATCCCAACCCTGCATAATGGTCCATAACCATAACAACCCTTCATAATGGTCTATAACCCATACACACCTTCATAATAGTCCATAACCCATAACAACCCTTCATAATTGACCATAACCCATCACAACCCTTTGTAATGGTCCATAACCCATCACAACCATTCATAATTGACCATAACCTATCATAACCCTTCATAATGGTCTATAACTCATCATAACCCATCATAATAGTCCATTACCCATCACAATCATCATAATGGTCCGTAACCCATCACAACCCTTTATAATGATCCATAACCCATCACAACCCTTTATAATTGAGCATAACCCTATCACAACCGTTCATAATGGTCAATAACCCATCATAATCTTTCATAATTGTCTATAACCCATCACAAACTTCATAATAGTCCATAACACATTCAACCCTACATAATTGACCATAAGCCATCACAACCCTTCATATGGTCCATAATGCAGGACATAACCCATCACAACCCTTCATACTTGACCATAACCCATCACAACCCTTTATAATAGTCCATAACCCATCACAACCCTTCACAATTGACCATAACCTATCATAACCATTCATAATGGTCCATAACCCATCACAACCCTTTCTAATGGTCCATAACCCATCATAACCCTTGATAACTAACCATAACCCATCACAACCCTTGATAATGTCCATAACTCAGGACAACCCTTTCAATGGTCCATAACCGATCACAACCCTTCATAATTGACCATAACCCATCACAACCCTTCTTATGGACCATAACATAGCACAGCCCTTCTATGGTCCAAAACCCATCGCAACCATTCATAATCAACCATAACCCATCACAACCCTTCATAATGGTCCATAACCCATACAAACCTTCATAATTGTTCATAACCCATCACAACCATTCATAATGGTCCATAACCCAACACAACACTTTCTATGGTCCATAACCCATCACAACTTTTCATTATTGACCATAACCTATCACAACCCTTTATAATGGTCCATAACCCATCACAACCCTTCATCATTGAGCATAACCCATCACAACCCTTCATAATGGGCCATAACCCAGCAGAACCCTTTCTATGGTCTATAACCCATAACAACCCTACATAATTGATTTAACCTATCACAACCCTTCATAATGGTCAAGAACCCATCATAATCCTTCATAATGGTCCATAACCCATCACAACATTCGTAATGGTCCATAACCCATCACAACCTTCATAATTGTCCATAACCCATCACATCCCTTTATAATGGTCGCTAACCCATCACAACCCTTCATAATTGAACTTAACCTATCACAACCCTTCATAATGGTCCATAACCCAGCACAACCCTTTCTATGATCCATAACCCATCACAACCATTCATAATTGACCATAACCTATCACAACCCTTCATAATGGTCAATAACCCATCATAATCCTTCATAATAGTTCATAACCCATCACAACCTTCATAATAGTACATAACCCATACAACCCTTCATAACGGTCCATAACCCATCACAACTCTTTGTAATGGTCCATAACCTATCACAACCCTTTCTATGGTCCATAACCTATCCCAACCCTGTATAATGGTCCATAACCATAACAACCCTTCATAATGGTCTATAACCCATACACACCTTCATAATAGTCCATAACCCATAACACCCCTTCATAAATGACCATAACCCATCACAACCCTTTGTAATGGTCCATAACCCATCACAACCATTCATAATTGACCATAACCTATCATAACCCTTCATAATGGTCTATAACCCATCATAACCCTTCATAATAGTCCATTACCCATCACAACCATCATAATGGTCCGTAACCCATCACAACCCTTTATAATGATCCATAACCCATCACAACCCTTTATAATTGAGCATAACCCTATCACAAGCGTTCATAATGGTCAATAACCCATCATAATCTTTCATAATAGTCTATAACTCATCACAAACTTCATAATAGTCCATAACACATACAACCCTTCATAATTGACCATAAGCCATCACAACCCTTCATATGGTCCATAATGCAGGACATAACCCATCATAACCCTTCATACTTGACCATAACCCATCACAACCCTTTGTAATGGTCCATAACCCATCACAACCCTTCATAATTGACCATAACCTATCACAACCATTCATAATGGTCCATAACCCATCACAGCCCTTTCTAATGGTCCATAACCCATCACAACCCTTGATAACTAACCATAACCCATCACAACCCTTGATAATGTCCATAACTCAGGACAACCCTTTCAATGGTCCATAACCGATCACAACCCTTCATAATTGACCATAACCCATCACAACCCTTCTTATGGACCATAACTTAGCACAACCCTTCTATGGTCCAAAACCAACCGCAACCATTCATAATCAACCATAACCCATCACAACCCTTCATAATGGTCCATAACCCATACAAACCTTCATAATTATTCATAACCCATCACAACCCTTCATAATGGTCCATAACCCAACACAACCCTTTCTATGGTCCATACCCCATCACAACTTCTCATTATTGACCATAACCTATCACAACCCTTCATAATGGTCCATAACCCATCATATCCCTTCATAGTGGTCCATAACCCATCACAACTTTCATAATGGTCCATAACCCATCACAACCCTTTATAATGGTCCATAACCCATCACAACCCTTCATCATTGAGCATAACCCATCACAACCCTTCATAATGGGCCATAACCCAGCAGAACCCTTTCTATGGTCTATAACCCATAACAACCCTACATAATTGACTTAACCTATCACAACCCTTCATAATGGTCAAGAACCCATCATAATCCTTCATAATGGTCCATAACCCATCACAACATTCGTAATGGTCCATAACCCATCACAACCTTCATAATTGTCCATAACCCATCACATCCCTTTATAATGGTTGCTAACCCATCACAACCCTTCATAACTGAACTTAACCTATCACAACCCTTCATAATGGTCCATAACCCAGCACAACCCTTTCTATGATCCATAACCCATCACAACCATTCATAATTGACCATAACCTATCACAACCCTTCATAATGGTCAATAACCCATCATAATCCTTCATAATAGTTCATAACCCATCACAACCTTCATAATAGTACATAACCCATACAACCCTTCATAACGGTCCATAACCCATCACAACTCTTTGTAATGGTCCATAACCTATCACAACCCTTTCTATGGTCCATAACCTATCCCAACCCTGCATAATGGTCCATAACCATAACAACCCTTCATAATGGTCTATAACCCATACACACCTTCATAATAGTCCATAACCCATAACACCCCTTCATAAATGACTATAACCCATCACAACCCTTTGTAATGGTCCATAACCCATCACAACCATTCATAATTGACCATAACCTATCATAACCCTTCATAATGGTCTATAACCCATCATAACCCTTCATAATAGTCCATTACCCATCACAGCCATCATAATGGTCCGTAACCCATCACAACCCTTTATAATGATCCATAACCCATCACAACCCTTTATAATTGAGCATAACCCTATCACAACCGTTCATAATGGTCAATAACCCATCATAATCTTTCATAATAGTCTATAACCCATCACAAACTTCATAATAGTCCATAACACATACAACCCTTCATAATTGACCATAAGCCATCACAACCCTTCATATGGTCCATAATGCAGGACATAACCCATCATAACCCTTCATACTTGACCATAACCCATCACAACCCTTTATAATGGTCCATAACCCATCACAACCTTTCACAATTGACCATAACCTATCATAACCATTCATAATGGTCCATAACCCATCACAACCCTTTCTAATGGTCCATAACCCATCATAACCCTTGATAACTAACCATAACCCATCACAACCCTTGATAATGTCCATAACTCAGGACAACCCTTTCAATGGTCCATAACCGATCACAACCCTTCATAATTGACCATAACCCATCACAACCCTTCTTATGGACCATAACTTAGCACAACCCTTCTATGGTCCAAAACCCATCACAACCATTCATAATCAACCATAACCCATCACAACTCTTCATAATGGTCCATAACCCATACAAACCTTCATAATTGTTCATAACCCATCACAACCCTTCAAAATGGTCCATAACCCAACACAACCCTTTCTATGGTCCATAACCCATCACAACTTTTCATTATTGACCATAACCTATCACAACCCTTCATAATGGTCCATAACCCATCATATCCCTTCATAGTGGTCCATAACCCATCACAACTTTCATAATGGTCCATAACCCATCACAACCCTTTATAATGGTCCATAACCCAACACAACCCTTCATCATTGAGCATAACCCATCACAACCCTTCATAATGGGCCATAACCCAGCAGAACCCTTTCTATGGTCTATAACCCATAACAACCCTACATAATTGACTTAACCTATCACAACCCTTCATAATGGTCAAGAACCCATCATAATCCTTCATAATGGTCCATAACCCATCATAACATTCGTAATGGTCCATAACCCATCACAACCTTCATAATTGTCCATAACCCATCACATCCCTTTATAATGGTTGCTAACCCATCACAACCCTTCATAACTGAACTTAACCTATCACAACCCTTCATAATGGTCCATAACCCAGCACAACCCTTTCTATGATCCATAACCCCTCACAACCATTCATAATTGACCATAACCTATCACAACCCTTCATAATGGTCAATAACCCATCATAATCCTTCATAATAGTTCATAACCCATCACAACCTTCATAATAGTACATAACCCATACAACCCTTCATAACGGTCCATAACCCATCAAAACTCTTTGTAATGGTCCATAACCTATCACAACCATTTCTATGGTCCATAACCTATCCTAACCCTGCATAATGGTCCATAACCGTAACAACCCTTCATAATGGTCTATAACCCATACACACCTTCATAATAGTCCATAACCCATAACACCCCTTCATAAATGACCATAACCCATCACAACCCTTTGTAATGGTCCATAACCCATCACAACCATTCATAATTCACCATAACCTATCATAACCCTTCATAATGGTCTATAACCCATCATAACCCTTCATAATAGTCCATTACCCATCACAACCATCATAATGGTCCGTAACCCATCACAACCCTTTATAATGATCCATAACCCATCACAACCCTTTATAATTGAGCATAACCCTATCACAACCGTTCATAATGGTCAATAACCCATCATAATCTTTCATAATAGTCTATAACCCATCACAAACTTCATAATAGTCCATAACACATACAACCCTTCATAATTGACCATAAGCCATCACAACCCTTCATATGGTCAATAATGCAGGACATAACCCATCATAACCGTTCATACTTGACCATAACCCATCACAAAAAAAACCAATTCTCTCTCTCTAAACAGTGTTTACGAATTTTGAGCAATTTTTAAGCTTTTTGTTTTTGTATTTTATTTTTAGTATGACTGGTGTTTCACCAGGCATAGATCCTGATTCTGATCAATGTTTGGAAAAGGATAATGTTTTAGAAAATCAAAATCTTATGTTTCATGCACATGGTTTTATGGATCATGAAATTACTATCAATTTGGTTGAAAAAAGATTAAAAAACATCAAAGCCAAGCAGCCATGTATTTTCAAACATCTTGACAGAAACATACAAAAAAGAAAATCTGTTTTAAACCATAAACGTGTTACAAATTTAGTTGCTGAAAAAAAAAAATATATTTTCTCATAATTATCAGGAAAAACAAAAACAATGTGAACTATATGCTATTTCTCCAACTGTTGTTAGTCTTCAATCGGTTTTGCAAACTCATGAACAGGAAGGCAAAGATTTGGAGATGAATAACAAGTTGAATCTTCATGAAGATGACGGCAAAGACTATGAAAACCTTAAATGCAAAGATGGCATGACAACCGACTACTCTTCAGCGGAAGAATTAGATGGAGAAGACAAAATTTACAAAGCTCCTCCTAAAGATGGAAATATCAATAACATCGACAAGATGATGCTGCCCAAATGCATGCACGTGGATGGAATTAAAGCTACTTGTCATGGAGAAGAAGATGATGAAGATAATGAAAGGCCGATCACAATGGCCACCAACAAAAATGACTTACGGCTTCCTCTTTTGAATTGCGATCGACTGTGCTTTCCAGCTCAAGGAAACGAAACTGCCCAGTTTGCAAGTGCAAAAGTTACTCCTACGGTTACCAACATCACATCAATCATTGGGGAAGAAAATAATAATCTCATGAATCAATCCGACCTGATGAACACCAAAGGGCAAGAGGCCGATGCTGCATGCCATGCTGAAAGTCAACCACACGCTCCAACGGTCAAGGAATTTCTCACCTCAACAACGGTCACGAACGCAAACAGCTTTATGGCTGAAGGTATGATTGCTGAACATGATTTATTTAATGCTTATTCCTCCAATTTGAATGTGGTATGTGGCTTAAATAATAAACTAGTTGGTCATAGGTCAAAATTTAGTGGTATGGTGGGAGACATCATTGATAATACTAAGTTAGTGGGAGACAAGGAGACAAACACTTCACATGCTACCCCTAATGTTTTGTCCTACTCTACTTTGCATATACCGAGGACTTATTCTTCTCTTGAGGATCCTTTAGTGCCGAGTTTCTTTTCTTACAATTCGGATCATCAACCATCTATCTTGGGCCTCCCTAAATCTACTTCCCATTTGGGCCACCCAAAACAAACCTTTTTTTCTTCTAGACCTAATAACCATAAGCCGAATGCTTATAGTAAAACTAAGTGGGCTAACAATAAGAAGCCATTTAATACTAAAAACTTTGTAATTCAAAAACCGGATAATCATTTTCATGTTGATTCTAGCTTAAGTAAAGAAGCCGAGGTTGGTCAATTACATAACTCCATCAAACATGATAAGATTAATGGTAACTTGGATGTTAAAGCCATAAATTTCAACGCTTGGTCTAGTAAATTACCTATGCTAGTTAACTCTCAAGCTAACATTTTAAGTGGTCCTAAAAAACATTCTAGCGACAAATTTCGTTTCATTCCTAATCTGAGTAATGATATTGATGTGCCAGTAGATATCCCGATCAATGTTGTTAATAAGATATGTGAGACTCATGCTAGAACCATATGTGGTTATTTCGTGGGATGTAAAATGAATTATTCCGATGTTCGTTATCTCGCCTCTAAGATGTGGTCTCAACATGGTCTGGAAGATGTTCTGTTAAATGGTAACGGTGTTTATCTTTTTAAATTTAACAATGACCAAGGCTTAAAACATGTTATCACTCATGGACCATGGACATTTAGGAGTGCCCCCATTGTTATGCAAAAATGGAGACCCGGACTTAGCATTCATAGAAACAACCATGACAAACTTCCACTATGGATTAAAATACATGACATCCCTTATGAGACTTGGAGTGAGGAAGGATTAAGTCACATTGCTTCTAAAATTGGTAAACCTCTTGCTATGGACTCTTATACAGCTAATATGTGTACTTATGCTGCGGGTAAGGCAGTCTATGCACGTGTCCTTTTAGAAGTCCCAACTCGTCCCTCATGGGTGGAAAAAATTAACATCCGTATCCCATATCCTGAAACACTTGAATTTTCTTCCCATATGCTTAGAGTTGAGTATGAATGGAAACCACCTATGTGCTCTCATTGTAAGGTGTTTGGTCACGAAACACATGTTTGTATGCATGTCATTACTAAAACTAATGCTCCTTCTATTGCTAATCATATGGATACCTCTTCTATTAATGTTACTTCTATTATTGATAATATTGATGATTTTACTATGGTTTCAAATAAGAAAAACTCTTCAAAACATGTTTTTACTAAAGAAAATAAAAATAATGAATCTTCTAAAAGCAATACTAATAGAAAATACCAAAACAATACCCAAGATAATTTTCTTTCAAAAAAAAAACTTTTTAAAAAATAGTAGAAATAATAAACGGTTTGAGCAACTTCCGGTTCATATTAATAATAGACCCCCTTTATCCACTAATCCCCATAATCCCCCAATGAAGGTTAAGCCCGCTATTGTTGGTTTCCCTAGCCCTATCATTCGAATTTCTTCCTCCCAGCCCCTAATTCAGTCTGAATCATCCACCCCTTTATTCAATGCCTTCTCCATTCTACAGCCTTGTTCCTCTGAAGTCATGGATATTCCCTCTACTTCTGTCCCCCTGCCCCATCCTGATGCTCCTTCCCATCCTTGTCCTGATGATTTTGATCCTGAAGCTGATGACCTTATCGTTGAAGATAATATTATTGAGGTTGATCCTGATGATGGTGATACTGCCCAGTTCATTGTTAATGAGTCTGGATCCTATAATGATCACCATATGATAGCTCAGGCGTCCGAGTAGATGGATTCCACCCCCCTCCAAGTTTCCATATGACGCACATCGCTGCATGGAATACTCGCGGTCTATGTAAGCCTTCTCATCAGAAAGCCTTGAGAGATCTTATCCGGGATCAAAATCTTCATATTTGTGCTTCTCTTGAGACTCGTGCTTCCTTCCCTAACCTCCCTCTTATCTGTAGTCGTACTTTTGGCTCTTGGTCGTGGTCGTCAAACGGTTTCTTCTCCCCTAGAGGGACTAGAATCGTGGTTGCCTGGGACCCAATGGCCATAGATATGATGCTTATCGAGTTAAATGATCAGGTTATGCATTTCAAAGTTAATATTCGTGATTCTAATAAATCCTTTTTCTGCTCCTTCGTCTATGCTCATAATGATCACATGATGCGTCGCTCTCTCTGGCATTCTCTTGCGGTCCATAAGAATGTGGTTAGAGATACCCCTTGGATTCTTTTGGGTGATTTCAATGTTGCTCTTGATATCAAAGATAGCACCTCCGGGTCGTCTGGGATTTCTCGTGCCATGGAGGACTTCAGGGCCTGTGTCAATTTGATGGAAATGGAGGATCTTAACTATAAAGGTCTCTTCTACACATGGACCAAGTCTCCTAATGGTTCGGATGGCATCCTCAAGAAGATCGATCGTGTCATGGGAAATACTAACTTCGTTGCTTCTTTCCCCTCCTCTACTATCAATTTTCTCCCTTACCGTTCGTCCGATCATACTCCTGCTGTGCTTTCTCTCCCCCAGCGTGCCCCTTTCCAACCTAAGCCTTTCAAGTTCCCTAATTTCCTGACTTATAAGAACGATTTCAAGCAGATTGTTGCCTCTTCTTGGAACCCCAATATCATTGGATATCGGATGTATAAGGTTTTCAAAAACCTTAAAAATCTGAAAGTGCCTATACGTAAGATGCTTCGCAACCTGTGAAACCTCTTTTCTAAGGTTATCTCTCTTCGTAATGAGCTTGATAGAGTTCAGATTGCTTTGGATCTGGATCCTTTCAATAAGGATCTTCATGAAGAACAATGCAGGTATCTCCTCGCTTATAACGAGGCTAGCCTGGATGAAGAGAGGTTTCTGAAACAAAAGGCTAAGGTTAACTGGCTGCGTGAGGGTGATAAAAATTCGGCTTTTTTCCACAAAGCGGTTAAAAGTCGTAAATCTCGCAATCGTATTAACTCTATCCAAGATGCTCAAGGTAACTGGATCTCGGGGAATGATCTTCCTAATCTTTTTGTTTCTCACTTTCAAGCCTTCTTGGGTTCTGCCCAGCCTACCACTGCAATTCGTGATCCTTCTTCCCTCTTCTCTAATAAGCTCTCCCCCCTCCAGTCGGCCACCATGCTTACTCATGTTACTGACGCGGAGGTTAAGGGTGTCCTGTTCCAGATGGGTGATGATAAAGCTCTTGGTTCTGATGGTTTTTCTGCTAAGTTCTTCAAGTCTGCTTGGGATATTGTGGGTCCTGATTTCTGTATGGCTGTTAAGGAATTTTTCTACTCTGGCAAACTTCTTAAGTCCTTCAACAGCACCATCCTTGCGCTCATCCCTAAAGTTGATTCCCCTTCCAAAGTCACTGATTTCCGCCCTATAGCTTGTTGTAACGTTGTTTACAAATGTATCAGCAAGATTATTGCGGATCGTATCAAAAACCATCTTTCTTCTCTGGTTGATGAAAACCAGTCTGCTTTCATCCCTGGTCGTTTGATCACCGACAACGTCCTTCTTGTCCACGAACTCATGCGTGATTATCATCGTCATCGTGGTCCTCCTAGGTATGCTTTTAAGGCTGATATTCAAAAAGCCTACGACACGGTTGACTGGACGTTTCTTCGGACCATCTTGTTTGGGTTTGGATTCCCCGATCGTATGATTTACTGGATCATGACATGTGTTTCCACGGTTGCTTACTCTGTGAGTATCAATGGGAATACTCATGGTTATTTTGACGGTAAAAGGGGCCTTCGACAAGGTGACCCTCTCTCTCCTTATCTCTTCACTCTTGTCATGGAAGTGCTTAACCTTATGATCAAGAGAAACATCCATGATTCTGATTCTTTTAAATTCCACAGACAATGTGATGATCAAAATATCACCCATCTCTGCTTTGCCGACAATCTCCTTCTCTTCTGCCATGGTGATAGCTCTTCAGTTAAACTCATATGTGATTCTCTTGAGGAATTCTCTGGGATTTCTGGCCTCCATCCCAATACTGCGAAGAGTGAAGCTTTCTACTGTAATGTTGGTGAGAGGACCAGGGCTGCCATTGATCTTATTGTTAAGTTCCCTGAGGGCTCTTTCCCTGTCCGATCCCTTGGCGTTCCTCTCATCACCACGCGTCTTGCCTACAAAGACTGTAAAGGCCTTGTTGATAAAGTCAAATGCAGGATTAATGACTGGAAAAACAAGTCTCTTTCCTTTGCTGGTCGTCTCCAGCTCATCCTCTCTGTCCTTTCTTCTACTCAAATCTATTGGGCTTCTGTTTTTTATTCTTCCTAAATCTATCTCTAACGATATTGAGAAGCTCATGAGAGGTTTCCTCTGGTGCCATGGTGAGTTAAAACGTGGTAAAGCTAAAGTCTCCTGGAAAACTGTATGCCTTCCTAAGGAACATGTTGGTCTTGGCATACGTAACCTTGCTATCTGGAATGTTGCCCTTATGGCTTCCCATGTTTGGAGACTCCTTTCCAAGAAAGAGTCCCTATGGGTTAAGTGGATCCACTCATACCGTTTATGTGGCCGTAACTTTTGGGATGCCCCCAAAAAATACGGTTCTGTTTTTGCCTGGCGTAACATCCTGGATATGCGGGATAAGATAAGGGAGTATATAGTTTCCCAGATAGGTGATGGATGCTCTACTTCTGCTTGGTTCGATAACTGGCACCCTGCGGGCCCTCTTTCTAAATTCTTGTCTGTCCGTGACATCCATGATGCGGGTTTCACTCCTGATACTAAGGTTGCTGACCTGGTTCTTAACGGATCTTGGGTTCGGCCTCATTGTTGGAGAGATTCCCATGGTACTATTCTTTCTCATAATCCTCCTACTATTTCCACGTCCGTCCCTGATAAACTCCTTTGGAGATCTAGAGACGGTCAACTCTCTCCTTTCTCTGTTCGATCTGTGTGGCAGTCTATTCGCCCCTATCACCAACCGGTCTTTTGGTTTCATCTTGTTTGGTTCTCCCAGAACATCCCCAGACATGCTTTCATTCTTTGGGTTGCTCTTAAAGATCGTCTTAAGACTCATGATAAAATCAAAATTTGGGACACTAATTCCAATCTCATTTGTGCGTTCTGCGGGGACTGTCCGGATTCCCTTTCCCATCTCTTCTTTGAATGCTCTTTCACTTCTTTGGTTTGGCATGACCTCCATCATGTCATGAATCTCTCCTTCTCCACTGATAGCTGGTCTGATATCATTAGTCAACTCAACCCCATTAATAAGAACAAGACCATTTGGTCCATCATTAGAAGACTTGTTTTTGCTGGAGCGGTCTACCACATCTGGCGGGAAAGAAATTTACGCATTTTTACAAAAATAAAAAGATCTCATCATGCTGTCATTAATATTGTTAAGGATGATATCCCCTGTAGACTATTGAGTCTTTCTTTGAGAACTTGCACTAATGTTGATTTGACTAAAACTATTTGGACCCTCCCTTAATTTTCTTCCTCTGCGATTTCTTTTTCCTCTCCTTCTTTTGGCTTGTATGGTTTGTTTGTTTTGCAGGTTGCTCTCCTTTATGTTCTTGTTTGCTTATGGTTCCTTCTCTTGTTTTGGTTCCTAGTTTAGCTTGTTGTCCGTTGGGGCCTGTCCCGATGGATTTTCTGTTTTTTGGTGGGGAGTCCCCAGCCTTATATTGTATTTATTCTTTTTATTAATAAAATTTGCCAGAGGTGCCGCCCTCTTTACCCAAAAAAAAAAACCCATCACAACCCTTTGTAATGGTCCATAACCCATCACAACCCTTCATAATTGACCATAACCTATCATAACCATTCATAATGGTCCATAACCCATCACAACCCTTTCTAATGGTCCATAACCCATCACAACCCTTGATAACTAACCATAACCCATCACAACCCTTGATAATGTCCATAACTCAAGACAACCCTTTCAATGGTCCATAACCGATCACAACCCTTCATAATTGACCATAACCCATCACAACCCTTCTTATGGACCATAACTTAGCACAACCCTTCTATGGTCCAAAACCCATCGCAACCATTCATAATCAACCATAACCCATCACAACCCTTTATAATGGTCCATAACCCATACAAACCTTCATAATTGTTCATAACCCATCACAACCCTTCATAATGGTCCATAACCCAACACAACCCTTTCTATGGTCCATAACCCATCACAACTTTTCATTATTGACCATAACCTATCACAACCCTTCATAATAGTCCATAACCCATCATATCCCTTCATAGTGGTCCATAACCCATCACAACTTTCATAATGGTCCATAACCCATCACAACCCTTTATAATGGTCCATAACCCATCACAACCCTTCATCATTGAGCATAACCCATCACAACCCTTCATAATGGGCCATAACCCAGCAGAACCCTTTCTGTGGTCTATAACCCATAACAACCCTACATAATTGACTTAACCTATCACAACCCTTCATAATGGTCAAGAACCCATCATAATCCTTCATAATGGTCCATAACCCATCACAACATTCGTAATGGTCCATAACCCATCACAACCTTCATAATTATCCACAACCCATCACATCCCTTTATAATGGTCGCTAACCCATCACAACCCTTCATAACTGAACTTAACCTATCACAACCCTTCATAATGGTCCATAACCCAGCACAACCCTTTCTATGATCCATAACCCATCACAACCATTCATAATTGACCATAACCTATCACAACCCTTCATAATGGTCAATAACCCATCATAATCCTTCATAATAGTTCATAACCCATCAAAACCTTCATAATAGTACATAACCCATACAACCCTTCATAACGGTCCATAACCCATCACAACTCTTTGTAATGGTCTATAACCTATCACAACCCTGCATAATGGTCCATAACCATAACAACCCTTCATAATGGTCTATAACCCATACACACCTTCATAATAGTCCATAACCCATAACACCCCTTCATAAATGACCATAACCCATCACAACCCTTTGTAATGGTCCATAACCCATCACAACCATTCATAATTGACCATAACCTATCATAATCCTTCATAATGGTCTATAACCCATCATAACCCTTCATAATAGTCCATTACCCATCACAACCATCATAATGGTCCGTAACCCATCACAACCCTTTATAATGATCCATAACCCATCACAACCCTTTATAATTGAGCATAACCCTATCACAACCGTTCATAATGGTCAATAACCCATCATAATCTTTCATAATAGTCTATAACCCATCACAAATTTCATAATAGTCCATAACACATACAACCCTTCATAATTGACCATAAGCCATCACAACCCTTCATATGGTCCATAATGCAGGACATAACCCATCATAACCCTCCATACTTGACCATAACCCATCACAACCCTTTGTAATGGTCCATAACCCATCACAACCCTTCATAATTGACCATAACCTATCATAACCATTCATAATGGTCCATAACCCATCACAACCCTTTCTAATGGTCCATAACCCATCACAACCCTTGATAACTAACCATAACCCATCACAACCCTTGATAATGTCCATAACTCAGGACAACCCTTTCAATGGTCCATAACCGATCACAACCCTTCATAATTGACCATTACCCATCACACCCCTTCTTATGGACCATAACTTAGCACAACCCTTCTATGGTCCAAAACCAACCGCAACCATTCATAATCAACCATAACCCATCACAACCCTTCATAACGGTCCATAACCCATACAAACCTTCATAATTGTTCATAACCCATCACAACCCTTCATAATGGTCCATAACCCAACACAACCCTTTCTATGGTCCATAACCCATCACAACTTTTCATTATTGACCATAACCTATCACAACCCTTCATAATGGTCCATAACCCATCATATCCCTTCATAGTGGTCCATAACCCATCACAACTTTCATAATGGTCCATAACCCATCACAACCCTTTATAATGGTCCATAACCTATCACAACCCTTCATCATTGAGCATAACCCATCACAACCCTTCATAATGGGCCATAACCCAGCAGAACCCTTTCTATGGTCTATAACCCATAACAACCCTACATAATTGACTTAACCTATCACAACCCTTCATAATGGTCAATAACCCATCATAATCCTTCATAATGGTCCATAACCCATCACAACATTCGTAATGGTACATAACCCATCACAACCTTCATAATTGTCCATAACCCATCACATCCCTTTATAATGGTCGCTAACCCATCACAACCCTTCATAATGGTCCATAACCCAGCACAACCCTTTATATGATCCATAACCCATCACAACCATTCATAATTGACCATAACCTATCACAACCCTTCATAATGGTCAATAACCCATCATAATCCTTCATAATAGTTCATAACCCATCACAACCTTTATAATAGTACATAACCCATACAACCCTTCATAACGGTCCATAACCCATCACAACTCTTTGTAATGGTCCATAACCTATCACAACCCTTTCTATGGTCCATAACTTATCCCAACTCTGCATAATGGTCCATAACCATAACAACCCTTCATAATAGTCTATAACCCATACACACCTTCATAATAGTCCATAACCCATAACACCCCTTCATAAATGACCATAACCCATCACAACCCTTTGTAATGGTCCATAACCCATCACAACCATTCATAATTGACCATAACCTATCATAACCCTTCATAATGGTCTATAACCCATCATAACCCTTCATAATAGTCCATTACCCATCACAACCATCATAATGGTCCGTAACCCATCACAACCCTTTATAATGATCCATAACCCATCACAACCCTTTATAATTGAGCATAACCCTATCACAACCGTTCATAATGGTCAATAACCCATCATAATCTTTCATAATAGTCTATAACCCATCAGAAACTTCATAATAGTCCATAACACATACAACCCTTCATAATTTACCATAAGCCAACACAACCCTTCATATGGTCCATAATGCAGGACATAACCCATCACAACCCTTCATACTTGACCATAACCCATCACAACCCATTGTAATGGTCCATAACCCATCACAACCCTTCATAATTGACCATAACCTATCATAACCATTCATAATGGTCCATAACCCATCACAACCCTTTCTAATGGTCCATAACCCATCACAACCCTTGATAACTAACCATAACCCATCACAACCCTTGATAATGTCCATAACTCAGGACAACCCTTTCAATGGTCCATAACCGATCACAACCCTTCATAATTGACCATAACCCATCACAACCCTTCTTATGGACCATAACTTAGCACAACCCTTCTATGGTCCATAACCCATCGCAACCATTCATAATCAACCATAACCCATCACAACCCTTCATAATGGTCCATAACCCATACAAACCTTCATAATTGTTCATAACCCATCACAACCCTTCATAATGGTCCATAACCCAACACAACCCTTTCTATGGTCCATAACCCATCACACCTTTTCATTATTGACCATAACCTATCACAACCCTTCATAATGGTCCATAACCCATCATATCCCTTTATAGTGGTCCATAAGCCATCACAACTTTCATAATGGTCCATAACCCATCACAACCCTTTATAATGGTCCATAACCCATCACAACCCTTCATCATTGAGCATAACCCATCACAACCCTTCATAATGGGCCATAACCCAGCAGAACCCTTTCTATGGTCTATAACCCATAACAACCCTTCATAATTGACTTAACCTATCACAACCCTTCATAATGGTCAAGAACCCATCATAATCCTTCATAATGGTCCATAACCCATCACAACCTTCGTAATGGTCCATAACCCATCACAACCTTCATAATTGTCCATAACCCATCACATCCCTTTATAATGGTCGCTAACCCATCACAACCCTTCATAACTGAACGTAACCCATCACAACCGTTCATAATGGTCCATAACCCAGCACAACCCTTTCTATGATCCATAACCCATCACAACCATTCATAATTGACCATAACCTATCACAACCCTTCATAATGGTCAATAACCCATCATAATCCTTCATAATGGTTCATAACCCATCACAACCTTCATAATAGTACATAACCCATACAACCCTTCATAACGGTCCATAACCCATCACAACTCTTTGTAATGGTCCATAACCTATCACAACCCTTTCTATGGTACATAACCTATCCCAACCCTGCATAATGGTCCATAACCATAACAACCCTTTATAATGGTCTATAACCCATACACACCTTCATAATAGTCCATATCCCATAACACCCATTCATAATTGACCATAACCCATCACAACCTTTTGTAATGGTCCATAACCCATCACAACCATTCATAATTGACCATAACCTATCATAACCCTTCATAATGGTCTATAACCCATCATAACCCTTCATAATAGTCCATTACCCATCACAACCATCATAATGGTCGGTAACCCATCACAACCCTTTATAATGATCCATAACCCATCACAACCCTTTATAACTGAGTATAACCCTATCACAACCGTTCATAATGGTCAATAACCCATCATAATCTTTCATAATAGTCTATAACCCATCACAAACTTCATAATAGTCCATAACACATACAACCCTTCATAATTGACCATAAGCCATCACAACCCTTCATATGGTCCATAATGCAGGACAACCCTTCCTATGGTCCATTACCTATCACAACCCTTCATAATTAACCATAACCCATTACAACCCTTCATAATGGTCCAATGGTTCATAACCATAACAACCCTTCATAATGGTCAATAACACATCATAACCTTCATAATGGTCCATAACCCATCACAACCTTCATAATAGTCCAGAACCTATACAACCCTTTATAATGGTCGATAACTCATAACAAACATTTCTAATGGTCTATAACCCATCATAACCCTTGATAATTGACCATAACCCATCACGACCCTTCATAATGTCCATAACCGAGCACAACACTTTCAATGGTCCATTACCCATCACAACCCCACATAATTGACCATAACCCATCACAACCATTCATATGGTCCATAACCCATCACAACCCTTTCTATGGTCCATATCCCATCACAACCCTTCATAATGGTCCATAACCTATCGCAACCCTGCATAATGGTCTATAACCATAACTGTAACGCCCCAACTTTTCTTACCATTTTTAATACATAAAAACGTATTTTACAAAATACGGTTTAACAAAAACCAAGTTATTTGTTTAAAATACAACAAAAAGGGGAGTTACAATTACATATCAAACCATAAGCTTAAGAGAAACGGATTCAACCAATACCAAACATGGAAGCTGTATCCAGCTCCACTCCTTTGCACCTAGTGCTTATTTAGCAACTTCAAACTATCTCACAGCCTTATACCTGAACCTGGAATACATGGTATAAAAATAAAATACGTAAGACAAATTGTCTCGTGAGTTACATGAGTTTTAGATTCAAACTTTAAATTTCTTTTACTAACTTTTATAAACTTTCGTAACATAATATCTTGGTCAAAACTACATAGTATACACGAATCATATCTTTTTACTTTTCAAAAGCATCATATACCAATCTTTGCAAAAATAATATCTTTTATACTTTCTTTGACTGGTTTTATAAACTTGCTGAGATTTTTATACTTAGGGCATTAATCACTATAAGTGATACCCCAAGTCTCTACAATTAGAAAGAACGAATCAATACTAACGGTAGAATTGCTGAGGCAGTCTACTTCGCGAAGGGGTTGTCCCCAGTAGACTCCTTACCTAACCCGGGTAGGTTGGAACATAGTTCCCTTACTAACAATGCTAGTCACAATACCAGTCAAACATAAAATACTTTTCTGAAAACAAAACATTACTTGCATAAGAAATGGCTAAATGCCAAGCTTTTGACTCAAACATATCTCTATTATAAATTAGGCTATCATCAAGAATCATACTTTCAAATATAGCAGTTAACTTTCTATTTAACTAGAAAAAGGACCATTTTTGCAAATATTTTTCACATATAAAAATAATATATGAAATCTGAAAAATACTTACTTACTTGCCATGTATCCCAAAATGGGTAAAATGCTACATGTACTCACCTTATGACTTGTGAAGGGTTGTCTAGACGTTCCTCGGTTCTTTACCCTTTCGGTGTTCGACTACTTGACTTGCACCTATATATATAGTATTTGATACATTAATTTCATTTAAATCGACTCTATAACATGTTAGAGTCTTTTCTAATACTTTTGTTGATCATAATAAATAGATAGCTTTAAAATGACCAACTTTAAATAAGTCGTATATTGTACGTATTTTGCTACAGTAGTCTCAGGAGATCATATTATAATTTCAACACCTATCCATGAAGTCTTATGCCATTTTAAACCTGTGTTTCAAGTTTGAAGTTTATCGGACCAATCTAGCTAAATCTAAAAATCAAGTTTGGACAATTACTTGATTTTTAGCCACTGCTTGCTACAGTGATTTTCCGCGAGGTCGGATTATTGATTTAACAATTTTCCACATGTTTTCATACCATTTTAAGGCTATGGTATAAGTTACGGGTCGATCGGACAAGTCTAACATCGAGTTCCAAACTCAAAAATTGGACAGAATGGTTTTCCAGGGAGGACACGACTCGTGTGTTTTTCCTCTTATGGAACACACGACTCGTGTGTTTCCTGGGTTCTTTTTCCTTGGCCAATTTTTGTGCTGCATGTCCTTTAGTCCGAGGATTAAGTCCCTATTATGTAACTTAATCATTTTAAGGTCATTTTTAGGCCTAGAATAGCAGCTTACTTATAGTTTTAAACCATGGAATCAACAATTCCATTCCAAGGCTTAAAACATTCCCGTAATGCCCATTTTTAACCAAAAATTCATTTTGTTTGATTTTCAAGTTTGGTACAGATTTCTTACACTCTTTATGACCCTTAGGACTTGTTAAATCAATGGAAATCAGTTTCAAACCCATAAACCCAATTTCTAGGGTTCATGAGCTCAAACCCATTTCTATGGTTTTTACCAAAACTTCAATAACTCTCTAAAATTCATGTGTATTTACTTGATACTTTGGTCTAGCTTGATGGAGATGAACTCCTGGAAATATCCCATGATCTTCATCACACGAATTTCCAGGTTTCATATGAAGAAGATGATGAATAGTGGAGTTCTTACCTTGATTCTAACAAAAACCTTCAATTCTTTCTTCAAATTCCTATGAAACTTCACCTTCTTCCTCTTCTTCCCGTAACCTCTTCTTCTCTCTCGATATGTCTACAAGGTTCTGGAGAATGAGTGATAAATCACTCATTTATGTTTATTTTTATTTATAAAAATTTTACAATTTTGGTCCCTAAGCTTGCATTCTTTAGACTTTTGACACTAACACTTATATTGGCCACTTGGAACTATAATTCTTACATTTTAGTCCTAAATCATAAATAAAGTTTATATTAATTTCCACATTTGGTCAAATGACCAATTTACCCTTTATGTGAAAATGACTAAATTAACCTTTTCAACCAACATTTCTCATTTTATTATATATAAGGTTTTAAAATACACACAACTTATATTACATATTTATATAGTAAAGTTTTGGTCGTTTCAACTACCTCCCCCTAATTAGGATTCCGTCCTCGGAATCGCTTCATAATCCGTAAAATTAGGATATCTTCTTTTCATGCTTTCTAAGGTTTCCCAAGTCAAGTCTGAACCCAGTGAATGTTTCCACTTGACCAATACCAGATCAATCTCTCTGTTCCTTAGTTTCTTGGTCTTCACTTCTAACATCGCCTCTGGTTCTTCAACTAGTATGTTAGATGCTTCCACTCTTACTTCTTCTAAAGGAATGGTTAATTCCTTCTTTCCAAAGTACTTCTTAAGATAGCATACATGAAACGTATCATGTATTCCCCTGAGTTCTTGTGGCAACTCCAGCTTGAAGGCTTGTAAACCAATTCTTTTCAGTATTTTGAAGGGTCCAATGTATCTTGGACTCAACTTCCCTTTCTTGCCGAATCTTATCACTCCTTTCCATGGTGACACTTTTATCATCACCAAATCGCCTTCTTTTAAATCATAGGGTCTTTTCTTCAAGCTTGAATAGCTTCTTTGGCGATCTTGTGCAGCTTTCATATTAGTCTGTATCACTCCAATCTTTTCATTTGTCATTCTTACAATTTCTGGGCCAGTGAGCTTTGCTTCACCAGCTTCCAACCAACACACTGGGGTTCTACATTTCCGACCATATAAAGCTTCAAAAGGCGGCATCTTGATGCTTGAGTGATAACTGTTATTATACGAAAATTCTACTAATGGTAGGTGCTGGTCCCAATTACCACCAAAATCAATGGCACACGATCTCAACATGTCCTCCAAAGTCTGGATAGTACGTTCGCTTTGCCCATCTGTTTGAGGATGATAGGCTGTACTCATCTTGATTCGTGTCCCCATCTTTTCTTGTAGCGAATCCCAGAAATTGGACGTAAATCGAGGATCTCTATCTGAAACTATGGACAAAGGTGCTCCATAACGTCTGATCACTTCATCGATGTATAACTGAGCTAATTCTCCAAGTGAGGCAGTTTCTTTCATTGCGAGAAATAGGGCACTTTTAGTCAATCTGTCAACAATGACCCATATACTATCATGTCCCCTTCTCGTTCTTGGTAGTCCCATAACAAAATCCATGGTCAGATCTTCCCATTTCCCTTCTGGTATCTGTAATGACTGCGCAGTACCATATGGTACCTGATGTTCTGCTTTTACTTGTGCACAAGTATCACAGTGGGATATGTATTTTGCTATTTTCTTTTTCATTCCTGGCCACCAATAATGCTGCTTCAAACCTTGATATGTTTTTGTACTTCCAGGATGTATAGAATACTTGGATTTGTGAGAATCATCCAAGATTATCTTTCTAGTTGCACCATACTTAGGTACCCAAATACGTCCTTTAAAAGTACGTAACCCTTGAGTATTTTCTTCAAACACCACCTTTTTGCCAAGCTTTTCTTTCTTTATATTCTCTTCAGTTAAAGCATCGTCTTGAGCTTCTTTAATCTTTTGAATCAAAGTTGAGACCACTTCAATTCGCATAGATCTTCCTTTAATAACTTTTTCATGAACCTTTCGGCTTAAAGCATCGGCTACTACATTAGCTTTTCCTTCGTGATAAATTATTTCACAGTCATAATCATTCACCAATTCAATCCACCGTGTCTGTCTTAGGTTTAATTCTTTCTGAGTGAAGAGATATTGTAGACTTTTGTGATCTGTATATATCTTGCATTTCGTCCCATACAGATAGTGCCTCCAAATCTTTAATGCAAACACAATTGCAGCCAATTCTAGATCATGAGTAGTGTAACGCGTCTCTGCATCTTTTAGCTGTCTAGAAGCATAGGCAATAACTTTGCCCCGTTGCATAAGAACACATCCGAGACCTCTATTAGATGCATCGCTGAATACTACAAACTCTTCTGTGCCTTCTGGTAAAGAGAGTACTGGAGCTTCACATAACTTCTTTTTCAGTATATCAAAGGCTTCTTGCTGTTTTTCTCCCCAGATAAACTTCACTTCTTTCCGAGTTAACTGAGTCAATGGCACCGCTATTTTAGAAAAATCTTGGATAAATCGTCGGTAATAACCGGCTAACCCAAGAAAGCTTCTAACTTCTGTAGGTGTCTTCGGTGGCTCCCATTTCATTACCGCTTCTATTTTTGCTGGGTCCACTTTAATACCTTCGGCTGAAACAACATGACCCAGAAACTGAACTTCCCGCAACCAAAAGTCACATTTTGACAACTTCGCATATAACTGTTCATTCTTCAAGGTACGCAACACTTCACGTAGGTGCACTTCATGATCCGCTTCACTTTTCGAATAGACTAGAATATCGTCAATGAAAACGATAACAAATCTATCAAGAAAAGGTTTACAGACCCTATTCATAAGGTCCATAAACACAGCTGGGGCATTAGTGAGACCGAATGGCATCACTAAAAATTCATAGTGACCATATCGAGTTCGGAATGCAGTCTTGCATACATCTTCATCTTTCACCCGCACTTGATGATATCCGGATCGAAGGTCAATTTTTGAGAAATAACTAGCTCCCTGCAGCTGATCAAATAAATCATCAATTCTTGGCAAAGGGTAACGATTCTTGATTGTCACTTTATTGAGCTCACGATAGTCTATACACATACGCATAGTACCATCTTTCTTCTTGACAAATAACACTGGAGCTCCCCAAGGAGAAGAGCTGGGACGAATGAACCCCTTGTCAAGAAGTTCTTGCAACTGAGACATAAGTTCTCTCATCTCTGTAGGAGCAAGACGGTAAGGCGCCCGAGCAATGGGACTTGCTCCTGGAACAAGGTCAATGCGAAATTCGACTTGCCTAATGGGTGGTAACCCAGGTAAGTCGTCAGGAAAAACTTCAGGAAATTCATTAACTACTTTTATATCCTCCATCTTCTGCTTCTCTTTCCTCCCATTCATCACATAAGCAATGAATGATTCACACCCTTTTTGGATGCACTTACGGGCTTTAATAGCAGTGATGAGACTCTGCATATTCTTCCGTCGTTCCCCATATATATAAACTTTGCTACTATCCGGAAATTTAATCGACACCATTCGTTTTCCGCATAGGATTTTAGCATTATGAGTTCCGAGCCAATCCATCCCAATAACAATATCGAATCCCTTAATTCCGATAGGTAACAAATCAGCCTTTAAGGTTCGCCCATTAACCTCAACCGGACATTTCTCGTACACATGTCGTACCGTAACTAGCTCCCCGTTCGCGACTTCTATTACACAAGTATTATCTAATGGTTTCATTGGCATATTCAGACGCTTACTAAAATCATGGGACACAAAAGAAAAATGTGCTCCAGAATCGAAAAGAACATAAGCAGGTTGCGAGTTTACAATAAGTGTACCTGCCACCACATCCTGATCTTCTTTGGCTTCTTCAAGGGTCATCTGAAATGCTCTTCCTTTTGTCTTTGCCGGCTCCGCCTTCTTATTACTCGCAGTGGAAATTAATGTCTCATTCTTCTTCTTGGGACAATTGGTGCTGTAATGTCCCTTTTCATGGCAATTATAACATTCCACTTCACTGATGTCTTTCACTTTACAATCTTTGGCTAGGTGGCCCGGAAGACCACATTTATAACACCCGCTGGTACCCTTCTTGCATTCGCCACTATGCCTTTTACCACACTTCTTACACTCTTTGACTTCACCTTGTTTAGAAATTCCTGATGAAAAACGGCTCTTCTTGTTTGCTCCAGAGATTCCTGAAGACTTTCGCTTCTCCGTAAAAAATTGTCTTTCTTTTGCCTTTTTCTCTAACATACTCTCAACTCTAGCCGCAGATTCAATGGCTTCATCAAGAGTAGTGGCTTTACTAACTTCCAAAGAATAATCCCCTGGCAACCCATTAACATAACGGTTAATCCTTCCAGCTTCCGTCGGTAACGTGTCGTCCAAGAATGGCAACATTTCACCAAATTTCTTAGTATACTCATCAACTGTCTGTTTATCCTTTGCAAGAGCAAAGAATTCATTAACCAAATTCTCCCGATGCCTGGCTGAACAGAACTTGCCTTTTAACCGCTGAACGAACTCCGTCCAAGATAAAGCATCAACAAAATCACTTCCCTTGGTTCGGCGGAGAGTATTCCACCAATCAAGAGCCCCCGCCTTCAGCATTTGAGAAGCAAACCCAACCTTCAAATCATCTTCACAACGACAAATGTGAAGAACTTGTTCCATTTCGGTCACCCACCGGATAGTTATTCGTGGGTCCATTTCCCCATTGAACTCCTTTGGTCGACAGGACATAAAGTCCTTAAAAGTACACGTCCCTTTTTTCTTAAACTGTGGCTGCGTCTTGGAAGAAGAGTCTCCCTGAGAAGTATTCTGTCTTGGATTAGTGCCTTCAGGAGCCACACTCTTCTCGTTATCTTCAGGTTGCGACCTAGATCTTTCACCCAGTCGCTCATCCAAAAGACGGGTCATTTCTTGTCTGTTTTGCACTTGTGAATCATGCAATAATTTCTGAATTGCCTCCAAAGTCAATGGAGGTGGAGGCGGATTAGCCTCACCCCTTGCATTGCCATCGTCAACAGCTTGGGGCGGTCGAGGAGGAACAGGGGGTCTTGCATTAGGATCCGGATTTTCTGCGTACGATCCTTGTCCACTTCTAGTCCTCATTTTGCTATAAGATTTCAAATACTTTAGTCTTTCATAATATATCATAATATTTGTCTACTACTTTTCCACTAGTTTCCCAGTATTCCCTCGCGGTTACACTAGTCACAATACGCGTCCTGTGATTATGATAATACGGGCCCATATTACCATAATCACCTACACATGTTGTTCCCGATGTTTCCGCTCGGTTCCACTGTTCACTAGTATCAATTAGCTACTTTTAACTCATAATTATATTCACATAATTCCATTAACAAATAATGTCTTATTTCCTTAAGACATAACAATTTATGTGACACTTTAACTGACTATTTTACTAGTCTAAGCCTAGGAGTGGAATGATCCAATCCTAATTCGCTTAAACTATGGCTCTGATACCAACTTGTAACGCCCCAACTTTTCTTACCATTTTTAATACATAAAAACGTATTTTACAAAATACGGTTTAACAAAAACCAAGTTATTTGTTTAAAATACAACAAAAAGGGGAGTTACAATTACATATCAAACCATAAGCTTAAGAGAAACGGATTCAACCAATACCAAACATGGAAGCTGTATCCAGCTCCACTCCTTTGCACCTAGTGCTTATTTAGCAACTTCAAACTATCTCACAGCCTTATACCTGAACCTGGAATACATGGTATAAAAATAAAATACGTAAGACAAATTGTCTCGTGAGTTACATGAGTTTTAGATTCAAACTTTAAATTTCTTTTACTAACTTTTATAAACTTTCGTAACATAATATCTTGGTCAAAACTACATAGTATACACGAATCATATCTTTTTACTTTTCAAAAGCATCATATACCAATCTTTGCAAAAATAATATCTTTTATACTTTCTTTGACTGGTTTTATAAACTTGCTGAGATTTTTATACTTAGGGCATTAATCACTATAAGTGATACCCCAAGTCTCTACAATTAGAAAGAACGAATCAATACTAACGGTAGAATTGCTGAGGCAGTCTACTTCGCGAAGGGGTTGTCCCCAGTAGACTCCTTACCTAACCCGGGTAGGTTGGAACATAGTTCCCTTACTAACAATGCTAGTCACAATACCAGTCAAACATAAAATACTTTTCTGAAAACAAAACATTACTTGCATAAGAAATGGCTAAATGCCAAGCTTTTGACTCAAACATATCTCTATTATAAATTAGGCTATCATCAAGAATCATACTTTCAAATATAGCAGTTAACTTTCTATTTAACTAGAAAAAGGACCATTTTTGCAAATATTTTTCACATATAAAAATAATATATGAAATCTGAAAAATACTTACTTACTTGCCATGTATCCCAAAATGGGTAAAATGCTACATGTACTCACCTTATGACTTGTGAAGGGTTGTCTAGACGTTCCTCGGTTCTTTACCCTTTCGGTGTTCGACTACTTGACTTGCACCTATATATATAGTATTTGATACATTAATTTCATTTAAATCGACTCTATAACATGTTAGAGTCTTTTCTAATACTTTTGTTGATCATAATAAATAGATAGCTTTAAAATGACCAACTTTAAATAAGTCGTATATTGTACGTATTTTGCTACAGTAGTCTCAGGAGATCATATTATAATTTCAACACCTATCCATGAAGTCTTATGCCATTTTAAACCTGTGTTTCAAGTTTGAAGTTTATCGGACCAATCTAGCTAAATCTAAAAATCAAGTTTGGACAATTACTTGATTTTTAGCCACTGCTTGCTACAGTGATTTTCCGCGAGGTCGGATTATTGATTTAACAATTTTCCACATGTTTTCATACCATTTTAAGGCTATGGTATAAGTTACGGGTCGATCGGACAAGTCTAACATCGAGTTCCAAACTCAAAAATTGGACAGAATGGTTTTCCAGGGAGGACACGACTCGTGTGTTTTTCCTCTTATGGAACACACGACTCGTGTGTTTCCTGGGTTCTTTTTCCTTGGCCAATTTTTGTGCTGCATGTCCTTTAGTCCGAGGATTAAGTCCCTATTATGTAACTTAATCATTTTAAGGTCATTTTTAGGCCTAGAATAGCAGCTTACTTATAGTTTTAAACCATGGAATCAACAATTCCATTCCAAGGCTTAAAACATTCCCGTAATGCCCATTTTTAACCAAAAATTCATTTTGTTTGATTTTCAAGTTTGGTACAGATTTCTTACACTCTTTATGACCCTTAGGACTTGTTAAATCAATGGAAATCAGTTTCAAACCCATAAACCCAATTTCTAGGGTTCATGAGCTCAAACCCATTTCTATGGTTTTTACCAAAACTTCAATAACTCTCTAAAATTCATGTGTATTTACTTGATACTTTGGTCTAGCTTGATGGAGATGAACTCCTGGAAATATCCCATGATCTTCATCACACGAATTTCCAGGTTTCATATGAAGAAGATGATGAATAGTGGAGTTCTTACCTTGATTCTAACAAAAACCTTCAATTCTTTCTTCAAATTCCTATGAAACTTCACCTTCTTCCTCTTCTTCCCGTAACCTCTTCTTCTCTCTCGATATGTCTACAAGGTTCTGGAGAATGAGTGATAAATCACTCATTTATGTTTATTTTTATTTATAAAAATTTTACAATTTTGGTCCCTAAGCTTGCATTCTTTAGACTTTTGACACTAACACTTATATTGGCCACTTGGAACTATAATTCTTACATTTTAGTCCTAAATCATAAATAAAGTTTATATTAATTTCCACATTTGGTCAAATGACCAATTTACCCTTTATGTGAAAATGACTAAATTAACCTTTTCAACCAACATTTCTCATTTTATTATATATAAGGTTTTAAAATACACACAACTTATATTACATATTTATATAGTAAAGTTTTGGTCGTTTCAATAACAACCCCTCATAATGATCTATAACCCATACAAACCTTCATAATGGTCCATAACCCATCACAACCCTTCATAATGGTCCATAATCTAACATAACCCTTTCTTATGGTCCATAACCCATCACAAATATGCATAACTAACCATAACCTATCACAACCCGTCATAATGGTCCATAACCCATCATAGTGGTCCATAACCTATCACAACCTTCATAGTGGTCCGTAACCCATCACAACCCTTTATAATGGTCCATAACCCATTACAACCCTTCATAATTGAGCATTACCCTTCACAACCCTTCATAATGGTCCATAAGCCAGCACAACCCTTTCTATGGTCCATAACCCATCACAACCCTTCATAATTGACCATAACCTATCGCAACCCTTCATAAGGGTCAATAACCCATCATAATCCTTCATATGGTCCATTACCTATCACAACCTTCATGATAGTCCATAACCCATACAACCCTTCATAATGGGCCAAACCCATCATAACCCTTTCTAATGGTCCATAATACTTCACAACCTTGATAATTGACCATACCCTATCAACACCCTTCATAATGGTCCATAACCCAGCATAACCCTTTCTATGGTCTATAACCCATCAATTCCTTCATAATTGACCATAACCTATCACAACCCTTCATAATGATACATAACCTATCACAACCCTTTCTAATAGTCCATAAACCATCACAACTCTTTCTATGGTCCATAACCCATCGCATTTCTACATAATGGTCCATAACCATAACAACCCTTTGTAATGGTCCATAACCCATACAAACCTTTATAATAGTCCATAACCCATCACAACCCTTCATAATTGACCATAACCAATCATAACCCTTTGTAATGGTCCATAACCCATTACAACCCTTCATAATTGACCATAACCTAACACAACCCTTCATAATGGTCCATAACCCATCACAACCTTCATAATGGTCCATAACCCATCACAACCCTTTATAATGTTCCAAAACCTATCACAACCCTTCATAATTGAGCATATCCTATCACAACCCTTCATAATGGTCCATAACCCAGCACAACCCTTTTTATGGTCCATAACACAGCATAACCCTTCATAATAGTACATAACCCATACAACCCTTCTTGATGGTCCATAACCCATCACAACCCTTTCTAATGGAGCATAACCCATCACAACTTTTCATAATTAACCATAACCCATCGCAAACCTTCATAATGGTCCATAACCTAGCACAACCCTTTCTATGGTCCATAACTCATACCAACCCTTCGTAATTGACCATAACCCATTACAACCCTTCATAATAGTCCATAACCCATTACAACCCTTTCTATGGTCCATAACCCATCACAACCCTTCATAATTGACCATAACCCATCACAACCCTTCATAATAGTCCATAACATATTCAACGTTTCATAATGGTCCATAACCTATCACAACACATCAAAATTGACCGTAACCTATCACAACCCTTTATAATGGTCCTTAACCCATCATAATCCTTTATAATGGTCTATAACCCATCACAACCTTCATAATGGTCAATAACCCATAAAACCCTTCATAATGGTCCATAACCCATCACAACTCTTCATAATTGACCATAACCTATCACAACTCTTCATAATGGTCCATAACCCATCATAACCCTTCAAAATGGTCCATAACCCATCACAAAGATCATAAAGGTCCATAATGTTAGTTCTATTGTTAGTTCTATGTGCCCAAGGATGATCATAAAATGATATTACTAATAATACATGATCCTATAGGGTGACACCAACAACAAGTTTGACACCAAATTGATCATTTGGGATGTTAAATTTGATTTAACATCAAATAATACTAAACTTGCAATTTAATTTTGTAAGCTATTATTATTTGAGGTAAATAATAATAACTACAAAGTTAAAGGTTGATTAATAATTCATATGTGATGAATTAATTAAGTATAACAATTAAATTGTTTAAGTTGTTAAATAATTTAATTGATTTATATATAAACCTTTTATTTAATTTAATTGATAAATTAAATGAAACATGTATATATATAAATTTATACATGTTAATAATGCATGATTAATTGGTTTATGTATGTGATTAAATGGTTAATTGTTATTCCATTTAAACACTAGCATGAAACTTTATTATTTATAAACTTTAATATATGAGTTTATAAATGATAAGAATGGAAAATGTATATATATATATATATATATATATATATATATATATATATATATATATATATATATATATATATATATATATATATATATATATATATATATATATATATATATATATATATATATATATATATATATATATATATATATATATATATATTTGACCACATGGCTGGCCATTTTAAGCATGCAAAAATGCATGTGGAAACTTGAGAAAAGCAGGGGATATTCTCTCATTGCCCAAGACTTGACCATGTAAAAGTTGCATGCTTCATTTGTTTAATATGTCCACTTTTCTATTGCTTCTTTATCATCTCTTGGCCGAGATTTTTGAGCTAGTTAGAACCATTCTTTCATGCAAAGTAATCAACCAAAAACTCTCTCAAAAACTCCCTTGAAGACTAGCAAAAAATCATTTTTGGTTCCAACAAGAAAGGAGGTTTATCTTGCAAGTTTTGAGAACTAGCATTCAAGTGTGTTCAAGCTTGTGGTGGATCAACTATAGAGGGATTCTAACTTGATTCCTAGCCATCAAATTCGTCCATATCAACCCAAGAACAAAGGTTATAATCTTGAACTTAATCTATGCTTGTTCTTCATCTTATCTCTACATGCATGTAGCATGATCCTCTTGGAATGGAATTCGTGTTCATCTTTTAAGCTTCCGTTGCAACTTCAAGTTTTTGAAACCTATGAAATGAACATGGATATCCAACAATTTGTATCAGATCCATGGCTATATTGCATGTCTAGATAATAAGTTTATTTGGATAAACTTGGTTTTTGGAAGCCATGAATGTTCATCTTCTTGAATGCAATGTTCATGCATGGCTTCTTTGGCAACATGCAAATATATAATCTATGATTTTATGTAACCAAATTATATTTATGTTTTCATGCATTTGGTTACATAATTGTTGCCTTAGAAAAACAAAGTGTTGATTTTCTTATGATTTTATGTGATAAAATGGTGCATAAACAAGCCAAGGACCATGTGTTGCATGTTTTGTGTTTAAATTTGATTTGGTTGTAATCTATTTTTTTATTGAAATGGTTTGTAATAATAATTAGTTATTTTCTTATTTTATTCAATTTGTAATTATTAGAATAGTTGTATTTTATATTTTTTACAAAATGTAACAAGAGAAGGAGCAAGAGCAAGAACCAAGAGAAGCAACACAACGATTTTTGGCATCAAATTTCATGTTTTCCTGCTGTCCAATTTCGAACCAAATAAGGAGGGTTTTAAAAATTCATATCTTGGTGTTTTGATGCTATACTTGTTAGTAACTTTAATATCTAGTATATACATTAAGTTTTGACAAGTATAAGCATGAAAATGACCAAGAATGAAGTGAAGAAAATGCAAAAACCTCCTGTTTGGGGCTGCTATCTGTCGGATCTGTTTTGGGCATATAAAAAAATACATTGCTCATGCCATGGTGCCAAGAAAGAGTGGTTCAAGTGTCATTTGATGATATAAGAAGATTGGCAAAGTTGTAGCTCAATTGAAGATCATTTGGATGCATTTTGGTCACCTTTTGTCTTTAGGTTTGGACTTGATATTTCATGTATGGCTCACATGAAATATCAAATTAGTTGGCTTGTGTTTATGCACCCATGCATGCATGTGATGATTGAATGTTTTATTATTTTATGTTGTGGATGAAAATAAAATTTTGCATGCTAGACAACCTAGATAATTAAACATAATCATCAAGGAGTTTGTAATTTTCAAAATTGACATTTAAAACATAAGATGTAATATAATTGGTTTTATTAAAATGGGTTTTGTTACAAAACCTATAAAAGGCAAGATTTGAAAATTTGTGAAACAAATAAAATGGAGATTTTATGAATTGTTACAAACTCCAACCCTAAATAATAATGGTAATTATTTAGGATTAAAATTGGTTCTCATGTATGTGATCAAACTCAAACTTAATATTGGATATTAATTGTAATCTTGACCACAAACAAAGAATCAATAAAATGGAGATTTTATGATTAAGGAACCAATTAACAAAATAAGAGTTTAATGGTACCATGTTCATTGGATGCATGCAATCTACATGATACCATATGTTTTTCAAAAATTAGAATTGTAAAACATACAAATCCCTTTTGAAATACAAATCAATGCCGTTCCCTTAAAGACACTCATGTATCACTTGAATATCCTTGTGGGATAAAGGTTACCTAACCACTTGGAGTCTTCTTGTGATACAAGAGGTAGTTTTGCAATATTGATGGGATAAAGGACACCTAACCATTAATAGTTGTCAAAATTACACGTCCGTTTAAGTGGGATGATTTGTTTGGAAATCTTTTGTGATAAAGGTCACCTAAACATTAGAAATCCAAGGCATAGATGGGATCAAACATGCCAAACTTATAAATGTTATAATGGGATCCCATAACTCTAGAAATTATATTTGGATATAATTGGTAAACCGTTACCTACCTTGTTGATTCGAATAGGCGGGATAAAGGATACCTAACCGCTTGTTTGTATTGCAACTTGGATTCTCGACCTTAATCAATTAAAGTTTATGAAACAAGAAAGGGTATTAATTATTAAGGACTTAATATCATAAATTGCTAAATTGAACCTTGTTAAAGATTTGTAGATGGCACCAAACGCAACAAACCCGGCTCCAAACAAAACTTCACTACGGTCTCTCCTTGAAGGAGAAAAACTCAACCATACAAATGTAAGACCCGTTCCGCCGACTCGCGGCCCGGAGGAATCCGCGGCGTGGCTTTAGGAAGAATCTAGAATCACGAGGGATTTGTACGCGCGGCGCGGATCTAAAGATCCCGCGACGCGGTGCGCCTCTAAAGTGAAAAACCCTAATTCGGATTTAAACGCCTATATAAAGGGACCCAGCCTTAGGGTTCGTGTTTTTGGGAGTTTTCTGGAGCAGAGGCGTCTGGTTTCAGCAGAGACTCCTTGGTTCCAAGGTTTTTGGAGATTAGAAGAGAGAGATCCAACGCGAGAGAAGGCTTGCGACGGATCGTGGGCATCACTCCGCTTTTCAGAGGCAAGGTCAGAAGATTCAGCTTTCTGACTTTCCTTTTTATCTCGTCATGGGGTGTTACCCATTGGTTTGTAGCCTTAGATGACTTGTAATACTTAGGGTTTGGACCAAGGACATGCATGGACTTGCATGTCCGTAAGGAAGTGACCTTAGGGTAGTCTCTGATCCCAGGAAGGGTGTAGAAAGGAACCCTAGCCGATTGATGTACTGTTAAGCGCTAATAACATTTTGGAATGTTACGAGCCGCGACGCGGACTGGCTATGTCAGCGGTGCGGACTCGGCTGAACCCCCGTAATTGTGCAATGGTAGCCGCGGCGCGTAGGGCGAGAAGCCACGCCGCGGCGAGCGACTGTTTGACCCTAAGGTTTGGTTTTGACCCGGGTTTGGTGGTAAACATTGGGTCTGACCTTTAGGCAAGTCTATAGATGTTTAGTCAGTGCTTGACAAGTTGTATATGTGGGATATAGGTGTGTGGACGAGCTAGTGGAGATATTAAAGTATATCTTTACGGTTTTGAATCAGGTGAGTATCCTCACCTTACTATATGATGTTGCATGTTAGGCATCTTGTGTGTTGTTTACAGTTATATGATTTGCTCTATATCTGTGGTTATTTGTTGTTGGGCTCAGTACTGATGCGTGTCCCCTCGTAGCTGTTGTATGGCGAGTTGGACTATTGCCTTGTCCCATAGCTGTTGTATGATGGGCTGGGCCAAAACCGGGAACCCATAGCTGTTGTATGATGGGTAGAACCTTCCCGTGTCCATAGCTGTTGTATGATGGACGCCCGTAGCTGTTGTATGGCGGGTAGGGACGGGTCGTTCTCGAGGACGGGTTGTTTAATGTGTGGGCATGTATGGTAATTTGTGGAACTCACTAAGCTTTATGCTTACCCGTTGATTTTAAAACATTTTCAGGTACTTCAATTGATAAAGGGGTGAGGTCGGCGTGACGGCGGCGCATCGCACATTTATGATTTGCAGTTATATTATTAAATAACATTTATATAATTATGGGACGTATACACTCTGATAATAGTTTTGATGAACACCGCTTAAGCATGTTAATAAGATTATCTATGTTTTTACTTACATTTTTAAAGAAAATTTTTGATTGAAAATTGGGACGTTACAACAAACTTCTTGGATTGGTACCGTAGTGTGGGAATAGTTCTCAAACAAGAAAAGAAAGAATATGTTCTCAATGAACCACTTCCTGAAGAGCCCCCTGCCATTCCTAAGCCCGCACACGATGCATGGCTTAAAAAGATGGATGACTCTATTGATGCATCATGTCTAATGTTGGCAACCATGATTCCTGACCTTCAGAAGGATTTGGAGAATCATTCGGCCTATGACATGATTAATCAATTGAAGGAAATGTTCCAACAACTTGCAAGGACAGAAAGGTTCGAAACTGTTCGGGCTTTCCATGCTTGCAAGATGGAGGATGGACAGACGGTTAGCTCTTATGTGCTCAAAATGAAGAGTCACATTGATCATTTGGCACGTCTTGGAGTTGTGATGCCCGAAGAGCTAGCAACGGATATGATCCTTAACTCCTTGACAAAGTCTTTTGATCCCTTCATCATGAATTATAACATGAATGGTTTGAACAAGAAAAGAATCTGCCTAAGAAAACCACTCAAGTTCTCATGATCTAGGAAGGTGGTACAAAGAGGACTAGACCCGAACACCCCACCAACTCCAAGGGCAAGGGGAAGGCAAGGGTTGTCAAAGAAAAGGGCACGAAAGTTGTACAACCATCCCGTCCGCCCAAGAAGAAGGCAAAGTTGTACAACCATCGCGTGCTTCGAATATGGCAAAGTTGGGCATTGGAAGAGGAATTGCCCTACCTATCTTGCAGAGTTGAAGAAGAAGAAGGCCGGTGAGGGCACTTCAGGTATCTATGTGATAGACCTAGAACTTTATAATTTATCTCCTAACACATGGGTATTTGATACTGGTTGTGGAACTCACATTTGTAATATGTCGCAGGGGTTCAAAAGGAGTAGGCGACTGAAAGCAAACAAGGTAGTGCTCCGAGTTGGAAACAGAGCAAGGGTTGCGGTGGATTCAATTGGAAGTTTTGATTTATTACTACCTAGTGGCTTGTATTTGACATTGTTGAATATTTGTTATGTTCCTAGCTTGTCTAGGAATATTATTTCGGTTTCTAAGTTGAGACAATGTGGTTTTAATCTTTGCTTTATAAATAATGACATTTGTGTTTTGAAAAACAATGTATTCTATTTCGAGGCTAGGCCTTTAAATGGAATTTATGAAGTAAACCTTGATGAAAAGACTAACCATGGCTCTTTATACCACACTTTCACCAAGAGACCCAAATGTGATTTGAGTCAAATTTATCTATGGCATTGTCGACTTGGGCATATAAACAAGAAACGCATATCCCAACTTCAAAAGAGTGGACTTTTGAAGGCAAATGAGAATGACTCATTTGATATATGTGAATCTTGTTTACATGGCAAGATGACCAAAGCTCCTTTCTTGGGATCCAATGAGAGGGCAAAGGACTTGTTAGGAATCATACATACGGATGTATGTGGTCCTTTCAAGCCAATGACTAGATATGGTGAAAGATATTTCATCACCTTCACTGATGACTTAAGTCGATTTGGATATGTTTATTTGATTAAACATAAACATGAGGCATTTGAAATGTTCCAAACGTTTCAAAGTGAAGTGGAAAATCAACTCAACAAAACAATTAAAGTTCTACGTTTTGATAGAGGAGGTGAGTACTTAACTACAAACTTTATGGATCATCTTAAGACTTGTGGAATTGTTTCACAACTTACTCCACCTGGAACACCACAACATAATGGTGTATCTGAAAGGCGGAACCGAACACTATTGGATATGGTTCGATCCATGATGAGTAGAAGTACTCTACCTTTATCATTTTGGGGTTATGCTTTACAAACAGCTGCTCGTCTGCTAAACATGGCACCTACTAAGAAGGTAGATAAAATGCCTTATGAGATATGGCATGGAAGGGTTCCATCTTTATCCTATCTCAAGGTATGGGGTTGTGAAGCTTATGTTAGACAAGAAGCTTCAAACAAACTAGAACCCCGTTCAACTAAGTGTATCTTTGTAGGGTATCCGAAAGATTTTCTTGGATACTACTTCTACAATCCCATAGAGAATAAGATATTTATTTCTCGAAAAGCTGAAGACCTAGAAAACAAGTTTCTGACGGAAGAGGCTAGTGGGAGGTTTGTGGAACTTGAGGAACTTCAAGAACCACAGCCTGATACACAAGAAATTGGATCTAGCATTCAACAAGAAATTGTTGAACCTGAACCAATAGTTGATCAGGAATAAATTGTAACACAAGATGTTCGCAGATCTGGTAGGGTTCGATTTAAACCTGAAAGGTATGGTTACCTAATGATGGAAGAGGAATGTTATACGATAGATTCTGATGAACCCGTCAACTACCAGAGTGCAATGTCAGATCCTGAATCTGATAAATGGCTTGAAGCCATGAACACTGAGATGCAATCCATGCACGATAACCAAGTATGGGACTTGGTTAATCTTCCCACCAATTGTAAGACTGTTGGGAACAAGTGGGTTTTCAAGAAGAAAACCGACGTGGATGGAAATGTTCACATTTTTAAGGCTAGACTTGTCGCTAAAGGATACTCACAAACTCATGGTATTGACTATGATGAGACCTTTTCACCAGTGGCAATGATCAAGTCGATTAGGATACTTTTTGCTATAGCCGCATACTATGATTATGAGATATGGCAAATGGATGTCAAGACCGCTTTCCTTAATGGACACTTATTGGAAGATGTCTATATGGATCAACCTGAAGGTTTTGTCGATCCCAAGCATCCAAGCAAAGTGTGCAAGCTTAAAAGATCTATCTATGGATTGAAGCAAGCGTCTCGAACATGGAACATCCGCTTTGATGAAAAGATTACAAATTTTGGATTCATCAAAAATGAGGATGACTCCTGTGTTTACAAGAAAGCTAGTGGGAGCATAGTCATATTCCTAGTATTGTATGTAGATGACATACTTCTATTTGGAAATGACATCCCAACCTTGAAAGGTGTCAAAGCGTTCCTTGAGAACTGTTTCTCAATGAAGGACTTAGGAGAAGCTGCTTATGTATTAGGCATAAAGATCTATAGAGATAGATCTAAGAGACTTATTGGTCTAAGCCAAAGTGTATATATTGATAAAATCTTGAAAAGGTTCAAGATGCAAGACTCCAAAATAGGATTCTTGCCAATACCCCATGGCACCATCCTAAGTAAGTCTCAGTGCCCAAGCACTAGGACTGAACTTGAAAGGATGAAACATGTTCCATATGCTTCGGCAATTGGGTCTATCATGTATGCCATGTTACGCACTAGGCCCGACGTCTCATGTGCCTTAAGCATGACTAGTAGATATCAACAGAACCCGGGTGAAGCCCACTGGACTGCTGTAAAGAACATTCTTAAGTACTTAAGAAGAACTAAAGATATGTTCTTAGTCTATGGTGGTTTGGAAGAAAGCTTAAAAGTAAAGGGTTACACTGACGTAAGCTTCCAAACAGATAGGGACGATTCGAGATCTCAATCTGGGTATGTCTTTATTTTAAATGGAGGAGCCGTATCTTGGAAGAGTTCCAAACAAGAAGTGATTGCACAATCCACTATAGAATCAGAATATGTTGCTGCTTCGGAAGCTGCTCAAGAAGCTGTCTGGATGAGAAAGTTCTTTGAAGATCTAGGGGTTGTTCCTTCCATTCGGGACCCTATAGAAATCTTCTGTGATAATCTAGGTGCTATAGCTCAATCAAAGGAACCTAGATCGCATCAAAAGACCAAACACATTCACCGAAGGTATAACTACATAAGACATGAAGTTAAGAATGGTGAAATAAGTATTCACAAGGTTCATACAAATCAGAACTTGGCAGACCCATTCACGAAGCCTTTACCCCAAGCTAAGCATGAAAGTCACGCTAAGGGTATAGGACTTCGTTTTTCTAATGAATGGATTTGATTTGTGTTTAGTGTTTTATGAATATGAAACTATGTAAACAACAATAATTATGTAATATATGTGACGTGATGTTTCATTCATAATTATGTGTTTTAATATTAGCATGTTTAATCCTTGAATAATCTAATTATTCTAAATGTCCATAGTCGATCATAGTTATGGGAGCAATTATGAAGTAAGACTAATATGAATTGGATTGGTTGACTTTTATGGGTAAAAGTAGCAAAAGGTTGCAACCAAATTCATAGGTACTTGTCAGTGAACAAGTATTGGACTTGACCCGTTTTCAAGATCACTTCATGGATCATTATCATAAGTGATTCTTGAACAAAGGTATTATCATTGTATCCTTAGACCTGAGATACATATTTGGGACTCAAGTGTAGAGAATGCTATGCTTTGATATGGTTCACCGTTGTTCTTGAAATATAGACAACCATACAGACCATACTCATATATAGTACTAACTATATGAGGGGCGTATGTAGTCAAGACGGGATTTGTTCCTCTTATGTGTTGAGAGTTAGACATCTAAGGCGCCTGATTAAAAGTTGAATATAAAATGAGAATGATTAATATCCATGTCTCATGTTCAACATGATGTCTGAGACAAAGGGATAATTGATAGATAACCTTGTACATCAATTAGAGCCTCATGCTTTCTAAAGAACTGAATGTTGTTGAATGGCATAATGTCATGTGTTATTGGGGGCAGTGAAATGTTGCTAGACATTTACCACTGTCGATATCATTCTATGATGCAACCTTGTGCAAGTGGGAGATTGTTAGTTCTATGTGCCCAAGGATGATCATAAAATGATATTACTAATAATACATGATCCTATAGGGTCACACCAACAACAAGTTTGACACCAAATTGATCATTTGGAATGTTAAATTTGATTTAACATCAAATGATACTAAACTTGCAATTTAATTTTGTAAGCTATTATTATTTGAGGTAAATAATAATAACTACAAAGTTAAAGGTTGATTAATAATTCATATGTGATGAATTAATTAAGTATAATAATTAAATTGTTTAAGTTGTTAAATAATTTAATTGATTTATATAAGCCTTTTATTTAATTTAATTGATAAATTAAATGAAACATGTATATATAAATTTATACATGTTAATAATGCATGATTAATTGGTTTATGTATGTGATTAAATGGTTAATTGTTATTCCATTTAAACATTAGCATGAAAGTTTATTATTTATAAACTTTAATATATGTGTTTATAAATGATAAGAATGGAAAATATATATATATATATATATATATATATATATATATATATATATATATATATATATCTATATATATATATATATATATATATATATACATATACATATATATATATATATATATATATATATATATATATATATATATATATATATATATATATATATATATATATATTTGACCACATGGCTGGCCATTTTAAGCATGCAAAAGTGCATGTGGAAACTTGAGAAAAGCATGGGATATTCTCTCATTGCCCAAGACTTGACCATGTAAAAGTTACATGCTTCATTTGTTTAATATGTCCACTTTTCTCTTGCTTCTTTATCATCTCTTGGCCGAGATTTTTGAGCTAGTTAGAACCATTCTTTCATGCAAGGTAATCAGCCAAAAACTCTCTCAAAAACTCCCTTGAAGACTAGCAAAAAATCGTTTTTGGTTTCAACAAGAAAGGAGGTTTATCTTGCAAGTTTTGAGAACTAGCATTCAAGTGTGTTCAAGCTTGTGGTGGATCAACTATAGAGGGATTCTAACTTGATTCCTAGCCATCAAATTCGTCCATATCAACCCAAGAACAAAGGTTATAATCTTGAACTTAATCTATGCTTGTTCTTCATCTTATCTGTAAGACCCGTTCCGCCGAGTCGCGGCCCGGAGGAATCCGCGGCGCGGCTTTAGGAAGAATCTAGAATCGCGTAGGATTTGTACGCGCGGCGCGGTTCGAAAGAATCTGCGGCGCGGTGCACCGCAGTCATGAAAAACCCTAATTCGGATTTAAACGCCTATATAAAGGACCCCAGCCCTAGGGTTCGTGTTTTTGGGGAGTTTCTAGAGTAGAGGCATCTGGTTTCGGCAGATACTCTTTGGTCTCGAGGCTTTGAAGGTTTTGGGAGATTAGAAGAAGGAGATCCAACGCGGGAGAAGGTTTAGGACGGGTCGTGGGCATCACTCCGTCCTTCAGAAGTAAGGTAAGAAGATTTACTCTTCTGACTTTCCTTTTTTTTATCCCGTCATATGGTGTTACCAGTTGGTTTGTAGCTTTAGACGATTTGTAGCACTTAGGGTTTGAACAAAGGACATGCATGGACTTGCATGTCCATAAGAAAGTGACCTTAGGGTAGTTTCTGATCCCAGGAAGGGTGTAGAAAGGAACCCTAGCCGATTGATGTACTGTTAATCGCTGAAAAACATTTTGGAATGTTATGAGCCGCGACGCGGACTGGCTATGTCAGCGGCGCGGACTCGGCTGAAACATCGTTATTGTGCAATAGTAGCCGCGGCGCGTAGGGCGAGGAGCCACGCCTCGGCGAGCGACTGTTTGACCAGAAATTTAGTTTTGACCACGGTTTGATGGCAAATAGTGAGTCTAACCTTTAGACACGTCTGTAAGAGCCTAGTCAGTAATTGATATGTTGTATGTGTGTGGGATTTAGGTGTGTGAACGAGCTAAGTGGGGATATTTGAGAATATCTGTGCGGTTTCGAATCAGGTGAGTATCCTCACCTTACTATATGATGTTGCATGTTAGGCATCTTGTGTGTTGTTTACAGTTATATGATTTGCTCTATATCTGTGGTTATTTGTTGTTGGGCTCAGTACTGATGCGTGTCCCCTCGTAGCTGTTGTATGGCGAGTTGGACTATTGCCTTGTCCCATAGCTGTTGTATGATGGGCTGGGCCATAACCGGGAACCCATAGCTGTTGTATGATGGGTAGAACCTTCCCGTGTCCATAGCTGTTGTATGATGGACGCCCGTAGCTGTTGTATGGCGGGTAGGGTCGGGTCGTTCTCGAGGACGGGTTGTTTAATGTGTGGGCATGTATGGTAACTTGTGGACTCACTAAGCTTTAAGCTTACCCGTTGTTTTATAACATTTCAGGTATTTCAAAGGACAAAGGGAAGGGCAAGGTTTGACGGCAGCGCATCGCATTCCAAGGATTGACGTCAATGAACTATATTTAGTATTTACAAATGTTTTCGCTGTTAAATTTAAGTATTATGTTGAATAGTTTTATGTTCTGGAATAAATGTTTTATTGGAACCTTGGTAATAAATAAATTTTAAATTTTTTGGAATTGGGGTGTTACTAATTGGTATCAGAGCCTTGGTTTGAGGGATTTGGATGAACTATATTGGGAATCCAAACTCAAACTTAGGACTGAGCGATTTTTGTTAAGAAAATGTTTTTGGAAGGTTAAAGTAAAGTAAAAGAAGATGCGATGCGAACCGTCAGCCGAGCTCAAGTAAGTTTTGTGATTCCCAATTACCCATGCCAAGTTTGTGTTATGTGATAAAATTTATTGTGCTAGAATGTAAAGTTGCCTGGATAATATACTCTGTAGACTGTTTGTGCCATATATGCTGCTTTGGAATTTTATGCTACTGTCGTTAGGTTGCTTAGTGAATGCTGGTAGGTTATATGCAATTAGGGTAAGATAGCTTGAGAATTTTTGGTCTGGCCTTACTGGCTGTTCCTTGTTTGGTTGTGACTCTAGGGTAGGATCAGTTATTCAAACGTCTATCTTATTCCCGATTGTATACGGCTGTGCGTCTGTGAGGCGACTTGACGACATTAGCAGTAGTTCTCTTAGCCACGTGTGAGATGGAGAGTTAGATCAAAAGATTAGGCACCACGGTGCCTGACCGCATGAGTCATAGAAAATGGTTTAGTATGTGTGTGACATTTTGGGAGGATGATTGACGAACTTGGAACAAGGGCGAATAGGTGTGGAAGGTAATACCAGGCCAGTATTACCGAAAGCACAGGATTCATGCTTGAGTTAAGAGTAGTCAACCAAAGTCCTAGAAAGTCAGGTAGTTGGGTAGATAGGAGTGACCCGAGTATTGATATTAGAACTGTTGCGCATTTCAGAATGGCAGTCACTCGAAGCAACGGTGGACCAGATGCGGGTACCTCGAGTGGGGGAGGACCGACTGATGAAAATCTCCGTAACCTGATAGCGGAGGAGGTTTCGCGAGAAGTGTTGGCTGTGATACCTCAGTTCTTTGGTACGATTAAGGCTGAGCTATGGGCAATGCTCGAAGAACGATTGGCTACTCAGGGTACCTCACGTGCTAGCGATGCAAGTTATAAGGACTTTTCGGCTTGTTCGCCTCCGATGTTCGATGGGGGCAGGGATCCGATTGTTAGCATGCGGTGGATTTCCGCGGTGGAGGGTGCTTTCCGCACATGTTCCTGTCCTGAGAACTCCAAGGTGACGTTTGCGGCGAATCTTTTAAGAGAGGGTGCGAAAGATTGGTGGGAGATACGAACGAAAGATCTCACTCCTGCTCAGTTGGATGCCATTACATGGCCGCAGTTTAAGGAACAGTTCAAATTGGAGTATGTTCCACAGGTGGAAATGGAACGCTTGGCGCAGGAATACCAAAATCTGACCCAGACTACTGAGACGGTGACGGAAATCACCAAGAAGTTTAATGAACGGGCACTCTTCTGTCCAGAGTTTGCGGCAACCGAGCGCATGAGGATGACACGATACTTGGCGATGCTTCGCACAGACATTCGGGAATTTGTGTCTGCTGCTAGGCACCAAACTCTTACTGATATGATAGCGGCCGCTCGGGCCCGAGAGTTGGAGCTGGAAACCCAACAAAAGCAGAAGTGTCCGGCGCCTACTCAAACTCAACAGGTGTCGAAGAAATTTCGAGGGACAGATCAGGGAAAGCAAGGGCAAAGGAGCCAGGGTAAGTGTGGTAAATGTGGAAGGAATCATGAGGGGCGTTGCTGGGTGTTAATATGCCATAAGTGTGGAAAGGAGGGCCACTATGCTAAAGATTGTCGGCAAGAGGTCAAGATTTGCTTTAATTGTAATCAGGTAGGCCACTTCAAGGCCCAATGTCCCCGTCTGACTCAGGGAGTGGTTCAGAATCCGGCACCCACTACACTCCGGATTACCGATGGTAGGCAGGGGAAAGGGGAAGCCCCTAAGACCAAGGGTCGAGCATTCGTCATGACCGCCGAGGAGGCACAGGATGCGCCCGACGTCGTCACGGGTACTCTTTCTTTACTTGCCTCGTGTTGTGGTGTGTGTAAATAATATGTCTATTATGCTTTGATTAGGAACATTCTTAGTCAACTCTACGCCTACCTTTGCACTATTTGATTCGGGTGCTAGTCATTCTTTTGTGTCTGCCGCATTGGGGAAGAGTTTCAGAATTGCTTTAGGAACTCTTCATCGGCCGTTAGAAGTAGAAATTGCGGATGATAAAACCGTGCAAGCGACTAGTGTTTATCGGGGATGCGAGGTAGTGATTCAAGTAATAAAGTTTTCGATCGATCTCATCCCTATACCGTTGAGTGACTCTCGAGTCATCACCGGTATGGATTGGATGGGTCAGCATGAATCATGGATCGATTGTAGGAACAAGCGAGTGTGGATTCAAACCCCAAGTGGGGGAGAGCTGGTTATGCAGGGCGAGAGAAAGAATCGAGGTGCAGTTTTCTGTTCAGCTGCTAGAGCACGTAGACATTTTCAACATGGAGGTTCGGGATTTGTGGCTTATATTGTAGACACACGAGAAAAGAAGCCACAGCAGAAAGCAGGTGATATACCAGTAGTTCGGGATTTTCCTGATGTTTTTCCCGAGGACCTGCCTGGTGTACCGCCAGAGAGACAGGTGGAATTTAAGATTGACTTAACTCCCGGTGCAGCTCCGATAGCTAAAGCACCGTATCGTCTTGCGCCTCCGGAGATGCTGGAGTTGTCTATTCAACTTCGGGAATTATTAGATAAAGGATTTATTCGACCCAGTTGCTCGCCGTGGGGAGCGCCTATTTTGTTTGTTAAGAAGAAGGATGGATCCAATAGGATGTGCATAGATTATCGCGAGCTGAATAAGCTTACGGTGAAGAATCGATATCCATTGCCTCGCATCGACAACTTATTCGATCAATTGCAGGGCGCTTCGTGGTTTTCGAAAATTGATTTGAGGTCAGGATATCATCAAATGCAGGTTCGGGAGGAAGACATCCCGAAGACGGCTTTTCAGACGAGGTACGGCCACTTCGAGTTTGTAGTGATGCCGTTTGGACTGACCAATGCCCCTGCAGCTTTTATGGACTTAATGAATCGGGTGTGTCGACCGATGTTGGATCGGTCGGTTATAGTTTTCATTGACGACATCTTAGTCTACTCTCGGAGCAAGGAGCAACATGAACAACATTTAAAGGAAGTATTAGAAACCTTAAGGAAGGAGAAGCTTTATGCAAAATTATCCAAGTGTGACTTTTGGCTATGGGAGGTTCAGTTTTTGGGTCACATTGTAAATGAGCAAGGAATCATGGTTGACCCGGCTAAGGTGGAGGCCGTAATGCGGTGGGAGGTTCCGAAGACTCCCTCGGAGATTAGAAGTTTCTTGGGTCTGGCTGGTTATTATCGTCGTTTCATCCAAGACTTCTCAAAGGTTGCAGTACCTTTGACCCGGCTAACTAAGAAAAATGCTGCTTTTCGGTGGGGTGAGGAGCAGCAGCAAGCTTTTGAGACTTTGCAGCGGAAATTGTATGAAGCTCCGGTTTTGACTTTGCCTGAGGGCATGGAGGATATGGTAGTTTATTGCGATGCATCAATCTCGGGATTGGGGGCAGTCTTGATGCAACGAGGCAGGGTGATTGCTTACGCCTCGCGACAGTTGAAGCCCCATGAAACTAACTACCCTACTCATGATTTGGAATTGGGAGTGGTGGTCTTCGCTCTCAAGATTTGGAGACACTATTTGTATGGAGTGAAGTGCACCATTTTCACGGACCACAAGAGTTTGAAGTACCTGATGGACCAGGCAAACCTCAATATGAGACAGAGAAGATGGTTGGATGTATTAAAAGACTATGATTGTGAGATACACTACCACCCTGGAAAGGCCAATGTGGTAGCGGATGCATTAAGTCGTAAGGCTTCGAGTGCACCCCTTCGGGGCGTTTGTCTAAGGATGACAATTGTGACACCACTGCTTGAGCTGATTAGGAAAGCCCAGGTAGAAGCAAGCAAGAGCGAGAATCAGAAAAGTGAGAGGATTGTGGGTCAGTTGGCAGCTATGGTCAAGGATAGTAGGGATTTGTTAACTTGCCATGAGAGAATTTGGGTACCGAAGCTGGGCGGGGTTCGTCAAATCCTATTGAAGGAGACACATAAATCCAGGTTCTCCATCCACCCTGGAGCAACTAAAATGTATAGGGATCTGCGCGAATATTATTGGTGGCCAGGCATGAAGAGGGAAGTAGCTTGGTTTGTCGAAAGATGCATGACCTGTCGTAAGGTCAAGGCCGAGCACCAACGGCCTCATGGTAAGTTGCAGCCTCTTGAGATTCCAGAATGGAAATGGGAGCATATCACAATGGATTTCATCACGAAGTTGCCAAGAACCCCTCGACATATGGACACTATTTGGGTTATCGTGGATAGGTTGACTAAAAGTGCTCATTTCCTCCCCATCCAAGAGACTTACTCTGCAAAGGAATTGGCTAAGGTCTACACAGATGAGATTATCTCTCGGCATGGTATACCGGTCTCGGTGATATCCGACCGGGATGTCCGATTTACGTCTAGGTTTTGGAAGAAGTTTCATAAGGAACTAGGCACTCGCCTTCATTTCAGCACAGCATATCATCCTCAGACGGATGGGCAGAGTGAAAGGACGATTCAAACGCTGGAGGATATGCTTAGGGCATGTGTTATCGATTTTGGCGGGAGTTGGGATTCCCACCTCCCTTTAGCTGAGTTTTCTTACAATAACAGTTATCACGCGAGCATTGGCAGGGCTCCCTTTGAAATGTTGTATGGAAGAAAATGTCGGACACCTATTTGCTGGGGCGAGGTTGGCCAGCAGGTTTTGGGTAGTACTGAGGTGGTGCTCAAGACAACAGAGTTAATTCAGAAGGTTCGGGAGAGATTGTTAACCGCTCAAAGTCGACAGAAAAGTTATGCGGATAGGCGACGGTCCGATCTCGAGTTTCAAATTGGGGATTATGTTCTTCTTAAGGTGTCACCCTGGAAGGGAGTTATTCATTTTAGGAAGCGAGGAAAGCTTGGCCCTAGGTACATTGGACCATATCGAATTGTCGCTCGTGTAGGTAAGGTAGCTTATCGGTTGGAGCTGCCCGAGCAGCTTAGTCAGATTCACGACACGTTTCACGTTTCGCAGCTTAGGAAGTGCATTATGGAGGAATCTACAATAGTACCTTTGGAGGATATTCAATTAGATGAACGCCTAAATTATGTGGAGCGACCAATTGCCATCATTGAAAGGAAGATAAAGGCTTTACAAAATAAAACAATAGGATTAGTTAAGGTTCAGTGGCAGCATCGAAAAGGGTCCGAATGGACTTAGGAACCGGAGGAGGAAATGCGGAGGCATTATCCAGAATTATTTATCGGCACGGATTTCGGGGACGAAATCCAGTTAAGTGGGGGAGAATTCTAAGACCCGTTCTGCCGAGTCGCGGCCCGGAGGAATCCGCGGCGCGACTTTAGGAAGAATCTAGAATCGCGTAGGATTTGTACGCGCGGCGCGGTTCGAAAGAATCCGCGGCGCGATGCGCCGCAGTCATGAAAAACCCTAATTCGGATTTAAACGCCTATATAAAGGACCCCAGCCCTAGGGTTCGTGTTTTTGGGGAGTTTCTAGAGTAGAGGCGTCTGGTTTCGGCAGATACTCTTTGGTCTCGAGACTTTGAAGGTTTTGGGAGATTAGAAGAAGGAGATCCAACGCGGGAGAAGGTTTAGGACGGGTCGTGGGCATCACTCCGTCCTTCAGAAGTAAGGTAAGAAGATTTACTCTTCTGACTTTCCTTTTTTTATCCCGTCATATGGTGTTACCAGTTGGTTTGTAGCTTTAGACGATTTGTAGCACTTAGGGTTTGAACCAAGGACATGCATGGACTTACATGTCCACAAGAAAGTGACCTTAGGGTAGTTTCTGATCCCAGGAAGGGTGTAGAAAGGAACCCTAGCCGATTGATGTACTGTTAATCGCTGAAAAACATTTTGGAATGTTACGAGCCGCGACGCGGACTGGCTATGTCAGCGGCGCGGACTCGGCTGAAACCCCGTTATTGTGCAATAGTAGCCGCGGCGCGTAGGGCGAGGAGCCACGCCGCGGCGAGCGACTGTTTGACCAGAAATTTAGTTTTGACCACGGTTTGATGGCAAATATGTGAGTCTAACCTTTAGACAGGTCTGTAAGAGCCTAGTCAGTAATTGATATGTTGTATGTGTGTGGGATTTAGGTGTGTGGACGAGCTAAGTGGGGATATTTGAGAATATCTGTGCGGTTTCGAATCAGGTGAGTATCCTCACCTTACTATATGATGTTGCATGTTAGGCATCTTGTGTGTTGTTTACAGTTATATGATTTGCTCTATATATGTGGTTATTTGTTGTTGGGCTCAGTACTGATGCGTGTCCCCTCGTAGCTGTTGTATGGCGAGTTGCACTATTGCCTTGTCCCATAGATGTTGTATGATGGGCTGGGCCATAACCGGGAACCCATAGCTGTTGTATGATGGGTAGAACCTTCCCGTGTCAAGAGCTGTTGTATGATGGACGCCCGTAGCTGTTGTATGGCGGGTAGGGTCGGGTCGTTCTCGAGGACGGGTTGTTTAATGTGTGGGCATGTATGGTAACTTGTGGACTCACTAAGCTTTAAGCTTACCCGTTGTTTTATAACATTTCAGGTATTTCAAAGGACAAAGAGAAGGGCAAGGTTTGACGGCAGCGCATCGCATTCCAAGGATTGACGTCAATGAACTATATTTAGTATTTACAAATGTTTCCGCTGTTAAATTTAAGTATTATGTTGAATAGTTTTATGTTCTGGAATAAATGTTTTATTGGAACCTTGGTAATAAATAAATTTTAAAAATTTTGGAATTGGGGTGTTACATTATCTCTACATGCATGTAGCATGATCCTCTTGGAATGGAATTCGTGTTCATCTTTTAAGCTTCCGTTGCAACTTCAAGTTTTTGAAACCTATGAAATGAACATGGATATCCAACATCTATATGCCCAAGGATGATCATAAAATGATATTACTAATAATACATGATCCTATAGGGTCACACCAATAACAAGTTTGACACCAATTGATCATTTGGAATGTTAAATTTGATTTAACATCAGATGATACTAAACTTGCAATTTAATCTTGTAAGTTATTATTATTTGTTATAAATAATAATAACTCCAAAATTAAAGGTTGATTACTAATTCATATGTGATGAATTAACCAAGTGTAACAATTAAATTGTTTAAGTTGTTAGATGATTTAATTGAATTATAAGTAAACCTTTTTAATTTAATTTAATTGGTAAATTAAATAAAATATGCACATTGTAATATATGTAGACATATATATTCACTACATTAATATTGCATGTTCAATTGGTTTATTTATACAAATTTATGGGTTAAATGTTATCCCATTAAAGAAATATAAAGATGTATTATTTATAAGCTTTTATTGTATAAGTTTTATAAATAATAAAAGCCCAAAATTATTCTCCTTTTGACTTAAAATGGCCGGCCATCATAAGTGAGACATGGCATGGTTGGAAGTCTTAAAAGTGGTGTAAGATTCTTTATGTCTTCTAGGTTTGACCATAGGAAACATAAATGGTCTTTCTTTTAAGCATAAGGCTATTCTTTTCTTCTTTTTTCCTATGAGTGTGGCCGGCCAAAAACAAGAGTGAGGGAGATCATCTTCATACTCAAAATCAACCAAGAACTTCTCCTTCTTGCATGCCAAAATCGTTTGAAGCATCAAGGCTTAAAGGTGTTCATTTTGCAAGTTGTGGAACTAGCATTCAAGTGTGTTCAAGCTTGTGGTGGATCAACTATAGAGGGAGTCTATTTTGGTTCCTAGCCATATACAATTCGTCCAAATAAACTCCAAGAACAAAGGTTATGATCTTGAACTTTAACTATGTTTGTTTTTCATTTTATCTCTACATGCATGTAGCATGATCGTCTTGAAATGGAATTCGTGTTCATCTTTTAAGCTTCCGTTGAAACTTCAAGTTTTTGAAACTCATAACATGAACATGGATATCCAACAATTGGTATCAGAGCCAGGTTATATTGCATGTTTAGATAATGAGTTTATTTGGATAAACTTGGTTTTTGGAAGCCATGAATGTTCATCTTCTTGAATGCAATGTTCATGCATGGCTTCTTTGGCAACATGCAAGTATAAATTCTATGATTTTATGTAACCAACTAAATATTATGTTTGCATGCATTTGGTTACATAATTGTTGCCTTCGAAAAACAAAGTGTTGATTTTCTTATGATTTTATGTGATAAAATGGTGTATAAACAAGCCAAGGACCATATGACGCATGTTTTGTGTTTAAATTCGATATGGTTGTAATCTATTCTTTTATTCAAATGGTTTGTAATAATAATTAGTTATTTCCTCCCTTTTATTCATTTTGTAAGTATTAGAATAGTTGTATTTTATATTTTTTACAAAATGTAACAAGAGAAGGAAATAAAGGCCAAGAGAATATTACACCCAACAGCAACATTTCTTGCATAGCTGTTGTTACATTTCGGACCTGTTAAGGAGGATTAAGAAAATTTATATCTTGGTATTTTGATGATATACTTGTTAGTAACTTTAATATCTAATATATACATTAAGTTTTGACAAGTATAAGCATGAATATGACCAAGAATGAAGTGAAGAAAGCAACAAAAACACATAAGAAATTCACAAGTCATGCCATGGTGTCAAGAAATGGTGGTTCAAGTGTCATTTGATGATATAAGAATCTTGGCAAGAATGTAGCCAAATCGAAGATCATTTGGTTGAGTTTTTGTCACACTTTTGTCCCTAGGTTTGGACTCGATATTTCATGTATGGCTCACATGAAATATCAAATTAGTTGGCTTGTGTTTATGCACCCATGCATGCATGTGATGATTGAATGTTTTATTATTTCATGTTGTGGATGAAAATAAGATTTTGCATGCTTAACAACCTAGATAATTAAACATAATCATCAAGGAGTTTGTAATTTTCAAATACACATTTAAAACATAAGATATGATATAATTGGTTTTATTAAAATGGTTTTTGTTATAAAAATATATAGAAGTAAAGATTTGAAAATTAATGAAATAAAATGGAGATTTTATGAATTCTTACAAACTCCAACCCTAAGTAATAAATGGTAATTGTTTAGGATTAAAATTGGTTCTAATGTATGTGATCAAACTCAAACTTAATATTAGATATTAGTTGTAATCTTGACCACAAACAAAGAATTAATAAAATGGAGATTTTATACTTAAAGGAACCAATTAACAAAAATAAGATTTTAATGGTACCATGTTCATTGGATGCATGCAATCTACATGATACCATATGTTTTTCAAAATTAGAATTGTAAAACATACAAATCCCTTTCTAAATACAAATCGATGTCGTCCCTCTTAAAGACACTCATGTATCACTTGAATATCCTGGTGGGATAAAGGTCACCTAACCACTTGGAGTTTTCTTGTGATACAAGAGGTAGCTTTGCAATATGGATGGGATAAAGGATACCTAACCATTGATAGTTGTCAAAACTACACGTCCATTTAAGTGGGATGATTTGTTTGGAAATCTTTTGTGATAAAAGTCACCTAAGCATTAGAAATCCAAGGCATAGATGGAATCAAACATGCCAAACTTATAAATGTTATAATGGGATCCCATACCTCTAGAAATTATATTTGGATATAATTGGTAAACCGTTACCTACCTTATTGATTCGAATAGGCGGGATAAAGGATACCTAACCGCTTGTTAATATTGCAACTTGGATTCTAGACCTTAATCAATTAAAGTTTATGAAACAAGAAAGGGTATTAATTATTAAGGACTTAATATCATAAATTGCTAAATTGAACATTGTTAAAATTTTGTAGATGGCACCAAACGCAACAAACCCAGCTCCAAACAAAACTTCACTACGGTCTCTCCTTGAGGGAGAAAAACTCAACCACACCAACTTCTTGGATTGGTACCATAGTGTGAGAATAGTTCTCAAACAGGAAAAGAAAGAATATGTTCTCAACGAAACACTTCCTGAAGAGCCCCTATCACTCCTAAGCCTCCACACGATGCATGGCTTAAAAAGATGGATGATTCCATTGATGCATCATGTCTCATGTTGGCCACCATGATTCCTGACCTTCAGAAGGACTTAGAGAATCATTCAGCCTATGACTGATAAATCAATTGAAGGAAATGTTCCAACAACTTGCAAGAACGGAAAGGTTATAAACTGTTCGGGCCTTCCATGCTTGTAAGATGGAGGATGGACAGACGGTCAGCTCTTATGTGCTCAAAATGAAGAGTCACATTGATCATTTGGCACGTCTTGGAGTTGTGATGCCTGAAGAGCTTGCAACAGACATGATCCTTAACTCCTTGACAAAGTCTTTTGATCCCTTTGTCATGAACTATAACATGAATGGTTTAAACAAGACTATCCCGGAATTGCATGGGATGCTAATTATCGCGGAGAAGAATCTGCCTAAGAAAACCACTCAAGTTCTCATGATTAAGGAAGGTGGTACAAAGAGGACTAGACCTGATCACCCCATAAACTCCAAGGGTAAAGGAAAGGCAAAGGTTGTCAAAGGAAAGGGCAAGAAAGTTGTCCAACCATCCCGACCACCCAAGAAGAAAGCAAAGGTAGCCAAAGAAGACGCGTGCTTCGAATGTGGCAAAGTTGGGCATTGGAAAAGAAACTGCCCTACTTATCTTGTAGAGTTGAAGAAGAAGAAGGCCGGGGAGGGCACTTCAGCTATCTATGTGATAGATCTAGAGCTTTATAATTTATCTCCTAACACTTGGGTATTTGATACTGGTTGTGGAACTCACATTTGTAATATGTTGCAGGGGTTCAAAAAGAGTAGGCGACTGAAGGCGAACGAGGTAGTACTCCGTGTTGGAAACAGTGCAAGGGTTGCGGTGGATTCAATAGGAAGTTTTGATTTATTACTACCAAGTGGCTTGTATTTGACATTATTGAATGTTTATTATGTTCCTAGCTTGACTAGGAATATTATATCGGTTGCTAAGTTGAGACAATGTGGTTTTAATCTTTGTTTTGTGAATGATGACATTTGTGTTTCTAAAAACAATGTATTCTATTTCGAGGCTAGGCCTTTGAATGGAATTTATGAAGTAAACCTTGATTGTAATACTAACCATAGCTCTATATACCACACCTTCACCAAGAAACCCAAATGTGATTTGAGTCAAACCTATCTATGGCATTCTCGCCTTGGGCATATAAACAAGAAACGCATATCCCAACTTTAAAAGAGTGGACTTTTGAAGGCAAATGAGAATGACTCATTTGATATATGTGAATCTTGTTTACATGGCAAGATGACTAAAGCACCTTTCTCGGGAACCAATGAGAGGGGAAAGGACTTGTTAGGAATCATACATACAGATGTATGTGGTCCTTTCAAGCCAATGTCTAGGTATGGTGAAAGATATTTCATAACCTTCACTGACGACTTTAGTCGTTTTGGATATGTTTATTTAATTAAACATAAACATGAGGCGTTTGAAATGTTCAAAACGTTTCAAAGTGAAGTGGAAAATCAACTCAACAAAACAATTAAAGTTCTTCGTTCTGATAGAGGAGGTGAGTACTTGAGTACAAACTTTATGGATCATCTTAAGACTTGTGGAATTGTTTCACAACTTACTCCACCTGGAACACCACAACATAATGGTGTATCTGAGAGACGGAACCGAACACTATTGGATATGGTTCGATCCATGATGAGTAGAAGTACTCTACCTTTATCATTTTGGGGTTATGCTTTACAAACAGCCGCTCGTCTCCTAAACATGGCACCTACTAAGAAAGTAGATAAAACACCTTATGAGATATGGCATGGAAAGGTTCCATCTTTATCCTATCTCAAGGTATGGGGTTGTGAAGCTTATGTTAGACAAGAAGCTTCAAACAAACTAGAACCTTGTTCAACTAAGTGTATCTTTGTAGGGTATCCGAAAGATTGTCTGGGATACTACTTCTACAATCCCATAGAGAATAAGATATTTATTTCTTGAAAAGCTGAATTCGTAGAAAACAAGTTTCTAACGGAAGAGGCTAGTGGGAGGTTTGTGGAATTTGAGGAACTTTAGGAACCACAGCCTGATACACAAGAAATTGGATCCAGCATTCAACAAGAAATTGTTGAACCTTAACAAACAGTTGATCAGGAACAAATTGTAACACAAGATGTTCGTAGATCTGGTAGGGTTCGATTTGAACCTGAAAGGTATGGTTACCTAATGATGGAAGAGGAATCTTATACGATAGATTCTGATGAACCCGTCAACTACCAGAGTGCGATGTCAGATCCTGAGTCTGACAAATGGCTAGAAGCCATGAACACAGAGATGCAATCCATGCACGATAACCAAGTATGGGACTTGGTTAATCTTCCCACCAATTGCAAGACCGTTGGGAACAAGTGGGTTTTCAAGAAGAAAAACCGACGTGGATGGAAATGTTCACACTTTTAAGGCAAGACTTGTCGCTAAAGGATACTCACAAACTCATGGTATTAACTATGATGAGACCTTTTCACCAGTGGCAATGATCAAGTCGATTAGGATACTTTTTGCCATAGCCGCATACTATGATTATGAGATATGGCAAATGGATGTCAAGACCGCTTTCCTTAATGGACACTTATTGGAAGATGTCTATATGGATCAACCTGAAGGTTTTGTCGATCCCAAGCATCCAAGCAAGGTGTGCAATCTTAAAAGATCTATGTAACGCCCCAGATTTTCAAGTCAAATTTTTTTCTTTTTGAAAACCAAATATTGATTTATAAATGGATATTTTACAAATAGAGAAATCAGCCATAGTATTGATTTTAGCAAATACATATAGAAACTCATGTCTTTTATTCTTCACATAAATTATTTATAAAGTAGCGGAAGTCTTGGAAATAGTGGAATGCGGTGCGTCAGGTTGGAGCCTTCCCTCTGTCTCTGCCATTATCTGAAAATGTTAAATATCAACGGGGTAAGCACAGAGCTTAGTGAGTTCCTCAAAATACCATACGATCCATCACATAACATACAACACATAATAACCATTCATATGTCTGTGAGACTCGCGGGCTATCCCTGTTCCGCCTGAAGACTCACGGGCAGTTCCCGTTCCGTCTTATCGCTCGCAGGCTTTTCCCGTTCCGTCTAATGACTCGCAGGCTATTCCCGTTCCGCCTATTGGCTCGCGGGCTATCCCGTTCCGTCCACAAACAATCATTATCATAGCAATAATTCATACAATTATCATAACAGGTAAGATCACCTTAGTCTAACATATCTTCCTTCCTACGCATGCAATATCACCTATAGTATAGTGACAAGACTCACCTGATTATAGTTGGCTATATCGTTTATATTTCTCGGATTTGTATTTCCTTCAACTTTAACTGTTAACATAATAAGAAATCTATCATTTCTTAATCCTTAACTATATTGTAGTCGCATCATTAAACCCTTCAGTAATTCCAATATAATACTCCATGATTTATCAAGTAAAGAACAGCCAGGTAGAAGATTAGATGGGGTGGCAGGATCCTTTCAGCATTTTAGCCTTTCGGAAAATCCAACAACCATATCCCAAGTAATCGGCCTAGTCACCGTCCTCGTAAGTAAATCAATCGGTATTATTTTCGGAATTACGAATTGTTATAATAACGACATTTTAAGGTTTTTTGTTTACTATTGTTAGAAATGAGTATAATATAACATATGTTATACTTATTAAATATTCTACTTATTAACACAAAAACTATTTTACAATACCTAATTAAGCTATAGAAAAGTTTGTAGTTACCTTATGACCAGTCGTCGGAACCTATAACTTCTTCGCTAGGCTTTTGAGCTTCCTTCCGCTCACTTCTTACACTCTAGTGCTTAGAAACCTCTATATATTGGATTGAGATTTGTTGGTGTGGTTTATGAGATGTTTTGGGGGGTATTTATACTTGAATTCTTGAATAAAAAATGGCATGACACTTTTGACAAAAGATTTTAATAATATAATTTTGTTGAAATTAAAGGCCTTCTAGAATCAGTCTGTTCAAGACTGGTTTAGCCGATCTTAAACCCATTAAATTCACGTTTTTATTTGATATTCAGAATATTCATCTCAATACCTTTCCAGGGATGTATGGTATGTATTTATACGATTTTTCTATGATTTATTATGATTTTTTGAAAACAGACTATCTAATCTGTCAATTTCGAACTACTTAGTGAAGATTGCATTTTTAACCATATATAATGCCACTTTCAAGCTTACAACTATTTTTAAGAATTGTACTAGACTCAATTTGTAAACTTTGTGCACTAGTTTGAGGTCCAAACAATGTTCCTATAATTAATTATGATTTTTCTAAAAACATCACAAAATGCTGATTTTCATATGAAATTGTAACTAAAGTTTTTCTTAGCTTTTTAACTACCAAAAATCATAGAATTCACAACAATTATAACTAAATGCAATAAATGGAATACAGGTCTTACAATCTATATATGGATTGAAGCAAGCGTCTCGAACATGGAACATCCGCTTTGATGAAAAGATTACAAATTTTGGATTCATTAAAAATGAGGATGACTCCTGTGTTTACAAGAAAGCTAGTGGGAGCATAGTCATATTCCTAGTATTGTATGTAGATGACATACTTCTATTTGGAAGTGACATCCCAACCTTAAAAGGTGTCAAAACGTTTCTTGAGAACTGTTTCTCAATGAAGGACTTAGGAGAAGCTGCTTATGTATTAGGCATAAAGATCTATAGAGATAGATCTAAGAGACTTATTGGTCTAAGCCAAAATGTATACATTGATAAAATCTTGAAAAGGTTCAAGATGCAAGACTCCAAAAGAGGATTCTGGCCAATACCGCATGGCACCATCCTAAGTAAGTCTCGGTGCCCATGCACTAGAATTGAACTTGAAAGGATGAAACATGTCCCATATGCTTCGGCAATTGGGTCCATCATGTATGCCATGTTATGCACTAGGCCCGACGTCTCATGTGCCTTAAGCATGACTAGTAGGTATCAACAGAACCCGGGTGAAGCCCACTGGACTGCTGTAAAGAACATTCTTAAGTACTTGAGAAGAACTAAAGACATGTTCTTAGTTTACGGTGGTTTGGAAGAAAGCCTAAAGGTAAAGGGTTACACTGACGCAAGCTTCCAAACAAATAGGGACGATTCGAGATCTCAATCTGGGTATGTTTTTATTCTAAATGGAGGAGTCATGTCTTGGAAGTGTTCCAAACAAGAAGTGATTGCACAATCCACTACAGAATCAGAATACGTTGCTGCTTCGGAAGCTGCTCAAGAAGCTGTCTGGATGAGAAAGTTCATTGAAGATCTAGGGGTTATTCCTTCCATTCGGGACCCTATAGAAATCTTCTGTGACAATCTAGGTGCTATAGCTCAAGCAAAGGAACCTAGATCGCATCAAAAGACCAAACACATTCACCGAAGGTATAACTACATAAGACATGAAGTTAAGAATGGTGAAATAAGCATTCACAAGGTTCATACATATCAGAATTTGGCAGACCCATTCACGAAGCCTTTACCCCAAGCTAAGCATGAAAGTCACGCTAAGGGTATAGGACTTTGTTTTTCTAATGAATGGATTTGATTTGTGTTTAGTGTTTTATGAATATGAAACTATGTAAACAAAAATTATTAGGTAATATATGTGACGTGATGTTTCATTCATAATTTTGTGTTTTAATATTAGCATGTTTAATCCTTGAATAATCTAATTATTCTAAATGTCCATAGTCAATCATAGTTGTGGGAGCAATTATGAAGTAAGACTAATATGAATTGGATTGGTTGACTTTTATGGGTAAAAGTAGCAAAAGGTTGCAACCAAATTCATAGGTACTTGTCAGTGAACAAGTATTGGACTTGACCCGCTTCTAGATCACTCAATGGATCATCGTCATAAGTGATTCTTGAATAAAGGTATTATCATTGTATCCTTAGACCTGAGATACATATTTGGGACTCAAGTGTAGAGAGTGTTGTGCTTTGATATGGTTCATTGTTATTCTTGAAATATAGACAACCATACAGACCATACTCATGTATAGTACTAACTATATGAGGGGCGTATGTAGTCAAGACGAGATTTGTTCCTCTTATGTGTTGAGAGTTAGATATCTAAGGTGCCTGATTAAAAGTTGAATATAAAATGAGAATGATTAAGATCCATGTCTCATGTTCAACATGATGTCTGTGACAAAGGGAAAATTAATAGATAACCTTGTACATCAATTAGAGCCTCGTGGTTTCTGAAGAATTGGATGTTGTAGAATGGCATTAAGTCATGTGTTATTAGGGACAATGAAGTGTTGCTAGATGTCTATCACTGTCGATGTCATTCTATGATACAACCTTGTGGAAGTGGGAGATTGTTAGTTCTATATGCCCAAGGATGATCATAAAAAGATATTACTAATAATACATGATCATATAGGGTCACACCAATAACAAGTTTGACACGAATTGATCATTTGGAATGTTAAATTTGATTTAACATCAAATGATACTAAACTTGCAATTTAATCTTGTAAGTTATTATTATTTGTTATAAATAATAATAACTCCAAAATTAAAGGTTGATTACTAATTCATATGTGATGAATTAACCAAGTGTAACAATTAAATTGTTTAAGTTGTTAGATGATTTAATTGAATTATAAGTAAACCTTTTTTATTTAATTTAATTTGTAAATTAAATAAAATATGCACATTGTAATATATGTAGACATATATATTTACTACATTAATATTGCATGTTCAATTGGTTTATTTATACAAATTTATGGGTTAAATGTTATCCCATTAAAGAAATATGAAGATGTATTATTTATAAGCTTTTATTGTATAAGTTTTATAAATAATAAAAGCCCAAATTATTCTCCTTTTGACTTAAAATGGCCGGCCATCATAAGTGAGACATGGCATGGTTGGAAGTCTTAAAAGTGGTGTAAGATTCTTTATGTCTTCTAGGTTTGACCATATGAAACATAAATGGTCTTTCTTTTAAGCATAAGGCTATTCTTTTCTTCTTTTTTCCTATGAGTGTGGCCGGCCAAAAACAAGAGTGAGGGAGTTCATCTTCATACTCAAAATCAACCAAGAACTTCTCCTTCTTGCATGCCAAAATCGTTTGAAGCATCAAGGCTTAAAGGTGTTCATTTTGCAAGTTGTGGAACTAGCATTCAAGTGTGTTCAAGCTTGTGGTGGATCAACTATAGATGGAGTCTATTTTGGTTCCTAACCATATACAAGTCGTCCAAATAAACTCCAAGAACAAAGGTTATGATCTTGAACTTTAACTATGTTTGTTTTTCATTTTATCTCTACATTCATGTAGCATGATCCTCTTGAAATGGAATTCGTGTTCATCTTTTAAGCTTCTGTTGCAACTTCAAGTTTTTGAAACTCATAACATGAACATGGATATCCAACACGTAACCCATCATAACCCTTCAGAACGGTCCTTAACCGATTACAACCCTTCGTAATTGACCATAACCTATCACAACCCTTCATAATGGTCAATTACCCGTCATAATCCTACATAAAGATCCATAACCCATCACAACCTTCATAATATTTCATAACCTAGACAACCCTTCATAATGGTCCATAACCTATCACAACACTTTTTAATGGTCCATAGTCCATCACAACCCATGATAATTAACAATAACCTATCACAACCCTTCATAACCCATGATAATAAACAATAACCCATGATAATTAACAATAAACTAGCACAATCCTTTCAATTGTCCATAACCCATCATAACCCTTCATAATTGATCATAACCCATCACAACCCTTCATATGGTCCATAACCCAACACAACCCTTTCTATGGGCCATAACCCATCACAACCCTTCATTTAACCATAACCCATCACAACCCTTTTTAATGGTCCATAACCCATCGTAGCCCTGCATAATGGTGCATAAACATAACAACCCTTCATAATGGTCAATAACCCATACAAACCTACATAATGGTCCATAACCCATCACAACCCTTCATAATTGACCATAACCTGTCATAACCCTTCATAATGGTCCATGACCCATCACAACCCTTCATAATTAACCATAACCTATCACAACCCTTCATAATGGTCCATAACCCTTCACAACCCTTCATAATGATCCAAAACCCAGCACAACCCTTTCTATGGTCCATAATCCATCACAACCCTTCTGAATTATCCATAACCTATCACAGACCTTCATAATGGTCAATAACCCATCATTATCCATCATAATGTTCCATAACCCATCAAAACCTTCATAATAGTCCATAACCTATACAACCTTTCATAATCGTCCATAACCCATCATAACCTATTCTAATGGTCCATAACCCATCACAACCCTTGATAATTGACCATAACATATCACAACCCTTGATAACGTCCATAAGTCAGCACAACCCTTTTAATGGTCCATAACAGATCACAACCCTTGATAATTGACCATAACCCGTCACAACCCTTCCTATGGTCCATAACCCATCACAACCCTTTCAATGGACTATAACCCATTGCATTCCTACATAATGCTCCATAACCATCACAACCCTTCACAATGGTCCAACCCATACAAACCTTCATTATAGTCCATAACCCATCACAACCCTTCATAATTGACGATAACCCATGACAACCCTTTGTAATGGTCCGTATCCCATCACAACCCTTCATAATGGTCCATAACTCATCACAACCTTCATGATGGTCCATATCCCATCACAACCCTTTATAATGGTCCATAACACATCACAACCCTTCATAACTGAGCATAACCAATCACAACCCTTCATAATGGTCCATAACCCAGCACAAGCCTTTCTATAATCCATAACCCATAACAACCCTTCATAATTGACCATAACTAACCATCACCCTGATGGCCTAGTGGATAAGGCTTAGGACTCTTTCTCTTCCCCATAAAGAGGTTCCAAGTTCTAATCCCACTCCCTCCCTTTCCCCATAGGGAGTGTTAGGTTTCAATCAGGGGATGGCCACTGGCCACCTCTCTACCCCCGTAGGTGATTGACCCGGACCACCCTGCTGCCAGGTGTGCATGGGCCCCGAGGTTGCTTCATCAGGGTCATCCAAAGGATGGGTCGGGTGGGGTCCTCAGTTACCAAAAAAAAAAAAATTGACCATAACTTATCACAACCCTTAATAATGGTAAATAACCCTTCATAATCCTTCATAATGGTTCATAACCCATCACAACCTTCATAATAGTACATAACCCATACAACCCTTCATAACTGTCCATAACCCATCACAACCTATTCTAATGGTCCATAACCCATCACAACCCTTTCTATGGTCTATAACCCATTGCAACCCTGCATAATGGTCCATAACCATAACAGCCCTTCATAATGGTCCAAAACCTATACAAACCTTCATAATAGTCCATAACCATAACAACACTTCATAATTGACCATAACCTATCACAACACTTCCAATGGTCCATAACCCAGCACAAGCCTTTCTATGGTCCATAACCCATGACAACGCTTCATAATGGTCCATAACCCATTACAACCCTGCATAATGGTCCATAACCATAACAATCCTTCATAATGGTCCATAACCCATACAAACCTTCATAATTGTCCATAACCCATCACAAGCCTTTATAATGGTCCATAACCCAACAGAAACCTTTCTATGGTCCATACCCCATCACAACTCTTCATAATAAACCATAACCTATCACAACCCTTCATAATGGTCCATAATCCATCATAACCCTTCATAGTGGTCCATAACCCATCACAACTTTTATAATTGTCCATAACCCATCACAACCCTTTATAATGGTCCATAACCCATCACAACCCTTCATAATTGAGCCTAACCTATCACAACCCTTAATATTGGTTCATAACCGAGCACAACCATTTCTATGGTCCATAACCCATCACAACCCTTCATAATTGACCATAACCTATCACAAACCATCATAATGGCCAATAACCCATCATAATCCTTCATAATAGTCCATAACCCATCACAATCTTCATAATGATCTATAACCCATCACAACCTTCATAATGGTCCATAACCCATCACAACCCTTTATAATGGTCCATAACCGATCACAAACCTTCATAATTGAGCTTAACATATCATAACCCTTCATAATTGACCATAACCCAGCACAACCCTTTCTATGGTCCATACCCCATCACAACCCTTCATAATGACCATAACCTATCACAACCCTTCATAATGGTCAATAACCCATCATAATCCTCCATAATGGTTGATAACCCATCACAACCTTCAGAATACTACATACCCCATATAACCCTTCATAACGGTCCATAACCCATCACATCTCTTTCTAAAGGTCCATAACCCATCACAACCCTTCCTATGGTCCATAACCCATCGTAACCCTGCATAATGTTCCTTAACCCATACTTACCTTCATAATAGTCTATAACCCATCATAACACTTAATAATTGACCATAACCCATCATAACCCTTTGTAATGGTCCATAACCCATCACAACCCTTCATAATGGTCTATAACCCATCATAACCCTTCATAATGGTCCATAACCCATTAAAACCCTTTATAATGGTCTATATCCCATCACAACCCTTTATAATTGAGGATAACCCATCATAATCCTTCATAATGGTCCATAACCCAACACAACCCTTTCTATGGACCATAACCCATCACAACCTTTCATAATTGACCAAAACCTATCATAACCCTTCATGATGGTCAATAACCCATCATAATCCTTCGTAATGGTCTATAACCCATCACAACCTTCATAATAGTCCATAACCCATACAACCCTTCATAATTGACCATAAACCATCACAACCCTTCATATGGTCCATAACCCGTCACAACCCTTCATAATTGACCATAACCTATAACAACCCTTTATAATGGTCCACAAACCATCATAACCCTTCATAATGGTCCATTACCCATCACAACCCTTTTTAACGGTCCATAACCCATCACAACCCTTTCTATGGTCCATAACCCATCACAACCCTTCATAATGGTCCATAACCCAACACAACCCTTTCGATGGTCCAAAACCCATCACAACCCTTTATAATTGACCAAAACCTATCATAACCCTTCATAATGGTCAATAACCCATCATAATACTTCATAATGGTCTATAACCCATCGCAACCTTCATAATAGTCCATAACCCATACAACCTTTTCATAGTTGAGCATAACCCATCACCACCCTTCATATGGTCCAGAATGTGGCACAACCCTTTCTATGGTTCATAACCTATCACAACCCTTCACAATTAACATAACCCATAACAACCCTTCATAATGGTCCAATGGTCCATGACTATAACAACCCTTCATAATGGTCAATAACACATCATAACCTTCATAATGGTCCATAGCCCATCATAACCTTCATAATAGTCCATAACCTATACAACCTTCATAATGGTCCATAACCCATCATAACCCTTTCTAATGGTCTATAACCCAACACAAACCTTGATAATTAACCATAACCCATCACGAATCTTCATAATGACCACAACCCAGCACAACCCTTTCAATGGTCCATAACCCATCACAACCCCTCATAATTGACCATAACCCATCACAACCCTTCCGCTGGTCCATAACCCAACACAAACCTTTCTAGGGTCCATAACCCATCACAACCCTTCATAATGGTCCATAACCCATCGCAACCTTGCATAATGGTCCATAACCATAACAACCCTTCATAATGGTCACTAACCCATACAAACCTTCATAATGGTCCATAACCCATCACAACTCTTCATAATGGTCCATAACCCAACATAACCCTTTCTATGGTCCATAACCCATCTCAACTCTTCATAACTGACCATAACCTATCACAACCCTTCATAATGGTCCATAACCCGTTATAACCCTTCATAGTGGTCCATAACCCATCACAACCTTTATAATGGCCCATAACCCATCACAATCCTTTAGAAAGGTCTATAACCCATTACAACCATTCATAATTGACGATAACCCATCACAACCCTTCATAATGGTCTATAACCCAGCACAACCGTTTCTATGGTCCATAACCCATCACAACCCTTCATAATTGACCATAACCTATCACAACCATTGATAATGGTCAATAACCCATCATAATCCTTCATAATGGTCCATAACCCATCACAACCTTCATAATAGTCCATAACCCATACAACCCTTCATAATGGTCCATAACCCATCACAACCCTCTCTAATTGTCAATAATCCTTCACAACCCTTGACAAGGACTCGCGTGCCAAAAAGGTCCAAAGACTTTTCAGCACACTGCCCAACATCATGGTCCACCATGAAGACAAACGACGAAAGGAATCTACTTTCGGTGATAAAGAAGTCAAAAGTAAAGAAGCATGGCTTACTTTACTTTATTAAAGAAAGAATGCTGTCTACATTAATAATACAGAACATCCTCAGCTGAGATATAAATAGAAGGCGTCTCCAAGGAGTGAAGGCATGAGAAAAATGAGAGCCTTTCTACAAACTCTCAAACTATCTTTTCTATAGTTATGTTTAGCGAGTAGTAACCTTTTCAAGAGGAAATGATGTAAATATTCAAGGATTTCCCAGTTTATGGGAGCCTTTCATGAAAAAAAATGAGCGTTTGATATATACAGTCTCTATTTAATTTGATTACACAGATCCCAACCCTTTATCCTCTTCTTGGAACCCCAATATCACTGGATATCAGATGTATAAGGTTTTCAAAAACCTTAAAAATCTGAAAATGCCTATATGTAAGATGCTTCGCAACCAGGGAAACCTCTTTTCTAAGGTAATCTCTCTTCGTAATGAGCTTGATAGAGTTCAGATTGCTTTGGATCGGGATCCTTTCAATAAGGATCTTCGTGAAGAACAATGCAGGTATCTCCTTGCTTATAACGAGGCTAGCCTGGATGAAGAGAGGTTCCTGAAACAAAAGGCCAAGGTTAACTGGCTGCGTGAGGGTGATAAAAATTCGGCTTTTTTCCACAAAGCGGTTAAAAGCCGAAAATCTCGCAATCGTATTAATTCTATCCAGGATGCTCAAGGTAACTGGATCTCGGGGAACGATCTTCCTAATCTTTTTGTTTCTCACTTTCAAGCCTTCTTGGGTTCTGCACAGCCTTCCATTGCTATTCGTGATCCTTATTCCCTCTTCTCTAATAAGCTCTCCCCCCTCCAGTCTGCCGCCATGCTTACTCCTGTTTCTGACGCGGAGGTTAAGTGTGTCCTGTTCCAGATGGGTGATGATAAAGCTCCTGGATCTGATGGTTTCTCTGCTAAGTTCTTCAAGTCCGCTTGGGATATTGTGGGTCCTGATTTCTGTATGGCTGTTAAGGACTTTTTCTATTCTGGCAAACTTCTTAAGTCCTTCAACAGCACCATCCTTGCGCTCATTCCTAAAGTTGATCCCCCCTCCAAAGTCACTGATTTCTGCCCTATAGCTTGTTGTAACGTTGTTTACAAATGTATCAGCAAGCTTATTGCGGATCGTATCAAAAACCATCTTTCTTCTCTGGTTGATGAAAACCAGTCTGCTTTCATCCCTGGTCGTTTGATCACCGACAACGTCCTTCTTGTCCATGAACTCATACGTGATTATCATCGTCATCGTGGTCCTCCTAGGTGTGCTTTTAAGGTTGATATTCAAAAAGCCTACGACACGGTTGACTGGACATTTCTGCGGACCATCTTGTTTGGGTTTGGATTCCCCGATCGTATGATTGACTGGATCATGACATGTGTTTCCACGGTTACTTACTCTGTGAGTATCAATGGGAATACTCATGGTTATTTCGACGGTAAAAGGGGCCTTCGTCAGGGTGACCCCCTCTCTCCTTATCTCTTCACTCTTGTCATGGAAGTGCTTAACCTTATGATCAAGAGAAACATCCATGATTCTGATTCATTTAAATTCCACAGACAATGTGATGATCAAAATATCACCCATCTCTGCTTTGCCGACGATCTACTTCTCTTCTGCCATGGTGATAGCTCTTCGGTTAAACTCATATGTGATTCTCTTGACGAATTCTCTGGGGTTTCTGGCCTCCATCCCAATACTACGAAGAGTGAAGCATTCTACTGTAATGTTGGTGAGAGGACCAGGGCTGCCATTGACCTTATTGCTAAGTTTCCTGAGGGCTCTTTCCCTGTCCGATACCTTGGCGTTCCTCTTATCACCACCCGTCTTGCCCACAAAGACTGTAAAGGCCTTGTTGACAAAGTCAAATGCAGGATTAATGACTGGAAAAACAAGTCTCTTTCCTTTGCTGGTCGTCTCCAGCTCATCCTCTCTGTCCTTTCTTCTACTCAAATCTATTGGGCTTCTGTCTTTATTCTTCCTAAATCTATCTCTAACGATATTGAGAGGCTCATGAGAGGTTTCCTCTGGTGCCATGGTGAGTTGAAGCGTGGTAAAGCTAAAGTCTCCTGGAAAACTGTATGCCTTCCTAAGGAACATGGTGGTCTTGGCATTCGTAATCTTGCTATCTGGAATGTTGCACTTATGGCTTCCCATGTTTGGAGACTTCTTTCCAAGAAAGAGTCACTATGGGTTAAGTGGATCCACTCATACCGTTTATGTGGTCGTAACTTTTGGGATGCCCCCAAAAAATACGGTACTGGATTTGCCTGGCGAAACATCCTGGATATGCGGGATAAGATAAGGGAGTATATAGTTTCCCAGATAGGTGATGGATGCTCTACTTCTGCTTGGTTCGATAACTGGCACCCTGCGGGCCCTCTTTCTAAATTCTTGTCTGTCCGTGACATCCATGATGCGGGTTTCACTCCTGATACTAAGGTTGCTGACCTGGTTCTTAACGGATCTTGGGTTCGCCCTCAGTGTTGGAGGGATTCCCATGGTGCTCTTCTTTCTCATAGCCCTCCTACTATTTCCACGTCCGTCCCTGATAAACTCCTTTGGAGATCTAGAGACGGTCAACTCTCTCCTTTCTCTGTTCGATCTGTGTGGCAGTCTATTCGCCCCTATCACCAACCGGTCTTTTGGTTTCATCTTGTTTGGTTCTCCCAGAACATCCCCAGACATGCTTTCATTCTTTGGGTTGCTCTTAAAGATCGTCTTAAGACTCATGATAAAATCAAAATTTGGGACACTAATTCCAATCTCATCTGTGCGTTATGCGGGGATTGTCCGGATTCCCTTTCCCATCTCTTCTTTGAATGTTCTTTCACTTCTTTGGTTTGGCATGACCTCCATCATGTCATGAATCTCTCCTTCTCCACTAATAGCTGGTCTGATATCATTAGTCAACTCAACCCCTTTAATAAAAACAAAACCATTTGGTCCATCATTATAAGACTTATTTTTGCTGGAGCAGTCTACCACATCTGGCAGGAAAGAAATTTACGCATTTTTAAAAAAATTAAAAGATCTCATCATGCTGTTGTGAATTGTGTTAAGGATGATATCCGCTGTAGACTGCTGAGTCTTTCTTTGAAAACTTGCACTAATGTTGATTTGGCTAAAACAATTTGGACCCTCCCTTAATTTTCCACCTCTGCGCTTTCTTTTTTCTCTGCTTGTTTTGGCTTGTATGGTTTCTTTGTTTTGCAGGTTGCTTTCCTTTATGTTCTTCTTTGCTTATGGTTCCTTCTCTTGGTTTGGTTCCTAGTTTAGCTTGTTGTCCGTTGGGGCCTGTCCCGATGGATTTTCTGTTTTTTGGTGGGGAGTCCCCAGCCTTATATTGTGTTTATTCTTTTTATTAATAAAATTTGCCAGAGGTGCCACCCTCTTTACCCAAAAAAAAAAAACCCAGCACAACCCTTTCTATGGTCCATAACCCATCACAACAATTCATAATTGACCATAACCTATCACAACCATTCATAATGATCAATAACCCATCATAATGGTTCATAGCCATCACAACATTCATAATAGTACATAACCCCTACAACCCTTCATAATGGTCCATAACCTATCACAACCCTTTTTAATGGACCATAACCCATCACAACCCTTTCTATGGTCTATAGCCCATCGCATTCCTGCATAATGGTCCATAACTTTAACAACCCTTCATAATGGTCCATAACCCATACAAACCTTCACAATAGTCAATAACCCATCACAACACTTCATAATTGACCATAACCCATCACAACCCTTCATAATTGACCATAACCTATCACAACACTTCATAATGGTCCATAAGCCATCATAACCCTTCATAATGGTCCATAACCCATCACAATCTTCATAATGGTCCATAACCCATCACAACCCTTTATAATGGTCCGTAACCCATCACAACCCTTCATAATTGAACATAACCCATCACAACCCTTCATAATGGTCCATAACCAGCACAACCGTTTCTATGGTCCATAACCCATCATAACTCTTCATAATTGACCATAACCTATCACAACCCTTCATAATGCTCAATAACCCATCATAATCCTTCATAATTGTCCATAACCCATCACAACCCTTTCTAATGGTCCATAACTCATCACAACACTTTCTATGGTCCATAACCCGTCGCAACCTTGTATAATGGTCCATAACCATAACCCTTCATGATGGTCCATAAACCATACAAACCTTGATAATAGTCCATAACCCATCACAACGCTTCATAATTGACCATAACCTATCACAACCCTTCATAATGGTCCATAACCCATCATAACCCTTCATAATGGTCCATAACCCATCACAACCTTAATAATGGTCCATAGCCCATCATAACCCTTTATAATGGTCAATAAACCATCACAAGCCTTGATATTGAGCATAACCCGTCACAACCCTACATAATGGTCCATAACCCATCACAACCCTTTCTATGGTCCATATCCCATAACAACCCTTTCTATGGTCCTATCACAACCTTCATAATTGACCAAAACCTATCACATCCCTTCATAACGGTCAATAACCCATCATAATCATTTAGAATGGCCTATAACCCATCACAACCTTCATAATAGTCCATAACCCATACAACCCTTCATAATGGTCCATAACCATAACAATCCTTCATAATGGTCCATAACCCATACAAACCTTCATAATAGTCCAAAACCCATCACAAACGTTCATAATTTACCATAACCCATCGCAACCCTTCATAATTGATCGTAACCCATCATAACCCTTCCTGTGGTCCATAACCCAGCATAACCCTTTCTATGGTCCATAACCCATCACAACCAATTAATCATAACCCATCACAACACTTCATAATGGTCCATAACCCATCGCAACCTTGCATAATGGTCCATGACCATAACAACCCTTCATAATGGTCTATAACCCATACAAACCTTCATAATGGTCCATAACCCATCACAACCCTCAATAATGGTCCATAACCCAACACAACCCTTTCTTTGGTCCTTAACCCATCACAACTCTTCATAATTTACCATAACCTAATACAACCCCTTATAATGGTCCAAAACACATCATAACCCTTCAGAGTGGTACATAACCCATCACAACCTTCATAATGGTCCATAACCCATCACAACCCTTAATAATGGTCCATAACCCATCACAACCTTTATAATGGTCCATAACCCATTATAACCCTTTATAATTTAGCATAACCCATCACAACCCTTCATAATTTAGCATAACCCATCACAACCCTTCATAATGGTCCATAACCCAACACAACCCTTTCTATGGTCCATAACCCATAACAACCCTTCATAATTGACCATAACCTATCACAACCCTTCATAATGGTCAATAACCCATCATAATCCTTCATAATGGTTCAAAACTCATCACAACCTTCATAATAGTACATAACCCATACAACCGTTCATGGCGGTCCATAACCCATCACAACCCTTTCTAATGGTCCATAACCCATCACAACCCTTTCTATGGTCCATAACCCATCGCAACCCTGCATAATGGTCCATAACCGTAACAATCCTTCATAAGGGTGCATAACCCATACAAACCATCAAAATAGTCCATAACCCATCACAACCCTTCATAATTGACCATAACCCATCACAACCCTTCATAATTGACCATAAAACATCACAACCCTTCCTATGGTCCATAACCTATCTCAACCCTTCATAAATAACCATAACCCATCACAACAGTTCACAATGGTCCATAACACATCGCAACCCTGCATAATGGCCCATAACCATAACAACCCTTCATAATGGTCCATAACCCATACAAACTTTCATAATGGTCCATAACCCATCACAACTCTTCATAATTGACCATAAACCTATCACAACCCCTCATAATGGTCCATAACCCATCATAACCTTTCGTAGTGGTCCATAACCCATCACAACCTTCATAATGGTCCATAACCCATCACAATCCTTTATAATGGTCCATAACCCATCACAACCTTCATAATGGTCCATAACCCATCACAATGCTTTGTAAAGGTCTATAAACCATCACAACCCTTCATAATTAAGCATAACCCATCACAATCCTTCATAATTGTCCATAACCCAACACAACCGATTCTATGGTCCATAATCCATAACAACCCTTCATAATTGACCATAACCTATCACAACCCTTCATAATGGTCAATAACCTTTCATAATCCTTCATAATGGTTCATAACACATCACAACCTTCGTAATAGTACATAACCCATACAACCCTTCATAATGGTCCACCACCGTTCACAACCCTTTCTAATGGTCCATAACCCTTCACAACCCTTTCTAATGGTCCATAACCCATCATAACCCTTTCTATGGTCCATAACCCATCACAACCCTTCATGATGGTCCATAACCCATACAAACCTTCATAATAGTCCATAACCCATCACAACCTTTCATAATTGACATAACCCATCACAACCCTTCATAGTTAACCATAACCCATCACAATGATTTATAATGGTCCATAACACATCGCAACCCTGTATAATGGTCCATAACTATAACAAACCTTAATAATGGTCCATAACCCATACAAACCTACATAATGGTCCATAACCCATCACAACCCTTCATAATTGACCAAAACCGATCACAACCCTTCATAGTGGTCGATAACCCAACATAATTTTTCAGAATGGCCCATAACCCATCACAGCCTTCATAATAGTCCGTAACCCAAACAACCCTTCATAATGGTCCATAACCATAACAACCCTTCATAATGGTCCATAACCCATACAAACCTTCATAATAGTCCATAACCCATCACAACCCTTCATAATTTACCATAACCCATCGCAACCCTTCATAATTGACCATAACCCATCATAACCCTTCCTATGGTCTATATCCCAGCATAACCCTTTCTATGGTCCATAACTTATCACAACCCTTCATAATTAACCATAACCAGTCACAACACTTCATAATGGTCCATAACCCATCGCAACCCTGCATAATGGTCCATAACCATAACAACCCTTCATAATCGTCCATAACCCATACAAACCTTCATAATGGTCCATAACCCATCACAACCCTTAATACTGGTCCATAACCCAACACAACCTTTTCTATAGTCCTTACCCATCACAACTCTTCATAATTGGCCATAACCTAATACAACCCCTCATAATGGTCAAAAACCCATTATAACCCTTCAAAGTGGTAGATAACCCATCACAACCTTCCTAATGGTCCATAACCCATCACAACCCTTTATAATGGTCCATAACCCATCACAACCTTCATAATGGACCATAACCCATTATAATCCTTTATAATGGTCCATAACCTATCACAACCCTTCATAATTTAGCATAACACATCACAACCCTTCATAATGGTTCATAACCCAACACAACCCTTTCTATGGTCCATAACCCATAACAACCCTTCATAATTGACCATAACCTATCACAACCCTTCATAATGGTCAATAACCCATCATAATCCATCATAATGGTTCATATCTCATCACAACCTTCATAATAGTACATAACCCATACAACTGTTCATGACGGTCCATAACCCATCACAACCCTTTCTAATGGTCCATAACACATCATAACCCTTTCTGTGGTCCATAACCCATCGTAACCCTGCATAATGGTCCATAACCGTACCAACCCTTCATAAAGGTGCATAACCCATCGCAACCCTGCATAATGTCCTATAACCATAACAACCCTTCATAATGGTCCATAACCCATACAAACCTTCATAATGGTCCATAACCCATCACAACTCTTTATAATGGTTCATAACCCATCACAACCCTTTATAATGGTCCATAACCTATCACAACCTTCATAATAGTCCATAACCCATCACAAAGCTTTGTAAAGGTCTATAAACCATCATAACCCTTCATAATTGAGCATAACCCATCACAATCCTTCATAATGGTCCATAACCCAACATAACCGATTCTATGGTCTATAACCCATAACAACCCTTCATAATTGACCATAACATATCACAACACTTCATAATGGTCAATAACCTGTCATAACACATCACAATGCTTTGTAAAGGTCTATAAACCATCACAACCCTTCATAATTGAGCATAACCCATCACAATCCTTCATAATGGTCCATAACCCAACACAACTGATTCTATGGTCCATAACCCATAACAACCCTTCATAGTTGACCATAACCTATCACAACCCTTCATAATGGTCAATAACCTGTCATAATCCTTCATAATGGTTCATAACCCATCACAACCTTCATAATAATACATAACCCATACAACCCTTCATAACGGTCCCTAACCCTTCATAACCCTTTCTAATGGTCCATAACCCTTCATAACCCTTTCTAATGGTCCATAACCCATCATAACCCTTTCTATGGTCCATAACCCATCACAACCCTTTATGATGGTCCATAACCCATACAATCCTTCATAATAGTCCATAACCCATCATAACCTTTCATAATTGACATAATCCATCACAACCCTTCATAATTGACCATAACCCATCACAACCCTTCGTATGGTCCATAACCCAGCACAACCCTTTCTATGGTCCATAACACATCACAACCATAGTTAACCATAACCCATCACAACGCTTTATAATGGTCCATACCATATCACAACCCTGTATAATGGTCCATAACCATAACAACCCTTAATAATGGTCCATAACCCATACAAACCTTCATAATGGTCCATAACCCATACATACCTTCATAATGGTCCATAACCCATCATAATCGACCAAAACCGATCACAACCCTTCATAGTGGTCGATAACCCATCATAATTCTTCAGAATGGCCCATAACCCATCACAACCTTCATAATAGTCCATAACCCATACAACCCTTCATAATGGTCCATAACCATAACAACCCTTCATAATGGTCCATAACCCATACAAGCCTTCATAATAGTCCATAACCCATCACAACCCTTTATAATTTACCATAACCCATCGCAACCCTTCATAATTGACCATAACCCATCATAACCCTTCCTATGGTCCATAACCCAGCATAACCCTTTCTATGGTGCATAACCAATCACAACCCTTCATAATTAACCATAATTAATCACAACACTTCATAATGGTCCATAACCCATCGCAACCCTGCATAATAGTCCATAACCATAACAACCCTTTCTATGGTCCTTACCCATCACAACTCTTTATAATTGACAATAACCTAATACGACCCCTTATAATGGTCCAAAACCCATCATAATCCTTCAAAGTGGTAGATAACCAATCACAACCTTCATAATGGTCCATAACCCATCACAACCCTTTATAATGGTCCATAACCCATCACAACCTTCATAATGGTCCATAACCCATTATAATCCTTTATAATGGTCCATAACCTATCACAACCCTTCATAATTTAGCATAACCCATCACAATCCTTCGTAATGGTCCATAACCCAACAGAACCCTTTCTATGGTCCATAACCCATAACAACCCTTCATAATTGACCATAACCTATCATAACCCTTCATAATGGTCAATAACCCATCATAATCCTTCATAATGGTTCATAACTCATCACAACCTTCATAATAGTACATAACCCATACAACCGTTCATGACGGTCCATAACCCATCACAACCCTTTCTAATGGTCCATAACACATCATAACCCTTTCTGTGGTCCATAACCCATCGCAACCTTGCATAATGGTCCATAACTGTACCAACCCTTCATAAAGGTGCATAACCCATACAAACCATCATAATAGTCAATAACCCATCACAACCCTTCATAATTGACCATAACCCATCACAACCCTTCATAATTGACCATAATCAATCACAACCCCTCATATGGTCCATAACCTATATCAACCCGTCATAAATAACCATAACCCATCACAATAGTTCACAATGGTCAATAACACATCGCAACCCTGCATAATGGCCCAAAACCATAACAACCCTTCATAATGGTCCATAACCCATACAAACCTTCATAATGGTCCATAACCCATCACAACTCTTCATAATTAACCACAACTTATCACAACCCCTCATAATGGTCCATAATCCATTATAACCCTTCGTAGTGGTGCATAACCCATCACAACCTTCATAATGGTCCATAACCTATCAGAACCCTTTATGATGGTCCATAACCCATCACAACCTTCATAATGGTCCATAACCCATCACAAAGCTTTGTAAAGGTCTATAAACCATCATAACCCTTCATAATTGAGCATAACCCATCACAATCCTTCATAATGGTCCATAACCCAACATAATAGATTCTATGGTCTATAACCCATAACAACCCTTCATAATTGACCATAACCTATCACAACCCTTCATAATGGTCAATAACTTGTCATAACCCATCACAATGCTTTGTAAAGGTCTATAAACCATCACAACCCTGAGCATAACCCATCACAATCCTTCATAATGGTCCATAACCCAACACAACTGATTCTATGGTCCATAACCCATAACAACCCTTCATAATTGACCATAACCTATCACAACCCTTCATAATGGTCAATAACCTGTCATAATCCTTCATAATGGTTCATAACCCACAACAACCTTCATAATAATACATAACCCATACAACCCTTCATAACGGTCCATAACCCTTCATAACCCTTTCTAATGGTCCATAACCCTTCATAACCCTTTCTAATGGTCCATAACCCATCATAACCCTTTCTGTGGTCCATAACCCATCACAACCCTTCATGATGGTCCATGACCCAAACAAACCTTCATAATAGTCCATAACCCATCATAAACTTTCATAATTGACATAACCCATCACAACCGTTCATAATTGACCATAACCCATCACAACCCTTCGTATGGTCCATAACCCAGCACAACCCTTTCTATGGTCCATAATCCATCATAACCTGTCATAGTTAACCATAACCCATCACAACGCTTTATAATGGTCCATACCATATCACAACTCTGTATAATGGTCGATAACCATAACAACCCTTAATAGTGGTCCATAACCCAAACAAACCTTCATAATGGTCCATAACCCATCATAATTGACCAAAACCGATCACAACCCTTCATAGTGGTCGATAACCCATCATAATTCTTTAGAATGGCCCATAACCCATCACAACCTTCATAATAGTCCATAACCCATACAACCCTTCGTAATGGTCCATAACCATAACAACCCTTCATAATGGTCCATAACCCATACAAACCTTCATAATAGTCCATAACCCATCACAACCCTTCATAATTTACCATAACCCATTGCAACCCTTCATAACCCATCATAACCCTTCCTATGGTCCATAACCCAGCATAACCCTTTTTATGGTCCATAACCAATCACAACCCTTCATAATTAACCATAACCCATCGCAACCCTGCATAATGGTCCATAACCCATCGCAACCCTGCATAATGGTCCATAACCATAACAACCCTTCAGAATGGTCTATAACCCATACAAACCTTCATAATGGTCCATAACCCATCACAACCCTTTCTATGGTCCTTACCCATCACAATTCTTTATAATTGACAATAACCTAATACGACCCCTTATAATGGTCCAAAACCCATCATAACCCTTCAAAGTGGTAGATAACCCATCACAACCTTTATAATGGTCCATAACCCATCACAACCCTTTATAATGGTCCATAACCCATAACAACCTTCATAATGGTCCATAACCCATTATAATCCTTTATAATAATAGTGCATAACCTATCACAACCCTTCATAATTTAGCATAACCCATCACAACCCTTCATAATGGTCTATAACCCAACAGAACCCTTTCTATGGTCCATAACCCATAACAACCCTTCATAATTGACCATAACCTATCACAACCCTTCATAATGGTCAATAACCCATCATAATCGTTCATAATGGTTCATAACTCATCACAACCTTCATAATAGTACATAACCCATACAACCGTTCATGACGGTCCATAACCCATCATAACCCTTTCTAATGGTCCATAACCCATCACAACCCTTTCTATGGTCCATAACCCATCGCAACCCTGCATAATGGTCCATAACAGTAACAACCCTTCATAAAGGTGCATAACCCATACAAACCATCATAATAGTCCATAACCCATCACAACCTTTCATAATTGACCATAACCCATCACAACCCTTCATAATTGACCATAACCCAACAAAACCCTTCCTATGGTCCATAACCTATATCAACACTTCATAAATAACCATAACCCATCACAACAGTTCACAATGGTCCATAACACATCGCAACCCTGCATAATGGCCCATAACCATAACAACCCTTCATAATGGTCCATAACCCATACAAACCTTCATAATGGTCCATAACCCATCACAACTCTTCATAATTAACCATAACCTATCACAACCCCTCATAATGGTCCATAACCCATCATAACCCTTCGTAGTGGTCCATAACCCATCACAACCTTCATAATGGTCCATAACCCATCACAACCCTTCATAATGGTCCATAACCCATCACAACCTTCATAATGGTCCATAACCCATCACAACCCTGAGCATAACCCATCACAATCCTTCATAATGGTCCATAACCCAACACAACTGATGTTATGGTCCATAACCCATAACAACCCTTCATAATTGACCATAACCTATCACTACCCATCATAATGGTCAATAACATGTCATAATCCTTCGTAATGGTTCATAACCCATCACAACCTTCAAAATAATACATAACCCATACAACCCTTTATAACGGTCCATAACCCTTCATATCCCTTTCTAATGGTCCATAACCCTTCATAACCCTCTCTAATGGTCCATAACCCATCATAACCCTTTCTATGGTCCATAACCCATCACAACCCTTCATGATGGTCCATAACCCATACAAACCATGCACTAATGTTAATTTGGCTAAAAGGATATGGACCATCCCTTAACAATCCTCCTATTTGCTTCTATATTTCTCTTCTTGTATGGTTTGTTCTTTGCAGGATGTTTCCTTTATGTTATTGTTATATTTCTGGTTCCATGTACTGTTTTGGTTTCTAGTTTAGCTTTGTTGTTGTCCTTTGGAGTCCCCAGCCACTTATTGTATTAATTCTTTTTATTAATAAAATTTGCAAGAGGTACCGTCCTCTTTACCCAAAAAAAACCCATAGAAACCTTCATAATAGTCCATAACCCATCACAACCCTTCGTATGGTCCATAACCCAGCACAACGCTTTCTATGGTCCATAACCCATCACAACCCTTCATAGTTAACCATAACCCATCACAACGCTTTATAATGGTCCATAACATATCACAACCCTGTATAATGGTACGTAACCATAACAACCCTTAATAATGGTCCATAACCCATTCAAACCTTCATAATGGTCCATAACCCATCATAATTGACCAAAACCGATCACAACCATTCATAGTGGTCGATAACCCATCATAATTCTTCAGAATGGTCCATAACCCATCACAACCTTCATAATAGTACATAACCCATACAACCCTTCATAATGGTCCATAACCATAACAACCCTTCATAATGTCCATAACCCATACAAACATTTATAATAGTCCATAACCCATCACAACCCTTCATAAATTATCATAACCCATCGCAACCCTTCATAATTGACCATAACCCTTCATAACCCTTCCTATAGTCTATAACCCAGCATAACCCTTTCTATGGTCCATAACCAATCACAACCCATCATAATTAACCATAACTAATCACAACACTTCATAATGGTCCATAACCCATCGCAACCCTGCATAATGGTCCATAACCATAACAACCCTTCATAATGGTCCATAACCCATACAAACCTTCATAATGGTCCATAACCCATCACAACCCTTTCTATGGTCCTTACCCATCACAACTCTTCATAATTGACAATAACCTAATACGACCCCTTATAATGGTCTAAAACCCGTCATAACCCTTCAAAGTGGTAGATAACCCATCACAACCTTCATAATGGTCCATAACCCATCACAACCTTTTATAATGGTCCATAACCCATCACAACCTTCATAATGGTCCATAACCCATTATAATCCTTTATAATGGTCCATAACCTATCACAACCCTTCATAATTTAGCATAACCCATCATAACCCTTCATAATGGTCCATAACCCAACAGAACCCTTTCTATGGTCCATAACCCATAACAACCCTTCATAATTAATCAGAACCTATCACAACCCTTCATAATGGTCAATAACCCATCATAATCCTTCATAATGGTTCATAACTCATCACAACCTTCATAATAGTACATAACCCATACAACCGTTCATGACGGTCCATAACCCATCACAACCCTTTCTAATGGTCCATAACCTATCACAACCCTTTCTATGGTCCATAACCCATCGCAACCCTGCATAATGGTCCATAACCGTCACAACCCTTCATAAAGGTGCATAACCCATACAAACCATCATAATAGTCCATAACCCATCACAACCCTTCATAATTGACCATAACCCATCACAACCCTTCATAATTGACCATAACCCATCACAACCCTTCGTATGGTCCATAACCCAGCACAACGCTTTCTATGGTCCATAACCCATCACAACCCTTCATAGTTAACCGTAACCCATCACAACGCTTTATAATGGTCCATAACATATCACAACCCTGTATAATGGTACGTAACCATAACAACCCTTAATAATGGTCCATAACCCATACAAACCTTCATAATGGTCCATAACCCATCATAACCCTACCTATGGTCCATAACCTATATCAACCCGTCATAAATAACCATAACCCATCACAATAGTTCATAATGGTCCATAACACATCGCAACCCTGCATAATGGCCCATAACCATAAATACCCTTCATAATGGTCCATAACCCATACAAACCTTCATAATGGTCTATAACCCATCACAACTCTTCATAATTAACCACAACCTATCACAACCCCTCATAATGGTCTATAACCCATCATAACCCTTCGTAGTGGTCCATAACCCATCACAACCTTCATAATGGTCCATAACCCATCACAACCCTTTATAATGGTCCATAACCCATCACAACCTTCATAATGGTCCATAACCCATCACAAAGCTTAGTAAAGGTCTATAAACTATCACAACCCTTCATAATTGAGCATAACCCATCAGAATCCTTCATAATGGTCCATAACCCAATACAACCGATTCTATGGTCCATAACCCATAACAACCCTTCATAATTGACCATAACCTATCACAACCCTTCATAATGGTCAATAACATGTCATAAATCATCACAATGCTTTGTAAAGGTCTATAAACCATCACAACCCTTCATAATTGAGCATAACCCATCACAATCCTTCATAATGGTCCATAACCCAACACAACTGATTCTATGGTCCATAACCTATAACAACCCTTCATAATTGACCATAACCTATCACAACCCTTCATAATGGACAATAGCCTGTCATAATCCATCATAATGGTTCATAACGGTCTATAACCCTTCATAACCCTTTCTAATGGTCTATAACCCTTCATAACCCTTTCTAATGGTCCATAACCCATCATAACCCTTTCTATGGTCCATAACCCATCACAACCCTTCATGATGGTCCATAACCCATACAAACCTTCATAATAGTCCATAACCCATCACAACCTTTCATAATTGACATAACCCATCACAACCCTTCATAATTGACCGTAACCCATCACAACCCTTCGTATGGTCCATAACCCAGCACAACCCTTTCTATGGTCCACAACCCATCACAACCCTTCATAGTTAACCATAACCCATCACAACGCTTTATAATGGTCCACACCATATCACAACCCTGTATAATGGTCCATAACCATAACAACCCTTAATAATGGTCCATAACCCATTCAAACCTTCATAATGGTCCATAACCCATCATAATTGACCAAAACCGATCACAACCATTCATAGTGGTCGATAACCCATCATAATTCTTCAGAATGGCCCATAACCCATCACAACCTTCATAATAGTACATAACCCATACAACCCTTCATAATGGTCCATAACCATAACAACCCTTCATAATGTCCATAACCCATACAAACATTTATAATAGTCCATAACCCATCACAACCCTTCATAAATTATCATAACCCATCGCAACCCTTCATAATTGACCATAACCCTTCATAACCCTTCCTATGGTCTATAACCCAGCATAACCCTTTCTATGGTCCATAACCAATCACAACCCTTCATAATTAACCATAACTAATCACAACACTTCATAATGGTCCATAACCTATCGCAACCCTGCATAATGGTCCATAACCATAACAACCCTTCATAATGGTCCATAACCCATACAAACCTTCATAATGGTCCACAACCCATCACAACCCTTTCTATGGTCCTTACCCATCACAACTCTTCATAATTGACAATAACCTAATACGACCCCTTATAATGGTCTAAAACCCATCATAACCCTTCAAAGTGGTAGATAACCCATCACAACCTTCATAATGGTCCATAACCCATCACAACCTTTTATAATGGTCCATAACCCATCACAACCTTCATAATGGTCCATAACCCATTATAATCCTTTATAATGGTCCATAACCTATCACAACCCTTCATAATTTAGCATAACCCATCACAACCCTTCATAATGGTCCATAACCCAACAGAACCCTTTCTATGGTCCATAACCCATAACAACCCTTCATAATTAATCAGAACCTATCACAACCCTTCATAATGGTCAATAACCCATCATAATCCTTCATAATGGTTCATAACTCATCACAACCTTCATAATAGTACATAACCCATACAACCGTTCATGACGGTCCATAACCCATCACAACCCTTTCTAATGGTCCATAACCTATCACAACCCTTTCTATGGTCCATAACCCATCGCAACCCTGCATAATGGTCCATAACCGTCACAACCCTTCATAAAGGTGCATAACCCATACAAACCATCATAATAGTCCATAACCCATCACAACCCTTCATAATTGACCATAACCCATCACAACCCTTCATAATTGACCATAACCCATCACAACCCTTCGTATGGTCCATAACCCAGCACAACGCTTTCTATGGTCCATAACCCATCACAACCCTTCATAGTTAACCATAACCCATCACAACTCTTTATAATGGTCCATAACATATCACAACCCTGTATAATGGTACGTAACCATAACAACCCTTAATAATGGTCCATAACCCATACAAACCTTCATAATGGTCCATAACCCATCATAACCCTACCTATGGTCCATAACCTATATCAACCCGTCATAAATAACCATAACCCATCACAATAGTTCATAATGGTCCATAACACATCGCAACCCTGCATAATGGCCCATAACCATAAATACCCTTCATAATGGTCCATAACCCATACAAACCTTCATAATGGTCTATAACCCATCACAACTCTTCATAATTAACCACAACCTATCACAACCCCTCATAATGGTCCATAACCCATCATAACCCTTCGTAGTGGTCCATAACCCATCACAACCTTCATAATGGTCCATAACCCATCACAACCCTTTATAATGGTCCATAACCCATCACAACCTTCATAATGGTCCATAACCCATCACAAAGCTTAGTAAAGGTCTATAAACTATCACAACCCTTCATAATTGAGCATAACCCATCACAATCCTTCATAATGGTCCATAACCCAATACAACCGATTCTATGGTCCATAACCCATAACAACCCTTCATAATTGACCATAACCTATCACAACCCTTCATAATGGTCAATAACATGTCATAAATCATCACAATGCTTTGTAAAGGTCTATAAACCATCACAACCCTTCATAATTGAGCATAACCCATCACAATCCTTCATAATGGTCCATAACCCAACACAACTGATTCTATGGTCCATAACCTATAACAACCCTTCATAATTGACCATAACCTATCACAACCCTTCATAATGGACAATAGCCTGTCATAATCCATCATAATGGTTCATAACGGTCTATAACCCTTCATAACCCTTTCTAATGGTCTATAACCCTTCATAACCCTTTCTAATGGTCCATAACCCATCATAACCCTTTCTATGGTCCATAACCCATCACAACCCTTCATGATGGTCCATAACCCATACAAACCTTCATAATAGTCCATAACCCATCACAACCTTTCATAATTGACATAACCCATCACAACCCTTCATAATTGACCGTAACCCATCACAACCCTTCGTATGGTCCATAACCCAGCACAACCCTTTCTATGGTCCACAACCCATCACAACCCTTCATAGTTAACCATAACCCATCACAACGCTTCATAATGGTCCACACCATATCACAACCCTGTATAATGGTCCATAACCATAACAACCCTTAATAATGGTCCATAACCCATTCAAACCTTCATAATGGTCCATAACCCATCATAATTGACCAAAACCGATCACAACCATTCATAGTGGTCGATAACCCATCATAATTCTTCAGAATGGCCCATAACCCATCACAACCTTCATAATAGTACATAACCCATACAACCCTTCATAATGGTCCATAACCATAACAACCCTTCATAATGTCCATAACCCATACAAACATTTATAATAGTCCATAACCCATCACAACCCTTCATAAATTATCATAACCCATCGCAACCCTTCATAATTGACCATAACCCTTCATAACCCTTCCTATGGTCTATAACCCAGCATAACCCTTTCTATGGTCCATAACCAATCACAACCCTTCATAATTAACCATAACTAATCACAACACTTCATAATGGTCCATAACCTATCGCAACCCTGCATAATGGTCCATAACCATAACAACCCTTCATAATGGTCCATAACCCATACAAACCTTCATAATGGTCCACAACCCATCACAACCCTTTCTATGGTCCTTACCCATCACAACTCTTCATAATTGACAATAACCTAATACGACCCCTTATAATGGTCTAAAACCCATCATAACCCTTCAAAGTGGTAGATAACCCATCACAACCTTCATAATGGTCCATAACCCATCACAACCTTTTATAATGGTCCATAACCCATCACAACCTTCATAATGGTCCATAACCCATTATAATCCTTTATAATGGTCCATAACCTATCACAACCCTTCATAATTTAGCATAACCCATCACAACCCTTCATAATGGTCCATAACCCAACAGAACCCTTTCTATGGTCCATAACCCATAACAACCCTTCATAATTAATCAGAACCTATCACAACCCTTCATAATGGTCAATAACCCATCATAATCCTTCATAATGGTTCATAACTCATCACAACCTTCATAATAGTACATAACCCATACAACCGTTCATGACGGTCCATAACCCATCACAACCCTTTCTAATGGTCCATAACCTATCACAACCCTTTCTATGGTCCATAACCCATCGCAACCCTGCATAATGGTCCATAACCGTCACAACCCTTCATAAAGGTGCATAACCCATACAAACCATCATAATAGTCCATAACCCATCACAACCCTTCATAATTGACCATAACCCATCACAACCCTTCATAATTGACCATAACCCATCACAACCCTTCATATGGTCCATAACCTATATCAACCCTTCATAAATAACCATAACCCATCACAACAGTTCACAATGGGCCATAACACATCGCAACCCTGCATAATGGCCCATAACCATAACAACCCTTCATAATGGTCCATAACCAGAAAACCCGGTCCATAACCCATCACAACCCCAATTCTCTCTAACCTCTCTCTAGAATTTTCTCTCTCTAGAAAGTTTTTGTGTTTTTTAGTTCTTGTTCTGTCGTATTTTACAATGGATAATGATTCAATAGCTTGTGATTCCATTTTAATGTCAAATGATGGTGTTATAATGGATCAGCAACATCATTCTCATGTTTTATCTACTGGAAAAGGTCAACATGTGAATGCTATTACGTTTTCTGAAAATTTTAAACAAGATTTTAAATTTTCATCTAAACTAAACAAATCTGAAGATCATGGCAATGCAATCAACTACAATAAAGATCAGAAAGAGAAAAAACTTCATATGGCTCTACGTAATATCAAAGGATCAATATTTAAGAATTATTCATCTTCTTTATTTGAAGCCACTGATGAATGAAGAAATAAATGCAAAAATGACAATATTCAGCGAAAAAGATTGTCCACTGATGGGATCTCGTCTTCAGTCGATGCTCACGCTTGCTATGGATTAGATGCAGAGGGTCACATTGGCTTGGTCGATGGAGAACGTCCTGATCAGATTGTTAACATGTCGGGCCACTAACTGAATTTTCCAACGGCTGATCCTGCTCAAATTCATGAAGGGAAATATGATGAATCTGGTTTGGATCATATGGGTGAACCGTCTACAAAAGAGGATAATTGCATGCAGATTTACTCAACATCCAATGGAGGAGATACGAGTCTGAATTTTTCAGCAAATGATGGAACTCCTTCAGCAAATGGAGTTAAAGCTCCAAAGGTTATAAACAAGGAAAACAAAAATGGAAAAGGCACTAGAAATCTGATCACGGCCATGGCGAATAAAGTGGACACATCTCAATTATGTGGTACAATCTCACCACGTGTAGATGATGCTTACATGTCGGGCCACCAACTGAAATTTATTTTGGATGATTCTAATCATCATAACAACGTGAATAATGATGAATATGGTGAGGATCATATGGTTGAATCGTCCACAAAAGTAGATGACTGCATGCACTCTTACTCATCCGCCGATAGAGGAAATACGGGACAAAACATTCCGGCAACCGGTGGTACAACTTCAGCACGTGGCAATGGAAAAGATAGTACTGCTCAAACGGTAATAAACAAGGAAGATAAGCATGGAGAGGGAACTATAAATCCGATCATGGCAAAGAAAAAGCTAGTGGAGACATCTAACTTATGGGGTAAATCATTTTCTTATTCAAACTTTATTAAAGATAATGCCCCATGTTCACTAGAAAACAATTCCAACTTGCCCACTAATAGCTCTCACATTAAAGTAGTTGAGTACCCATCATGCTTGTCCCCTTATAATCCGATTCCTACAATGGCCAACACTTCTTGTCCTTCTCTATTGGGTCTACATCCCATACAAGTGTCCCCTAAATACATTGTAAATAATTCGGCCAATTCCATTTACAAAACTACACGTGAGCTTATGCCTATGACCATTGACCAAACCCCACTTGTAGAAACTATCATGCCTTTAAATGGCCAAATTAAAACTAATAATGTTGACATAAGTGATAAAATTAATCCTAATACTTCTAGTGATTTTAAAACAAATGACAAAAATTTAATTTATGATACTAGAAACAACGAAAATAAAAAAAATATTAATAATGCTTGGCATCGATCTTTACCCTTGCTTAATAACTCCCATGCCAATATTTTTACCGGACCCCAAAAACACGCCAATGATAAGTTCCGTTTTATTCCTAATTTAAGTAATGACTATAATGTGCCTGTTGATATTCCTTTAACGGCCGTTAATAAAGTGTGTGAAACATTTGCTAGGACTATATGTGGTTATTTTGTCGGAATAAAAATGAATTACTCTGGTGTTAGATATCTAGCATCAAAAATGTAGTCTATCCATGGTCTCCAAGATGTCCTTCTAAATGGAAAAGGTGTTTACCTATTTAAATTTAGTGACGATAATGGTCTTCATCATGTTGTTACTCATGGACCCTGGACTTTTAAAGGTATCCCTATTGTCATGCAAAAATGGCGTCCCGGTCTCAATATTCATAAAAATAATCATGACAAGCTCCCTTTATGGATTAAAATCCATGATATTCCATATGAGGCATGGAGTGATGATGGTCTTAGCCACATTGCTTCAAAAATTGGAAAACCTCTTGCTATGGACTCTTATACTACTAATATGTGCAAATATGCGGCAGGAAAATCTGTTTATGCTCGTGTTCTTCTTGAGATACCCACTAAATCCTCTTGGGTGGATAAAGTGATTATCCGTATTCCTGATCCTGATACTCTTGAGTTTTACACCCATACTCTTCGTATTGAATATGAATGGAAACCTCCTATGTGCTCTCATTGCATGGTTTTTGGTTATGAAAACAGAAACTGTATGCATGTCATCTCTAAGACTAATGAAAGTAATCATAAATATAAAATGCCTATTGATCATGGCATAGTGAATTCTCCTATGCAACCTGATGATGGTTTTACGGTCGTCTATAAAAAGAAAAATCGCACCAAACAAGGGTCGAATTCTGAAAACACTACTGATGATATTTTGCAAAGTAATTCTAATAGAAACACTCAAGGGATTAGGAAGAGTAAAGATTCTTCAATGAACAGAATTTGGAATAAAAGTAAAAAAAGTATTAATAAGTCTCGTTTCGAGTTTCGCCCGGTTCCTAATGTGTCCCGCACCTCCATGCCTCCTAGTTCTATTCCTCCCCTAACGGTTTAGTTGGTTTCCCTAGCCCTATCCTTCGTCCTTCTTCTTCCACGCACCTTAAACAAACTGTTTCCACCACTCCTTTATTCAACGCCTTCGCCGTTCTTGAGGCTTGTTCCTCTGATGTTACTGATTTTCCCTCTACTTCTACCCCTCTTCCTCCCCCTAGTGTCCCCTCCCAAATTATTAATGGTGATTTTGATCCTGATGCTGATGACCAACTTGACGAGGACAATTGTATTGAGGTCGACTCTGATGATGGTGAGACTGCCCAGTTCATTGTTGGTGAGAATGGTTCTCATTATGATCAGCCTATGATAACTCTGGTGTCTAAGCAGATGGACTCCACCCCCCTCCAAGTTTCCATATGACGCACATCGCTGCATGGAATACTCGCGGTCTCTGTAAGCCTTCTCATCAGATAGCCTTGAGAGATCTTATCCGCGATCAAAATCTTCATATTTGTGCTTCTCTTGAGACTCGTGCTTCATTCCCTAACCTCCCTCTTATCTGTAGTCATACTTTTTTTTTCTTTTTTCTTTTTTTTTTTTTTTTTTTTTGGTAACCGAGGACCCCACCCGACCCATCCTTTGGATGACCCTGATGAAGCAACCTCGGGGCCTACGCACACCTGGCAGCAGGGTGGTCCGGGTCAATCACCTACGGGGGTAGAGAGGTGGCCAGTGGCCATCCTCTGATTGAAACCTAACACTCCATATGGGGAAAGGGAGGGAGTGAGATTAGAACTTGGAACCTCTTTATGGGGGACGAGAAAGAGTCCTAAGCCTTATCCACTAGGCCATCTCTGTAGTCATACTTTTGGCTCTTGGTCGTGGTCGTCCAACGGTCTCTTCTCCCCTAGAGGGACTAGAATTGTGGTTGCCTGGGATCCGCTTGCCATTGATATGATGCTTATCGACTTAAATGATCAGGTTATGCATTTCAAAGTTAATATTCGTGATTCTAATAAATCCTTTTTCTGCTCCTTCGTCTATGCTCATAATGATCACATTATGGTGAGGTTTTAGGAGATTTAAGATTAGATTTTCGTGTATGGGTGTTTGTTTGGTGAATTGCAGCGGAATTTAACAATAAAATTTAAGGATAGAGTGATAAACAACCTAGACCTATAGATTGATTATCGTTTGAAGACAAGCTAAGACCTATTAACTTGAATTCGTGTCAAAATCAGGAAATCATCCCTCAAAAGACGAAATTGTGAGTGTAAGCAACAACTCAATGAACAAAGTTCTTGTTTTCTTGATTGATTTTCGTATTCTAGCTGTTACAAGCAAAAAGAAATGGCTATAAAGCCTAAACATAAAGATGGGAGTTACAAAACAACCCAATAGCCAAGTTATTAAAGAAACTACTAACTACTCATCAAAACAAACTTAAATGACTTATTAAATTAAAGAAAACGTTTCAAACTTCAAATTAACTCCAAATGCATCCCAAATGCATCCAAATGTCTTCAAATGTGCAGCCCTAATCCATGCAAGTGATCATGCAAACTCCATGGGCCGTTGAGCCCAAACAGCCTTCAAATCCATTAAACAAGACCAACCCATCACATTTTGGGCCCTCATTCTCCATGCATGCATCATCCCCTCCCTCTTGGAAAGGAATTGTCCTCAATTCAGCAAGGCCATCATCATCCAAATATGGTGAAAGATCCCCCACGTTAAATGTCGCATGCACACCAAAGTCTCCTCCTAAATCCACCTTGTAAGCATTATCATTCACCCTTGCCACCACCTTGAAAGGACCCTCCGCGCGTGGCATCAATTTGTTCTTCCTTTTGTTAGGAAAACGTTCCTTTCTCATGTGTACCCATACTAGATCACCTTCTTGAAAGACACGTGGTTTCCTATGCTTGTTGGACTTTTGTTTGTACACCTCATTCACAGATTCTATCTTCTCACGAACTTGTTGGTGTAGTTTCATCATGGCCTTCAACTTGTCATTAGCATCCTTGTGAACCAATTCATCCTTTGGCAATGGAATCAAATCCAAAGGCATATAAGGATTCACACCATTCACCACTTCAAAAGGAGAATGACCTGTTGCATAAGTAGGAGAACGATTATAGGCAAATTCAGCATGTGCAAGTTTGATATCCCAATCTTTTTGAGTTTTGTTTACTAGCCCCCTCAACAAAGTACCCAAAGTTCTATTAGTCACCTCCGTTTGCCCATCCGTTTGTGGATGATGGGACGTACTAAAAAGTAACTTAGTACCAACTTTCCTCCACAAAGTATTCCAAAAATTACTCAAAAACTTGGAATCCCGATCAGAAACAATGGTTTTAGGAATCCCATGCAAACGAACCACCTCTTTAAAGTACAAATCAGCCACATTAGATGCATCATTGGTTTTATGACATGGCACAAAGTGAGCCATTTTCGAAAACCTATCGACCACTACCATAATGGAATCCTTCCCCCTTTGAGTTCTAGGCAAAGCCATAATGAAATCCATGGACATATCTTCCCAATGACGAATAGGAACCGGCAAAGGAGTGTAAACACCATGCTTGAAAGTTGTTTTCGCCATGTGACATGTAACACACTTGCCCACAATGTTGGTTACATCCCCCAACATCTTAGGCCAAAAGAAATGTTCTTTAAGCACCTCCAAAGTTTTGGTAACGCCAAAATGACCAGCTAAACCACCACCATGAGCTTCACGAATCAGCAACTCACGTATTGCATGTTTTGGAACACAAAGGCGATTGCCTTTGAATAAAAAGCCATCTTGCACCATGAATTCACCATTGGGACCACCTGCACATTTTAAAAACAAATCTCCAAAGTCCACATCAGATTCATAGTAATTCTTCAAGGTTTCAAACCCCAACAAACGAACATCCAAAGTTGCCAACAAAGTGTAACGTCTTGATAAAGCATCAGCCACCACGTTACTTTTGCCATCCTTGTATTTGCATGAAAAATGAAAGGATTGCAAGAACTCCACCCACTTTGCATGTCTTGTGCTCAATTTTTGTTGCCCATTGATGTACTTCAAGGATTCATTATCAGAATGCAAAATGAAATGATTTGCACGCAAATAATGACTCCAATGATCTAAAGAACGAACAATAGCATAAAACTCCTTATCATAAGTGCAATAATTCAAACAAGCACCACCCAATTTTTCAGAAAAATAAGCAATAGGACGCTTGGATTGGATCAAAACATCCCCAATACCAACTCCACTTGCATCACACTCCACTTCAAATGGTTGAGAAAAATCAGGAAGAGCCAAAATAAGAGCATTACACAACAATTCCTGGAGTTTCTCAAATGCCTTTTGAGCTTCCTCTCCCCATGCAAAGACTCCTTTCTTCAAACAACCTGTTATGGGACTTGCAATGGTGCTAAAGTCACGAACAAACCTCCTATAAAAAGAAGCAAGACCATGAAATGACCTAACTTCAGAGATGTTAGTAGGAATAGGCCATGACTTGATTGCTTCTGTTTTGGATGGATCCACGGACACGCCATCTCTCGACACCACAAAACCCAAAAACGCCACCTCTTCCACCAAAAACGAACATTTTTCTAGCTTCCCATAGAGTTTTTGAGCTCTAAGGGTCTCGAAAACCTGTTTTAAGTGGCCTAAATGATCCTCCAAGCTCTTGCTATATACCAAGATATCATCAAGCTATACCACCACAAACCTGCCCAAAAACGATTTTAGCACTTCATTCATTAGTCGCATGAAAGTGCTAGGTGCATTAGTTAGACCAAACGGCATCACGGTCCATTCATACAAGCCATGTTTAGTTTTAAAGGCTGTTTTCCATTCATCTCCTTCACGCATACGAATCTGATGGTAAACACTTCTCAAATCAATTTTTGAGAACATAATGGAACCATGTAACTCGTCCAACAAGTCATCAATTCTAGGAATAGGAAATCGGTATTTTATGGTGATGTTATTAACAGCCCTACTATCAACACACATCCTCCAAGAACCATCTTTTTTTGGAACCAACAACACGGGAACAGCACAAGGACTTAGGCTTTCACGAACATAACCCATTTTCATGAGTTCATCAATTTGTTTTTGCAACTCCTTTGTCACCTTCGGATTACATCTATATGCAGCTTTATTAGGCAAAGGAGCACCGGGAATAAGATCAATTTGGTGTTCAATACCACGGATTGGAGGCAAACCCGGTGGTAATTCACTTGGAAACACATGTTGGAATTCATGTAACAAATCAGCAATACGACTTTCTTCATGCACCATTTTTGCCACCTTTGCATGCTCATCAGCCACGAGCATATAAATCACATCACCTTGGTCAAGAGCTTGCTCCACCTCCCTTTCACTAGCAAAAATAGAAAGATTAGGTTTTTTAACTTGTTTAGAATTCATGGACCTTATGGTCGTTGGGGACATGGGTTTTAACACAATTTTTTTATTATTGTGTCTCAACTCATATTCGTTACTCCTCCCCCTATGTAACATGTCCCTATCAAATTGCCAAGGACGCCCCAACAAGATATGACACGCATCCATTGGAATAACATCACACAACACTTCATCTTCATAAGACCCCATAGTTAGACCAACCCTAACCTGTTTTGTCACCTTTATTTTGCTTCCATCATCCAACCAATGAAGATCATATGGTTTTGGATGGTTAGTAGTAGACAAACCCAATTTGGTCACCATTTCATTAGAAGCAACATTGGTACAACTTCCACCATCAATAATCAAACTACACCACTTGTCTCTAACCAAACATTTGGTGTGAAACAGTTGGTCTCGTTGATCCATATCAGCCACAGTTTGAACCAGTTGAGTTTTAAGGGTTCTAAGCACCAAAACCGTGTCATAGATGGGTGCCTCATACTCCACTTCCTCCTCTTCATCTTCTTGTTGTGGTGCATCATGAAAAAGACCAGCCAACCTCTCTTCTTCCTGCAACTCTTCACGACATTCAATGGCCTCCCTCAAAGTCACCACCCTTTTGTTTGGACAAGCATTTTGGAAATGACCAAAACCTTGACACTTGAAACATCTAATTTTTGCCAAACTAGTTTCTTTGGTACCACTAGTAAGTTTAGGAGCAACAGGAACATTATTAGAACCAGAAGGAGTAGAAACAGAATTTGGTCTATTGCTAGACTCGGGTTTTGACCATGACTTGAACTTGGAGTTTTCAAGACTAGAACTTCCACTATAACGTGCCTTGGCTTGTCCCTCCAACTTCAAACATAAACCACATAGAGTTCCAAAATCAGCATAAGGATACAACTCCACAACATTGGCAATGTTGTAGTTCAACCCTTTGAGAAAACGAGTCATTTTTTGTTCTTCAACTTCTTCAATATCCCCCATCAAGGATAACTTTTCAAATTTATCAATGTATTTGCCAACACTCATTTTTCCTTGCTTCAAATCAGCAATTTTCTTGTAAGTAGCAATTCTATGAGTAGAAGGAACATATCTTTTTCTAAGTTTTCGTTTTAGAGAAAGCCAAGAAGAAATTTTTTCTTTCCCTTCACGGGTTCTCTTGGCTTTAAGCCCTTCGAACCACAATGAAGCACCACCACTTAGCTTGAGAATGGCATACTTGCAACTTTTTTCGTCATCCACTTCCTTGAACTCGAACATTCTTTCAATCTTTCTTTCCCACTCCAAGTAGCGTTCAGGATCAGTTCCACCAACAAATTCGGGCAATTCAGACACCTTGAATTCTTCAACCAATCTTGGCTGCCCTCGGCTAGGCTGCCGCCTTTCCCCTTCTTTTAAATTCCTTAAAGCATCCCGTAAGTTTGCAAGAAAATCTGGATCATCGAAATCCATGGCTCGGATACCACTTATGATACGTGTATGGGCTGATTATGGTGAGGTTTTAGGAGATTTAAGATTAGATTTTCGTGTATGGGTGTTTGTTTGGTGAATTGCAGCGGAATTTAACAATAAAATTTAAGGATAGAGTGATAAACAACCTAGACCTATAGATTGATTATCGTTTGAAGACAAGCTAAGACCTATAAACTTGAATTCGTGTCAAAATCAGGAAATCATCCCTCAAAAGACGAAATTGTGAGTGTAAGCAACAACTCAATGAACAAAGTTCTTGTTTTCTTTATTGATTTTCGTATTCTAGCTGTTACAAGCAAAAAAGAAATGGCTATAAAGCCTAAACATAAAGATGGGAGTTACAAAACAACCCAATAGCCAAGTTATTAAAGAAACTACTAACTACTCATCAAAACAAACTTAAATGACTTATTAAATGAAAGAAAACGTTTCAAACTTCAAATTAACTCCAAATGCATCCCAAATGCATCCAAATGTCTTCAAATGTGCAGCCCTAATCCATGCAAGTGATCATGCAAACTCCATGGGCCGTTGAGCCCAAACAGCCTTCAAATCCATTAAACAAGACCAACCCATCACCTTTTGGGCCCTCATTCTCCATGCATGCATCATCTTTTATGCATCTGTTGCAACTTCAAGGTTTTGAAACCTATGAAATGAACATGGATTCCCAACAATTGGTATCAGAGCCATAGCTATATTGCATGTTTAGATAATGAGTTTATTTGGATAAACTTGGTTTTTGGAAGCCATGAATGTTCATCTCCTTGAATGCAATGTTCATGAATGGCTTCTTTGGGAACATGCAAGTATAAATTCTATGATATTATGTAACCAACTACATTTTATGTTTGCATGCATTTGGTTACATAATTATTGCCTTAGAAAAACAAAGTGTTGATTTTCTTATGATTTTATATGATAAAATGGTGCATAAACAAGCCAAGGACCATGTGTTGCAGGTTTTGTGTTTAAATTCGATTTGGTTGTAATCTATTCTTTTATTCAAATAGTTTGTAATAATAATTAGTTATTTACTTCTTATATTCATTTTGTAAGTATTAGAATAGTTGTATTTTATATTTTTCACAAAATGTAACAAGAGAATGAGATAAAGGCATGAGAAGATTACACCCAACAGCAACGTTTTTCCAGCTTTCCTGCTGTCCATTTTCGGACCTGTTAAGGAGGACAAATAAAATTCATATCTTGGAATTTTGATGCTATACTTGTTAGTAACTTTAATATCTAGTATATACATTACGTTTTGACAAGTATAAGCATCAATATGACCAAGAATGAAGTCAAGAAAGCAACAAAAACACAACAAATTCCTTCCTGTTGCCCATTCCTGTCGCAAGTTTTGGAGTGGTCAAAGAAAAATCACAAGTCATTCCATGGTGTCAAGAAATGGTAGTTCAAGCGTCATTTGATGATATAAGAAGCTTGGCAAAATTGTAGCCAAATCGAAGATCATTTGGTTGAGTTTTTGTCACACTTTTGTCCCTAGGTTTGGACTTGATATTTCATGTATGGCTCACATGAAATATCAAATTAGTTGGCTTGTGTTTATGCACCCATGCATGCATGTGATGATTGAATGTTTTATTATTTTATGTTGTGGATGAAAATAAGATTTTGCATGCTACACAACCTAGATAATTAAACATAATCATCAAGGAGTTTGTAATTTTTTCAAAATTGACATTTAAAACATAAGATGTGATATAATTGGTTTTATTAAAATAGGTTTTGTTATAAAATCTATAAAAGTCAAGATTTGAAAATTAATAAAATAAAATGAAGATTTTATGAATTCTTACAAACTCCAACCCTAAGTAATAATGGTAATTATTTAGGATTAAAATTGGTTCTCATGTATGTGATCAAACTCAAACTTAATATTGGATATTAATTGTAATCTTAACCACAAACAAAGAATTAATAAAATGGAGATTTTATGATTAAAGGAACCAATTAACAAAATAAGATTTTAATGGTACCATGTTCATTGGATGCATGCAATCTACATGATACCATATGTTTTCCAAAAATTAGAATTGTAAAACATATAAATCCCTTTCGAAATACAAATCAATGTCGTCCTTCTTAAAGAACACTCATGTATCACTTGAATATCCTTGTGGGATAAAGGTTACCTAACCAGTTGGAGTTTTCTTGTGATACAAGAGGTAGCTTTGCAATATTGATGGGATAAAGGACACCTAACCATTAATAGTTGTCAAAACTACACGTCCATTTAAGTGGTATGATTCGTTTGGAAATCTTTTGTGATAAAGGTCACCTAAGCATTAGAAATCCAAGGAATAGATGGGATCAAACATGCCAAACTTATAAATGTTATAAAGGGATCCCATACCTCTAGAAATTATATTTGAATATAATTGGTAAACCGTTACCTACCTTGTTGATTCGAATAGGCGGGATAAAGGATACCTAACCGCTTGTTCGTATTGCAACTTGGATTCTAGACCTTAATTAATTAAAGTTTATGAAACAAGAAAGGGTATTAATTATTAAGGACTTAATATCATAAATTACTAAATTGAACCTTGTTAAAATTTTGTAGATGGCACCAAACGCAACAAACCCGGCTAAAACTTCACTACGGTCTCTCCTTGAGGGAGAAAAACTCAACCACACCAACTTCTTGGATTGGTACCGTAGTGTGAGAATAGTTCTCAAACAAGAAAAGAAAGAATATGTTCTCAACGAACCACTTCCTGAAGAGCCCCCTGTCACTCCTAAGCCTACACACGATGCATGGCTTAAAAAGATGGATGACTCCATTGATGCATCATGTCTCATGTTGGCAACCATGATTCCCGACCTTCAGAAGGATTTAGAGAATCATTCAGCCTATGACATGATTAATTAATTGAAGGAAATGTTCCAACAACTTGCAAGAACGGAAAGGTTCAAAACTGTTCGGGCTTTCCATGCTTGCAAGATGGAGGATAGACAGACGGTCAGCTCTTATGTGCTCAAAATGAAGAGTCACATTGATCATTTGGCATGTCTTGGAGTTGTGATGCCTGAAGAGCTTGCAACGGATATGATCCTTAACTCCTTGACAAAGTCTTTTGATCCCTTTGTCATGAATTATAACATGAATGGTTTGAACAAGACTATCCCGGAATTGCATGGGATGCTAATTACCACGGAGAAGAATCTGCCCAAGAAAACCACTCAAATTCTCATGATCAAGAAAGGTGGTACAAAGAGGACTAGACCCGAACACCCCGCAAACTCCAAGGGTAAAGGGAAGGCAAAGGTTGTCAAAGGAAAGGGAAAGAAAGTTGTCCAACCATCCCATCCGCCCAAGAAGAAGGCAAAGGTAGCTAAAGAAGACGCGTGCTTCGAATGTGGCAAAGTTGTGCATTGGAAGAGAAACTGCCCTTCCTACCTTGCGGAGTTGAAGAAGAAGAAGGCCGGGGAGGGCACTTCAGGTATCTATGTGATAGACCTAGAGCTTTACAATTTATCTCCTAACACCTGGGTATTTGATACTGGTTGTGGAACTCACATTTGTAATATGTTGCAGGGGTTCAAAAGGAGTAGGCGACTGAAGGCAAACGAGGTAGTAGTCCGGGTTGGAAACAGTGCAAGGGTTGCGGTGGATTCAATTGGAAGTTTTGATTTATTACTACCAAGTGGCTTGTATTTGACATTGTTGAATGTTTATGATGTTCCTAGCTTGACTAGGAATATTATTTCGGTTGCTAAGTTGAGACAATGTGGTTTTAATCTTTGCTTTATAAATGATGACATTTGTGTTGCTAAAAACAATGTGTTCTATTTCGAGGCTAGGCCTTTAAATGGAATTTATGAAGTAAACCTTGATGAAAAGACTAACCATGGCTCTTTATACCACACTTTCACCAAGAGACCCAAATGTGATTTGAGTCAAATTTATCTATGGCATTGTCACCTTGGGCATATAAACAAGAAATGCATATCTCAACTTCAAAAGAGTGGACTTTTGAAGGCAAATGAGAATGACTCATTTGATATATGTGAATCTTGTTTACATGGCAAGATGACTAAAGCTCCTTTCTCGGGAACCAATGAGAGGGCAAAGAACTTGTTAGGAATCATACATACGGATGTATGTGGTCCTTTCAAGCCAATGACTAGATATGGTGAAAGATATTTCATCACCTTCACTGATGACTTTAGTCGTTTTGGTTATGTTTATTTAATTAAACATAAACATGAGGCGTTTGAAATGTTCAAAACGTTTCAAAGTGAAGTGGAAAATCAACTCAACAAAACAATTAAAGTTCTTCGTTCTGATAGAGGAGGTGAGTACTTAAGTACAGACTTTATGGATCATCTTAAGACTTGTGGAATTGTTTCACAACTTACTCCACCTGGAACACCACAACATAATGGTGTATCTGAGAGGCGGAACCGAACACTATTGGATATGGTTCGATCCATGATGAGTACAAGTACTCTACCTTTATCATTCTGGGGTTATGCTTTATAAACAGCTGCTCGTCTCCTAAACATGGCACCTACTAAGAAGGTAGATAAAACACCTTATGATATATGGCATGGAAAGGTTCCATCTTTATCCTATCTCAAGGTATGGGGTTGTGAAGCTTATGTTAGACAAGAAGCTTCAAACAAACTAGAACCCGTTCAACTAAGTGTATCTTTGTAGGGTATCCGAAAGATTGTCTTGGATACTACTTCTACCATCCCAAAGAGAATAACATATTTATTTCTCGAAAAGCTGAATTCCTAGAAAACAAGTTTCTGACGGAAGAGGCTAGTGGGAGGTTTGTGGAACTTGAGGAACTTCAGGAACCACAGCCTGATACACAAGAAATTGGATCTAGCATTCAACAAGAAATTGTTGAACCTGAACAAACAGTTGATCAGGAACAAATTGTAACACAAGATGTTCGCAGATCTGGTAGGGTTCGATTTGAACCTGATAGGTATGGTTACCTAATGATGGAAGAGGAACGTTATACGATAGATTCTGATGAACCCGTCAACTACCAGAGTGCAATGTCAGATCTTGAATCTGATAAATGGCTTGAATCCATGAACACTGAGATGTAATCCATGCACGATAACCAAGTATGGGACTTGGTTAATCTTCCCACCAATTGTAAGACTGTTAGGAACAAATGGGTTTTCAAGAAGAAAACCGACGTGGATGGAAATGTTCACACTTTTAAGGCAAGACTTGTCGCTAAAGGATACTCACAAACTCATGGTATTGACTATGATGAGACCTTTTCACCAGTGGCAATGATCAAGTCGATTAGGATACTTTTTGCCATAGCTGCATACTATGATTATGAGATATGGCAAATGGATGTCAAGACCGCTTTCCTTAATGGACACTTATTGGAAGATGTCTATATGGATCAACCTGAAGGTTTTGTCGATCCCAAGCATCCAAGCAAAGTGTGCAAGCTTAAAAGATCTATTTATGGATTGAAGCAAGCATCTCGAACATGGAACATCCGCTTTGATGAAAAGATTACAAATTTTGGATTAATTAAAAATGAGGATGACTTCTGTGTTTACAAGAAAGCTAGTGGGAGCATAGTCATATTCCTAGTATTGTATGTAGATGACATACTTCTATTTGGAAATGACATCCCAACCTTAAAAGGTGTCAAAACGTTTCTTGAGAACTGTTTCTCAATGAAGGACTTAGGAGAAGCTGCTTATGTATTATGCATAAAGATCTATAGAGATAGATCTAAGAGACTTATTGGTCTAAGCCAAAGTGTATATATTGATAAAATCTTGAAAAGGTTCAAGACGTAAGACTCCAAAAGAGGATTCTTGCCAATACCACATGGCACCATCCTAAGTAAGTCTCAGTGCCCAAGCACTAGGACTGAACTTGAAAGGATGAAACATGTCCCATATGCTTCGGCAATTGGGTCCATCATGTATGCCATGTTATGCACCAGGCCCGACGTCTCATGTGCCTTAAGCATGACTAGTAGGTATCAACAGAACCCAGGTGAAGCCCACTGGACTGCTGTAAAGAACATTCTTAAGTACTTGAGAAGAACTAAAGACATGTTCTTAGTTTACGGTGGTTTGGAAGAAAGCTTAAAGGTAAAGGGTTACACTGACGCAAGCTTCCAAACAGATAGGGACGATTCGAGATCTCAATCTGGGTATTCCTTTATTTTAAATGGAGGATCCGTGTCTTGGAAGAGTTCCAAACAAGAAGTGATTGCACAATCCACTACAGAATCAGAATATGTTGCTGCTTCGGAAGCTGCTCAAGAAGCTGTCTGGATGAGAAAGTTCATTGAAGATCTAGGGGTTGTCCTTCCATTCGGGACCCTATAGAAATCTTCTGTGATAATCTAGGTGCTATAGCTCAAGCAAAGGAGCCTAGATCGCATCAAAAGACCAAACACATTCACCGAAGGTATAACTACATAAGACATGAAGTTAAGAATGGTGAAATAAGTATTCACAAGGTTTATACAGATCAGAATTTGGCAGACCCATTCACGAAGCCTTTACCCCAAGCTAAGCATGAAAGTCACGCTAAGGGTATAGGACTTCGTTTTTCTAATGAATGGATTTGATTTGTGTTTAGTGTTTTATGAATATGAAACTATATAAACAACAATAATTATGTGATATATGTGAAGTGGTGTTTCATTCATAATTTTGTGTTTTATTAGCATGTTTAATCCTTGATTAATTCAGTTATTCTAAATGTCCATAGTCGATCATAGTTGTGGAAGCAATTATGAAGTAAGACTAATATGAATTAGATTGGTTGACTTTTATGGGTAAAAGTAGCAAAAGGTTGCAACCAAATTCATAGGTACTTGTCAATGAACAAGTATTGGACTTGACCCGTTTCAAGATCACTTCATGGATCATTATCATAAGTGATTCTTGAACAAAGGTATCTTGAGCAAAAGGTTGCAACCAAATACATATTTGGGACTCAAGTGTAGGGAGTGTTATGCTTTGATATGGTTCACCGTTGTTCTTGAAATATAGACAACCATACAGACCATACTCATGTATAGTATTAACTATATAAGGGGTGTATGTAATCAAGACGGGATTTGTTCCTCTTATGTGTTGAGAGTTAGACATCTAAGGCGCCTGATTAAAAGTTGAATATAAAATGAGAATGTTTTAGATCCATGTCTCATGTTCAACATGATGTCTGTGACAAAGGGATAATTGATAGATAACCTTGTACATCAATTAGAGCCTCGTGCTTTTGAAGAATTGGATGTTGTTGAATGACATTATGTCATGTGTTATTGGGGGCAGTGAAATGTTGCTAGACGTTTATCACTGTCGGTATCATTCTATGATGCAACCTTGTGCAAGTGGGAGATTGTTAGTTCTATATGCCCAAGGATGATCATAAAATGATATTACTAATAATACATGATCCTATAGGGTCACACCAACAACAAGTTTGACACCAATTGATCATTTGGAATGCTAAATTTGATTTACCATCAAATGATACTAAACTTGCAATTTAATCTTATGAGTTATTATTATTTGAGATAAATAATAATAACTCCAAAATTAAAGGTTGATTAATAATTCATATGTGATGAATTAATCATTCATAACAATTAAATTGTTTATATTGTTAAATGATTTAATTGATTTATAAGTAAACCTCTTATTTAATTTAATTGGTAAATTAAATAAAATATGCATATTATAATATATATATATATATATATATATATATATATATATATATATATATATATATATATATATATATATATATATATATATATATATGTATATAATTATAGAATTAATAATGCATGTTTGATTGGTTTATTTATACAATTTATGGCTTAAATATTATTCCATTAATGAAAAGTATAAAGGGTTATTATTTATAACACTTATTAGATAAGTTTATAAATAATAAAACTAATAACCTATTTGTTTATTCCACTTAAAAGTGGCTGGCCACACACTCACACAAACATGCTCATGAGCATGGTTTGAAAGTTGAAAAAGGAAGAAAGAATATTGGGACTTTCTAGGCCTTGACTATGGGAACTACCAACATAGAATATTCCTCCTTTTCTCTCCTTTTGTTGCTTCATATGGCCGGACCATATGAGGGGTTTTAGTGTGACTTTGATACTTGAAATAATCAGCCATATACTCTCTCAAACTCTCTCTTGAACATAAGAAAAAATCGTTTTGGTATCAAGGAGTTAAGAGCTTTATCTTGCAAGTTTTGAAGACTAGCATCTAAGGGTGTTCAAGCTTGTGGTGGATCAACTATAGAGGGAATCTTCCTTGCTTCCTAGCCATTACAAATCGTCCATATCAAGTCCAAGAAGAAAGGTTATGATCTTGAACTTCTACTATGCTTGTTTTTCGTTTTTATCTCTACATGCATGTAGCATGATCCTCTTGAAATGGAATTCGTGTTAATCTTTTATGCTTCCATTGCAACTTCAAGGTTTTGAAACCTATGAAATGAACATGGATTCCCAACATTCACAACCCTTGCTAATGGTCCATAACCCATCATAACCCTTTCTATGGTCCATAACCCATCACAACCCTTCATGATGGTCCATAACCCATACAAACCTTCATAATAGTCTATAACCCATCACAACCTTTCGTAATTGACATAACCCATCACAACCGTTCATAATTGACCATAACCCATCATAACCCTTCGTATGGTCCATAACCCAGCACAACCCTTTCTATGGTCCATAACCCATCACAACCCTTCATAGTTAACCATAACCCAACACAACGCTTTATAATGCTCCATAACACATCGCAACCCTGTATAATGGTCCATAACCATAACAACCTTTAATAATGGTCCATAACCCATACCAACCTTCATAATGGTCCATAACCCGTCACAACCCTTCATAATTGACCAAAACCGATCACAACCCTTCATAGTGGTCGATAACCCATCATAATTCTTCAGAATGGCCCATAACCCATCACAACATTCATAATAGTCCATAACCCACACAACCCTTCATAATGGTCCATAACCCATACAAACCTTCATAATAGTCCATAACCCATCACAACCCTTCATAATTTACCATAACCCATCGCAACCCTTCATAATTGACCATAACCCATCATAACCCATCCTATGGTCCATAACCCAGCATAACCCTTTCTATGGTCCAAAACCCATCACAACCCTTCATAATTAACCATAACCAATCACAACACTTCAAAATGGTCCATAACCCATCGCAACACTACATAATGGTCATAACCATAACAACCCTTCATAATGGTCCATAACCCATACAAACCTTCATAATGGTCCATAACCCATCATAACCCTTTCTATGGTCCTTACCCATCACAACTCTTCATAATTGACCATAACCTAATACAACCCCTCATAATGGTCCAAAACCCATCATAACCCTTCAAAGTGGTAGATAACCCATCACAACCTTCATAATGGTCCATAACCCATCACAACCCCTTATAATGGTCCATAACCCATCACAACCTTTATAATGGTCCATAACCCATTATAATCCTTTATAATGGTCCATAACCTATCACAACCCTTCAAAATTTAGCATAACCTATCACAACCCTTCATAATGGTCCATAACCCAACACAACCCTTTCTATGGTCCATAACCCAACACAACCCTTCATAGTTGACCATAACCTATCACAACCCTTCATAATGGTCAATAACCCATCATAATCCTTCATAATGGTCCATAACTCATCACAACCTTCATAATAGTACATAACCCATACAACCGTTCATGACGGTCCACAACCCATCATAACCCATTCTAATGGTCCATAACACATCATAACCCTTTCTATGGTCCATAACCTATCGCAACCCTGCATAATGGTCTATAATCGTAACAACCCTTCATAAAGGTGCATAACCCATACAAACCATCATAATAGTCCATAACCCATCACAACCCTTCATAATTGACCATAATCCATCATAACCCTTCATAATTGACCATAACCCATCACAACCCATCCTATGGTCCATAACCTATCTCAAACCTTCATAAATAACCATAACCCATCACAACAGTTCACAATGGTCAATAACACATCGCAACCCTGCATAATGGCCCATAACCATAACAACCCTTCATAATGGTCCATAACCCATACAAACCTTCATAATTGTCCATAACCCATCACAATCCTTTCTAATGGTCCATAACACATCACAACCCTTTCTATGGTCCATAACCAATCGCAACCCTGGATAATGGTCCATAACCCATACGAGCCTTCATAATGGTAGATAACCCATCACAACCCTTCATAATTGACCATAACCCATCACAACCCTTCATAATTAACCATAACCCATCACAACCCTTCCTATGGTCCCTAACCCAGCACAACTTTTTCTATGGTCGATAACCCATCACAACCCTTCATAATTAACCATAACCCATCACAAAACTTTATAATAGTCCATAACCGATCGCAACCCTGCATAATTGTCCATAACCATAACAACCCTTGATAATGGCCAATAACCCATACAAACCTTCATAATGGTCCATAACCCATCACAACCCTTCATAATGGTCCATAACCCAACACAACCCTTTCTATGGTCCATAACCGATCACAACTCTTCATAATTGACCATAACCTATCATAACCCCTCATAATGGTCCATAACCCATTATAACCCTTCATGGTGGTCTATAACCCATCACAGCCTTCATAATGGTCCATAACCGATCACAACCCTTTATAATGGTCCATAACCCATCACAACCTTCATAATGGTGCATGACCCATCACAACCCTTTGTAATGGTCCATAACCCATCACAACCCTTCATAATCGAGCATAACCCATCAAAACCCTTCATAATGGTCCATTACCCAACACAACCCATTCTATGGTCCACAACCCATAACAACCCTTCATAATTGACCACAACTTATCACAACCCTTCATAATGGTCAATAACCTGCCTTTGCAACAAAAAAAATCGTCAATAACCTGTCATAATCCTTCATAATGGTTAATAACCCATCACAACCTTCATAATAGTACATAACCCATACAACCCTTCATAACGGTCCATAACCCTTCATAACCATTTCTAATGGTCATTACCCATCACAACCCTTTCTATGTTCCACAACCCATCGCAACCCTACATAATCTTCCATAACCATAACAACCCTTCATGATGGTCAATAACCCATACAAACCTTCATAATAGTTCATAATCTATCACAACCCTTCCTATGGTCCATAACCCATCACAACCCTTCATAGTTAACCATAACCCATCTTTATAATGGTCCGTAACACATCGCAACCCTGTATAATGGTCCATAACCATAACAACCCTTAATAATTGTCCATAACCCATACAAGCCTTAATAATTGTCCATAACCCATCACAACCCTTCATAATGGTCCATAACCCATCACAACACTTCATAATTGACCAAAACCTATCACAACCCTTCATATTGGTCAATAACCCATCATAATCCTTCAGAATGGCCTACAACGCATCACAACCTTCATAATAGTCCATAACCCATTGATATCATAGACTGCTGAGTCTTTCTTTGAAAACTTGCACTAATGTTGATTTGGCTAAAACTCTTTGGACCCTCCCTTAATTTTCTTCCTCTTCTCTTTCTTTTTTCTCTGCTTGTTTTGGTTTGTTTGGTTTGTTTGTTTTGCAGGTTGCTCTCCTTTATGTTCTTATTTGCTTATGGTTCCATTTCTTGTTTTGGTTCCTAGTTTAGCTTGTTGTCTGTTGGGGCCTGTCCCGATGGATTTTCTGTTATTCGGTGGGGAGTCCCCAGCCTTATATTGTATTTATTCTTTTTATTAATAAAATTTGCCAGAGGTCCCGCCCTCTTTACCCAAAAAAATTGTCCGTAACCATAACAACCCTTCATAATGGTCCATAACCTATACAAACATTCAAAATAGTGCATAAACCAACACAACCCTTCATAATTTACCATAACCGATCGCAACCCTTTATAATTGACCATAACCCATCATAACCCTTCCTATGGTCCATAACCCAACATAACCCTTTCTATGGTGCATAACCCATCAAAACCCTTTACAATTAACCATAACCCATCGCAACACTTCATAATGGTTCATAACCTATCGCAACCCTGCATAATGGTCCATAACCAAAACAACCCTTCATAATGGTCCATAACCTATACAAACCTTCATAATGGTCCATAACCTAGCACAACCCTTAATAATGGTCCATAACCCAACAAAACCCTTTCTATGGTCCTTAACCCATGATAACTCTTCATAATTGACCATAACCTAATACAACCCCTCATAATGGTCCAAAACCCATCATAACCCTTCAGAGTGGTACATAACCCATCAAAACTTTCATAATGGTCCATAACCCACTACAACCCTTTATAATGGTCCATAACCCATCATAACCTTGATAATGGTCCATAACCCATTATAACCCTTTATAATGGTACAAAACCCATTACAACCCATCATAATTTAGCATAACCTATCTCAACCCTTCATAATGGTCCATAACCCAACACAACCCTTTCTATGGTCGATAACCCATAACAACCCTTGATAAGTGACCATAACCTATCACAACCCTTCATAATGGTCAATAACCATCATAATCCTTCATAATGGTTCATAATTCATCACAATCTTCATAATAGTACATAACCCATACAACCGTTCATGATGGTCCATAACCCATCACAACCCTTTCTAATGGTCCATAACCCATCACAACCCTTTTTATGGTCCATAATCCATCACAACCCTGCATAATGGTCAATAAACGTTACAACCCTTCATAAAGGTGCATAACCCATACAAACCATCATAATAGTCCATAACCCATCACAACCCTTCATAATTGACCATAACCCATCACAACCCTTCCCATAGTCCATAACCCAACAGAACCCTTTCTATGGTCCATAACCAATCTCAACCCTTCATAATTAACCATAACCCATCTCAACCCTGTATAACGGCACATAACCATAACAACCCTTCATAATGGTCCATAACACATACAAACTTTCATAATGGTCCATAACCCATCAAAACCCTTCATAATTGACCATAACCCATCATAACCCTTCATATTGATCTATAACCCATCACAGCCTTCATAATGGTCCATAACCCATCACAACCCTTTGTAATGGTCCATAACCCATCACAACCCTTCATACTTGAGCATAACCCATCACAACCCTTCATAATGGTCCATTACCCAACACAACGCATTCTATGGTCCATAACCCATAACAACCCTTCATAATTGACCATAACCTATCACAACCCTTCATAATGGTCAACAACCTGTCATAATCCTTCATAATGGTTCATAACCCATCACAACCTTCATAATAGTACATAACCCATAAAACCCTTCATAACGGTCCATAACACTTCACAACCCTTTCTAATGGTCCATAACCCATCACAACCCTTTCTATGGTCCATAACCCATCGCAACCCTGCATAATGATCCATAACCATAACAAACCCTTTATGATGGTCCATAACCCATACAAACCTTCATAATAGTCCATAACCCATCACAACCCTTCATAATTGACATAACCCATCACAACCCTTCATAATTGACATAACCCATCTCAACCCTGTATAATGGCACATAACCATAACCCATCACAACACATCACAACCTTCATAATAGTCCATAGCCCATACAACCCTTCATAATGGTTCGTAACCATAAAAACCCTTCATAATGGTCCATAACCCATACAAACCTTCATATTAGTCCATAACCCATCACAACCCTTCATAATTTACCATAACCCATCGCAGCCCTTCATAATTAACCATAACCCATCATAACACTTCCTATGGTCCATAACCCAACATAACCATTTCTATGGTCCATAAACCATCACAACCCTTCATAATTAACCATAACCAATCACAACACTTCATAATGGTCCATAGCCCATCGCAACCCTGCATAATGGTCCATAACAACAACAACCCTTCATAATGGTCCATAACCCATACAAACCTTCATACTGATCCATAACCTAAAACAACCCTTAATAATGGTCCATAACCCAACACAATCCTTTCTATAGTTCTTAACGCATCACAACTCTTCATAATTGACCATAACCTAATACAACCACTCATAATGGTCCAAAATCCATTATAACCCTTCAGAGTGGTACATAACCCATCAAAACCTTCATAATGGTCCATAACCCATCACAACCCTTTATAATGGTCCACAACCCATCACAACCTTTATAATGGTCCATAACCCATTATAACCCTTTATAATGGTCCATAACCCATCACAACCCTTCATAATGGTCCATAACCAAACACAACCCTTTCTATGGTCCATAACTCATAACAACCCTTCATAATTGACCATAACCTATCACAACCCTTCATAATGTTCAATAACCCATAATAATCCTTTATAATGGTTCATAACTCATCACAACCTTCATAATAGTACATAACCCATACAATCACTCATGACAGTCCATAACCCATCACAACCTTTTCTAATGGTCCATAACCCATGATAACCCTTTCTGTGCCCCATAACCCATTGCAAACCTGCGTAATGGTCCATAACCGTAACAACCCTTCATAAAGGTGCATAACTCATACAAACCATCATAATAGTCCATAACCCATCACAACCCTTCATAATTAAGCATAACCCATCACAACCCTTCATAATTAACCATAACCCATCACAACCCTTCCTATGGTCCATAACCCAGCACAACCCTTTCTATGGTCGATAACCTATGTCAACCCTTCATAATTAACCATAACCCATCATAACAGTTCATAATGGTCCATAACACATCGCAACCCTACATAATGGCCCATAACCATAACAACCCTTCTTAATGGTCCATAACCCATACAAACCTTCATAATGGTCCATAACCCATCACAACCCTTCATAATGGTTCATAACCCATCATAACCCTTCATGGTGGTCTATAACCCATCACAGCCTTCATAATGGTCCATAACGATCACAACCCTTTATAATGGTCCATAACCCATCACAACCTTCATAATGGTGCATGACCCATCACAACCCTTTGTAATGGTCCATAACCCATCACAACCCTATGAAAACTAGAAAACCCATGAAAACTAGAAAACGTGAAAAAACCCAGTTTCTCTCTAAGCAATTTGTACGTTTTACATACGATTTTTAAGTTTTTGAGTTTTTCAGTTTTTATTTTCATAATGGCTGGTGTATCACCAGGCATTATTCCTGGTTCAGATTCATGTTTGTAAAATGTTGAGGTTTTAGAAAATCAAAATCATATGTTTTCTGCACAAGGTTCTTTTGATCATGAAAATACGTTCAAATTAGTTGAAAAAAGACTAAAAAATATAAAAATCAAACAGCCATGTATTTTCAAACAACTTGATAGAGGCATACAAAAAAGAAAATCTGTTTTAAACTATAAAAAATTTACAGAAATTGTTGCTGGAAAAAAAACAAATATACATTCTCAAAATAATCTAGAAAAACAAAAACAATATGGAGTGCATGCTGCTGCTTCAACTGTTGTTAGTGATGATTTGGTTTTGCAAGTTCATGGAGATGGTAACAAAGATACGGAGATGATCTCCTGTTTGAGATCAGATGTGGAATTGATTGCTGAAAATAATACCAACAAAGATACTTCTAATGGAACACGTGAATGTATGATCAAGCAACCCACATACGATCATAAAATTACAACAATGATTTTCAAAAAATCTCCAATGACCACCGAGGATTATGTTGCTGAAGACGATGGTGAAGACTATATTGCTGAAATCGATGGTGAATATGATGTTGCTGAAGACGAGGGTGAAGATCATGTTGCTGAAGACGATGGTGAAGATCATGTTGCTGAATATACGAACAAAGGACAACATCATGTTGCTGAAGACGATGGACAAGATCTTGTTGCTGAATATCCGAACAAAGGACAAGAGTGCACGATAAATATTGGAGAAGATCGGGAGGCTGGTGGAGTTACTTGTCCTTCGGCTAATCAAGCTACAACTTTCACCATTAATACATCTAACATCGAGCAAGGAGATGAAACTAGAATACATGATGATCAAGTGAAGTCTTCCGGTGACATCCCAAGCAAAAACATCGCCGGCGATTTTTTATATCCAAGTGGAGCTCAAACCGATTTGTCCCCTCAAAGTAGCGATGTCTTGAAGGAATATGGGGGTAAATGCTTTCTTCAACATTCTCATAATTTAGATAATCATTATTGTCCCCATAATGGCCTTCATGTAGGAGAATCCAATGTGTGTCATGATGAACATTGTCCCACTAGCTTTGTTGACCTTCCTTATAATGTTCCAACATTCAAGGATTCCACACTCACGGACTCTACTAAAAATCCGGTGAAAAACTCTTCAATTCTTGGAGTTGGACCTCATTCAATTTACTTAGCCCATTTGAAACCTAAGCATACTAATGGACCTCAAACAAATAAATTAGCCCATAAAACTAATATTGAGGCCAACATATATAGTATAGATGGATTAGCCCATGACAAATTAGCCTATGTCACTAATGAGAAATTAGCCCATGTCACTAATAAAACTAATATTCACACAAATAAATTAGCCCATGTCACTAATGAGAAATTGTCTCAAGCATTTGATTTTAATCCCCATTTCAAAAATGGTAACTTAAATCATGATAATAATAATAAAATAAAAAATGCTTGGGATCGCAAGGTTCCTTTACTTAATAACTCTCATGCTAATATCATTACTGGTCCACAAAAACACTCTAACGATAAGTTCCGTTTTATTCCTAATTTATGTAATGATATTAATGTGCCAGTTGATATTCCTTTAAAAGCCGTTACTAAAGTCTGTCAAACTTTTGCGCGGACTATCTGTGGTTACTTTGTCGGGAAAAAAATGAATTACTCTGAGGTTCGTTACCTAGCTTCTAAAATGTGGTCTATCCATGGTCTTCAAGATGTCCTTCTAAATGGAAAAGGTGTCTATCTTTTTAAATTCAGTGAAGATAATGGTCTTCATCATGTTATCACACATGGACCCTGGACTTTTAAGGGTGTCCCAATTGTGATTCAAAAATGGCGTCCAGGTCTCAGTATTCATAAGAACAATCATGACAAGCTTCCTCTCTGGATTAAAATCCATGATATTCCCTATGAGGCTTGGAGTGATGATGGTCTTAGCCACATTGCCTCAAAAATTGGTAAGCCTCTTGCTATGGACTCCTATACTGCTAATATGTGCAAGTATGCGGCTGGAAAGTCTGTTTATGCACGTGTCCTTCTTGAGGTCCCCACAAAAACTTCTTGGGTGGATAAAGTTATTATCCGTATTCCTGATCCTGATACTCTAGAATTTTCCACCCATACCCTCAGTATTGAATATGAATGGAAACCTCCTATGTGCTCTCATTGCATGGTTTATGGTCATGAAACTAACAACTGTATGCATGTCATCTCTAAGACTAATGAAGCTAAGACCAAAGATAAAATACCTATTGATCAGGTTATAGTTTCCTCTCCTATGCAAATTGATGATGGTTTTACGGTGGTTACTAAAAAGAAAAGTTTAACGAAACATAAAACGAATAATGAAAATTCTAGTAATGATATTAAGCAAAGTAATTCTAATAGAACTACCCAAAAGGGAAGGATGTCTAAAGATGTTTCAAAAAACTATGTCTATAATAGAAATAATAATAGTAATATTAAGTCGCGAACCGACAATAAATGCCCTGTCCCTAAAATTTGTAATCCTACCACTACTCCTGTCCCTAACAAGAAATGCCCTACCATTAACCCTCAATCTAGTAATCCCTCCCAAAAGGAATCTATAAACGTTGTAGGTTTTCCTAGCCCTATCCTCCACCTCTCATCCTCTACACCTCCAAAAATATCTAAGCTATCCACTCCTATTTTCAACGCCTTTTCTATTTTAGAGTCTTGTTCAAACGATATGACGGATCTTCCTACTCACTCATCCCATCTCCCTCCTACTCATGCCCCATCAACTCGTATTCCTAATGATTTTGATCCAGATTCTATAGACCTTAAGGATAGGGATGAACTCATTGAGGTCGAATCTGATGATGGTGAAACCGCCAAGTTTATCAATGATGATATGGAATCACTTAATGACCATATTGGAATAGCTCAGGCGTCCGAGCAGATGGATTCCACCATCAAACCAATTTCCATATGACTCACATCACTGCTTGGAATACATGCGGTCTCTGTAAGCCTTCGCATCAGAAAGCTTTGAGAGATCTTATTCGAGATCAAAATCTCAATATTTGTGCTTCCTTAGAGACTCATGCTGACTTCTCTAAGCTTCCTCTTATATGTACGCGTGCTTTTGGGTCCTGGTCTTGGTCGTCTAACGGTCTTTTTAGCCCTAGAGGGACTAGAATTGTGGTAGCATGGGACCCCAATGCTATTGATATGATGCTTTTTGACTTAAATGATCAGGTTATGCATTTCTACGTTAAAATTCGTGCTTCTAATAAAACTTTGTTCTGCTCTTTCGTCTATGCGCACAATAACCACATCCTTCGTCGCTCCCTGTGGCATTCTCTTTCTGCCCATAAGAAAGTGATTAAAGATGCCCCTTGGATCCTTTTGGGTGATTTCAATGTTGCCCTTGACATGAAAGATAGCACCTATGGGACTTCTGTTATATCTCGTGCCATGGAGGATTTCAGGGACTCTGTTAATCGCTTGGAGATGGAGGACCTTAATTATAAAGGTCTCTTTTACACATGGACCAAGTCTCCTAATGGTACTGGTGGTATTCTCAAAAAAATTGACCTTGTTATGGGAAATCCTAGTTTCTTTGCTTCTTTCCCCTCTGCATCTGTCAATTTTCTCCCATATCGGTCTTCTGACCATACTCCTGCTATGCTTTCTCTTCCCATTAGATCTACGTTCAGGCCGAAAACGTTTAAATTCCCTAACTTCCTGACCTACAAGAATGATTTCAAGCAGGTTGTTGCTGATTCTTGGAATTCCAATATACCTGGATATAGGATGTTTAAGGTTTTCCAAAACCTTAAAAACTTGAAAAAACACTTGCGTCAGCTTCTTCGTAATCAGGGCAACATCTTCTCCAACGTTATCTCCCTCCGTAATGAACTTGATAGAATTCAGATTGCTCTGGATCGGGACCCTTTCAATAATGATCTTCGTGAAGAACATTGCAGCTATCTCCTTGCTTATAACGAGGCTATCCTTGATGAAGAGAGGTTTCTGAAACAAAAGGCTAAGGTTGACTGGCTGCGTGAGGGAGATAAAAATTCAGGATTTTTCCACAAAACGGTTAGAAGCCGCTTATCTCGTAGTCGTATCGACTCTATCCAAGATGCTCATGGAAACTGGATATCGGGGAATGACCTTCCTAACCTTTTTGTTTCCCACTTTAAAAATTTCTTAGGTTCTACCTACACTTCCATTCCGATTCGTGACCCTTGTTCCCTTTTCTCTAATAAGCTCTCCCCTATCCAGTCTGCCGCCATACTTAATCCTGTTACAGATGAGGAGGTTAAGGGTGTCATGTTCCAAATGGGAGATGATAAAGCACCTGGTCCTGATGGCTTCTCGGCTAAGTTTTTCAAGTCTGCCTGGGATATTGTGGGTACCGATGTTTGTTTGGCGGTTAAGGAGTTCTTTTCTTCTGGAAAACTACTTAAGTCTTTCAACAAAACCGTTCTTGCTCTCATTCCTAAGGTTGACTCTCCTTCCAAAGTCACTGATTTTCGTCCGATCGCATGCTGTAATGTTGTTTACAAATGTATCAGCAAGATTATTGCGGACCGTATCAAGAATCATCTATCTTGCTTGGTTGATGATAACCAGTCTGCTTTCATCCCTGGTCGTTTGATCTCCGACAACGTTCTTCTTGTCCACGAGCTCATGCGGGATTATCATCGACACCGTGGTCCACCAAGATGTGCTTTTAAGGTCGATATTCAAAAAGCTTATGACACTGTCGACTGGTCTTTTCTTCGCAACATCTTATTTGGATTTGGTTTCCCCGATCGTATGATTGAATGGATCATGACATGTGTTTCTACACCAGCTTACTCTGTGAGTATCAATGGTAACATACATGGTTTTTTCGATGGTAATCGGGGCCTTAGCCAAGGTGACCCTCTCTCTCCCTATCTCTTCACTCTTGTTATGGAGGTTCTTAACCTTATGATCAAGAGAAAAATTTCTGAATCCGATTCGTTTAAATTCCACTGTCAATGTGAGGATCAGAATATCACACATCTATGCTTTGCCGATGATCTTCTCCTCTTCTCTCATGGGGATAGATCTTCGGTAAGCATAATATGTGATTCCCTTGCTGAATTCTCTGGGGTGTCTGGGCTCCATCCTAATGTTGCAAAAAGCGAAGCCTTTTATTGCAATGTTGGTGATACTACTAGGGCTGCTATTGACCATATGGTTGGATTCCCTGAGGGATCTTTCCCTGTTCGATACCTTGGCATACTTCTTATCACTACCCGTCTTACCCATAAGGACTGTAAAGGTCTTGTTGATAAAGTCAAATGCAGGATTAATGACTGGAAAAACAAAACTCTCTCCTTTGCTGGGCGTCTTCAGCTTATTCTCTCTGTTCTTTCTTCTATGCAAATCTATTGGGCTTCTGTTTTTATTCTTCCTAAATCTATTTCTAAAGACATTGAGAAACTCATGAGAGGTTTTCTCTGGTGCCATGGTGAGTTGATTCGTGGTAAAGCAAAAGTTTCCTGGAAAACTGTGTGTCTCCCTAAGGAACATGGTGGACTTGGAATCCGTAATCTTGCTGTTTGGAATGTTGCTCTTATGGCTTCACATGTTTGGAGACTCCTCTCTAAGAAGGATTCCCTTTGTGTCAAGTGGATCCATTCTTACCGTCTTTGTGGACGTAACTTTTGGGATGCCCCCAAAAAATACGGATCAGGTTTTGCTTGGCGAAACATCCTTGATATGCGAAGTAAGATAAGAGATTTTATTGTTTCCCAGATTGGTGATGGGTCCTCTACATCCGCTTGGTTCGATAACTGGCATCCTGCTGGTCCCCTCTCTAAATTCATCTCTGTTCGTGCCATTAGGGCTGCGGGATTCAATCTTGATACTAAGGTTGCTGACCTTGTCATCAACGGATCTTGGGTTGGACCAAGTCAATGGAGGGACTCTTATCCTAACCTTCTTCCTCAAAACCCTCCTTCTCTATCCCCTTACGTGCCTGATAAACTCCAATGGAGATCTAGTGATGGTAATCTTTCTGATTTTTCTGTGTGTTGCGTTTGGCAGTCTATTAGGCCATATGACCAGCTTGTTCATTGGTATCATCTGGTTTGGTTCTCCCAAAATATCCCTAGACATGCATTCATTCTTTGGGTTGCTCTTAAAAATCGACTTAAGACTCATGATAAAATCAAAATCTGGGATACTAACTCCAATCTCATTTGTGCCTTCTGTGGGGATTGTGCTGATTCCCTTTCCCATCTTTTTTTCGAATGTTCTTTCCCCTCTATGGTTTGGCATGATCTTCAACATGTCATGAATCTCTCCGTCCCCACTGATAGCTGGTTCGATATCATTAATCATGTCAAACTCGTGTCTAAGATTAAAACCATTTGGTATATCATTAGAAGACTGGTGCTTGCTGGAGCAGTTTACCGCATCTGGCAGGAAAGAAATTTTCGAATTTTCAAAAAAACAAAAAGATTGTATCATGCGGTCGTGAATAGTATTAAGGATGATATACGTTGTAGACTGCTGAGTCTTTCTATGAAACCTTGTATTAATGTTAATTTGGCTAAAATGATATGGACCATCCCTTAACAAATCTCCTTCTCCTTTTTGCTTCTATATTTCTCTTCTTGTATGGTTTGTTTTTTGCAGGATGTTATCATTTATGTTTTTGTTATGTTTCTGTTTCCATGTACTGTTTTTGGTTTCTAGTTTAGCTTTGCTGTTGTCCTTTGGGGCCTGTCCCGATGGATTTTCTGTTTTTTCCTTTGGTGGGGAATCCCCAGCCTCTTATTGTATTTATTCTTTTTATTAATAAAATTTGCCAGAGGTACCGTCCTCTTTACCCAAAAAAAACCCATCACAACCCTTCATAATCGAGCATAACCCATGAAAACCCTTCATAATGGTCCATTACCCAACACAACCCATTCTATGGTCCATAACCCATAACAACCCTTCATAATTGACCACAACTTATCACAACCCTTCATAATGGTCAATAACCTGCCTTTTCAAAAAAAAATGGTCAATAACCTGTCATAATCCTTCATAATGGTTGATAACCCATCACAACCTTCGTAATAGTACATAACCCATACAACCCTTCATAACGGTCCATAACCCTTCATAACCATTTCTAATGGTCCATTACCCATCAAAACCCTTTCTATGTTCCATAACCCATCGAAACCCTACATAATGGTCCATAACCATAACAACCCTTCATGATGGTCAATAACCCATACAAACCTTCATAATAGTTCATAACCCATCACAACCCTTCATTATTGACATAACCCATCACAACCCTTCATAATTGACCATAACCCATGACAACCCTTCATAGTTAACCATAACCCATCTTTATAATGGTACGTAACATATCGCAACCCTGTATAACGGTCCATAACCATAACAACCCTTAATAATTGTCCATAACCCATACAAACCTTCATAATTGTCCATAACCCATCACAACCCTTCATAATGGTCCATAACCCAACACAACCGTTTCTATGATCCATAACCCATCACAACCCTTCATAATTGACCAAAACCTATCACAACCCTTCATATTGGTCAATAACCTATCATAATCCTTCAGAATGGCCTACAACGCATCACAACCTTCATAATAGTCCATAACCCACACAACCCTTCATAATTGTCCGTAACCATAACAACCCTTCATAATGGTCCATAACCCATAAAAACCTTCAAAATAGTCCATAAACCAACACAACCCTTCATAATTTACCATAACCGATCGCAACCCTTTATAATTGACCATAACCCATCATAACCCTTCCTATGGTCCATAACCCAACATAACCCTTTCTATGGTGCATAACCCATCAAAACACTTCAGAATGGTCCATAACCTATCGCAACCCTGCATAATGGTCCATAACCAAAACAACCATTCATAATGGTCCATAACCTATACAAACCTTCATAATGGTCCATAACCTAGCACAACCCTTAATAATGGTCCATAACCCAACAAAACCCTTTCTATGGTCCTTAACCCATCACAACTCTTCATAATTGACCATAACCTAATACAACCCCACATATTGGTCCAAAACCCATCATAACCCTTCAGAGTGGTACATAACCCACCACAACTTTCATAATGGTCCATAAACCACCACAACCCTTTATAATGGTCCATAACCCATCACAACGTTCATAATGGTCCATAACCCATTATAACCCTTTATAATGGTACATAACCCATCACAACCCATCATAATTTAGCATAACCTATCTCAACCCTTCATAATGGTCCATAACCCAACACAACCCTTTCTATGGTCGATAACCCATAACAACCCTTCATAAGTGACCATAACCTATCACAACCCTTCATAATGGTCAATAACCATCATAATCCTTCATAATGGTTCATAACTCATCACAATCTTCATAATAGTACATAACCCATACAACCGTTCATGACGGTCCATAACCCATCACAACCCTTTCTAATGGTCCATAACCCATCACAACCTTTTCTATGGTCCATAATCCATCGCAACCCCGCATAATGGTCAATAACCATCACAACCCTTCATAAAGGTGCATAACCCATACAAACCATCATAATAGTCGATAACCCATCACAACCCTTCATAATTGACCATAACCCATCACAACCCTTCCTATAGTCCATAACCCAACAGAACCCTTTCTATGGTCCATAACCCATCTCAACCCTTCATAATTAACCATAACCCATCTCAACCCTGTATAACGGCACATAACCATAACAACCCTTCATAATGGTCCATAACACATACAAACCTTCATAATGGCCCATAACCCATCAAAACCCTTCATAATTGACCATAACCCATCATAACCCTTCATAGTGATCCATAACCCATCACAGCCTTCATAATGGTCCATAACCCATCACAACCCATTGTAATGGTCCATAAACCATCACAACCCTTCATACTTGAGCATAACCCATCACAACACTTCATAATGGTCCATTACCCAACACAACCCATTCTATGGTCCATAACCCATAACAACCCTTCATAATTGACCATAACCTACCACAACCCTTCATAATGATCAACAACCTGTCATAATCCTTCATAATGGTTCATAACCCATCACAACCTTCATAATAGTACATAACCCATACAACCCTTCATAACGGTCCATAACATTTCACAACCCTTTCTAATGGTCCATAACCCATCACATCCCTTTCTATGGTCCATAACCCATCGCAACCCTGCATAATGATCCATAACCATAACAAACCCTTTATGATGGTCCATAACCCATACAAACCTTCATAATAGTCCATAACCCATCACAACCCTTCATAATTGACATAACCCATCACAACCCTTCATAATTGACATAACCCACCTCAACCCTGTATAATGGCGCATAACCATAACCCATCACAACACATCACAACCTTCATAATAGTCCATAACCCATACAACCCTTCATGATGGTCCGTAACCATAACAACCCTTCATAATGGTCCATAACCCATACAAACCTATCGCAACCCTTCATAATTGACCATAACCCATCATAACACTTCCTATGGTCTATAACCCAACATAACCCTTTCTATGGTCCATAAACCATCACAACATTTCATAATTAACCATAACCAATCACAACGCTTCATAATGGTCCATAGCCCATCGCAACCCTGCATAATGGTCCATAAAAACAACAACCCTTCATAATGGTCCATAACCCATACAAACCTTCATAATGGTCCATGTAACACCACGACATTTTTGATAAGTATATAAATGTTAATCATAGTGTATTTATGATTTAACATGGTGTTCTAAGTATTAGAAAGTAATACTAGAAGGGAAAGGGGTAAATTGGTCATTTTACCACAAAAGGGTATTTTGGTCATTTGACATGTGAAGGACCAATTCTGAAAATATTGTTGGTTGTGGCAAATATATAAGAAATGAAAGTTTTATTGTCATAAAACTTGATTATTGTGGTCAAAGTCCAAGAAATGGAACTTAGGGACCAAAATTGTAAAGTTTGGAGGTATAAATAGGAGAGTTGACTCTCCTATTGTGTGGCTGAACATTTGAAGCTACGGGAGTTATTTCTTGAAGATGAATTCTGGAAATCTTTGATGATTGAAGCAAGAAATCATAGATATAGCTTGGAATTGGAAGATTCAAGAAAATGAGGTTAGTAAATTGACTTTTTAAGTCAAATCCTTGAATGTGTTCTTGGTGGGTTCATGTGGGATGAACTGAAATCTGTAAATTCAGTTTATTCCATGATGTTTATATGATTTCTGAACTTGATACATGTTCATATCATAAGGACATGCAATTGAAACAAGAGAATTTGATGAATTGGGTGGATTTTGGGGTTTTTGGCTCAAGAACCCTAAAATATGCATTTGATTGATTGATGTTGTTTCTTTGGATTAAAACCTTGTATTATAGGAGGGTTTTAGTCTAGAAACAAACCCCAAATGATTAAGAACAAGTATAAGAACTTAATAGGTGAAAACAGGTGCTGTAGCATGAAAAATCGGACATTTCTGGGCACTGCAGGAAAGAGCACGGGTCGTGCTCTTTTTGCACGAGTCGTGCATCTTTGGAAAACCAAAATATAGTGCATTTTAAGCTTGCACGAGTCGTGCTCTTCAAGGGCAAATTTATGCACGAGTCGTGCTTGCCTGGCAGGGGCCAAAAAGTGTGAATTTTCGCTACGCTTGTCCGTTTTACCTCAAACTTGAACCATAAGTCCCTAATGGGTTGAAAAGTTGGGGCAAATTATTAAATTGGGTTTTCGACTCCTCGGGGGCACTGTAGATCGATACGAATGCCTCGGAAATGAGTATAACTTGTAAAAAGATGATAAATGGAAAATTTATCATCTAGAGATGGTTTATAGTTGCATTATATTGGACTCTCATGTATTAGAGTCAATTGAAATGGTTATTAACCTATTATCATTTGATATGAAATGAATACATAGGTATGAGACAAAATGGTTGTGGTGCACGCAAAGGCAAGAGACAACCGGGATTTCAATGCAACTAACATCCAGGTGAGTAATCTCACTTATACCACATATGATATGTGTTGATTGGATTGTTACAGGTTGAAATAGGTTTGGGGAACGAAAATGATAATCTAAAGATATGGTGAAAAGGCAATATCGGATAAGCCGTGAGTCAATGAAATGACAAGAACGGAGCCGTGAGCCACAAATGATTATGAAATGAAATATCATTAAATGGTGCGGCCTATATGGCTATGATTTCTGGATTTTATATCCAATGGGTGCGGCCTTCGGGCTATGTCTCCGATGATTGGTGCGGCCTTCGGGCTATGACTCCGGTGCGGCCTTCGGGCTATGTCTCCGATGATTGGTGCGGCCTTCGGGCTATGATATTTGGTGCGGCCTTCGGGCTATGATATTTGGTGCGGCCTTCGGGCTATGACTCCGGTGCGGCCTTCGGGCTATGTCTCCGATGATTGGTGCGGCCTTCGGGCTATGATATTTGGTGCGGCCTTCGGGCTATGATATTTGGTGCGGCCTTTTTGGCTATGATTTTGTTACAGGTACATGGTGCGGTCATTTGGATGTGATATCGGGTTATTAAACCCAGTTGGTGCGGCCTGCGGGCTATGAATTATATACTGATAATGTTTTGGTGCAGCTTATATAGCTATGACACAGGGTGCGGCTTATTTAGCCATGATATATGATGCAGTCCATTGTGACTAAGAAATATGGGACAGAAATGGTTAGACATGATTATAGATGCAAATAACTATCGTGGCTTGTTAATTACAGGTTACTATGCTTCAGCCTGTAGGGCTACAAAATAGGATGTGAAATCCTAGAGTAGATGTGGTTAGCCAGTAGGGTTAAGAGTTTGGATTCGAAATCCAGACAGTTATATGATTGTATTTTGAATTATGTTAATTGCAGACTGGATTACTCACTGAGCTTTATAGCTCACGATATTTGTTACTATCCCTGCAGGTTAGCATGATACTGATAGGGGACAAGATAGAGTCCGTGACTTTGAAGTGGGACTCATAGATGCTGTCAGTAGCAGCCCGGCTTTAAAGGAGACTTGGTATTTTATACTCTCCTTGATACACTTGTACCCGTTTTTATTAAAATATACCCCTTTGTTATGGTTTTATGTATTGAAACCTTTGTTTAAAATGAAAAATTTTCAGGGGTGTTTTTGTTTTAAAAGCCGGGTGTTACAAGTTGGTATCAGAGCCGAGGTTTAAGTGAACTAGGTGTCTATAGAGTAGATTCCTGGACTTAAACCCTGAAACAGTAGACATGATGAACTGTTAGATGTATATAGTTGTTATTATATATATATATAACCTAACTATTACTGACTTCTAACGTAAAAGAAGTATGAGCAGCGGATATTATTGGGAGAAATTTAGTACGTGTAACTTTAAGAGGCGGATCAGCCTTTCCTCACGACTCCATCGAACGAGGTGCAACGAGACCAGTAGCGTAAAAATCCACATGACGAGCAATGTTAGCTGATGTGGTCAGATAAATGAATCGGTTGCTCACCTTAGTTGATATTCAAGGTGAAAGAACAGTAGTTGAGACTACAAGAAAAGTAGAAAATAAAGTGGACTTCTCAGAAGAAGTTGTCACAAATTTGGGTCCAACCTTATAGGGAAAGGACCAAAACAGAGCCACTATGTATAGTGATCAGTGCAGGAAAGGCACCAAGGAAAATTGTAGAGTTGAGACTCTACCGTTGACATGCTGAAATTGCAGATGATAGGAGCAGATTGCTCGAGCTTGTTGTATGGGACGGAAGTGGTTCCAGCGTGGAACTATAGATCACCTCTTTATGAAATACTCACATGCGAAATGTGGAGTAACGGGTGATGAACCCAGGAAAGACAGAAGGAACGAATGGTCGAAAAGGACCCGTGGTACCATGAGCATTCCAGTAGATTGTGGAAGAAGCTCGTGAGGAGACTGATATGGTCGCAGATATCATTGTTTTGAATATAACTCGTGTATGTTATATTTGATCCATGAATCTATGCTTTGGATCGATGACTCGATGTTTTGTTTGAATTTTTCATCAACGATTTTGGATGAAATATTTGAAATAGCTATTGTAGATAGCAAGTATGTTCGAGATATTGAACACCTGGAATGTAGTCTGCCTAAGATTTACGGGACCATTTTTCCCTATGAATCTGAAGCCAATGACTACCAGTAAATTTGAAGCAATTGTGCTTATGAATTGGTTAGCAATGCATTATGCTAACATGAATTGTAGAAATATGAACATGATGGTTCAGAAAGCATAAATGAACGGATGAAAATCCATGGTAAATGACAGATGTTGAGAATACTGGTTAGCTTCTTTGCTTAAACTCGGAAAAGAGTTAGTAAAGGAATGATGTTGTAGTTGGCATACGTGGTATGGGCCAAGCTTAATAAGTGGTGAAAGTAGTGTACTACTTTAAATAGTTTTCGGATGATTCTTTTGAAAAGAACTTCCAAGATTTCTGCCAGAATGGCAAGAAAAGCTTATGATTAAGCTGGTATTGGGAGTCGTTCATGTTATCTAGGCTCTGTGTTGATTAGCCCCTGTAGAGATGACAGGGTGGTAAAACAATTGGAAGAAATTGTTTTGAATTGGGATCTCATATGACTGTAAGTGTCATCAGATTGAGTCCTATCTGTTTAAAAAGAAGAAACATAAGTTAATGTGTATGTACATTGACTACTGAGAATATGATATTCTCGAAACCAGATTGAATATGAGGTATATTGTACCATATACTGGAGTTACTTCACTGAGTTAAGTGATATGTTAAATTCTCCAAGTATGAAAAATTTGGCTAAAAGAAGTTTCAACTCCTTGGGCATGATAATACTGCCAAGGATGATAAAATAAATCCAGTGGGATAGATGATGTGATAAAACAGAAACCGCCTTGGAATCTGACTGAAATTAGTAGTTTCCTTGGATTGGCGGGTTAATTTGGGAGAGTTGTAGAAAACTGTCCCTTGAATGTTGTTCAGTTGATTAGAGTAGACTAATAAAAGCATAAAGTCTGAGTGGTAGAAAAACCACAAGTATCATGTGAAGGTTTGGAATAAACCATGTGTGAAACTCTGATGTTAGCGTTGATGCTAAGCGGAGGAGATAAATTGGATTGTAGAAATGTATCCAAATTTGACAGTAGATACATGACGATGCAGTAGCATCTATGATTCTGGTATTGACGCTTTGAAAACACTATCTATATGGTGTAAAGCTTATGGTTTGTACGGATCATAAGTTTGAAGTGCTTAATTGATCAAAAAGCAGTTGAAAATGAAATAACAAAGATAGATGGGTTACTTAGAAATTTCAGGTATGAAATCATGTACCATCTCGAAAATGGACAGATGTGGCTATAGATGCTTTGAATTAGAAAGAGTATCTTTTGAAAGATACAACCACATGCGTGAGTGTGGCAAATTTATTACCTGAGTTGATTCGGGTAGCACAGGGAGAAGTGTGCAAGATTGAAAACGTGAAAAATGGATAAATTACTGGATATTAGCAGGAGCTAATTGGAAAACCACAGTGATTTAAAACCCTTGGTGGTTGTGAATGTGGTTTCCAAAGTAATTGGAACATGAAAAATCATCTTGAAAAGATGCATTTTGTACTAGATATGCAGTATACCCGGGGCAATACCAGACTGGATAGGTCGATAAACCTATGTATTGGTGGCCGGGACAGAAGAAAGATATTGAAAGATGGATGAAAAGTATTTGACTTGTACGTAAAGTAAAGTCAAACCGGTAGAAACGTGCGAAGAAATTGACCCGTTGTTGGCCCCAGTAAAGAAATGGGACAACATTGTTATAGACTTTGCGATAAAGTCTCTGCAAGTACCATATGTTGATGAACAAAGCGACTTAATGATGCAGATTTTAGAAGATGTGCTCGAAAATTGCACAGCAGACCCTAGTAGAAGATGAGAAGATTGTCTATCTTTGATAGAATTTGCAAGAAATAGCAGCTTACTTGCTATTAATTTGATGACTTACATGAACAATGGTATGGAATACCGTGATATCCTTCGATTTTTGGATTGAAGACGTAGTAAAGCCATTGGCTAGATCCTAGTTTGTTATACAAACTGAAGAAAATACCTGACGGGTATAAACGAATTTGAAGAATGGTTAAGATTGTAAAAGTGATGTGTGGATCACTGAGTAAAAACCTTTGAAATTCCAAGTAAAGGAATGGGGTAGTAATTTCCAACAAATTCCTTATGATGAGATGAAGATAGATACGTAGATAAGGTACCCGGGACAACCGGAGGAATGATATGTGAATTTTGATTTAATCACAAGATAAGAAGATAGTATGGTTAAGTGCTTAGGCAATACCATAGAAAATCCGACAAGATGCGGAAGACCGAAAGTTAATCGAGGGAGACATACCCTCAATTCCTTGTATGATTTCGAGGACGAAATCTTTTGAAGGAGGGGAGAATTTGTAACACCACGACATTTTTGATAAGTATATAAATGTTAATCATAGTGTATTTATGATTTAACATGGTGTTCTAAGTATTAGAAAGTAATACTAGAAGGGAAAGGGGTAAATTGGTCATTTTACCACAAAAGGGTATTTTGGTCATTTGACATGTGAAGGACCAATTCTGAAAATATTGTTGGTTGTGGCAAATATATAAGAAATGAAAGTTTTATTGTCATAAAACTTGATTATTATGGTCAAAGTCCAAGAAATGGAACTTAGGGACCAAAATTGTAAAGTTTGGAGGTATAAATAGGAGAGTTGACTCTCCTATTGTGTGGCTGAACATTTGAAGCTACGGGAGTTATTTCTTGAAGATGAATTCTGGAAATCTTTGATGATTGAAGCAAGAAATCATAGATATAGCTTGGAATTGGAAGATTCAAGAAAATGAGGTTAGTAAATTGACTTTTTAAGTCAAATCCTTGAATGTGTTCTTGGTGGGTTCATGTGGGATGAACTGAAATCTGTAAATTCATTTTATTCCATGATGTTTATATGATTTCTGAACTTGATACATGTTCATATCATAAGGACATGCAATTGAAACAAGAGAATTTGATGAATTGGGTGGATTTTGGGGTTTTTGGCTCAAGAACCCTAAAATCTGCATTTGATTGATTGATGTTGTTTCTTTGGATTAAAACCTTGTATTATAGGAGGGTTTTAGTCTAGAAACAAACCCCAAATGATTAAGAACAAGTATAAGAACTTAATAGGTGAAAACAGGTGCTGTAGCATGAAAAATCGGACATTTCTGGGCACTGCAGGAAAGAGCACGGGTCGTGCTCTTTTTGCACGAGTCGTGCATCTCTGGAAAACCAAAATATAGTGCATTTTAAGCTTGCACGAGTCGTGCTCTTCAAGGGCAAATTTATGCACGAGTCGTGCTTGCCTGGCAGGGGCCAAAAAGTGTGAATTTTCGCTACGTTTGTCCGTTTTACCTCAAACTTGAACCATAAGTCCCTAATGGGTTGAAAAGTTGGGGCAAATTATTAAATTGGGTTTTCGACTCCTCGGGGGCACTGTAGATCGATACGAATGCCTCGGAAATGAGTATAACTTGTAAAAAGATGATAAATGGAAAATTTATCATCTAGAGATGGTTTATAGTTGCATTATATTGGACTCTCATGTATTAGAGTCAATTGAAATGGTTATTAACCTATTATCATTTGATATGAAATGAATACATAGGTATGAGACAAAATGGTTGTGGTGCACGCAAAGGCAAGAGACAACCGGGATTTCAATGCAACTAACATCCAGGTGAGTAATCTCACTTATACCACATATGATATGTGTTGATTGGATTGTTACAGGTTGAAATAGGTTTGGGGAACGAAAATGATAATCTAAAGATATGGTGAAAAGGCAATACCGGATAAGCCGTGAGTCAATGAAATGACAAGAACGGAGCCGTGAGCCACAAATGATTATGAAATGAAATATCATTAAATGGTGCGGCCTATATGGCTATGATTTCTGGATTTTATATCCAATGGGTGCGGCCTTCGGGCTATGTCTCCGATGATTGGTGCGGCCTTCGGGCTATGACTCCGGTGCGGCCTTCGGGCTATGTCTCCGATGATTGGTGCGGCCTTCGGGCTATGATATTTGGTGCGGCCTTCGGGCTATGATATTTGGTGCGGCCTTCGGGCTATGACTCCGGTGCGGCCTTCGGGCTATGTCTCCGATGATTGGTGCGGCCTTTGGGCTATGATATTTGGTGCGGCCTTCGGGCTATGATATTTGGTGCGGCCTTTTTGGCTATGATTTTGTTACAGGTACATGGTGCGGTCATTTGGATGTGATATCGGGTTATTAAACCCAGTTGGTGCGGCCTGCGGGCTATGAATTATATACTGATAATGTTTTGGTGCAGCTTATATAGCTATGACACAGGGTGCGGCTTATTTAGCCATGATATATGATGCAGTCCATTGTGACTAAGAAATATGGGACAGAAATGGTTAGACATGATTATAGATGCAAATAACTATCGTGGCTTGTTAATTACAGGTTACTATGCTTCAGCCTGTAGGGCTACAAAATAGGATGTGAAATCCTAGAGTAGATGTGGTTAGCCAGTGTGGTTAGCATGATACTGATAGGGGACAAGATAGAGTCCGTGACTTTGAAGTGGGACTCATAGATGCTGTCAGTAGCAGCCCGGCTTTAAAGGAGACTTGGTATTTTATACTCTCCTTGATACACTTGTACCCGTTTTTATTAAAATATACCCCTTTGTTATGGTTTTATGTATTGAAACCTTTGTTTAAAATGAAAAATTTTCAGGGGTGTTTTTGTTTTAAAAGCCGGGTGTTACAGTCCATAACCCAAAACAACCCTTAATAATGGTCCATAACCCAACACAACCCTTTCTATAGTTCTTAACGCATCACAACTCTTCATAATTGACCATAACATAATACGACCACTCATAATGGTCCAAAATCCATTATAACCCTTTAGAGTGGTACATAACCCATCAAAACCCTCATAATGGTCCATAACCCATCACAACCCTTTATAATGGTCCACAACCCATCACAACCTTTATAATGGCCCATAACCCATTATAACCCTTTATAATGGTCCATAACCCATCACAACCCTTCATAATTTTGCATAACCCATCACAACCCTTCATAATGGTCCATAACCAAACACAACCCTTTCTATGGTCCATAACTCATAACAACCCTTCATAATGTTCAATAACCCATCATAATCCTTTATAATGGTTCAGACTCATCACAACCTTCATAATAGTACATAACCCATACAACCATTCATGACAGTCCATAACCCATCACAACCTTTTCTAATGGTCCATAACCCATCACAACCCTTTCTATGCCCCATAACCCATCGCAAACCTGCGTAATGGTCCATAACCGTAACAACCCTTCATAAAGGTGCATAACCCATACAAACCATCATAATTGTCTATAACCGATCACAACCCTTCATAATTAAGCATAACCCATCACAACCCTTCATAATTAACCATAACCCATCACAACCCTTCCTATGGTCCATAACCCAGAACAACCCTTTCTATGGTCCATAACCTATGTCAACCCTTCATAATTAACCATAACCCATCACAACAGTTCATAATGGTCCATAACACATCGCAACCCTACATAATGGCCCATAACCATAACAACCCTTCTTAATGGTCCATAACCCATACAAACCTTCATAATGGTCCATAACCTATCAGAACCCTTCATAATGGTCGATAACCCATCATAATCCTTTTTAATGGTCCATAACCCATCACAACCCTTTCTATGGTCCATAAACCATCGCAACACTGCATAATGGTCCATAACCATAACAACCCTTCATAATGGTCCATAACCCATACAAACCTTCATAATAGTCCATAACCCATCACTACCCTTCATAATTGACCATAACCCATCACAACCCTTCATAATTGACCATACCCATCACAACCCTTCCTATGGTCCCTAACCCAGCACAACCTTTTCTTCGGTCCATAACCCATCACAACCCTTCATAATTAACCATAACCCATCACAATACTTCATAATGGTCCATAACCCATCGCAACCCTGCATAATGATACATAACCATAACAACCCTTGATAATGGCCCATAACCCATACAAACCTTCATAATGGTCCATAACTCATCACAACCCTTCGTAATGGTCCATAACCCAACATAACCCTTTCTATGGTCCATAACCCATCACAACTCTTCATAGTTGACCATAACCAATCACAACCCCTCATAATGGTACATAACTCATCATAACCCTTCAGAGTGGCACATAACCCATCACAACTTTCGTAATGGTCCATAACCCACCACAACCCTTTATAATGGTCCATAAGCCATCACAACCTTCATAATGGTCCATAACCCATTATAACCCTTTATAATGGTACATAACCCATCACAACCCATCATAATTTAGCATAACCTATCTCAACCCTTCATAATGGTCCATAACCCAACACAACCCTTTCTATGGTCCATAACCCATAACAACCCTTCATAAGTGACCATAACCTATCACAACCCTTCATAATGGTCAATAACCATCATAATCCTTCATATTGGTTCATAACTCATCACAATCTTCATAATAGTACATAACCCATACAACCGTTCATGATGGTCCATAACCCATCACAACCCTTTCTAATGGTCCATAACCCATCACAACCCTTTCTATGGTCCATAATCCATCGTAAACCTGCATAATGGTTAATAACCGTTACAACCCTTCATAAAGGTGCATAACCTATACAAACCATCATAATAGTCCATAACCCATCACAGCCCTTCATAATTAACCATAACCCATCACAACCCTTCATAATTGACCATAACCCATCACAACCCTTCCTATTATCCATAACCCAACACAACCCTTTCTATGGTCCATAACCATCTCAACCCTTCATAATTAACCATAACCCATCTCAACCATGAATAATGCCACATAACCATAACAACTCTTCACAATGGTCCATAACACATACAAACCTTCGTAATGGTCCATAACCCATCAAAACCCTTCATAATTGACCATAACCCTTCATAGTGATCCATAACCCATCACAGCCTTCATAATGGTCCATAACCCATCACAACCCTTTGTAATGGTCCATAACCCATCACAACCCTTCATACTTGAGCATAACTCATCACAACCCTTCATAATGGTCCATTACCCAACACAACCCATTCTATGGTCCATAACCCATAACAACCCTTCATAATTGACCATAACCTATCACAACCCTTCATAATGGTCAACAACCTGTCATAATCCTTCATAATGGTTCATAACCCATCACAACCTTCATAATAGTACATAACCCATACAACCCTTCATAACGGTCCATAACACTTCACAACCCTTTCTAATGGTCCATAACCCATCACAACCCTTTCTATGGTCCATAACCCATCGCAACCCTGCATAATGGTCCATAACCATAACAAACCCTTCGTGATGATCCATAACCCATACAAACCTTCATAATAGTCCATAACCAATCACAACCATTCATAATTGACATAACCCATCACAACCCTTCATAATTGACATAACCCATCTCAACCCTTTATAATGGAACATAACCATAACCCATCGCAATCTTCATAATAGTCCATAACCCATACAACCCCTCATAATGGTCCGTAACCATAACAACCCTTCATAATGGTTTATAACCCATACAAACCTTCATAATAGTCCATAACCCATCACAACCCTTCATAATTTACCACAACCCATCGCAACCCTTCATAATTGACCATAACCCATCATAACACTTCAGATGGTCCATAACCCAACATAACCCTTTCTATGGTCCATAACCCATCACCACCCTTCATAATTAACCACAACCAATCACAACACTTCATAATGGTCCATAACCCATACAAACCTTCATAATCGTCCATAACCCAAAACAACCCTTAGTAATGGTCTATAACCCAACACAACCCTTTCTATAGTCCTTAACCCATCACAACTCTTCATAATTGGTCCATAACCCACCACAACCCTTTATAATGGTCCACAACCCATCACAACCTTTATAATGGTCCATAAATCATTATAACCCTTTATAATTGTCCATAACCCATCACAACCCTTCATAATTTAGCATAACCCATCACAACCCTTCATAATGGCCCATAACCAAACACAACCCTTTCTATGGTCCATAACCCATAACAGCCCTTCATAATTGACCATAACCTACCACAACCCTTCATAATGTTCAATAACCCATCATAATCCTTTATAATGGTTCATAACTCATCACAACCTTCATAATAGTACATAACCCATACAACCATTCATGACGGTCCATAACCCATCACAACCTTTTCTAATAGTCCATAACCCATCACAACCCTTTCTATGCTCCATAACCCATCGCAAACCTGCATAATGGTCCATAACCGTAACAACCCTTCATAAAGGTGCATAACCCATACAAACCATCATAATAGGCCATAACCCATCACAACCCTTCATAATTGAGCATAACCCATCACAACCCTTCATAATTAACCATAAACCATCACAACCCTTCCTCTGGTCTATAACCCAGCACAACCCTTTCTATTGTCCATAACCCATGTCAACCCTTCATAATTAACCATAACCCATCACAACAGTTCATAATGGTCCATAACACATCGCAACCCTACATAATGGCCCATAACCATAACAACCCTTCTTAATGGTCAATAACCCATACAAACCTTCATAATGGTCCATAACCCATCACAACCCTTCATAATGGTCCATAACCCATCAAAATCCTTTTTAATGGTCCATAACCCATCACAACCCTTTATATGGTCCATAAACCATCGCAACACTGCATAATGGTCCATAACCATAACAACCCTTCATAATGGTCCATAACCCATATAAACCTTCATAATAGTCCATAACCCATCACTACCCTTCATAATTGACCATAACCCATCACAACCCTTCATAATTGACCATACCCGTCACAACCCTTCCAATGGCCCCTAACCCAGCACAACCTTTTCTATGGTCCATAACCCATCACAACCCTTCATAATTAATCATAACCCATCCCAACACTTTATAATGGTCCATAACCCATCGCAACCCTTAATAACGGTCCCTAACCCATACAAACCTTCATAATGATCCATAACCCTTCACAACCCTTATTAATGGTCCATAACCCATCACAACTCTTCATAATTAACCATAACCTATCACAATCCCTCATAATTGTCCATAACACATCATAACCCTTCATAGTGGTCCATAACCTATCAAACCCTTCATAATGGTCTATAACCCATCACAACCCTCTATAACGGTCCATAACCCATCACAACCCTTGATAGTTGAGCATAACACATTACAACCGTTTCTATGGTCCATAACCCATCACAACCCTTCATAATTGACCATAACCTATCAGAACCCTTCATAATGGTCAATAACCCATCATAATCGTTCATAATGGTTCATAATGTTGGAAATCAATGTTCATGTAGATTGCATGCATCCAATGAACATGGTACCATTAAAATCTTATTTTGTTAATTGGTTCCTTAATCATAAAATCTCCATTTTATTGATTCTTTGTTTGTGGTCAAGATTACAATTAATATCCAATATTAAGTTTGAGTTTGATCACATACATGAGAACCAATTTTAATCCTAAATAATTACCATTATTACTTAGGGTTGGAGTTTGTAAGAATTCATAAAATCTCCATTTTATTTGTTTCATTTATTTTCAAAACATGAATTTATAGGTTTTATAACAAAACCCATTTTAATAAATCCAATTGTATTACATCTTATGTTATATATGTCAATTTGAAAATTACAAACTCCTTGATGATTATGTTTAATTATCTAGGTTGTCATGCAAAATCTTATTTTCATCCACAACATAAAATCATAAAACATTCAATCATCACATGCATGCATGGGTGCATAAACACAAGCCAACTAGTTTGATATTTCATGTGAGCCAAACATGAAATATCAAGTCCAAACCTAGGGACAAAAAGGTGACAAAAACTCAACCAAATGATCTTCGATTTGGCTACAATTTTGCCAACCTTCTTATAACATCAAATGAGACTTGAACCACCATTTCTTGACACCATGGAAGAGCTTGTGATTTTTCCTTGCCCTCTCCAAAACTTGCGACAGGTATGGGATAGCAGGAGGGTTTTCTTGTGGTTTTTTTTGCTTTCTTCACTTCATTCTTGGCCATATTGATGCTTATACTTGTCAAAACTTAATGTATATACTAGATATAAAAGTTACCAACAAGTATATCACCAAATGACCAAGATATGAATTTTTTATGAACCTTCTTAACAGGTTCGAAATTGGACAGCAGCCATGCAGGAAAATGTTGCTGTTGGGTGTAATCTCCTCTTGGCCTTTTACTTCCTTTTCTTGTTACATTTTGTAAAAAATATAAAATACAACTATTCTAATACTTACAAAATGAATAAAAGAAGAAAATAACTAATTATTATTACAAACCATTTGAATAAAAGAATAGATTACAACCAAATTGAATTTAAACACAAAACATGCAACACATGGTCCTTGGCTTGTTTATGCACCATTTTATCACATAAAATCATAAGAAAATCAACACTTTGTTTTTCTAAGGCAACAATTATGTAACCAAATGCATGCAAACATAAATTTTAGTTGGTTACATAAAATCATAGATAATATACTTGCATGTTGCCAAAGAAGCCATGCATGAAACTTTCATTCAAGAAGATGAACATTCATGGCTTCCAAAAACAAAGTTTATCCAAATAAACTTATTATCTAGACATGCAATATAGCCATGGATCTGATACCAATTGTTGGAAATCAATGTTCATGTTATGAGTTTCAAAAACTAGAAGTTGCAACGGAAGCAAGAATCATGAACACGAATTTCTCTTCAAGAGGATCATGCTACATGCATGTAGAGATAAAATGAAGAAGAAGCATAGATGAAGTTCAAGATCATACCCTTTCTATTGTTCTTGGTTTGGACGTTTTTGATGAGGCTAGGAATCAAGTTAGAATCCCTCTATAGCTTAGTCCACCACAAGCTTGAACACCTTTGATGCTAGTCTTGTTAACTTGCAATAAGAACACCTTTTCTCCTAGATGACAAAATCGGATTTTGCATGCAACTTGGAGGAGTTTTCTTTTATTCTTGGCTGATTTGATGCAAGTGTGAAAGTGAAGAAAAACCTCTCTAAAGGTTCGGCCAAAAAGGAAGAAGAGCAAGAGGGAATTATGGAGAGCTTTTCCTTTTAAAATATGAAGTTGGTGGCTCCCATGGTCAACATAGAGAACACCAATATTCCTCTTGTCTTTTGAGACTTTCCAAGACATGCTTTTGAAGCATGTGGCCGATGACATGGTTAGAAAGGAGATTCCATGCTCTTTATTATTTATAAAAACTCATAATTTAAGTTTATAAATAATAAATCTTCACAATCTTTGTTTAATGAAATAACATTTAAATCATTTATCATGTATATAAACCCCTTTTAAACATGCATTATTTATGATGTAAGTATGTATATATATATATATATATATATATATATATATATATATATATATATATATATATATATATATATATATATATATATATATATATATATATATTTACAATGTGCATATTTTATTTAATTTGCCAATTAAATTAAATAAAGGGTTTATTTATTATTCAATTAAATCATTTAACAACTTAAACAACTTAATTGTTATACATGATTAATTCATCACTTATGAATTATAAATCAACCTTTAATTTTGTAGTTATTATTATTATTTACCTTAAATAATAATAATCCTACAAGATTAAATTGCAAGTTCAGTATCATTTAATGGCAAATCAAATTTAGCATTCTAAATGATCAGTTGGTGTCAAACTTGTTGTTGGTGTGACCCTATAGGATCATGTATTATTAGTAATATCATTTTATGATCATCCTTGGGCATATAGAACTAACACATAACCCATCACAACCTTCATAATAGTACATAACCCATACAACCCTTCACAATGCTCCATAACCCATCACAACCCTTTCTAATGGTCCATAACCCATCACAACCCTTTCTATGGTCCATAACCCATCGCACCCTTCTATAATGGTCCATAACCATAACCCTTCATAATGGTCCATAACCCATAAAAACCTTCATAATAGTCCATAACCCATCACAACCCTTCATAATTGACCATAACCTATCACAGCCTTTCATAATGCTCAATAACCTATCATAATCCTTCATAATGGTTCATAACCCATCACAACCTTTATAATAGTATAAAACCCATACAACCCTTCATAACGGTCCATAACCCTTCACAACCCTTTCTAACGGTCCATAACCCATCACAACCCTTTCTATGGTCCATAACCCATCACAACCCTGCATAATGGTCCATTACCAATCACAAGCCTTCATTATTGACATAACCCATAACAACCCTTCATAACTGACCATAACCCATCCCAACCCTTCCTATGGTCCATAACCCAACACAACCCTTTCTATGGTCCAAAACCCATCGCAACCCTTCATAGTTAACCATAACCCATCACAACACTTTATAATGGTGCATAACACATCGCAACCTTGTATAATGGTCCATAACCATAACAACCCTTAATAATACTCCATGACCCATACAAACCTTCATAATGGTCCATAACCCATCACAACCCTTCATAATGGTCCATAACCCAACACAACCCTTTCTATGGTCCATAACCCATCACAACTCTTCATAATTGACCATACAAACCTTCATAATAGTCCATTACCAATCACAACCCTTCATTATTGACATAACCCATCACAACCCTTCATAATTGACCATAACCCATCACAACCCTTCCTATGGTTCATAACCCAACACAACCCTTTTTATGGTCCATAACCCATCGCAACCCTTCATAGTTAACCATAACCCATCACAACACTTTATAATGGTCCAAAACACAACGCAACCTTGTATAATGGTCCATAACGATAACAACCCTTAATAATACTCCATAATCCATACAAACCTTCATAATGGTCCATAACCCATCACAACCCTTCATAATGGTCCATAACCCAACACAACCCTTACTATGGTCCATAACCCATCACAACTCTTCATAATTGACCATAACCTATCACACCCCCTCATAATGGTCTGTAACTCATCATAACTCTTCATAGTGGTCCATACCCTATCACAAGCTTCATAATGGTCCATAACCCATCTCAACCCTTTATAATGGTCAATAACCCATCACAACCCTTGATAATTGAGCATAACCCATCACAACCGTTTCTATGGTCCATAACCCATCACAACCCTTCATAATTAACCATAACCTATCAGAACCCTTCATAATGGTCAATAACCCATCATAATCCTTGATAATGGTTCAGAACCCATCACAAGCTTCATAATAGTACATAACCCATACAATCCTTCACAATGCTCCATAAACCATCACAACCCTTTCTATTGGTCCATAACCTATCACAACCCTTTCTATGGTCCATCACTTATCGCAACCTTGTATAATGGTCCATAACCATAACCCTTCATAATGGTCCATAACCCATAAAAACCTTCATAATAGTCCATAACCCATCACAACCCTTCATAATTGACCGTACCCTATAACAACATTTTATAATGATCAATAACCTGACATAATCCTTCATAATGGTTCATAACCCATCACAACCTTCATAATAGTACATAACCCATACAACCTTTCATAATGGTCCATAACCCTTCACAACCCATTCTAATGGTCCATAACCCATCACAACCCTTTTTATAGTCCATGGCCATCGTAACCCTGCAAAATGGTCCATAACAATAACAACCCTTGATGATGGTCCATAACCCATACAAACCTTCATAATAGTCCATAACCCATCACATCCCTTCATAATTGACATAATCCGTCACAACCTTTCATAATTATCCATAACGCATCACATCCCTTCCTATGGTCAAGAACCCAACACATCCCTTTCTATGGTCCATAACCCATCACAATCCTTCATATTGAACCATAACCCATCAAAACACTTTATAATGGTGAATAACACATCGCAACCCTATATAATGGTCCATAACCACAACAACCCTTAATAATGGTCATAACCCATACAAACCTTCATAATTGTCCATAACCCATCACAACCCTTCATAATGGTCCATAACCCAACATAACCCTTTCTATGGTCCATAACCCATCACAACCCTTCATAATTGTCCAAAACCTATCACAACCCTTCATAGTGGTCAATAACCCATCATAATCATTCAGAATGGCCTATAACCCATTACAACCTTCATAATAGTCCATAACCCATACAACCTTCATAATGGTCCATAACTATAACAACCCCTCATAATGGTCCATAACCCATACAAACCTTCATAATAGTCCATAACCCAACACAACCCTTCATAATTTACCATAACCCATCGCAACCCTTCATAATTTACCATCACCCATCATAACCCTTCGTATGGTCCATAATCCAACATAACCCTTTCTATGGTCCATAACCTATCACAACCCTTCATAATTAACCATAACCTATCACAACACTTCATAATGGTCCATAACCTATCGCAACCGTACATAATGGTCCGTAACCATAACAACCCTTCATAAAGGTTCATAATCTATACAAACCTTCATAATGGTCCATAACCCATTATAACCCTTTATAATGGTCCATAACCCATCACAACCCTTCATAATATAGCATAACCCATCACAACCCGTCATAACGGTCCATAACCCAACACAACCCTGTCTATTGTCCATAACCCATAACAACCCCTCATAATTGACCATAACCTATCACGACCCTTCATAATGGTCAATAACCCAGCATAATCCTTCATAATGGTTCATAACTCATCACAACCTTCATAATAGTACATAACCCATAAAACCGTTCATGACGGTCCATAACCCATCACAACCCTTTCTAATGGTCCATAACCCATCAGAACCCTTTATGTGGTCCATAACCCATCGCAACCATGCATAATGGTCCATAACCGTAACAACCCTTATAAAGGTGCATAACCCATCATAACCCTTCCTATGGTCCATAACCCAGCATAACCCTTTCTGTGGTCCATAACCCATCTCAACTTCATAAATAACCATAACCCATGACAACAGTTCATAATGGTCCATAACACATCGCAACCCTCCATAATGGCCCATAAGCATAACAACGCTTGATATTGGTCCATAACCTATTCAAACCTTCATAATGGTCCATAACCCATCACAACCCTTCATAATGGTCCATAACCCATCACATTCCTTGCCAATGGTCACAACCCATCACAACCCTTTCTATGGCTATAACCCATCGCAACCCTACATAATGGTCCATAACCATAACAACCCTTCATAATGGTCCATAACCCATACAAACCTTCATAATAGTCCATAATCCGTCACAACCCTTCATAATTGACCATAACCCATCACAATCCTTCATAATTGACCATAACCCATCACAACCCTTCCTATGGTTCCTAACCCAGCACAACCTTTTCTATGGTCCATAAACCATCACAACCCTTCATAATTAACCATAACCCATCGCAACACTTTATAATGGTCCATAACCCATCACAACCCTGCATAATGGTCCATAACCATAACAACCCTTGATAATGGCCCATAACCCATACAAACCTTCATAATGGTCCATAACCCATCACAACCCTTCATAATTATCCATAACCCAACTCAACCCTTTCTTTGGTCCATAACCCATCAGAACTCTTCATAATTGACCATAACCTATCACAACCCCTAATAATGATCCATAACCCATCACAACCCATTATAATGGTCCATAACCCATCACAACCTTCATAATGGTCCATAACCCATCACAACGTTCATAATAGTACATAACCCATACAACCCTTCATAACAGTCCATAACCTTTCACATCCCTTTCTAGTGGTCCATAACCCATCACAACCCTTACTATGGTCCATAACCCATCGCAACCTTGTATAATGGTCTATAGCCATAACCCTTCATAGTGGTCTATAACACATAAAAATCTTAATAATAGTCTGTAACCCATCACCACCCATCATAATTGACCATAACCTATCACAACCCTTCATAATGGTCAATAACCGTTCATAATACTTCATAATGGTTCATAACCCATCATAACCTTCATAATAGTACATAACCCATACACCCCTTCATAACGGTCCATAACCCTTCACAACCCTTTCCAATGGTCCATAACCCATCACAACCCTTTCTATGGTCCATAACCCATCGCAACCCTGCATAATGGTCCATAACCCAACACAACCCTTTTTATCGTCCATAACCCATCATAACTCTTCATAATTGACCATAACCTATCACAACCCCTCATAATGGTCCATAAGTCATCATAACTCTTTATAGTGGTCGATAACCTATTACAACCTTCATAATGGTCCATAACTCATCACAGCCCTTCATAATTAACCAAAACCTATCAAAACCCGTCATAATGATCAATAACCCATCATAATCCATGATAATGATTCAGAACCCATCACAAGCTTCATAATAGTACATAACCCATACAACCCTTCACAATGCTCCATAACCCATCACAACCCTTTCTAATGGTCCATAACCCATCACAACCCTTTCTTTGGTCCATAACCCATCCCAACCTTGTATAATGGTCCATAACCATAACCCTTCATAATGGTCCCTTACCCATAAAAACCTTCATAATAGTCCATAACCCATCACAACCCTTCATAATTGACCATAACCTATCACAACCCTTTATAATGGTCAATAACCTGTCATAATCCTTCATAATGGTTCATAACCCATCACAACCTTCATAATAGTACATAACCCATAAAACCCTTCATAATGGTCCATAACCCTTCACAACCTTTCTAATGGTCCATAACCCATCACAACCTTTTCTATAGTCCATAGGCATCACAACCCTGCATAATGGTCCATAACCATAACAACCCTTGATGATGGTCCATAACATATACAAACCTTCATAATAGTCCATAACCCATCACAGCCCTTCATAATTGACATAACCCATCACAACCCTTCATAATTGACCATAACGCATCACATCCCTTCCTATGGTCAATAACCCAACACAACCCTTTTAATGGTCCATAACACATAGCAACCTTATATAATGGTCCATAACCATAACAACCCTTAATAATGGTCCATAACCCATACAAACCTTCATAATGGTCCATAACCCATCACAACCCTTCATAATGGTCTATAACTCAACATAATCCTTTCTATGGTCCATAACCCATCACTACCCTTCATAATTGACCAAAACCTATCACAACCCTTCATAGTGGTCAATAACCCATCATATTTTCTGTTTTTTCCTTTGGTGGGGACTTCCCAGCCTGTTATTGTATTTATTCTTTTTATTAATAAAATTTCCCAGAGGTACCGTTCTCTTTATCCAAAAAAACACCCATCATAATCCTTCAGAATGGCCTATAACCCATTACAACCTTCATAATAGTCCATAACCCATACAACCCTTCATAATGGTCAATAACCATAACAACCCTTCATAATGGTCCATAACCTATACAAACCTTCATAATAGTCCATAACCCATCACAACCCTTCATAATTTACCATAACCCATCACAACCCTTCATAATTGACCAACACCATCATAACCCTTCATATGGTGCATCATCCAGCATAACCCTTTCTATGGTCCATAACCCATCATAACCCTTCATAATTAACCATAACCCATCAAAACACTTCATAATGGTCCGCAACCCATCACAACCCTGCATAATAGTCCGTAACTATAACAACCCTTCATAATGGTTCATAACCTATACAAACCTTCATAATGGTCCATAACCCATCACAACCCTTAATAATGGTCTATAACCCAACACAACCCATTCTATGGTCCTTAACCCATCATACCTCTTTATAATTGACCCTAACCTAATACAACCCCTCATAATGGTCCAAACCGCATCATAACCCTTTAGAGTGGTACATAACCCATCACAACCTTCATAATGGTCCATAACCCATCACAACCCTTTCTAATGGTCCATAACCCATCACAACCTTCTTAATGGTCCATAACCAATTATAACCCTTTATAATGGTCCATAACCCATCACAACCCTTCATAATTTAGCATAACCCATCACAACCCTTCACAATGGTCCATAACACAACACAACCCTTTCTATGGTCCATAACCCATAACAACCCCTCATAATTGACCATAACCTATCACAACCCTTCATAATGGTCAATAACCAATCAAAATCCTTCATAATTGTTCATAACTCATCACAACCTTCATAATAATACATAACCCATAAAACCGTTCATGACGGTCCATAACCCATCACAACCCTTTCTAATGGTCCATTACCCATCACAACCCTTTCTATGGTCCATAACCCATCACAACCCTGCATAATGCTCCATATTCGTAATGACCCTTAATAAAGGTGCATAACCCATCACAACCCTTCCTTTGGTCCACAACCCAGCATAACACTTTCTATGGTCCATAACCCATCTCAACGCTTCATAAATAACCATAACCCATCACAACAGTTCATAATGGTCTATAACACATCGCAACCCTCCATAATGGCCCATAAGCATAACAACCCTTGATATTAGTCCATAACCCATACAAACCTTCATAATGGTTCATAACCCATCACAACCATTCATAACGGTCGATAACCCTTCACAGCCCTTTCTAATGGTCCATAACCGATCACAACCCTTTCTATGGTCCATAACCCATCACAACCCTGCATAATGGTCTATAACCATAATAACCCTTCATGATGGTCCAGAACCCATACAAACCTTCATAATAGCCCATAACCCATCACAACTCTTCATAATTGACATAACCCATAACAACCCTTCATAACTGACCAAAACCAATCACAACCCTTCCTATGGTCCATAACCAAGTACAACCCTTTCTATGGTCCATAACCCATCACAACCCTTCATAGTTAACCATAACCCATCACAACACCTTATAATGGTCCATAACACATCGCAACCCTGTATAATGGTCCATAACCATAACAACCCTTAAAAATGGTCCATAACCCATACAAACCTTCATAATGGTCAATAGCCCGTCACAACCCTTCATAATGGTCCAAAACCCAACACAATCTTTTCTATGCTCCATAACCCATCACAACTCTTCATAATAGACCTTAACCTTTCACAACCCCTCATAATGGTCCATAACTCATCATAACCCTTTATAGTGGTCCATAGCCTATCACAACCTTCATAATGGTCCATAACCCATCACAACCCTTTATAATGGTCCATAACCCATCATGAACCTTGATAATTGAGCATAACCATCACAACCCTTCATAAAGGGCCATAACCCAACACAACCGTTTCTATGGTCCATAACCCATCAAAACCCTTCATAATTGACCATAACCTATCACAACCCTTCGTAATGGTCAATAACCCATCATAATCCTTCATAATGGTTCATAACCCATCACAACCTTCATAATAGTACATAACCCATACAACCCTTCACAATGGTCCATAACCCATCACAACCCTTTCTAATGGTCCATAACCCATCATAACCCATTTTATGGTCCATAACCCATCGCAACCTTGTATAATGGTCCATAACCAAAACCCTTCGTAATGGTCCTTAACCCATACAAACGTTCATAATAGTCCATAACCCATCACAACCCTTCATAATTGACCATAACATATCACAATCCTTTATAATGGTCCATAACCTATCATAATCCTTCATAATGGTCCATAACCCATCACAACCTTTATAATGGTCCATAGCCCATCACAACCCTTTATAATGGTCAATAACCCATCACAACCCTTGATATTGAGCATAACCCATCACAACCCTTAATAATGGTCCATCCCATCACAACATTTCATAATGGTCCAGCACAACCCTTTCTATGGTCCATATCCCATCACAACCCTTCATAATTGTTCAAAACCTATCACAACACTTCATAGTGGTAAATAACCCATCATAATCCTTCATAATGGTCTATAACCTATCACAACCTTCATAATAGTCCATAACCCATACAACCCTTTATAATGGTCCATAACCATAACAACCCTTCATAATGGTTTATAACCCATACAAACCTTCATAATAGTCCATAACCCATCACAACCATTCATAATTGACCATAACCCATCACAACCCTTCATAATTGACCATAACCCATCTCAACCCTTCCTATGGTTTATAACCCAGCACAACCCTTTCTATGCTCCATAACCCATCACAGCCCTTCATAATTAACCATAACCATCACAACACTTCATAATCGTCCATAACCCATCGCAACCTTGCATAATGGTTCATAACCATAATAACACTTCATAATGGTCCATAACCCATACAAACCTTCATAATGTTCCATAACCCATCACAACTCTGCATAATGGTCCATAACCCAACACAACCCTTTCTATGGTCCTTAACCCATCATAACTCTTCATAATTGACCGTAGCCTATCACAACCCCTCATAATGGTCCATAACCCATCACAACCTTCATAATGGTCTATAAGCCATCACAACACTTTTTAATGGTCCATAACCATCACAACCTTCATAATGGTCCATAACCCATCACAACCTTTATAATGATCCATAACCAATCACAACCCTTCATAATTGAGCATAACCCATCACAACCCTTCATAATGGTCCATAACCCAACACAACCCTTTCTATGGTCCATAACCCATAACTGTTGTAAATCAATAATCATGTAATAGTTTTCAAAACCTTTGTGTTGCAACGGAAGCATAGAATCATGAACACGAATTTCACTCTCAAGAGGATCATGCTATATGCATGAGAAGATAAACATAAAAACATCCAAGATTACAACATTTTTCCTTGACCACGAAATGGATGATGAATATGGTGTGGTTGACGATGAAGAGGAACCAAAATTCTTCCCTCTATAGTTGATCCACCAACAAGCTTGACAACACTAAGAAAATGCTAGTTTTCACTTGCAAAATGAACTCTTCTTGTACTTGAACTTGAAATCTGATTTATTCCAAGCTTAAGAGACTTTTTAGAGAGTTTATCAAGTCTAGAATATATGTGTTACATGAAAGAATTGGCCATATAGAGGACTAGTGAGAATAAGCATGCAAGAACTCTATATATGCATGGCATCTTCACAAATTCCATGGTCAACTCTTGGAAATGACAATGAATATTCCCATGCCTTTTGGAGCATGCCCACCCACCTTTCTTGGTGTGTGGTGAATGGGGATTTTGGGCTTAGAAAGAGAGATTCCCTTGATTTTATTATTTATAAAGTTTTTCAAAAGGGTTTATAAATAATAAACTTCCATTTCCAAATTTAACTCCTTTATTTATTCATATATATATATATATATATATATATATATATATATATATATATATATATATATATATATATACACTTATAATTAACATATATACTAATATATATGTTTATATTATGTATTTATATATATATATATATATATATATATATATATATATATATATATTCATAAAATTTAAATACATATACATTTATACATACATGTGAAATTTATTTTAATACTTAAAATTAGAAAAGGGTTAAATACTTATCATTTAAATCATCTAACAATTAAATGATACAAATAATCATATACACTCTCAAATTAATTCATCTCATATGAATTATAATTTAGAATGATTATTATTTTCCATAAAATAATAATTTTTTGAATAAATTGCAAGCATTATATCATTTGACGATAAATCAAATTCATTGTATCAAATGATCAAATTGGTGTTTAAGTTGTTAATGGTGTGACCCTATAGGATTATATGTTATTAGCAATATCATTTTATGATCATCATTAGGCATATAGAACTAACAATCTCCCACTTGCACAAGGTTGCATCATAGAATGATACCGATAGTGGTGAACATCTAGCAACATTTCACTGCCCCTAATGACATATGACGAAGTGCCATTCAACAATATCCAATTCTTCAAGGCTCAAGGCTCTAATTGATGTACCAAGTTATGTATCGGCTATCCCTTTGTCACAGACATCACGTTAAACATGAGACATGGATACACAATCATTCTCATTTATGTTCAACTTTTGATAAGGTGCCTTAGATGTCTATCTCTCAACACATAAGAGGAACAAATCCCATCTTGACTACATACGTCTCTCATGTAGTTCACACTATACCTGACAATGGCCTTAATAGCCGCCTATTATTTCAAGAACAGCGTTTAACCATATCTAAGCATAGTATTCCCCACACTTGAGTCCCAAATATGCATCTCAGGTCTAAGGATATCAAGATACTAACTTTATTCAAGAATTACTTATGACAACGATCCATGAAGTATTCTTGAAGCGGGTCTAGTCCAATACATGTTCACTAACCAGTACCTATGAATTTGGTTTCAACCTTTTGCTACTTTTACCCATAAAAGTCAACCAATCCAATTCATATTAGTCTTACTTCATAGTTGCTCCCACAACTATGATCGACTATGGACATTTATAATAATTAGATTATTCAAGGATTAAACATGCTAATATAGAACACAATAAGTATTGAATAAAAGAATCATATCACATATACATTATTTTAGTTTCAATAATTATTGTTTACTATGTTCCAAATAACCAAATACTAAATACAAATCAAATCCTATTTACTTGAATAATGAAGTCCTAGACCTCAAGCATGATGCTTCATGCTTAACTTACACAAGTGACTTCGAGAATGGGTCTGTCAAACTTTGATTTGTGTGAACTTTGTGAATACATCTTTCTCTTTCTTTTAACCTTATTCTGAATAGAGTTAAAATTTAAAGAGTAAATGCTTGGTGTATTGTATGTGTCTTAGGGTTATATTTGGCTCAAATAAAATCCCTATGACACAAAATATTTCTAGGTAATCCTAAATGGAAGGGATTAACCTAGTTACTTAATAAACCTATTCATCCAAGCATTTCAACTTTTAGTTTCTAAAACTAAATGTATTCATACTTTGTATAATTTTATCCCATCACGCTTCGCTTGAAATTCCTTCCAAAACCTAGTATTACATTAATAATGAAGACTTGCCCAACCATGGTTGAGAACGATCTCGACCTTTTGAAGTTATCATTAGCATAACATCTTATGTTATGATGACTTCCATATTCCCATAGATAATGTTGTTGGATTAGGTGTCTAAGCCATGACTAATAATTTGTATTTACCTAATTAATAGTAGCAAAGTCCATTTGGGTTGCCCTCATAGCTGGAGGTTTGGTAGAAAGTTCGGTAGAGAGAAAGGTTGATTTATTATGTGATTAATAAATCAACAGGAATTAAATATATGGTTTGTTAATATATTAAAGTGATAATATATTAATTAGAAACTATATTAATTAATTAGAAGTTAATCTGGAATTAATTGGATTTAATTTGGTGATTAATTTAATTAATTAAAGGTGCAGGGATTGAAACTGTAACTATTCAATAGTTAAGTAAGTGACAGTTATAGTAAACTAAGTGACCACGAAATTATGTATGGCATAATACATAATTTCGATGATAATAAGTTAGGATAAATAGATTTGAATTGTAAGATAAAGGCTTATCTTATTTGAATTCAAAAAGGTTTATCTCTAAAGGCTTATCTGGTTATCGGTTGGAACCTATAAATAGGGAGCCCCATGCACACCATTTGGCACGACTTTTGACTCTATTTTCTCTCTAAATTTCGTGACCTACCTCTCTAGCTTGGGTGTGATCTCATTTGAGGCAGGACACTTGTGCTGCTTAACTTGCAAGAAACAACTAAAGGTTAGTTTTTCTGATTTATTCTTTTAGTTAATTTTTGTTTGGCCTTTAGGAATTAGTTATATGTTCAAAGTAAGAAAACATAGATCCAATCTAGGTTGCATGTGAACTTAGGGTTTTAGTTCATAGATTTGCAGAAAAACCTTCAGTCGTATCAGAGCTTTTGTTTGTTTTCTTGTTGAATGGCTATAATAGTTTTCCTAAAATTAGGGTTTAAAGCTTATAAACCCTAATTGGCCGAATTTCGATTTTGGGGTTTAGGGTTTTTGAAACCCTAGCCCCTCCCCCCTTTTTTTCGATTTTCTTGGTTAGGGTTTTAGGAGGTTTTCTATTTTTGGTAACTTTGATTGTTTAATTAAATGGATAACCTTAAACCCATTTGTTTGAATTCAAAAATTAGGGGTTTAAGATAGGTTTAAATTATTTTGATTAATTTGTGAAACCTATCTACATTTGAATTAATTTAATTAATTGTTTAATTAAAAGATAATTCAAGGGATAATTAAAATATTAATTTGTGAAACCTATCTACATTTGAATTAAAAGGTTTAAAATATCTAGATTTAATTAATTTAATTAATTGTTAATTAAAGGATAATTAAATCGATTTTTAAAGGTTTAATTTAATAGTTAAATTTGAAAAAAAATTAAAAGATAAACCTGGAATATTTTAAAAGGTTTAAAATACATCTTATATATATTATTAAAAGTTAATACTATATGTATAAGATAAATTGGTTAGTCAAATCATTAGTAGGCCTCATTCACAAAGCTTATCTATAAAGTGGGTATAAGTAGGCTGCCTATAAAATGGCGGTCTAATGGGTGTACACTCTCACCCACCGCTCGCCTGATCAGTGGAGGGTCGTTAGCCGAACGGGTTTGATAGGACCGCTTAATCATTAAAAGTATAATGATCAAAGTACTACAACACTTTACAAAAATTCCCAATCTAGTTACTTTAAAAAAATGTGAATTTGATGCTAATCCATGAAATTGCACATTGTACTTTATGAAACGTTGGTGGAGCATGTGTGGTTACCGGCACACCAATAGGGGTTCATAAAGAGTGGCAATGGGTTTCTCGGGTGTTATCATTGTTGATGGAGCGTGTGTGGTTAACCGGCACATCAATTTGAGATGGTAATTGACCCCGAGAGTACCAAGCTAATTTGCATGGTTATTCACACCCGGTTTGTGATCCTCGGCATCCCAGTCACAAACAGTGGGGCATATCCGAGATTAAACATGCCATTGAACAGTTCAATGAATCTTACAGATCTAGGAATTTCATAAGACTGAAATTGATAAATGTTATCTACCTTAATGACCACTGTGCTGTGATTACGGCATCCCTCTTCACAGCATAGTTGGGGTATTTTGGATCCTAGCCTTGTTAAATAATAAATTGGGTAATTATTTAAAAGGATTAATTAAACTAATAAATTCAAATTTTATATATGTCTGAAGAAAGTATCATTCTCCTCCTTCCCCTCCTTCACCCATTTCTGAGAGCTTCATAAAGCACCTGTTAAATATGGTAAGGCTGACTGGCCTTGACTGTGTGATATGGTTTTGCAATTAGAGAATAGTTCTTAGTTTTGCTTGCGAACCATATCCGACTGAGTGTCTGCTCCCAAACATGGCATCACACCGCAGCTTGTGATGAGCATGACTCCTTGACTATCGAGTCCAAGGAAGTTCGTTGCCTTATGCTATTGATCATTGACCCCGAGTTCCGCAGGGATTTAGAATTCCTGGGGTCAGATAAGTTAGTGCAGCTGGTTGAGGAAAGGTTCCGAGAACTAGTTGAATAACCGGAAGGTAAAATTATGTTATTCTAATCTAAATTGATGACATTTTATTGCTCTTTATGTTTGGGAAGTGGTATTGGATTTTGAAAACATACACTTTTGTATGATATTTATAATGATATGAAAAGCGAGTAACTTGAAATTTGGTTTTTGTTAATTGTACTATTTTAATGTTCAATCACAAAAATAACCAAAAATAATAAGGTAATATCACAAAATAACCATTTTATCACAAAATGACTACGGATCTCATGAAATGGTTTTTTTCGGCAAAATTGCTTTAGTCCCACTAAAAATATATTTGAAAAAAGGTTTGTGATTTTTTTAATTTCTGTAAAATAACATCATTGTTTCACGAAATATGATGTCATATTCTGAAAACAATAAAAAAACCAATTCTTCGCGAAAAACGTATTGAAAAACAGTTTCGCAAAAATAAGATATTTTGTGAAACTGTACCTCGTGTATTAAGTGATTGTTTTGTGACAGAAGTTGGAAATGTGGTCATTTTGTAATATTAGCTTCCCATTTTGGTTATCATGAGATTAATTCTGTTTTTATTTTATCCTCGTGTAATTTACCTTAACCATTGTTTGTAATTGGTTGGTTATAGTACTAGAGGGCTTGGAAAAGCTCTTGCTCGTGAATTCCTACTTTCAGGAGATCGTGTGGTTATTGCTTCAAGAAGGTATTTTCAAAATCCTTTTTGTTACATAGGACTAAACAATACAATGATTAGTCTTGTACTGCTGTTCTAAAAAAAAAATAGTATTGTACTGTGTTTAACATATATTGGACCAGACTGAAATTAATTGAGCATAACCATCACAACCCTTCATAAAGGGCCATAACCCAACACAACCGTTTCTATGGTCCATAACCCATCAAAACCCTTCATAATTGACCATAACCTATCACAACCCTTCGTAATGGTCAATAACCCATCATAATCCTTCATAATGGTTCATAACCCATCACAACCTTCATAATAGTACATAACCCATACAACCCTTCACAATGGTCCATAACCCATCACAACCCTTTCTAATTGTCCATAACCCATCATAACCCATTTTATGGTCCATAACCCATCGCAACCTTGTATAATGGTCCATAACCAAAACCCTTCGTAATGGTCCTTAACCCATACAAACCTTCATAATAGTCCATAACCCATCACAACCCTTCATAATTGACCATAACATATCACAATCCTTTATAATGGTCCATAACCTATCATAATCCTTCATAATGGTCCATAACCCATCACAACCTTTATAATGGTCCATAGCCCATCACAACCCTTTATAATGGTCAATAACCCATCACAACCCTTGATATTGAGCATAACCCATCACAACCCTTAATAATGGTCCATCCTATCACAACCTTTCATAATGGTCCAGCACAACCCTTTCTATGGTCCATATCCCATCACAACCCTTCATAATTGTTCAAAACCTATCACAACACTTCATAGTGGTAAATAACCCATCATAATCCTTCATAATGGTCTATAACCTATCACAACCTTCATAATAGTCCATAACCCATACAACCCTTTATAATGGTCCATAACCATAACAACCCTTCATAATGGTTTATAACCCATACAAACCTTCATAATAGTCCATAACCCATCACAACCATTCATAATTGACCATAACCCATCACAACCCTTCATAATTGACCATAACCCATCTCAACCCTTCCTATGGTTCATAACCCAGCACAACCCTTTCTATGCTCCATAACCCATCACAACCCTTTATAATTAACCATAACCATCACAACACTTCATAATCGTCCATAACCCATCGCAACCTTGCATAATGGTTCATAACCATAATAACACTTCATAATGGTCCATAACCCATACAAACCTTCATAATGTTCCATAACCCATCACAACTCTGCATAATGGTCCATAACCCAACACAACCCTTTCTATGGTCCTTAACCCATCATAACTCTTCATAATTGACCGTAGCCTATCACAACCCCTCATAATGGTCCATAACCCATCACAACCTTCATAATGGTCTATAAGCCATCACAACACTTTTTAATGGTCCATAACCATCACAACCTTCATAATGGTCCATAACCCATCACAACCTTTATAATGGTCCATAACCAATCACAACCCTTCATAATTGAGCATAACCCATCACAACCCTTCATAATGGTCCATAACCCAACACAACCCTTTCTATGGTCTATAACCCATAACTGTTGTAAATCAATAATCATGTAATAGTTTTCAAAACCTTTGTGTTGCAACGGAAGCATAGAATCATGAACACGAATTTCACTCTCAAGAGGATCATGCTATATGCATGAGAAGATAAACATAAAAACATCCAAGATTACAACATTTTTCCTTGACCACGAAATGGATGATGAATATGGTGTGGTTGACGATGAAGAGGAACCAAAATTCTTCCCTCTATAGTTGATCCACCAACAAGCTTGACAACACTAAGAAAATGCTAGTTTTCACTTGCAAAATGAACTCTTCTTGTACTTGAACTTGAAATCTGATTTATTCCAAGCTTAAGAGACTTTTTAGAGAGTTTATCAAGTCTAGAATATATGTGTTACATGAAAGAATTGGCCATATAGAGGATTAGTGAGAATAAGCATGCAAGAACTCTATATATGCATGGCATCTTCACAAATTCCATGGTCAACTCTTGGAAATGACAATGAATATTCCCATGCCTTTTGGAGCATGCCCACCCACCTTTCTTGGTGTGTGGTGAATGGGGATTTTGGGCTTAGAAAGAGAGATTCCCTTGATTTTATTATTTATAAAGTTTTTCAAAAGGGTTTATAAATAATAAACTTCCATTTCCAAATTTAACTCCTTTATTTATTCATATATATATATATATATATATATATATATATATATATATATATATATATATATATATATATATATATATATATATATATATATATATATATATATATATATATATATACACTTATAATTAACATATATACTAATATATATGTTTATATTATGTATTTATATATATATATATATATATATATATATATATATATATATATATATTCATAAAATTTAAATACATATACATTTATACATACATGTGAAATTTATTTTAATACTTAAAATTAGAAAAGGGTTAAATACTTATCATTTAAATCATCTAACAATTAAATGATACAAATAATCATATACACTCTCAAATTAATTCATCTCATATGAATTATAATTTAGAATGATTATTATTTTCCATAAAATAATAATTTTTTGAATAAATTGCAAGCATTATATCATTTGACGATAAATCAAATTCATTGTATCAAATGATCAAATTGGTGTTTAAGTTGTTAATGGTGTGACCCTATAGGATTATATGTTATTAGCAATATCATTTTATGATCATCATTAGGCATATAGAACTAACAATCTCCCACTTGCACAAGGTTGCATCATAGAATGATACCGATAGTGGTGAACATCTAGCAACATTTCACTGCCCCTAATGACATATGACGAAGTGCCATTCAACAATATCCAATTCTTCAAGGCTCAAGGCTCTAATTGATGTACCAAGTTATGTATCGGCTATCCCTTTGTCACAGACATCATGTTAAACATGAGACATGGATACACAATCATTCTCATTTATGTTCAACTTTTGATAAGGTGCCTTAGATGTCTATCTCTCAACACATAAGAGGAACAAATCCCATCTTGACTACATACGTCTCTCATGTAGTTCACACTATACGTGACAATGGCCTTAATAGCCGCCTATTATTTCAAGAACAGCGTTTAACCATATCTAAGCATAGTATTCCCCACACTTGAGTCCCAAATATGCATCTCAGGTCTAAGGATATCAAGATACTAACTTTATTCAAGAATTACTTATGACAACGATCCATGAAGTATTCTTGAAGCGGGTCTAGTCCAATACATGTTCACTAACCAGTACCTATGAATTTGGTTTCAACCTTTTGCTACTTTTACCCATAAAAGTCAACCAATCCAATTCATATTAGTCTTACTTCATAGTTGCTCCCACAACTATGATCGACTATGGACATTTATAATAATTAGATTATTCAAGGATTAAACATGCTAATATAGAACACAATAAGTATTGAATAAAAGAATCATATCACATATACATTATTTTAGTTTCAATAATTATTGTTTACTATGTTCCAAATAACCAAATACTAAATACAAATCAAATCCTATTTACTTGAATAATGAAGTCCTAGACCTCAAGCATGATGCTTCATGCTTAACTTACACAAGTGACTTCGAGAATGGGTCTGTCAAACTTTGATTTGTGTGAACTTTGTGAATACATCTTTCTCTTTCTTTTAACCTTATTCTGAATAGAGTTAAAATTTAAAGAGTAAATGCTTGGTGTATTGTATGTGTCTTAGGGTTATATTTGGCTCAAATAAAATCCCTATGACACAAAATATTTCTAGGTAATCCTAAATGGAAGGGATTAACCTAGTTACTTAATAAACCTATTCATCCAAGCATTTCAACTTTTAGTTTCTAAAACTAAATGTATTCATACTTTGTATAATTTTATCCCATCACGCTTCGCTTGAAATTCCTTCCAAAACCTAGTATTACATTAATAATGAAGACTTGCCCAACCATGGTTGAGAACGATCTCGACCTTTTGAAGTTATCATTAGCATAACATCTTATGTTATGATGACTTCCATATTCCCATAGATAATGTTGTTGGATTAGGTGTCTAAGCCATGACTAATAATTTGTATTTACCTAATTAATAGTAGCAAAGTCCATTTGGGTTGCCCTCATAGCTGGAGGTTTGGTAGAAAGTTCGGTAGAGAGAAAGGTTGATTTATTATGTGATTAATAAATCAACAGGAATTAAATATATGGTTTGTTAATATATTAAAGTGATAATATATTAATTAGAAACTATATTAATTAATTAGAAGTTAATCTGGAATTAATTGGATTTAATTTGGTGATTAATTTAATTAATTAAAGGTGCAGGGATTGAAACTGTAACTATTCAATAGTTAAGTAAGTGACAGTTATAGTAAACTAAGTGACCACGAAATTATGTATGGCATAATACATAATTTCGATGATAATAAGTTAGGATAAATAGATTTGAATTGTAAGATAAAGGCTTATCTTATTTGAATTCAAAAAGGTTTATCTCTAAAGGCTTATCTGGTTATCGGTTGGAACCTATAAATAGGGAGCCCCATGCACACCATTTGGCACGACTTTTGACTCTATTTTCTCTCTAAATTTCGTGACCTACCTCTCTAGCTTGGGTGTGATCTCATTTGAGGCAGGACACTTGTGCTGCTTAACTTGCAAGAAACAACTAAAGGTTAGTTTTTCTGATTTATTCTTTTAGTTAATTTTTGTTTGGCCTTTAGGAATTAGTTATATGTTCAAAGTAAGAAAACATAGATCCAATCTAGGTTGCATGTGAACTTAGGGTTTTAGTTCATAGATTTGCAGAAAAACCTTCAGTCGTATCAGAGCTTTTGTTTGTTTTCTTGTTGAATGGCTATAATAGTTTTCCTAAAATTAGGGTTTAAAGCTTATAAACCCTAATTGGCCGAATTTCGATTTTGGGGTTTAGGGTTTTTGAAACCCTAGCCCCTCCCCCCTTTTTTTCGATTTTGTTGGTTAGGGTTTTAGGAGGTTTTCTATTTTTGGTAACTTTGATTGTTTAATTAAATGGATAACCTTAAACCCATTTGTTTGAATTCAAAAATTAGGGGTTTAAGATAGGTTTAAATTATTTTGATTAATTTGTGAAACCTATCTACATTTGAATTAATTTAATTAATTGTTTAATTAAAAGATAATTCAAGGGATAATTAAAATATTAATTTGTGAAACCTATCTACATTTGAATTAAAAGGTTTAAAATATCTAGATTTAATTAATTTAATTAATTGTTAATTAAAGGATAATTAAATCGATTTTTAAAGGTTTAATTTAATAGTTAAATTTGAAAAAAAATTAAAAGATAAACCTGGAATATTTTAAAAGGTTTAAAATACATCTTATATATATTATTAAAAGTTAATACTATATGTATAAGATAAATTGGTTAGTCAAATCATTAGTAGGCCTCATTCACAAAGCTTATCTATAAAGTGGGTATAAGTAGGCTGCCTATAAAATGGCGGTCTAATGGGTGTACACTCTCACCCACCGCTCGCCTGATCAGTGGAGGGTCGTTAGCCGAACGGGTTTGATAGGACCGTTTAATCATTAAAAGTATAATGATCAAAGTACTACAACACTTTACAAAAATTCCCAATCTAGTTACTTTAAAAAAATGTGAATTTGATGCTAATCCATGAAATTGCACATTGTACTTTATGAAACGTTGGTGGAGCATGTGTGGTTACCGGCACACCAATAGGGGTTCATAAAGAGTGGCAATGGGTTTCTCGGGTGTTATCATTGTTGATGGAGCGTGTGTGGTTAACCGGCACATCAATTTGAGATGGTAATTGACCCCGAGAGTACCAAGCTAATTTGCATGGTTATTCACACCCGGTTTGTGATCCTCGGCATCCCAGTCACAAACAGTGGGGCATATCCGAGATTAAACATGCCATTGAACAGTTCAATGAATCTTACAGATCTAGGAATTTCATAAGACTGAAATTGATAAATGTTATCTACCTTAATGACCACTGTGCTGTGATTACGGCATCCCTCTTCACAGCATAGTTGGGGTATTTTGGATCCTAGCCTTGTTAAATAATAAATTGGGTAATTATTTAAAAGGATTAATTAAACTAATAAATTCAAATTTTATATATGTCTGAAGAAAGTATCATTCTCCTCCTTCCCCTCCTTCACCCATTTCTGAGAGCTTCATAAAGCACCTGTTAAATATGGTAAGGCTGACTGGCCTTGACTGTGTGATATGGTTTTGCAATTAGAGAATAGTTCTTAGTTTTGCTGGCGAACCATATCCGACTGAGTGTCTGCTCCCAAACATGGCATCACACCGCAGCTTGTGATGAGCATGACTCCTTGACTATCGAGTCCAAGGAAGTTCGTTGCCTTATGCTATTGATCATTGACCCCGAGTTCCGCAGGGATTTAGAATTCCTGGGGTCAGATAAGTTAGTGCAGCTGGTTGAGGAAAGGTTCCGAGAACCAGTTTGCGTGTTCTTGAGATTGAGGGATACATAGGCGAACAATATAAAACTAGTTTCCCTTTGTGATCGGGAGTTAAGCATTAGCTCGATTCGCTGATCTGTTCATCCAGATGAACAGAAAGGGTAACTGGATAAGACAATCGTGGAAATGCATTCAATGTCGACTCTGTATGAGTCGTTCATGGAGAAGCATAGTTCCATTGATTCAACTGCTTCAGGATTGAGTCCAGTATTAAGGTGCATCAAGAAATGATCCAGATCGTCTGGACCGATTGTTCGATGTTTCAAACTGGGAATCCATAAGGTGGGACACAGTCACAGAAATATTGGAAAAATGCTCCAAAGCCAAACCGTTTGGCAAACTTAGTAATATCTTAAAACTCAGAATACCTGATCCTGATTTCCTTGATACATGATGTGTTTCTCACATTTGCTCTGTATGCACGGACTCTTTAGGATGCGGGATGTTGTCGCACATGAGCATATTCAGATTGGATCTGGAGCTCGTGCATTTTTTGGAGTTAGGCTAGATATTTGTTCTTGTTATTAGTTTATAGATACATATGACATGGATTCGCATAGTACATTGTTCTGAGGATAATTCTGGTTTAATAAAATAATTTTCTTTTAAAACATGATTGTTTTAATTGTCCTTGAAATGTTGTGTGAATGTGTTGATGACGTAAATGGTAATAACTTGAATGTTGATACATCCAATGGGATTGGATTTATGAATTGTGTTCCTTATGATTGTTAAAGTGAATTTTATGAGAATCACTTCAACCAAAGGTCCAGTTGGACAGGACTTTGGAATCATTTGACTTAGAGTCACATGATGAATTGAGTTCTCAATAAAATCAGTTGTTGCAAGAAATGCATCACCCAAAGATCCAATGGATAGGATTTTGGAATCAATTGACTTGGAGTCAGGTGATGATTGCATGTCTTGAACAATATTAACAAAGTCATAAATTTACATAGAGATGTAAAAGACCTTAAGATTTTGCGCAACAGACACATAAGTTACTGTGTATTACTCGAATCTTCGAACAGAACATGATTAGTTATACTTCATGATAATTGCCAAATACTTTGACAAATATGGCTTCGCTTGTTGGAATTAGTGATTGATTGGAACCTTGAAGTATTCAAGGATTTCAAAGGAAGTATAAGATCAACAGAACCTGAGTGACAACATAGACTGAGAAAATGTTTCACAGTTTATCCTCTTCCAAGAACATTAATGGTTATAATGTGTCTTATGGAAGACAATGGAGCATTGATCGAAATAGTTTTGATCCTCCATGTATAAGATGTTGGAAATCCATATTCATTTAATAAGTTTCAAAAACTTGAAGTTGCAACGGAAGCATAAAATCATGAACACGAATTTCACTTCTAAGAGGATCATGCTACATGCATGTAGAGATAAAATGAAGAACAAGCATAGATAAAGTTCAAGATCATAACCTTTGTTCTTGGGTTGTTTTGGACGACTTGAAGTAGCTAGGAACCAAGATAGAATCCCTCTATAGTTGATCCACCCACAAGTATAAACACCTTAGATGCTAGTCTTGTAAACTTGCAAAATGAACACCTTTGGAACTTGATGCTTGAAAACGATTTTGCAAGAAAACATGAGAGAGTTTTTAAGTGTTCTTGGCTGATCTATTTTCAAAGTAAAAGGATGGTAGAGAACTCCAAAGTGCCGGCCACTAGAACTAGTAAAGAAGAGGAGAATAAATGGCTTTTTATTAAAGAAAGACAATTGTAATTCCCATAGTCAAACCTTGATAACACCAAGCATCTTTCTCCACCTTTTTCACTTTCTTAGACATGCTTTTGAAGCATGAAAGGGCCGGCCATTTTGGTTGAGAAACAAAAGATTCCAAGTTTTTATTATTTATAAACTTATCCCATAAGTTTTATAAATAATAAACCTTTATACTTTTGATTAATGGAATAAGCATTAAATCATGTACATAAACTCTTTTAAACATATATATATATATATATATATATATATATATATATATATATATATATATATATATATATATATATATATATATACATACATATTATAGATGGTGTAAACATATAAATATATATACACACATAATATATATATATATATATATATATATATATATATATATGTAGATATGTTCTTTTATTAATTTACCAAATAAATTAAATAAAGGGTTTACTTATAATTCAATTAGATTATTTAACAACTTAAACAATTTAATTGGTATACATGATTAATTCATCACATATGAATTAGTAATCGACCTTTAATTTTGGAGTCATTATTATTTAAGATAAATAATAATAACTTACAAGATTAAATTGCAAGTTTAGTATCATTTGATGTTAAATCCAATTTAACATTCTAAATGATCAATTGGTGTCAAACTTGTTGTTGGTGTGACCCTATAGGATCATGTATTATTAGTAATATCATTTTATGATCATCCTTGGCCATATAGAACTAACAATCTCCCACTTGCACAAGGTTGTTGTTAGTTCTATATGCCCAAGGATGATCATAAAATGATATTACAAATAATACATGATCCTATAGGGTCACACTAACAACAAGTTTGACACCAATTGATCATTTGGAATATTAAATTTGATTTAACATCAAATGATACTAAACTTGCAATTTAATCTTGTAAGTTATTATTATTTGAAGTAAATAATAATAACTCCAAAATTAAAGGTTGATCACTAATTCATATGTGATGAATTAATCAAATGTAACAATTAAATTGTTTAAGTTGTTAAATGATTTAATTGAATTATAGTTAAATCTCTTATTTAATTTAATTGGTAAATTAAATAAGATATGCATAATGTAATATATATATATATATATATATATATATATATATATATATATATATATATAGACATATATATATATATATATATATATATATATATATATATATTTATGATGCATAATTAATTGATTTATGTATATAAGTAATGGTTTAAATGTTAACCCATTAATCACAAGTTTGAAAGTTTATTATTTATAAACTTTGAGATATAAGTTTATAAATAATAGAATTATAAATGTTGATTTATAAAAAGCCATCAAATGGTCGGATTATATGTTCCACACATGGCATGTGTGGGGAGTTGAAAAAGCTTGCACTTATTCTCTCTTTGACCAAGGAAAGGAAGCATGCTTCTACATTGGATTCTAGGCCACTTTCTCTCTTATTTTCTCTAGCATGTAATCCGACATTTGAGGTGAGATAGGAGACTTTCACACTTGTTTTTGATCAGCCAAAAACTCTCTCAAACTCTCTCTTGAAAACTAGTAAAAATCGTTTTTGGTTTCAAGAGGAAAGGAAGTTTGTTTTGCAAGATTTGAAGACTAGCATCTTGGGTGTTCAAGCTTGTGGTGGACTAAGCTATAGAGGGATTCTAACTTGATTCCTAGCCTCATCAAAATCTTCCAAACAAGGTCAAGAAGAAAGGTTATGTTCTTGAACTCTATCTATGCTTCTTCTTCATCTTATCTCTACATGCATGTAGCATGATCCTCTTGGAATGGAATTCGTGTTCATCATTTATGCTTCCGTTGAAACTTCAAGTTTTTGAATGTCATAACATGAACATGGATTTCCAACAATTGGTATCAGACACATGGCTATATTGCATGTCTAGATAATAAGTTTATTTGGATAAACTTGGTTTTTGTAAGCCATGAATGTTCATCTTCTTGAAAGCAATGTTCATGCATGGCTTCTTTGGCAACATGCAAGTATATTATCTATGATTTTATGTAACCAACTTAAATTTATGTTTGCATGCATTTGGTTACATAATTGTTGCCTTAGAAAAACAAAGTGTTGATTTTCTTATGATTTTATGTGATAAAATGGTGCATAAACAAGCCAAGGACCATATGATGCATGTTTTGTGCTTAAATTCGATATGGTTGTAATCTATTCTTTTATTCAAATGGTTTGTAATAAAAATTAGTTATTTCCTTCTTTTATTCATTTTGTAATTATTAGAATAGTTGTATTTTATATTTTTCACAAAATGTAACAAGAGAAGGAAGAAAAGACCAAGAGGAGATTACACCCAACAGCAACATTTTCTTGCATGGCTGCTGTCAAATTTCGAACCTGTTAAGAAGGTTCATAAAAATTCATATCTTGGTCATTTGGTGATATACTTGTTGGTAACTTTAATATCTAGTATATAAATTAAGTTTTGACAAGTATAAGCATCATTATGACCAAGAATGAAGTGAAGAAAGCAACAAAACCACAAGAAAACCCTCCTGCTGCCCTTGTTCCTGTCGCAATTATTGGAGTGGCCAAAGAAAAATCATAACTCATTCCATGGTGTCCATAAATGGTGGTTCAAGTGTCATTTGATGATATAAGAAGCTTGGCAAAACTGTAGCCAAATCGAAGATCATTTGGTTGAATTTTTGTCACCTTTTTGTCCCTAGGTTTGGACTTGATATTTCATGTATGGCTCACATGAAATATCAAATTAGTTGGCTTGTGTTTATGCACCCATGCATGCATGTGATGATTGAATGTTTTGTTATTGTATGTTGTGGATGAAAATAAGATTTTGCAAGCTAGACAACCTAGATAATTAAACATAATCATCAAGGAGTTTGTAAATTTCAAATTGACATATAAAACATAAGATATAATACAATTGGTTTTATTAAAATGGGTTTTGTTATAAAACCTATAAAGTCAAGTTTTGAAAATAAATGAAAAAAATAAAATGGAGATTTTATGAATTCTTACAAACTCCAACCCTAAGTAATAATGGTAATTATTTAGGATTAAAATTGGTTCTCATGTATTTGATCAAACTCAAACTTAATATTGGATATTAATTGTAATCTTGACCACAAACAAAGAATCAATAAAATGGAGATTTTATGATTAAGGAACCAATTAACAAAATTAGAATTGTAAAACATACAAATCCTTTTCGAAATACAAATCAATTTCGTCCCTCTTAAAGACACTCATGTATCACTTGAATATCCTTGTGGGATAAAGGTTACCTAACCACTTGGAGTCTTCTTGTGATACAAGAGGTAGTTTTGCAATATTGATGGGATAAAGGACACCTAACCATTGGTAGTTGTCAAAACTACACGTCCGTTTAAGTGGGATGATTTGTTTGGAAATCTTTTGTGATAAAGGTCACCTAAGCATTAGAAATCCAAGGCATAGATGGGATCAAACATGCCAAACTTATAAATGTTATAATGGGATCCCATAACTCTAGAAATTATATTTGGATATAATTGGTAAACCGTTACCTACCTTGTTGATTCGAATAGGCGGGATAAAGGATACCTAACCGCTTGTTTGTATTGCAACTTGGATTCTAGACCTTAATCAATTAAACTTTATGAAACAAAAGGGTATTAATTATTAAGGACTTAATATCATAAATTACTAAATTGAACCTTGTTAAAATTTTGTAGATGGCACCAAACACAACAAACCCGGCTCCAAACAAAACATCACTACGGTCTCTCCTTGAGGGAGAAAAACTTAACCATACCAACTTCTTGGATTGGTACCGTAGTGTGAGAATAGTTCTCAAACAAGAAAAGAAAGAATATGTTCTTAATGAACCACTTCCTGAAGAGCCCCCTGCCATTCCTAAGCTCGCACATGATGCATGGCTTAAAAATATGGATGACTCCATTGATGCATCATGCCTCATGTTGGCAACCATGATTCCTGACCTTCAGAAGGACTTGGAGAATCATTCGGCCTATGACATGATTAATCAATTAAAGGAAATGTTCCAACAACTTGCAAGGACAAAAAGGTTCGAAACTGTTCGGGCTTTCCATGCTTGCAAGATGGAGGATGGACAGACGGTTAGCTCTTATGTGCTCAAAATGAAGAGTCACATTGATCATTTAGCACGTCTTGGAGTTGTGATGCCCGAAGAGCTAGCAACGGATATGATCCTTAACTCCTTGACAAAGTCTTTTGATCCCTTCGTCATGAATTATAACATGAATGGTTTAAACAAGACTATCCCGGAATTGCATGGGATGCTAATTACCGCGGAAAAGAATCTGCCTAAGAAAACCACTCAAGTTCTCATGATCAAGGAAGGTGGCACAAAGAGAACTAGACCCGAACACCCCACCAACTCCAAGGGCAAGGGGAAGGTAAAGGTTGTCAAAGGAAATGGCAAGAAAGTTGTCCAACCATCCCGTCCGCCCAAAAAGAAGGCAAAGGTTGCCAAAGAAGACGTGTGGTTCGAATGTGGCAAAGTTGGGCATTGGAAGAGAAATCGCCCTACCTATCTGGCGGAGTTGAAGAAGAAGAAGGCCGGTGAGGACACTTCAGATATCTATGTGATAGACCTAGAACTTTATAATTTATCTCCAAACACATGGGTATTTGATACTGGTTGTGGAACTCACATTTGTAATATGTTGTAGGGGTTCAAAAGGAGTAGGCGACTGAAGGCAAACGAGGTAGTACTCCGGGTTGGAAACAGTGCAAGGGTTGTGGTGGATTCAATTGGGAGTTTTAGTTATTACTACCTAGTGGCTTGTATTTGACATTAACGAATGTTTATTATGTTCCTAGCTTGACTAGGAATATCATTTCGGTTGCTAAGTTGAGACAATGTGGTTTTAATCTTTGCTTTATAAATGATGACATTTGTGTTTCTAAAAACAATGTATTCTATTTCGAGGCTAGGCCTTTAAATGGAATTTAAGAAGTAAACCTTGATGAAAAGACTAACCATGGCTCTTTATACCACACTTTCACCAAGAGACCCAAATGTGATTTGAGTCAAATTTATCTATGGCATTGTCGCCTTGGATATATAAACAAGAAACGCATATCCCAACTTCAAAAGAGTGGACTTTTGAAGGCAAATGAGAATGACTCATTTGATATATGTGAATCTTGTTTACATGGCAAGATGACTAAAGCTCCTTTCTCGGGAACCAATCAAAGGGCAAAGGACTTGTTAGGAATCATACATACGGATGTATGTGGTCCTTTCAAGCCAATGACTAGATATGGTGAAAGATATTTCATCACCTTCACTGATGACTTTAGTCGTTTTGGTTATGTTTATTTAATTAAACATAAACATGAGGCGTTTGAAATGTTCAAAACGTTTCAAAGTGAAGTAGAAAATCAACTCAACAAAACAATTAAAGTTCTACGTTCTGATAGAGGAGGTGAGTACTTAACTACAAACTTTATGGATCATCTTAAGACTTGTGGAATTGTTTCACAACTTACTCCACCTGGAACACCACAACATAATGGTGTATCTGAGAGGCGGAACCGAACACTATTGGATATGGTTCGATCCATGATGAGTAGAAGTACTCTACCTTTATCATTTTGGGGTTATGCTTTACAAACAGCTGCTTGTCTCCTAAACATGGCACCTACTAAGAAGGTAGATAAAACACCTTATGAGATATGGCATGGAAGGGTTCCATCTTTATCCTATCTCAAGGTATGGGGTTGTGAAGCTTATGTTAGACAAGAAGCTTCAAACAAACTAGAACCCCGTTCAACAAAGTGTATCTTTGTAGGGTATCCAAAAGATTGTCTTGGGTACTACTTCTACAATCCCATAGAGAATAAGATATTTATTTCTCGAAAAGCTGAATTCCTAGAAAACAAGTTTCTGACGGAAGAGCCTAGTGGGAGGTTTGTGGAACTTGAAGAACTTCAAGAACCACAGCCTGATACACAAGAAATTGGATCTAGCATTCAACAAGAAATTGTTGAACCTGAACAAACAGTTGATCAGGAACAAATTGTAACACAAGATGTTCGCAGAAAGGTATGGCTACCTTATGATGGAAGAGGAATGTTATACGATAGATGCTGATGAACCCATCAACTACCAGAGTGCAATGTCAGATCCTGAATCTGATAAATGGCTTGAAGACATGAACACAGAGATGCAATCCATGCACGATAACAAAGTTTGGGACTTGGTTAATCTTCCCACCAATTGTAAGACTGTTGGGAACAAATGGGTTTTCAAGAAGAAAACCGACGTGGATGGAAATGTTCACACTTTTAAGGCTAGACTTGTCGCTAAAGGATACTCACAAACTCATGGTATAGACTATGATGAGACCTTTTCACCAGTGGCAATGATCAAGTCAATTAGGATACTTTTTGCCATAGCCGCATACTATGATTATGAGATATGGCAAATGGATGTCAAAACCGCTTTCCTTAATGGACACTTATTGGAAGATGTCTATATGGATCAACCTGAAGGTTTTGTCGATCCTAAACATCCAAACAAAGTGTGCAAGCTTAAAAGATCTATCTATGGATTGAAGCAAGCGTCTCGAACATGGATCATCCGTTTTGATGAAAAGATTACAAATTTTGGATTCATCAAAAATGAGGATGACTCCTGTATTTAAAAGAAAGCTAGTGGGAGCATAGTCATATTCCTAGTATTGTATGTAGATGACATACTTTTATTTGGAAATGACATCAAAGCGAATGGCACCCATATCTTTCAGGTAACCATATCTTTCAGGTTCAAATCGAACCCTACCAGATCTGCGAACACCTTGTGTTACAATTTGTTCCTGATCAACTGTTTGTTCAGGTTCAACAATTTCTTGTTGAATGCTAGATCCAATTTCTTGTGTATCAGGCTGTGGTTCCTGAAGTTCTTCAAGTTCCACAAACCTCCCACTAGCATCTTCCGTCAGAAATTTGTTTTCTTGGAATTCAGCTTTTCGAGAAATAAATATCTTATTCTCTACGGGATTGTAGAAGTACTATCCAAGACAATCTTTCAGATACCCTACAAAGATACACTTCATTGAACGGGGTTCTAGTTTGTTTGAAGCTTCTTGTCTAACATAAGCTTCACAACCCCATACCTTGAGATAGGATAAAGATGGAACCCTTCCATGCCATATCTCATAAGGCGTTTTATCTACCTTCTTAGTAGGTGCCATGTTTAGGAGACGAGCAACTGTTTGTAAAGCATAACCCCAAAATGATAAAGGTAGAGTACTTCTACTGTAAGACCCGTATCCTGATTATAACATATACTTAAAATAAGAGTGTTAGGAATTATATGATTTTTGGTAGTTATAAAGCTAAGAAAAACTTTAGTTACAATTTCATATAAAATCAGCATTTTGTGTCGTTTTTAGAAAAATCATAATTAATTCTAGGAAACTTGTTTGGACCTCAAACCAATGCACAAAGTTTACAAATTGAGTCTAGTACAATTACCAAAAATAATAGTAAGCTTGAAAATGAGATTATCTATGGTAAAAAATGCAATCTTTACTGATTAGTTCGGAATTGACAGTTTAGATAGTCTGTTTTCAAAAATTCATAATAAATCATAGAAAAATCGTATAAATACGTAAAATACATCCCTGGAAAGGTATTGAGATGAATTTTCTGAATATAAAATAAAAACGTGAATTTAATGGGTTTAAGATCGGCTAAACCAGTCTTGAACAGACTGATTCTAGAAGGCCTTTAATTTCAACAAAATTATATTATTAAAATCTTTTGTCAAAAGTGTCATGCCATTTTTTATTCAAGAATTCAAGTATAAATACCCCCCAAAACATCTCATAAACCACACCAACAAATCTCAATCCAATATATAGAGGTTTCTAAGCACTAGAGTGTAAGAAGTGAGCGGAAGGAAGCTCAAAAGCCTAGCGAAGAAGTTATAGGTTCCGACGACTGGTCATAAGGTAACTACAAACTTTTCTATAGCTTAATTAGGTATTGTAAAATAGTTTTTGTGTTAAGAAGTAGAATATTTAATAAGTATAACATATGTTATATTATACTAATTTCTAACAATAGTAAACAAAAACCTTAAAATGTCGTTATTATAACAATTCGTAATTTCCGAATATAATACCGATTGATTTACTTACGAGGACGGTGACTAGGCCGATTACTTGGGATCTGGTTGTTGGATTTTCCGAAAGGCTAAAATGCTGAAAGGATCCTGCCACCCCATCTAATCTTCTACCTGGCCGTTCTTTACTTGACAAATCATGGAGTATCATATTGGAATTATTGAAGGGTTTAATGATGCGACTATAATATAGTTAAGGATTAAGAAATGATAGATTTCTTATTATGTTAATAGTTAAAGTGAAGGAAATACAAAGCCGAGAAAGATAAACGATATAGTCAACTATAATCAGGTGAGTCTTCTCACTATACTATAGGTGATATTGCATGCATAGGAAGGAAGATATGTTAGACTAAGGTGATCTTACCTGCTATGATAATTGTATGAATTATTGCTATGATAATGATTGTTTGTGGACGGAACGGGATAGCCCGCGAGCCAATAGGCGGAACGGGAATAGCCTGCGAGTCATTAGACGGAACGGGATAGCCCGCGAGCCAATAGGCGGAACGGGAATAGCCTGCGAGTCATTAGACGGAACGGGAGAAGCCTGCGAGCGATAAGACAAGAACGGGAATTGCCCGTGAGTCTTCAGCGGAACAGGGATAGCCCGTGAGTCTCACAGACATATGAATGGTTTTGATGTGTTGTATGTTATGTGATGGATCGTATGGTATTTTGAGGAACTCACTAAGCTTCGTGCTTACCCTTTCCCTATATAAACTATTGTTTCAGGTACATCAGGTACCATGGATGGCAAGGCGTGACGTGTATACACTGTGCTGCTTCATTGGAGGACTGTTTTTGAATTAATATTCCGCTATATTGAGATTTCGTTAACTTCTGTTAATCCTGGGGTGTTTTCATTAAACTTATAAGTTATGGAATTTTATGAAATTTAATTAAGTGGCTTTTCTTGTATTGAAGTTTTCGTTTAAAATTTTTTTAAATTTACCCTAAAATTTTGGGATGTTACAAGTTGGTATCAGAGCACAGCTTGAGAAAATCAGGCTCACTTAGTGAGTTCTGGACTCAAGTTGAGGCTTAAGAGTTTTCTTAAAACATTTTTACGAAAGAAGGATGTTTTATGAAGGGTGAACTGAAGACACAGTGTGTACCGCCAGCCGACGCCAGTATGAGAAAAGGGTTAAGTATTTAATATTGTGGATGTTAAAAAAAACATATGGTATATGTTTGCTGAAATGCCTGGTAGAGATCACATATTGTTGTATTATTATCTGCTATTTGCTAATAGAACTGTATGCTAGTGCCGATAGGTTGCTTAGAAATTTTCACTAAGTTGTATACAATATGGACTGAATAGTCATAGAATGTGTGAGTTGACCTTATTGCATGTTCCTTGTTTGGTTGTTGCCTTAGGGAAGATTCTCTTATTTGAAAGACTGTTTAGTTCGATATTGTATACAACTACGTTCGCGAAACAACCTGTCATCACTGGAGGAAGTTCCGTCTTAGTTAGAATAGCAGGGTGGGGGTGGGATTCCAAGTATTCCTAGAAGGGTTGACATATGCCTTGTAAGGGCATATGTGTTAAAATTATCGGTAAGAAGCGAATTGGATACTTCGAGACGGGTATTGGAACGAACATGGATAGGTGTGGAAGGTAGTAGTAGAGCTCCTACTATCGAAAGCACAGGATCCACGTTCGAGTCGGGAGTTCGTCACGAAGGATCCAAGGAGCTGAATATGTGAGTGTCTGGCATAATTAACTTAAATGCTAGTGTAATGTGGTAAACTTTTATCCATTCAATTTTTGAATGTTGATTGTAAGGTTCAGTAGGAACAATTAAGATGCGATCATACCAGTTTGGTTGGACCGATCATGCTTAAGTTAATTACTGAGCTTAAAGACTGTTGAAATGGAGAATGCCAAAATGCTATTGTGGTAGCTATTTTTCATGCAACTAATGGGCGCACAAGTCAGACAGGGATTAGAGGATGCAAGGGTGAGTTTTCCAACTCACGGTCAAAGAGGTGCAAGCGGCGCCTGAGATGATAGCGGGTCGTGTGGGTTGAGAGTTTGGATCACTCACTCGTGATTGAGGTAACTGACGATAGAGGTGTTGACTAGGGTCGCAAGCGGATGAGTAACATATGGTGGTTGATGTAAACATATTTACATTATCGAAACATGTTTATTGAGATAGTGTTTGCCCCTGATGCAAGTTGTTGGCTGAGCAGAGTGGGCTTGTTTTTCGTTCGAGAGAGTAAGGGCTCGTAAAAAAAAAATTAAAAATCGAATAAACAGACTTGGACTTTAGTCCAAGTGGGGGAGGAATACGAAATTAAGGGAACAACATGAATATTATATTGAATCAATGAAATTATTAAAATTATAGTAACATGTCAATATATTTAATTCATTACTACAACTTTATATTAATACATTAAGAAAAGTTTACAGAACTACTAACCTAAACCGGAGAATCAGAAAGAAGTGAGAAAAGATCTTCTACACTCCAATCTTTGTCATCATTAGGTTGACTTGTACCTTCTCGAGGATTTGGAAGTGGTATGCTTTCAGTTATTGGAGGAGGAGCTCCAAGGTATGGGGTCTCGATAGGGTTGGAACCTGTAACCCCATGATTAGGGGCTAAATATTGACTCATATGGGGCGTGTGTAAGTAGGGCAGTAATGAGGAAGGGCTTTAATTCGGAACCAGTTGGGGGTAGCTATAAGAAGGAGGAAACCAGGCTAGGTCATCTAGAAAGCCTCAAAAATTCTCCTCACTCGAAGACTCGAGTAAACCAGGGTTAATACTACTCATACCAGAATTAGATGGCGGATATTGCTGCTGTGTATGAGTTCTTGATGAATTTTCCCCCTTTTCCTGAATTTTTCTTTTCCTAAATACAACCTTATGAGCAGCTTGTATTAGCTTCTTTGTGCCGTCTGTTAGACCCGATTGTGACCCTTCAATTATCGCTTGTTTTTCTTTTTTTAGGTTGGGTATTAAATCTCCCGATAATTCTGTTGCCTCAATAAATTCATTACCAAATTCCTGTGGCACAAATAACTTTAGTAATTTCAACCTTATGATATAAAGGAATTAAAAAATGTAGTTCTTTACCTCAGCACGATCAATAAGGGTTTGCAAACTCGTAAGTTGTCGTTGGGGCCAATGATTGATACCTAATTCTCTACAGCGTTTTTTTAATTGTGTCGTTCCAATGTTGAGTTCCTTCGCAGCTTTCTCAAATGGTTCGTTAAAGTGTTCAGCTATTATTTCCCTACTTAATAAATGTCTGAAACCCCTTCCACTGCCACCTGCTATGTTTTCTGAACTAGAAGGTTCAAATCTAATTGTATTGTTATCATTCTGGATCATTTGAACATGATCCTGATTTTTTGACCCAAAGATGGACATTGATTCATCAAAATTAGTGGCCTCTATCGGTAATAATTGTTGGTTTTCAACTAAAATACCAGGATTTTGAAATCCTTCTAGGTTCCTTTGAATCACCTGAAGGTGATTTTGGTATTGAAAACCAACCCCAAACTCGGGATTCATATCAATATTGATGTTATCAATCGTCTGTAATTGATTGTCATTTTGAATGTCAGCCATAAATCCTTGATTCATGGGGATGATCTCACTGCTCATTGAGGGTACGTCGATGAATGGATTGTACTCAGTTAGACCATCCACAAATGGGTCTACAAATAACACATGTCAAATGATAAAACAAAACAGAATACTTATAAATGGATCATTCAAAAGAATTTAACCTGGTAGAAGGCATGGAGTCTGATCAAGTGCAAAGTCAGATGCGTGCACCGGATCATCTGAGTTAATGTTCAACTCGGGAAAAATTTCCGGCTCATCGTGGAGATGCTCTATTGGTAGTATATCTGGAAGACTGTACCATAATTCAAAATCAAACAAAACATTAGAAAGGTAATCGAAGTATGGATGATAGATGTCTAGAATGTTAGAGTCACCGAACTCTATTAAGAATTCTTGGTTTGAAGTACCCTCTCCTTGCGGAAAACCAGGTCCAGGGTTCGACAGATCGCCCATTGAAGATCTGTTTTCCATGACTCGGCTTTAAATATGAGTTCGTTTATGAACAAACTAGTGATAAGAGAGGACGAGACTGAAAATGAATGTGGAAATGAATGATACTACATACCTGTATATATAGTATCTTGCAGCTGGAACCGAAAGGTCACACGGAACTGAAAGGACACCTCACGTTTTAATTACCGAAATTCAAACTAACTACAGTAGATGCGACTTTTCACTACCCCAAGTGACATTTTTTCAAAATTCCCTGCTTGACTCTGGTGAGAACGAGATAATAAAGAGACTCTTGAAATAAAACAAAATTTTATGTCTCCAAATAATGGAAATAGTTTAAAGAGTGTTCAGTACTTCAAAGAAAAAAAAAAGAACTTACGAAAGATGATGTAAATTTTTTATTTTTCGGTGAAACAAAAATTTTTGGAGATTTTACAAATATAGAATTATTTAGCCAAAAAGTATTTAAAAGAAAATATTGAATTGAGAAAAATGTGTGTTGAAATATGCGAATTCATATAAATATGAAATAGTGTTAAAAATTAGGTGTTGCAAGTTAACTAGGTTAACTATGTATACATGAAGATTAGAAAGTACTAAATATGTACTGTAGAAAGTAGCCGGTCAAGTTGATGTGTGGGACTGTGAGAAACAGTTAGAGTTTTACATCTAGAGTAACTAGAAGAAAAGAAGTATGGAGTGAATGAGAATAATAGGACCTTAAGCATTATTACAGAGACATGTGAAAGTTGAAGGGAAAGATAATGAAACCTTGTAAAGGTTCGACAATAAGATGAGGAGGATTTTTGAAGACCATAAGGACTAGATGGGAAATACATAGAGGCGTTCGAGAATGCGGATTTCGGGACGAAATCCAAATAAGTGGGGGAGACTTGTAAGACCCGTATCCTGATTATAACATATACTTAAAATAAGAGTGTTAGGAATTATATGATTTTTGGTAGTTATAAAGCTAAGAAAAACTTTAGTTACAATTTCATATAAAATCAGCATTTTGTGTCGTTTTTAGAAAAATCATAATTAATTCTAGGAAACTTGTTTGGACCTCAAACCAATGCACAAAGTTTACAAATTGAGTCTAGTACAATTACCAAAAATAATAGTAAGCTTGAAAATGAGATTATCTATGGTAAAAAATGCAATCTTTACTGATTAGTTCGGAATTGACAGTTTAGATAGTCTGTTTTCAAAAATTCATAATAAATCATAGAAAAATCGTATAAATACGTAAAATACATCCCTGGAAAGGTATTGAGATGAATCTTCTGAATATAAAATAAAAACGTGAATTTAATGGGTTTAAGATCGGCTAAACCAGTCTTGAACAGACTGATTCTAGAAGTCCTTTAATTTCAACAAAATTATATTATTAAAATCTTTTGTCAAAAGTGTCATGCCATTTTTTATTCAAGAATTCAAGTATAAATACCCCCCAAATAATCTCATAAACCACACCAACAAATCTCAATCCAATATATAGAGGTTTCTAAGCACTAGAGTGTAAGAAGTGAGCGGAAGGAAGCTCAAAAGCCTAGCGAAGAAGTTATAGGTTCCGACGACTGGTCATAAGGTAACTACAAACTTTTCTATAGCTTAATTAGGTATTGTAAAATAGTTTTTGTGTTAAGAAGTGGAATATTTAATAAGTGTAACATATGTTATATTATACTAATTTCTAACAATAGTAAACAAAAACCATAAAATGTCGTTATTATAACAATTCGTAATTTCCGAATATAATACCGATTGATTTACTTACGAGGACGGTGACTAGGCCGATTACTTGGGATCTGGTTGTTGGATTTTCCGAAAGGCTAAAATGCTGAAAGGATCCTGCCACCCCATCTAATCTTCTACCTGGCCGTTCTTTACTTGACAAATCATGGAGTATCATATTGGAATTATTGAAAGGTTTAATGATGCGACTATAATATAGTTAAGGATTAAGAAATGATAGATTTCTTATTATGTTAACAGTTAAAGTGAAGGAAATACAAAGCCGAGAAAGATAAACGATATAGTCAACTATAATCAGGTGAGTCTTCTCACTATACTATAGGTGATATTGCATGCATAGGAAGGAAGATATGTTAGACTAAGGTGATCTTACCTGCTATGATAATTGTATGAATTATTGCTATGATAATGATTGTTTGTGGACGGAACGGGATAGCCCGCGAGCCAATAGGCGGAACGGGAATAGCCTGCGAGTCATTAGACGGAACGGGATAGCCCGCGAGCCAATAGGCGGAACGGGAATAGCCTGCGAGTCATTAGACGGAACGGGAGAAGCCTGCGAGCGATAAGACAAGAACGGGAATTGCCCGTGAGTCTTCAGCGGAACAGGGATAGCCCGTGAGTCTCACAGACATATGAATGGTTTTGATGTGTTGTATGTTATGTGATGGATCGTATGGTATTTTGAGGAACTCACTAAGCTTCGTGCTTACCCTTTCCCTATATAAACTATTGTTTCAGGTACATCAGGTACCATGGATGGCAAGGCGTGACGTGTATACACTGTGCTGCTTCATTGGAGGACTGTTTTTGAATTAATATTCCGCTATATTGAGATTTCGTTAACTTCTGTTAATCCTGGGGTGTTTTCATTAAACTTATAAGTTATGGAATTTTATGAAAATTAATTAAGTGGCTTTTCTTGTATTGAAGTTTTCGTTTAAATTTTTTTTAAATTTACCCTAAAATTTTGGGATGTTACATCTACTCATCATGGATCGAACCATATCCAATAGTGTTCGGTTCCGCCTTTCAGATACACCATTATGTTGTGGTGTTCCAGGTGGAGTAAGTTGTGAAACAATTCCACAAGTCTTAAGATGATCCATAAAGTTTGTAGTTAAGTACTCACCTCCTCTATCAGAACGTAGAACTTTAATTGTTTTGTTGAGTTGATTTTCCACTTCACTTTGAAACGTTTTGAACATTTCAAATGCCTCATGTTTATGTTTAATCAAATAAACATATCCAAATCGACTTAAGTCATCAGTGAAGGTGATGAAATATCTTTCACCATATCTAGTCATTGGCTTGAAAGGACCACATACATCCGTATGTATGATTCCTAACAAGTCCTTTGCCCTCTCATTGGTTCCCGAGAAAGGAGCTTTGGTCATCTTGTCATGTAAAAAAGATTCACATATATCAAATGAGTCATTCTCATTTGCCTTCAAAAGTCTACTCTTTTGAAGTTGGGATATGCGTTTCTTGTTTATATGCCCAAGTCGAAAGGATATTCAGATTCTCAAAATAGGCCAAAAGGTTTGGATTTTGTGAATAGCCTGGAAGATTTCTTTTAATATGTCGGAAAGGTTTGGATTTTGATTTCGCAAAATGTGCCAAAAGTTCTGGATTTTGTGAATAGTCCAAAAAAGTCATATAACCGTATCAAAGCCAATGGGAGTATTGTTGTTATCTGATGTCACATGTATGTGGGTTACATACTGGTTCTAGGAAATGTCTCTTACAATTACAAAGTGTAATGACTTGGTGTTAAGAAACGGTTTGCTATGAAAGACTTTAAGAGATACAACATACTTAGGTAGTCGTGAACATCTATTAGATAGATTGAAATTCTGCCAATATGATCTTGATAAGATTCAAGATGCATAAACCCAGGAAAAGAGTTTCCCATCATTGCAAAGCGTGATGACTTGGCATGAAAGAAATAAAGAATGTGCAACATACTCACATAGTTCAAAGACATCTATCGAATAGATGAAATTAACAGTATAGACTTAGCCATTGAGAATATGGTCTTGATGAGGTTCAAGATGCATAAGAAAGAGTCTCCAAAAGGAAATGGTTTCCGGAAGTCATGACACAAGGATTATTAGTAATCTTTGGATTACGAAAGGGTTTGGGATGAGATTACATCAGGTTCCACGAGATTCCTGGACCGATCAGAAGTGTAATGAACATATCCTGATGACTTGATGCTTAAAGCATAGTAAGTTGGATTCAGGATATGACCTGACTGAGAATACTAATTGGATTTTGAACACGCATGAGAAATCATTGGGTAATGATTAGGGTGATTGTTTTGAAAGGAGTTTCAAATCAGTAATTGTTTACACCAAGACGTGGTGCTTCATGGTTAAAGAGTTTCGTTGGTTTCAGATGGAGCGCGTGTGGTTCACCAGCACATCATGATGCCTCGAAATAGTCTTAGGGTGTAGTCATGTACACTAAAGACCTCGAGAACCATGGGCAGTCACGATAGACATCACTGGAATGGAGTTATGAGAGAGAAAGACAGAATGACAAATTGAGATATTATTGGAAGAGTATCCGATTGGATTATCTGCAATAAAGTGTATAAGTGTTATACACTTGGATACATAGAAAGAGTGAAAAGGTCATTGAGTTAAAATAGACATAGATATAAAAGGCTTGAATTGAAAGTTTAAAAGAGAATAAGAAACCGATAATAGTTATGATAAATCCGACTTGGTGATTACCTCGTGGAGACTTGGTAATAAGTAGGAGTAGCTGCCAGTCAGATTTTATGTTTCACTTTCACATGTTTTACTTCCTGAATAATTGGATTATTCAAATATCCACAATCGCTCATACTTTTAGGGAGTAAGTATGAGGGAAGACTATCATGAATTGGTTTGTAGATTGTCTAAGGAGTTAGACATAGTAATAAGATTGCTGCAACGTTCATGAGTACTTGGAAATGGAGATTTGAGTATTGGACAAACCCATGCTCAATAGATTGCTTCATGGATTACATCACGAGCAATGTTGAGACGATAATATCTTATGGTCTTAAAGTGGAGAGATATGAGTTATAATTTACGAGGCGGTTGTTCATTGATAGTACGAAAACGCATCGGTAACTCGGTGTTATAAAACGTGCTGTTGTGAATGATTAGTATGGTAAAAGATATAAGCATATGAGTCGAAGCTTATTCGTCCCTTGACCCTGACGGGAAATAGATATCTGTAGGCCTCTCGATGATTTTGAAGTTGACTAAAGTGGTGGCCAGCCATTACTGAATTGATATGTTCAATTAGAAGTCTTATGTCATATGCAAAATCGGAAATCGGGAAACAGTGTCTCAGACAGAGATTGATCTTAATCTTTGTCTCATGTCTGAAAGTATCTTGTTGGACGGAGGATCATCTGATCACTTATCTATGGAGAGAACTGACTAGGTCAGAGTTCGGCAGCAGTTTCTAGGAAGCTACAGTTTGCTGATTAATTAGAGGTTAAATTGGTAATTATAGTCATAGACTTATCCAAGTGGGAGACTGTTGGATTAGGTGTCTAAGCCATGACTAATAATTTGTATTTACCTAATTAATTGTAGCAAAGTCCATTTGGGTTGCCCTCATAGCTGGAGGTTTGGTAGAAAGTTCGGTAGAGAGAAAGGTTGATTTATTATGTGATTAATAAATCAACAAGAATTAAATATATATTGTTTGTTAATATATTAAAGTGATAATATATTAATTAGAAACTATATTAATTAATTAGAAGTTAATCTGGAATTAATTGGATTTAATTTGGTGATTAATTTAATTAATTAAAGGTGCAGAGACTGAAACTGTAATTATTCAATAGTTGAGTAAGTGACAGTTATAGTAAATCAAGTGACCACGAAATTATGTATGGGATAATACATAATTTCGATGATAATAAGTTAGGATAAATAGATTTGAATTGTAAGATAAAGGCTTATCTTATTTGAATTCAAAAAGGTTTATCTCTAAAGGCTTATCTGGTTATCGGTTGGAACCTATAAATAGGGAGCCCCATGCACACCATTTGGCACGACTTTTGACTCTATTTTCTCTCTAAATTTCGTGACCTACCTCTCTAGCTTGGGTGTGATCTCATTTGAGGCAGGACACTTGTGCTGCTTAGCTTGTAAGAAACAACTAAAGGTTAGTTTTTCTGATTTATTCTTTTAGTTAATTTTTTTTGGCCTTTAGGAATTAGTTACATGTTCAAAGTAAAAAAACTTAGGGTTTTAGTTCATAGATAAGCAAATGCAATTCCATCTTATATGTATATAGCTCAGCCTTTATATAATATTGGTACATTGTCAATATGATACAATATTATATTTATAGGAATGTACTTTAGATTCTACTATCTTGAACATTTCAAGATTATATCAATAAATGCAACATGACTTACTTCTATAAGTCAACTATATATATCTCCATAGATATCATATTCCAAAAATATGAGTAATACTCTCCCACTAGACCTTACGCGATCATAAAGAGGTGACTTCCAAAGTCCCACAAATACATTCCAAAACAAGTATGTTTGTTACATACTAAGCTAGGAATCTTATTGTCCTCATAATAACTTTTATGTGAACATAAAAAAATACTTCCAATAAATTGCCTTGAATATATATTCCAAGAATAAGTAGGTATTTCACATATTAAACTAGGAATAATAATATCCTCCCACTTGCTTCTATGTTAACACAAGTTTCTTTACTTTTGATTAAATCAAAATATTTGATCAAAGTAAAATATAATTGAGATGCTCACTATAATACATGAATGGATTTCACCTTAGTGTTTGCTGTTTTTAAACCACTTTGTCAGATACAAAATTCGACTTACCATTATTGTAATTTGACAATTTCATCGGAACTGTAGGTATCATTCCTCATTGGTCATGAGAAAGGTAAATTTCCCTTTTGGTTCCAAAACCTTACAAACGTATGGCGTTTTAATAAGAACTTGATCAAATAATTGATGACACTTTTGCTACATGGTATAGAAAACCATTTGTCAATCTAATCTAGCAATTTGTGTCCTATCAACATTTGATCAATCTCAATCAGTTATGTTCAACAATCTTTTGTCAATAACTTGCTATATTCCATAGAGTTTTGTGAGTCTTGAACTTTCAACTTTCACAAAGCTCCCAATAAACTCGACAATTAGAAACACTTCTAAAGTGTAAGCTTCCTTGGGTAATAAACCTTTTATTGTTAGTGGGATTGTAGAATTGACATCCTAAATAGTTTTAGGATATTCTACAAATATCTATTGATTTAAACTTTGAAGTATTATGTCCTACACAAACTTCAACATACCTTTAAATAAGACAAGTATGAAACTACTTTCATATGTGTTATTTCAAGGCATCTTGTTTACTAGCTTTACTGACCTTACAAACTGTATGTATGACAGTAAGTGAGGCATAGTTCAATAACTATTTGGGATGTATATAACCATATATCATAGCAAGAAATGTATCCAATAGGATTCATTTCCTTTTCTTAGACACAATGCTATCTTATTGCACAACCCATCGAATGAGTGGTGAGACAATCTCACAATTACCAAGATAATATAAGAATTTGTTCTTATTGTGAAGATTTTTATTGGTTCTAATAGTGTTGATTCTACAACTTCACTTTGATACAATCTTACTTGAGTTGTCCTATTTTAAAACATGTGGTATTGCCAATAACTAATGGTTAGGTGATCTTTATCCCATAGAGATGGTGCAACCACCTTGCCAAAATGATGATCCAAGCGGTTAGGTGACCTTTATCCCGCAAGGACCACAAAAACAAGTGTTTTAAATAGGATAGTATAAACTATGTTTCAGGAAACACAATTACAACGATTGAATCATTAGTGAAGGTAATGTAGTATTTATCATCATATCTAGACATACTTTTGTAAAGATAGCATACAACACAATGTATCTTTCTTAACATTACTTTCTCTATTTCTATACAATTATATAAAAGAGTACAACCTTTTCATATAAACAAGATTTACATATATCAAATGAAACATTCTCATTTGCCCTCAAAATACCACATATTTGAGGTTGGTATATGCAAATAATGTTTACATGACTTAGTTGATTATGTCTTAGGGAGGCTTGATTCAAATCACATTTGATTCTAATGATGATTACAGTGTGTGTGTGTGTGTGTGTGTATATATATATATATATATATATATATATATATATATATATATATATATATATATATATATATATATAAATATATATATATATATATATATATATATATACTAGCGGCATACCTGCGCGTTGCGGCGGCGGTGAATCGGTTTTTGCGGCAATTAGTTGAGTTTCGGCGATTAGTATCTTTCAGTGGACGACGAATAGTTAAAATCGATGAATAACTTTCTTTCGATGATTAATTTCGTTTTAAAAAAAATCAAATTTTAAATAATACATTTTCTTTCGTTAGATTGCTTTAGGATAAAAAATGAACAATTAAAAATGAAACACGATTCCAATAATTTTTCTTTAAAATTTTGAATTTTAAAATTATGAACTTATAAATTGTTATCTCTAATTTTTCTTATTATAAACCAAGTGAAGTAACAATTACAAAGTAAATAGATAAATATACGGATCTGTTGTCTCAACACTGTGATCCGGATGAAGATGTCTTCTTCTTGGTGCACATGGGTGGAGATGCGATTAGTTCGTTGAGATGAATAATTTCTGAGCGGTTATTAGTTTGTTTGATAATTATTTGTTTTTCGGAAACATGTCATATTCAAATAACATTTTCTAGAAAAACCAACATTCGATGTTGGTTTAGAAGTATTGTTTTTGGATGTCGATTAGGTTGGTGTAGTGTTTTGCGTTTTAGAGTTAAAGTAACAATGCGGCGGATGTGTTATATGTTTCCAAAAAGTAGAATAAGTTACAAATTAAAAAAAATGGACTGCTACCTATGAAGACGGACTCTACGATATTCAAAAATAATTAGACAAATGGTTAAAATTAAATAACTTTATGCTTAATGGAAACTAATGGAGTTCATGCAAAAGAAGCATTAAAAACTAAAAGTGAAACCCGATACTTGGGCATTTGCTGCAGATGGGTTTTATTACAATCAACTTTTGGTGAAATAGAACCCTAATTTCTTTTACCTACCGCCGCTACCTTCTCCTTGAGCACCCTTTCATCTGAACGGCTTCCTCTATGTGTTCTCCTTCCGGTTCCATCTTCATATTCAATCCGCTTCCACCTACGCCTACGCCTCCCCTCTTACCGATCAACATCCATCAAGACCACCGGCTCCCCTACGCCTACGCCTCCCCTCTTACCGATCCCATCAAAACCACCGGCTCCGCAACATGTTCTCACCATCGTTACCGATTGCATCTTCTTCTCCTTCAGATCTTGTAAGTTACCGATTGCATCTTCTTACCGATCCCGTCAAGACCCGGATCACAAATACCTGCAACCACCACACTGATCTCTATGTTTCTCTAAAAAGTCTTGACCCGACAACCACCACACCGATCTCTATGTTGTTCTTTTCTCACTCTTAATATGGTATCGAGCTTTTTATTTTTCTGATTATTTTTGTTTTTTGTAATTTTTTTTGGTAGATCTCGATGATGTATAGGGACTGTTATTGCATTTGCTCTGAGGGACCCTGGTCAAGTAAATAACAACCACTTGGTTGGGATGTCTGACTCATGTGACTAAGGTAACAAATCCGGTTTTTTATTATTAGCTCAACATTTGTAGATGATTATCAGATTCATCTTTAAAACTGTTGGTTTTTTTATAAATGCTTTTCAGTATCTGGTATTGATTACTACTGATAATTTATTTATTTTGATTTGTGCTGATTTTAGCAAAACGGTTTTCTGATTATTTAGTATCATATTCATCTTTTAAAAAAGGTTTTCTGTTTATTTATTTTGATAATCGGGTATTTATTTGATGTTTGTTCAATATATTTAGCATGCTAAATGTCGGGTAGAGTATTATAGCTGATTCTTGACAATTATGCTAAACTTATCTTTATAAAGCCATGGTTGGAAGATATGGTAATTTAGTATTATGGGATTATCTAAAAATAGAAAAAAAATAATTGTTTCATTTGATTTTTTGTTTACAGGTATTCAAGCAGATGATCATTAAAAGAAGATTGCAAATTACAGATCTACAATACAAAAAAAAAAGATCTAAACCACTACCATTAGACTATAGATCTGTATGATCTCACTATATAACTTTCTGTAAAACAACTACAAGCTGGATCTTTATAAAATCTGCAAGCATATAGCTGAAATGGTATCAAGTTTCTAAAGATCCATCAAAAATTGTTGGTTTGGAAAGAGGCGTTCAAACTTTTGGAGAAAAAGAAAGAGAGAGAGAGAGAGAGAGAGAGATATCGGGTGAAGAGGATTATAGAAATGTTTTGAAGTAGGTTTATTTATATTTGTTATGATGTATTTTGATTGGTTGAACATCCTTAGACATGGATTACTAATTAAAGGAAGGGTTAGATTATTGTAAGATAAAAGCAAGGGTCAAGATCTTCTAACACTTAATCTATAGATTTTGAATTTTGAAATGCCCGTGTATGCAGAAGAGGAAGGCATATAAGACTTGTACCTCTTAAAGTTTTTAAGACATTGTGGCTTTAAAAACTTGTACATATTACATATTATAAAGTTTTTAAGACATTGTGGCTTTAAGACATTTTGAATTTTGAAATGCGCGATGCGGCGGCGGCGAATAATTTCTTTCGGCTAGTAGTTTCCAACGTTAGTTAGTTTCTTTTAGCATGTTGTTTCGATTTAAAATAAGAACAATAGTATGAAATTTTTTTCCGTCAGCGTTATAAAGTTAAATTCACTGATTTTGCTTATATATGAAATTATGTCACTCCGAGTTGCGATGGCGATTAGTTTCATTCGGTTAGTAGTTTTCAATGTCGATTAGTGTCAGTCGGTGATTTTGTTATTTTTCGTTATATATAATAGCACGTTATTTTTTTATTCAATATATGATTGTTGGTTTTAAAAGAATACATTGATATACTCACTTAGATAGATACTTAACTTTATACTTAATAGATATTAAGTAATAATAATAATTCCAAACAAACACGTCTTCCCCTAGACGATTAACGAACAATCAAATTAAAGCAAACTCGTGAAGATGTTAATTTGTGGTTTTAGGAATGTTTTAAAGAATAAGAACTTGAGAAATTACGTTTGTATATTTTACCTACTCAATCATACACATCTATGCTAATTTCATTATCATTTAAGATTAATAATAAAATGCTACCAAATCAAATATACTAACCGAACAATTTTTTGCTTTAATATTTTAATTGCAACATTCATGTCTATTTTTTCAGACTTTTGATAAGTCTTTAATTTTGATTCGGACATGCTCATCGTTCATCCTGATCTAACGAAGATTCACACACGAAAAATGTAAGTGTAAATTATTTCAAACTTTACACACTAAACGCCAATAATTTTCACTTCGTAAAATATTTAAAATGTACAAACAAAACATCAAACAATATTAAGTATCATGCCTTATGATTCATTGTGGAAGGTTATAATACCAAAACAATACACCTTTTTTATGATACTCCCAGACGTTGCTAATGTGCAAATCTATGAAATAGAGAGGGGCATATAAGTAATTTCACAAAAATGACCTAAACCTAACCCTAATATCATTTACACTTAGAGCCGCATACCACATCTTCTCCTCCAGCTGTGTGCAGCCGATCCCCTGCTCCGCCATCCATGCCTCCCTCTTCATCCGGCGATGACCTCCCTACCGACCGCTCCCTTCTTGAGCTTCTATACCGACCACTCCCTCCTTGAGCTTCCATTTATTTCCCTCCCATTCATCTGCTAGCCGTGATACCTTGGTGCTAGTTCCGGCGACGATTCATCCGACTGTGAGGTCCCGTTGGCCGGCGACTTCAACCTTCTGTCTCTCGATCTGTCTCCGACAATGGGGCCAGAACAACTTTGACAACTACGGGATAGGTCAAGAGAATGATGGTTGCACCGATCTGTTACCAGAGAGTGATGGTTGCACCGACTTCAACTCTCTCTCTCTCTCGATCTCTCCTGTTTCTCTGCTAAAAGCCAATTTCCGCCGATCTGTTACCAGAGAATGATGGTTGCAGCCTGGAAGGAAGATGCAGTGGTGATAGGTCAAGAGAAATATATGAATCTGGTCTAGATCTGATCCGACTACGGTAATCGACTCCACCCTTATCGGGTTTTTTAGTTTTTCTGATTACAGTCATTGTGTTATCGGGTTATTTTAGTTTTTCTGACTATAGTCTGTGTTATGAATCTGATTTAGATTTTGTGTTATGGATTTGATCTGATTTTGATTTTGTTTTTCAAATTATTTATCTGGATCTGATTTCGTTTTTCAGATTATTTTGATTTTGATTTTGATTTTCAGATTATTTATCTGATTATAGTCTTTGTGTTATGGATCTAATTTTGATTTTGTTGTTCTGATTATAGTCTTTGTGATATGGATCTCCAGCATAGATCTACTTTCATAATTATCATACTTGCCTAGTTCTTTGTTCGGTTCACCACTTAGATTGGGAATGGTGCGTGGATATTGTTCTAGCTTCATCAAGTAAGGAACTGTTTCTGGTTGTATGTTTTGTTAAAATGAAAGAATTAAAAATCTATTTTCTTAAAATGAATAATTTGACTGAAATATTAGTATTGATAATACTAAATTTAAGAAAAAAAGTTAGAATTTATAAAGTTCATAGTTTTAAGTTGATTCAACAAAAAAACATGTTTTAAACTCTTATATGATAATGGAAAGTTTTCTTTTGCAGCATTTGGATTTTGACTTGATAAAGCTTTTGTTTGGCTTCAATGAAATTAATATGTTTATATCTGTTTGGTGTATTGAATGTAATGACAACAGGTACAATATGTAAATTAGACATATAAGTCAAAAGCTTGAAAGTAAGATGCTGTATATTTAAACATCGGAGTTTGTAAATTTAAACATTAGTTTAAACTTGGTTACTACAAATAAATTTGATGCTTTTCTAGATCTTCTATCCACCCACAACACTTGTTATATTATGTAGAAGCCCTGCAAAAAGATATTTATTTAAATTTTTTGTGTTTTTATGCAGTAACAGATTATGAAGGTTAAAAATATGTTACCTTGGAGTAGTGCTGATAGAGATGGTCAGCAATCTGTGGAGAAATAGAAGATGGTGTAATAGTTAGTTTCACATTTTATAATACAAAACAAAGACAATAATATACATTAGCAGCTTTATATATCTTGCTATTTTGACATGAAAATATTAGATTGTAATAAAGTAAAACCTTTGTTGTACAAAAACAGATTATGAAGGGAGAAACACATGGCATAAGAAAAGATTGGAGTAAATATCATGTATGAGGCTTTACAATTTATAGTATAATTCTTGGAGGGAGTTAATTGTTTGAAAATTTGAATTTATGATGATAACATCCATTTGAAATTTCAGATTTGATCTCAGCCTTTGATTCATTTAGAGTCATCAATGGTCTAGAAATTTCAGATTAAATAATTAATTTAATAGAAAAATAATAGTTTGTTGCATTATTTAGTTGTACCTCTTAATTTTAAGACAATGGTGCATAAAAAAGTTGTACATATTATATATGCATTATAGTATATATATATATATATATATATATATATATATATATATATATATATATATATATATATATATATATATATATATATATATATATATATATATATATATATATATATATATATATATATATATATATATATATATATATATAACCAGTTTTTTGAGGTCAATGAGACTTGCTTCATTGTTTCACTAAAAGACACAGTGCAACAAGTCATTTTCGAATATGAATATAATAATCTTATAACACGATTAAGCAAACTCATTTATCATAACATGCAATTAAATGATGATACATTAAAACATACATTGTTCATAACAATTATTGTTTTACAAAATATGTAATTATGTTCCAAACATAAACTCAATTTCCAAATCTTGCAACTCTTGCTTGATCTTGGGAAACTTTTTGCTCATGTTCAGTTGCTTACCTCTTATTGTAACACATTACAAGTGTCAATCTTTCACTAAGTATCATATACATAGGTGTTAGATTCAAAAGGTAAAAGTTCTATCATATAAGTACTTGGAGTGCTTTCTTTAAGCATCTTTAACTTTGAGATAGGTTTTCCTTCATCCTCTAAGTTCATGTTCTTAATAAACATATAGTATGACTTAGTTAATGAACTTTGTAGCAAACTCTTTTGATATATTACAACCAAGTCCATACAAGTTATTAAAATAACTCATTATCTTAAGAATGAAAAAGCTCACATTTGTCCTTCCACTATTTTACACTTATGTAATGTTTGAACTATTTCAAAACATTCAACCTTTGCTTGTTATTGGAACCTTTCCTTAAGTTGTTGTATCATGTCATGTGCAAGTAGGTATTCCATTTCCTTCTAAAGGTCCAGAATCATGCTTGTAAACATAATGCATGATACTTTGATTGGATAATCAACAAGTTTTAATCAAGCATCATGGGTTGTTATAGGAGTAATAGGTGGTTCATTGGGAAGTGGAGTGTCAAGAACATAATCTCTCTTTTCTTGCTTTAAGAACAATTCTCAAATTTAGATTTCAATCGAAGAAGCTATTATGGCTTAACTTATCCTTCTTAAGGATAGATCACAGGGCGAATTGTTAGGGTTGGGTGTATTTGGGAACATTTACAAAGTTTTATCAAAGTTCATTTAGTATTTTATTTCTTTAATAACTAATACCCTTTGTGTTTCCAAAACATTAATTATTAAAGGCTAGAATCCAAGTTGTAATCCAAGCAAACAGTTAGGTGACCTTTATCCAGTCTACTTAATTTAACGAGATAGGTAGCGTTTACCAATTATATCGTATATAACTTCTAGCATTATGGGATCCTTTAAACAATGTTTGTTTGGTTGGAATGTTTGATCCCATCTATGCCTCAGGTTTCCAATGCTTAGGTGACCTTGATCACAAAAGAACACCGAACAAATCATCCTACTTAAAATGACATGTAGATTTGACAAACACCAATGGTTAGGTGACCTTTATCCCATTAATGTTGCAAAACTACCTCTAGTATCATAAGACAAATCCCAATGGTTAGGTGACCTTTATCCCACAAGGGTGTACAAGTGATACATGAGTGTCTTTTAAAAGGAAGTCATAGATTTTTATTTCAAAAAGGGATTTGTATGTTTTACAATACTAGTTTTTGAAAAAAATATGGTATCATGTAGATTGCATGCATTCAATGAACATGGTACCATTTTAGAAAATCTTATTTTTTTTTTGTTAATTGGTTCCTTAAGTTATAAAATCTCCATTTTATTAACTTCTTATTTGTGGTCAAATTTGTAACTAATATCCTATATTAAGTTTGGGTTTGAGCACATGCATAAGAACCAATTTTAATCCCTAAATAATTACCATTATTACTTAGATTTTGGAGTTTGTATGAATTATTAAAATCTCCATTTTAATTCATTTCACCAATTTTTAAAATTTGACATTTATAGGTTTTAATACAAAACCTATTTTCGTAAAACCAATTTTAACACATCTTATGTTATATATGTCAATTTGAAAATTACAAATTCCTTGATGATTATGTTATATTATCTAAGTTGTCTAGCATGCAAAAATCCTATTTTTCATCCAAACACAAAATAATAAAACATTCAATCATCACATGCATGCAAGGGTGCATAAACATAAGCCAACTAGTTGATATTTCATGTGAGCCATACATGAAATATCAAGTCCAATCCTAAAGATAAGAGGTGATCCAAAATTCATCCAAATGATCTCTAATTGAGCTACAACTTTGCTAATCTTCTTATATCACCAAATGAGACTTGAACCACCCTTACCTGGCACCATGGCATGAGCTATGAATTTTTTATTGTGCCCCAAAACAGATCCGATGGCAACAGCAACATCAGGAGGTTTTTGGAGCTTTTGCACCTTCATTCTTAGTCATATTGATGCTTATACTTACCAAAACTTGTTATTTGTGTTATATATTAAAGTTAATAACAAGTATAGCACCAAAACAACAAGGAATGAATTTTTTGGTGCCCCATATAAATTCCAAAAATCACAGCAAAAGGGCAGGAAATTTGTGCTGTTTGTTGCAATCTTTCTTTGGCTTTATCTCCTTCACTTGTTACATTTTATAAAAGATACAAAAGAATACAACTATTCTAATACTTAAAAATTAATAAAAGAAGGAAATAACTCATTGTTATTACAAACCATTTGAATAAAATAATAAATTACAACATATTGAAAATCATCACAAATTTCACAACACATGGTCCTTTGGCTTGTTTATGCACATTTCATCACATAAAATCATAAGAAAATCAACACTTTGTTTTTCTAAGGAAAAAATTATGTAACCAAATGCAAGCAAACATAATTTTTATTTGGTTACATAAAATCATAGAATTTATATATGCATATTGCCAAAGAAGCCATGCATGAACATTGCATTCAAGAAGATGAACATTCATGGCTTCTAAAAACTAAGTTTATCCAAATAAACTTATTATCTAAACATCCAATATAGCTATCGCTCTGATACCAATTGTTGGAAATCAATGTTCATGTAATAGTTTTCAAAACCTTTGTGTTGCAACGGAAGCATAAAATCATGAACATGAATTTCACTTCCAAGAAGATCATGCTATATGCATGAGAATATAAACATCAAAACAACCATAGAAATGGATCAAGATTACAACCTTTTTCCTTGACCACGAAATGGATGATGAATATGGTGATGTTGATGACGAAGAGGAACCAAAAAGCTTCCCTCTATAGTTCATCCACCAACAAGCTTGACAACACCAAGAAAATGCTAGTTTTCACTTGCAAAATGAACTCTTCTTGTACTTGAACTTGAAATTCGATTTCTTCCAAGCTTGAGAGACTATTTGGAGAGTTTATCAAGTCTAGAATATATGTGTTACATGAAAGAATCGGCCATATAGAGGACTAGTGAGAATAAGCATGAAAGAACTCCATATATGCATGGCCTCTTCACAAATTCCATGGTCAAATGACAAGAAATATTCCCATGCCTTTTGGAGCATCCCCACCCACCTTTCTTGGTGTGTGGTGAATGTGGCTTTTGGGCTTAGAAAGACAGATTCCCTTGATTTTATTATTTATAAAGTTTTTCAAAAGGGTTTATAAATAATAAACTTCCATTTCCAAATTTAACTCCTTTATTTATTCACACATATATAAAGATATATATACACTTATAATTAACATATATACTAATACATATATGTTATATATATATATATATATATATATATATATATATATATATATATATATATATATATATATATATATATATATATATATATATATATTCATAAAATATAAATACATATACATTTATACATACATGTGAAATTTATTTTAATACTTAACATTAGAAAAGGGTTAAATACTTATCATTTAAATCATCTATAAATTAAATGATATAAATAATCATATACATTCTCAAATTAATTCATCTCATATGAATTATAATTTAGAATAATTATTATTTTCTATAAATGAATAATTTTCTGAATAAATTGCAAGTATTATATCATTTGACGATAAATCAAATTCATTGTATCAAATGATTAAATTGGTGTTTAACTTGTTATTGGTGTGACCGTATAGGATTATACGTTATTAGCAATATCATTTTATGATCATCATTGGGCATATAAAACTAACATAACAACCCTTCATAATTGACCATAACCTATCATAACCCTTCATAATGGTCAATAACATCCTTCATAATGGTTCATAACCCATCACAACCTTCATAATAGTACATAACCCATACAACTCTTCATGATGGTCCATAACCCATCACAACCCTTTCTAATGGTCCATAACCCATCACAACCCTTTCTATGGTCCATAGCCGATCACAACCCTGCATAATTGTCCATAACCATAACAACCCTTCATAAAGGTCCATAACCCATACAAACCTTCATAATAGTCCATAACCCATCACAACCCTTCATAATTGACCATAACCCATCACAACCCTCCATAATCGACCAAAACCCATCACAAATCTTCCTATGTTCCATAACCCAGCACAACCCTTTCTATGGTCCATATCCCATCACAACCCGTCATAATTAACCATAACCCAACCATCACCCTGATGGACAAGTGGATAAGGCTTAGGACTCCTTCTCTTCCCCTATAAGGAGGTTCTAAGTTCAAATCCCACTCCCTCCCTTTTCCCATAAGGAATGTTAGGTTTCAATCAAGGGATGGCCACTGGCCACCTCTCTACCCCCGTAGGTGATAGACCCGGACCACCCTGCTGCTAGGTGTGCGTGGACCCTGAGGTTGTTTCATCAGGGTCATCCAAAGGATGGGTCGGGTGGGGTCCTCGGTTATCAAAAAAATTAAAAAATAACCAAAACCTATCATAACACTTCATAATGGTCCATAACACATCGCAACCCCGCATAATGGTCCATAACCATAACAACCCTTCATAATGGTCCATAACCCATACAAACCTTCATAATTGTCCATAACCCATCACAACACATCATAATTATCCATAACCCATCACAACCCTTTCTAATGGTCCATAACCCATCACAACCCTTTCTATGGTCCATAACCCATCGCAACCCTACATAATGGTCCATTACCATAAAAACCCTTCATAATGGTCCATACCCCATACAAACCTTCGTAATAGTCCATAACCCATCACAACCATTCATAATTAACCATAACCCATCATAACCCTTCATAATTGACCATAACACATCACAACCCTTCCTATGGTCCATAACCTAGCACAATCCTTTATGCGGTCCATAACCCATCACAACACTTCATAATGGTCCATAACCCATTGCAACCCTACATAATGGTCCATAACCATAACAACCCTTCATAATCGTCTATAACCCATACAAAACTTCATAATGGTCCATCTCACAACCCTTTATTATGGTCCATAACCCAATACAACCCTTTCTATGGTCAATAACCCATCTCAACTCTTCATAATTGACGATAACCTATCACAACCCCACATAATGGTCCATAACCCATCATAACCCTTCATAGTGGTCCATAACCCATCACAACCTTCATAATGGTCCATAACCCATCACAACCCTTTATAATGGTCTATAATCCATCACAACCTTCATAATGGTCCATAACCCATCACAACCCTTTGTAATGGTCCATAACCCATCACAACCCTTCATAATTTAGCATAACCCATCACAACCCTTTATAATGGTCCATAACCCAACACAACCCATTCTATAGTCCATAACCCAAAACAACCCTTCATAATTTGACCACAACCTATCACAACCCTTCATAATGGTCAATAAGCTATCGTAATCCTTCATAATGGTTCATAACCTATAACAACCTTCATAATAGTACATAACCCATACAACCCTTCATAACGGTCCATAACCCATCACAACCCTTTCTAATGGTCCATAACCCATCACAATCCTTTCTATGGTCCCTAACCCATCACAACCCTGTATAATCGTCTATAACCCATCACAACCCTTCATAATTGACCATAACCCATCACAACCCTTTCTAATGGTCCATAACCCATCACAACCAATCATAATTGACCATAACCTATCATAACCCTTCATAACGGTCCATAACCCATCATAACCCATCATAATGGTCCATAATCCATCACAACCTCATAACCCATCACAACCCTTCATAATGGTCCAATGGTCCATAACCATAACATTTCTTCATAGTCAATAACCCATCATAACCTTCATAATGGTCCATAACCCATCACAAAATTCTTAATAGTCCATTACCTATACAACCCTTCATAATGGTCCATAACCCATCACAACCCTTTCTAATGCTTTATAACCCATCACAACCCTTTGATACGTGTATGGGCTGATTATGGTTAGGTTTTAGGAGATTTAAGATTAGATTTTCATGTATGGGAGAATTATGGTAACAATGGAACAAAACACTAAAGGAAACATGGATAGATTAGCAACAACCCAAGACCTATTGGATTGTATACCAGTGAAAACAATCCAAGACATATTGGATTGAGTTCATATCAAGTGAAGAACACGTCTTAACTATGACAAGTGGTGAACTATAACAATAATTCATGGTGAACAAAAGTGTTCTTGATTAAAAATTCCTTTATATCATTTTTCATAAAAAAAAAAGTTGGCTAATATGAAGCCTTATTACAAATCTAGTGGTTACAAGAAAACCAACCAAATGTAACGACTAGAAGGAGTTAAGACTTGAATGCAAACAAAAGTAACATCTAGCAACTTAAAGAACCCAATTAACTCAATCAAATGTAACGACTAGAAGGAGTTAAGACTTGAATAGCTTCAAAAAACGTCTAAGACTTTATGAAGTCTTAAAATGCAGCCTTTATTTTGTCCAAGTCACCATGCAAACGAATTTAGTCATAATACCACTTGCCACATCACCATTGCACTTGGCAAGCATTAACTCGTGACCTTTGGGGTCCACATTGATCATATTTGTATCATCCCCTCCCTCTTGAAAAGGAATTGACCTTAATTCTGCTAGGCCATCATCATCAATGTAAGGTGAAAGGTCCCCTACATTGAAGGTTGCATGCACACCAAAGTCTCCTCCCAAATCCACCTTGTAAGCATTATGATTCACCCTTGACACCACCTTGAAAGGACCCTCCTTTCTCATGTGCACCTATACTAGATCACCTTCTTAAAAGACACGTGGTTTCCTATGTTTCTTGGACCACCTCATTTACAGATTCTGTCTTCTCACGAACTTGTTGGTGTAGTTTCATCATAGCCTTTAACTTGTCATTAGCATCCTTGTGAACCAATTCACCATTTGGCAATGGAATCAAATCCAAAGGCATATAAGGATTCACACCATACACCACTTCAAAAGGAGAATGACCTGTTGCATAAGTAGGAGAACAATTATAGGTAAATTCAGCATGTGCAAGTTTGATATCCCAATCCTTTTGAGTCTTGTTTACTAACCCCCTCAACAAAGTACTCAAAGTTCTATTAGTCACCTCCGTTTGCCCATCCATTTGTGGACGATGGGATGTACTAAAAAGTAACTTAGTACCAACCTTCCTCCACAAAGTATTCCAAAAGTAACTCAAAAACTTGGAATCCCTATCAGAAACAATGGTTTTAGGAATACCATGCAAACGAACCACCACTTTAATGTACAAATCATCCACATTAGATGCATCATGGGTTTTATGACATGGCACAAAGTGAGCCATTTTTAAATACCTATCCACCACTACCATAATGGAATCCTTCCCCCTTTGAGTTCTAGGCAAAGCCACAATGAAATCCATGGACACATCTTCCCAAGGACGAATAGGAACCGGCAAAGGAGTGTAAACACCATGCTTGAAAGTTGTTTTCACCATGTGACATGTAACACACTTGCCCACAATGTTGGTTACATCCCCAAACATTTTAGGCCAATAGAAATGTACTTTAAGCACCTCCAAAGTTTTGGTAACGCCAAAATGACCAGCTAAACCACCACCATGAGCTTCACGAATCAGCAACTCACGTATTGCATGTTTTGCAACACAAAGGCGATTGCCTTTGAATAGGAAGCCATCTTGCATTACAAATTCACCATTAGGACCACCTGCACATTCCAAAAACATATCTCCAAAGTCCACATCAGATTGATAACGGTACTTTAGAGTTTCAAACCCCAACAAACGAACATCCAAAGTCACCAATAATGAGTAACGCCTAGACAGTGCATCAGCCACCACGTTACTTTTGCCATCCTTGTATTTGCATGAAAAATGAAAGGATTGCAAGAACTCCACCCACTTTGCATGTCTTGTGCTCAATTTTTGTTGCCCATTGTTGTACTTCAAGGATTCATGATCAGAATGCAAAATGAAATGATTTGCATGCAAATAATGACTCCAATGATCTAAAGCACGAACAATAGCATAAAACTCCTTATCATAAGTGCAATAATTCAAACGAGGACCACCCAAATTTTCAGAAAAATAAGCAATAGGACGCTTGGATTGGATCAAAATAGCCAAAATAACAACTCCACTTGCATCACACTCCACTTCAAATGGTTAAGCAAAATCAGGAAGAGCCAAAATAGGAACATTACACAACAATTCCTTGAGTTTCTCAAACGCCTTTTGAGCTTCCTCTCCCCATGCAAATACTCCCTTCTTCAAACAACATGTTATGGGACTTGCAATGGTGCTAAAGTCATGAACAAACCTCCTATAAAAAGAAGCAAGACCATGAAATGACCTAACTTCAGAGATGTTAGTAGGAATAGGCCATGACTTGATTGCTTTTGTTTTGGATGGATCCACGTACACGCCATCTCTCGACACCACAAAACCCAAAAATGCCACCTCTTCCACCAAAAAACGAGCATTTTTCTAGCTTCCCATAGAGTTTTTGAGCTCTAAGGGTCTCGAAAACCTGTTTTAAGTGGCCTAAATGATCCTCCAAGCTCTTGCTATATACCAATATATCATCAAGGTATACCACCACAAACCTGCCCAAAAAAGATTTTAGCACTTCATTCATTAGTCGCATAAAAGTGCTAGGTGTATTAGTTAGACCAAACGGCATCACGATCCATTCATACAAGCCATGTTTAGTTTTAAAGGCTGTTTTCCATTCATCCCCTTCACGCATACGAATCTGATGGTAACCACTTCTTAAATCAATTTTTGACAACACAATGGAACCATGTAACTCGTCCAACAAGTCATCAATTCTAGGAATAGGAAATCGGTATTTTATGGTGATGTTATTAACAGCCCTACTATCAACACACATCCTCCAAGAACCATCTTTTTTTGGAACCAACAACACGGGAACAGCACAAGGACTTAGGCTTTCATGAACATAACCCATTTTCATGAGTTCATCAATTTGTTTAGCAACTCCTTTGTCACCTCCGAATTACATCTATAGGCAGGTTTTTTGGGCAAAGGAGCACCCGGAATAAGATCAATTTGGTGTTCAATACCACGGATTAGAGGAAACCCCATGGTATTTCACTTGGAAACACATCTTGGAACTCAAGTAACAAATCAGCAATAGGACTTTCTTCATGCACCATTTTTGCCACCTTTGCATGCTCATTAGCCACGAGCACATAAATCGCATCACCTTGGTCAAGAACTTGCTCCACCTCCCTTTCACTAGCAAACACAGAAAGATTAGGTTTTTTACTTGTTTAGAATTCATGGACCTTATGGCCGTTGGAGACATGGGTTTTAACACAATATTTTATTATTGTGTCCTAACTCATATTCGTTACTCCTCCCCCTATGTAACACATCCCTATCAAATTGCCAAGGACGCCCCAACAAGATATGACATGCATCCATTGGAATAACATCACACAACACTTCATCTTCATAAGACCCCATAGTTAGACCAACTCTAACATGTTTTGTCACCTCTATTTTGCTTCCATCATCCAACCAATGAAGAGCAACATTGGTCACCATTTCATTAGAAGCAACATTGGTACAACTTCCACCATCAATAATCAAACTACACCACTTGTCTCTAACCAAACATTTGGTGTGAAACAATTGGTCTCGTTTATCTATATCAGCCACAGTTTGAACCACTTGAGCTTTAAGGGTTCTAAGCACCAAAACCGTGTCACAGATGGATGCCTCATACTCCACTTCCTCCTCTTCATCTTCTTGGTGTGGTGCATCATGAAAAAGACCAGCCAACCTCTATTCTTCCTCCAACTCTTCACGACATTCAATGGCCTCCCTCAAAGTCACCACCCTTTTGTTTGGACAAGCATTTTGGAAATGACCAAAACCTTGACACTTGAAACATCTAATTTTTTCCAAACTAGTTTTTGTGGTACCACTAGTAAGTTTAGGAGCAACGGGAACATTATTAGAACCAGGAGGAGTAGAAACAAAATTTTGTCTATTGCTAGACTCGGGTTTGGACCCATGACTTGGACTTGGAATTTTCAAGACTAGAACTTCCACCATAACGTGCCTTGGCTTGTCCCTCCAACTTCAAACATAAACCACAAAGAGTTCCAAAATCAGCATAAGGATACAACTCCACGACATTGGCAATGTTGTAGTTCAACCCTTTGAGAAAACTAGTCATTTTTTGTTCTTCAACTTCTTCAATATCCCCCATCAAGGACAACTTTTCGAATTCATCAATGTATTCGCCAACACTCATTTTTCCTTGCTTCAAATTAGCAATCTTCTTGTATGTAGCAATTCTATGAGTAGAAGGAACATATCTTTTTCTTAGTTTTCGTTTTAGAGAAAGCCAAGAAGAAATTTTTTTCTTTGCCTTCACGGGTTCTCTTGGCCTTAAGCCCTTCAAACCACAATGAAGCACCACCACTTAGCTTGAGAATGGCATACTTGCAACTTTTTTCGTCATCCACTTCCTTGAACTTGAACATTCTTTCAATATTTCTTTCCCACTCCAAGTAGCGTTCAGGATCAGTCCCACCAACAAATTCAGGCAATTCAGATACCTTGAATTCTTCAACCAATATTGGCTGCCCACGCCTAGGCTGCCGCCTTTCCCCTTCTTGTAAATTCCTTAAAGCTTCACGTAGGTTATCGAGAAAATCAGGATCTTCCCAATCCATAGAATCAGCTCTGATACCACTTATGATATGTGTATGAGCCGATTATGGTTAGGTTTTAGGAGATTTAAGATTAGATTTTCGTGTATGGGAGAATTATGGTAACAATGGAACAAAACACTAAAGGAAACAAGGATAGATTAGCAACAACCCAAGACCTATTGGATTGTATACTAGTGAAAACAATCCAAGACCTATTGGATTGAGTTTGTATCAAGTCAAGAACACGTCTCAACTATGACAAGTGGTGAACTATAACAATGATTCAAGGTGAACAAAAGTGTTCTTTATTAAAAATTTGTATATATCATTTTTCATAAAAAAAAGTTTGCTTATATGAAGCCTTATTACAAATCTAATGGTTACAAGAAAACCAACAAACCACTTTTTAAAGCTAGTAAATGAAACTCTAAGTAACTCCTCAAAACAACAACAAAAAACGTCTAAAACTTGAATGCAAACAAAAGTAACATCTAGCAACTTAAAGAACCCAATTAACTCCATCAAATGTAACGACTAGAAGGAGTTAAGACTTGAATAGCTTCAAAAAATGTCTAAGACTTTATGAAGTCTTAAAATGCAACCTTTATTGTGTCCAAGTCACCATGCAAACGAATTTAGTCATAATACCACTTGCCACATCACCATTCCACTTGACAAGCATTAACTTGTCACAACCCTTTCTATGGTCCATAACCTAGCACAACCCTTTCTATGGTCCATATGCCATCACAATTCTTCATAATTAACCATAACCCATCCCAACCCTTCATAATGGTGCATAACCCATTGCAACCCCGTATAATGGTCCATAACCATAACAACCCTTCATAATGATCCATAAACCACACAAACCTTCATAATGGTCCATAACCCATCATAACCCTTCATAATGGTCTATAATCCAACACTGCCCTTTCTAAGGTCTATAACACATCACAACTCTTCATAATTGACCATAACCTATCATGATTGTCCATAACCATTCAAATTTGAGCATAACCCAACACAACCCTTCATAATGGTCCATAACCCATCACAACCCTTTATAATCATAACCCATCACAAACTTCATAATGGTCCATAACCCATCACAACCCTTTATAATGGTCCATAACCAATCACAACCCTTCATAATTGAGCATAACCCATCACAACCATTCATCATAGTCCATAACCCAACACAACCCTTTCTATGGTCCATAACCCATAACAACCCTTCATAATTGACCATAACCTATCACAATGCTACATAATCGTCAATAACCCATCATAATCCTTCATAATGGTTCATAACCCATCACAACCTTCATAATAGTACATAACCCATACAACCTTACATAACGGAGCATAACCAATCACAACCCATTCTAATGGTTCATAACCCATCACAACCCTTTCTATGGTCCATAACCATCGTAACCCTACATAATGGTCCATAACCACAACAACCATTCATAATGATCCATAACCCACACAAACCTTCATGATAGGCCATAACCCATCACAACCTTTCATAATTGACCATAACCCATCACAACCCTTCATAATTGACCATAACCCATCATAACCCTTCCTATGGTCCATAACCCAGCACAACCCTTTCTAAGGTCCGTAACCCATCACAACCATTCCTAATTAACCATAATCCATCACAACACTTCATAATGGTCCATAACCCATCGCAACCCTGCATAATGGTCTATAACCATAACAACCCTTCATAATGGTCCATAACCCATACAAACCTTAATAATGGTCCATAACCCATCACAACCCTTCATAATGGTCAATAACCTGTCATAATCCTTCATAATGGTTCATAACCCATCCCAACCTTCATAATAGTACATAACCCATACAACCCTTCATAACGGTCCATAACCCATCACATCCCTTTCTAATGGTCCATAACCCATCACAACCCTTTCTATGGTCCATAATCTATTGCAACCCTGCATAATGGTTATGCATAACAACCCTTAATAATGGTCCATAACCTATACAATCCTTCATAATAGTCCATAACCCATCACAACCCTTCATAATTGACCATAACCCATCACAACCCTTCATAATTGACCATAACCAATCACAACCCTTCCTATACTCCATAACCCAGGACAACCCTTTCTATGGTCCATAACCTATCACAACCCTTCATAATTAACCATAACCCATCACAACACTTCATAATGGTCCATAACCCATCGCAACCCTAGATAATGGTCCATAACCATAACAACCCTTAATAATGGTCCATAACCAATACAAAACCTTCATAATGGTCCATAACCCATCCCAACCCTTCATAATGGTCCATAACCCAACAGAACCCTTTCTATGGTCCATAATCGATCACAAATCTTCATAATTAACTATAACCTATCACAACCCCTTATAATGGTCCATAACCCATCATAACCCTTCATAGTGGTCCATAACCCATCATAACCTTTATAATGGTCCATAACCCATCACAAACCTTTATAGTAGTCCATAACCAATCACAACCTTCATAATGGTCCATAACCTATCACAACCCTTCATAATGGTCCATAACCCAACATAACCCTTTCTATGGTCCTTAACCCATCACAACTCTTCATAATTGACCATAACCTATCACAACTCCTCATAATGGTCCATAACGCATCATAACCATTCATAGTGGTCCATAACCCATCACAACCTTCATAATGGTCCATAACCCATCACAAACATTTATAATGGTCCATAACCCATCACAACCTTCATAATGGTCCATAACCCATCACAACCCTTTATAATAGTCCATAACCTATCACAACACTTCATAATTAAGCATAAACCATCACAACCCTTCATAATGGTCCATAACCTAACAGAAACTTTCTATGGTCCATCACCCAAAACAACCTTTCATAATTGACAATAACATAACACAAACCTACAGAATGGTCAATAACCCATCATAATCCTTCATAATGGTTCATAACCCATCACAACCTTCATAATAGTACATAACCCATACAACCCTTCATAATAGTCCATAACCCTTCACAACCCTTTCTAATGGTCCATAACCCATCACAACCGTTTCTATTGTCCATAACCCATCGCAACCCTGCATAATTCTCCATAACCATAACAACCCTTCATAATGGTCTTTAACCCATAAAAACCTTCATAACAATCCATAGCCCATCATAACCTTTCATAATTGACCATAACCCATCACAACCTTTCATAATTGACCATAACCCATCATAACCCTTCCTATGGTCTATAACCCAGCACAATCCTTTCTATGGTCTATAACCCATCACAACCCTTAATAATTAACCATAATTTATCACAACACTTCATAATGGTCCATAAACCATCGCAACCCTGCATATTGGTCCATAACCATAACAACCCTTCATAGTGGTCTATAACCTATACAAACCTTCAAAATGGTCCATAACCCATCACAACCCTTCATGATGGTCTATAACCCATCACAACCCTTCATAATGGTCTATAATCCAACACTGCCCTTTCTAAGGTCTATAACCCATCACAACTCTTCATAATTGACCATAACCTATCATGATTGTCCATAACCCTTCAAATTTGAGCATAACCCATCACAACCCTTCATAATGGTCCATAACCCATCACAACCCTTTCTAATCATAACCCATCACAAACTTCATAATGGTCCATAACCCATCACAACCCTTTATAATGGTCCATAACCAATCACAACCCTTCATAATTGAGCATAACCCATCACAACCATTCATAATAGTCCATAACCCAACACAACCCTTTCTATGGTCCATAACCCATAACAACCCTTCATAATTGACCATAACCTATCACAATGCTACATAATGGTCAATAACCCATCATAATCCTTCATAATGGTTCATAACCCATCACAACCTTCATAATAGTACATAACCCATACAACCCTACATAACGGAGCATAACCAATCACAACCCATTCTAATGGTTCATAAACCATCACAACCCTTTCTATGGTCCATAACCATCGCAACCCTGCATAATGATCCATAACCACAAGAACCATTCATAATGATCCATAACCCACACAAACCTTCATTATAGGCCATAACCCATCACAACCTTTCATAATTGACCATAACCCATCACAACCCTTCATAATTGACCATAACCCATCATAACCCTTCCTATAGTCCATAACCCAGCACAACCCTTTCTAAGGTCCGTAACCCATCACAACCATTCCTAATTAACCATAATCCATCACAACACTTCATAATGGTCCATAACCCATCGCAACCCTGCATAATGGTCTATAACCATAACAACCCTTCATAATGGTCTATAACCCATACAAACCTTAATAATGGTCCATAACCCATCACAACCCTTCATAATGGTCAATAACCTGTCATAATCCTTCATAATGGTTCATAACCCATCCCAACCTTCATAATAGTACATAACCCATACAACCCTTCATAACGGTCCATAACCCATCACATCCCTTTCTAATGGTCCATAACCCATCACAACCCTTTCTATGGTCCATAATCCATTGCAACCCTGCATAATGGTTATGCATAACAACCCTTAATAATGGTCCATAACCTATACAATCCTTCATAATAGTCCATAACCCATCACAACCCTTCATAATTGACCATAACCCATCACAACCCTTCATAATTGACCATAACCAATCACAACCCTTCCTATACTCCATAACCCAGGACAACCCTTTCTATGGTCCATAACCTATCACAACCCTTCATAATTAACCATAACCAATCACAACACTTCATAATGGTCCATAACCCATTGCAACCATAAATAATGGTCCATAACCATAACAACCCTTAATAATGGTCCATAACCCATACAAAACCTTCATAAAGGTCCATAACCTATCACAACCCTTCATAATGGTCCATAACCCAACAGAACCCTTTCTATGGTCCATAATCGATCACAAATCTTCATAATTAATATAACCTATCACAACCCCTTATAATGGTCCATAACCCATCATAACCCTTCATAGTGGTCCATAACCCATCACAACCTTTATAATGGTCCATAACCCATCACAAACCTTTATAAAGGTCCATAACCAATCACAACCTTCATAATGGTCCATAACCTATCACAACCCTTCATAATGGTCCATAACCCAACATAACCCTTTCTATGGTTCATAACCCATCACAACTCTTCATAATTGACCATAACCTATCACAACTCCTCATAATGGTCCATAACCCATCACAACCATTCATAGTGGTCTATAACCCATCACAACCTTCATAATGGTCCATAACCCATCACAAACATTTATAATGGTCCATAACCCATCACAACCTTCATAATGGTCCATAACCCATCACAACCCTTTATAATAGTCCATAACCTATCACAACACTTCATAATTAAGCATAAACCATCACAACACTTCATAATGGTCCATAACCTAACAGAAACTTTCTATGGTCCATAACCCAAAACAACCCTTCATAATTGACCATAACCTATCACAACCCTACAGAATGGTCAATAACCCTTCATAATCCTTCATAATGGTTCATAACCCATCACAACCTTCATAATAGTACATAACCCATACAACCCTTCATAATGGTCCATAACCCTTCACAACCCTTTCTAATGGTCCATAACCCATCACAACCGTTTCTATGGTCCATAACCCATCGCAACCCTGCATAATTCTCCATAACCATAACAACCCTTCATAATGGTCTTTAACCCATAAAAACCTTCATAACAATCCATAGCCCATCATAACCTTTCATAATTGACCATAACCCATCACAACCTTTCATAATTGACCATAACCCATCATAACCCTTCCTATGGTCTATAACCCAGCACAATCCTTTCTATGGTCTATAACCCATCACAACCCTTAATAATTAACCATAATTTATCACAACACTTCATAATGGTCCATAAACCATCGCAACCCTGCATATTGGTCCATAACCATAAGAACCCTTCATAGTGGTCTATAACCTATACAAACCTTCAAAATGGTCCATAACCCATCACAACCCTTCATGATGGTCTATAACCCATCACAACCCTTCATAATGGTCCATAACCCATCGCAACCCTGCATAATGGTCTATAACGATAACAACCCTTCATAATGGTCCATAACCCATACAAACCTTAATAATGGTCCATAACCCATCACAACCCTTCATAATGGTCAATAACCTGTCATAATCCTTCATAACGGTTCATAACCCATCCCAACCTTCATAATAGTACATAACCCATACAACCCTTCATAACGGTCCATAACCCATCACATCCCTTTCTAATGGTCCATAACCCATCACAACCCTTTCTATGGTCCATAATCCATTGCAACCCTGCATAATGGTTATGCATAACAACCCTTAATAATGGTCCATAACCTATACAATCCTTCATAATAGTCCATAACCCATCACAACCCTTCATAATTGACCATAACCCATCACAACCCTTCATAATTGACCATAACCAATCACAACCCTTCCTATACTCCATAACCCAGGACAACCCTTTCTATGGTCCATAACCTATCACAACCCTTCATAATTAACCATAACCCATCACAACACTTCATAATGGTCCATAACCCATCGCAACCCTAGATAATGGTCCATAACCATAACAACCCTTAATAATGGTCCATAACCAATACAAAACCTTCATAATGGTCCATAACCCATACCAACCCTTCATAATGGTCCATAACCCAACAGAACCCTTTCTATGGTCCATAATCGATCACAAATCTTCATAATTAATATAACCTATCACAACCCCTTATAATGGTCCATAACCCATCATAACCCTTCATAGTGGTCCATAACCCATCACAACCTTTATAATGGTCCATAACCCATCACAAACCTTTATAAAGGTCCATAACCAATCACAACCTTCATAATGGTCCATAACCTATCACAACCCTTCATAATGGTCCATAACCCAACATAACCCTTTCTATGGTTCATAACCCATCACAACTCTTCATAATTGACCATAACCTATCACAACTCCTCATAATGGTCCATAACCCATCACAACCATTCATAGTGGTCTATAACCCATCACAACCTTCATAATGGTCCATAACCCATCACAAACATTTATAATGGTCCATAACCCATCACAACCTTCATAATGGTCCATAACCCATCACAACCCTTTATAATAGTCCATAACCTATCACAACACTTCATAATTAAGCATAAACCATCACAACACTTCATAATGGTCCATAACCTAACAGAAACTTTCTATGGTCCATAACCCAAAACAACCCTTCATAATTGACCATAACCTATCACAACCCTACAGAATGGTCAATAACCCTTCATAATCCTTCATAATGGTTCATAACCCATCACAACCTTCATAATAGTACATAACCCATACAACCCTTCATAATGGTCCATAACCCTTCACAACCCTTTCTAATGGTCCATAACCCATCACAACCGTTTCTATGGTCCATAACCCATCGCAACCCTGCATAATTCTCCATAACCATAACAACCCTTCATAATGGTCTTTAACCCATAAAAACCTTCATAACAATCCATAGCCCATCATAACCTTTCATAATTGACCATAACCCATCACAACCTTTCATAATTGACCATAACCCATCATAACCCTTCCTATGGTCTATAACCCAGCACAATCCTTTCTATGGTCTATAACCCATCACAACCCTTAATAATTAACCATAATTTATCACAACACTTCATAATGGTCCATAAACCATCGCAACCCTGCATATTGGTCCATAACCATAAGAACCCTTCATAGTGGTCTATAACCTATACAAACCTTCAAAATGGTCCATAACCCATCACAACCCTTCATGATGGTCTATAACCCATCACAACCCTTCATAATGGTCCATAACCCATCGCAACCCTGCATAATGGTCTATAACGATAACAACCCTTCATAATGGTCCATAACCCATACAAACCTTAATAATGGTCCATAACCCATCACAACCCTTCATAATGGTCAATAACCTGTCATAATCCTTCATAATGGTTCATAACCCATCCCAACCTTCATAATAGTACATAACCCATACAACCCTTCATAACGGTCCATAACCCATCACATCCCTTTCTAATGGTCCATAACCCATCACAACCCTTTCTATGGTCCATAATCCATTGCAACCCTGCATAATGGTTATGCATAACAACCCTTAATAATGGTCCATAACCTATACAATCCTTCATAATAGTCCATAACCCATCACAACCCTTCATAATTGACCATAACCCATCACAACCCTTCATAATTGACCATAACCAATCACAACCCTTCCTATACTCCATAACCCAGGACAACCCTTTCTATGGTCCATAACCTATCACAACCCTTCATAATTAACCATAACCCATCACAACACTTCATAATGGTCCATAACCCATCGCAACCCTAGATAATGGTCCATAACCATAACAGCCCTTAATAATGGTCCATAACCAATACAAAACCTTCATAATGGTCCATAACCCATACCAACCCTTCATAATGGTCCATAACCCAACAGAACCCTTTCTATGGTCCATAATCGATCACAAATCTTCATAATTAACTATAACCTATCACAACCCCTTATAATGGTCCATAACCCATCATAACCCTTCATAGTGGTCCATAACCCATCATAACCTTTATAATGGTCCATAACCCATCACAAACCTTTATAGTAGTCCATAACCAATCACAACCTTCATAATGGTCCATAACCTATCACAACCCTTCATAATGGTCCATAACCCAATATAACCCTTTCTATGGTCCTTAACCCATCACAACTCTTCATAATTGACCATAACCTATCACAACTCCTCATAATGGTCCATAACCCATCATAACCATTCATAGTGGTCCATAACCCATCACAACCTTCATAATGGTCCATAACCCATCACAAACATTTATAATGGTCCATAACCGATCACAACCTTCATAATGGTCCATAACCCATCACAACCCTTTATAATAGTCCATAACCTATCACAACACTTCATAATTAAGCATAAACCATCACAACCCTTCATAATGGTCCATAACCTAACAGAAACTTTCTATGGTCCATCACCCAAAACAACCTTTCATAATTGACCATAACCTATCACAAACCTACAGAATGGTCAATAACCCATCATAATCCTTCATAATGGTTCATAACCCATCACAACCTTCATAATAGTACATAACCCATACAACCCTTCATAATGGTCCATAACCCTTCACAACCCTTTCTAATGGTCCATAACCTATCACAACCGTTTCTATTGTCCATAACCCATCGCAACCCTGCATAATTCTCCATAACCATAACAACCCTTCATAATGGTCTTTAACCCATAAAAACCTTCATAACAATCCATAGCCCATCATAACCTTTCATAATTGACCATAACCCATCACAACCTTTCATAATTGACCATAACCCATCATAACCCTTCCTATGGTCTATAACCCAGCACAATCCTTTCTATGGTCTATAACCCATCACAACCCTTAATAATTAACCATAATTTATCACAACACTTCATAATGGTCCATAAACCATCGCAACCCTGCATATTGGTCCATAACCATAACAACCCTTCATAGTGGTCTATAACCTATACAAACCTTCAAAATGGTCCATAACCCATCACAACCCTTCATGATGGTCTATAACCCATCACAACCCTTCATAATGGTCTATAATCCAACACTGCCCTTTCTAAGGTCTATAACCCATCACAACTCTTCATAATTGACCATAACCTATCATGATTGTCCATAACCCTTCAAATTTGAGCATAACCCATCACAACCCTTCATAATGGTCCATAACCCATCACAACCCTTTCTAATCATAACCCATCACAAACTTCATAATGGTCCATAACCCATCACAACCCTTTATAATGGTCCATAACCAATCACAACCCTTCATAATTGAGCATAACCCATCACAACCATTCATAATAGTCCATAACCCAACACAACCCTTTCTATGGTCCATAACCCATAACAACCCTTCATAATTGACCATAACCTATCACAATGCTACATAATGGTCAATAACCCATCATAATCCTTCATAATGGTTCATAACCCATCACAACCTTCATAATAGTACATAACCCATACAACCCTACATAACGGAGCATAACCAATCACAACCCATTCTAATGGTTCATAAACCATCACAACCCTTTCTATGGTCCATAACCATCGCAACCCTGCATAATGATCCATAACCACAAGAACCATTCATAATGATCCATAACCCACACAAACCTTCATTATAGGCCATAACCCATCACAACCTTTCATAATTGACCATAACCCATCACAACCCTTCATAATTGACCATAACCCATCATAACCCTTCCTATAGTCCATAACCCAGCACAACCCTTTCTAAGGTCCGTAACCCATCACAACCATTCCTAATTAACCATAATCCATCACAACACTTCATAATGGTCCATAACCCATCGCAACCCTGCATAATGGTCTATAACCATAACAACCCTTCATAATGGTCCATAACCCATACAAACCTTAATAATGGTCCATAACCCATCACAACCCTTCATAATGGTCAATAACCTGTCATAATCCTTCATAATGGTTCATAACACATCCCAACCTTCATAATAGTACATAACCCATACAACCCTTCATAACGGTCCATAACCCATCACATCCCTTTCTAATGGTCCATAACCCATCACAACCCTTTCTATGGTCCATAATCCATTGCAACCCTGCATAATGGTTATGCATAACAACCCTTAATAATGGTCCATAACCTATACAATCCTTCATAATAGTCCATAACCCATCACAACCCTTCATAATTGACCATAACCCATCACAACCCTTCATAATTGACCATAACCAATCACAACCCTTCCTATACTCCATAACCCAGGACAACCCTTTCTATGGTCCATAACCTATCACAACCCTTCATAATTAACCATAACCCATCACAACACTTCATAATGGTCCATAACCCATTGCAACCATAGATAATGGTCCATAACCATAACAACCCTTAATAATGGTCCATAACCCATACAAAACCTTCATAAAGGTCCATAACCTATCACAACCCTTCATAATGGTCCATAACCCAACAGAACCCTTTCTATGGTCCATAATCGATCACAAATCTTCATAATTAATATAACCTATCACAACCCCTTATAATGGTCCATAACCCATCATAACCCTTCATAGTGGTCTATAACCCATCACAACCTTTATAATGGTCCATAACCCATCACAAACCTTTATAAAGGTCCATAACCAATCACAACCTTCATAATGGTCCATAACCTATCACAACCCTTCATAATGGTCCATAACCCAACATAACCCTTTCTATGGTTCATAACCCATCACAACTCTTCATAATTGACCATAACCTATCACAACTCCTCATAATGGTCCATAACCCATCACAACCATTCATAGTGGTCTATAACCCATCACAACCTTCATAATGGTCCATAACCCATCACAAACATTTATAATGGTCCATAACCCATCACAACCTTCATAATGGTCCATAACCCATCACAACCCTTTATAATAGTCCATAACCTATCACAACACTTCATAATTAAGCATAAACCATCACAACCCTTCATAATGGTCCATAACCTAACAGAAACTTTCTATGGTCCATAACCCAAAACAACCCTTCATAATTGACCATAACCTATCACAACCCTACAGAATGGTCAATAACCCTTCATAATCCTTTATAATGGTTCATAACCCATCACAACCTTCATAATAGTACATAACCCATACAACCCTTCATAATGGTCCATAACCCTTCACAACCCTTTCTAATGGTCCATAACCCATCACAACCGTTTCTATGGTCCATAACCCATCGCAACCCTGCATAATTCTCCATAACCATAACAACCCTTCATAATGGTCTTTAACCCATAAAAACCTTCATAACAATCCATAGCCCATCATAACCTTTCATAATTGACCATAACCCATCACAACCTTTCATAATTGACCATAACCCATCATAACCCTTCCTATGGTCTATAACCCAGCACAATCCTTTCTATGGTCTATAACCCATCACAACCCTTAATAATTAACCATAATTTATCACAACACTTCATAATGGTCCATAAACCATCGCAACCCTGCATATTGGTCCATAACCATAAGAACCCTTCATAGTGGTCTATAACCTATACAAACCTTCAAAATGGTCCATAACCCATCACAACCCTTCATGATGGTCTATAACCCATCACAACCCTTCATAATGGTCCATAACCCAACACAATGCTTTCTATGGTCCATAACCCATCACAACTCTTCATAATTGACTATAACCTATCAAAACCCCTCATAATGGTCCATAACCCTGCATAGCGGTCCATAACCCATCACAACCTTCATAATGGTCCATAACCCATCACATCCCTTCATAGCGGTCCATAACCAATCACAACCTTCATAATGGTTCATAACCCATCACAACCTTTTATAATGGTCCAAAACCCGTCACAACCTTCATAATGGTCCATAACTCATCACAACCCTTTATAACGGTCCATAACCCATCACAACTGTTAATAATTCAGCATAACCCATCACAACCCTTCATAATAGTCCATAACACAACACAACCCTTTGTATGGTCCATAACCCAACACAACCCTTCATATGGTCCATTACCCATCACAACCTTCATAATGGTCTATAACCCATCACAACCCTTCATATGGTCCATTACCCATCACAACCTTCATAATGGTCCATAACCCATCACAACCCTTTATAATGGTATATAACCCATCACAACCTTCATAATGGTCCATAACCCATCATAACCCTTTATAATGGTCCATAACCCATCACAACCCTTCAAAATTAAGCATAACCCATCATAACCCTTGATAATGGTCCATAGCCAAGCACAACCCTTTCTATGGTCCATAACCCATAACAACCCATCATAATTGACCATAACCTATCACAACGCTTCATGATGGTCAATAACCCATCAAAATCGTTGAGAATGGTTCATAACCCATCACAACCCTTTGTAATGGTCCATAACCCATTACAACCCTTTCTATGGTCCATAACCATCGAAACCCTGCATAATGGTCCATAACCCCAACAACCATTCATAATGATCCATAACCCACACAAACCTTCATAACAGGCCATAACCCATCACAAGCTTTCATAATTGACCATAACCCATAGCAACCCTTCATAATTGACCATAACCCATCATAACCCTTCCTATGGTCCATAACCCAGCACAACCCTTTCTAAGGTCCGTAACCCATCACAACCATTCCTAATTAACCATAATCCATCACAACACTTCATAATGGTCCATAACCCATCGTAACCTTGCATAATGGTCTATAACCAGAACAACCCTTCATAATGGTCCATAACCCATAACAACCTTCATAATGGTCCATAACCCATCACAACCCTTCATAATGGTCCATAATCCATCACAACCCTTCATAATGGTCCATAACCCAACACAACCCTTTCTATGGTCCATAACCCATCACAACTCTTCATAATTGACCATAACATATAAAAACCCCTCATAATGGTCCATAACCTAACATAACCATTCATAGTAGTCCATAACGCCTCACAACCATCATAATGGTCCATAACCCATCACAACCCTTTATAATGGTCCATAACCCATCACATCCTTCAAAATGGTCCATAACCCATGACAACCCTTTATAATGGTCCATAACCCATCACAACATTCATAATGGTCCATAACCCCTCACAACCCTTTATAATGGTCCATAACCTATCACAACCCTTCAAAACTGAGCATAACCCATCACAACCCTTGACAATGGTCCATAACCCAACACAACCCTTTCTATGGTCCATAACCCATAACAACCCTAATAATTAACCATAACCTTGCACAACCTTCATATTAGTACATAACCTATACAACCCTTCATAACGATCCATAACCCATCATAACCCTTTCTAATGGTCCATAACCAATCACAACGCTTTCTATGGTCCATAACCCATCGCAACCCTGCATAATGGTCCATAACCATAACAACCCTTCATCATGTTCCAAAAGCCACACAAACCTTCATAATAGTCCATAACCCATCACAAGCTTTCATAATTGACCATAACCCATCACAACCTTCATAGTTGACCATAACCCATCACAACCCTTCCTATGGTCCATAGCCCAAGACAACCTTTTTTATGGTCCATAACCCATCACAACCCTTCATAAATAACCATAACCCATCACAACACTTCATAGTGGTCCATAAAACATTGCAACCCTGGATAATGGTCTGTAACTTTAACAACCCATGATAATGGTCCATAACCCATACAAACCTTCATAATGCTCCATAACCCATCACAACCTTTCACCATGGTCCATAACCCTTTCTATGGTCCATAACCCATCACAACTCTTCATAATTGACCATAACCTATGAAAACCCCTCATAATGGTCCATATCCCATCATAACCCTGCATAGTGGTCCATAACCCATCACAACCTTCATAATGGTCCATAAGCCGTCACAACCCTTTATAATGGTCCATAACCCAACACAACCTTTATAATGGTCCATAACCCATCACAACCCTTTATAATGATCCATAACCCATCACAACCCTTCATAATTGAGCATAACCCATCACAACCTTTCATAATGGTCTATAACTTAACATACTCGTTTCTATGGTCCATAACCCATAAGAACCCTTCATAATTGACCATAACCTATCACAACCCTTCATAATGGTCAATAACCCATCATAATCCTTGATAATGGTTCATAACCCATCACAACTTTCATAATAGTACATAGCCCATACAACCCTTCATAACGGTTCATAACCCATCACAACCCTTTCTAATGGTCCATAACCAATCTGTAAGACCCGTATCCTGATTATAACATATACTTTAAATAAGAGTGTTAGGAATTATATGATCATTGGTAGTTATAAAGCTAAGAAAAACTTTAGTTACAATTTCATATGAAAATCAGCATTTTGTGTCGTTTTTAGAAAAATCATAATTAATTCTAGAAAAATCGTTTGGACCTCAAACTAGTGCAAAAAGTTTACAAATTGAGTCTAATACAATTACCAAAAATAATAGTAAGCTTGAAAATGACATTATCTATGATAAAAAATGCAATCTTTAATGATTAGTTCGGAATTGACAGATTAGATAGTCTGTTTTCAAAAATTCATAATAAATCATAGAAAAGTCGTATAAATACGTAAAATATATCCCTGGAAAGGTATTGAGATAAATTTCTGTAATATCAAATAAAAACGTGAATTTCATGGGTTTAAAGTCGGCTAAACCAGTCTTGAACAGACTGATTCTAGAAGGTATTAATTTCAACAAAGTTATATTATTAAAATCTTTTGTCAAAAGTGTCATGCCATTTTTTATTCAAGAATTCAAGTATAAATACCCCTCAAAACATCTCATAAACCACACAACTAAATCTCAATCCAATATATAAAGGTTTCTAAGCACTAGAGTGTAAGCAAGTGAGCGGAAGGAAGCTTAAAAGCCTAACGAAGAAGTTATAGATCTCGACGACTGGTCATAAGGTAACTACAAACCTTTCTCTAGCTTAATTAGATATTGTAAAATAGTTTTTGTTAAGAAGTAGATATTTAATAAGTATAACATATGTTATATTATACTAATTTCTAACAATAGTAAACAAAAACCTTAAAATGTCGTTATTATAACAATTGGTAATTTTCGAAAATAATACCGATTGATTTACTTACGAGGACGGTGACTAGGCCGATTACTTGGGATCTGGTTGTTGGATTTTTCGAAAGGCTAAAATGCTGAAAGGATCCTGCCACCCCATCTAATCTTCTACCTGGCCGTTCTTTACTTGATAAATCATGGAGTATCATGTTGGAATTATTGAAGGGTTTTATGATGCGACTATAATATAGTTAAGGATTAAGAAATGATAGATTTCTTATTATGTTAACAGTAAAGTTGAAAAGAAATACAAAGGCGAGAAAGATAAACGATATGGTCAACTACAATCAGGTGAGTCTTCTCACTATACTATAGGTGATATTGCATGCGTAGGAAGGAAGATATGTTAGACTAAGGTGATCTTACCTGTTATGATAATTATATGAATTATTTCTATGATAATGATTGTTTGTGGATGGAATGGGATAGCCCGCGAGCCAATAGGCAGAACGGGAATAGCCTTAGGAGTCATTAGACGGAACGGGAGAAGCCTGCGAGTGATAAGACAGCACGGGAACTGCCCGTGAGTCTTCAGCGGAACAGGGATAGCCCGCGAGTCTCACAGACATATGAATGGTTATGATGTGTTGTATGTTATGTGATGGATCATATGGTATTTTGAGGAACTCACTAAGCTTCGTGCTTACCCATTCCCTATATAAACTACTGTTTCAGGTACATCAGGTACCATGGATGGCAAGGCGTGACGTGTATACATTGTGCTGCTTCATTGGAGGACAGTTTTTTTTAATGGATGTTCCGCTATGTTGTGATTTCATTAACGTTTGTTAATCCTGGGATGTTTTCATTAAACTTATAAGTTATGGAATTTTGTCAAAATTAATTAAGTGGCTTTCCTTATATTGAAGTGTCCGTTTAATTTTTTTTAATTTTACCCTAAAATTTTGGGATGTTACAAGTTGGTATCAGAGCATACCTTGAGAGAATCAGGCTCACTTAGTGAGTTCTGGACTCAAGTTGAGGCTTAAGAGTTTTATTAAAACATTTTTACGAAAGAAAGATGTTTTATGAAGGGTGAACTGAAGACACAGTGTGTACCGCCAGCCGACGCCAGTATGAGAAAAGGGTTAAGTATTTAATATTGTGGATGTTAAAAAAAACATATGGTATATGTTTACTGAAATGCCTGGTAGAGATCACACATTGTTGTATTATTATCTGCTATTTGCTAATAGAACTGTATGCTAGTGCCGATAGGTTGCTTAGAGATTTCCACTAAGTTGTATACAATATGGACTAAATAGTCATAGAATGTGTGAGTTGACCTTATTGCATGTTCCTTGTTTGGTTGTTGCCTTAGGGAAGATTCTCTTATTTGAAAGACTGTTTAGTTTGATATTGTATATAACTACGTTCGCGAAACAAGCTGTCATCACTGGAGGAAGTTCCGTCTTAGTTAGAATAGCAGGGTGGGGGTGGGATTCCAAGTATTCCTAGAAGGGTTGACATATACCTTGTAAGGGCATATGTGTTAAAATTATCGGTGAGAAGCGAATTGGATATTTCGAGACGGGTCTTGGAACGAACATGGATAGGTGTGGAAGGTAGTAGTAGAGCTCCTACTATCGAAAGCACAGGATCTGCGTTTGAGTCGGGAGTTCGTCACGAAGGATCCAAGGAGCTGAGTATGTGAGTGTCTAGCATAGTCGACTTAAATGCTAGTGTAATGTGGTAAACCTTTATCCATTCGATTGTTGAATGTTGATTGTGAGGTTTAGTAGGAACAATTAAGATGTAATCATACCAGTTTGGTTGGACCAATCATGCTTAAGTTGATTACTGAGCTTAAAGACTGTTGAAAGGGAGAATGTCAAAGTGCTATTGTGGTAGCTATTTTTCATGCAACTAATGGGCGCACAAGTCAGACAGGGACTAGAGGATGCAAGGGTGAGTTTTCCAACTCACGGTCAAAGAGGTGCAAGCGGGGCCTGAGATGATAGCGGGTATTTTTTAGTCGACTCTGTACATGCCTAGTGATGTGTAATAGTGGGGCTACCTACCCTTGTATTGATCTTGCTTGAGTGATTGATCAGGTCGTGTGGGTTGAGAGTCTGGATCACTCGCTCGTGATTGAGGTAACTGACGATAGAGGTGTTTACTAGGGTCGCAAGCGGATGAGTAACATATGGTGGTTGATGTAAACGTCTTTACATTATCGAAACATGTTTATTGAGATGGTGTTTTCCCCTGATGCAAGTTGTTGGCTGAGCAGAGTGGGCTTGGTTTTTGTTCGAGAGTAAGGGCTCGTAAAAAAAATTATAAATCGAATAAACAGACTTGGACTTTAGTCTAAGTGGGGGAGGAATACGAAATTAAGGGAACAACATGAATATTATATTGAATCGATGAAATTATTAAAATTATAGTAACACGTCAATATATTTAATTCATTACTACAACTTTATATTAATACATTAAGAAAAGTTTACAGAACTATTAACCTAAACCGGAGAATCAGAAAGAAGCGAGAAAAGATCTTCTACACTCCAATCTTTGTCATCATTATGTTGACTTGTACCTTCTCGAGGATTTGGAAGTGGTATGCTTTCAGTTATTGGAGGAGGAGCTCCAACGTATGGGGTCTCGATAGGGTTGGAACCTGTAACCGCATGATTATGGGCTAAATATTGACTCATTTGGGGCGTGTGTAAGTAGGGCAGTGATGAGGAAGGGCTCTAATTCGGAACCAGTTGGGGTAGCTATAAGAAGGAGGAAACCAGGCTAGGTCACCTACAAAGCCTCAAAAATTCTCCTCACTCGAAGACTCGAGTAAAACAGGGTTAATACTACTCATACCAGAATTAGATGGCGGAGATTGCTGCTATGTATGAGTTCTTGATGAAGTTTCCCCCTTTTCCTGAATTTTTCTTTTCCTAAATACAACCTTATGAGCAGCTTGTATTAGCTTCTTTGTGCCGTCTGTTAGACCCGATTGTGACCCTTCAATTATCGCTTCTTTTTCTTTTTTAGGTTGGGTATTAAATCTCCCGATAATTCTGTTACCTCAATAAATTCATTACGAAATTCCTGTGGCACAAATAACTTTAGTAATTTCAACCTTATGATATAAAGGAATTAAAAAAAATGTAGTTCTTTACCTCAACATGATCAATAAGGGTTTGCAAACTCGTAAGTTGTCGTTGGGGCCAATGATTGATACCTAATTCTCTACAGCGTTTTTTTTATTTGTGTCGTTCCAATGTTGAGTTCCTTCGCAGCTTTCTCAATTGGTTCGTTAAAGTGTTCAGCTATTATTTCCCTACTTAATAAATGTCTGAAACCTCTTCCACTGCCACCTGCTATGTTTTCTGAACTAGAAGCTTCAAATCCAATTGTATTGTTATCATTCTGGATCATTTGAACATGATCCTGATTTTTTTGATCTAAAGATGGACATTGATTCAGCAAAATTAGTGGCCTCTATCGGTAATAATTGTTGGTTTTCAACTAAAATCTCAGGATTCTGAAATCCTTCTAGATTCCTTTGAATCACCCGAAGGTGATCTTGATATTGAAAACCAACCCCAAACTCGGGATTCAATTCAATATTTATGTTATGAGTCCTCTATAATTGATTATCATCTTGAATACCAGCCATGAATTCTTGATTCATGGGGACAAACTCACTGCTTGTTGGGTGCACGTCCATGAATGGATTGTACTCAGTTAGACCATCCACAAATGGGTCTACAAATAACACATGTCAAATGATAAAACAAAATAGAATACTTATAAATGGATCATTCAAAAGAATTTAACCTGGTAGAAGGCATGGAGTCTGATCAAGTGCAAAGTCAGATGCATGCACCGGATCATCTGAGTTAATGTTCAACTCGGGAAAAATTTCCGGCTCATCGTGGAGATGCTCTATTGGTAGTATGTCTGGAAGACTGTACCATAATTCAAAATCAAACAAAACATTAGAAAGGTAATCGAAGTATGGATGATATATGTCTAGAATGTTAGAGTCACCAAACTCTATTAAGAATGCTTGGTTTGAAGTACCCTCTCCATGCGGAAAACCAGGTCCAGGGTTCGACAGATCGCCCATTGAAGATCTGTTTTCCATGACTCGGCTTTAAATATGAGTTCGTTTACGAACTAACTAGTGATAAGAGAGGATGAGACTGAAAATGAATGATACTACATACATATATATATAGTATCTTGCAGCTGGAACCGAAAGGACACACGGAACTGAAAGGACACCTCACGTTTTAATTACCGAAATTCAAACTAACTACAGTAGATGCGACTTTTCACTACCCCAAGTGACATTTTTTCAAAATTCTCTGCTTGACTCTGGTGAGAACGAGATAATAAAGAGACTTTTGAAATAAAACAAAATTTTATGTCTCCATATAATGGAAATAGTTTAAAGAGTGTTCAGTACTCCAAAAAAAAAAAACTTATAAAAGATGATGTAAATTTTATATTTCGGTGGAACACAAAAATTTGGAGATTCTACAAAAATAGACTTATTTAGCCAAAAAGTATTTAAAAGAAATGTTGAATTGAGGCAAATGTGTGTTGAAATATGATGAATTCATATAAATACGAAATAGTGTTAAAGTTAGGTGTTGCAAGTTAACTAGGTTAACTATGTATATAGGTAGATTAAAAAGTACTTAATATGTACTGTAGATAGTAGCCGGTCAAGTCGATGTGTGGGACTGTGAGAAACAGTTAGAGTTTTTTTTTGTACATCTAGAGTAATTAGAAGAAAAGAAGTATGGAGTGAATGAGAATAATAGGACCTTAAGCATTATTACAGAGGTATGTGAATGTTGAAAGGGAAAGATAATTAAATCTTGTAAAGGTTCGGCAATAAGACGAGGAGGATTTTTGAAGGACATAAGGACTCGATGGGAAATACATAGAGGCGTCCGAGAATGCGGATTTTGGGACGAAATCCAAATAAGTGGGGGAGACTTGTAAGACCCGTATCCTGATTATAACATATACTTAAAATAAGAGTGTTAGGAATTATATGATCATTGGTAGTTATAAAGCTAAGAAAAACTTTAGTTACAATTTCATATGAAAATCAGCATTTTGTGTCGTTTTTAGAAAAATCATAATTAATTCTAGAAAAATCGTTTGGACCTCAAACCAGTGCACAAAGTTTACAAATTGAGTCTAATACAATTACCAAAAATAATAGTAAGCTTTAAAATGACATTATCTATGGTAAAAAATGCAATCGTTACTGATTAGTTCGGAATTGACAGATTAGATAGTCTGTTTTCAAAAATTCATAATAAATCATAGAAAAATCGTATAAATACGTAAAATACATCCCTGGAAAGGTATTGAGATAAATTTCTGGAATATCAAATAAAAACGTGAATTTCATGGGTTTAAAGTCGGCTAAACCAGTCTTGAACAGACTGATTCTAGAAGGTATTAATTTCAACAAAGTTATATTATTAAAATCTTTTGTCAAAAGTGTCATGCCATTTTTTATTCAAGAATTCAAGTATAAATACCCCTCAAAACATCTCATAAACCACACAACTAAATCTCAATCCAATATATAAAGGTTTCTAAGCACTAGAGTGTAAGCAAGTGAGCGGAAGGAAGCTTAAAAGCCTAACGAAGGAGTTATAGATCTCGACGACTGGTCATAAGGTAACTACAAACCATTCTATAGCTTAATTAGGTATTGTAAAATAGTTTTTGTTAAGAAGTAGAATATTTAATAAGTATAACATATGTTATATTATACTAATTTCTAACAATAGTAAACAAAAACCTTAAAATGTCGTTATTATAACAATTCGTAATTTCCGAAAATAATACCGATTGATTTACTTACGAGGACGGTGACTAGGCCGATTACTTGGGATCTGGTTGTTGGATTTTCCGAAAGGCTAAAATGCTGAAAGCATCCTGCCACCTCATCTAATCTTCTACCTGGCCGTTCTTTACTTGATAAATCATGGAGTATCATGTTGGAATTATTGAAGGGTTTTATGATGCGACTATAATATAGTTAAGGATTAAGAAATGATAGATTTCTTATTATGTTAACAGTAAAGTTGAAAAGAAATACAAAGGCGAGAAAGATAAACGATATGGTCAACTACAATCAGGTGAGTCTTCTCACTATACTATAGGTGATATTGCATGCGTAGGAAGGAAGATATGTTAGACTAAGGTGATCTTACCTGTTATGATAATTATATGAATTATTTCTATGATAATGATTGTTTGTGGATGGAACGGGATAGCCCGCGAGCCAATAGGCGGAACGGGAATAGCCTGGGAGTCATTAGACGGAACGGGAGAAGCCTGCGAGCGATAAGACAGAACGGGAACTACCCGTGAGTCTTCAGCGGAACAGGGATAGCCCGCGAGTCTCACAGACATATGAATGGTTATGATGTGTTGTATGTTATGTGATGGATCGTATGGTATTTTGAGGAACTCACTAAGCTCCGTGCTTACCCTTTCCCTATATAAACTACTGTTTCAGGTACATCAGGTACCATGGATGGCAAGGCGTGACGTGTATACACTGTGCTGCTTCATTGGAGGACGGTTTTTTTTAATGGATGTACCGCTATGTTGTGATTTCATTAACGTTTGTTAATCCTGGGATGTTTTCATTAAACTTATAAGTTATGGAATTTTGTCAAAATTAATTAAGTGGCTTTCCTTATATTGAAGTGTCCGTTTAATTTTTTTTAATTTTACCCTAAAATTTTGGGATGTTACAAGTTGGTATCAGAGCATAGCCTGAGAGAATCAGGCACACTTAGTGAGTTCTGGACTCAAGTTGAGGCTTAAGGGTTTTATTAAAACATTTTTACGAAAGAAAGATGTTTTATGAAGGGTGAACTGAAGACACAGTGTGTACCGCCAGCCGACGCCAGTATGAGAAAAGGGTTAAGTATTTAATATTGTGGATGTTAAAAAAACATATGGTATATGTTTACTGAAATGCCTGGTAGAGATCACACATTGTTGTATTATTATCTGCTATTTGCTAATAGAACTGTATGCTAGTGCCGATAGGTTGCTTAGAGATTTCCACTAAGTTGTATACAATATGGACTAAATAGTCATAGAATGTGTGAGTTGACCTTATTGCATGTTCCTTGTTTGGTTGTTGCCTTAGGGAAGATTCTCTTATTTGAAAGACTGTTTAGTTTGATATTGTATATAACTACGTTCGCGAAACAAGCTGTCATCACTGGAGGAAGTTCCGTCTTAGTTAGAATAGCAGGGTGGGGGTGGGATTCCAAGTATTCCTAGAAGGGTTGACATATACCTTGTAAGGGCATATGTGTTAAAATTATCGGTGAGAAGCGAATTGGATATTTCGAGACGGGTCTTGGAACGCACATGGATAGGTGTGGAAGGTAGTAGTAGAGCTCCTACTATCGAAAGCACAGGATCTGCGTTTGAGTCGGGAGTTCGTCACGAAGGATCCAAGGAGCTGAGTATGTGAGTGTCTAGCATAGTCGACTTAAATGCTAGTGTAATGTGGTAAACCTTTATCCATTCGATTGTTGAATGTTGATTGTGAGGTTTAGTAGGAACAATTAAGATGTAATCATACCAGTTTGGTTGGACCAATCATGCTTAAGTTGATTACTGAGCTTAAAGACTGTTGAAAGGGAGAATGTCAAAGTGCTATTGTGGTAGCTATTTTTCATGCAACTAATGGGCGCACAAGTCAGACAGGGACTAGAGGATGCAAGGGTGAGTTTTCCAACTCACGGTCAAAGAGGTGCAAGCGGCGCCTGAGATGATAGCGGGTATTTTTGAGTCGACTCTGTACATGCCTAGTGATGTGTAATAGTGGGGCTACCTACCCTTGTATTGATCTTGCTTGAGTGATTGATCAGGTCGTGTGGGTTGAGTGTCTGGATCACTCGCTCGTGATTGAGGTAACTGACGATAGAGGTGTTGACTAGGGTCGCAAGCGGATGAGTAACATATGGTGGTTGATGTAAACGTCTTTACATTATCGAAACATGTTTATTGAGATGGTGTTTTCCCCTGATGCAAGTTGTTGGCTGAGCAGAGTGGACTTGGTTTTTGTTCGAGAGTAAGGGCTCGTAAAAAAAAATATAAATCGAATAAACAGACTTGGACTTTAGTCTAAGTGGGGGAGGAATACGAAATTAAGGGAACAACATGAATATTATATTGAATCGATGAAATTATTAAAATTATAGTAACACGTCAATATATTTAATTCATTACTACAACTTTATATTAATACATTAAGAAAAGTTTACAGAACTACTAACCTAAACCGGAGAATCAGAAAGAAGCGAGAAAAGATCTTCTACACTCCAATCTTTGTCATCATTAGGTTGACTTGTACCTTCTCGAGGATTTGGAAGTGGTATGCTTTCAGTTATTGGAGGAGGAGCTCCAACGTATGGGGTCTCGATAGGGTTGGAACCTGTAACCGCATGATTAGGGGCTAAATATTGACTCATTTGGGGTGTGTGTAAGTAGGGCAGTGATGAGGAAGGGCTCTAATTCGGAACCAGTTGGGGTAGCTATAAGAAGGAGGAAACCAGGCTAGGTCACCTACAAAGCCTCAAAAATTCTCCTCACTCGAAGACTCGAGTAAAACAGGGTTAATACTACTCATACCAGAATTAGATGGCGGAGATTGCTGCTATGTATGAGTTCTTGATGAAGTTTCCCCCTTTTCCTGAATTTTTCTTTTCCTAAATACAACCTTATGAGCAGCTTGTATTAGCTTCTTTGTGCCGTCTGTTAGACCCGATTGTGACCCTTCAATTATCGCTTCTTTTTCTTTTTTATGTTGGGTATTAAATCTCCCGATAATTCTGTTACCTCAATAAATTCATTACGAAATTCCTGTAGCACAAATAACTTTAGTAATTTCAACCTTATGATATAAAGGAATTAAAAAAAATGTAGTTCTTTACCTCAACAAGATCAATAAGGGTTTGCAAACTCGTAAGTTGTCGTTGGGGCCAATGATTGATACCTAATTCTCTACAGCGTTTTTTTTATTTGTGTCGTTCCAATGTTGAGTTCCTTCGCAGCTTTCTCAATTGGTTCGTTAAAGTGTTCAGCTATTATTTCCCTACTTAATAAATGTCTGAAACCTCTTCCACTGCCACCTGCTATGTTTTCTGAACTAGAAGCTTCAAATCCAATTGTATTGTTATCATTCTGGATCATTTGAACATGATCCTGATTTTTTTGACCCAAAGATGGACATTGATTCATCAAAATTAGTGGCCTCTATCGGTAATAATTGTTGGTTTTCAACTAAAATCTCAGGATTCTGAAATCCTTCTAGATTCCTTTGAATCAACCGAAGATGATCTTGATATTGAAAACCAACCCCAAACTCGGGATTCAATTCAATATTTATGTTATGAGTCCTCTATAATTGATTATCATCTTGAATACCAGCCATGAATTCTTGATTCATGGGGACAAACTCACTGCTTGTTGGGTGCACGTCCATGAATGGATTGTACTCAGTTAGACCATCCACAAATGGGTCTACAAATAACACATGTCAAATGATAAAACAAAATAGAATACTTATAAATGGATCATTCAAAAGAATTTAACCTGGTAGAAGGCATGGAGTCTGATCAAGTGCAAAGTCAGATGCATGCACCGGATCATCTGAGTTAATGTTCAACTCGGGAAAAATTTCCGGCTCATCGTGGAGATGCTCTATTGGTAGTATATCTGGAAGACTGTACCATAATTCAAAATCAAACAAAACATTAGAAAGGTAATCGAAGTATGGATGATATATGTCTAGAATGTTAGAGTCACCAAACTCTATTAAGAATGCTTGGTTTGAAGTACCCTCTCCATGCGGAAAACCAGGTCCAGGGTTCGACAGATCGCCCATTGAAGATCTGTTTTCCATGACTCGGCTTTAAATATGAGTTCGTTTACGAACTAACTAGTGATAAGAGAGGATGAGACTGAAAATGAATGATACTGCATACCTATATATATAGTATCTTGCAGCTGGAACCGAAAGGACACACGGAACTGAAAGGACACCTCACGTTTTAATTACCGAAATTCAAACTAACTACAGTAGATGCGACTTTTCACTACCCCAAGTGACATTTTTTCAAAATTCTCTGCTTGACTCTGGTGAGAACGAGATAATAAAGAGACTTTTGAAATAAAACAAAATTTTATGTCTCCATATAATGGAAATAGTTTAAAGAGTGTTCAGTACTCCAAAAAAAAAAAACTTATAAAAGATGATGTAAATTGTATATTTCGGTGGAACACAAAAATTTGGAGATTCTACAAAAATAGACTTATTTAGCCAAAAAGTATTTAAAAGAAATGTTGAATTGAGGCAAATGTGTGTTGAAATATGACGAATTCATATAAATACGAAATAGTGTTAAAATTAGGTGTTGCAAGTTAACTAGGTTAACTATGTATATAGGTAGATTAAAAAGTACTTAATATGTACTGTAGATAGTAGCCGGTCAAGTCGATGTGTGGGACTGTGAGAAACAGTTAGAGTTTTTTTTTGTACATCTAGAGTAATTAGAAGAAAAGAAGTATGGAGTGAATAAGAATAATAGGACCTTAAGCATTATTACAGAGGTATGTGAATGTTGAAAGGGAAAGATAATTAAATCTTGTAAAGGTTCGGCAATAAGACGAGGAGGATTTTTGAAGGACATAAGGACTCGATGGGAAATACATAGAGGCGTCCGAGAATGCGGATTTCGGGACGAAATCCAAATAAGTGGGGGAGACTTGTAAGACCCGTATCCTGATTATAACATATACTTAAAATACATAGAGGCGTTAGGAATTATATGATCATTGGTAGTTATAAAGCTAAGAAAAACTTTATTTACAATTTCATATGAAAATCAGCATTTTGTGTCGTTTTTAGAAAAATCATAATTAATTCTAGAAAAATCGTTTGGACCTCAAACCAGTGCACAAAGTTTACAAATTGAGTCTAATACAATTACCAAAAATAATAGTAAGCTTGAAAATGACATTATCTATGGTAAAAAATGCAATCTTTACTGATTAGTTCGGAATTGACAGATTAGATAGTCTGTTTTCAAAAATTCATAATAAATCATAGAAAAATCGTATAAATACGTAAAATACATCCCTGGAAAGGTATTGAGATAAATTTCTGGAATATCAAATAAAAACATGAATTTCATGGGTTTAAAGTCGGCTAAACCAGTCTTGAACAGACTGATTCTAGAAGGTATTAATTTCAACAAAGTTATATTATTAAAATCTTTTGTCAAAAGTGTCATGCCATTTTTTATTCAAGAATTCAAGTATAAATACCCCTCAAAACATCTCATAAACCACACAACTAAATCTCAATCCAATATATAAAGGTTTCTAAGCACTAGAGTGTAAGCAAGTGAGCGGAAGGAAGCTTAAAAGCCTAACGAAGGAGTTATAGATCTCGACGACTGGTCATAAGGTAACTACAAACCTTTCTATAGCTTAATTAGGTATTGTAAAATAGTTTTTGTTAAGAAGTATAATATTTAATAAGTATAACATATGTTATATTATACTAATTTCTAACAATAGTAAACAAAAACCTTAAAATGTCGTTATTATAACAATTCGTAATTTCCGAAAATAATACCGATTGATTTACTTACGAGGACGGTGACTAGGCCGATTACTTGGGATCTGGTTGTTGGATTTTTCGAAAGGCTAAAATGCTGAAAGGATCCTGCCACCCCATCTAATCTTCTACCTGGCCGTTCTTTACTTAATAAATCATGGAGTATCATGTTGGAATTATTGAAGGGTTTTATGATGCGACTATAATATAGTTAAGGATTAAGAAATGATAGATTTCTTATTATGTTAAAAGTAAAGTTGAAAAGAAATACAAAGGTGAGAAAGATAAACGATATGGTCAACTACAATCAGGTGAGTCTTCTCACTATACTATAGGTGATATTGCATGCGTAGGAAGGAAGATATGTTAGACTAAGGTGATCTTACCTGTTATGATAATTATATGAATTATTTCTATGATAATGATTGTTTGTGGATGGAACGGGATAGCCCGCGAGCCAATAGGCGGAACGGGAATAGCCTGGGAGTCATTAGACGGAACGGAAGAAGCCTGCGAGCGATATGACAGAACGGGAACTGCCCGTGAGTCTTCAGCGGAACAGGGATAGCCCGCGAGTCTCACAGACATATGAATGGTTATGATGTGTTGTATGTTATGTGATGGATCGTATGGTATTTTGAGGAACTCACTAAGCTCCGTGCTTACCCTTTCCCTATATAAACTACTGTTTCAGGTACATCAGGTACCATGGATGGCAAGGCGTGACGTGTATACACTGTGCTGCTTCATTGGAGGACAGTTTTTTTAATGGATGTTCCGCTATGTTGTGATTTCATTAACGTTTGTTAATCCTGGGATGTTTTCATTAAACTTATAAGTTATGGAATTTTGTCAAAATTAATTAAGTGGCTTTCCTTATATTGAAGTCTCCGTTTAATTTTTTTTAATTTTACCCTAAAATTTTGGGATGTTACACAATCACAACCCATTCTATGGTCTATAACCCATCACAACCCTGCATAATGGTGAATAACCATAACAACCTTTCATAATGGTCCATAGCCCATACAAACATTCATAATAGTTCATAACCCATCACAATCCTTCATAATTGACCATAACCCATCACAACCCTTCATAATTTACCATAACCCATAACAACCCTTCATAATTGACCATAACCCATCACAACCCTTCCTATGGTCCATAACCCAAGACAACCCTTTCTACGGTCCATAACCTATCAGAACTCTTCAAAATTAACCATAACCCATCACAACACTTCATAATGTTCCATCATTGATACAAACCTTCATAATAGCCCATAACCCTTCACAACCCTTCATAATTGTCCATAAGCCAACACAACCCTTTCTATAGTCCATTACCCATCACAACTCTTCATTATTGACCATAACCTATCAAAACCCCTCATAATGGTCCATATCCCATCATAACCCTTCATAGTGGTCCATAACCCATCACAACCTTCATAATGGTCCATAACCCATCACAACCCTTTATAATGGTCCGTAACCCATCACAACCTTCAAGATGGTCCACAACCGATCACAACCATTTATAATGGTCCATATAACCCATCACAACCCTTAATAATTGAGCATAACCCATCACAACCCTTCATAATGGTCCATAACCCAACACAACCATTTCTTTGGTCCATAACCCAAAACAACCCTTCCTAATTGACCATATCCTTTCACAACCCTTCATAATGGTCACTAACCCATCATAAATCCTTCATAATGGTTCATAACCCATCACAACCCTTCACAATTAACCACAACCCATCACAAACCTTCATAATTAACCATAACCCATCAAAACATTTCATAATAGTCTATAAAACATCATAACCCTCCATAATAGTCCATAACCATAACGACCCTTCATAATGGTCCATAACCCATACAAACCTTCATAATGGTCCATAACCCATACAAACCTTCATAATGGTCCATAACCCATCACAACCCTTCATAATGGTCCATAACCCAACACAACCCTTTATAGTGGTCCATAACCTATCACAAATTTCATAATGGTCCATAACCCATCACAACCCTTTATTATGGCCGATAACCCATCACAACCCTTCAAAATTAAGCATAACCTATCACAACCCTTCATAATGGTCCATAGCCAAGCACAACCCTTTCTATGGTCCATAACCCATAACAACCCTTCATAATTGACCATAACCTATCACAACCCTTTATAATGGTCAATAACCCATCATAATCCTTAATAATGGTTCATAGCCCATCACAACCTTCATAATAGTACATAACCCACACAACCGTACATAACAGTCCATAACCCATCACAACCCTTTCTAATAGTCCATAACCTATCATAACCCTTTCTATCATCCATAACCCATCGCAACCCTGCATATTGGTCCATAACCATAACAACCCTTCATAATGGACCATAAGCCATACAAACCTTCATAGTAGTCCATAACCCATCACAACCATTGATAATTGACCATAACCCATCACAACCTTTCATAATTGACCATAACCCATCGCCACCCTTCCTATGGTCCATAACCCAGGACAACCTTTTCTATGCTCCATAACCCGTCACAACCCTTCATAATTAACCATAACCTAACACAACACTTCATAATGGTCCATAATCCATTGCAACCCTGGATAATGGTCTATAACCTTAACAACCCTTTATAATGGTCCATAACCTATATAAACCTTGATAATGCTTCATAACCCATCACAACCCTTCATAATGGTTGATAACCCAACACAACCCTTTCTTTGGTCCACAACCCATGACAACTCTTCATAATTGACCATAACCTATGAAAACCCTTCATAATGGTCATATCCTATCATAACCCTGTTAGTTCTATATGCCCAAGGATGATCATCAAATGATATTACTAATAATACATGATCCTATAGGGTCACACCAACAACAAGTTTGACACCAAGTGATCATTTAGAATGTTGAATTTGATTTAACATCAAATGATACTAAACTTGCAATTTAATATTGTAAGTTATTATTATTTGAGGTAAATAATAATAACTCCAATATTAAAGGTTGATTACTAATTCATATGTGATGAATTAATTAAGCATGATAATTAAATTGTTTAAGTTGTTAAATGATTTAATTGATTCATAAGTAAACCTTTTATTTAATTTAATTGGTAAATTAAATAAAATATGCATATTATAATATATATATATATATATATATATATATATATATATATATATATATATATGTAGAGACATATATATGTATATATGTAAATGTTTATATGATTAATAATGCATGTTTAAATTGGTTTATTTATGTTATTTATGGCTTAAATGTTATACCATAAATTAAATGTATAAAGGTTTATTGTTTATAAAACTTGTGAGAAGTTTATAAATAATAAAAGGGTATCTCTCAATTATTTAATTCCTCTTGTAAGGAGCCGGCCATACATGCTTGAAAAGCATGATATTGAAAGTAGCAAAAGGCATGAAGGAATCTTGGTATTACCTATGCTTTGACCATGGGAACTTCCACTTTATATCATGCTTTCTTCTCTTCTTTTTGTTACTAGTTTTGGCCGTGATTTTTGAGTGCATGTCAACCATTCTTTCATGCAAAAAGATCAGCCATAATACTCCAAAAACTCTCTCAAGAACACAAGCAAAAATCGTTTTTTGCTTTGAAGGAAAACGAGCTTCATCTTGCAAGTTTTGAAGACTAGCATCTAAGGTTGTTCAAGCTTGTGGTGGATCAACTATAGAGGGATTCTAACTTGATTCCTAGCCATTAAATTTCGTCCATATCAATCCAAGAACAAAGGTTATAATCTTGAACTTAATCTATGCTTGTTCTTCATCTTATCTCTACATGTATGTAGCATGATCCTTTGGAAGTGAAATTCGTGTTCATGATTTTATGCTTCCGTTGCAACTTCAAGTTTTTGAAACTCATAACATGAACATGGATTTCCAACAAACCCTTCATAGTGGTCCATAACTCATCACAACCTTAATAATGGTCCATAACCCATCACAACCCTTTATAATGGTGCATAACCCATCATAACCATTCATAATTGACCATAACCCATCACAACCCTTCATAATTGACCATAACCCATCACAACCGTTCATAATTGACCATAACCCATCACAACCCTTCTTAAGGTCCATAACCCAGGACAACCCTTTCTATGGTCCATAACCTATCACAACCCTTCAAAATTAACCATAACCCATCACAACACTTCATAATGGTCCATAACTGATATAAACCTTCATAATGGTCCATAACCCTTCACAACCCTTCATAATTGTCCATAACCCAACACAACCCTTTCTATGGTCCATAACCCATCACAACTCTTCATAATTGACCATAACCTATCAAAACCCCTCATAATGGTCCATATCCCATCATAACCCTTCAGAGTGGTCCATAACCCATCACAACCTTCATAATGGTCCATAACCAATCACAACCCTTTTATAATTGTCCATAACCCATCACAACCTTCAAAATGGTCCATAACCCATCACAACCCTTTATAATGGTCCACATAACCCATCACAACCCTTAATAATTGAGCATAACCCATCACAACCCTTCATAGTGGTCCATAACCCAACACAACCGTTTCTATGGTCCATAACCCATAATAACCCATCATAATTGACCATAACCTTTCACAACCCTTCATAATTGTCAATAACCCATCATAAATCCTTCATAATGGTTCATAACCCATCACAACCTTCATAATAATACATAACCCATGCAACCTTTCATAACGTTCCGTAACCCATCACAACCTTTTCTAATGGTCCATAACCCATCGCAACCCTGCATAATGGTCCATAACCATAACAACCCTTCATAATGGTCCATAATCCATACAAACCTTCATAATATTCAATAACCCATCACATCCTTTTTTAATTGACCATAACCCATCACAACCCTTCATAATTGACCATAACCCATCACAACCCCTCCTATGGTCTATAACCCAGGCAAACCCTCTCTATCGTCCATAACCCATCACAATTAATCATAACCCTTTACAACCCTTCATAATTAACCATAACCCATCACAACACTTCATAATGGTCCATAAAACATCGTAACCCTCCATAATGGTCCATAACCATAACAACCCTTCATAATGGTCCATAACCCATACAAACCTTCATAATGGTCCATAACCTATACAGACCTTCATAATGGTCCATAACCCATCACAACCCTTTATAATGGTCCATAACCCCACACAACCCTTTATAGCGGTCCATAACCAATCACAACCTTCATAATGGTCCATAACCCATCACAACCCTTTATAATGGTCCATAACCCATCACAACCCTTCAAAATTAAAGATAACCCATAACAACCCTTTATAATGGTCCATAGCCAAGCACAACCCTTTCTATGCTCCATAACCCATCACAACCCTTCATAATGGTCTATAACCCATCACAACCCTTTATAATGGTCCATAACCCATCACAACCCTTTATAATGGTCTATAACCCATCACAACCATTTATAATGGTCCATAACCCATCACTGCCCTTCGTAATTGAGCATAACCTATCACAACCCTTCATAATTGAGCATAACCCGTCACAACCCTTAATAATAGTCCATAACCCAAGACAACCCTTTCTATGGTCCATAACCAATAACAACCCTTCATAATTAACCATAACCTATCACAACCCTTCATAATGGTAAATAACCCATCATAATCCTTGATAATGGTTTATAACCCATCACAACCTTCTTAATAGTACATAACCCATACAACCCTTCATAATGGTCCATAACCCGTCACAACCCTTTCTAAAGGTATATAACCCATCATAACCCTTTCTATGGTTCATAACCGATCGCAACCCTGCATAATTGTCCATAACCATAACAACCATTCATAATGGTCCAGAACCATACAAACCTTCATAATAGTCCATAACCCATCACAAACCTTTAAAATTGACCATAACCCATCACAACCCTTCGTAATTGACCATAACCCATCACAACCCTTCCTATGGTCCACAACCCAGAACAACCCTTTCTATGATCCATAAACCATCATAACCCTTCATAATTAACCATAACCCATCACAACACTTCATAATGGTACATAAACCATCCTAACCCAGCATAATGGTCTATAACCTTAACAACCCTTCATAATGGTCCATAACCCTTCACAATCCTTCATAATGGTCTGTAACCCAACACAACCCTTTTTATAGTAAATAACTCATCACAACTCTTCATAATTTACCAAAACCTATAAAACCCCACATAATGGTCCATATCCCATCATAACCCATCATAGTGGTCCATAACCCTTCACAACCTTCATTTGGTCCATAAGCCATCACAACCCTTTATAATGGTCCATAACCCATCACAACCTTCATAATGGTCCATAACCCATCACAACCCTTTATAATGGTCCATAACCCATCACAACCCTTCATAATTGAGCATAACCCATCACAACCCTTCATAATGGTTCATAACCCAGCACAACCCTTTCTATGGTCCATAACCCATCACAACTCTTCTTAATTGACCATAACCTATGAAAACCCCTCATAATGGTCCATATCCTATCATAACCCTTCATGGTGGTCCATAACCCATCACAACCTTCATAATGGTCCATAACCCATCACAACCCTTTATAATGGTCCATAACCCATCACAACCCTTATAATGGTCCATAACACATCACAACCCTTTATAATGGTCTATACCCCATCACAACCCTTCATAATTGAGCATAACCCATCACAACCCTTCATAATTGAGCATAACCCATCACAACCCTTCATAATGGTCCATAACCCAACACAACCCTTTATGTGGTCCATAACCCATAACAACCCTTCATAATTGTCTATAACCTATTACAACCCTTCATAATGGTAAATAACCCATCATAATCCTTGATAATGGTTAATAACCCATCACAGCCTTCTTAATAGTACATAACCCATACAACCCTTCATAATGGTCCATAACCCATCACAACCCTTTCTATGGTCCATAACCGATCGCAATCCTGTATAATGGTCCATAACCATAACAACCATTCATAATGGTACATAACCATCCAAACCTTCATAATAGTCCATAACCCATCACAACCCTTCAAAATTGACCATAACCCATCACAACCCTACATAATTGACCATAACCCATCACAACCTTTCTATGGTCCATAACACATCACAACCCTTTATAATGGTTTATAACCCATCACAACCTTTCTATGGTCCATAACAAATCACAACCCTTCATAATTAACCATAACCCATCATAACAGTTCATAATGGTACATAAACCATCATAACCCTGGATAATGGTCTATAACCATAACAACCCTTCACAACCCTTCATATTGGTCCATAACCTAACACAACCCTTTTTATGATCCATAACCCGTCACAACTCTTCATAAATGACCAAAACCTATCAAAACCCCTCATAATGGTCCATATCCATCATAACCCTTCATAGTGGTCCATAACCCTTCACAACCTTCATTCGGTCCATAACCCATCACAACCCTTTATAATTGTCAATAACCCATCACAACCTTTATAATGGTCCAGAACCCATCATAGCCCCTTATAATGGTCAATAACCCATCACAACCCTTCATAATTGAGCATAACCCTTCACAACCATTCATAATGGTCCATAACCCAACACAACCCTTTCTAAGGTCCATAACTCATAACAACCCTTAATATGGTCCATAACCCAAAACAACCCTTTCTATGGTCCATAACCCGTAACAACCCTTCATATAACCATAACCTTTCATCACCTTTCTTAATGGTCAATAACCCATCATAATCCTTGATAATGGTTCATAACCCATCATAACCTTCATAATAGTACACAACCCATACAACCCTTCATAATGGTCCATAACCCATCACAACCCTTCTAATGGTCAATAAGCCATCACAACCCTTTCTATGGTCCATAATCCATCGCAATCCCGCATAATGATCCATAGCCATAACAACCCTTCATAATGGTCCATAACCCATACAAACCTTCATAATAGTCCATAACCCATCACAACCCTTCATAATTGACCATAGCCCATCACAACCCTTCATAATTGACCATAACCCATCACAACCCTTCCTAATGTCCATAACCCAGGACAACCCTTTCTATGATCCATAACCCATCACAACCCTTTATAATTAACCATAACACATCACAACACTTCATAATGGTACATAACCGGTCGCAACCCTGTATAATGGTCTATAACCATAACAACCCTTCATAATGGTCCATAACCCATCACAACCCTTCACAATGGTCCATAACCCAACACAACCCTTTATAATGGTCCATCACCCAACACAACCCTTGTTATGGTCCATAACCCATCATAACCCTTCATAATTGAGCATGGCCCATCACAACCCTTCATAATGGTCCAAAACCCAACACAACCGTTTCTATAGTTTGTAACCCATAACAACCCTTCATAAGTGACCATAACCTTTCACAACCCTTCATAATGGTCAATAACCCATCATAAATCCTTCATAATGGTTCATAACCCATCACAACCTTCATAATAATACATAACCCATGCAACCCTTCATAACGGTCCACAACCCATCACAACCCTTTCTAATGGTCCATAACCCATCGCAACCTTGCATAATGGTCCATAACCATAACAACCCTTCATAATGGTCCATAACCCATACAAACCTTCATAATAGTCAATAACCCATCACAACCCTTCATAATTGACCATAACCGATCAAAATCCTTCATAATTAACCATAACCCATCACAACCCTTCCTATGGTCCATAACCAAGGACAACCCCTTCTATGGTCCATAACCCATCACAACTCTTCATAATGAACCATAACCCATCACAACACTTAATAATGGTCCATAACCCATCGCAACCCTCCATAATGGTCCATAACCATAACAACCCTTCATAATGGTCCATAACCCATACAAACCTTTATAATGGTCCATAACCCATACAAACCTTCATAATGGTCCATAACCTACCACAACTCTTTATAATTGACCATCACCTATCACAACCCATCATAATGGTCCATAACCCATCATAACCCTTCATAGTGGTCTATAACCCATCACAACCATCATAATGGTCCATAACCCATCACAACCCTTTCATGTGTTTTTTAGGTTTAGTTCTGTCGAATTTCAACATGGATGATGATTCACCAGGTAATGATTCCATTTTAGTGTCAAATGATGGTGTTATGATGGATCAACAAAATCATTCTCATGAATTAGTTTCAAAAGGCATGATTCCTGACCTAGATTCATCAAATGCAACTGTAAATAAAAATCATATGTTTTTACTCAAAGTCTTATGGACCCTGAAAGTACTTTCAGTATGGTGGAAAGAAGAATGAAAAGGATTATCAACAAACAGCCACGTACTTACTAAAAACATTCTATTAAGAATACACTTCTGGATATATCGATTCAAAGAAGTTTACAACAAAGAAAATCTTATCTTATTCATAAACGGGTTACAAAACAATATGATACAAATGGTGTTGCTACGGTTTATTCAAACGATACTATGGATGAAGATGAATCGGTCAACCAAGATTACGGAGAGGGTGGCAAAGAAGCCGACAAAAGTGAGGGTCTTGAGATAAACGATGGTAGGCTCACGGATTACTCTTCTGAAGAAGAAAAAGTTGAAGATGTTGCATCATTTGACTATAATATAGTTCAAACATCGACCAAGAATGATGGTGAAGGTGGCGAATCGGTAATAATGGGAGAAAATGAAGTTCACGCACAAACGTCCATATACATGATCGAGGAAGGAAACCATGAAAAAGGTGATGAAGCTCATCCTTTCAATGCCCCAACGGTCCTTTCCCCTTGCATCCATGAAGATATAGCAGCTGAAAAAGAAATACATTATGAAGATCACACTCCTCTAGGATACGGTAACCATAATCTCGCTACTACTATCCATATTGATCGTGAAAAGCAACCTACAACCGTGATGAACACCAAAGGGCTACAGGGGGATGCTGCATTCCATGCTGACCGTGCTGACCGTGATGTTTATGCTACAACGGTCCTGAAAGCTCAAAACTTCACAACGGTCACGAACTCTTCAAAAAAATGCATTGGCAAAGGTATGATGGCCGATCCCTCATTTAATATTCCTACTTCTTCTTTATTGCATGTGGAGTGTGAGTTTAATGATAAAATAAATGGTCAAAGGAATAAAGAGTTGGGGCAAGTGGGAGACAATAATCATAACACTAGCTTAATGGGAGACAAGGAGACACATGCTCCAACTTTTGACTTGTCCTATCCCCTTTTGCATGTGCCAAGAAACGTGTCTTACCCTTTGCATATTCCAAAATCTGACTCCTCATGTGCATATGTGGATCCTACTCCTTTGAATGTGGATCATTTGGATACCAATGTTAAGATTACGGACCATATGCCATCTATTCTAGGCCTAGCTAATACTTCTTCCTTATTGGGCCACCCAAAACATACCCATTATTCTAAGAGAACTATAATCCAAAAGCCCAATACTTATAATAAAATTAATTGGGCTAACAATAATAAGCCTTTTAATACTAAAAACTATGTAAATCATAAACCGGATAATCATTTTCATGTTAACTCTAGCTTTAATAATGAATCCGAGGTTGCTCAATTACATAAATCCAACAAAAATGGTAATATTAATAGTAACTTGGAAGTAAAAGTAAAAAATTACAACGCTTGGTCTAGTAAATTACCTATGCTTGTTAACTCTCAAGCGAACATTTTAAGTGGCCCTTAAAAACATTCTAGCGATAATTTTCGTTTCATTCATAATCTGAGTAGTGATATTGATGTGCCAGTTGATATCCCGATCAATGTTGTTAATAAGATATGTGAGACTCATGCTCGAACAATTTGTGGTTATTTCGTTGGATGTAAAATGAATTACTCGGATGTTCGGTATCTTGCATCTAAGATGTGGTCTCAACATGGGCTGGAAGATGTTCTGTTAAATGGTAATGGTGTCTATCTTTTTAAATTTAACAATGACCAAGGACTAAAACATGTTATTACTCATGGCCCATGGATATTTAGGAGTGCACCCATTGTTATGCAAAAATGGAGACCTGGACTTAGCATCCATAGAAACAACCATGACAAACTTCCTCTATGGATTAAAATACATGACATCCCTTATGAGACTTGGAGTGAGGAAGGATTAAGTCACATTGCTTCTAAAATTGGTAAGCCTCTTGCTATGGACTCTTATACTGCTAACATGTGTACTTATGCTGCGGGTAAGGCAGTTTATGCTCGTGTCCTTTTAGAAGTCCCAACTCGTCCCTCATGGGTGGACAAAATTAACATCCGTATCCCAGATCCTAAAACTCTTGAGTTCTCTTCCCATATGCTTAGAGTTGAGTATGAATGGAAACCACCTATGTGCTCTCATTGTAAGGTGTTTGGTCACGAAACACATGTTTGTATGCATGTCATTACTAAAACTAATGCACCTTCTATTGCTAATCATATGGATACTTCTACCATTAATGCTACTTCTATTATAGATAATATTGATGATTTTACTATGGTTTCAAATAAGAAAAATTCTTCAAAACATGCTTTTACTAAAGACAATAAAATTAATGAATCTTCTAAAAGCAATACTAGTAGAAAATACCAAAACAATACCCAAGCTTATTCTTCCAAAAATAAAAACTTCTTTAATACTAATAGAAATAAGAAATGGTTTGAGAAACTTCCGGTTCATATTAATAATAGCCCCCCTTTTTCCACCATATTCTCTAATCCCTCTATGAAGGATAAGTAGACTATTGTTGGATTTCCTAGCCCTATCATTCGTCTTTCTTCCTCCTAGCCTCTCAATCAGTCTGAATCCTCCACCCCTTTGTTCAACGCCTTCTCCATTCTTGAGGCCTGTTCCTCTGACGTCACGGATATTCCCTCTACTTCTGTCCCCCTGCCCCATCCTGGTGCTCCTTCCCATTCTAGTCCTGATGATTTTGATCCTGATGCTGATGACCTTATCATTGAGGATAATAGTATTGAGGTTGATTCGGATGAAGGTGACACTGCCCAGTTCATTGTTAATGAGTCTGGATCATATAATGATCAACCTATGATAGCTCCGGTGTCCGAGCAGAAGGACTCCAACCTCCTCAAAGTTTCCATATGATGCACATCGCTGCTTGGAATACTCGCGGTCTTTGTAAGCCTTCTCGTCAGAAAGCCTTGAGAGATCTTATCCGCGATCATAATCTTCATATTTGTGCTTCACTGGAGACTCGTGCTTCCTTCTCTAACCTCCCTCTTATATGTAGTCGTACTTTTGGCTCCTGGTCTTGGTCGTCCAATAGTCTTTTTTCTCCTAGAGGGACTAGAATTGTGGTTGCCTGGGATCCGCTTGCCATTGATATGATGCTTATCGACTTAAATGATCAGGTTATGCATTTCAAAATTAATATTCGTGATTCTAATAAATCCTTTTTCTGCTCCTTCGTCTATGCTCATAAGGATCACATGATGCATCGTTCTCTCTGGCATTCTCTTGCGGTCCATAAGAATATGGTTAGAGATAACCCTTGGATTATTTTGGGTGATTTCAATGTTTCTCTTGATATTAAAGATAGCACCTCCGGTTCGTCTGGGATTTCTCGTGCCATGGAAGACTTCAGGGACTGTGTTAATCTGATGGAAATAGAGGATCTTAACTATAAAGGTCTCTTCTACACATGGACCAAGTCTCCTAATGGTTCGGGTGGCATCCTCAAAAAGATCGATCGTGTCATGGGAAATACTCACTTCGTTGCTTCTTTCCCCTCCTCTACTGTCAATTTTCTCCCTTACCGTTCATCCGATCATACTCCTGCTGTGCTTTCTATCCCCCATCGTGCCCCTTTCCAACCTAAGCCTTTCAAGTTCCCTAATTTCCTGACTTATAAGAACGATTTCAAGCAGATTGTTGCCTCTTCTTGGAACCCCAATATCACTGGATATCGGATGTATAAGGTTTTCAAAAACCTTAAAAATCTGAAAGTGCCGATTCGTAAGATGCTTCGCAACCAGGGAAACCTCTTTTCAAAGGTTATCTCTCTTCGTAATGAGCTTGATAGAGTTCAGATTGCTTTGGATCGGGATCCTTTCAATAAGGATCTTCGTGAAGAACAATGCAGGTATCTCCTTGCTTATAACGAGGCTAGCCTGGATGAAGAGAGGTTCCTGAAACAAAAGGCTAAGGTTAACTGGCTGCGTGAGGTTGATAAAAATTCGGCTTTTTTCCACAAATCGGTTAAAAGTCGTAAATCTCGCAATCGTATTAATTCTATCCAGGATGCTCTTGGAAACTGGATCTCGGGGAATGATCTTCCTAATCTGTTTGTTTCTCACTTTCAAAACTTCTTGGGTTCTGCCCAACCTTCCACTGCTATTCGTGATCCTTCTTCCCTCTTCTCTAATAAGCTTTCCCCCTCCAATCTGCCGCCATGCTTACCCCTGTTACTGATGAGGAGGTTAAGTGTGTCTTGTTCCAGATAGGTGACGATAAAGCTCCTGGTTCTGATGGTTTCTCTGCTAAGTTCTTCAAGTCTGCCTGGGATATTGTCGGTCCTGATTTCTATACGGCTGTTAAGGAATTCTTCTATTCTGGAAAACTTCTTAAGTCTTTCAACAGCACCATCCTTGCTCTCATCCCTAAAGTTGATTCCCCTTCCAAAGTCACTGATTTCAGGCCTATAGCTTGCTGTAACGTTGTTTACAAATGTATCAGCAAAATTATTGCAGATCGTATCAAAAACCATCTTTCTTCTCTGGTTGATGAAAACCAGTCTGCTTTCATCCCTGGTCGTTTGATCACCGACAACATCCTTCTTGTACACGAACTCATGCGTGATTATCATCGTCATCGTGGTCCTCCTAGGTGTGCTTTTAAGGTTGATATTCAAAAAGCATACGACACGGTTGACTGGTCGTTTCTGCGGACCATATTGATTGGGTTTGGTTTCCCCGATCGTATGATTGAATGGATCATGACATGTGTTTCCACGGTTGCTTACTCTGTGAGTATAAATGGGAATACTCATGGTTATTTCGATGGTAAAAGGGGCCTTAGGCAGGGTGACCCCATCTCTCCTTATCTCTTCACTCTTGTCATGGAAGTGCTTAACCTTATGATCAAGAGAAACATCCATGATTCTGATTCTTTTAAATTCCACAGACAATGTGATGATCAAAGTATCACCCATCTCTGCTTTGCCGACGATCTTCTTCTCTTCTGTCATGGTGATAGCTCTTTGGTTAAACTCATCTGTGATTCTCTTGAGGAATTCTCTAGGGTTTCAGGCCTCCATCCCAATACTGCGAAGAGTGAAGCTTTCTACTGTAATGTTGGTGAGAGGACCAGGGCTGCCATTGACCTTATTGTTAAGTTTCCTGAGGGCTCTTTTCCTGTCCGATATCTTGGGATTCCTCTCATCACCACGCGTCGTGCGCACAAAGACTGTAAAGGCCTTGTTGATAAAGTCAAATGCAGGATTAATGACTGGAAACACAAGTCTCTTTCTTTTGCTGGTCGTCTCCAGCTCATCCTCTCTGTCCTTTCTTCTACTCAAATCTATTGGGCTTCTGTTTTTATTCTTCCTAAATCTATCTCTAACGATATTGAGAAGCTCATGAGAGGTTTCCTCTGGTGCCATGGTGAGTTAAAACGTGGTAAAGCTAAAGTCTCCTGGAAAACTGTATGCCTTCCTAAGGAACATGGTGGTCTTGGCATACGTAACCTTGCTATCTGGAATGTTGCCCTTATGGCTTCCCATGTTTGGAGACTCCTTTCCAAGAAAGACTCCCTATGGGTTAAGTGGATCCACTCATACCGTTTATGTGGCCGTAACTTTTGGGATGCCCCCAAAAAATACGGTTCTGGATTTGCCTGGCATAACATCCTGGATATGTGGGATAAGATAAGGGAATATATAGTTTCCCAGATAGGTGATGCATGCTCTACTTCTGCTTGGTTCGACAACTGGCACCCTGCGGGCCCTCTTTCTAAATTCTTGACTGTCCGTGACATCCATGATGCGGGTTTCACTCCTAATACTAAGGTTGCTGACCTGGTTCTTAACGGATCTTGGGTGACGCCTCATTGTTGGAGAGATTCCCATGGTGCTCTTCTTTCTCATAACCCTCCTACTATTTCCACGTCCGTCCCTGATAAACTCCTTTAGAGATCTAGAGACGGTCAACTCTCTCCTTTCTCTGTTCGATCTGTATGGCAGACTATTCGCCCCTATCACCAACCGGTATTTTGGTTTCATCTTGTCTGGTTCTCCCAGAACATCCCCAGACATGCTTTCATTCTTTGGGTTGCTCTTAAAGATCGTCTTAAGACTCATGATAAAATCAAAATTTGGGACACTAATTCCAATCTCTTTTGTGCGTTCTGCGGGGACTGTCCGGATTCCCTTTCCCATCTCTTCTTTGAATGCTCTTTCACATCTTTCGTTTGGCATGACCTCCATCATGTCATGAATCTCTCCTTCTCCATTGATAGCTGGTCTGATATCATTAGTCAACTCAACCCCATTAATAAGAACAAGACCATTTGGTCTATCATTAGAAGACTTGTTTTTGCTGGAGCGGTCTACCACATCTGGCAGGAAAGAAATTTACGCATTTTTACAAAAATAAAAAGATCTCATCATGCTGTCGTGAATATTGTTAAGGATGATATCCGCTGTAGACTGCTGAGTCTTTCTTTGAAAACTTGCACTAATTTTGATTTGGCTAAACTCTTTGGACCCTCCCTTAATTTTCTGCCTCTGCGCTTTCTTTTTTCTCTGCTTGTTTTGGCTTGTATGGTTTGTTTGTTTTGCAGGTTGCTCTCCTTTATGTTCTTGTTTGCTTGGTTCCTTCTCTTGTTTTGGTTCATAGTTTAGCTTGTTGTCCGTTGGGGCCTGTCCCGATGGTTTTCCTGTTTTTTGGTGGGGAGTCCCCAGCCTTATATTGTATTTATTCTTTTTATTAATAAAATTTTCCAGAGGTACCGCCCTCTTTACCCAAAAAAAACCCATCACAACCTTCATAATGGTCCATAACCCATCACAACCCTTTATAATGGTCCATAACCCATCACAACCCTTCAAAATTAAGCATAACCCATCACAACCCTTCATAATGTTCCATAGCCAAGCACAACCCTTTCTATGGTCCATAACCCATAACAACCCTTCATAATTGACCATAACCTATCACAACCCTTCATAATGATCAATAACCCATCATAATCCTTCATAATGGCTCATAGCCCATCACAACCTTCATAATAGTACATAACCCACACAACCCTTCATAATGGTCCATAACAATAACAACCCTCCATAATGGTCCATAAGCCATACAAACCTTCATAATAGTCCATAACCCATCACAACCATTCATAATTGACCTTAACCCATCATAACCCTTCATAATTGACCATAACCCATCACAACCCTTCCTTTGGTCCACAACCCAGGACAATCTTTTCTATTGTCTGTAGCCCGTCACAACCCTTCATAATTAACCATAACGCATCACAACACTTCATAATGGTCCATAATCCATCGCAACCCTGGATAATGGTCTATAACTTTAACAACCCTTCATAATGGTCCATAATCCATACAAACCTTGGTAATGCTCCATAACCCATCACAACCCTTCATAATGGTTCATAACCCAACACAACCCTTTTTATTGTCCATAACCTCTCACAACTATTCATAATTGACCATAACCTATGAAAACCCCTCATAGTGGTCCATATTCTATCATAACCCTTCATAGAGCTCCATAACCCATCACAACCTTCATAACGGTCCATAACCCATCACAACCCTTCATAATTGACCATAACCCATCACAACCCTTCCTATGGTCCATAACCCAGAACAACCCTTTCTATGATCCATAAACCATCATAACCCTTCATAATTAACCATAACCCATCACAACACTTCATAATGGTACATAAACCATCCTAACCCAGCATAATGGTCTATAACCTTAACAACCCTTCATAATGGTCCATAACCCTTCACAATCCTTCATAATGGTCTGTAACCCAACACAACCCTTTTTATAGTGCATAACCCATCACAACTCTTCATAATTGACCAAAACCTATAAAACCCCTCATAATGGTCCATATCCCATCATAGTGGTCCATAACCCTTCACAACCTTCATTTGGTCCATAAGCCATCACGACCCTTTATTATAGTCCATAACCCATCACATCCTTCATAATGGTCCAGAACCCATCACAACCCTTTATAATGGTCCATAACCCATCACAACCCTTCATAATTGAGCATAACCCATCACAACCCTTCATAATGGTTTATAACCCAACACAACCCTTTCTATGGTCCATAACCCATCACAATTCTTCTTAATTGACCATAACCTATGAAAACCCCTCATAATGGTCCATATCCTATCATAACCCTTCATAGTGGTCCATAACCCATCACAACCTTCATAATGGTCCATAACCCATCACAACCCTTTATAATGGTCCATAACACATCACAACCCTTTATAATGGTCTATAACACATCACAACCCTTTATAATGGTCTATAACCCATCACAACCCTTCATAATTGAGCATAACCCATCACAACCCTTCATAATTGAGCATAACCCATCACAACCCTTCATAATGGTCCATAACCCAACACAACCCTTTCTGTGGTCCATAACCCATAACAACCCTTTATAATTGACCATAACCTATTACAACCCTTCATAATGGTAAATAACCCATCATAATCCTTGATAATGGTTAATAACCCATCACAACCTTCTTAATAGTACATAACCCATACAACCCTTCATAATGGTCCATAACCCATCACAACCCTTTCTATGGTCCATAACCGATCGCAATCCTGTATAATGGTCCATAACCATAACAACCATTCATAATGGTACATAACCATCCAAACCATCATAATAGTCCATAACCCATCAAAACCCTTCAAAATTGACCATAACCCATCACAACCCTTCATAATTGACCATAACCCATCACAACCTTACTATGGTAAATAACCCAGGACAACCTTTCTATGGTCCATAACAAATCACAACCCTTCATAATTAACCATAACCCATCATAACAGTTCATAATGGTACATAAACCATCATAACCCTAGATAATGGTCTATAACCCAACACAACCCTTTTTATGATCCATAACCCATCACAACTCTTCATAAATGACCAAAACCTATCAAAACCCCTCATAATGGTCCATATCCATCATAACCCTTCATAGTGGTCCATAACCCTTCACAACCTTCATTCGGTCCATAACCCATCACAACCCTTTATAATGGTCCATAACCCATCACAACCTTTATAATGGTCCGGAACCCATCACAACCCTTTATAATGGTCAATAACCCATCACAACCCTTTATAATTGAGCATAACCCATCACAACCATTCATAATGGTCCATAACCCAACACAACCCTTTCTATGGTCCATAACCCGTAACAACCCTTCATATAACCATAACCTTTCATCACCCTTCTTAATGGTCAACAACCCATCATAATCCTTGATAATGGTTCATAACCCATCATAACCTTCATAATAGTACACAACCCATACAACCCTTCATAATGGTCCATAACCCATCACAACCATTCTAATGGTCAATAAGCCATCACAACCCTTTTTATGGTCAATAATCCATCGCAATCCCGCATAATGGTTGATAACGCCTAGTGATATCAAGTATTTTAGGCGTTGTTGAGCCCTGTTCTTGATAAAATTATATCAAATATGTCTGGGTATTCTCACTTTTTGTGCCAGGACTTGTTTGGAGAAAAAGAATAGAAACAGGGACTAAAAGCGTTCAAAAGGAAGAAGTTGGGAAGGAATGAAAAATCAAGAGAACTCGTACGCGTGCCGCGTGAATTAACCATGCGCGACGCGGGCTTAAGGCGGCGGAACACTTTCAGATGCCGAAGAATCGGGAAGAGATCAGTATGCGCGCCGCGGATTTCACTTCTGCGCGGCGCGGCTGCGGGAAATTTGCAAGTATAAATAGATGCATTTCCAGCCGAAAACCCTAGTAAAGAACCGGGTGTAAAATCGACCTTGAAGCTCTTTGACTCCAGGATTTCATTTCAGCAAGCTCACAATTGGTATTTTATGATTATTGATTTAATTTCCTTTTAGTAGCAATTAGTCTTTGTAGCTAAAGTCTTTGGGAGTGACAACCACTGACTTTGAGCACTTAGGTTTCTGATTTTGAAACATTTGGTTACTGTTTTTGTGTTTGGAATTCGGATTTGGTGAATGAAAAGCATTTGGTTACATTTAATCTTAGCTTTTCGGTGTTTTATGCTTGTGTTTGGTTTGATTGATTGATTGTGTTGTGGATATTGTTTTGGACCTTGTTGGGACTGTTTTCCTTAGCTGAAATCAGTAGCTAATTAGGTTAGTTTGTAAGGATTAAACCTTGGCTAGTAACTGTTCAGTGGAACTTTAGCTAGTGGCTAGTTTATGCTTTGCTTGGTTTTGCTAGTTTGGATGCTTTTGTTTGCTTCTGATTCAGAGATGTACTTCTGACTTCAGCAAGTGACTAGGTTATTTGAACATAGCTTAGCTTGGCTTGGGTGTATTTGATCATTGTTTTTGTTTGCTAGTGATTAGGAAGATAGAAACCGGATCCTCCGACTATAGCCGTGACACTATTAGTTGGTAATCTCTCATCTAGTCTAACCACGAAGCTCCTGTGGATCGACCCTGACTACCGCTATACTAGTGTGTGTTAGGTTTTCTCTTATTTTTTACCGCACGACGACCGCTGCGTTGTCAAATTTTGGCGCCGTTGCCGAATAGCTGTGAGCTTAGATTAGGTGATATGTAGGATTTAGTTTCTGATTTTTGGTGTTTGATTTTAGTTTGCTGATTTCTGGTATGTGGACATCTTCATAATGGGTGATTACATGTACCCGGATCAGTATTATGAAGATTATGAAAATCCGGCCGACACCTATTACGAGGATGATTGCTACAATGGATCACCCGATGACAATGGATGGCGGACCGATGAGTCATCTCAACCTGAAAATTCTGTAACTTGGGCCCAACTTTGGGTATTCATGTATAACAACTACCATGAGCAGAAGGACCAGGCTGAAGCTCTTGAAAAAGTGCAAGCTTCTTTAGACAGGTTAGAGGAAAGTTGGAAATGTTCACCACCTTCGCCAGAACCGGAGGTGAGTGATTTTTATACCAATGATAATGTGTGTGAACTTTCATCACCTGAATATGTGATGGAAGGGCATACACCTTAGGAAAATCAAGAGACCATTGAGATGCTCGAAACGGTTGTTGAGGAAGAGGTTGTAGGTGACAATGCTACCTCTGACTCAACAGCTTTTGATGTGTTTGAGGGTTTTAAGAATGTTGATAATGTTGATCTGGTGTTGGGTGAATCCATACCATCACCAGAAAATTTGGTTGATGAGGATGTTGTGGAGGGGACTGTAAGTGACAGTACAGATTCCAACCCAACAATTCCTGAAATTTTTGAAGTTGTTGATGTTTTTGGGGAAGGGGGTGTAGATTACAATATTACCCCCGACCCTGTAATTTTTAAAAATTTTGAGAAACTTGAACGTAAGGATCCGATGATGGGTGACTTTGTACCACCATCAGATCAAACAAGTCGTTCACTCTTGGTTCCGATCCACTTGTTGGACGATGATCAAGAAGTTGATGCTGACGAGTTAATTTTTGAAAATAATAAAAAACATGATTTTATCACTACTCATGATCCATTCATGAATGGAAAATTAGATGTGATAAATACCATCGATGAGGACATATGGAAGCATTCTGATATGTTGCCTTCCGATCCCATTCGATTGGAAAATATTTATTGGTATTGCAAGCCAAAATTGCAAACTGAGGATGACACACAATATGTAAGCAACAAGCGAGGTGTGAAACAACTACTGGAAGCGGCACTAGGCGCGCTCCATGTCAAGCCTTTGACTTTGAAGAGATATAGAAGGAAGGATCGAGCTTGGAGGTTCAAAGCTACCTCCAAGCACTTGCGGGAAATAATCGGGAGACGGCAACTGGGCAGCAACAGGAGAACTAGCAAGCCATTCGACCCAGGAAAGTTTGAGGAGCAGTGGGTCAACAAAGGGACGGTGGTGACTAAAAATCAGGGAAGGAAGAAGGCGCACGATCCACCGTAGCTGTAGAAGGAGTACTACGTCTGGCTGAAGACGTTAAACTTAGCGCTTGTTGGGAGGCAACCCATCGTGTCATAAGTTAGGATATATTTCTTAAAATAAAATACATCAATCTTTTTGCAGGTACTAGTGGTTTGAAATAAGTGTGGGGTCATTTGAGAAGTTTTGAAATTTTTGACGTCCGCGCCGCGGGTATTTGAATTACGCGACGCGGGTTCGTAAACCAACCCGATGCGCAGGGGTTGATTTGGACATGCGCGACGCGCAAAGAGAAAACCCACGACGCGGTAAACGATCAGTCGGTTTTCTCCTTTATAAGGTAAGCCGCGGCTCACACGACCCACACGCGACTCGGAGCTCTGGTTATCGAATTTTTCTTGCAATTTTTCTTGCTCATTTTGTTCCCACTGCTAAGGTACACCATTCTAAATATCTATTACTTGTTAAAACTAGCGATTAGGTAGTTAATTTTAGTGATTTGCCCAAAATAGTTCAAAACTTAGAATCACTAATGCTAGCTTATAAGGTGTTTGTTTTGCCAAATGGAGACCCTAGACGAGCTAGTCGGCACCTAGGCTACCTTGTGGTGTGATTATATTGAGTTTTAGCAGGTTAAATTGAGAGATTGGATCGGGGTTTGGAAACAGCCGCACGCCGCGCCGCGCCCGTCCTCTTGGGCCGCGCCGCGGTGCGGCAGGGAAGATAAGGACTGATTTTGCAAAATTTTTTGTTTTGTGGCTATATTTTCTTTTTGCAGATGATGTTCAGGTTGGAGCACGCTTTCCTTCAGTTCCCCGCGGAGCTTGCCAGTTCGGCAGAGTATACTTCACGGAGAGACGTATTGAGGAGTCGCCGGGTTCTAGAGGCGACGGTTATTGACAGAGATATATTGAGAGACGCAGGGCTCTGGGGTGCGATCGAGCCGTTCTTGCATCGCACCTGGACCCATGAGGAGGCGTCATTTACTTGCCGTGGATGGGACCGGATCATGGCCACGGACGAGGACGTGGTCTACATGGAGCTGCTGCTAGAGTTCATATCCACTATCCAGTTCGCACCTCGGGCGGGAGACCCGCGTTCCAGGCTCATACGCTTTCGTTTGGGAGGTGAGCACAGGAAGTGCAATCTCCGGGAGTTCGGGAGGAGAGTCGGCCTATACACTCCAGCGGACCTCCAGCATCGCTATTTCACCCGGTTTTTCGGGTCCTGCATTCAGGGGGAGCAGGACAGGGCTCCCAACATGGAGATTCGGACACCATTGTCCAACATCAGGTACGAGGCAGGGACCTCGAGGGAGAGTCACCTACGCGATCCACTTCACCGTCTCATGCACCGGATCGTCTCCACCTCCATCATGCAGCGGGAGGGAGGCGAGAAGGTGTCGGGCGATGACATGACATTTTTGTGGGCTCTCCTCGACCCGTCCCGATTCCTCCATCTCCCCTTCGCCCTTGCGGTTGCTCTCTCCACCCACTCTACCGGCGCCTCCACCAGCAGCCCACTAGCCAGGGAGTATATTATTACCTGCCTGGCCCGTTCCTATGGTATTCTTACTGCCTCCGTGGCAGCCTCTTTGACCGCTCTGCCTCCATCGCGCACTACAGCACGCACTTTGGAGAGGATGCGGCTCATTGAGCTGCAGCGCCCGGGGCAGTACATCCGGGCACCGACCGAGCCTCCTCAGGCACCTCAGCCCGCGTATGCCCAGCCTGGCAGGAGACGCAGGAGGCCAGAGCCAGCGGCAGAGCCCGCAGCCCCGACACAGCCACAGGAGGACTCAGCGGCCATCCATCGGTTGGAGGCCCGAGTTGCGAGGATGGAGGACCAGCTCGAGTGGATCGGGGAGGTACTTTTGGATTTGGCCACACAGCAGGGCCGACGCCCCCGACTATTCCCAGCCAGGGCCCATGATCATGAGGCCGGACCCTCCAGGCCGCCTGGCAGTGATTGATGTACCTTTTTCTTTTTCTTTCTTTATTTTTATTTTTGGGATATATGTACAAACTTATGACACTTCTATCTGTATATTTCTGTTCTTGTTTTATTTGTCATGTGTGTTTTTAATTTGTTTGTTGAGTTATGCATGATATACCAATTTGAGAAGGAGTTGTCTCAGACAAGTGTGGGGTCACTGTGCCCCCTCCACTTGTCTCGACCACCGGCGTGTTCACTGTAGCGCTACAACTCTAGAATACGAAATCGAGGATCCATCTGTACGCAAGTATACCTGTGATATCAAGCACCAAGCAATCTATCGTCCAAAAAGGGGTAACTCTTTCTCCCTTGTTTTGAAATATTTTTTTTTGTACAACGGGGACGTTGTACGGTTTTTTTTTTTGGGTAAAGAGGGCGGCACCTCTGGCAAATTTATTAATAAAAAGAATAAATACAATATAAGGCTGGGGACTCCCCACCAAAAAACAGAAAATCCATCGGGACAGGCCCCAACGGACAACAAGCTAAACTAGGAACCAAAACAAGATAAGGAACCAGAAGCAAACAAGAACATAAAGGAAAACAACCTGCAAAACAAACAAACCATACAAGCCAAAACAAGCAGAAAAAAAGAAAAAGAAAGAAAGCACAAAGGAATGAAATTAAGGGAGGGTCCAAATAGTTTTAGCCAAATCAACATTAGTGCAAGTTTTCATAGATAGACTCAGCAGTCTACAGTGGATATCATCCTTAACACTATTCACGACAGCATGATGGGATCTTTTTATGTTTTTAAAAATGCGTAAATTTCTTTCCCGCCATATGTGATATACAGCTCCAGCAAAAACAAGTCTTCTAATGATGGACCATATGGTCTTGTTCTTATTACTGGGGTTGAGTTGACTAATGATATCAGACCAGCTATCAGGGGAGAAGGAGAGATTCATGACGTGATGGAGGTCATGCCAAACCAAAGAAGTGAAAGAACATTCAAAGAAGAGATGGGAAAGGGAATCCGGACAGTCCCCGCAGAACGCACAAATGAGATTGGAATTAGTGTCCCAAATTTTGATTTTATCATGAGTCTTAAGGCGATTTTTAAGAGCAACCCAAAGAATGAAAGCATGTCTGGGGATGTTCTGGGAGAACAAAACAAGATGAAACCAAAAGACCGGTTGATGATAGGGGCGAATAGTCTTCCAAACAGAACGAACAGAGAAAGGAGAGAGTTGACCGTCTCTAGATCTCCAAAGGAGATTATCATGGACGAATGTGGAAAGAGTAGGGGGGTTATGAGAAAGAAGAGCAGTATGGGAATCTCTCCAACAATGAGGCCGAACCCAAGATCCGTTAAGAACCAGGTCAGCAACCTTTGTATCAGGAGTGAAACCCGCATCATGGATGTCACGGGCAGACAAGAATTTAGAAAGAGGGCCCGCGGGGTGCCAGTTATCGAACCAAGCAGAAGTACAGCATCCATTACCAATCTGGGAAACTATATACTCCCTTATCGTATCCCTCATATCCAGGATGTTACGCCAGGCAAATCCAGATCCGTATTTTTTGGGGGCATCCCAAAAGTTACGGCCACATAAACGGTAAGAGTGGATCCACTTAACCCATAGGGACTCTTTCTTGGAAAGGAGTCTCCAAACATGGGAAGCCATAAGGGCAACATTCCAGATAGCAAGGTTACGTATGCCAAGCCCACCATGTTCCTTAGGAAGGCAAACAGTTTTCCAGGAGACTTTAGCTTTACCACGTTTCAACTCACCATGGCACCAGAGGAAACCTCTCATGAGCTTCTCAATATCGTTAGAGATAGATTTAGGAAGAATAAAAACAGAAGCCCAATAGATTTGAGTAGAAGAAACGACCAAGAGGATCAGCTGGAGACGACCAACAAAGGAAAGAGACTTGTTTTTCCAGTCATTAATCCTGCATTTGACTTTATCAACAAGTCCTTTACAGTCTTTGTGGGCAAGACGCGTGGTGATGAGAGGAACGCCAAGGTATCGAACAGGAAAAGAGCCTTCCGGAAACTTAACAATAAGATCAATGGCAGCCCTGGTCCTCTCACCAACATTATAATAAAAAGCTTCACTCTTCGCAATGTTGGGATGGAGGCCAGAAACCCCAGAGAATTCCTCAAGAGAGTCACATATGAGTTTAACCGAAGAGCTATCACCATGGCAGAAGAGAAGGAGATCGTCGGCAAAGCAGAGATGGGTGATATTTTGATCGTCACATTGTCTGTGGAATTTAAAAGAATCAGAATCATGGATGTTTCTCTTGATCATAAGGTTAAGCACTTCCATGACAAGAGTGAAGAGATAAGGAGAGAGGGGGTCACCCTGCCGAAGACCCCTTTTACCGTCGAAATAACCATGAGTATTCCCATTGATACTCACAGAGTAAGCAACCGTGGAAACACAAGTCATGATCCAGTCAATCATACGATCGGGGAAACCAAACCCAAACAAGATGGTACGCAGAAAAGTCCAGTCAACCGTGTCGTAGGCTTTTTGAATATCAACCTTAAAAGCACACCTCGGAGGTCCACGATGACGATGATAATCACGCATGAGCTCGTGAACAAGAAGGACGTTGTCGGTGATCAAACGACCAGGGATGAAGGCAGACTGGTTTTCATCAACCATAGAAGAAAGATGGTTTTTGATACGATCCGCAATAAGCTTGCTGATACATTTGTAAACAACGTTACAACAAGCTATGGGGCGGAAATCAGTGACTTTGGAAGGGGAATCAACTTTAGGAATGAGCGCAAGGATGGTGCTGTTGAAGGACTTAAGAAGTTTTCCAGAATAGAAGAATTCCTTAACAGCCATACAGAAATCAGGACCCACAATATCCCAAGCAGATTTGAAGAACTTAGCAGAGAAACCATCAGAACCAGGAGCTTTATCATCACCCATCTGGAACAGAACACACTTAACCTCCACGTCAGTAACAGGAGTAAGCATGGCGGCAGACTGGAGGGGGGAGAGCATATTAGAGAAGAGGGAAGAAGGATCACGAATAGCAGTAGAAGGCTGGGCAGAACCCAAGAAGGCTTGAAAGTGAGAAACAAAAAGATTAGGAAGATCGTTCCCCGAGATCCAGTTACCTTGAGCATCCTGGATAGAATTAATACGATTGCGAGATTTACGACTTTTAACCGCTTTGTGGAAAAAAGCCGAATTTTTATCACCTTCACGAAGCCAGTTAACCTTAGCCTTTTGTTTCAAGAACCTCTCTTCATCCAGGCTAGCCTCGTTATAAGCGAGGAGATACCTGCATTGTTCTTCACGAAGATCCTTATTGAAAGGATCCCGATCCAAAGCAATCTGAACTCTATCAAGCTCATTACGAAGAGAGATAACCTTAGAAAAGAGGTTTCCCTGGTTGCGAAGCATCTTACGTATAGGCACTTTCAGATTTTTAAGGTTTTTGAAAACCTTATACATCCGATATCCAGTGATGTTAGGGTTCCAAGAAGAGGCAACAATCTGTTTTAAATCTTCCTTATAAGTCAGGAAATTAGGGAACTTGAAAGGCTTAGGTTGGAAAGGGGCACGTTGGGGGAGAGAAAGCACAGCAGGAGTATGATCGGACGAACGGTAAGGGAGAAAATTGACAGTAGAGGAGGGGAAAGAAGCAACGAAGTGAGTATTTCCCATGACACGATCGATCTTCTTGAGAATGCCACCCGAACCATTAGGAGACTTGGTCCATGTATAGAAGAGACCTTTATAGTTAAGATCCTCCATTTCCATCAGATTGACACAGTCCCTGAAGTCCTCCATTGCACGAGAAATCCCAGACGACCCGGAGGTGCTATCTTTGATATCAAGAGCAACATTGAAATCACCCAAAAGAATCCAAGGGGCATCTCTAACCACATTCTTATGGACCACAAGAGAATGCCAGAGAGATCGACGCATCATGTGATCATTATGAGCATAGACGAAGGAGCAGAAAAAGGATTTATTAGAGTCACGAATATTAACTTTGAAATGCATAACCTGATCATTTAAGTCAATAAGCATCATATCAATGGCCATTGGATCCCAGGCAACCACGATTCTAGTCCCTCTAGGGGAGAAGAGACCGTTTGAAGACCACGACCAAGAGCCAAAAGTACGACTACAGATAAGAGGGAGGTTAGGGAAGGAAGCACGAGTCTCAAGAGAAGCACAAATATGAAGATTTTGATCTTGGATAAGATCTCTCAAGGCTTTCTGATGAGAAGGCTTACAGAGACCGCGAGTATTCCAAGCGGCGATGTGCGTCATATGGAAACTTGGATGGGGGTGGAGTCCATCTGCTCGGACACCTGAGTTATCATAGGTTGATCAGAATGTGGTCCATTCTTATCAACAATAAACATGGCAGTCTCACCATCATCCGAGTCGAACTCAATACAATTGTCCTCGTCAAGAAGGTTATCAGTAACAGGATTAAAATCACCAGTATTAAAATGGGGGGGACCACTAGGAGGAGGAAGAGGGGGAGCAGTAGAGGGAAGATCAGTAATGTCTGAGGAACAGGCCTCAAGAACGGAGAAAGCATTGGATAAAGGTGTGGGGGATACCGATTGTTTAAGGGGCATGGAAGAAGAGAGGCGAGTGATAGGGCTCGGAAAACCAACTAAGTTGTTAGTCTCCTTTATAGGGGGAGGAATAGAAGTAGGAGGAAAGGAGGTGCGGGAATCATTAGGAACCGGGCGAGACTCGAAACGAGATTTATTAATACTATTTTTACTTTTATTCCAAAACTTGTTCATCGAAGAATCTTTACTCTTCCTAATCCCTTGACTATTTCTATTAGAATTACTTTGCAAATTATCATTAATAGTGTTAACATAATTAGACCCTTGTTTGGCACGATTTTTCTTATTATAGACGGTCGTAAATCCATCATCAAGTTGCATAGGGGTAGACACTATACTATGATCAAGATGCATTTTATCTTTGTGATTATCTTCATTAGTCTTAGAGATGACATGCATACAATTTTTATTTTCATGACCAAACACCATGCAATGAGAGCACATAGGGGGTTTCCATTCATATTCAATGCGAAGAGTATGGGTATAAAACTCAAGAGTATCAGGATCAGGAATACGTATAATCACTTTATCCACCCAAGAGGGTTTAGTAGGTATCTCAAGAAGGACACGAGCATAAACAGATTTTCCTGCCGCATATTTGCACATATTAGCAGTATAGGAGTCCATTGCAAGAGGCTTTCCAATTTTTGAAGCAATGTGGCTAAGACCATCATAACTCCATGCCTCATAGGGAATATCATGGATTTTAATCCATAGAGGGAGCTTGTCATGATTGTTCTTATGAATATCTAGACCGGGACGCCATTTTTGCATAACAATAGGAGCACCTTTAAAAGTCCAGGGTCCATGAGTGATAACATGATGAAGACCATTGTCGTCACTAAATTTAAACAGGTAAACACCTTTACCATTTAGAAGAACATCTTGGAGACCATGGATAGACCACATTTTTGAAGCAAGATATCGAACATCAGAGTAATTCATTTTAATTCCTACAAAATAACCACAGATAGTCCTAGCAAATGTTTCACACACTTTAGTGACGGCCGTTAAAGGAATATCAACAGGGACATTATTGTCATTACTTAGATTCGGAATAAAACGAAATTTATCATTGGCGTGTTTTTGTGATCCAGTAATAATATTAGCATGAGAATTATTGAGCAAGGGTAAAGATCGGTGCCAAGCATTATTAATATTTTTTTTATTTTCGTTATTTCTAGAATCAAAAGATAATTTTTTGTCATTGGTTTTAAATTCACTAGAGGTATGAGGCTTAATTGTTTCACTTATGTCAATAATGTTGGTTTTATTTTGGACATTAAAAGACATGGGTGTTTCAACAAGTGGATGATGGTCAATTGACATAACTTCACGTGTATCTTTTAAATGGAGGTCTTTGGCTGATTTATTAATTATGAAACTAGGGGACAATTGTTTGGGAAGTGGTCCCAAGAGAGAAGGACAATTGGTCATGGCCATAGAATGAATCGGTTCCTTGGAAGAATTCTTAAAGTGAATGGCCGATTTTAAGTGTGGGTGTGGACGGTCGAAAGAGAATTTTTTGAAATTTTTGCAGAAATGATCAATTTTTCAATTTTTAGCAATATTTTTCAAAATTTTTAATGAATTGCAATGTTGAAATGAATGGTTTGTGATTGTGATAGCATTAGTATTTTTCAATAAATACTGTTTATTTGTGATCATGCTATTAGTTAATCAAATAAGTTGAGTTTTATGAGTTTAGAAGATTGAGCTGTTTTAGGATTGGAATTTAGGAAGGAAAAGTCAATCGGTGGCCTTTGTTGTTCGAGCTGGTAGGTCTAAAATGGGTGGACTTATGCACCTTATCACCTAAGATCGTCTGGTCTGGGATGATATTTTTGAAAGCTCGCTACACGGACAACATCGAAAGTCATGGACAATTCCTTAATGGCCTTTAGAATCTGAATGAGTAAGTACACTTCATTGTGGACAGAAAATTTGTGATCAAGGGTTCTCTAGAAAGCCATGAATTCCAAAGAACAAGTCAATTATGTTTTCGCGAACTATTCCACTCTAACTCAAATAGCAATAAACTTTGAAACTGAACACAGTCAGAAATTGTTTGATTCTTTATTATAATTTGTTAAAAACTCTCTTGTTTGGGGACAAGCAAGGCACAAGTGTGGGGTGTTTGACAACGCCTAGTGATATCAAGTATTTTAGGCATTGTTGAGCCTTGTTCTTGATAAAATTATATCAAATATGTCTGGGTATTCTCACTTTTTGTGCCAGGACTTGTTTGGAGAAAAAGAATAGAAACAGGGACTAAAAGCGTGCAAAAGGAAGAAGTTGGGAAGGAATGAAAAATCAAGAGAACTCGTACGCGCGCCGCGGGAATTAACCATGCGCGACGCGGGCTTAAGGCGGTGGAACACATTCAAATGCCGAAGAATCGGGAAGAGATCAGTACGCGCGCCGCGGATTTCACTTATGCGCGGCGCGGCTGCGGGAAATTTGCAAGTATAAATAGATGCATTTCCAGCCGAAAACCCTAGCAAAGAACCGGGTGTAAAATCGACATTGGAGCTCTTTGACTCCAGGATTTCATTTCAGCAAGCTCACAATTGGTTTTTTATGATTTTAGATTTAATTTCCTTTTAGTAGCAATTAGTCTTTGTAGCTAAAGTCTTTGGGAGTGACAACCACTGACTTTGAGCACTTAGGTTTCTGATTTTGAAACATTTGGTTACTGTTTTTGTGTTTGGAATTCGGATTTGGTGAATGAAAAGCATTTGGTTACATTTAATCTTAGCTTTTCGGTGTTTTATGCTTGTGTTTGGTTTGATTGATTGATTGTGTTGTGGATATTGTTTTGGACCTTGTTGGGACTGTTTTCCTTAGCTGAAATCAGTAGCTAATTAGGTTAGTTTGTAAGCATTAAACCTTGGCTAGTAACTATTCAGTGGAACTTTAGCTAGTGGCTAGTTTATGCTTTGCTTGGTTTTGCTAGTTTGGATGCTTTTGTTTGCTTCTGATTCAGAGATGTACTTCTGACTTCAGCAAGTGACTAGGTTATTTGAACATAGCTTAGCTTGGCTTGGGTGTATTTGATCATTGTTTTTGTTTGCTAGTGATTAGGAAGATAGAAACTGGATCCTCCGACTATAGTCGTGACACTATTAGTTGGTAATCTCTCATCTATTCTAACCACGAAGCTCCTGTGGATCGACCCTGACTACCGCTATACTAGTGTGTGTTAGGTTTTCTATTATTTTTGACGGCACGACGACCGCTGCATTGTCAATGGTCCATAGCCATACCAACCCTTCATAATGGTCCATAACCCATACAAACCTTCATAATAGTCCATAACCCATCACAACCCTTCACAATTGACCATAGCCCATCACAACCCTTCATAATTGACTATAACCCATCACAACCCTTCCTAATGTCCATAACCCAGGACAACCCTTTCTATGGTCCATAACCTATCACAACCCTTCATAATTAACCATAACCCATCACAACACTTCATAATGGTACATAACCCGTCGGAACCCTGTATAATGGTCTATAACCATAACAATCCTTCATAATGGTCCATAACCCATCACATCCCTTCACAATGGTCCATAACCCAACACAACCCTTTATAATGGTCCATAAACCAACACAACCCTTGCTATGGTCCATAACCCATCATAACCCTTCATAATGGTCCATAACCCAACACAATCGTTTCTATAGTTTGTAACCCATAACAACCCTTCATAAGTGACCATAACCTTTCACAACCCTTCATAATGGTCAATTACCCATCATAAATCCTTCATAATGGTTCATAACCCATCACACCCTTAATAATAATACATAACCCATGCAACCCTTCATAACGGTCCATAACCCTCACAACCCTTTCTAATGGTCCATAACCCATCGCAACCTTGCATAATGGTCCATAACCATAACAACCCTTCATAATGGTCCATAACCCATACAAACCTTCATAATAGTCAATAACCCATCACAACCCTTCATAATTGACCATAACCGATCATAACCCTTCATAATTAACCATAACCCATCACAACCCTTCCTATGGTCAATAACCAAGGACAACCCTCTCTATGGTCCATAACCCATCACAACTCTTCATAATGAACCATAACCCATCACAACACTTAATAATGGTCCATAACACATCGCAACCCTCCATAATGGTCCATAACCATAACAACCCTTCATAATGGTCCATAACCCATAAAAACCTTTATAATAGTCCATAACCCATACAAACCTTCATAATGGTCCATAACCCATCACAACCCTTCATAATGGTCCATAACCCAACACAACCCATCATATGGTCCATTACCTATCACAACTCTTTATAATTGACCATTACCTATCACAACCCATCATAATGGTCCATAACCCATCATAACCCTTCATAGTGGTCCATAACCCATCACAACCTTCATAATGGTCCATAACCCATCACAACCCTTTATAATGGTCTATAACCCATCACAACCTTCATAATGGTCCATAACCTATCACAACCCTTTATAATGGTCCATAACCCATCACAACCCTTCAAAATTAAGCATAACCCCTCACAACCCTTCATAATGTTCCATAGCCAAGCACAACCCTTTCTATGGTCCATAACCCATAACACCCCTTCATAATTGACCATAACCTATAACAACCCTTCATAATGATCAATAACCCATCATAATCCTTCATAATGGCTCACAGCCAATCACAACCTTCATAATAGTACATAACCCACACAATCCTTCATAATGGTCCATAACCATAACAACCCTTCGTAATGGTCCATAAGCCATACAAACCTTCATAATAGTCCATAACCCATCACAACCATTCATAATTGACCTTAACCCATCATAACCCTTCATAATTGACCATAACCCATCACAACCCTTCCTTTGGTCCACAACCCAGGACAACCTTTTCTATTGTCTGTAACCCGTCACAACCCTTCATAATTAACCATAACGCATAACAACACTTCATAATGGTCCATAATCCATCGCAACCCTGGATCATGGTCTATAACCTTAACAACCCTTCATAATGGTCCATAACCCATACAAACCTTGGTAATGCTCCATAACCCATCACAACCCTTCATAATGGTTCATAACCCAACACAACCCTTTCTATGGTCCATAACCTCTCACAACTATTCATAATTGACCATAACCTATGAAAACCCCTCATAGTGGTCCATATTCTATCATAACCCTTCATAGTGGTCCATAACCCATCACAACCTTCATAATGGTCCATAACCCATCACAACCCTTTATAATGGTCCATAACCTATCACAACCCTTTAAAATGGTCCATAACCCATGACAACCCTTTATAATGGTCCATAACCCATTCCAACCCTTCACAACCCTTCATAATTGAGCATAACACATCAAAACCCTTCATAATTGAGCATAACCCATCACGACCGTTCATAATGGCCCATAACCCAACACAACCCTTTCTATGGTCCATAACCCATAACAACCCTTCATAATTAACCATAACTCATCACAACACTTCATAATGGTACATAACCCGTCGCAACCCTGTATAATGGTCTATAACCATAACAACCCTTCGTAATGGTCCATAACCCATCACAACCCTTCACAACGGTCCATAACCCAACACAACCCTTTATAATGGTCCATAACCCATCACAACCCTTGCTATGGTCCATAACCCTTCATAATTGAGCATGGCCCATCACAACCCTTCATAATGGTCCATAACCCAACACAACCGTTTCTATAGTTTGTAACCCATAACAACCCTTCATAATGATCAATAACCCATCATAAATCCTTCATAATGGTTCATAACCCATCACAACCTTCATAATAATACATAACCCATGCAACCCTTCATAACGGTCCATAACCCATCACAACCCTTTCTAATGGTCCATAACCCATCGCAACTTTGCATAATGGTCCATAACCATAACAACCCTTCATAATGGTCCATAACCCATACAAACCTTCATAATAGTCAATAACCCATCACAACCCTTCATAATTGACCATAACCGATCACAACCCTTCATAATTAACCATAACCCATCACAACCCTTCCTATGGTCCATAACCAAGGACAACCCCTTCTATGGTCCATAACCCATCACAACTCTTCATAATGAACCATAACCCATCACAACACTTAGTAATGGTCCATAACACATCGCAACCCTCCATAATGGTCCATAACCATTACAACCCTTCATAATGGTCCATAACCCATACAAACCTTTATAATGGTCCATAACCCATACAAACCTTCATAATGGTCCATAACCCATCACAACCCTTCATCATGGTCCATAACCCAACACAACCCATCATATGGTCCATTACCTATCACAACTCTTTATAATGGTCCATAACCCATCACAACCCTTTATAATGGTCTATAACCCATCACAACCTTCATAATGGTCCATAACCCATCACAACCCTTTATAATGGTCCATAACCCATCACAACCCTTCAAAATTAAGCATAACCCATCACAACCCTTCATAATGTTCCATAGCCAAGCACATCCCTTTCTATGGTCCATAACCCATAACAACCCTTCATACTTGACCATAACCTATCACAACCCTTCATAATGATCAATAACCCATCATAATCCTTCATAATGGCTCATAGCCCATCACAACCTTCATAATAGTACATAACCCACACAACCCTTCATAATGGTCCATAACCATAACAACCCTTCATAATGGTCCATAAGCTATACAAACCTTCATAATAGTCCATAACCCATCACAACCATTTATAATTGACCTTAACCCATCATAACCCTTCATAATTGACCATAACTCATCACAACCCTTCCTTTGGTCCACAACCCAGGACAACCTTTTCTATTGTCTGTAACCCGTCACAACCCTTCATAATTAACCATAACGCATCACAACACTTCATAATGGTCCATAATCCATCGCAACCCTGGATAATGGTATATAACCTTAACAACCCTTCATAATGGTCCATAACCCATACAAACCTTGGTAATGCTACATAACCCATCACAACCCTTCATAATGGTTCATAACCCAACACAACCCTTTCTATGGTCCATAACCTCTCACAACTATTCATAATTGACCATAACCTATGAAAACCCCTAATAGTGGTAACATCCTGGATATGCGGGATAAGATAAGGGAGTATATAGTTTCCCAGATAGGTGATGGATGCTCTACTTCTGCTTGGTTCGACAATTGGCACCCTGCGGGCCCTCTTTCTAAATTCTTGTCTGTCCGTGACATCCATGATGCGGGTTTCACTCCTGATACTAAGGTTGCTGACCTGGTTCTTAACGGATCTTGGGTTCGGCCTCATTGTTGGAGAGATTCCCATGGTGCTCTTCTTTCTCATAACCCTCCGACTATTTCCACATCCGTCACTGATAAACTCCTTTGGAGATCTAGAGACGGTCAACTCTCTCCTTTCTCTGTTCCATCTGTGTGGTAGTCTATTTGCCCCTATCACCAACCGGTCTTTTGGTTTCATCTTGTTTGGTTCTCCCAGAACATCCCCAGACATGCTTTCATTCTTTGGGTTGCTCTTAAAGATCGTCTTAAGACTCATGATAAAATAAAAATTTGGGACACTAATTCCAATCTCATTTGTACGTTCTGCGGGGATTGTCCGGATTCCCTTTCCCATCTATTCTTTGAATGCTCTTTCACTTCTTTGGTTTGGAATGACCTACATCATGTCATGAATCTCTCCTTCTCCACTGATAGCTGGTCTGATATCATTAGTCAACTCAACCCCATTAATAAGAACAAGACCATTTGGTCCATCATTAGAAGACTTGTTTTTGCTGGAGCGGTCTACCACATCTGGCGGGAAAGAAATTTACGCATTTTTACAAAAATAAAAAGATCTCATCATGCTGTCGTGAATATTGTTAAGGATGATATCCGCTGTAGACTGCCGAGTCTTTCTTTGAAAACTTGCACTAATGTTGATTTGGCTAAAACTCTTTGGACCCTCCGTTAATTTTCTTCCTCTACGTTTTTTTTTCTCTGCTTGTTTTGGCTTGTATGGTTTGTTTGTTTTGCAGGTTGCTCTCCTTTATGTTCTTGTTTGCTTATGGTTCCTTCTCTTGTTTTGGTTCCTAGTTTAGCTTGTTGTCCGTTGGGGCCTGTCCCGATGGATTTTCTGTTTTTTGGTGGGGAATCCCCAGCCTTATATTGTATTTATTCTTTTTATTAATAAAATTTGCCAGAGGTGCCGCCCGCTTTACCCAAAAAATTCTATCATAACCCTTCATAGTGGTCCATAACCCATCACAACCTTCATAATGGTCTATAACCCATCACAACCCTTTATAATGGTCCATAACCTATCAAAGCACTTTAAAATGGTCCATAACCCATCACAACCCTTTATAATGGTCCATAACCCATCCCAACCCTTCACAACCCTTCATAATTGAGCATAACCCATCACAACCCTTCATAATTGAGCATAACCCATCACGACCGTTCATAATGGCCCATAACCCAACACAACCCTTTCTATGGTCCATAACCCATAACAACCCTTCATAATTAACCATAACCCATCACAACACTTCATAATGGTACATAACCCGTCGCAACCCTGTATAATGGTCTATAACCATAACAACCCTTCATAATGGTCCATAACCCATCACAACCCTTCACAATGGTCCAAAACCCAACACAACCCTTTATAATGGTCCATAACCCAACACAACCCTTGCTATGGTCCATAACCCTTCATAATTAAGCATGGCCCATCACAACCCTTCATAATGGTCCATAACCCAACACAACCGTTTCTATAGTTTGTAACCCATAACAACCCTTCATAAGTGACCATAACCTTTCACAACCCTTCATAATGATCAATAACCCATCATAAATCCTTCATAATGGTTCATAACCCATCACAACCTTCATAATAATACATAACCCATGCAACCCTTCATAACGGTACATAACCCATCACAACCCTTTCTAATGGTCCATAACCCATCGCAACCTTGCATAATGGTCCATAACCATAACAACCCTTCATAATGGTCCATAACCCATACAAACCTTCATAATAGTCAATAACCCATCACAACCCTTCATAATTGACCATAACCGATCACAACCCTTCATAATTAACCATAACCCATCACAACCCTTCCTATGGTCCATAACCAAGGACAACACCTTCTATGGTCCATAACCCATCACAACTCTTCATAATGAACCATAACCCATCACAACACTTAATAATGGTCCATAACACATCGCAACCCTCCATAATGGTCCATAACCATAACAACCCTTCATAATGGTCCATAACCCATACAAACCTTTATAATGGTCCATAACCCATACAAACCTTCATAATGGTCCATAACCCATACAAACCTTGGTAATGATGCATAACCCATCACAACCATTCATAATGGTTCATAACCCAACACAACCTTTTCTATGGTCCATAACCTCTCACAACTATTCATAATTGACCATAACCTATGAAAACCCCTCATAGTGGTCCATATTCTATCATAACCCTTCATAGTGGTCCATAACCCATCACAACCTTCATAATGGTCCATAACCCATCACAACCCTTTATAATGGTCCATAACCTATCACAACCCTTTAAAATGGTCCATAACCCATCACAACCCTTTATAATGGTCCATAACCCATCCCAACCCTTCACAACCCTTCATAATTGAGCATAACCCATCACAACCCTTCATAATTGAGCATAACCCATCACGACCGTTCATAATAGCCCATAACCTAACACAACCCTTTCTATGGTCCATAACCCATAACAACCCTTCATAATTAACCATAACCCATCACAACACTTCATAATGGTACATAACCCGTCGCAACCCTGTATAATGGTCTATAACCATAACAACCCTTCATAATGGTCCATAACCCATCACAACCCTTCACTATGGTCCATAACCCAACACAACCCTTTATAATGGTCCATAACCCAACACAACCCTTGCTATGGTCCATAACCCATCATAACCCTTGATAATTAAGCATGGCCCATCACAACCCTTCATAATGGTCCATAACCCAACACAACCGTTTCTATAGTTTGTAACCCATAACAACCCTTCATAAGTGACCATAACCTTTCACAACCCTTCAAAATGATCAATAACCCATCATAAATCCTTCATAATGGTTCATAACCCATCACAACCTTCATAATGGTCCATAACCCATCGCAACCTTGCATAATGGTCCATAACCATAACAACCCTTCATAATGGTCCATAACCCATACAAACCTTCATAATAGTCAATAACCCATCACAACCCTTCATAATTGACCATAACCGATCACAACCCTTCATAATTAACCATAACCCATCACAACGCTTCCTATGGTCCATAACCAAGGACAACCCCTTCTATGGTCCATAACCCATCACAACTCTTCATAATGAACCATAACCCATCACAACACTTAATAATGGTCCATAACACATCGCAACCCTCCATAATGGTCCATAACCATAATAACCCTTCATAATGGTCCATAACCCATACAAACCTTTATTATGGTCCATAACCCATACAAACCTTCATAATGGTCCATAACCCATCACAACCCTTCATATGGTCCATTACCTATCACAACTCTTTATAATTGACCATCACCTATCACAACCCATCATAATGGTCCATAACCCATCATAACCCTTCATAGTGGTCCATAATCCATCACAACCTTCATAATGGTCCATAACCCATCACAACCCTTTATAATGGTCTATAACCCATCACAACCTTCATAATGGTCCATAACTCGTCACAACCCTTTATAATGGTCTATAACCCATCACAACCCTTCAAAATTAAGCATAACCCATCACAACCGTTCATAATGTTCCATAGCCAAGCACAACCCTTTCTATGGTCCATAACCCATAACAACCCTTCATAATTGACCATAACCTATCACAACCCTTCATAATGATCAATAACCCATCATAATCCTTCATAATGGCTCATAGCCCATCACAACCTTCATAATAGTACATAACCCACACAACCCTTCATAATGGTCCATAACCATAACAACCCTTCATAATGGTCCATAAGCCATACAAACCTTCATAATAGTCCATAACCCATCACAACCATTCATAATTGACCTTAACCCATCATAACCCTTCATAATTGACCATAACCCATCACAACCCTTCCTTTGGTCCACAACCCAGTAAAACCTTTTCTATTGTCTGTAACCCGTCACAACCTTTCATAATTAACCATAACGCATCACAACACTTCATAATGGTCCATAATCCATCGCAACCCTGGATAATTGTCTATAACCTTAACAACCCTTCATAATGGTCCATAACCCATACAAACCTTGGTAATGCTCCTTAACCCATCACAACCATTCATAATGGTTCATAACCCAACACAACCCTTCCTATGGTCCATAACCAAGGACAACCCCTTCTATGGTCCATAACCCATCACAACTCTTCATAATGAACCATAACCCATCACAACACTTAATAATGGTCCATAACACATCGCAACCCTCCATAATGGTCCATAACCATAATAACCCTTCATAATGGTCCATAACCCATACAAACCTTTATAATGGTCCATAACCCATACAAACCTTCATAATGGTCCATAACCCATCACAACCCTTCATATGGTCCATTACCTATCACAACTCTTTATAATTGACCATCACCTATCACAACCCATCATAATGGTCCATAACCCATCATAACCCTTCATAGTGGTCCATAATCCATCACAACCTTCATAATGGTCCATAACCCATCACAACCCTTTATAATGGTCTATAACCCATCACAACCTTCATAATGGTCCATAACTCGTCACAACCCTTTATAATGGTCTATAACCCATCACAACCCTTCAAAATTAAGCATAACCCATCACAACCGTTCATAATGTTCCATAGCCAAGCACAACCCTTTCTATGGTCCATAACCCATAACAACCCTTCATAATTGACCATAACCTATCACAACCCTTCATAATGATCAATAACCCATCATAATCCTTCATAATGGCTCATAGCCCATCACAACCTTCATAATAGTACATAACCCACACAACCCTTCATAATGGTCCATAACCATAACAACCCTTCATAATGGTCCATAAGCCATACAAACCTTCATAATAGTCCATAACCCATCACAACCATTCATAATTGACCTTAACCCATCATAACCCTTCATAATTGACCATAACCCATCACAACCCTTCCTTTGGTCCACAACCCAGTAAAACCTTTTCTATTGTCTGTAACCCGTCACAACCTTTCATAATTAACCATAACGCATCACAACACTTCATAATGGTCCATAATCCATCGCAACCCTGGATAATTGTCTATAACCTTAACAACCCTTCATAATGGTCCATAACCCATACAAACCTTGGTAATGCTCCTTAACCCATCACAACCATTCATAATGGTTCATAACCCAACACAACCCTTTCTATGGTCCATAACCTCTCACAACTATTCATAATTAACCATAACCTATGAAAACCCCTCATAGTGGTCCATATTCTATCATAACCCTTCATAGTGGTCCATAACCCATCACAACCTTCATAATGGTCCATAACCCATCACAACCCTTTATAATGGTCCATAACCTATCACAACCCTTTATAATGGTCCATAACCCATCACAACCCTTTATAATGGTCCATAACCCATCCCAACCCTTCACAACCCTTCATAATTGAGCGTAACCCATCACAACCCATCATAATTGAGCATAACCCATCACGACCGTTCATAATGGCCCATAACCCAACACAACCCTTTCTATGGTCCATAACCCATAACAACCCTTCATAATTGACCATAACCTATCATAACCCTTCATAATGGTAAATAACCCATCATAATCCTTGATAATGGTTCATAACCAATCACAACCTTTTTAATAGTACATAACCCATACAACCTTTCATAATGGTCCATAACCCATCACAACCCTTTCTAATGGTCCATAACCCATCACAACCCTTTCTATGGTCTATAACCGATCGCAACCCTGCATAATGGTCCATAACCATAACAACCATTCATAATGGTCCATAACCATACAAACCTTCATAATAGTCCATGACCCATCACAACCCTTCAAAATTGACCATAACCCATCACAACCTTTCATAATTGACTATAACCCATCACAACCCTTCATATCGTCCATAACCAAGGACAACCCTTTCTATGGCCCATAACCCATCACAACCTTTCAAAATTAACCATAACCCATCACAACACTTTATAATGGTACATAAACCATCGTAACCCTGGATAATGGTCTATAACCATAACAACCCTTGATAATGGTCAATAACCCTTTACAACCCTTCATAATGGTCCATTACCCAACACAACCCTTTTTGCGGTCCATAACCCATCACAACACTTCATAATTGACCAAAACCTATCAAAACCCCTCATAATGGTCCATATCCCATCATAACCTTTCATAGTGGTCTATAACCTTCACAACATTTATTTGGTCCATAACCCATCACAACCCTTTATAATGGTCCATAACCCATCACAACCCTTCATAATTGAGCATAACCTATCATAACCATTCATAATGGTCCATAACCCAACACAACCCTTTCGCTGGTCCATAACCCATAACAACCCTTCATATAACAATAACCTATCATAACCCTTCTTAACGGTCAATAACCCATCATAATCCTTGATAATGGTTTATAACCCATCACAACCTTCATAATAGTACATAACCCATACAACCCTTCATAATCGTCCATAACCCATTACAACCCTTTCTAATGGTCCATAAGCCATCACAACCCTTTCTATGGTCCATAATCCATCGCAATCCAGCATAATGGTCCATAACCATAAAAACCGTTCATAATGGTCCATAACCAATACAAACCTTCATAATAGTCCATAACCCATCACAACCCTTCATAAATAACCATAACCCATCACAACACTTCATAATGGTCCATAACCTAGACAAACCTTCATAATGGTCCATAACCCATCACAACCCTTCATAATGGTCCATAGCCAAGCACAACCCTTTCTATGGTCGATAACCCATAACAACCCTTCATAATTGACCATAACCTATCACAACCCTTTATAATGGTCAATAACCCATCATAATCCTTCATAATGGTTCATAGCCAATCACACCCTTTATAATAGTACATAACCCACACATCCCTTCATAACAGTCCATAACCCATCACAACCCTTGCTAATGGTCCATAACCCATCATAATTCTTTCTATCATCCATAACCCATCGCAACCCTACATAATGGTCCATAACCATAACAACCCTTCATAATGGTCCATAAGCCATACAAACCTTCATAATAGTCCATAAGCCATCACAACCATTCATAATTGACCATAACCCACTACAACCCTTCATAATTGACCATAACCCATCACAACCCTTCCTATTGTCCATAACCCAGGACAACCTTTTCTATGGTCCAGAACACGTCACAACCCTTCATAATTAACCATAACCCATCAAAACACTTCATAGTGGTCCATAATCCATCGCAACCCTGGATAAAGGTCTATAACCTTAACAACCCTTCATAGTGGTCCATAACACATGCAAACCTTGATAATGCTCCATAACCCATCACAACCCTTCATAATGGTTCATAACCCAACACAACCCTTATATGGTCCATAACCCATCACAACTCTTCATAATTGACCATAACCTATGAAAACCTCTCAAAATGGTCCCTATCATATCATAACCCTTCTTAGTGGTCTATAACCAATCAAAACATTCATAATGGTCCATAACCCATCACAACCCTTTATAATGGTCCGTAACCCATCACAACCCTTTATAATGGTCCATAACCCATCACAACCCTTTATAATGGACCATAACCCATCACAACCCTTCATAACTGAGCATAACCCATTACAACCCTTCATAATGGTCCATAACCCAACACAACCCTTTCTATGGTCCATAACCCATAACAACCCTTCATAATTGACCATAACCTATCATAACCCTTCATAATGGTAAATAACCCATCATAATCCTTGATAATGGTTCATAACCAATCACAACCTTTTTAATAGTACATAACCCATACAACCTTTCATAATGGTCCATAACCCATCACAACCCTTTCTAATGGTCCATAACCCATCACAACCCTTTCTATGGTCTATAACCGATCGCAACCCTGCATAATGGTCCATAACCATAACAACCATTCATAATGGTCCATAACCATACAAACCTTCATAATAGTCCATGACCCATCACAACCCTTCAAAATTGACCATAACCCATCACAACCTTTCATAATTGACTATAACCCATCACAACCCTTCCTATCGTCCAGAACCAAGGACAACCCTTTCTATGGCCCATAACCCATCACAACCTTTCAAAATTAACCATAACCCATCACAACACTTTATAATGGTACATAAACCATCGTAACCCTGGATAATGGTCTATAACCATAACAACCCTTGATAATGGTCAATAACCCTTTACAACCCTTCATAATGGTCCATAACCCAACACAACCCTATTTGCGGTCCATAACCCATCACAACACTTCATAATTGACCAAAACCTATCAAAACCCCTCATAATGGTGCATATCCCATCATAACCTTTCATAGTGGTCTATAACCTTCACAACATTTATTTGGTCCATAACCCATCACAACCCTTTATAATGGTCCATAACCCATCACAACCCTTCATAATTGAGCATAACCTATCATAACCATTCATAATGGTCCATAACCCAACACAACCCTTTCGCTGGTCCATAACCCATAACAACCCTTCATATAACCATAACCTATCATAACCCTTCTTAACGGTCAATAACCCATCATAATCCTTGATAATGGTTTATTACCCATCACAACCTTCATAATAGTACATAACCCATACAACCCTTCATAATCGTCCATAACCCATTACAACCCTTTCTAATGGTCCATAAGCCATCACAACCCTTTCTATGGTCCATAATCCATCGCAATCCAGCATAATGGTCCATAACCATAAAAACCGTTCATAATGGTCCATAACCAATACAAACCTTCATAATAGTCCATAACCCATCACAACCCTTCATAAATAACCATAACCCATCACAACACTTCATAATGGTCCATAACCTAGACAAACCTTCATAATGGTCCATAACCCATCACAACCCTTCATAATGGTCCATAGCCAAGCACAACCCTTTCTATGGTCGATAACCCATAACAACCCTTCATAATTGACCACAACCTATCACAACCCTTTATAATGGTCAATAACCCATCATAATCCTTCATAATGGTTCATAGCCAATCACACCCTTTATAATAGTACATAACCCACACAACCCTTCATAACAGTCCATAACCCATCACAACCCTTGCTAATGGTCCATAACCCATCATAATTCTTTCTATCATCCATAACCCATCGCAACCCTACATAATGGTCCATAACCATAACAACCCTTCATAATGGTCCATAAGCCATACAAACCTTCATAATAGTCCATAAGCCATCACAACCATTCATAATTGACCATAACCCACTACAACCCTTCATAATTGACCATAACCCATCACAACCCTTCCTATTGTCCATAACCCAGGACAACCTTTTCTATGGTCCAGAACACGTCACAACCCTTCATAATTAACCATAACCCATCACAACACTTCATAATGGTCCATAATCCCTCGCAACCCTGGGTAAAGGTCTATAACCTTAACGACCCTTCATAATGGTCCATAACCCATGCAAACCTTGATAATGCTCCATAACCCATCACAACCCTTCATAATGGTTCATAACCCAACACAACCCTTATATGGTCCATAACCCATCACAACTCTTCATAATTGACCATAACCTATGAAAACCTCTCAAAATGGTCCCTATCATATCATAACCCTTCTTAGTGGTCTATAACCAATCAAAACATTCATAATGGTCCATAACCCATCACAACCCTTTATAATGGTCCGTAACCCATCACAACCCTTTATAATGGTCCATAACCCATCACAACCCTTTATAATGGTCCATAACCCATCACAACCCTTCATAACTGAGCATAACCCATTACAACCCTTCATAATGGTCCATAACCCAACACAACCCTTTCTATGGTCCATAACCCATAACAACCCTTCATAATTGACCATAACTTATCACAACCCTTCAAAATGGTAAATAACCCATCATAATCCCTGATAATGGTTCATAACCCATCACAACCCTTTCTATGGTCCATAACCGATCGCAACCCTACATAATGGTCCATAACCATAACTACCATTCATAATAGTCCATAACCATACAAACCTTCATAATAGTCTATAACCCATCACAACCTTTCAAAATTGAACATAACCCATCACAACCCTTCATAATTGACCATAACCCATCATAACCCTTCCTATGGTCCATAACCCAAGACAACCGTTTCTATGGTCCATAACCCATCACAACCCTTCATAATTAACCATAACCCATCACAACACTTCATAATGGTGCATAAACCATCCTAATCCTGGATAATGGTCTATAACCATAACAACGCTTCATAATGGTCCATAACCCTTCACAACCCATCATAATGGTCCATAACCCAACACAAACCTTTTTATGGTCCATATCCCATCTCAACTCTTCATAATTCACCAAAACCTATCAAAACCCGTCATAATGGTCCATATCCCATCATAACCCTTTATAGTGGTCCATAACTCTTCACAACTTTCATTTGGTCCATAACCCATCACAACCCTTTATAGTGGTCCATAACCCATCACAACTTTCATAATGGTCCATAACCCATCTCAATCGTTTATAATGGTCCATAACCAATCACAACCCTTCATAATTGAGCATAACCCATCACAACCCTTCATAATGGTCCATAACCCAACACAACCCTTTCTATGATCCATAACCCATAACAACCCTTTCTAATGGTCCATAAGCCATCACAACCCTTTCTATGGTCCATAACCCATCGTAATCCTGTATAATGGTCCATAACCATAACAATCCTTCATAATGGTCCATAACCCATACAAACCTTCATAATAGTCCACAACCCATCACAACCCTTCATAATTGACCATAACCCATTACAACCCTTCCTATGGTCCACAACCCAGGACAACCCTTCCTATTGTCCATAACCCATCACAACCCTTCATAATTAACCATAACCCATCACAACACTTCATAATGGTACATAACCCATCGTAACCCTGTATAATGGTCTATAATCATAACAACCCTTCATAATGGTCCATAACCCATACAAACCTTGGTAACGCTCCATAACCCATCGCTACCCTTCATAATGGTTCATAACCCAACACAACCCTTTCTATGGTCCATAACCTCTCACAACTATTCATAATTGACCATAACCTATAAAAACCCCTCATAGTGGTCCATATTCTATCATAACCCTTCATAGTGGTCCATAACACATCACAACCTTCATAATGGTCCATAACCCATCACAACCCTTTATAAAGGTCCATAACCCATCGCAACCCTTTATAATGGTCCATAACCCATCACAACCCTTTATAATGGTCCATAACCCATCCCAACCCTTCACCACCCTTCATAATTGGGCATAACCCATCACAACCCTTCATAATTGAGCATAACCCATCACGACCGTTCATAATGGCCCATAACCCAACACAACCCTTTCTATGGTACATAACCCATAACAACCCTTCATAATTGACCATAACCTATCACAACCCTTCATAATGGTAAATAACCCATCATAATCCTTGATAATGGTTCATAACCCATCACAACCTTTTTAATAGTACATAACCCATACAACCTTTCATAATGGTCCATAAACTATCACAACCCTTTCTAATGGTCCATAACCCATCACAGCCCTTTCTATGGTCCATAACCGATCGCAACCCTGCATAATGGTCCATAACCATAACAACCATTCATAATGGTCCATAACCATACAAACCTTCATAATAGTCCATAACCCATCACAACCCTTCAAAATTGACCATAACCCATCATAACCTTTCATAATTGACTATAACCCATCACAACCCTTCCTATCGTCCATAACCAAGGACAACCCTTTCTTTGGTCCATAACCCATCACAACCCTTCAAAATTAACCATAACCCATCACAACACTTCATAATGGTACATAAACCATCGTAACCCTGGATAATGGTCTATAACCATAACAACCCTTCATAATGGTCAATAACCCTTTACAACCCTTCATAATGGTCCATAACCCAACACAGCCCATTTTGTGGTCCATAACCCATCACAACACTTCATAATTGACCAAAACCTATCAAAACCCCTCATAATGGTCCATATCCCATCATAACCTTTCATAGTGGTCCATAACCCTTCACAACATTTATTTGGTCCATAACCCATCACAACCCTTTATAATGGTCCATAACCCATCACAACCCTTCATAATTGAGCATAACCCATCATAACCATTCATAATGGTCCATAACCCAACACAACCCTTTCGATGGTCCATAACCCATAACAACCCTTTATATAACCATAACCTATCATAACCCTTCTTAATGGTCAATAACCCATCATAATCCTTGATAATGGGTTATAACCCATCACAACCTTCATAATAGTACATAACCCATACAACCCTTCATAATGGTCCATAACCCATCACAACCCTTTCTAATGGTTCATAAGCCATCACAACCAATAACCTAGAAACCTTAATTTTGTTTTAATTTCATAATGGCTGGTGTATCACCAGGCATGATTCCTGGTCCAGATTCATCAAGTGTATTTGGAAATAAAAATCATATGTTTTCTGCACAAAGTTTTATAGATCCTGAAAATACTTTCAATATAGTGGAAAATAGAATGAAAAGAATTATCAACAAACAGCCACGTATCTTCAAACAACCTTCTGTTAAGAATACACTTTTGGAAATATCAATTAAAAGAAGTTTACAACAAAGAAAAACTATTCTTAATCATAAACGGGTTACAAATACAATTCAAGGAAAAGAAACCGATCAATATCCTCAAAATGTTCTACAAAATGAAAACCAATATGGAATCAATGATGCTGATTCGGTTTACTTCAATGATGCTTTGGACAAAGTTCTTGGAGAAGATGGAAAATGTCTCTCAAAAGATAACATTGAATATTCATATTCTGAAAATATGGAAGATGATGAAGATGAATCAAATGGTGTTTCTTTCTTTGAACCGGCTAACAAAGATTCGAACAAGACTGATGGCTTGAGTATGGATTATACTTCATCTGAATACAACGAAGGTGAAGATGAAGATGATGGATCAACCAGGGAGAAGGTGGTAGTCTCGTCTATCAACAACCGTGACTGCTTGTTGCATCAAACTTTGCCCGATCGTGAAGATGAACATTATATGAGCAAGGTGGATAACAACGAAAGTGACTGCATGGTCTACAATCTCACGCATGGTCATGGAGATATAGCTAAGTATAACAACATCACTTCTGGTCATGAAGAAAATGCAAACGGAGATGGAGATTTTGCGACTGCCGGACCTTTTGTGACTGCCGGAGTTCATGAAAAAGATACCGGAGCTGAATCTTGTGACTTCCCAACGGCTACTATTGATGCCAATCATGCTACAACGGTCAAAAACACCACCATGGGGGAGGGTACATCTCATTCCTCTCTTTTTAATTCTAGTCGTAACCTTCCTTGCTTAGTTAATGATGGACTTGTTGCTAGAATTGAGAGGAATATACATGTGAATCGGACTATATGAGACAATAGAATAATTTATTGGGAGTCTAACCCTCATGCTTCTACTTTTGAGGGAACAAATGGAACCTTTGACCAAAGTCACCCTATTGTGGGAGACAAGGGGACCAACTTTAACTCCACCAATCATGTCAACAACTTGCCTAGTCAATTTGAAGTAGATACCATCCGATTTCCCCAAGATAATTACTATAATGGATCCACCAAACCCATTTTTTGATCCAATCTCATGAACCGTATCCTACCCAACCTTCCTCCCTCTTGGGCCCTAAGCTTTCTTCTTCCATATTGGGCTCTCCAAACCCAAACCTATCTCTTAACCCAATATGTACTAATAAGCCCACATTAGCTTTTATATCTAAATCTTCCAAGTCTTATAAGCCTTCTACTAATAAAATTACTATGAAACCCAAGTCCACAAATCCTAATAATTTTAATCATAATGTTGTTTTTAACCCAATATAGTTGATTCCTATGGAATCAAACGATCTTCTATGGTCACTCATCCACATCATCCCTTACCTAATTCTAATCAACAAAATCATATTATAGATAACAAAGTGACAGAAAACATAAATAATAATGCTTGGTCTCGTAAAATCCCTTTACTCGTTAACTTTCAAGCGAACATTTTGAGTGGTTCGCACAAACACTCAAGTGACAATTTTCGCTTCATTCCAAATCTCAGTAATGATGTTGACGTCCCAGTTGACATCCCGGTCACGGTAGTTAATAAGATATGTGAAACTCATGCTAGAACTATTTGTGGTTATTTTGTTGGATGTAAAATGAACTACTCTGATGTTCGTTTTCTTGCGTCTAAGATGTGGTCTCAACATGGGCTAGAGGACGTTCTGTTAAATGGTAATGGTATATATCTATTTAAATTTAACAATGACCAAGGCCTTCAACATGTTATAACCCACGGACCATGGACTTTTAGGGGTGCCCCCATTGTCATGCAAAAATGGAGACCCGGACATAGCCTACATAGAAACAACCATGACAAACTTCCTCTTTGGATTAAAATCCATGACATCCCTTATGAGACTTGGAGTGAGGAAGGTTTAAGCCACATTGCTTCTAAAATTGGTAAACCGCTGGCCATGGACTCTTATACGGTAAATATGTGCACTTATGCTGCGGGTAAAGCAGTTTATGCCCGTGTCCTGCTTGAAGTTCCCACACGTCCCTCATGGGTGGACAAAGTTATTATCCGTATACCCGATCCTGAAACGCTTGAGTTTTCAACTCATACGCTTAGAGTTGAGTATAAATGGAAACCTCCTATGTGCTCTCATTGTAAGGTTTTTGGTCACGAAACCCATGTATGTATGCATGTAATTTCAAAACCTAATGCTACTTCTATTGCTAAACATATGGCTACTTCTACTATTACTACGGATAAACTTGAACAACCAAGTATAGATAAAATTGATGATTTTACAATGGTTTCAAATAAGAAAATTTCTTCAAAACACATTGCTAATAATGACAAGAATAATAATGAATCTTCTAAAAGCAATACGAGTAGAAAATTCCAAAACAAGACACAAAATATCGCTTTTTCCAAAAATAAAAATAATTTAAAAACAATTACAAATAAAAAACAATTTGAGAACTCGTCGGCTCATAATAATAAAAGACCCCCCATATCCACACAATCTCATAACCCCCCCTTGAAAGGTAAGGCGGGTATAGTTGGTTTCCCTAGCCCTATCCTTCACCTTTCTTCCTCCCAGCCTCTAAAACAATCTGAATCCTCCACACCTATATTCAACGCCTTCTCCGCTTTAGAAGCTTGCTCCTCTGACTTCACGGATATTCCCTCTACTTCTTCCCCCCTGTCCCCTCCAGGTGCTCCCTCCCAACTTACTCCAGGTTATTTTGATCCGGATGCTGATGAGGTCGATTCTGATAATGGTGAGACTGCACAGTTCATTGTTGATAAGGTTGGATCACATAATGATCACACTATGACAGCTTCGGTGTCCAAGCAGATGGACTCCAACCCCATCCAAGTTTCCATATGACGCACATCGCTGCATGGAATACTCGTGGGCTCTGTAAGCCTTCTCATCAGAAAGCTTTGAGTGATCTTATTCGCGATCAAAATCTCCAAATTTGTGCTTCTATCGAGACTCGTGCTTCCTTCTCTAATCTTCCTCTCTTATGTACGCGGGCTTTTGGATCCTGGTCTTGGTCGTCTAACGGTCTGTTTAGCCCTAGGGGAACTAGAATTATGGTAGCCTGGGACCCCATTGCTATTGATATGATGCTTGTTGACTTAAATGATCAGGTTATGCATTTCTACGTTAAAATTCATGCCTCTAATAAATCCTTCTTCTGCTCTTTCGTCTATGCTCATAATAATCACATCCTTCGTCGGACCCTTTGGCATTCTATTTTGGCCCATAAAAAAGTGGTTAAAGATGCCCCTTGGATCGTCTTGGGTGATTGCAATGTTGTTCTTGATATGAAAGATAGCACCTATGGGACTTCTGGTATCTCACGTGCCATGGAGGATTTCAGGGACTGTGTTAATCACATGGAGATGGAGGACCTTAACTATAAAGGTCTCTTTTACACCTGGACAAAGTCTCCTAATGGTACTGGTGGGATTCTCAAAAAAATTGACTGTGTCATGGGAAATCCATATTTCATTGCCTCTTTCCCCTCTACTTCTGTCAATTTTCTCCCATATCGTTCTTCTCACCATACCCCTGTTGTGATTTCTCTTCCCAGTAGACCTACGTTCAGACCGAAACCGTTCAAATTCCCTAACCTCCTGACTTATAAGAACGATTTCAAGCAGGTTGTTGTTGATTCTTGGAATTCCAATATCCCCGGATATAGGATGTATAAGGTTTTCCAAAACCTTAAAAACTTGAAAAAACCCTTGCGTCTTCTTCTTCGTAGACAGGGCAACATCTTCTCCAAGGTTATCTCCCTCCGTACTGAACTTGATAGAATTCAGATTGCTCTGGATCGGGACCCTTTCAATAATGATCTTCGTGAAGAACAGTGCAGGTATCTCCTCGCTTATAACGAGGCTACCCTTGATGAAGAGAGGTTCCTAAAACAAAATGCCAAGGTTGACTGGCTGCGTGAGGGAGATAAAAATTCGGGATTTTTTCACAAATCGGTTAGAAGCCGCTTATCTCGTAGTCGTATCGATTCTATCCAGGATGCTCATGGAAACTGGATTTCGGGAATTGACCTTCCAAACCTTTTTGTTTCCCACTTTCAATCTTTCTTAGGTTCTGCCTACCCATCCATTCCTATTCGTGACCCTTGTTCCCTTTTCTCTAATAAGCTCTCCATATCCAGTCTGCCGCCATGCTTACTCCTGTAACGGATGAGGAGGTTAGGGGTGTCATGTTCCAAATGGGAGATGATAAAGCCCCTGGTCTAGATGGCTTCTCTGCTAAGTTCTTCAAGTCTGCCTGGGATATTGTGGGTACTGATGTTTGTTTGGCGGTTAAGGAGTTCTTTTCGTCTGGAAAACTCCTTAAGTCTTTCAACAACACCGTACTTGCTCTCATCCCTAAGGTTGACTCCCCTTCCAAAGTCACTGATTTTCGTCCGATCGTATGCTGTAATGTTGTTTACAAATGTATCGGCAAGATTATTGCAGATCGTATCAAGAATCATCTCTCTTGTTTGGTTGATGATAACCAGGCTGCTTTTATCCCTGGTCGTTTGATCTCCGACAACGTTCTTCTTGTCCACGAGCTCATGCGGGATTATCATCGCAACTGTGGACCACCAAGATGTGCTTTTAAGGTCGATATTCAAAAAGCTTATGACATCGTCGACTGGTCTTTTCTTCGCACCATCTTGTTTGGATTTGGTTTCCCCGATCGTATGATTGACTGGATCATGACATGTGTTTCTACTACGGCTTACTCAGTGAGTATCAATGGTAACATACATGGTTTTTTCGACGGTAATCGTGGCTTTCGCCAAGGTGACCCTCTCTCTCCCTATCTCTTCACTCTTGTTATGGAGGTTCTTAACCTTATGATCAAGAGAAAAATATCTGAATCACACATCTATGGTAAGCATCATATGTGATTCGTTTAAATTCCACCGTCAATGTGAGGAACAGAATATCACACATCTATGCTTTGCCGATGATCTTCTCCTATTCTCTCATGGGGATAGATCTTTGGTAAGCATCATATGTGATTCCCTTGCTGAATTCTCTGGGGTTTCTGGGCTCCATCCTAATGTTGCGAAAAGAGAAACCTTTTATTGCGATGTTGGTGATACAACTAGGGCTGCTATTGACCATATGGTTGGGTTCCCTGAGGGATCTTTCCCTGTCCGATACCTTGGAATCCCTCGTATCACCACCCGTCTAGTCCACAAGGACTGTAAAGGTCTTGTTGATAAAGTCAAATGCAGGATTAATGACTGGAAAAACAAAACTCTCTCCTTTGCTGGCCGTCTTCAGCTTATTCTATTTGTTCTTTCTTCTATGCAAATCTATTGGGCTTCTGTTTTTATTCTTCCTAAATCTATTTCTAAAGACATTGAGAAACTCATGAGGGGTTTCCTCTGGTGCCATGGTGAGTTGAAACGTGGTAAAGCAAAAGTTTCCTGGAAAACTGTGTGTCTCCCTGAGGAACATGGTGGACTTGGAATCCGTAATCTGGCTGTTTGGAATGTTGCACTTATGTCTTCACATGTTTGGAGACTCCTCTATAAGAAGGATTCCCTTTGGGTCAAGTGGATCCATTCTTACCCTCTCTGTGGCCGTAACTTTTGGGATGCCCCCAAAAAATACGGTTCAGGTTTTGCTTGGCAAAACATCCTCGATATGCGAAGTAAGATAAGAGATTTTATTGTTTCCCAGATTGGTGATGGGTCCTCTACATCCGCTTGGTTCGATAACTGGCATCCTGCTGGTCCCCTCTTTAATTTCATTTCTCCTCGTTCCATCAGGGCTGCGTGATTCAATCCTGATAATAAGGTTGCTGACCTTGTCATCAACGGATATTGGGTTCGGGCTGGTCAATGGAGGGACTCCCACCCTAATCTTCTTCCTCAAAACCCTCCTTCTCTATCCCCATCCGTTCCTGATAAACTCCAATGGAGATCTAGTGACGGTAATCTTTCTGATTTTTCTGTACGTTCCGTTTGGCAGTCTATTCGGCCCTATGACCAGCCTGTTGATTGGTATCATCTGGTTTGGTTCTCCCAGAATATCCCTAGACCTGCATTCATTCTTTGGGTTGCTCTTAAAAATCGTCTTAAGACTCATGATAAAATCAAAATCTGGGATACTAACTCCAATCTCATTTGTGCCTTCTGCATGGATTGTGCTGATTCCCTTTCCCATCTTTTCTTCGAGTGTTCTTATCCCTCTATGGTTTGGCATGATCTTCAACATGTCATGAATCTCTCATTCCCCACTGATAGCTGGTCCGATATCATTAATAAACTCAAACCCATGTCTAAGATTAAGACCATTTGGTCCATCATTAGAAGACTTGTGCTTGCTGGAGCAGTTTACCACATTTGGCAGGAAAGAAATTTTCGAATTTTCAAAAAAACTAAAAGATCGTATCATGCAATCGTGAATAGAATTAAGGATGATATCCTTTGTAGACTGCTGAGTCTTTCTATGAAACCTTGCACTAATGTTAATTTGGCCAAAAGGATATGGATCATCCCTTAACAAACCTCCTATTTGCTTCTATATTTCTCTTCTTGTATGGTTTGTTTTTTGCAGGTTGTTTTTCCTTTATGTTATTGTTATGTTTCTGTTTCCATGTACTGTTTTGGTTTCTAGTTTAGCTTTGTTGTTGTCCTTTGGGGCCTGTCCCGATGGGTTTTCTGTTGTTTCCTTTGGTGGGGAGTCCCCAACCTCTTATTGTATTTATTCTTTTTATTAATAAAATTTTCCAGAGGTACCGTCCTCTTTACCCAAAAAAAGCCATCACAACCCTTTCTATGGTCCATAATCCATCGCAATCCTGCATAATGGTCCATAACCATAACAACCCTTCATAATGGTCCATAACCAATACAAACCTTCATAATAGTCCATAACCCATCACAACGCTTCATAATTAACGATAACCCATCATAACACTTCATAATGGTCGATAACCTATACAAACCTTCATAATGGTCCATAACCCATCACAACCCTTCATAATGGTCCATAACCCAACACAACCCTTCATCTGGTCCATTACCCATCACAACCTTCATAATGGTCCATAACCCATCACAACCCTTTATAATGGTCCATAACCCATCACAACCTTCATAATGGTCCATAACCCATCATAACCCTTTATAATGGTCCATAACCCATCATAACCCTTGATAATGGTCCATAGCTAAGCACAACCCTTTCTATGGTCCATAACCCATAACACCCCTTCATAATTGACCATAACCTATCACAACCCTTCATAATGGTCAATAACCCATCATAATTCTTCATAATGGTTCATAGCCCGTCACACCCTTCATAATAGTACATAACCGACACAACCCTTCATAACAGTCCATAACCCATCACAACCCTTGCTAATGGTCCATAACCCATCATAACCCTTTCTATCGTCCATAACCCATCGCAACCCTACATAAGGGTCCATAACCATAACAACCCTTCATAATGGTCCATAAGCCATACAAACCTTCATAATAGTCCATAACCCATCACAACCATTCATAATTGACCATAACCCACTACAACCGTTCATAATTAACCATAACCCATCACAACCCTTCCTATTGTCCATAACCCAGGACAACCTTTTCTAAGGTCCAGAACACGTCACAACCCTTCATAATTAACCATAACCCATCACAACACTTCATAATGGTCCATAATCCATCGTAACCCTGGATAAAGGTCTATAACCTTAACAACCCTTCATAATGGTCCATAACACATGCAAACCTTGATAATGCTCCATAACCCATCACAACCCTTCATAATGGTTCATAACCCAACACAACCCTTTATATGGTCCATAATCCATCACAACTCTTCATAATTGACCATAACCTATGAAAACCTCTCATAATGGTCCCTATCCTATCATAACCCTTCATAGTGGTCCATAACCCATCAAAACATTCATAATGGTTCATAACCCATCGCAACCCTTTATAATGGTCCGTAACCCATCACAACCCTTTATAATGGTCCATAACCCATCACAACCCTTTATAATGGTCCATAACCCATCACAACCCTTCATAATTGAGCATAACCCATTACAACCCTTCATAATGGTCCATAACCCAATACAACCCTTTCTATGGTCCATAACCTATAACAACCCTTCATAATTGACCATAACTTATCACAACCCTTCAAAATGGTAAATAACCCATCATAATCCTTGATAATGGTTCATAACCCATCACAACCCTTTCTATGGTCCATAACCGATCGAAACCCTACATAATGGTCCATAACCATAACTACCATTCATAATAGTCCATAACCATACAAACCTTCATAATAGTCCATAACCCATCACAACCTTTCAAAATTGAACATAAACCATCACAACCCTTCATAATTGACCATAACCCATCACAACCCTTCCTATGGTCCATAACCCAGGACAACCCTTTCTATGGTCCATAACCCATCACAACCCTTCATAATTAACCATAACCCATCACAACACTTCATAATGGTACATAAAGCATCGTAATCCTGGATAATGGTCTATAACCATAACAACCCTTCATAATGGTCCATAACCCTTCACAACCCTTTATAATGGTCCATAACTGACAACGCAGCGGTCGTCGTGCGGTCAAAAATAAGAAAAAAACCTAACACACACTAGTATAGCGGTAGTCAGGGTCGATCCACAGGAGCTTCGTGGTTAGACTAGATGAGAGATTACCAACTAATAGTGTCACAGCTATAGTCGGAGGATCCGGTTTCTATCTTCCTAATCACTAGCAACAGAAGCAATGATCAAACACACCCAAGCCAAGCTAAGCTATGCTCAAATAACCTAGTCACTTTCTGAAATCAGAAGTACATCTCTGAGTCAGAAGCAATCAAAGGCATCCAAACTAGCAAAACCAAGCAAAGCATAAACTAGCCACTAGCTACAGTCCTATTGAACAGTTACTAGTCAAGGTTTAATGCTTACAAACTAACCTAATTAGCTACTAATTTCAGCTAAGCAAAACAGTCCCAACAAGGTCCAAAATACAATTCAAACACAACCAATCAATCAAAACCAAACACAATCATCAAAACACCGAAAAGCTAAGATTAAATGTAACCAAATGCTTCTCATTCACTAAATCCCGATTCTTCGACATTTAAATGTGTTCCGCCGCCTTAAGCCCGCGTCGCGCATGGTTAATTCCCGCGGCACGCGTACGAGTTCTCTTGATTTTTCATTCCTTCCCAACTTCTTCCTTTTGCACGCTTTTAGTCCCTGTTTCTATTCTTTTTCTCCAAACAAGTCCTGGCACGAAAAGTGAGAATACCCAAACATATTTGATATAATTTTATCAAGAACAGGGCTCAACAACGCATAAAATACTTGATATCACTAGGCGTTGTCAATAACCCAACACAACCCTTTTTATGGTCCATATCCCATCTCAACTCTTCATAATTCACCAAAACCTATCAAAACCCGTCATAGTGGTCCGTATCCCATCATAACCCTTCATAGTGGTCCATAACCCTTCACAACTTTCATTTGGTCCATAACCCATGACAACCCTTTATAGTGGTCCATAACCCATCACAACATTCATAATAGTCCATAACCCATCTCAACCCTTTATAATGGTCCATAACCCATCATAACCCTTCATAATTGAGCATAACCCATCACAACCCTTCATAATGGTCCATAACCCAACACAACCCTTTCTATGATCCATAACCCATAACAACCCTTTCTAATGGTCCATAAGCCATCACAACCCTTTCTATGGTCCATAACCCATCGCAATCCTGCATAATGGTCTATAACCATAACAATCCTTCATAATGGTCCATAACCCATACAAACCTTCATAATAGTCCACAACCCATCACAACCCTTCATAATTGACCATAGCCCATCACAACCTTTCATAATTGACCATAACCCATCACAACCCTTCCTATGGTCCATAACCCAGGACAACCCTTCCTATGGTCCATAACCCATCACAACCCTTCATAATTAACCATAACCCATCATAACACTTCATAATGGTACATAACCCATCGCAACCCTGTATAATGGTCTATAACCATAACAACCCTTCATAATGGTCCATAACCCATACAAACCTTTATAATGGTCGATAACTCTTCATAACCCTTCATAATGGTCCATAACCCAATACAACCCATTCTATGGTCCATAACCCATCACAACTGTTTCTATGTCCGTAACCCATAACAACCCTTCATAAGTGACCATAACCTTTCACAACCCTTCATAATGGTCAATAACCCATCATAATCCTTCATAATGGTTCATAACCCATCACAACCTTCATTATAATACATAACCCATGCAACCCTTTCTAATGGTCCATAACCCATCGCAACCCTGCATAATGGTCCATAACCATAATGTAACACCCAAAAATTTTCGCAAAATATTTGAACTTTTAAAACAAATTTTATAAAAAGATAATATAAGTTTCCAATAGTTAAAAACCTCAAAACCAACTTATGAATAAATAAACATAGTAAAGTGCGGAAGCATAAAATAATAATGTCCCAAAATAGAAATTATTGTAGTAGTGGCATTCCGGTGCTCCAAGTCACGCCTTAGCCTCCTTGATCTTAACACCTGAAAAATGTTTAGGGGAAACCGTAGCAAAAGCTTAGTGAATTCAAACACAAACATCATATTAATATCCACGTTTACCAGCCTTAATCCAATTCCAATTATAATTATAAAAACCAAGCAAAGAACGAATCAATGCTTATATAAAATAGGTCGGACTTGTAGGTTTGAGCCGCACCGGGTAAATCCCGTATCCTTTGGCCCCGATCCCCGCACCTCAGAAAGTGTATAACGTTGGTGATCTTACCTAACTACCCCTCATAGTAATAATCAATTACATACATTGCACATGTATGATTTATAATAATAATATAGCATGCTTTAAATAGTAAATCTAAACAATCACACACGAGCTAACTAGCAAACACAAACATCAATACAACGGTGTGAGAGAACTCACCTTGAGTGAGTGATAAAACAGATGGAAGTCAATATATGGCTACCAAGCTTGTACAAACTTCAATACTTCACCTAATTAAGACTAAAGGTCAGAAGGATGAAATTGTGAAGCTAAGGAATGAGAAAGGAGTAATCACAGCAAGGTCTCTAAAACAGACCTGCTGCTCAAGACTGAATTACTCCAAAATATAAAACAGAAGCATAGACTTAAATAATTTTTACAAGAACTACAATGACTTAGGTTCCAGAACCATAAAGAACTCCCCCTAACTCCAAAGGATGAAAGAGATATAAAATATAAAAAAGACATATCTCTGCTGTCTTCAAACGGACAGTCAGGTGATGTTGGCCAACTCTATCCAACTTGTGGGTGGAATTAGCCCAGACCAAAAATTAGAGGAACAAACGACACATAAATACAAGTCTCAGAGTTGGAATCGACTAAAAAGGGTTTCCCAAGCTCTGGATATAAAATTCACATTGTGGACAATCACAGAACCAGTATAAGCTGGTGACTGTCCACTGATCTGGAGTGTGGATCCATTCTAACCAATTTATAATGATAATTAACATCCCATCATCTCCAGATCTTTAATTCAATATGTAATGTACATGTGGGAACTTTGAATCTCTCTGGATCATTTCCCAAGCCCTAGAAATGATAAAAACAAAATGACATATCACAGCAGACCCGGATTAGACGTAACAACAAAGAAGCTGTTGTTGCCCATAGATAAAGTCCATTTCAGCGAGAAAGGTATTCTTAAGAAAGCTACTCAACTCAATTTGTAAACTTTGGGCACTGGTTGTGGGTCCATATGAGTCCTAGAACTCGAGGTATGATTTTTACAAGAAGGGAGATTCAGCAGTGAAATATGACAGAAACCCTAGGTTATGTTGTGAAATTCATAACTCAATAATAATACCTTGAAATCAAAATCCCTCCGGTCAGAACCTTCATATATGTCTTGGGAACCTTCAGTTAAAGTTTCGTGGCGATCCAACCTTTCAATCTCCGGGAATCGTCCAAACACTGCGGCTGTCTTCACAAATCCGGGAATAAAGAGAGATACAGAGGGAGAGAGAGAGTGCTTTGAGGGGGAAGGGAGAGAGAGAGAGAGAGAGAGAGCCGTGAGGGAGAGGGAGGGAGTGAAATGAAGAAAATTAGGGTTTTGAGCCCTAATATACTACGTTAAATGGGCTAAGCACTTAAGCCTTTAGGCTAGAAAATACTTAAGCTCTAATTGGGTTTGGCTATCAAACCCATGGACTTAATTATATGATTAAAAGATGGCAATAATTATAAGCACAATCTTTTAATTAATCAGATCTTAATTAAGTAAATTAATATAAGATCACATAATTAAATTAATAAAATAAATAAACGTACCGGGAAAAACCGGGAATTACAACTCTCCCCCACTAGGAACAGACTTCGTCCACGAAGTCATCGCCCACAAATAAATCCGGGAATGAGTCCTCATCTCGTCTTCCGGTTCCCACGTCCATTCCGAACCCCGTCTATGTCGCCACGGAACCTTAACCAAATTTATAGTTTTGTTCCGAAGGGTCTTCGTTTCCCGATCTAAAATCGCAACTGGTTGCTCAACATAGTTGAGACGCTCATCAATCTGGATATCCTCCAATGGTACCACCATGGTATCGTGAACAACACATTTCCGTAACTGAGAAACGTGGAAAGTGTCATGGATCAGGCTAAGCTCATCAGGTAACTCCAAACGATAGGCCACCTCCCCAATGCGCATAATAATTTTTATAGCTCCTTGAATAAACAAAACTCACATATTAAGTTTTAACTTGACCAAACAACCTTTGTCATTCCAATTTTCCACAATTTAAATCCATTTCTTACACTTTCCACCCCAACCCCTTTAATCTTTCACTTCTAGTCCTTTAATAAATAATTAAATAATAATATTATTATTTACCCAAATTTTCTATAAAATAATTATACCCAATAATTACAATATAGAATATTATAACATGTCGAAAATCGGGATGTTACAACTCTCCCCCGCTTGAAATAGACTTCGTCCTCGAAGTCATCGTTAGTGAACAACTCGGAATAATGCGCTCGCATCTCCATATCTAGCTCCCATGTATACTCCTATCTCTATCAATGCTGCCACTGGACTTTCAACGTCCCAGCTACCTTGTTACACAAGGTCTCTGTCTTGTTCTCGTTGATAGGAATCCTCGTTTCATTTATCTAAACCGTATGTTTACCCAAAGATATTTGAAAAGGCCATCGATGTCCCATCTCCCAAATACGTCTATAACTGAAACACAAGGAAAAACGTGATGGATAACAGCAAAATCGTCTAGTATCTCTAACGATACTCTACTTTACACACTCGTATAATAACGGTCCAATGTTTGTTACTGTGGGCATCAACTTTCCCTCTTATGAATCCAAATCACTCATATATCTGGCAAAACACACAATAGCCTTAAATCTTTCATATGCAACTCAAGGTTCAAACGCTTCATAACTATGTAAATACCACGATAACCCCATGTGGTAACATAACAAATCCGCACCGTTTGTATCATTAGTGTCGTCTTGAGCACAATATTTGTGCTCCCTAATACCCGATAAGTAATCCAGCCCCAAGAAATGGGCATTCTATATTTCATATTCGTAAAGGCTGGTGCTGAAACTGCACCTATATACAAATATTCGGTACTGATCTCGTATAGTCATACAATCCCACGCATTAGAACTACCAATATATAACAATTCAGTACTATAATCGTACCTATACGCCCTAATTGGTACTAAAGCTGTACCTTTTCACACCATCTGGTACTAAAACCGTACACATACACTATCAATGTAAATCCTACCAACATACCAATATACCTTAAATTTGTGGATGTGTAGCAAAATAAACTTGGTCACCTATTGAAAAGGGAGCTAACACTCGAATGTAACGTGACACAAACCCTGGATGCTTCAGCAATAGTCGAAATCTTACTCATAACACACTCATACTTGGCATTATCAAACATATCCTCCACTTCTCGCAACTTACTATGATATGCAGTATCAAAATCAATAGAACCTCCCAAAAGCACAACTCTCTCAAAGACTCACCAGTCGAACATTGGCTAAGATTATCACCAACTATGTTTGCTTTACCTGGATGGAAAAATATCTCATAGTCATAGTCTCTAACCATAACACACCACCTCTTCTTCACGCATGATCATAATCTACTAATCTATCATAAATCTACAACTCTTGAGGTCAGTGTATAACATACACTTAACACCTTAAAATAGTACTTTTGTGATTTGAAAACAACTCGTAGCCGTGCCTTCTAACTCCACTCTTAAACCTTGCTAAGACTGAAACATACCGCGAAAGGGTATCTTGTTCAGTCGTGTTTCTTTATTGCAAGTGACACATTCCATTAGTGTACACTAACAATGTCTTTATTGCAATTGACTTCTGCATCGAGCGGTACAACCTCACTACTACAAAATAAGGCTAATGCAGCTTTTTGCAAGCAATTTTTTATTTTTAGTTGCATTTGATTCTAAAGCAACTTTATGACGTCAAAGGTTGCATTAAAAATCTGTGGCAACCTTTTTTTTAAAAGTTGCAAAGGATATTGAAAGTAGCAACCCTTTTTAAGAAAAGTTGCATAGTTAAAATTTACAAACAACCTCTATTTGTAATTATTAAATTCATGATGTCTTGACCGACCGATTACAATAAAAATGAGCACAATATTTGATTTTTATACAAAACTTTTTTAATCAAATTTAACTAATTAATCGCAATTTTCCATTTACATACATAAATATACACATATATTTATTTTATATTAAATTACAATATTAAAAATGACAAAATAAAACCGACAAATATTTATTTTTAGCTTAATATTAATAGAAAATATATTTTTCTTAAAATATAATAAAGAAAAAATATTATTTTAAAAATTAGCTTTCAAAATTTATTTTTAATTCCCTCTAATTATTTTGCTAAATTCACTTTTAAATTTTCATCCTAATAAAATTAAAAGATTTTGAATTCCCTCCAAATAAATTAAAGTTTTCCCTCCTAGTTAAATTGCTTTCGGTTTTACTTTTTATTTTCTTAATTATCTTTTAACCTAACTATGGACGACTCATCGACACACTCGTCGGCGCCTCTTTCTCTCTCCCAAAGATACAACATCTGCGTCGTCCTTCTTCCCGGAACCGACCGTCACCGCCTTGCTTCTTCCCTAAAGTCACTAGCATCGCCAAGACCAGGTTTGTTTCTGATTTTTTTAAATCGCTGTTGAAAGAGGCAACCTCTTAGTCATCGCTTCCCTTCCCTTTATTTATTCTACTATATCATCTTCTCTTTTAGGTTTGTACAGATTGCTACTAGTGTCACATTGTAAACTTGTTATGAGGAAGATCTAATTTGTGCTAAATTTAGTAGTTGTAACATCTACTGATAGCTGTAGATTGGATTTGTTCCATTAAGTTCATGTCATTCGAAGCTCTTATAGATAAATTGAACAGCTAAGATAGGTAAGAGACTGATAATTCTCTAGCGCTTGTTTCAATTATGAAACTTGGGGCTGTCGGTAACTTTTTCTTAGGGAGTTTTGTAAATCGAATTGAACTAGTTTGCTAGAACCTTATTAATGTTTAGCTCTGTGAAAGTCTAATTTTTCTTGTAATTAAAATTGGGAATCCTTGTTCACAGGAGAATATATTTAACTAAACTAATAGTTAAGAGCATACATTCTCTGTGTACTTGAGGAGGTTGTCATTTGTGTTTGATAGATCATAGGAAGTAGATTACAGCTGTGTTGGTTCTGTTTTTGACAAAGCCTCTTTAGTATAACTTATGTTGCTAACTTTAAAGAATAACATTGAATGTTAATATTGCATAAGTTTTACAAAGATAAAGAAATCAAATGCAAGTTCAAGTTCATAATGATTATAGTTAATTAATATAAAGGATGGAAATCTAATACGAATATCTTTCGGCTCTTAGATGTCACAGTTGCAGTCAGGTGATATTTTTTACGCATAAACTAGCTCTATGATGACAAATACCTTTCGGTTATTTATATATTTAACAGATCCATTAGAACATCTCTACTATCATGTTATCTATGAGAAATACTTCACTGGTTAAACCTTAACCAAAACAAACTCCATATGATACCATACAAAAAGGGCTAATGGTCTTAATTCCATTCAACAATCTCATGCAATAGTTTCTTCTTCAGTATCTGTTAGTAGGTATGTGTTTATTGTTAATCTACTATAGGAACTAAATTTGTATGTGCACTTTACATATCCCTTTTGCCAACTATTTCAAGTTTGTCCCACTTGAAGGGAACAAATAAGAGCAGGTATGTCTCTTACTTTTAACTTCCTGTCTTTGAAGTTGCATGACAGTACTCAATTTTGACATTTATTGGTTTGCAGGTTGACGATATCCTTTAGCTCAAAAACTAAAAAAAAAAAATTATAGACTAGGTTATGACCGGTTGTTAATCTGCACAGCTGCCCACGTTACTGTGGAAAAGGCCATGACAAAACAGACATTAAAACTGGCATGCTTTCACCAAATTCATATATTATGTATGAAGCCTCCAATTCTAGTGGAATAAATGTATTGTTTTCCAAACAAGTGGTCAATAAAATACCCCTGTGTTTTCTGACTTCAATTAATTATTTCTATATTTGCAGATTGTTAATCAAGGTGAGGCTGCTAGTAGCAATAATTCCAGGCACTAGGAGTTTAACCTTTAATCATTGGGAATAGATGGTTTGAGCAATGGATTTGTAGATATCTTTAGAAGAGCTTTTGCTTCTAGGGTTTCCCTCAACACGTGGCAAGCAAGTAATGTCCTATCAATATGTCACAATTCATATTCTCGTCTATATAATTATTTGTCTAATGGCTCGTCAATTTGCATATACCTTAAAACATATTGGAAAGAATATAGTAGTAATTTGGTTGCTTTAATGGGTTAATACCACAAATTAGATTGCAAATGGGCCTGAACACTGAAGTGCTCAGTAAATTTATTGGTGAAATTGAGAAGAATGTAAGAGACTTATTGCTGATGTTGAACAAGATGAAAAATCACGAAGTAAGATTAAAATAACGAAATCGAATATTATAAAATTTTGTTGAAGTCTTTTATCGTTTTGTTAAATCTTTCTAGGGGATCATAGGGACTTTCATGTGATCACTGCAAGTCAGGTCAATCCCATATTTTACTGTACTTTTTTGGCCTATTTAATTTACATTTCCAAATATTCAGCATAATTTTTTTTGTAAATTTACAGTCTAGAGATTCCACTAGGGACGGCACATGGGTGAACAATAGCATAATCAGCTCCTCACAAAGGTATGACCAACCATTTTATTCGATTTAAAGGACTTCATTTAAGAAATTTTGTCTCATAATGTCCATATAAGCGTGTTAAAGTATCAAAAAGGTGTTGTTTATACAACACATGCTCAAATGGACAAATTCTGTAGCAATAATTCTATTTGAAGGACTTCATTTGAGCAATTTCGTCTCATATTTAAGTTCTAAACAAGAAAACTAAATTAAATAAGAAATAACTCATATTTTAGCTTTTGGCACCAAATCAACTTCTAGCCTTTTGTAAGTTAATGAGCAAAGAATTAGATTAAGGGTTTTTTGTATGTTACTAATCATTTGGATTTTTTTTGTTATGAAAATGACTTATTACTCATTACCTTTTTAATTCTTTGGTTTCAACACTATTTACCTTTTCATTTCATTTTATTACATATTTTCATTTATATGTTGCAGGATATTTTGTTTTGGGATTATGGCTGATGAGTGGCATTTTGAAAAGATTATCGAATTAAAAAAGACCATCTTACTTGAAAGAAAGGACACACGCAAGATATCTTTAGTACTTTTTATGATTGTAATTGACAACTTTGACTATGATTTATGGTTAATTTTAATTTGGATATATATGTGAAAGTTGGCCATAAATTATCTATGATGTTTATATTATCTATTGTTATGGTACAACCAAATTAGTAATGCATAATATAGTGCTTGAAACAATAATATAGCAATTGTAATAAAATATGTTGTGTGTGCTTTAGTAGAAAATAATGTTGAAATAGCATTAGAAAATTCAAAAAGAAGGTTGCATTTGAGTATAACAAAGTTGCATATATTACGACTAAAATCGCAATAAAGGTTGCATATATCACAAAGACAAGCTGCATTTTGTTTATTGATTTATAATAAAGGTTGCATTTGATTGTGGAAAAAGTTGCATTCTTTTAATAAAAATGTTAAAATGGTTGCATTTAAGTATACAAAATGTTGCATTTGAAAATAAAAAAGTTGCATTTGCATGAAAACAGGTTGCATCTAAAAAGGTTGCATTTGAATAATAAGTGCAACACTTCTAGAAAAGGTTGCCATTTTTAACAAAAAAGTTGCTTTAGGTCTAAGGCAACTCCATCTGATGCAGCCTTGGGTAAAAGGTTGCTTTAGACATAAGGCAACCTTTCTTATGCTTAATGCAACATTTTACCAGGGTTGCAATAACTTCGTTTTGTTGTAGTGCCTCGTCATGTACACTTGCTTCTTGCATGCTGCTGGTGTATTAGTGAGCCTAAGAGGTATCACCACAAACTCATCGTTACTGTAACACATGCCAACGTTCTATCCTTCGAGTATATACTCCTAGTTCGTTACTTGTGGTAACTTGACTTCAGATCAAACCTTGAGAACCATGGTGTTCCTAGAAGGTTTCCAACAAAGCATCCATCCTTGGGTCATCTTGAAACACATCAACAAACTCTCTGTTAATGAACATGTCTTCAACCATCTTCATCTCTCACGCCATCACGTATACTGCCATGTATGCTTAACACTCAACACCGCTACACTATAGCATATCTTTTTGATTACTCACAGATGAACCCTACACCGCACTCCGCATAACAACTTCACTTTGTAGCAAGAGTTCTCTCCTGGTTGGTTTTGAACTCATATCAGTTTGCAACAACAAAGAACTTCACTTCGAACACGACTCACTACTCTATCTTCATGATCACACATAGTCCACACATCACTCTCATGATCACATCATTCGGTAGCTTCTCACCACTAACCACTAATACGATCTCGGTACACACGAGCATCCATTACGTCTTATCATATGCGACTTTCACCATAATAGGTTAACCTACGTGTCCAAAGGTACTCCCAAGTAACTCGTTAAAAGTACAAGGAATGAACGATTAAGTACTACTACTAGAAAAAGAATTCTAAGGAAACAAAAGTAATGCTCCGCGTAGCATCATCAAACTCTTGATCACCGATTCATAACACATCCACGTAACAGTTTAACCACGTATCGAACCTACGGGTTATCTGAAAACCACTCGTCCGGAACACGTCCTCTAATTCCCTGTCAAGTTTATTGTAACTTTGTGTTAAAAGATAAGAAAATTTAGCAACCAGAGTCGCAACCGGTACGACGGTACCAAATCAAGGCGAAACTCTACTTGTCGAATAGGTGACAAACTGGGGAGCTCTTCCGGAAAGACATCGCTAAAGTCGGAAACAATAGGGACATCGACATGTGCTACTGCAGATGAGCAAGAAGCCAAGGCCAGACGGGGAATATCCCCCGGAATAATAAGTTCTCCACCTCTAGGGTTTTGAACATGAACCTGTATCTTCCGGCAATGGATTTCCGCATCAAACGCGTCAAGCCAATCCATGCCTACAATAACGCAAAGCTCCCGTATCGCAATAGGAACAAGATCAATGGGGAATTTCACCCAGAAAACTCGAGAGTCCAACCCCGATAAACATCTGTGAAATAAATAGTGCAGTTGTCGGCAACCTCGATGACCATTGGGCGAGCCAACTTCCAGATACTAAGCCCCAAACGATTAATAAATGTGCGGCATACGAAAGAATGAGTGGCACCGCTATCGAACATAAGAGCAGCGGGCTCAAAATCTAGCAATACGTGTCTGATTCTCAATCATATATAATTTTTATAACAAACATGAATGCCATTCGAGATAGAATAAAATTATAGTGTAAGAGGGGAAAGAAAAGTACTCGGTCTAATAGAACCCTTATCATTCAGTTCCTGAAGATGACTATGAAGTTCTTTCATCTCTAGTGGTGTCAGATGATAAGGAGCCTTAGCTACCGGAGCTGCGCATGGCACCAAGTTGATACGAAACCCTACTTGCCGAACTGGCGGCATTCGAGTTAATTCCTCTATGAATACGTCACTAACTCGGGAACAATCGCAACGTCACTAACCACCACGGTCGCTGAACAAGAAGCTATCGATAGGCGAGGTGTATCCCCCCTTAATAACCAGTTCTCCCCCACTTGGGTTTGAACCCGGACCTGCTTACGATGACATGAAATCTCAGCTTCAAAAGTATCCAGCCAGTCCAAGTCCACGGTGACACATACTTCCCTCATAGCAATGGGGATCAAATCAATAGAAAACTCTAAGCCAGAGATCTCTGGAGTACAACCGCTATATACCTCGGTATAAAGAGTCCGGTTGTCTGCAACCCGGACAAGCATTGGACGAGATAGTCTACCAACATCTCGTCCTAGACGATTAGAAAAAGAGCGAGAAACGAACAAATGAGTAGCACCGCTATCGAACATAACAACCGTGGGTTTAGAACTAACCAAGTACGTGTCTGCTTCAACAATTTATAACAACTTATGAACATGAAAACCTAAGGGGTATATATTAGAAACATGTCTAGCAGAAATAGAGGAAGGCTTAGACGGTATCCGCACCCGTGGAAAAAGAAAGCTATTAGAGACAATTCAGCCTAGATATTTCTAGGGAGACGAACACTCAGCTCACCGGAAATTTTTCAACCTTGCCCCGACCCGAAATCGGCACCGGTGTTTCAAATAGTAGGGGCCCTTCTACTACCTTCCACACAAGTTCCAATCTCGCATTCGCGTCTAGTTTCAAAAGTTCCAGTTCGCTCTAGCCGTTTATTTATACAACTCTCTCACATGATAATACTAACAAAGTATATAATCTTAACATTTTAAGGCCAGTTGAAACAATCCAAAATTAACAATTCAACAAAGTAAGAAACATATGAAACAAAGCTTACAAGGCTGGTTGACTGGCACACCGCGAGATCTTCCACTACTAGTCTTCAAAAGTTTTATAGAAATCTTTTAAAGAAAATATTTTAAAGAAAATAAAATTTTAAGAGCCTTAAATTTGAGTCTAGAACATCCTTAAGAATGCCTAGTTCCATCAAACGTGTGCTCTGATACCAACTTGTAATACCTAAAAATTTTCGCAAAATATTTGAACTTTTAAAACAAATTTTATAAAAAGATAATATAAGTTTCCAATAGTTAAAAACCTCAAAACCAACTTATGAATAAATAAACATAGTAAAGTGCGGAAGCATAAAATAACAATATCCCAAAATAGAAATTATTCTAGTAGTGGCATCCCGGTGCTCCAAGTCACGCCTTAGTCTCCTTGATCTTAACACCTGAAAAATGTTTAGGGGAAACCGTAAGCAAAAGCTTAGTGAATTCAAACACAAACATCATATTAATATCCACGTTTACCAGCCTTAATTCAATTCTAATTATAATTATAAAAACCAAGCAAAGAACGAATCAATGCTTATATAAAATAGGGCGGACTTGTAGGTTTGAGCCGCACCGGGTAAATCCCGTATCCTTTAGCCCCGATCCCCGCACCTCATAAAGAGTATTACGTTGGTGATCTTAACTAACTAACCCTCATAGTAATAATCAATTACATACAGTGCACATGTACGATTTATAATAATAATATAGCATGCTTTAAATAGTAAATCTAAACAATCACACACGAGCTAACTAGCAAACACAAACATCAATACAACGGTGTGAGAGAACTCACCTTGAGTGAGTGATATAATAGATAGAAGTCAATATATGGCTACCAAGCTTGTGCAAACTTCAATACTTCACCTAGAATGATGAAATTGTGAAGCTAAGGAATGAGAAAGGAGTAATCACAGCAAGGTCTCTAAAACAGACCTGCTGCTCAAGACTGATTTACTCCCAAATATAAAACCGAAGCATAGACTTAAATAATTTTTACAAGAACTACAATGACTTAGGTTTCCAGAACCATAAAGAACTCCCCCTAACTCCAAAGGATAAAAGAGATATAAAATTTACAAAAAGACATATCTCTGCTGTCTTCAAACGGACAGTCAGGTGATGTTGGCCAACGCTACCCAACTTGTAGGTGGAATTAGCCCAAACCAAAAATTAGAGGAACAAAAGACACATAAATACAAGTCTCATAGTTGGAATCGATTAAAAAGGGTTTCCCAAGATCTGGATATAAAATTCACATTGTGGACAATCACAGAACCAGTATAAGCTAGTGACTGTCCACTGATCTGGAGTGTGGATCCATTCTAACCAATTTATAATGATAATTAACATCCCATCTTCTCCAGATCGTTAATTCAATATATAATGTACATGTGGGAACTTGGAATCACTCTGGATCATTTCCCAAGTCCTAGAAATGATAAAAACAAAATGACATATCACAGCAGACCCGGATTAGACCTACCAACAAAGAAGCTGTTGTTGCCCATAGATAAAGTCCATTTCAGCGAGAGTGGTATTCTTAAGAAAGTTACTCAACTCAATTTGTGAACTTTGGGAACTGGTTGTGGGTCCATATGAGTCCTAGAACACGACGTATGATTTTTACAAGAAGGAAGACTCAGCAGTGAAATATGACAGAAACCTTAGGTTATGTTGCGAAATTCATAACTCAATAATAATACCTTGAAATCAAAATCCCTCTGGTCAGAACCTTCATATATGTCTTGGGAACCTTCGGTTAAATTTTCGTGGTGATCCAACCTTTCAATCTCCGGGAATCATCCAAACACTGCGGCTGTCTTCTCAAATCCGGGAATAAAGAGAGATACAGAGGGAGAGAGAGTGCTTTGAGGGGGAAGGGGGAGAGAGAGAGAGAGAGCCGTGAGGGAGAGGGAGGGAGTGAAATGAAGGAAATTAGGGTTTTGAGCCCTAATATACTAGGTTAAATGAGCTAAGCACTTAAGCCTTTGGGCTAGAAAATACTTAAGCTCTAATTGGGTTTGGCTATAAAACCCATGGACTTAATTATATGATTAAAAGATAGCAATAATTATAAGCCCAATCTTTTAATTAATCAGATCTTAATTAAGTAAATTAATATAAGATCACATAATTAAAGTAATAAAATAAATAAACGTACCGGGAAAAACTGGGCGTTACAACTCTCCCCCACTAGGAACAGACTTCGTCCTCGAAGTCATCGCCCACAAATAAATCCGGGTAATGAGTCCTCATCTCGTCTTCCGGTTCCCACGTCCAATCCGAACCCCATCTATGTCGCCACTGAACCTTAACCAAATTTATAGTTTTGTTCCGAAGGGTCTTCGTTTCCCAATCTAAAATCGCAACTGGTTGCTCAACATAGTTGAGACGCTCATCAATCTGGATATCCTCCAATGGTACCACCATGGTATCATCAACAACACATTTCCGTAACTGAGAAACGTGGAAAGTGTCATGGATCAGGCTAAGCTCATCAGGTAACTCCAAACGATAGGCCACCTCCCCAATGCCATAATAATTTTTATAGCTCATTGAATAAACAAAACTCACATATTAAGTTTTAACTTGACCAAACAACATCTCTCATTCCAATTTTCCACAATTTAAATCCATTTCTTACACTTTCCACCCCAACCCCTTTAATCTTTCACTTCTAGTCCTTTAATAAATAATTAAATAATAATATTATTATTTACCCAAATTTTCTATAAAATAATTATACCCAATAATTACAATAGAGAATATTATAACATGTCGAAAATCGGGATGTTACACATAACAACCCTTCATAATGGTCCATAACCCATACAAACCTTCAGAATAGTCAATAACCCATCACAAACTTCATAATTGACCATAACTCATCACAACCCTTCCTAATTGACCATAACCCATCACAACCCTTCCTGTGATCTATAACCCAAGACAACCCTTTCTATGGTCCATAACCCACCACAACCCTTCATAATTAACCATAACCCATCACAACTCTTCATAATGGTCCATAGCACATCACAACCCTGCATAATTGTCCATAACCATAACAACCCTTCATAATGGTCCATAACCCATACAAACCTTCATAGTGGTCCATAACCCATACAAACCTTCATAATGGTCCATAACCCATCACAACCTTTCATAATGGTCCATAACCCAACACAACCCTTCCTACGGTCCATTACCCATCACAACTCTTCATAATTGACCATAACCTATCACAACCCCTCATAATGGTCCATAACCCTTCATAGTGGTCCGTTACACATCAGAACCTTCATAATGGTCCATAACCCTTTATAATGGTCCATAACCCATCACAACCTTCATAATGGTCCATAACCCATCACAACCCTTCAAAATTGAGCATAACCCATCACAACCCTTCATAATGGTCCATAGCCCAACACAACGCTTTATGTGGTCAATAACCCATAACAACCCTTCATAATTGACCATAACCTATCACATCCCTTCATAATGGTCAATCACCCATCATAATCCTTCATAATGGTTCATAACCCATCACAACCTTCATAATAGTACATAACCCATCCAACCCTTCATAACGGTCCATAACCCATCACAACCCTTTCTAATGGTCCATAACCCATCACAACCCTTTCTATGGTTCATAACCTATTGCAACCCTGCATCGTGGTCCATAACCATAACAACCCTTCATAATAGTCCATAACCCATACAAACCTTCATAACAGTCCATAACCCATCGCAACCCTTCATAATTGACCATAACCCATCACAAACCTTCATAATTGACCATAAACCATCACAACCCTTCCTATGGTTCATAACCCAGCACAACCCTTTCTATGGTCCATAACCCATCACAACCTTTATAATTAACCATAACCTATCAAAACCCCTCATAATGGTCCACAACCAATCATAACCCTTTATAGTAGTCCATAACCCATCACAACCTTCATAATGGTCTGTAACCCATCACAACCCTTTATAATGGTCCATAACCCATCACAACCTTCATAATGGTCCATAACCCATGACAACCATTTATAATGGTCCATAACCCACCAGAACCCTTCTTAATTGAGCATAAGCCATCACAACCATTCATAATGGTCCATAACCCAACACAACCCTTTCTATGGTCCATAACCCATAACAACCCTTAATAATTGACCATAACCTATCACAACCCTTCATAATGGTCAATAACCCATCATAATCCTTAATAATGGTTCATAACCCATCACAACCTTCATAATAGTACATAACCTATACAACCCTTGATAACGGTCCATAACCCATCACAAACCTTTCTAATGGTCCATAACCCATCACAACCCTTTGTATGGTCCATAACCCATCGCAACCCTAGATAATGGTCTATAACCGTAACAACCCTTCACAATGGTCTATAAGCCATACAAACCTTCATAATGGTCCATAACCCATCACAACCCTTCATAATGGTCCATAACCCAACACAACCTTTTCTATGGTCCATAACCCATCACAACTCTTCATAATTGACCATAAACTATCAAAACCTCTCATAATAGTCCATATCCCATCATAACCCTTCATAGTGGTGCATAACCCATCACAACCTTCATAATGGTCCATATGTTGGAAATCAATGTTCATGTAATAGTTTTCAAAACCTTTGAGTTGCAATGGAAGCATAAAATCATGAACATGAATTTCACTTCCAAGAGGATCATGCTATATGCATGTAAAGATAAAATGAAAACAAACATGGAGATGAGTTCAAGATCATACCATTGTGTTCTTGAGCTTGATATAGACGAGATATTGATGTCTAGAAACAAAAGTAGGTTCCCTCTAAAGTTGATCCACCAACAAGCTTGGCAACACCAAGAAGATGATAGTCTTCAAATTGCAAATTATCACCCTTTTGAAGCTTGATTTAATATCGGATTTTCACCAAGTGAGGGAGAGAGTTAGAGTTTTTTTTTTCATGTAAAAATCCAGCAAGAATGAGTGTGTTATGATAGGGAAATCAGCCAAAAGCAAGTGTACTCATCAAATACACCACTAGCTCCCTTTAAGCATGCTTATCCCACACTTCCATAGTCAAAACTTGGAAAATGAGAAGGAATATTCTATGAAACATTGGAGCATGCCCACAATTTCTCCTTGGGAGATGTTGGACGTGCACTTTGCCTTAGAAAGGGTAAAATGCCTTTAAGTTTATTATTTATAAAAGATTTCCTTAAAGTTTATAAATAATAAACTCTCAATTCTCACTTTAACTCTTCTATTCATTCACATATACATAAACATATATATACACTTATAATTAACATATATACTAATATATATGTTTATAAATATATATGTTTATATTATGTATTTATATACTCTCAAATTAATTCATCTCATATGAATTATACTTTAAACTAATAATTTTTTTTACATAAAATAATAATTCTCTGAATAAATTGCAAGTATTATATCATTTGACGATAAATGAAATTCATTGTATCAAATGATCAAATTGGTGTCTAACTTGTTATTGATGTGGCCCTACAGGATCATATGTTATTAGCAATATCATTTTATGATCATCATTGGGCATATAGAACTAACAATCTCCCACTTGCACAAGGTTGCATCATAGAATGATATCGACAATGGTGAACGTTTAGCAACATTTCACTGCCCCTAATGACATGATGAAGTGACATTCAACAACATCCAATTCTTCAAGGCTCGAGGCTCTAATTGATGTACCAAGTTATGTATCAGTTATCCCTTTGTCACAGACATCATGTTAAACATGAGACATTGATACACAATCATTCTCATTTGTGTTCAACATTTGATTAGGCGCCTTAGATGTCTTACTCTCAACACATAAGAGGGAAAACTCCCTTCTTGATTACATACACCTCTCATGTAGTTCACACTATACCTGACAATGGCCTTAATAGCTGCCTATTATTTCAAGAACAACGTTTAATCATAGTTAAGCATAGTACTCCCCACACTTGAGTCCCAAATATGTATCACAGGTCTAAGGATATCAAGATACTAAGTTTATTCAAGAATTACTTATGACAACGATCCATGAAGTATTCCTGAAGCGGGTCTGGTCCAACACATGTTCACTAACAAGTACCTATGAATTTGGTTGCAACCTTTTGCTACTTTTACCCATAAAAGTCAACCAATCCAATTCATATTAGTCTTACTTCATAGTTTCTCCTACAACTATGATCGAGTATGGACATTTAGAATAATTAGATTATTCAAGGATTAAACATGCTAATATAGAACACAATAAGTATTGAATAAAAGAATCATATCACATATACATTATTTTAGTTTCAATAATTGTTGTTTACTATGTTCCAAATACCCAAATACTAAATTCAAATCAAATCCCATTTACTATAATAACGAAGTCCTAGACCTCAAGCATGATGCTTCATGCTTAACTTACATAAGGGACTTCGAGAATGGGTTTGTCAAACTTTGATTTGTGTGAACTTTGTGAATACATCTTTCTCTTTCTTTTAACCTTATTCTGAATAGATTTAAAATTTAAAGAGTAAATGCTTGGTGTATTGTATGCGTCTTAGGGTTATATTTGGCTTAAATAAAATCCCTATGACACAAAAGATTTCTAGGTAATCCTAAATGGCAGGGATTAGCCTATTTACTTAATGAACCTATTCATCCAAGCATTTCAACTTTTAGTTTCTAAAACTAAATGTATTCATACTTTGTATAATTTTATCCCATCATGCTTCGCTTGGAATTCCTTCCAAAACCTAGTATTTCGTTCATAATGAAGACTTGCCCAACCATGGTTGAGAACGATCTCGACCTTATGAAGTCATCTTTGGCATAACATCTTATGTTATGATGACTTCCATATTCCCATAGATAATGTAACATCCCAAAATGTTATTTAAAGTTATCTTATGACTTCTTTTGCATATTATTGATATGATATTGTCATACTCACTATGACATGTTCGAGCCAATGCATGTGTACATATGTATGATGGGTTTTAATTGCATAAGCAAATGCAATTCCATTGCATATGTATAGCTTAGCCTTTAGAGAATATTGGTATATTGTTAACATGATACTGTATCATACTTATAAGAATGTACTTTAGATTCTACTATCTCGAACATTTCTAGATTATATCAATAAATGCAACTTGACTTAATTCTATAAGTCAACTATATATATCTCCATAAATATTATATTCCAATAATATCAGTAATACTCTCCCACTAGCCCTTACGCGATCATAAAGAGGAGACTTTCAAAGTCCCATAAATACATTCCAAAACAATTTCCTTGAATATATATATATTCCAAGAATAAGTATGTCTTTCACATATTAAACTAGGAATAATAATATCCTCCCACTTGCTTCTATGTTAACACAAGTTTCTTTACTTTTAATTAAATCAAAATATTTGATCAAAGTAAAATCTAATTGAGATGCTCACTATAATCCATGGATGGATTTCACCTTAGTGTTTGCAGTTTTTAAACCACTTTATCAGATACAAAATCCGACTTACCATTATTGTAAATTTACCATTACAAAATCCGACTTACAAACGTATGGTGTTTTAATAAGAACTTGATCAAATAATTGATGACACTTTTGCTACATGGTATAGAAAACCATTTGTCATATTCAGAATTTAATCTAGCAATTTTGTGTCCTATCAACATTTGATCAATCTCAATCAGTTATGTTCAACAATCTTTTGTTAATAACTTGATTCAATATTACATAGAGTTTTGTGAGTCCTGAACCTTTCAACTTTCACAATGCTCCCAATAAGCTAAACAATTAGAAACACTTCCAAAGTGTAAGCTTCCATGGGTAATAAACCTTTTATTGTTAGTGGGATTGTAGAATTAACATCCTAAATAGCTTTAGGATATTCTAGAAATATCTATTGATGTAAACCTTGAAGTATTATGTCCTACACAAACTTCAACATACCTTTAAATAAGACAAGTATGTAACAACTTTCATATGAGTTATTTTAAGGCATCTTGTTTTCTAGGCTTACTGACTTTACATATTGTATGTATGACAGTAAGTGAGGCATAGTTCAATAACTATTTGGGAAGTATATAACCATATATCATAGCTAGAAATGTATCCAATATGATTCATTTCCTCCTCCTAGACAACATGCTATCTTATAGCATAAACCATCGAAGGAGTAGTGAGACAATCTCATAATTACCAAGACAATCTAAGAATATTTTCGTTTTGTGAAGGTTTTTTATTGGTCCAATTTGTGTTGATTCTACAACTTCACTTTGAGACAATCTTAGTTGAGTTGTCCTATTTTAAAACATGTGGAATTGCCAATGACTAATGGTTTGGTGATCTTTATTCCATAGAGATGGCGCAACCACCTTGCCAAAATAAGATGATCAAAGCGGTTAGGTGATGTTTATCCCGCAAGGATCATACAAACAATGACAAGTGTTTTAATAGGATAGTATAAACTAAGTTTCACGAAACACAACTACAACGATTGAATAATTAGTGAAGGTAATGTAGTGTCAATCATCATTTCTAGACATACTTTTGTAAAGATAGCATACAACACAATGTATCCTTTTTAACAAAACTTTCTTTGCTTCTATATAATTATAGAAAAGAGTACAACCTTTTCATGTAAACAAGATTTGCATATATCAAATGAAACATTCTCATTTGCCCACAAAATACCACATATTTGAGGTTGGTATATGCATTTGATGTTTACATGACTTAGTTGAATATGTCTTAGGGAGACTTGATTCAAATCACATTTGATTTTAATGATGATTATAGTATATATATATATATATATATATATATATATATATATATATATATAGAACCAATTTTTGAGGTCAATGAGACTTGCTTCATTGTTCTACTAAAAGACACAGTGTAACAAGTCATTTTCGAATATGAACATAATCGTCTTATAACACGATTAAGAAAACTCATTTTATTACAATATGCAATTGAATGATCAGAGATTTAGTCAAACTAAAATTAAAACATACATTGTTCAAAACAATTATTGTTTTACAAAATATGTACATATGTTCTAAACATAAACTGAATTTCCAAAATCTTGCAACTCTTGCTTGATCTTGGGGAATCTTGTTGCTCATCTTTAGTTTCTTACCTCTTCTTATTCGCCTTAAGTATCTTCAACTCCTCAAGGAGAATAGGACCGCTCCTATTATTGTGACCAGAGGTGCCAACATTCATCACATGTAATTGGCAACCTCATCCTTCTTCTAGTTTAGGGTATTTGGGTAATAGTCTTGGAGCTATGATGTTTGATTTTTCTTGGAGTTCCATTACCTAAAAGTGAGCACATTAGAGGTTCTCTTGGAAATCTTCTTCTCAATAGATATAAGCATCTTATGCAACTTTGAGATAGGTTTTTCTTTATCCTATAATTTCATGTTCTTAATAAATGGATAATATGACTTAGTTAATGATGTTTGTAGCAAACTCATTTGATACGGGGTAACCAAGTCTATGCGAAATTATCAAAATAACCATTTAAGAACGTGATAGCTCACGCTTTGTCCTTCCACCATTTGACACTCATATAATGTTTGAACGATTTCAAAACGCTCAACCCTTGCTTGTGATTGGAACCTTTTCCTTAAGTTGTTGTATCATGTCATGTGCAAGTAGGTATTCTATTTACTTCTAAAAGGTTGGAACCATGATTTCAAACATGATTATTTGATCGAATCATCAACTTGTTTTAACCAAGCATAATGGGTGGGCGTAGGAGTGATAAGTGGTTCATTAGGTAATGGAGTGTCAAGCACATAATCACTATTTTCTTGTTTTAAGAACAATTCTCAAATTTAGATTTCAATAGAAGAAACAATTATGGCTCAACTTATCCATCTTAAGGATAGATCATAGGGAGAAAATGTTAGGGTTAGGTGCATTTGGGGACATCTACAACGTTTTAACAAAGTTCATTTAGTATTTTAATTCTTTAATAACTAATACCCTTTATGTTTCCAAAACATGAATTATAAAAGGATAGAATCCAAGTTGTAATACAAGCAAACGGTTAGGTGACCTTTATCCCATCTACTTAATTCAACGAGGTAGGTAGCGTTTACCAATTATATCCTATATAACTTCTAGCATTATGGGATCCTTTAAACAATGTTTGTTTGGTTGGCATGTTTGATCCCATCTATGCCTCGGGTTTCTAATGCTTAGGTGACCTTTATCATAAAAGATACCCGAACAAATCATCCTACTTTAAAATGACATGTAGAATTGACGAACACTAACAGTTAGGTGACCTTTATCCCATCAATGTTGCAAAGCTACCTCGAGTATCACAAGACAAATCCAAGTGGTTAGGTGACCTTTATCCCACAAGGGTATACAAGTGACACGTGAGTGTCTTTTAAAAGGATGGCATATATTTGTATTTCAAAAGAGGGATTTGTATGTTTTACAATTCTAGTTTTTTTTTTTGAAAAAACATATGGTATCATGTAGATTGTATGCATTCAATGAACATGGTACCATTTTAGAAAATCTTATTTCTTATCAATTGGTTCCTTAAGTTACAAAATCTACATTTTGTTAACTTCTTGTTTGTGGTCAAAATTGCAACTAATCTTCTATATTAAGTTTGGGTTTGAGCACATACATGAGAACCAATTTTAACCCTAAATAATTACCAATATTACTTAGGTTTTAGTGTTTGTATAAATGTATAAAATCTCCATTTTAATTCATTTGATCATTTTTTAAAATCTTGACATTTGTAGGTTTTAAGACAAAACCCATTTTAGTAAAATCAATTTTAGCACATCTTATGTTGTATATGTCAATTTGAAATTTACAAACTCCTTGATGATTATGTTTTATTATCTAGGTTATCTAGCATGCAAAAATCCTATTTTCATCCACAACACAAAATAATAAAACCATACAATCATCACATGCATGCAAGGGTGCATAAACATAAGCCAACTAGTTGATATTTCATGTGAGCCATACATGAAATATCAAGTCTAATCCTAGGGACAAAAGGTGACCAAAACTCATCCAAATGATCTCTAATTGAGCTACAACTTTTCTAATCTTCTTATATCACCAAATGAGACTTGAACCACCCTTTCTTGGCACCATGGCATGAGCTATGAATTTTTCTTGTGCCCCAAAATAGATCCGACAGCAACATCAATATCAGGAGGTTTTTGGAGCTTTTGCACCTTCATTCTTAGTCATATTGATGCTTATACTTGCCAAAACTTCTTATATATGTTAGATATTGAAGTTATTAACAAGTATAGAACTAAAGCAACAAGGAATGAATTTGGTGCCCTATATGAATTCCTAAAATCACAGTAGGAGGGCAGGAAATTTGTGCTGTTTGTTGCAATCTTTATTTGGCTTTATCTCCTTCACTTGTTACATTTTATAAAAGATACAACAGAATAAAACTATTCTAATACTTACAAAATGAATAAAAGAAGGAAATAACTAATTGTTATTACAAACCATTTGAATAAAAGAATAAATTACAACCATATCGAAAATCATTACAAATTTCACAACACATGGTCCTTTGGCTTGTTTATGCACATTTCATCACATAAAATCATAAGAAAATCAACACTTTGTTTTTCTAAGGCAACAATTATGTAACCAAATGCATGTAAACATAAATCTTAGTTGGTTACATAAAATCATAGAATTTATATATGCATGTTGCAAAAGAAGCCATGCATGAACATTGCATTCAAGAAGATGAACATTCATGGCTTCCAAAAACCATGTTTATCCAAATAAATTTATTATCTAAACATGAAATATAGCTATGGCTCTGATACCAATTGTTGGAAATAAATGTTGATTTAATATTTTTCAAAATCTTTGAGTTGCAACGGAAGCATAAAATCATGAACATGAATTTCACTTCCAAGAGGATCATGCTATATGCATGTAAAAATAAAATGAAAACAAACATAGAGATGAGTTCAAGATCATACCATTGTGTTCTTGAGCTTGATATAGACGAGATATTGATGTCTAGAAACCAAAGTAGGTTCCCTCTAAAGTTGATCCACCAACAAGCTTGGCAACACCAACAAGATGCTAGTCTTCTACTTGCAAATTATCACCCTTTTGAAGCTTGATGTAAAATCCGATTTTCACCAAGTGAGGGAGAGAGTTTGAGGTTGTTTTTCATGTAAAAATCCAGCAAGAATGAGTGTGTTATGATAGAGAAATCGGCCAAAACCAAGTGTACTCATCAAATACACCACTAGCTCTGTTTAAGCATGCTTATCCCACATTTCCATGGTCAAAACTTGGAAAATGAGAAGGAATATTCTATGACATATTGGAGCATGCCCACACTTTCTCCTTGGGAGATGTTGGACGTGCACTTTGCCTTGGAAAGGGTAAAATGCCTTTAAGTTTATTATTTATAAAAGATTTCCTTAAAGTTTATAAATAATAAACTCTCAATTCTCACTTTAACTCTTTTATTCATTCACATATATATAAACATATATATACACTTATAATTAACATATATACTAATATATATGTTTATAAATATATATGTTTATACTATGTATTTATGTATACATATATATATTTTCAAAAAATATAAATACATATACATTTATACATAAATGTGAAATTTATTTTAATACTTAAAATTAGAAAAGGGTTAAATACTTATCATTTAAATCAAATAACAATTAAATGATATAAATAATCATATACACTCTCTAATTAATTCATCTCATATGAATTATACTTTAGAATAATAATAATTTTACATAAAATAATAATTCTCTGAATAAATTGCAAGTATTATATCATTTGACGATAAATCAAATTCATTGTATCAAATGATCAAATTGGTGTCTTACTTGTATTGGTGTGACCCTATAGATATGTTATTAGCAATACCATAACCCATCACAACCCTTTATAATGGTCCATAACCCATCACAATCTTCATAATGCTCCATAACCCATCACAACCCTTTATAATGGTCTATAACCCATCACAACCATTTCTATGGTCCATAACCCATAACAACCCTTCATAATTAACCATAACATATCACAACCCTTCATAATGGTCAATAACCCATCATAATCCTTCATAATGGTTCATAACCCATCACAACCTTCCTAATAATACATAACCCATACAACCCTTCATAACGGTCCATAACCCATCACAACCCTTTCTAATGGTCCATAACCCATCACAACCCTTTCTATGGTCCATAACCCATCGCAACCCTGCATAATGGTCCATAACCATAACAACCCTTCATAATGGTCCATAACCCATACAAACCTTCATAATAGTCAATAACCCATCACAACCGTTCATAATTAACCATAACCCATCACAACACTTCATAATGGTCCATAACACATCGCAACACTACATAATGGTCCATAACCATAACCACCCTTGATAATGGTCCATAACCCATACAAACCTTCATAATGGTCCATAACCCATCACAAGCCTTCATAATGGTCCATTACCCAATATAACCCTTTCTGTGGTCCATAATCCATCACAACTCTTCATAATTGACCATAACCTATCAAAACCCCTCATAATGGTCCATAACCCATCATAACCCTTCATTGTGGTCCATAACCTATCACAACCGTTCATAATGGTCAATAACCCATCATAATCCTTCATAATGGTTCATAACCCATCACAACCTTCATAATGGTCTATAACCCATCACAACCCTTTATAATGGTCCATAACCCATCACAACCCTTCATAATTGAGCATAACCCATCACAACCCTTCATAATGGTCCATAACCCAACATAACCTTTTCTATGGTTCATAACCCATAACAACCCTTCGTAATTGACAATAACCTATCACAACCCTTTCTAATGGTCCATAACCCATCACAACCCTTTCTATGGTCTATAACCCATCGCAACCCTACATAATGGTCCATAACCATAACAACCCTTCATAATTGACCTTAACCCATCACAAACCTTCATAATTGACCATAACCCATCACAACCCTTCCTATGGTCCATAACCCAACACAACCATTTCTATGGTCAATAACCCATCACAACACTTCATAATTAACCATAACCCATCATAACACTACATAATGGTCCTTAACCTGTTGCCACCCTGTATAATGGTCCATAACCATAACAACCCTTCATAATTGTCCATAACCCGTACAAACCTTCATCATGTCCATAACCCATCACAACCCTTCATAATGGTCCATAACCCATCACAACTATAACGCCCCGGTTTTTCTCGGTACGTTATTTATTTTTAATTAATTAATTATGTGGTATTATATTAATTTATTTAATTAAGATATGATTAATTGAAAGATTGGGTTTATAATTATTGCCATCTTTTAATCATATAATTAAGTCCATGGGTTTTATAGCCAAACCCAATTAGCGCTTAAATGTTCTTCTAGCCCAAAGGCTTTAGGGTTTAGCCCATTGATCTAGTATATTAGGGCTCAAAACCCTAATTTCCTTCATTGCTTCCCTCTCCCTCACGACTCTCTTTCTCTGCCTAACCCTCTCTATTCCCGGATTTGAGAACATAGCCACATTGTTTGGGCGATTTCTGGAGATTGAAAGGTCGGATTGCCACGAAACTTTAACCGAAGGTTCCCAAGACATATATCCAGGTTCTGACCAGAGGAATTTTGATTTCAATATCTAGATACAGAGTTATGAATTTTGCAACATAACCTAGGGTTTCTGTCAGATTTCGCTGGTGAGTCCCTCTTCTTGTAAAAATCATATCTCGAGTTCTAGAACTCAAATGGACCCCATATCAGTGCCCAAAGTTCAAAAATCGAGTTGGGTAACTTTCTTAAAAGGCACCCTCGATAAAAAGGACTTTACCTATGGGCAACAACAGCTTCTCTGCTGTTGGGTCTGATCCGGGTCTGTTTTGATATGTCATTTTGTTTTTATCATTACTAGGGTTTGGGAAATGATCCTGAGTGATTCCAAATACCCACATGTACATTACATAGTTAATTTAATATCTGGAGAAGATGGGTCGTTAATTCTTATTATAACTTGGTTAGAATTGACCCACACTCCAGGTCAATGGACAGTCACCAGCTTATGCTGATTCTGTGATTGACCACATTGTGATTTTTATATCTAGAGCTTGGGAAACCCTTTTTAATCGATTCCAACTCTGAGACTTGTATTTTTGTGTCTAATGTTCCTCTGATTTTTGGTTGGGGCTAATTCCACCAACAAGTTGGGTAGAATTGGCCAACACCACCTGACTGTCCGTCCAAAGACTGCAGTGACATGTCTTTTTGCAAAATTCATATCTCTTAAATCCTTTGGAGTTATGAAGAGTTCCTTATGGTTATGGAAACCTAAGCCATTGTAGTTTCTTGCAAAAATTATTGAAGCCTATGTTTCTATTGTGAACTTTGGAGTAATTCAGTCCCGATCAGCAGGACTGTTTTAGAGACCTTGCTGTGATTACTCCTTTCTCATTTCTTAGTTTCAACTTCACTCTTCTAACCTTTAGCTCTATTTAGGTGAAGCCTTGAAGTTTGCACAAGCTTGGTAGCCTTATATTGACTCCTATCTGTTACTCACTCACTCAAGGTGAGTTCTGTCACACCGTTGTATTAGTATTTATGTTTGCTAGATAGCTCGTGTGTGATTGTTTAGATTTACTATTTAAAGCATGCTATATTGTTATTATAAAATCGTACATGTGCACTGTATGTGATTGATTAATACTATGAGGGGTAGTTAGGTAAGATCACCAACGTTATACTCTTTATGAGGTGCGGGGATCGGGGCCAAAGGATACGGGATTTACCCGGTACGGCTCAAACCTACAAGTCCTCCCTATTAATATAAGCATTGATTTGTTCCTTGCTTATTAATGTAATTATAATTGGAAATGGATTTGGATTAGTAAATGTGAATATTGATATGATGTCTGTGTTTGAATTCACTAAGCTTTATGCTTACGGTTCCCCCTAACATTTTCAGATATTAAGATCAAAGAGGCTGAGGCCTGACTTGGAGCACCGGGATACCACTACTAGAAGAATTTCCATTTTGGGACATTATTATTATTATTTTGCTTCCGCACTTTATTAAGTTTATTTCGATATAATTTGGTTTTGTGATACTTATCTTTTGTAAAATCATAGTTTCTCTTATAAAGGTTGTTTTTAAAAGTTCAAATATTTTGCGAAAATTTTTGGGTGTTACAAGTTGGTATCAGAGCCCACGTTTGAGGGAACTAGGCATTCTTAGGGATGTTCTAGACTCAAATTTGAGGCTCTTAAAATTTTATTTTCTTTAAAATATTTTCTTTAAAAGATTTTAGTAAAACTTCTTAAGACTAGTTGATACGTGTATGGGCTGATTATGGTGAGGTTTTAGGAGATTTAAGATTAGATTTTCGTGTATGGGTGTTTGTTTGGTGAATTGCAGCGGAATTTAACAATAAAATTTAAGGATAGAGTGATAAACAACCTAGACCTATAGATTGATTATCGTTTGAAGACAAGCTAAGACCTATTAACTTGAATTCGTGTCAAAATCAGGAAATCATCCCTCAAAAGACGAAATTGTGAGTGTAAGCAACAACTCAATGAACAAAGTTCTTGTTTTTTTGATTGATTTTCGTATTCTAGCTGTTACAAGCAAAAAAGAAATGGCTATAAAGCCTAAACATAAAGATGGGAGTTACAAAACAACCCAATAGCCAAGTTATTAAAGAAACTACTAACTACTCATCAAAACAAACTTAAATGACTTATTAAATGAAAGAAAACGTTTCAAACTTCAAATTAACTCCAAATGCATCCCAAATGCATCCAAATGTCTTCAAATGTGCAGCCCTAATCCATGCAAGTGATCATGCAAACTCCATGGGCCGTTGAGCCCAAACAGCCTTCAAATCCATTAAACAAGACCAACCCATCACCTTTTGGGCCCTCATTCTCCATGCATGCATCATCCCCTCCCTCTTGGAAAGGAATTGTCCTCAATTCAGCAAGGCCATCATCATCCAAATATGGTGAAAGATCCCCCACGTTAAATGTCGCATGCACACCAAAGTCTCCTCCTAAATCCACCTTGTAAGCATTATCATTCACCCTTGCCACCACCTTGAAAGGACCCTCCGCACGTGGCATCAATTGTTCTTCCTTTTGTTAGGAAAACGTTCCTTTCTCATGTGTACCCATACTAGATCACCTTCTTGAAAGACACGTGGTTTCCTATGCTTGTTGGACTTGTTGAATAATGTTTTTATGTTTTTATGTGACCATCACTGAAATAAGTCGAAATGTTTTTATTAACAGTTTATTTCAGATTGCATAAATTCGAGATCAACCAAACCGGAGAAAGTAACGCTTCAAACCAAAGAGCAAAATACAAAATATCACACTGCTACAGCAATCACGACGCGACAGGCATAGTGGTCGCGACGTGAAGAAGAAACAAAGACAGAAGACCAAAAATGCCCAGCGATCGCGACGCGACGGCCTTCCTGGTCGCGACGCGAAGAGCTTGAACGCGAAGCTCCAACGTGACACCACCAACCTTCTAATCGCGAGACTACCAACCCAATCCTTCGCGACGCGACCAAAAGCAACGCGACCAAAAGGAAGCGCGACGAAAAGCTCGACATACCAGCGAAGACGCACTGACCCGACAAAAAGCGCACCGACCACCAGCTATTGACCTTCGCGACGCGACGGACCATATGGTCGCGACGCGAGCCCTGTTCAACAGCAACTATAAATTGAAGCTCACCTCTTGCCATTCTTTACCACACATACAACATATCCTTACTATCCTCAAGCATACTCACGACCAGAAGACTCTAAATTCTATAATCTCTGCATTTGGCAACGAAGATCAAACCGAAAAAAAACCGCAAGATACAAAACCTCCACCCGACACCAAACCTCAAACCTCCAAACAACCCTTACCCGACACCAAACTCCAAACCTCTAAACAACCTCTACCCGACACCAAAAATCATCAAAACCTCATCTCACCGTGAAGAACAAGAAATCGACATATCAAGAAAAAAGCTATATTCCGCAACTATCGATAAGTTCTTTTAAAATTATATGTGTCGTTATTGATTTATTTAAACTGTAATAAATCAACTGTACCAAACTTCCTATACACCCGAATTGAACCGTGACAACGAAAACATATGTGGACTGTATTTAACCGAGACATCTAACTTCTAACTTCTAACTTTTTTACTTATTGTAAAAACACGTTATCGTTGATAATGGCGTTTATTACATTTAACATCTAATTCCTAACTTCTAACTTCTAACTTCTAACTTTTAACTTTTAACCTTTTTATTTGTTGTAAAAACACGTTATCGTTGATAATGGCGTTTATTACATCTAACTTCTAACTTCTAACTTTTACTTTATTTACCGCTTTCTGTCTATTTAAATACTGTCTAGTTTAGTTTTACCGCTTTATCTTATTCCGCAATTTCTTTATTCCGCATATATAATACATATCTGTCACACGGTAATAGGCTTAAAAACCTTGTTCGTGGAGATCAGTTATCGTATTTTTCAACAATTGGTATCAGAGCTCGTGTGATTTAATCTGAAATTTTTGTCGTGAACTGTTGTGTAGCGTTTTTATAAACCACCAATAAGTTTCCTTTAAAAATTTCATCTTAATATCACTTGTTCAACAAAAAAATTAAATAACAAAAAAAAAAAAAAAAACATTTAAAAATTACTTGTGTGATTTATTTTGAAAATTTTTGTCGAAAACTTTTGTGTAGCGTTTTTATAAACCACCAATTAGTTTTCTTTAAAAATTTCATTTTAACATCACACTTTCGTTAACAAAAAAAAAAAAAATGTCTTCCGCAAACTACTCAAACATCAATTCTGTATCTATTGCTAACAGTATAGGTTCAGGTACTCGAGCACCCATTCTTATTCCCGAAGAATATAAATCATGGGTAGGTCGTATGAATCTTCATCTCAATTCTATAAGTGAAGACGTGTGGAAATGTGTAGACGGATCTCTACCAGATAACATGACCTCTCTTACGAGTAACCTGGATATACTGAATGAAAGGAAGAAACTCGAACTTCAAGCCAAAAAGGAGCTTGTTTCTGGAATACCCCACAGTATTCTAAGCCAAATGAATGATATAATCCTTTTAACTGCAAACCAAATCTGGCAAACTTTGAAAAATCGTTTTGAAGGAAATGAGAGAATCATTGGAAACAAGAAAACATCTGTTTTAAACGAATTTGACAACTTCAAAATGTTTTCACATGAGACCATCCATGATGCTCATGACAGATTCAATCTCATTACCATCAAAATGAATAATCTTGGTATCAAAAAGTCACAGCATGAGATAAACCTCAAATTTTTAAACAACCTTTATGAAAGCTGGAAAATGGTCAAACTAATCATTCAGGGAAATCCGGCAATTCATACTGAATCTTTGTACAATCTGTACGGAGAATTACAATCGTATGAATCATCGATTGACCCACCAACGTCTACTTCTTTTGGAGGACCACTTGCTTTGTTGTCAACCTCCTCTCAAAACCAAACACATTTTCATGATCAAAGTCAAAGTGATTTAAATCAAAACCAAGCTTTTTCAAGTAATTCTTGTGACTTGTCTGATCCAAATAATGAAGCTGATTACCAACAATTGTGCGCGTTGGTAGCAAACACTAATCTCGAAAGATTTTTGCCACATCATAATCAATCAAACTTCAGACCAAATTTTCAACAAAGATCAACTTTTGGACAAAACTTTCAGAATCGCGGTTTTCAAAATAATCACAACTCTTATAATAACCAAAGTTCTGGATTTCAGCAAAATCATTCTAAACCATCTCAACAGAAACAAACCCAAACATCTGAAAGATCACCCGTTAAAAGCCAAAAGGCTGACAATAACGATGATGATGATGAAGTAATCATTTGTCACAAATGCAAAGGACTAAATCATTATGCCCGAGATTGTCGAGCCAAAATCAAAGTCAAAGACTCAGCCTACTATGCACAAAAAGCCGAAGAGCTGAAGAAACAAGAACAGAAAGCAAAGCAAAAAGCTTTGATGGCATTCCACGAACCTAGCGTGGAATACTGGCCAACTTCTGATGATGAAACCGACACTGAACCCGCTCAGTCAAACTTCTGCTTCATGGCTGACAACGAACCAACCACAAGAGCTCCATATGTCATCGATCAGGTATGGTCTATGATCTCAGATCTCGGTCTTTCAAGAACACCATTTGAGTCCCACATGACTAAGATTGAGAACAGTCTAAAAGCTGATCTCAGACTGTATCATGACACAATAGTTAAATCTGATATCTACAAATCTGAATTACAAACCTTGCAACTCAGATTTGGAGAATCCACAAGGACTAGAGACAAACTTGAAAGAGACATTGAACGAAAAACTGAAGAAAATAATCACATCCTAGAACAATTAAATGAAGCTCTAAAACAAAAAAGGGACTTAGAAATAAAAAATCAATCTGTTATTTCATCTGAAATAAAAGATATCTTAGAAAAGGAAGTCCTTCAGTTAAAACAAAAGGTTCAAGATTTAACTGACAAAAACTCTAGTTTAATCCTAAAACTAGATGATTCTTCAAAGCAAATCAAATTTCTTGAATCCGAAAATCAAAGATTTCAAGGAAAACTGGATTCTATCAATATTGCCAGAAAATTGAGTGATGATGTTTTCACTAAAGCAAATAACTTAGGAACTGGCAAAATTGATACGAATTATAAACCGGGAATTGGAAGAGAATCTTTTGAAAATGAAGAGACTGAAAAGAAAAATGGGAAAATTTGTGAAAACTCTAGATCGCCTCTACCAGATTTTTTCTTATCTGCTAATGAGGATGATTCAGATGACGAAACAATTATCAACTGTAGCCCAGATAATACTGCTTTCACTGTTTCCAAAAAGTCCTTCGAAAGAGTCTTAAAATCTGAATCAGATTCTGCTAGTTCAGTAACTCATCAATTGAGATCTACTAAACTAACAATGAATGATGGGACAATCAAACTTGAAAATTTCTTAAATGGAGAAAATTCTGATCATCAAATTGGCAGTACTTCTGTTCCAACTGTCTTTCCCTCTTTAAACTCAACCTTTATTGGAAAGAATAATCTGGGACAAAAGTATTCAAAGATACAACAGACAAATAAACAAACCATTCAAGCTGTCTGTAAACCAAAAGAACTAAGCAGGCCCATTGTTTTCAAAGAAAAACCTTTGAAACCAAGAGCTGTGCCACAAAACCAAACCCTTAATCCAAAACAAAAACATTTTCAAAAACCGACTCAAAGTCACTTTCAGAAGATAAATTTCAAACTCTCAGGGAACTTTCAGAAACCATCATTTCACCAAATTCCATTCCATCATCAAAGTGTTTTCCAAAACCATTCAGATCCAAGACACAAAGAAAGGTTATCAAACAGATCTTCACATATAGGATACCTTTCACAAAATCAAAGACCATTTCAAATGACAGGTTTTCAAAAACAAATCTCACTTTGGGAAAACCTAATAAATCAACTTAAACCTCAACAGTTCCGTCCAATCAACAAATATTACAATGATTCCAAGTTATCAAAAACCATTAACAAATCAGGACCCACCATGGTTTGGGTACCTAAAATTTCTGTCTAATTGCAGGCATTTTGTGCTGGAGAGCCCAAGGATGGCACATGGTATATCGACAGTGGTTGCTCCAAGCATATGACAGGAAACCAAAGCTTTCTACGAGACTTCAAACCCACAGAATCCAAACAAGATGTGACTTTTGGAAATAACATGACTGCAAGAATCAAAGGTTATGGAAACATAACAAATGGTCACTTCACCATCAAGAAAGTAGCCTACGTTGACGGCCTGAAACACAACCTAATCAGCGTATCACAACTTTGTGACAACAATCATGAAGTTCTTTTCACCAAACAGCGAAGCATAATCACAGATGCCAAGACCAAAGCCATTCTAGTCAATTCTGATCGTCTAGGCAACATGTATCCACTAGATATGGACCTTATCTATGGAAAACCAGACATCTGTCTCTTGTCCAAAGCTTCTGCTGATATTAGTTGGTTGTGGCATCGTCGTCTTTCCCATCTCAATTTCGGCTACATCAACAAGTTGATTGCAAATGATCTTGTTCGCGGACTGCCACTTCTGAAACTTGACAATGAAACTCTTTGTGCAGCTTGTGAAGGAGGAAAACTGTCCAAATCCTCTCATAAAAGCATTCCTGAATCTAGTGTATCCGAACCACTAGAATTATTGCACATTGATCTTTGCGGCCCTGCAAAAACCCAAAGCATAAAAGGGAAGAAATACATCCTTGTTATTATTGATGATTACTCACGCTTTACTTGGGTTTTCTTTTTAAGGCTGAAATCAGAAGCACCAGAAGAAATGATCAACTTCATTAAACAGATTGAATTAAAACTCAAACGACCAGTTCGAAGAATCCGAAGTGACAATGGTTTAGAGTTCAAAAACATAACTCTAGACTCATTTCTCAAAAACAAAGGCATCGAACACAACTTCTCAGCCCCTTACACTCCTCAACAAAACGGCGTTGTTGAAAGAAAGAACCGAACTCTGTGCGAAGCTGCAAGATCAATGCTCATCTTTGCTGATTTGCCACAATACTTCTGGGCAGAAGCAATAGCCACAGCTTGCTATACTCAAAATCGTTCTTTAATCCACAAACAACTTCATAAAACACCATATGAAGTCATTAATAATCGAAAACCAAACATCAAATTCTTTCATATTTTTGGTTGTCGATGCTTCATAAAGAATAACAAAGATCACCTTTCAAAATTTGAATCAAGATCAGACGAAGGAATTTTCCTTGGTTACTCTTTTACCTCAGCTGCTTATCGAGTACTGAACAAACGTACAAGAGTAATTGAAGAAAGTACCGATGTCCACTTCGATGAATATTATGTCAGAAAATTGGATCGTGAACATTTTGGTTCACAAATGATAGATACTATTTTTCAAAATCCAATTCCACAAACACCATCTCCTGACATGAACATAGAAATTGATCTTGATTTACTTTTTGAACAACCCAAAACCGCTTATAGTTCTGAATTTCTAACATCTTCTACAATTCCTACAGGAACCTCCGATGCAGAAACTTCACAATCAAACCAAGAAAATGCAGGTCAAGTCGAGGGGGAATTACCAACACTGAATTCCTCTTTGAATACTCCCAATCCACCTGTCCAAAATGATCCCAGTGCATCATCTATGGGGGAACCTTCTTTACTTCATTCTCACCCTATAATCCAAAAAGACATATCTGATAACAACCAAAATCTATTCCCAACAGAATCACCTGACCAAGAAGAACAATGGGACATAGAAACACCAATCGAAATATCTGAAAAAACTCGCCTAAACAAATGGACCAAGAATCATCCTATAGAACAAATCATAGGAGATCCCAATTCTGGTATTCAAACAAGAGCCGCTACCTCAAATGAATGTTTATACGGAGCATTCTTGTCTATGACCGAACCAAAAACCATCCATTCAGCTCTCAAAGATCCAGACTGGGTCAAAGCCATGCAAGAAGAACTAGCTGAATTCGAAAGAAACCAAGTATGGGATCTTGTTCCTACTCCTCCCGATGTTACTGTAGTAGGTTCAAGATGGGTTTTCAGAAACAAAACCGATGATCAAGGCATAGTTTGTCGAAACAAAGCAAGACTTGTCGTCAAGGGCTATTCTCAACAAGAAGGAATCGATTACGATGAAACTTATGCTCCAGTTGCAAGACTCGAAGCCATTCGTATCTTTCTAGCATATGCAGCACACAAAAACTTCAAAGTTTACCAAATGGATGTAAAATGTGCATTTTTACATGGAGAGATTGATCGTGATGTGTATATTCAACAACCTCCAGGTTTTGAAGATCCACAGTTCCCAAATCACAGTTTTAAATTACAAAAAGCAGTTTACGGCTTAAAACAAGCACCTCGAGCCTGGTATTCAACACTGTCAACATTTCTAGAAGAATCAGGATTCAAAAGAGGTTCAATTGATCAAACTCTCTTTCGTAAAATTTTTAATAAACATCTGTTAATCGTTCAAATATATGTCGATGACATTATTTTCGGTTCTACTGATGAATCCTTGAGTATCAAGTTTGCAGATTTGATGAAGAGCAAATTTGAGATGAGCATGATAGGAGAAATGACTACTTTTCTTGGACTACAAGTCAAACAATCATCAGATGGAATTTTCATCAATCAAGAAAATTATGTTAAAAATCTTCTAACTCGTTTTTCTCTTGACAAATCAAATACAGCTAAAACCCCAATGTCCCTTGGTTACAAATTAGATGCAGACTTAAATGGCAAGCCTGTTGATCAAAAGAAATATCGAGGAATGATAGGATCACTCCTATACCTCACAGCCAGCAGACCCGACATCATGTTTTCTACATGTGTCTGCGCCAGATACCAAGCCAATCCTATGGAATCACATGCTATAGCTGTAAAAAGAATTTTCAAATATCTTAAAGGAACTCCATCTCTTGGCCTTTGGTATCCAGCTAACTCTGATTTTCAGCTTAATGCCTTCACCGACTCCGACTATGGAGGATGCAGACTAGACAGAAAAAGCACATCTGGTTCTTGCCAATTTCTTGGAGGCAGACTGGTAAGCTGGACTTCAAAGAAACAATCATGCGTGTCAACTTCAACCGCAGAAGCTGAATATGTAGCTGCCGCAAGCTGCTGTTCACAAGTCATGTGGATGCAAACTCAATTACGTGACTATGGCTACAAAGTATCACAAATTCCCATATTTTGTGACTCAACCAGCGCAATTGCCATTTCTCACAATCCCGTGCACCATTCCATGACAAAACACATTGATATTCGATATCATTTCCTCAAAGACAACATACAAAAAGGTCATATCGAATTGCACTTCATAAACACAGAAGATCAAATTGCCGATGTCTTTACTAAGGCTCTAGACGAAACCAAGTTTCAATACTTCCTAGGCCGTCTAGGAATGTTGAATCCAGATAACATCCATCCCTAATTTCTTACTTTTTGTTTGTACATAAGAGTGTTTACTTTCTTTTAAAAAAAAAAACAAAAATCCAAAAACATTCAAATGACCAACATTTCCAAAAACATTCAGAAAAACAAATCTTCAAAAATAAAATAAAAGACTTGTCATAATAAGCTTTTATAGAACCATGTGATTAACATCTTCTTGACTAAATTTTCAGATACTTATGCTCGATGAATGTTCTCAGTTATATTGATTTTTAATTAAAGAGAAGGTTCAAATTTCAAACATTTTTGTTGTGTATATTCTCCTATTCCCTTTGAATTTATTTCAATTATAACGATTTTATCTGTAAAGGGACATAAGATCAGGAGATTCAGATGAAAACCAAACCCATGTGAGAAATTGTGCCTCGTCTTTAAATGCTAAGTGGATTTCATTTCTGTGAGCAAAGGTGTTTTCATTATGACTTATAGGATTTATACTCTTATACCGTGATGCTAGTCTCATTTTTGCTTAGACATCAAAATGACCAGGGACGATACTTTCATTTTCATATATATTAGACAAACTGTCTATTATATCACCTATCCCTATCCTACTACTTCAAAGAAAAGCTTCATCATCTGGCATAACGAATCTGACAAATGAAGAAACGACAAAGTCATATCCAACAAATGCTGTCAACAAATCACAATTGGTAACCACATCAGATATCTTTTACACAAGGTGTATTCGCACAAATCAAGAAAAGATAAAGACAAAGGTGAACAAATCAACAAAGAAAAAGAAGACTTACAACAACAATCCATCAAGACAGACACCTCTCAAAAACAACGAATTCTCAAAAGCTTTATCAAATATAGCTGTTCAAAACCGAAGATTTACCGGGATACTGTAGCTTTCATAATTGAATATTCTTAGTTGCAAAATGCACTATGAAAACTTCTAAACCCCTCTACATGTATTTCCCGACGGAGAGAGAGTGAACATCAATGGCATGAATGAAGAAACCCTCTGAGTAATGCCGAAACCAGTCTTATGTGATTGATTATCTAATATGAAGACCAAGTGACTAAAGTATATAGGTATAAATCCACGTTAAGCATAAGTCAACACCTTCAAACTGAGAGATATCACTCATCTTTAGTGATTATACACCCGTTCTGCACCCAGAACAAACAAACACCTCAGTCAAGTGTGAGCTATACCTATGAGCGTTCATCTGAATCGACCTATTAAGATCAATTGTCGTCTTTATAAATGCTTTAAAATCTTAAGGAATATTATGAAAATACATATACAAAAACCTTTTGATAATCGAACTCGAGACTTTGATTAAGAAACAAATATTCTTGACAAACATTTTTCAAAACACAAGTAAAATCTAGTCACACTCTTTCAAAACAAGTGATATGGTTTTATAAATGTCTTATCCAAATTTCAAGAATTTCAATCAAACATTTTACTCCTCATTTCATTAATGATCACATAGGGGGAAATTGTTGAATAATGTTTTTATGTTTTTATGTGACCATCACTGAAATAAGTCGAAATGTTTTTATTAACAGTTTATTTCAGATTGCATAAATTCGAGATCAACCAAACCGGAGAAAGTAACGCTTCAAACCAAAGAGCAAAATACAAAATATCACACTGCTACAGCAATCACGACGCGACAGGCATAGTGGTCGCGACGTGAAGAAGAAACAAAGACAGAAGACCAAAAATGCCCAGCGATCGCGACGCGACGGCCTTCCTGGTCGCGACGCGAAGAGCTTGAACGCGAAGCTCCAACGTGACACCACCAACCTTCTAATCGCGAGACTACCAACCCAATCCTTCGCGACGCGACCAAAAGCAACGCGACCAAAAGGAAGCGCGACGAAAAGCTCGACATACCAGCGAAGACGCACTGACCCGACAAAAAGCGCACCGACCACCAGCTATTGACCTTCGCGACGCGACGGACCATATGGTCGCGACGCGAGCCCTGTTCAACAGCAACTATAAATTGAAGCTCACCTCTTGCCATTCTTTACCACACATACAACATATCCTTACTATCCTCAAGCATACTCACGACCAGAAGACTCTAAATTCTATAATCTCTGCATTTGGCAACGAAGATCAAACCGAAAAAAAACCGCAAGATACAAAACCTCCACCCGACACCAAACCTCAAACCTCCAAACAACCCTTACCCGACACCAAACTCCAAACCTCTAAACAACCTCTACCCGACACCAAAAATCATCAAAACCTCATCTCACCGTGAAGAACAAGAAATCGACATATCAAGAAAAAAGCTATATTCCGCAACTATCGATAAGTTCTTTTAAAATTATATGTGTCGTTATTGATTTATTTAAACTGTAATAAATCAACTGTACCAAACTTCCTATACACCCGAATTGAACCGTGACAACGAAAACATATGTGGACTGTATTTAACCGAGACATCTAACTTCTAACTTCTAACTTTTTTACTTATTGTAAAAACACGTTATCGTTGATAATGGCGTTTATTACATTTAACATCTAATTCCTAACTTCTAACTTCTAACTTCTAACTTTTAACTTTTAACCTTTTTATTTGTTGTAAAAACACGTTATCGTTGATAATGGCGTTTATTACATGTAACTTCTAACTTCTAACTTTTACTTTATTTACCGCTTTCTGTCTATTTAAATACTGTCTAGTTTAGTTTTACCGCTTTATCTTATTCCGCAATTTCTTTATTCCGCATATATAATACATATCTGTCACACGGTAATAGGCTTAAAAACCTTGTTCGTGGAGATCAGTTATCGTATTTTTCAACAGGACTTTTGTTTGTACACCTCATTCACAGATTCTATCTTCTCACGAACTTGTTGGTGTAGTTTCATCATGGCCTTCAACTTGTCATTAGCATCCTTGTGAACCAATTCATCCTTTGGCAATGGAATCAAACCAAAGGCATATAAGGATTCACACCATACACCACTTCAAAAGGAGAATGACCTGTTGCATAAGTAGGAGAACGATTATAGGCAAATTCAGCATGTGCAAGTGTGATATCCCAATCTTTTTGAGTTTTGTTTACTAGCCCCCTCAACAAAGTACCCAGAGTTCTATTAGTCACCTCCGTTTGCCCATCCGTTTGTGGATGATGGGACGTACTAAAAAGTAACTTAGTACCAACTTTCCTCCACAAAGTATTCCAAAAATAACTCAAAAACTTGGAATCCCGATCAGAAACAATGGTTTTAGGAATCCCATGCAAACGAACCACCTCTTTAAAGTACAAATCAGCCACATTAGATGCATCATTGGTTTTATGACATGGCACAAAGTGAGCCATTTTCGAAAACCTATCGACCACTACCATAATGGAATCCTTCCCCCTTTGAGTTCTAGGCAAAGCCACAATGAAATCCATGGACACATCTTCCCAAGGACGAATAGGAACCGACAAAGGAGTGTAAACACCATGCTTGAAAGTTTTTTTCGCCATGTGACATGTAACACACTTGCCCACAATGTTGGTTACATCCCCCAACATCTTAGGCCAAAAGAAATGTTCTTTAAGCACCTCCAAAGTTTTGGTAACGCCAAAATGACCAGCTAAACCACCACCATGAGCTTCACGAATCAGCAACTGACGTATTGCATGTTTTGGAACACAAAGGCGATTGCCTTTGAATAAAAAGCCATCTTGCACCATGAATTCACCATTGGGACCACCTGCACATTTTAAAAACAAATCTCCAAAGTCCACATCAGATTCATAGTAATTCTTCAAGGTTTCAAACCCCAACAAACGAACATCCAAAGTTGCCAACAAAGTGTAACGTCTTGATAAAGCATCAGCCACCACGTTACTTTTGCCATCCTTGTATTTGCATGAAAAATGAAAGGATTGCAAGAACTCCACCCACTTTGCATGTCTTGTGCTCAATTTTTGTTGCCCATTGATGTACTTCAAGGATTCATGATCAGAATGCAAAATGAAATGATTTGCACGCAAATAATGACTCCAATGATCTAAAGAACGAACAATAGCATAAAACTCCTTATCATAAGTGCAATAATTCACACGAGCACCACCCAATTTTTCAGAAAAATAAGCAATAGGACGCTTGGATTGGATCAAAACATCCCCAATACCAACTCCACTTGCATCACACTCCACTTCAAATGGTTGAGAAAAATCAGGAAGAGCCAAAATAGGAGCATTACACAACAATTCCTTGAGTTTCTCAAATGCCTTTTGAGCTTCCTCTCCCCATGCAAAGACTCCTTTCTTCAAACAACCTGTTATGGGACTTGCAATGGTGCTACGAATATGGAGGGGTTTGGGTCTGATCAATAACTGGGATTAGGGTTTGGATAAGTGAATGAACATATCTGGAGCAAAATGGCTGTTTAAGGGTTTTTTGGGAAGGGTTTGGACGTGTAAACTAGGGTTTAGGGTCTGGTCTTCGTGTGGTTAGGGTTTGGTATGGCTTAGAATAGGTTGAAACTGAATATGGATGGTTTGTATGGTGTTTGGAGCTTGTAAAACGAAAACAGGCTCTAACTCTCTCAAAACAGCTCCAAATGCGGATTTTATTGAAGATATGGAGTTTTGAGAGCAAAAGAGAATCTGAACAGAAAGAATGGATATTTTTGGTGTTTTGGAGATATAAGAACGAAAATGAAAGATAGTGTGATGATCAACCAAGACCAATTGATTGAATCACCATTGAAGACAGCCCAAGACCTATTGAACTGAATTCTAGCAAGCCTAAACACACAGCCTAGGGTTTGCTGGGTTTTGTGAGTACGCAACTCAAGAACACAAGGCTCAATTTCTTCAAATCATTCATTATTTGATTACAATGATAAAAGTGGCTTATAAAAGGCCTAAAAACGAATTAAACATCCTATTTAAACTAGAAAAACGTTACTAAATATAGGGCCATTATAAGGGCCTTTATTTCACCATAATAACTAAATAAATGAAGCTTTAAATATGTTTTTCTTGGTCCCCACACCTTGGAGTATCATCCCTTCATCATGCAATCCATCATACACCTCTCCCATGCATCCATACATCATCTCCATGACAGCCACATCCGCTAGCTTAACAATCTTTCCATTAACAATCCTAACTTGCCTGATCTTGATTTGAATCCATGCTTGCATGCACCAATGCCAAGTCATTCCCCATGTGTTGTTACAGCCCAAACTCCCATCATTTTGCACCATATTTTTATTCCAAACAACCAAGATTCCCTTGTATTCAATTATAAAGCTTGAGCCATTCCAATTCGTATCATTCCCTCCCTCTTGAAAAGGAATTGTCCTCAATTCTGCTAAGCCATCATCATAAAGATTTGTAACAAAGACTCCCTTAGCTCCTTTCAATTCTCTTGGTACACAATGTAGCCCTATGCCTCTTATTTCCTTCCATCCCTCCCTCTTAGAACTATAGTCTTGGCTTGGCTTCAAAAACAACTCAATCTTTGGGTTTGAACACACAAATGACATGAAATATGTTCCTAAGGTCTCTTTTGACTTCCTTTCTTGAAAGATCTTTATCTCCAAGCATTTTAACACATCTTGCACCCCTTTGACACCACTTTCTTCTCCATTAGCTACCTTGGGCAGAATATTGTTCAAAACACTTTCATCATGTCCTCCACCATCATAAACAACGTTTTCTTTACCAACTTCAGTCCTTCCTTCATTTGGATTGGTTTTGAGAGCATTGAGAAGCCCTACATCTGTTGTGTACCTGTTTAAATAATTGCCAAACAAAAAAGTCAGAATTAAATCATGGTTGATGCCATCCATGATTGCAAGCCCCAACATTCTCCCAAATGCGATCTTGACATCTTTAGCTTGATTGTTGCAACCACCAAGTATAAACATCGCTATTCTCCCTTCAATATCAAAACTTAGCTTAGCTTGTTCTATCACTTTACACAAAACTTTCATAGCCTCCACCTTCAAGAAAAGATCATGATTGGGACTCCACATGATCCTTGATTCCCAACTCCAGCCCATGGTGATTCTTTTGACATGATTAACTAACATCAACCCCTTTTCTTGTGTATGGTTAGTTAATAACAACCCCAGTTCAAAGATGTGACAAACAAGTTTAGTCATCACCCTTTTTGCAACTCCTTGGGCTGTTCTGTAAGAAAAGAGTTTGCAATCTTTCTTAGCAATCCACTTCAAGAATCTTTTAATGGCCATATTCAAGCATTGGTTTAGATTGAGATGCCACATGGAACTTGGTTCCCAATTTAACACATAAGTAATCCTTTTAGCATGGTTAAATAATACTAACTCCCCTTTTAACCAATGCCAATAAAATTGCTTAAAACCCCTTCCTTTGAAATCTAGTGCTTGTAGAAAATGCAAATAATAAGCACAAGATTTCCCTTGCCTTTGGCCTTCAGTACTAACATCGTTTTTCATCTTGAGAGGCTGAAAATGTATCGGATTAGGTGTTACCATTTTAGGAGCAGCAACCACACGTTCCTGGCTTGTTTCAATCAGACCTTTATGGCCTTCATCCACACACATGCTCATCTTCAAACCACTTGCTGAATTCAGCCCCTTAGCTTGATCTTCAAATTCAGCAACACCATTTCTAAGCTCATAATTAACAAGATCATAACCAATAGGATTATAAACATCATGATCTAATCCACCACCACACTCCCTTTTCAGATCCATAAAGCATTTGTTACAACCCTCAGTTTTAATAAAGAAGTAAGTATCCCATGGTTTCCAAGGTGCTATAAGTTCCCACACTTTGAAACGAATGTGAGTGTAACAAATTAATAAGTTCTCTTTATCAACAAAGCTTCTACTTGTGATATCCATAAGATCTTTAGAAAAATAATCATTGAAGATGAGAGAATCTGAATTTTTTTGGTACCTAGCATCATTTGACCTCATGATCCTTTGTTCTTGGGTTGATCTTTGTGATTCAGCAAAAATCACTTCTTCATTACTATTGTTTTCACCAACAAAGCCAATTTTGCCACCAACAAAACTCCTTCTTTCAGCAACTTCATCTTCAATTTCGTTTTTAGCAACTCATTCTTCAATTTCATCAAGGAACTCGTCTTCTTCATCATAGGTATCATATATAGGGCCTGAATCTTCATCTTCTTCTTCCAAATCAAAAAATGACATCTCCTCAATGTCTTGTGCCACATCTGATCGCATCATAGCCATCCACTCTTTGATTGCCTTATTTGTAGCCTTGGCTGCCACTTCTCTTTCTTTCTCTAGCCATCCCATTAGGGTTTGTGAACCAAACATAATTCTTGTGTAACTCGTACCCAATCGAAACTTGGGCTCTGATACCACTTATGATACGAATATGTAGGGGTTTGGGTCTGATCAAGAACTGGGATTAGGGTTTGGATAAGTGAATGAACATATCTGGAGCAAAATGGCTGTTTAAGGGTTTTTTGGGAAGGGTTTGGACGTGTAAACTAGGGTTTAGGGTCTGGTCTTTGTGTGGTTAGGGTTTGGTATGGCTTAGAATAGGTTGAAACTGAATATGGATGGTTTGTATGGTGTTTGGAGCTTGTAAAACGAAAACAGGCTCTAACTCTCTCAAAACAGCTCCAAATGCGGATTTTATTGAAGATATGGAGTTTTGAGAGCAAAAGAGAATCTGAACAGAAAGAATGGATATTTTTGGTGTTTTGGAGATATAAGAACAAAAATGAAAGATAGTGTGATGATCAACCAAGACCTATTGATTGAATCACCGTTGAAGACAGCCCAAGACCTATTGAACTAAATTCTAGCAAGCCTAAACACACAGCCTAGGGTTTGCTGGGTTTTGTGAGTACGCAACTCAAGAACACAAGGCTCAATTTCTTCAAATCATTCATTATTTGATTACAATGATAAAAGTGGCTTATAAAAGGCCTAAAAACGAATTAAACATCCTATTTAAACTAGAAAAACGTTACTAAATATAGGGCCATTATAAGGGCCTTTATTTCACCATAATAACTAAATAAATGAAGCTTTAAATATGTTTTTCTTGGTCCCCACACCTTGGAGTATCATCCCTTCATCATGCAATCCATCATACACCTCTCCCATGCATCCATACATCATCTCCATGACAGCCACATCCGCTAGCTTAACAATCTTTCCATTAACAATCCTAACTTGCCTGATCTTGATTTGAATCCATGCTTGCATGCACCAATGCCAAGTCATTCCCCATGTGTTGTTACAGCCCAAACTCCCATCATTTTGCACCATATTTTTATTCCAAACAACCAAGATTCCCTTGTATTCAATTATAAAGCTTGAGCCATTCCAATTCGTATCACTAGTAGTGGAAGATCTCGCGGTGTGCCAGTCAACCGGCCTTGTAAGCTTTGTTTCATATGTTTCTTACTTTGTTGAATTGTTTCAACTGGCCTTAAAATGTTAAGATTATATACTTTGTTAGTATTATCATGTGAGAGAGTTGTATAAATAAACGGCTAGAGCGAACTGGAACTTTTGAAACTAGACGCGAATGCGAGATTGGAACTTGTGTGGAAGGTAGTAGAAGGGCCCCTACTATTTGAAACACCGGTGCCGATTTCGGGTCGAGGCAAGGTTGAAAAATTTCCGGTGAGCTGAGTGTTCGTCTTCCTAGAAATATCTATGCTGAATTGTCTCTAATATCTTTCTTTTTCCGCGGATGCGGATACCGTCTAAATCTTCCTCTATTTCTGTTAGACATGTTTCTAATATATACCCCTTAGGTTTTCATGTTCATAAGTTGTTATAAACTGTTGAAGCAGACACGTACTTGGTTAGTTCTAAGCCCGCTGTTGTTATGTTCGATAGCAGTGCTACTCATTTGTTCGTTTCTCGCTCTTCTCTAATCGTCTGGGACGAGATGTTGGTAGACTATCTCGTCCAATGGTTATCCGGGTTGCAGACAACCAGACTCTTTATACCGAGGTATATAGCGGTTGTACTCCAGAGATCTCTGGCTTAGAGTTTTCTATTGATTTGATCCCCATTGCTATGAGGGAAGTATGTGTCACCGTGGACATGGACTGGCTGGATACTTTTGAAGCTGAGATTTCATGTCATCGTAAGCAGGTGCGGGTTGAAATCCAAGTGGGGGGATACACCTCACCTCTCCGTAGCTTCTTGTTCAGCGATCGTGGTGGTTAGTGACGTTGTGATTGTTCCCGAGTTATTGACGTATTCATGGAGGAACTAACTGGAATGCCGCCGGTTCGGCAAGTAGGGTTTCGTATCAACTTGGTGCCGGGCGCAGCTCCGGTAGCTAAGGCTTCTTATCATCTGACACCACCAGAGATGAAAGAATTTCATAGTCATCTTCAGGAACTGAGTGATAAGGGTTTTATTTACGCCGAATACTTTTCTTTCCCCTCTTGCACTATAACTTTGTTCTATTTCGAATGGCATTCTCGATTGTTATAAAAATCAAATATAATTGTGAATCAGGCACATATTTGCTAGATTCTAAGCCCGCTGTTGTTATGTTCGATAGCGGTGCCACTCATTCTTTGGTATTCCGTACTTTTATTAATCGTTTGGGCCGGAGTATCGGAAAATTTGCTCGCCCAATGATAGTCGAGGTTGCTGACAACCGAACTATATATGTCACCGATGTTTATCGGGGTTACACACTCGAGTTTTCTGGGGTTGAATTCTTCATTGATCTTATTCCTATTGCGATACGGGAGCTTTGCATTATTGTAGGCATGGATTGGCTTGACGCGTTTGATGCGGAAATCCATTGTCGGAAGAAACAGATTCGTGTTCAAAACCCTAGAGGTGGAGAACTTATTATTCCGCGGGATATTCCCCGTCTGGCCTTGGCTTGTTGCTCATCTGCAGTAACACTTGTCGATATCCCTATTGTTTCCGACTTTAGCGATGTCTTTCCGGAAGAACTCCCTAGTTTGTCACTTATTCGACAAGTGGAGTTTCGCCTTGATTTGGTACCGGATGCGACTCTGGTAGCTAAATTTTCTTATCGTTTAACATAAAATTACAATAAAATTGATAAGGAATTAGAGGACGTGTTCCAAACGAGTGGTTTTCAGATAACCCGTAGGTTCGATACGTGGTTAAATTGTTACGTAGATGTGTTACATATCGGTGATTAAGAGTTTGATGATGCTACGCGGAGCATTACTTTTGTTTCCTTAGAATTCTTTTTCTAGTAGTAATACTTAATCGTTCGTTCCTTGTACTTTTAACGTGTTACTTAGGAGTACCTTTGGACACGTAGGTTACCCTATTGTGGTGAAAGTCGCATACGATAAGACGTAATGGATGCTCGTGTGTACCGAGGTCGTAGTAGTGGTTAGTGGTGAGAAGCTACCGAATGATGTGATCACGAGAGTGATGTGTGGACTATGTGTGATCTTGAGGATAGAGTAGTGATTCGTGTTCGAAGTTAAGTTCTTTGTTGTTGCAAACTGATATGAGTTCAAAACCAAGCAGGGGAGAACTCTTACTATAGAGTGAAGTCGTTATGCGGGGTGCGGTGTTGGGTTCAGCTGTGAGTAATCAAAAAGATATGCTATAGTGTAGCGGTGTCGAGTGTCAAGCATACATGGCAGTATACGCGATGGCGTGAGAGATGAAGATGGTTGAAGACATGTTCATTAACAGAGAGTTTGTTGATGTGTTTCAAGATGACCCAAGGATGGATGCCTTGTTGGAAACCTTCTGGGAACACCATGGTTCTCAAGGTTTGATCTGAAGTCAAGTTACCACAAGTAACGAACTAGGAGTATATACTCGAAGGATAGAACGTTGGCACGTGTTACAGTAACTGTGAGTTTATGGTGATACCTCTGAGGTTCACCAATACATCAACAGCATGCAGGAAACAAGAGTGTAGGACGAGGTTGTACTACTCGATGAATGAGTGAATTGAAGATTTTCGGGTGGAATCGAAGACGCAGGACGAGCGTCATGGATGTCATGAAAAGGCATTGGTTAGTACACTAGTCGAGTGTATCACTTGCAAGAAGGAAACACGACTGAACAAGAAACTCATCCATGGTAGGTTTCAGCCTTAAATCGTAGGGAGGTTTAGAGGTGGAGCTAGAAAGCGCTGCTGCGAGTTGTTGTTCTGTTACGAAAGTATTATCTTTATGGTGTTAAGTGTACCATATATATTGATCACAAGAGTTGTAGATTCATAATAGATCAGTAGAGTCTAATCATGCATGAAGAAGAAGTGGCTTGTTATGGTCAGAGAGTGTGACTATGAGATGCTTTCCTATTACGGTAAGGCGAAACTAATTGTTGATACTTCTTTACCAGTGTCCAATTCTTTACCAATGTCCGACTGGTAGTCCCTTGAGGAGTTGTACTTGGGAGAAGTCGTACTTATTTTAGTGTTGTAGATCGTAGTAAGTCGTCGGAAGAGGCCGTTCTGTTCGAGAATCCCAATTGCGAGAGAGTTACGGGTGATTTTCGGCTATTGCTGAAACATCTAGGTTTAGTGTCACGTTACACTCGAGCGTAAAGTCCCTTTTCAGTAGGAGACCAAATTTGTTTTGATATACACCGCCAAATTTAAGGGATATTAATGTGCTGGTAGATTTGTGTTGATAGCGTGTGGGTATACTTTTTGTACCAATTAGTGTGTGTAGGTACAGTTGCAGTACCAGATTATTGTATATTCACAGTTTTTGTACAATGTCAGTACATAGTATTTGTATATAGGTGCATTGTCTGCACTAGTCTTTACGGATAATAAGTTCCATATGCCTATTTTCGGGGACAATATCAGTCATCAGGTATTATGGAGTACGGGTATTATGCTCAGCACGACACTAATGTTACAATTGGTATAGATTTGCTATGTTACCACAGGTGGTTATCATGGTATTTACATTATTACGAGGTGTTTGGACCTCGATTTCCAGGTGAGGTCTGCAGATTGTTGTGTGTTTCGCCAGAAATACGAGTGATTTGGATTCGTAAGAGGGAACGTTGATGGCCAGGGTGAAAAACTTTGCACGGGTATTACACAAGTGGGTAAAGTAGGGTATCGTTTAGAGTTACCAGACGAGTTGAGCTTAATCCAACCATTTCCCATGTGACTCAGTTGTGAACGTGTTTTGGGAGATGGAATAATTATGGTCTCTTTCGAGAATCATTGAGTACACGTACATTTAGTAACATGAAATGATGATCCCCCTCAACGAGAAGAAGACACAGACCTTGCGTAACAAGATGGTTCGAACGTTGAAAGTCCAGTGGCAGCAATGAAAGGGTTCAGAATGAATCTGAGTGCCAGAAGTGGAGAAGCGTGTATACGGTTCATGTTGGATCACTAGCAGTGACTTCGAGGACGAAGTCGTTTTCAATTGGGGGAGAGTTGTAACATCCCAATTTTAGAAATATTATTATTGTCTATATTTTAATAATTGAATATACTTATTATATAGAAAAGAGAGTAAATAATAATAATATTAATTACTTATTAGTTAAATGACACTTTCCACGTGTCTCAGTTACGAAAATGTGTTGTTGATGATACCATGGTGGTACCATTGGAGGATATCCAGATTAATGAGCGTCTCAACTATGTTAAGCAACCAGTTGCGATTTTAGATCGGGAAACGAAGACCCTTCGGAACAAAACTATAAATTTGGTTAAGGTTCAGTGGCGACATAGACGGGGTTCGGAATGGACGTGGGAACCGGAAGACGAGATGAGGGCTCATTATCCGGATTTATTTGTTGGCGATGACTTCGAGGACGAAGTCCGTTCCTAGTGGGGGAGATTTGTAATGCCCCGGTTTTTCTCGGTACGTTATTTATTTTTAATTAATTAATTATGTGGTATTATATTAATTTATTTAATTAAGATATGATTAATTGAAAGATTGGGCTTATAATTATTGCCATCTTTTAATCATATAATTAAGTCCATGGGTTTTATAGCCAAACCCAATTAGAGCTTAAATGTTCTTCTAGCCCAAAGGCTTTAGGGTTTAGCCCATTGATCTAGTATATTAGGGCTCAAAACCCTAATTTCCTTCATTCCTTCCCTCTCCCTCACGGCTCTCTTTCTCTCCCTAACCCTCTCTATTCCCGGATTTAAGAACATAGCCACATTGTTTGGGCGATTCCCGGAGATTGAAAGGTCGGATTACCACGAAACTTTAACCGAAGGTTCCCAAGACATATATACAGGTTCTGACCAGAGGAATTTTGATTTCAATGTCTAGATACTAAGTTATGAATTTCGCAACATAACCTAGGGTTTCTGTCAGATTTCGCTGGTGAGTCCCCCTTCTTGTAAAAATCATATCTCGAGTTCTAGAACTCAAATGGACCCCATATCAGTGCCCAAAGTTCACAAATCGAGTTGGGTAACTTTCTTAAAAGGCACCCTCGATAAAAAGGACTTTACCTATGGGAAACAACAGCTTCTCTGCTGTTGGGTCTGATCCGGGTCTGTTGTGATATGTCATTTTGTTTTTATCATTACTAGGGTTTGGGAAATGATCCTGAGTTATTACAAATACCCACATGTACATTACATAGTTAATTTAATATCTGGAGAAGATGGGTCGTTAATTCTTATTATAACTTGGTTAGAATGGACCCACACTCCAGGTCAATGGACAGTCACCAGCTTATGCTGATTCTGTGATTGACCACCTTGTGATTTTTATATCTAGAGCTTGGGAAACCCTTTTTAATCGATTCCAACTCTGAGACTTGTATTTTTGTGTCTAATGTTCCTCTGATTTTTGGTTGGGGCTAATTCCACACACAAGTTGGGTAGAATTGGCCAACACCACCTGACTGTCCGTCCAAAGACTGCAGTGACATGTCTTTTTGTAAAATTCATATCTCTTACATCCTTTGGAGTTATGAAGAGTTCCTTATGGTTCTGGAAACCTAAGACATTGTAGTTTCTTGCAAAAATTATTGAAGCCTATGTTTCTATTGTGAACTTTGGAGTAATTTAGTCCCGATCAGCAGGACTGTTTTAGAGACCTTGCTGTGATTACTCCTTTCTCATTTCTTAGTTTCAACTTCACTCTTCTAACCTTTAGCTCTATTTAGGTGAAGCCTTGAAGTTTGCACAAGCTTGGTAGCCTTATATTGACTCCTATCTGTTACTCACTCACTCAAGGTGAGTTCTCTCACACCGTTGTATTAGTATTTATGTTTGCTAGATAGCTCGTGTGTGATTGTTTAGATTTACTATTTAAAGCATGCTATATTGTTATTATAAAATCGTACATGTGCACTGTATGTGATTGATTAATACTATGAGGGGTAGTTAGGTAAGATCACCAACGTTATACTCTTTATGAGGTGCGGGGATCGGGGCCAAAGGATACGGGATTTACCCGGTGCGGCTCAAACCTACAAGTCCTCCCTATTAATATAAGCATTGATTTGTTCCTTGCTTATTAATGTAATTATAATTGGAAATGGATTTGGATTAGTAAATGTGAATATCGATATGATGTCTGTGTTTGAATTCACTAAGCTTTATGCTTACGGTTCCCCCTAACATTTTCAGATATTAAGATTAAAGAGGCTGAGGCGTGACTTGGAGCACCGGGATACCACTACTAGAAGAATTTCCATTTTGGGACATTATTATTATTATTTTGCTTCCGCACTTTATTAAGTTTATTTCGATATAATTTGGTTTTGTGATACTTATCTTTTGTAAAATCATAGTTTCTCTAATAAAGGTTGTTTTTAAAAGTTCAAATATTTTGCGAAAATTTTTCGGTGTTACAACAACCCTTCGTAATGGTCCATAACCCAACACAACCCTTTCTATAGTCCATAACCCATCACAACTGTTCATAATTGACCATAACCTATCAAAACCTCTCATAATGGTTCATAACCCATCCCAACCCTTCATAGAGGTCCATAACCCATCACAACCTTCATAATGGTCTATAACCCATCACAACACTTTATAATGGTCCATAACCCATCACAACATTCATAATGGTCCATAACCCATCACAGCAGTTTATAATGGTCCATAACCCATCACAACCCTTCATAATTGAGCATAACCCAACACAACCCTTTTTATGGTCCATAACCCATAACAACATTTCATAATTGACCATAACCTATCACAACCCTTCATAATGGTCAATAACCCATCATAATCCTTAATAATGGTTCATAACCCATCACAACCTTCATAATAGTACATATCCCATACAACCCTTCATAACGGTCCATAACCCATCACAACCATTTCTAATGGTCCATAACCCATCGCAACCCTTTCTATGGTCCATAACCCATCGCAACCCTGCATAATAGTCTATAACCATAACAACCCTTCATAATGGTCCATAACCTATACAAACCTTCATAATGGTCCATTACCCATCACAACCCTTCATAATGATCCATAACCCAACACAACTCTTTCTATGGTCCATAACCCATCACAACTCATCATAATTGACCATAACCTATCAAAACCCCTCATAATAGTCCATATCCTATCATGACCCATCATAATAGTCCATAACCCATCACAACCTTCTTAATGACCCATAACCCATCACAACCCTTTATAATTATCCATAACCCATCACAACCTTCATAATGGTCCATAACCCATCATAACCCTTTATAATGGTCCACAACTCATCACAACCGTTTGTATGGTCCATAACCCATAACAACCCTTCATAATTGACCATAACCTATCACAACCCTTTCTAATGGTCCATAATCCATCGCAACCCTTTCTATGGTCCATAACCCATCGCAACCCTACATAATGGTCTATGACCATAACAACCATTCATAATGGTCCATAACCTACACAAACCTTCATAATGGTCCATTACCCATCACAACTCTTTTTAATGGTCCATAACCCATCACAACCCTTTCTATGGTCCATAAGCCATCGCAACCCTACATAATGGTCCATAACCATAACAACCCTTCATAATGGTCCATAACCTATACAAACCTTCATAATAGTCAATAACCCGTCACAACCCTTCATAATTAACCATAACCAATCATAACACTTCATAATGGTCCATAACACATCGCAACCCTGCATAGTGATCCATAACCAGAACAACCCTTCATAATGGTCCATAACCTATACATACCTTCATAATGGTCCATAAGCCATCATAACCTCACATAATGATCCATCACAACCTTCATAATGGTCCATAACCCATCACAACCCTTTATAATGGTCCATAACCCATGAAAGCCTTCATAATGGTCCATAACCCATTACAACCCTTTATAATGGTCCATAAACCATCACAACCCTTCATAATTAAGCATAGCACATCACAGCCCTTCATAATGGTCCATAACCCAACACAACCCTTTCTATGGTCCAAACCCATAACAACCCTTCATAATTGACCATAACCTATCATATCCCTTCATAATGGTCAATAACCCATCATAATCCTTGATAATGGTTCATAGCCCATCACAACCTTCATAATAGTACATAACCCATACAACCCTTCATAACGGTCCATACTCCATCACAACCCTTTCTAATGGTCCATAACCCATCACACCCCTTTCTATAGTCCATAACACATCGTAGCCCTACGTAATGATCCATAACCATAACAACCCTTCCTATGGTCCATAACCCAGCACAACCCTTTCTATGATCCATAACCCATCTCAACGCTTCATAATTAACCATAACCCATCACAACACTTCATAATGGTCCATAACGGATCACAACCCTGCATAATGGTCCATAACCATAACAACCCTTCATAATTTTCCCTAACCCATACAAACCTTCATCATGGTCCATAACCCATCACAACCCTTCATAATGGCCCATAACCCATCACAACCCTTCATAATGGTCGATAACCTAACACAACCCGTTCTATGGTGCATAACCCATCATAACTCTTCATAATTGACCATAACCTATCAAAACCCCTCATAATGGTCCATAACCCATTACAACTCTTTATAATGGTCCATAGCCCATCACAACCCTTCATAATTGAGCATAACCGATCACAACCCTTCATAATGGTCCATAACCCAACACAACCGTTTCTATGGTCCATAACCCATAACAACCTTTCATAATTTACCATAACCTAACACAGACCTTCATAATGGTCAATCACCCATCATAATCCTTGATAATGGTGCATAACCCATCACAACCTTCATAATAGTACATAACCCATACAACCTATCATAACGGTCAATAACCCATCACAACCCTTCTAATGGTCCATAACACATCACAATGTTTTTTATGGTCCATAACACATCACAATGCTTTTTATGGCCCATAACCCATTGCAACCCTACATAATGGTCTATAACCCTAACAACCCTTCATAATGGTCCATAAACCATACAAACCTTCATAATAGTCCATAATCCACCACAACCCTTCATAATTGACCATAATGCATCATAACACTACATAATGGTCTATAACCCTAACAACCCTTCCTATGGTCCATAACCCAGCAAAACCCTTTCTATGGTCCATAACCGATCACAACCCTTCATAATTAACCATAACCCATCATAACACTACATAATGGTCCATAACCGGTCGCCACCCTGTATAATGGTCCATAACCATAACAACCCTTCATAATTGTCCATAACCCGTACAAACCTTCATCATGGTCCATAACCCATCACAACCCTTCATAATTGTCCATAACCCATCACAATCCTTCATAATGGTCCATAACTCAACACAACCCTTTCTATGGTCCATAACCCATCACAATTCTTCATAATTGACCATAACCTATCAAAACCTCTCATAATGGTCTATAACCCATCATAAACCCTTCATAGAGGTCCATAACCCATCACAACCTTCATAATGATCTATAACCCATCACAACACTTTATAATGGTCCATAACCCATCACAACCTTCATAATGGTCCATAACCCATCACAACCATTTATAATGGTCCATAACCCATCACAACCCTTCATAATTGAGCATGACCCATCACAACCCTTCATAATGGTCCATAACCCAACACAACCCTTTCTATGGTCCATAACCCATAACAACCCTTTATAATTGACCATAACCTGTCACAACCCTTCATAATGGTTAATAACCTGTAATAATCCTTCATAATGGTTCATAACCCATCACAACCCTTTCTAATGGTCCATAACCCAGCATAACCCTTTCTATGGTCCATAACCCATCACAACTCTTCATAATTGTCCATAACCTATCAAAACCCCTCATAATAGTCCATATCCCATCATAACCCTTCATAGTGGTCCATAACCCATCACAACCTTCTTAATGGTCCATAACCCATCACAACCCTTTATAACTGTCTATAACCCATCACAACCTTCATAATGGTCCATAATCCATCATAACCCTTTATAATGTTCCATAACCATCACAACCGTTTGTATGGTCCATAACCCATAACAACCCTTCATAATTATCCATAACCTATCACAACCCTTCATAATGGTCAATAACCCATCATAATCCTTCATAATGGTCCATAACCCACACAACCCTTCATAACGGTCCATAATGCATGACAACCCTTTCTAATGATCCATAACCCATCACAACCTTTTCTATGGTCCATAACCCATCGCAACCCTGCATAATGATCCATAACCATAACAACCCTACATAATGCTCTATAACCCATCACAACCCTTCATAATGGTCCATAACCCAATACAACCCTTTCTATGGTCCATAACCAATCACAACTCTTCATAATTGACCATAAACTATCACAACCCTTCATAATGGTCCATAACCCATCACAACCCTTTATAATGGTCCATAACCCATCACAACCCTTTATAGTGGTCCATAACCGATCACAACCTTCATAATGGTCCATAACCCATCACAACCCTTTATAATGGTCCATAACCCATCACAACCTTCATAATAGTCCATAACCCATCACAACCTTTAATAATGGTCCATAACCCATCACAACCCTTCATAATTGAGCGTAACCCATCACAACCTTTCATAATGGTCCATAACCCATCACAACCTTTCATAATGGTCCACAACCTTTTCTATCGTCAATAACCCATAACAACCTTTAATAATTGACCATAACCTATCAGAACCCTTCATAACGGTTAATAACCCATCATAATCCTTCATAATGGTTCATAACCCAACACAACCTTCATAATAGTACATAACCCATACAACCATTCATAACGGTCCATAACCCATCACAACCCTTTCTATGGTCCATAACCCATCACAACCCTTTCTATGGTCCATAACCCATCGCTACCCTATATACTGGTCCATAACAATAACAACCCTTCATAATGGTCCATAACCCATACAAACCTTCCTAACCATCCATAACCCATCACAACCTTTCATAATTGTCCATAACCCATCACAACCCTTCATAATGGACCATAACCCATCACAACCCTTCCTATGGTCCATAACCCAGCACAACCCTTTCTATTGTCCATAACCCATGACAACCCTTCATAAGTAACCATAACCCATCACAACACTTCATAATGGTCCATAACTCATCGCAACACTGCATAATGGTCCATATCCAAAACAACCCTTCATAATTGTCCATAACCCATACAAACCTTCATCATGGTCCATAACCCATCACAACCCTTCATAATGGTCCATAACCCATCACAACTCTTCATAATGGTCTATAACCCAACACAACTCGTCATAATTGACCATAACTTATCAAACCCCTGATAATGGTCCGTAACCCTTCATAGTGGTCCATAACCCATCACAACCTTCATAATGGTCTGTAACCCATCACAACCCTTTATAATGGTCCATAACCCATCACAACCTTCTTAATGGTCCATAATACATCACAACCCTTTAAAATGGTCCATAACCCATGACAACCCTTCATAATTGAGCATAACCCATCACAACCCTTCATAATGGTCTATAAACCAACACAACCTTTTCTATGGTCCATAACCAATAACAACCCTTCATATTTGACCATAACCTATCACAACCCTTCATAATGGTCAATAACCCATCATAATTCTTTATAATGATTCATAACCCATCACAACCTTCATAATAGTACATAACCCATACAACCCTTCATAACGGTCCATAACCCATCGCAACTCATACAACCCTTCATAATGGTCCACAACCATAACAACCCTTCATAACGTTCCATAACCCATACAAACCTTCATAATAGTCAATAACCCATCACAACTCGTCATAATTAACCATAACCCATCACAACACTTCATAATGGTCCATAACACATCGTAATGCTGCGTAATGATCCATAACCATAACAACCATTCATAATGGTCCATAACCCATACAAACCTTCATAATGGTCCATTACCCATAACAACCCTACATAATGGTCCATAAACCAACACAACCCTTTCTATGGTCCATAACCAATCACAACTCTTCATAATTAACCATAATCTATCACAACCCCTCATAATGGTCCATAACCCTTCATAGTGGTCCATAACCCATCACAACCTTCATAATGGTCCATAGCCCATCAGAACCCTTTATAATTGTAAATAACCCATCACAATCTTCATAATGCTCCATAACCCATCAAACCCGTTATAATGGTCCATAACCCATCACAACCCTTCATAATTGAGCATAACCCTTCACAACCCTTCGTAATGGTCCATAACCCAACACAACCTTTTCTATGGTCCATAACCCATAACAACCCTTCATAATTGACCATAACCTATCACAACCCTTCATAATGGTCAATAACCCATCATAATCCTTCATAATGGTTCGTAACGCATCACAACCTTCATAATAGTACTTAACCCATACAACCCTTCATAACGGTCTATAACCCATCACAACCGTTTCAATGGTCCATAACCCATCGCAACCCTACATAATGGTCTATAACCATAACAACCCTTCATAATGGTCCATAACCCATACAAACCAGAAAACCCTAATCCATTAGAAAACCAAAAACTCTCTCTAAGCAATTTGTAAGTTTTTCATACGATTTTTAAGTTTTTGAGTTTTTGTGTTTTTTTTCATAATGGCTGGTGTATCACCAGGCATTATTCCTGGTTCAGATTCATGTTTAGAAAATGATGAGGTTTTACAAAATCAAAATCATATGTTTTCTTCACAAGGTTTTTTTCATCATGAAAATACGTTCAAATTAGTTGAAAAAATATTAAAAAATATAAAAATCAAACAGTCATATATTTTCAAACAACATGGTAGAGGCATACAAAAAAGAAAATCTGTTTTAAACCATAAAAAATTTACAGAAATTGTTGCTGGAAAAAAAAGAAATATACATTCTCAAAATAATCTAGAAAAAGAAAAACAATATGGAGTGTTTGCTGCTGCTTCAACCATTGTTAGTGATGACTCGGTTCTACAAGTTCATGGAGATGGTGACATAGCTACGGAGATGATCTGTTTGAGATCGGATGTTGAATCTAGGGCTGAAAATAATACCAACAAAGATACTTCTAATGGAACATGTGAATGCATGACCAATCAACCAACATCCGGTAATAGAACTACAGCTATGAATTTCAAAAAACCTCCAATGATCACCGAGGATTACTGCAAAGATGGTATGATCAAGGACTCCTCAATCCTGGAAGATGATGTTGCTGAAGACGATCCAACCTTCAACATTAATACTTCACACATCGAGCAAGGAGATGATGTTGCTGAAGACGATCATGAAGATGATGTTGCTGAATATATGAACAAAGGAGAAGGCATGCTAACGAAGAAAGGAGATGATGTTGCTGATTACGATCGTGAAGATGATGTTGCTGAAGACGACCCAACCTTCACCATTAATCCTTCGGCTAATCAAGATCCAACCTTCACCATTAATACTTCACACATTCAGCAAGGAGAAGGAACGAGAAAAATTGATGATCAAGAGGAGTTCTCCAGTGACATCCCAAGCAAAACTACCGCCGGCAACATATTCTTCTCGAGTGGAGATCAAACCGTTTTGTCTCTTCAAAGTAGCGATATCTTGAATGAATATGGGGGTAAAAGCTTTATTCAACCTTCTCATCATTTAGATAATCATAATTGTCCCCATTATGGCCGTCATGTAGGAGAATCCTATGTGTGTGATGATGAACATTGTCCCACTAGACTTGTTGACCTTCCTTCTAAAGTTCACACATTCACGGATTATACTTCAAAACCGATGCACAACAATTCAATTCTTGGACCTCTTCCAAGTGACTTAGCCCATTTGAAACAAAACTCTTTTAATCCAATTCTTGGACTTCACAAAAATAAATTAGCCCATAAAACTATTATTAAGCCCAACATATATATTATAGAAGCCAAAGACTCTTTAATAGGCCAAGTTTCAAACTCGTTAAACAATATGAATCCTCATGTCACTAATGATAAATTTTCTCATGCTATTGATTTTAATCCCCATGTCAAAAATGGTAACTTAAATCATGAAAATAATAATAAAATAAAAAATGCTTGGGATCGTAAGGTTCCTTTACTTAATAACTCTCATGCTAATATCATTATTGGTCCCCAAAAACACTCTAACGATAAGTTTCGTTTTATTCCTAATTTATGTAATGATATTAATGTGCCAGTTGATATTCCTTTAAAAGCCGTTACTAAAGTCCGTCAAACTTTTGCGCGGACTATATGTGGTTACTTTGTCGGGAAAAAATGAATTATTCTGAGGTTCGTTACCTAGCTTCCAAAATATGGTCTATCCATGGTCTTCAAGATGTCCTTCTAAATGGAAAAGGTGTCTATCTTTTTAAATTTAGTGAAGATAATGGTCTTCATCATGTTATCACACATGGACCTTGGACTTTTAAGGGTGTCCCGATTGTGATTCAAAAATGGCGTCCAGGTCTCAGTATTCATAAGAACAATCATGACAAGCTTCCTCTCTGGATTAAAATCCATGATATTCCCTATGAGGCTTGGAGTGATGATGGTCTTAGCCACATTGCCTCAAAAATTGGTAAGCCTCTTGCTATGGACTCCTATACAGCTAATATGTGCAAGTATGCGGCTGGAAAATCTGTATATGCACGTGTCCTTCTTGAGGTCCCCACAAAAACTTCTTGGGTGGATAAAGTTATTATCCGTATTCCTGATCCTGATACTCTATAATTTTCCACCCATACTCTCAGTATTGAATATGAATGGAAACCACCTATGTGCTCTCATTGCATGGTTTATGGTCATGATACTAACTACTGTATGCATGTCATCTCTAAGACTAATGAAGCTAAGACCAAAGATAAAATACCTATTGATCAGGTTATAGTTTCCTCTCCTATGCAAATTGATGATGGTTTTACGGTGGTTACTAAAAAGAAAATTTTAACGAAACATAGACCTAACAATGAAAATTCTACTAATGATATTAAGCAAAGTAAGTCTAATAGGAATACCCAAAAGGGAAGGATGGCTAAAGAAGTTTCAAATAACTATGTATATAATAAAAATAATAATAGTAAAATTAAGTCACGAACCCACTTTCACCCTGTCCCTAAAATATTTAATCCTACCACTACACCTGTCCCTAACAAGAAATGCCCTCCCATTAACCCTCAATCTAGTAATCCCTCCCAAAAGGAATCTATAGATGTTGTAGGTTTTCCTAGCCCTATCCTCCACCTCTCATCCTCTACACCTCCTAAAATATCTAAGCTATCCACTCCTATTTTCAACGCCTTTTCTATTCTAGAGTCTTGTTCCAACGATATGACGGATCTTCCTGCTAAATCTTCCCAACTCACTCCTAGACATGTCCCATCCACTCTTATTCCTGATGATTTGGACCCTGATGCTGTAGACCTTAAGGATATGGATAAACTAGTGAGGTCGAATCGGATGATGGTGAAACGGCCAAATTTATCAATGATGATGATATGGAATCTACTAATGACCATATTGGAATAGCTCAGGCGTCCGAGCAAATGGATTCCACCATCAAACCAGTTTCCATATGACGCACATCGCTGCTTGGAATACACGCGGTCTCTGTAAGCCTTCGCATCAGAAAGCGTTGAGAGATCTTATTCGAGAACAAAATATAAATATTTGTGCTTCCTTAGAGACTCGTGCTGACTTCTCTAAGCTTCCTCCTATATGTAAGCGTGCTTTTGGGTCCTGGTCTTGGTCGTCTAATGGTCTTTTTAGCCCTAGGGGGACTAGAATTGTGGTAGCTTGGGACCCCAATGCTATTAATATGATGCTTCTTGACTTAAATGATCAGGTTATGCATTTCTACGTTAAAATTCGTGCTTCTAGTAAAACGTTTTTCTGCTCTTTCGTCTATGCTCATAATAACCACATCCTTCGTCGGTCACTGTGGCATTCTCTTTCAGCCCATAAGAAAGTGGTTAAAGATGACCCTTGGATCCTTTTGGGTGATTTCAATGTTGCCCTTGACATGAAAGATAGCACCTATGGGACTTCTATTATCTCTCGTCCCATTGAGGATTTCAGGGACTGTGTTAATCGCTTGGAGATGGAGGACCTTAATTATAAAGGTCTCTTTTACACCTGGACCAAGTCTCCTAATGGTACTGGTGGTATTCTCAAAAAAATTGACCGTGTGATGGGAAATACTAGTTTCATTGCTTCTTTCCCCTCTGCATCTGTCAATTTTCTCCCCTATCGGTCTTCTGACCATACTCCTGGTGTGCTTTCTCTTCCCACTAGATCTACGTTCAAGCCGAATTCGTTTAAATTCCCTAACTTCCTGACCTATAAAAACGATTTCAAGCAGGTGGTTGCTGATTCTTGGAATTCCAATATCCCTGGATATAGGATGTTTAAGGTTTTCCAAAACCTTAAAAACTTGAAAAAACCCTTGCGTCTTCTTCTTCGTAGACAGGGCAACATCTTCTCCAAGGTTATCTCCCTCTGTACTGAACTTGATAGAATTCAGATTGCTCTGGATCGGGACCCTTTCAATAATGATCTTCGTGAAGAACATTGCAGCTATCTCAGTGCTTATAATGAGGCTATCCTTGATGAAGAGAGATTTCTGAAACAAAAGGCCAAGGTTGACTGGCTGCATGAGGGAGATAAAAATTCTGGATTTTTCCACAAAACTGTTAGATGCCGCTTATCTCGTAGTCGTATCGATTCTATCCAGGATGCTCATGGAAAATGGATTTCGGGAAATTACCTTCCGAATCTTTTTGTTTCCCACTTTCAAACTTTCTTAGGTTCTGCCCACACATCCATTCCTATTCGTGACCCTTGTTCCCTTTTCTCTAATAAGCTCTCCCCTATCCAGTCTGCCAACATGCTTACTCCTGTTACGGATGAGGAGGTTAGGGGTGTCATGTTCCAAATGGGAGATGATAAAGCCCCTGGTCCAGATGGCTTCTCGGCTAAGTTCTTCAAGTCTGCCTGGGATATTGTGGGTACTGATGTTTGTTTGGCGGTTAAGAAATTTTTTTCGTCTGGAAAACTCCTTAAGTCTTTCAACAAAACCGTTCTTGCTCTCATACCTAAGGTTGACTCTCCTTCCAAAGTCACTGATTTTCGTCCGATCGCATGCTGTAATGTTGTTTACAAATGTATCAGCAAGATTATTGCGGACCGTATCAAGAATCATCTCTCTTGTTTGGTTGATGATAACCAGTCTGCTTTCATCCCTGGTCGTTTGATCTCCGACAACGTTCTTCTTGTCCACAAGCTCATGCTGGATTATCATCGCCACCGTGGTCCACCAAGATGTGCTTTTAGGGTCGATATTCAAAAAGCTTATGACACAGTCGACTGGTCTTTTCTTCACACCATCTTGTTTGGATTTGGTTTCCCAGTTCGTATGATTGACTGGATCATGACATGTGTTTCTACTCCGGCTTACTCTGTGAGTATCAATGGTAACATACATGGTTTTTTCGATGGTAATCGGGGCCTTTGCCAAGGTGACCCTCTCTCTCCCTATCTCTTCACTCTTGTTATGGAGGTTCTTAACCTTATGATCAAGAGAAAAATATCTGATTCCGATTCGTTTAAATTCCACCGTCAATGTGAGGAACAGAATATCACACGTCTATGCTTTGCCGATGATCTTCTCCTCTTCTCTCATGGGGATAGATCTTCGGTAAGCATAATATGTGATTCCCTTGCTGAATTCTCTAGGGTTTCTGGGCTCCATCCTAATGTTGCAAAAAGTGAAGCCTTTTATTGCAATGTTGGTGATACTACTAGGGCTGCTATTGACCATATGGTTGGGTTCCCTGAGGGATCTTTCCCTGTTCGATACCTTGGCATACCTCTTATCACTACTCGTCTTGCCCGTAAGGACTGTAAAGGTCTTGTTGATAAAGTCAAATGCAGGATTAATGACTGGAAAAACAAAACTCTCTCCTTTGCTGGGCGTCTTCAGCTTATTCTCTCTGTTCTTTCTTCTATGCAAATCTATTGGGCTTCTGTTTTTATTCTTCCTAAATCTATTTCTAAAGACATTGAGAAACTCATGAGGGGTTTTCTCTGGTGCCATGGTGAGTTGATACGTGGTAAAGCAAAAGTTTCCTGGAAAACTGTGTGTCTCCCTAAGGAACATGGTGGACTTGGAATCCGTAATCTTGCTGTTTGGAATGTTGCTCTTATGGCTTCTCATGTTTGGAGACTCCTCTCTAAGAAGGATTCCCTTTGGGTCAAGTGGATCCATTCTTACCGTCTTTGTGGACGTAACTTTTGGGATGCCCCTAAAAAATACGGTTCAGGTTTTGCTTGGCGAAACATCCTCGATATGCGAAGTAAGATAAGAGATTTTATTGTTTCCCAGATTGGTGATGGGTCCTCTACATCCGCTTGGTTCGATAACTGGCATCCTGCTGGTCCCCTCTCTAAATTCATCTCTGCCCGTGCCATCAGGGCGGCGGTATTCAATCCTGATACTAAGGTTGCTGACCTTGTCATCAACGGATCTTGGGTTCGGCCAGGTCAATGGAGGGACTCCCATCCTAATCTTCTTCCTCAAAACCCTCCTTCTCTATCCCCATACGTGCCTGATAAACTCCAATGGAGATCTAGTGATGGTAATCTTTATGATTTTTCTGTCCGTTGCGTTTGGCAGTCTATTAGACCCTATGACCAGCCTGTTGATTGGTATCATTTGGTTTGGTTCTCCCAGAATATCCCTAGACATGCATTCATTCTTTGGGTTGCTCTTAAAAATCGGCTTAAGACTAATGATAAAATCAAAATCTGGGATACTAACTCCAATCTCATTTGTGCCTTCTGTGGGGATTGTGCTGATTCCCTTTCCCATCTTTTCTTCGAATGTTCTTTCCCCTCTATGGTTTGGCATGATCTTCAACATGTCATGAATCTCTCCGTCCCCACTGATAGCTGGTCTGATATCATTAATCATCTCAAACCCGTGTCTAAGATTAAAACCATTTGGTCCATCATTAGAAGACTGGTGCTTGCTGGAGCAGTTTACCACATCTGGCAGGAAAGAAACTTTCGAATTTTCAAAAAAACAAAAAGATCCTATCATGCGGTCGTGAATAGTATTAAGGATGATATCCGTTGTAGACTGCTGAGTCTTTCTATGAAACCTTGTATTAATGTTAATTTTGCTAAAATGATATGGACCATCCCTTAACAAATCTCCTTCTCCTTTTTGCTTCAATATTTCTCTTCTTGTATGGTTTGTTTTTTGCAGGCTGTTTTCCTTTATGTTATTGTTATGTTTCTGTTTCCATGTACTGTTTTTGGTTTCTAGTTTAGCTTTGTTGTTGTCCTTTGGGGCCTGTCCCAATGGATTTTCTGTTCTTTCCTTTGGTGGGGAGTCCCCAGCCTCTTATTGTATTTATTCTTTTTATTAATAAAATTTTCCAGAGGTACCGTCCTCTTTACCCAAAAAAAACCCATACAAATCTTCATAACAGTCCATAACCCATTACAACCCTTCATAATTGACCATAACCCATCACAACCCTTCATAATTGACCATAACCCATCACAATCCTTCCTATGGTCCATAACCCAGCACAGCCTTTTCAATGGTCCAAAACACATCACAACCCTTCAAAATTAACCATAACCCATCACAACACTTCATAATGGTCCATAACCCATCGCAACCCTGCATAATGGTCCATAACCATAACAACCCTTCATAACTGTCCATAACGCATCCAAACCATCATCATGGTCCAGAACCTATCACAACCCTTCATAATGGTCCATAACCCATCACAACCCTTCATAATGGTCCATAACCCAACACAACCCTTTCTATTGTCCATAACCCATCACAACTCTTCATAATTGAGCATAACCTATCAAAACCCCTCATAATGGTCCATAACCCATCATAACCCTTCATAGTGGTCTATAACCCATCACAACCTTCATAATGGTCCATAAGCCATCACAACCCTTTATAATGGTCCATAACCCATAAAACCCTTCATAATAGTCCATAACCCATCACAACCCTTTATAATAGTCCATAACCCTTCATTATTGAGCATAACCCATCACAGCCCTTCATAATGGTCTATAACCCAACACAACCCTTTCTATGCTCCATAACCCATAACAATCCTACATAATTGACCATAACCTATCACAACCCTTCATAATTGTCAATAACCCATCATAATCCTTGATAATGGTTCATAACCCATCACAACCTTCATAATAGCACATAACCCACACAACCCTTCATAACAGTCCATAACCCATCACAACCCTTTCTAATGGTCCATAACCCATCACAACCCTTTCAATAGTCCATAACCTATCGCAACCCTGCATAATGGTCCATAACCATAACAACCCTTCATAATGGTCCATAACTTATACAAATTGGAATGGCTCAAGCTCTAAAATTGAATACAAGGGAATCTTGGTTGTTTGGAATAAAAATATGGTGCAAAATGATGGGAGTTTGGGTTGTAACAACACATGGAGAATGAGGGCCCAAAAGGTGATGGGTTGGTATTGTTTAATGGATTTGAAGGTTGTTTGGGTTCAATGGCCCGTGAAGTTTGCATGATCAGTTGCATGGATTAGGGCTACACATTTGAAGGCATTTGCATGCATTTGGGATGCATTTGGAGTTAATTAGAAGCTTGCAACTTTTTTCTTTCATTTAACGAGTCATTTAAGTTTGTTTTGATGAGTAGTTAGTATTTTCTTTAATAACTTGGTTGTTGGGTTGTTTTGTAACTCCCATATTTATGTTTAGGCTTTATAGCCATTTCTTTTTGCTTGTAACAGCTAGAATACGAAATTAAATCATGAAAACAAGAACTTTGTTCATTGAGTTGTTGCTTACACTCACAATTTCGTCTTTGAGGGATGATTTCCTGATTTGACACGAATTCAAGTTAATAGGTCTTAGCTTGTCTTCAAACGATAATCAATCTATATGTCTAGGTTGTTTATCACTCTATCCTTAATTTTTATTGTTAATTCCGCTGCAATTCACCAAACAAACACCCATACATGAAATCCAATCTCAAATCTCCTAAACCTTACTATAATCAGCCCATACACGTATCATAAGTGGTATCAGAGCCCAATTTTCGATTGGTCATGATTTACACAAGAATTATGTTTGGTTCACAAACCCTAATGGGATCGCTAGAGAAAGAAAGAGAAGTGGCGGCCAAGGCTACAAATAAGGAAATCCAAGAGTGGATGGCTATGATGTGATCAGATGTGGAACAAGAAGACATTGAGGAGATGTCATTTTTTGATGTGGAAGAAGATGAAGATTCAATCCCTATATATGATACCTATGATGAAGAAGACAAGTTTCTTGATGAAATTGAAGAACGAGTGGCTAAAAACGAAATTGAAGATGAAGTTGCTGAAAGAAGGAGTTTTGTTGGTGAGGAATTCGGCTTTGTTGGTGAAAACAAGAGTAATGAAGAAGTGATTTTTGCTGAATCACAAAGATCAACCCAAGAACAAAGGATCATGAGGTCAAATGATGCTAGGTACCAAAAAAAAATTCAGATTCTCTCAACTTCAATGATTATTTTTCTAAAGATCTTATGGATATCACAAGTAGAAGCTTTGTTGATAAATGAGATTTATTCGTTTGTTACACTCACATTCTTTTCAAAGTGTGGGAACTTATAGCACCTTGGAAACCATGGGATAGTTACTTCCTTATTAAAATTGAGGGTTGTAACAAATGCTTTATGGATCTGAAAAGGAAGTGTGATGGTGGATTAGATCATGATGTTTATAATCCCATTGGTTATGATCTTGTTAATTATGAGCTTAGAAATGGTGTTGCTGAATTTGAAGATCAGGCTAAGGGGCTAAATTCAGCAAGTGGTTTGAAGATGCGCATGTGTGTGGATGAAGGCCATAAAGGTCTGATTGAAACAAGCAAGGAACGTTTGGTTGCTATTCCTAAAATGGTAACACCTAATCCTATACCTTTTCAGCCTCTCAAGATGAAAAACGATGCTAGTAGTGAAGGCCAAAGGCGAGGGAAATCTTGTGCTTATTATTTTCATTTTCCACAAGCACTTGATTTCAAAGGGGTTTTAAGCAATTTTATTGGCATTGGTTAAAAGGGGAGTTAGTATTAATTAACCATGCTAAAAAGATTACTTATGGGTTAAATTGGGAACCAAGTTCCATGTGGCATCTCAATCTGAACCAATGCTTGAATATGGCCATTAAAAGATTCTTGAAGTGGATTGCTAAGAAATATTGCAAACTCTTTTCTTACAGAACAGCCTAAGGAGATGCAAAAAGGGTGATGACTAAACTTGTTTGTCACATCTTTGAAGTGGGGTTGTTATTAACTAACCATGCACAAGAAAAGGGGTTGATGTTAGTTAATCATGCCAAAAGAATCACCATGGGCTGGAGTTGGGAATCAAGGATCGTGTGGAGTCCCAATCATGATCATTTCTTGAAGGTGGAGGCTATGAAAATTTTGTGTAAAGTGATAGAACAAGCTAAGCTAGCGTCTGATATTGAAGGGAGAATAGTGATGTTTATACTTACTGGTTGCAACAATCAAGCTAAAGATGTCAAGATCGCATTTGGGAGAATGTTGGGCTTGTAATCATGGATGGCATCAACCATGATTTAATGCTTACTTTTTTGTTTGGAAATTATTTAAACAGGTACATGATAGATGTAGGGCTTCTCAATGCTCTTAAAACCAATCCAAATGAAGGAAGGTATGCTATGGTCAGATCGGTGTTAAGGTGAAGAAAATAGAAGGAAAAAGGGCTGAAGTTGGTAAAGAAAAGGTTGTTTATGATGGTGGAGGACATGATGAAAGTGTTTTGAACAATATTCTGCCCAAGGTAGCTAGTGGAGAAGAAAGTGGTGTCAAAGGGGTGGAAGATGTGTTAAAATGCATGGAGATAAAGATCTTTCAAGAAAGGAAGTCAAAGGAGTCCATGGGAACAGATTTCATGTCATTTGTGTGCTAAAACCCAAAGATTGAGTTGTTTTTTAAGCCAAGCCAAGACTATGCTTCTAAGAGGGAGGGATGGAAGGAAATAAGAGGCATAGGGCAGCATTCTGTACCAAGGGAATTGAAAGGAGCTAAGGGAGTCTTTGTTACAAATATTTATGATGATGGCTTAGCGGAATTGAGGACAATTTCTTTTCAAGAGGGAGGGAATAATACGAATTGGAATGGCTCAAGCTCTATAATTGAATACAAGGGAATCTTGGTTGTTTGGAATAAAAATATGGTGCAAAATGATGGGAGTTTGGGCTGTAACAACACATGGAGAATGAGGGCCCAAAAGGTGATGGGTTGGTGTTGTTTAATGGATTTGAAGGTTGCTTTGGCTCAATGGCCCGTGAAGTTTGCATGATCACTTGCATGGATTAGGGCTGCACATTTGAAGGCATTTGCATGCATTTGGGATACATTTGGAGTTAATTAGAAGCTTGCAACATTTTTCTTTCATTTAATGAGTCATTTAAGTTTGTTTTGATGAGTAGGTAGTATTTTCTTCAATAACTTGGCTGTTGGGTTGTTTTGTAACTCCCATCTTTATGTTTAGGCTTTATAGCCATTTCTTTTTTGCTTGTAACAGCTAGAATACGAAAATCAATCAAGAAAACAAGAACTTTGGTCATTGAGTTGTTGCTTACACTCACAATTTCGTCTTTGAGGGATGATTTCCTGATTTGACACGAATTCAAGTTAATAGGTCTTAGCTTGTCTTCAAACGATAATCAATCTATAGGTCTAGGTTGTTTATCACTCTATCCTTAATTTTTATTGTTAATTCCGCTGTAATTCACCAAACAAACACCCATACACGAAATCCAATCTCAAATCTCCTAAACCTTACTATAGTCAGCCCATACACGTATCAATAACCCATACTGTGACAACTGTCAAATTAGTCAACGAAAGTCAACTTAAGTCAACCAAAGCGTACGTTAAAGTCAATATGTGAAATGTAAATTTCATAATCTCTACGTTGTATTATTTGATATTATAATATTACGTATGCTAATTTAAGTCAGTTATACGAACAAACCATGCTGAACTAGATGTTTTAATATAAAAAAATAAATAAATAAATAAATAAAATTACGGCATGAATAGTAACCGGCGTGAATAGTGAACGGTAAAAGTTTAAAACTTTTCGGAATATTACAAATTTTATATCAAAACGTAGATAAAAATACGACGGTTCCGAATATATATTTATATTTTTACGAAACGTTATATATAAAAAGTTATGATAGAAAAACGTTTAATTTAACTTGAAAGCGACATTTGGTTATTAAAATATTAATATATTTTTTTTTAAAAAAAAAAAAAAAAGTCTCCACCGGTTGTGGAGTTTGAATTTTGAAAGTTTGAAAAACATTTTTATATTATTTTATTTTAATTTTATTTTATATAAAGTGGGCCCCACTTCATTATTTATTCAATTTTACATATTTTACCCCAAAGAACTCGTATTTTCATTTCGGCCCTTACGTATTCAATACGTATTATTTAATTTATCAAAAATATTATGTCGTTTTATAAAACGAAAAATTTACGGTCAAAACGATATTGTCGGTACGAACAACCTGACGTCAAAATTCAATATTATTAGTATTAGTTTTATATTTAATATTTTTTTTCATTAAAATGAAATTGTATTTACATTTAAACCCTATATTTTTTATCAAACTTACAATTTATACCCTCTCATTAATTCGTTAAAGACTTTTATTTAAAAAGTTGATATTATGAAACTACGACATTTGTAGATTATAGTTTTATAAACAAAAATCATTCGTTTTATATAAAAAACTATTTAATCTATTTAAAGAGTATTTTAAGGGTATATTTTGTCATAATCAAATTCTAAAAGCCATAAAAGTCATATATCTGTATCTTGAGGGCCGCAATACGAAAATAAACCTACTATAAATAGAGGCTCAAATCCTCTCATTTCTCACAACTCATATCTTGATCTTTATATCACTAGATAGTATTGTTAGAAGATTCTTCGATATATATAGAAATATACGAAGAATGAGCGTTAGAAGTAGCTATTTTAGTTATAAATATAGTGAGTTCGAGTTAGAAGCACGAAGAGTCGGGCGATCTAACAACAGTTGGCGATAAGATCCTAGTCGACATTGAGGTGAGTTCATACCCCTTCTTTTTATCTTTATTCAAGTTTTTAAGGGGGAGAATACAAGTTATACTATACAAATAGTTATTTATACTCATTTATAACAATAGTAAACGAAATGCGAATTTTGTAAACATCATTAAACAATTCAATTATAATTCCAAAAACAATATCGAATGATCTACTTACGAGGGCGGTGTCTAGGCCGATCATTTGGGCTAGGTTGCTGGATTTTCGAAAGGCTTATACGCTGAAAGCGTCCTGCCTTCCCATTTGATTTACTACCTGGCCGTTCTTTATTTGATAGTCATAAAATATTATATTGGAATTAATAAAGGGTATAACCAATTTATTACACCACTATTGTGGAGAATACATCTTAAAAGAAGTTCTTTATAACCATCTAAATAAGTTATTTCACATATAAATATATGCTTTTCACAACGGAATACTAAAAATAAACTATTATAGGAATAGTTTGTTGATACAAATGTTACTATGACGTTTTCTAGAAGAAAAATAATTATATAAAATATATAATTATTATACATTACTATATTATCATGGGAAAAATGATAATGGACAAATACAAACGTTTTTCATATACAAACTTTAACAAGTTGATTGATACATACATTTTTGTGAGACGGGTCTTCACAGTGCTTATTTAAGTACATACTATAAGTCCTGAAATTTATAACCAGAGTCTCGGTAAGAGAGTGTGATATTTGTGTATAGATCTATAGGGGATTGACAACCCCGCACCTGAGCTGCTAGCTACAGTTAGACCGACGGGTCTGAGGTGACAAATGTCATAACAGTCCGACGCCTGAAGAACGTCGAAGCAGGCCTACATGGTCACTGTATGGTTATAGGACGTCTCGCATGAGAAATCAACTTTATAAATTGTTTACGTGGAAATATACATTTTCAAAGATTTTATACTACAAGCTACGCTATACATTTTAGTCTTTGGATTTTTAAGACTTGGATGCAATACAACATTTTACAAGAAAAGAGATTCCTTATACAAGTTTTATGGTATTAAAACTACATTTTTACAAGTTACAAATATAAGTATGGTTTTACTTATATACACTGGTTCTATGGGAATTAAAACTACGTTTTATAAAATATATAAATATAAGTACGATTTACTTATATATACGAGTTTTATGGAATTAAGTCTACGATTAGTCTACAAGTAAACATCTATTTACACGGTTTCATACAACAATAAAACTACGTAATACTATTTTCAAGTATAGAAAAACTTATACATTTACGGTCTTTGGGTTTTAAGACTACGACTCATTTATAAGAAAATATTGGATTTTCTGGTTTCCAACACTATCTTTTTACAAGGAAAAAGGATTATGAATTTTCTCATACAAAAATCTTATGAACTCACCAACGTAATGTTGACACTCTTTCAAACTACTTGTATTCTCAGGAAATTTATAAGGTAACTACAACCTTTGACGATGGGTCGCTATGGCATCATACTATGTATTTTGATATCATATTGTAATTGTATTTAAAAGGTACAATCATTTGAACTCTTGTAACATTACAATTATGTATATGATGGATGTGTTTGCTTTGATCACTATTGTACAAACGTTGTTGTGATACTGTTCATGAAGTCATCCACCCTCAGACGTTTCCGCCATCGTGGTTTGGGGGTGCGACAGATTGGTATCAGAGCATTGTTTGTAGTGAACTAAGTATATCAATCCATTTAAGGTATACAACTATAAATACAATGGGACTAAAACTCTCTAAAACAATCTGTACAAAATATACTTTAAAATACAATGATATTTTTATAAAGTATAAGTACAAGTACATACATACTAGAACAGTGTCATAACCATAACAATACAAGAGTAATAAGATGAGTTGAACACTACGAGTAGGCCTAGGTAGTTATGTAATCATACCTAGGACAAATAGAGCCTGATCAACTGTATTTGTCCAAGGTATGACTAACATGTACTTAGAAATAGTCGTAGTGAACAACAAGTCTAAAAACTTACCAAGAACCATATACAAAGAAACTCTAAAACAAAATATAAAGCTAAAATACTACAGGAGTATTTTGTAATACTATAGAACCATACATCTAGACACTTTATGTACCTCTTATACCCCTATCCTTACATAGTAGACATGACAATTCGATAATACCTAACCAATAACTATTATTGAAAACCTTCCATCATCCATACCAACAGTTCCATTAAACTAATATTGGTAGAAATTCAATCTGAAAGCCGAAGGCGGGCTAAGTCACCTGCCAACTCTTCTGGGTTCTCTTCACTTACGATCTTGAGAAAATCATGGTTAAAACCACTCATCGCAGAAACAGAAGGCAGAGATTGCTGCTGTGTATGGGTCCCTGATGAAGCTTCCTCCCTCTTCTGAACCTTTCTTTTCTTGTAAACAGCCTTAAAGGCAGCTTGCCTCAATCTCTTTGTGGTATCAGTTATCTCCAAACTGGAACCCTCGATTATTGCTCTTTTCTCGTTCTCTAGACCAAGTATTACGTCTATGTTACTAGGATTATTATCCAATTCCTGTTGCATAAATACTTTCAGTCATTACAATCTCATGGTATTAAAATTAGGGAAAAGAAATACAATTCTTAACCTGAGTATGATTAATAAGAGTTTGTAGACTCTTAATCTTTCGTCGAGGCCAACTTTTGATACCTAACTTTCTACAGCGTTGCTTCAACTGTGTTGATCCAACATTGAGTTCTCTTGCAGCTTCCAAAATGGGCTTGTCAAAATGCATGGATATTGTTTCCTTACTCAACGCATCTCTAGAACCCCTTTTTCTACGAATTTCATAGGTTCTTGGAATCGAGGTTGAAACGTTTTCATTTTGGATCAATTGTGTATGATCCTGATCACTAACACTTTCATTGTTACCAATTATGGGTAATAGATTTTGATTTTCAGAATCAACCATAAAATTTCCATTCTTGAAACTTTCTAAGTTACTTTGGATCAATTGAAAATGATCCTGATATTGAAAACCACCCACGGACTCAAAATTTGCTGAAGCGAGCCCAATAGTGTCATCGTGGTTTGACTGTATTTGATCCTGATTTTGAATATCAGTTTGAAACCTCTGATTTGTTAGATCTACTCCACTATGCAGTATGGGCACGTTCATGCTTAGATTATCATTAGTAAGATCATCTACAAATGGATCTGTGTATAGCGTATGTTAGATAATTAAGAAAAGTAAACATAAAGTATAACAAAATGACTTAACCTGGAAGTATATATTGAGATTGCCCAACAACGATGTCTTGATTTAAAGGCAGTGGATCTTCAGGGAGAATACTCATCAGAGGAAAAACTTCAAGATCATCTTGAGGTTGATCCAGCGGTAATATATCTGGAAAATCTATACCTCACATAATTTAAAACAAAAATCAAAATGCTAGAAAAAGGAATAAGAAATAAAAGGAGTTTAGGATACTATAATTACCAAACCCCAGTGGAGGTATCTGATTAAACGATAGGGAGGTACCCTCTTCCCTTAAGAAATTCAGCTCAGAGTCTGACAATTTATCCATAAGAGACTTGTTTTCCATACCTCGATATAGAAATCTGAGATTATATAAGAATAAACTGATAGTAGGAAAGAATGAGACTGAAAAGATGTAGATATGGATGATACTACATACCCGTTTATATAGTATCTTACAGCTGGAACTGAAAGGACAACCCACGTTCTTATTACCGAAATTCAAAATATCTACAGTAGGTGCAATCTTTTCACTACCCTAATTGATATCCTTTTCCAAATTCGCGGCTTGACTCCGATGAGGACGGGATAACGAAAAGACATTTTTTTAATATATATATATCTTCAGATAACGGAAATAGTTCAAAGAATAGTTAATTTAATTATATAATAATCTAGTCATAAATAATGAATTAGAACCTACTCATTTAGTATCTGTAGAGCTCGTGGTTCACATGTATCTTAAATGTTTCCTTCCATCCTACGAGTATCAACTGTAAAATGAAATCACATATCATATCTTAAACATCCTCAGACATTTCCATAATACTTAACTCAAATGATTAAGAAATCAATAGCAAATACAAATCACAATTAGAGAATATCATATGCTATCAACCCGAAACTCCGAATTCCGTGATTTTACCAAATCAACCGTTAGAACATCACGATATTTGCAACAAGTACTCAATACAACACATATTAACAATCTATTAACAACACATAAGATGAATCAAAGCATACTTTCAGATTTGGACATCTAGGGTTTGAAACCCTAATACTCAAAATCACTAACCTTGTGAATTAAGAACTCGAGAATGCATTTCGGGTATTAAATCCGACCTTCCCAAACTTTTTCTACGCAAAACCCGTGATCAAAATGACAAAATTTCACATCTTTTGCTCTGAAAATCGCCTAGGGGATTTTCGGTTCGTTGCCCGAATAACTCCAATGAAGCAGGTTAGCGACATTAACCTTTAAAGTTAGCGTCGTTCACTTTTAAAATCCAACCCATACTCCAAAACCGACCCGTGTAAGTGTACTGGATACTACTGGATGTTACGGTAACTAGAACACAAACCGTTTTCATAAACACGACCCATGTAACTCCTACAATGCCAAAACAGTTCCAATAGACGACCCGGGAGGACCCGTGTAACCCCTCTTTGATATCTTTAAGGTTTAAACTCCTTCTAAATGTGTTTCTAATCCTCCTATTCACATAACAATCTAGTAACTATTATTTATACTAAGATTAACTCAAGTTTAGTTACCAAAAATATTATGACATTAAACTCCAAAATCAAAGCGATGGAAAACTGAAAAGCACCAAGCGTGGACCTGAATTTACCTAGGAACGTAAGGACCAGATGAAACTCAAATATCCACATCTCTTCCCAAACCCTTGAGGATCTATTCGAAGTGCTAAATTTCGGGACGGAATTCCTTCTAACGGGTAGATAATGTGACAACTGTCAAATTAGTCAACGAAAGTCAACTTAAGTCAACCAAAGCATACGTTAAAGTCAATATGTGAAATGTAAATTTCATAATCTCTACGTTGTATTATTTGATATTATAATATTACGTATGCTAATTTAAGTCAGTTATACGAACAAACCATGCTGAACTAGATGTTTTAATATAAAAAAATAAATAAATAAATAAATAAAATTACGGCATGAATAGTAACCGGCGTGAATAGTGAACGGTAAAAGTTTAAAACTCTTCGGAATATTACAAATTTTATATCAAAACGTAGATAAAAATACGACGGTTCCGAATATATATTTATATTTTTACGAAACGGTATATATAAAAAGTTATGATAGAAAACGTTTAATTTAACTTGAAAGCGACATTTGGTTATTAAAATATTAATATATTTATTAAAAAAAAAAGTCTCTACCGGTTGGTGGAGTTTGAATTTTGAAAGTTTGAAAAACATTTTTATATTATATTATTTTAATTTTATTTTATATAAAGTGGGCCCCACTTCATTATTTATTCAATTTTACATATTTTACCCCAAAGAACTCGTATTTTCATTTCGACCCTTACGTATTCAATACGTATTATTTAATTTATCAAAAATATTATGTCGTTTTATAAAACAAAAAATTTACGGTCAAAACGATATTGTCGGTACGAACAACCTGACGTCAAAATTCAATATTATTAATATTAGTTTTATATTTAATATTTTCTTTTTCATTAAAATGAAATTGTATTTACATTTAAACCCTATATTTTTATCAAACTTACAATTTATACCCTCTCATTAATTCGTTAAAGACTTTTATTTAAAAAGTTGATATTATTAAACTACGATTTTTGTAGATTATAGTTTTTTATTTGATAGTCATGAAATATTATATTGTAATTAATAAAGGGTATAACCAATTTATTACACCACTATTGTGGAGAATACATCTTAAAAGAAGTTCTTTATAACCATCTAAATAAGTTATTTCACATATAAATATATGCTTTTCACAACGGAATACTAAAAATAAACTATTATAGGAATAGTTTGTTGATACAAATGTTACTATGACGTTTTAAAGAAGACAAATAATTATATAAAATATATAATTATTATACATTACTATATTATCATGGGAAAAATGATAATGGACAAATACAAAGGTTTTTCATATACAAACTTTAACAAGTTGATTGATACATACATTTTTGTGAGACGGGTCTTCACAGTGCTTATTTAATTACATACTATAAGTTCTGAAATTTATAACCAGAGTCTCGGTAAGAGAGCGTGATATTTGTGTATAGATCTATACGAGATTGACAACCCCGCACCTGAGCTGCTAGCTACAGCTAGACCGACGGGTCTGAGGTGACAAATGTCATAACAGTCTGACGCCTGAAGAACGTCGAAGCAGGCCTACATGGTCACAGTATGGTTATAGGACGTCTCGCATGGGAAATCAACTTTATAAATTGTTTACGTGGAAATATACATTTTCAAAGATTTTATACTACAAGCTACGCTTTACATTTTAGTCTTTGGATTTTTAAGACTTGGATACATTCATAAGAAAATATTGGATTTTCTTGGAGTACATAACTACATTTTACAAGAAAAGAGATTCCTTATACAAGTTTTATGGTATTAAAACTATATTTTTACAAGTTACAAATATAAGTATGGTTTTACTTATATACACTGGTTCTATGTGAATTAAAACTACGTTTTATAAAAGATATATATATAAGTAGGATTTACTTATATATACGAGTTTTATGGAATTAAGTCTACGATTAGTCTACAAGTAAACATCTATTTACACGGTTTCATACAATAATAAAACTACGTAATACTATTTTCAAGTATAGAAAAACTTATACATTTACGGTCTTTGGGTTTTAAGACTTCGACTCATTTATAAGAAAATATTGTATTTTCTGGTTTCCAACACTATCTTTTTACAAGGAAAAAGGATTATGGATTTTCTCATACAAAAATCTTATGAACTCACCAACGTAATGTTGACACTCTTTCAAACTACTTGTATTCTCAGGAAATTTATAAGGTAACTACAACCTTTGACGATGGGTCGCTATGGCATCATACTATGTATTTTGATATCATATTGTAATTGTATTTAAAACGTACAATCATTTGAACTCTTGTAACATTACAATTATGTATATGATGGATGTGTTTGCTTTGATCACTATTATACAAACGTTGTTGTGATACTGTTCATGAAGTCATCCACCCTCAGACGTTTCCGCCATCATGGTTTGGGGGTGTGACACATACAAACCTTCATAACAGTCGATAACCCATCACAACCCTTCATAATTGACCATAACCCATCACAACCCTTCATAATTGACCATAACCCATCACAACCCTTCCTATGGTCCATAACCCAGCACAACCCTTTCTATGGTTCATAACCCATCACAACCCTTCATAATTAACCATAACCCATCACAACACCTCATAATGGTCCATAACCCATCGCAACCCTGCATAATGGTCTATAGCTATAACAACCCTTCATAATTGTCCATAACCCATACAAACCAAAACCCAAAAACGTTTCTCTCTCTAGTTTCTCTCTCTAGCATTTTCTCTCTCATTTTCACGTTTTGCGACTTTGGCTTTTCCGGCTGCTGGGTTGATTTTTCTGGTGGCTATTGTTTTGAATTACTGCTTACTGAGTTCTGGTAATCGATTGTTGAGCTAATCGATGTTTCACACTCACTTATGAGACCCACCAGATCTAAAAACGTCAAGCTCATCTAGGTAAGAAAAAGGAGGCAGGGTAGGACCGATTATGAGGAACCGAAGGAAGGCTCTAAGGAATCATCCATTTAGAGATGTTAATTCATCTCGTTTATCGGAATTAGAAGCTATTGCGAACAGATTAGAGAATGTTCCCATCAATTTCATTTCTTCCGTTAAAGTTACGGGAAAGATTTTGGCGATGAAAAATGGTAAAAGCGGGAATGAATCTTCAATAGTACAAAATGGAACAAATGGAACGAACTTAGAAGAAGATGGTTTTGATTTGACTTCAAAATCGAGTCTGATGATGGAGTCTGTAGAGCCGATTTCTCCTGATTTGAAGTTGCAAGCTGAAACTCATGAAATTCGTTCTTCAGCTGATCACAATTCTTCCAAGAAGGTTAATGAAATCAGCATTGCTAATGAATCGATTCAAATACAGCAATTTGGTGTTCGTGAAATGAACTTTTTAGGTATTTCGATTCCTTCTGAACCTGATAATCAAACTGTGACAGGAATTGGCTTGTCTGATGTTGATTGCACTAAAAATGGTCACAATTTCACCAACTATTCTGGGCTTGTTGGTTATGATTCGATTATTGATGTGGATAATCCTGAATTTGTTCATTTGTCTATTGAAAATTCTATTGATTCTGATAAGCAATTGAAAGTTGATGATGATTCTATAGATTCCGATTGTGATAATGTAATGGAAAAAGGCATTGCGAAAAAGAAACTTGGGCCTGATTGTTCTGATATGTTGCTTGAAGAATCAAAAAATAGGGATAAGCTGGTTGATTGCACAATTGTCGATCCTAATGTGGTCTTGGATTTTGATTCAATTGATGATAACATAAGGAAGGATAAGGATCTGAATTTGAAAGCTGGTGATTTTTATTTGAATTCGTCTGATGGCCAAGGTGCTAATGGGAGTGTTTTACATGGAACTTGTAACCAAACTGAATTTGGTATTGATTATGGGCCAGATCAACAAGAAAATGGTGATCAAATTAAAATGGGAAATGAAGGTATGACAGATTCAAGTATTGAAAAGCATTTTCCTGTTCTTAATTCTTCTTCTGATTTAGCTAACAAGCATATTAATTTCCTGAATTTGGATTGGAAAGGAAACAAAAGTGAAATTGTGACCATAGATATTGATAAAAAGAAACCTACTGTCAATTCTAAACAAACCAATGATACAAAATCTTTTGCTGAAACAGTGAACACAAATCATAATTCTATTAGTGCCAACATAAAACTTATACCAAAATTATTTGGTACTAAGGTTGGAGAAGTTGAGATGCCTTATTCTAATGTGATGTTGGGAAGTGTTCCTTACCATTCTACCTTATACGGTTTTTTTTGTTGAAAAACCTTCTAGTTTTAATACGGTTCGTTACTTTGTTTCTTTGATGTGGAAGCAATTTGGATTAGAAGATTTGATGTTAAATGGTGAAGGTTTTTTCTATTTTCGATTTAGCACTAAAGAAGGTATGATGAAAGTTATTGAAAATGGCCCTTGGTTAATTAATGATGTTTCGATTTTTGTTAAAAGATGGAAACACAGTCTTGTTTTATCTAAACCCAAATTTGAGTCGGTTCCGGTTTGGGTTAAGATTTATAATGTTCCTTTGGAATATTGGAATGAAACCGGTGTTGCATATATTGCCAATGAACTTGGAAAGCCAATCATTATGAATAGAATGACTTTAAATATGTGTGATCATCATTGGGGAAGACCGGGTTATATGAGATTACTCATTGAGATGTCGGCCGGTTCGGAATGGCTTAAAAGCTTGGATATAGTGTCTCGTGATATGGAAACCGGGGAAAGAGTTGTTTCTCATTGTCATGTGGATTATGCTTGGTACCCTTCAAGATGTTCTCATTGTAAAATTTATGGTCATGATGAAGCTAAATGTGCTATTTTAGCTAGTTTGACTAGCAAAAAATAAATGGATTCCAAAAACATGAATGAAGGCAAAGGCATTAATAAAGAAAAAGAAGATACAAGTTCAAGTGATAGAATGGAGGAAGATGGATTTACTTTGGTTACTAAAAAGAATAATAAAGGAAAGCAAAAGGTTTCGAGCAATAAAGTCTTGGAATCGGGTAAAGTTGATTTGATTGATTTATTAAAGAAAAAGTCTTCTCTTGTGGAATCAAAAGAAACTAAAAGTCAAGTTCATGTGGGGAAAACGTAAAATGGTTCCAAAGTTTACAATCAAGGAAACAAAAAGGCAGTTAATGCGGCTAATGGTAAAGGAAGGTTGGGATCTTTTGGGAATAATTTGGATAGATTTGCAGTTGGAGCGTTGAAAAAGAATGGTAATAGTGTGAATTTTAGTGGAAAGGAGAATTTTGTCAAAGCCGGAACGGATTGGCCAATTCTAGTGCTCAAAATGAAGTTTTAAAAGTGAAAAAAGAGAATAGACGTGATGGTAATGGTGGTTTGGATCTTTCTTGTAATACTAATCGGTTTGATGTTCTTAGTTATTTTAATGAACATGAATGTGGTGATGGTAGGAAAGAAGATGATCTTTATAAAATATTATTGGTAAAATTACGGAAATTAGAAAGGATAACTCTTTGGGTGATGAGTTGATGGACACCCACCAAAATTCTTTGGTTTTATGATGATAGTCTTTTGGGATAATCTTGCTTTATTCAAGTTCAAGTTTGGCATGGATTTGGATAACATTGTTAGTTATTGGACTTTCAAGTATTGGGCTGAAGATTTAATGGGTTTGATTTAAATCTTCGGTTTGGATTGCAAGGGTTTGGTTCCATTCCATAGATTGGAATTGGACTTGGGTTTGGATAGCTTGGCATGTTTTATATTAATAGTTGTTAGGTTTGTCTTTTTATTTCTAGATGTTAGTTTTTTAGGGCTCATAACCCTTCTTTTCTTGTAAGTTCTTTTTTATCAATAAAATTTTCCAGAGGATGATCTCCTCTCTATCCAAAAAAAAAACCCATACAACCCTTCATCATGGTCCATAACCCATCACAACCCTTCATAATGGTCCATAACCCATCACAACCCTTCATAATGGTCTATAACCCAACACAACCCTTTCTATGGTCCATAAACCATCACAACTCTTCATAATTGACCAGAACCTAACAAAACCCCTCATAATGGTCCATAACCCTTCAAAGTGGTCGATAACCCATCAGAACCTTCATAATGGTCTGTAACCCATCACAACCCTTTGTAATGGTCCATAACCCATCACAACCTTTATAATGGTCCATAACCTATCACAACCCTTTAAAATGGTCCATCACCCATCACAACCTTTCATAATTGAGCATAACCCATCACAACCCTTCATAATCGTCCATAACCCAACACGACCCTTTCTATGGTCCATAACCCATAACAACACTTCATCATGGACCATAACCTATCACAACCCTTCATAATGGTCAATAACCCATCATAATCCTTGATAATGATTCATAACCGATCACAACCTTCATAATAGTACATAACCCATACAAACCTTGAAAACGTTCCATAACCCATAACAACCCTTTCTAATGGTCCATAACCCATCACAACCCTTTCTATGGTCCATAACCCATCGCAACCCTGCATAATGGTCCATAACCATAACAACCCTTCATAATAGTCCATAACCCATACAAACCTTCATAATAGTCAATAACCCATCACAACCCTTCATAATTAACCATAACCCATCACAACACTTCATAATGGTCCATAACACATCGCAACCCTGCGTTATGATCCATAACCATAACAACCCTTCATAATGGTCCATAACCCATACAAACCTTCATAATGGTCCATAACCCATCACAACATTTTATAATGGTCCATAACCCAACACAACCCTTTCTATGGTCCATAACCGATCACAACTCTTCATAATTGACCATAACCTATCACAACCCTTCATAATGGTACATAACATATCATAACCCTTCATAGTAGTCCGTAACCCATCACAACCTTCATAATGGTCCATAACCCATCACAACCCTTTATAATTGTCCATAACCCATCACAACCTTCATAATGGTCCATAACCCATCACAACCCTTTCTAATGGTCCATAACCCATCACAGCCCTTCATAATTGTGCATAACCCATCACAACCCTTCATAATGCTCCATAACCCAACACAACCTTTTCTATGGTCCATATACCATAACAACCCTTCATAATTGACCATAACCTATCACAACCATTCATAATGGTCAATAGCCCATCATAATCCTTCAAAATGGTTCATAACCCATCACAACCTTTATAATAGTACATAACCCATACAACCCTTCATAACGGTCCATAACCTATCACAACCCTTTCTAATGGTCCATAACCCATCACAACCATTTCTATGGTCCATAACCCATCGTAACCCTATATAATGGTCCACAACCATAACAAGCTTTCATAATGCTCCATAACCCATAAAAACCTTCATAACAATCCATAACCCATCACAACCCTTCATAATTGACCATAACCCATCACAACCCTTCATAATTTACCATAACCCATCACAATCCTTCCTATGGTCTATAACCCAGCACAACCGTTTCTATGGTCCATAACCATAACAACCCTACATAATTGTCCATAACGCATACAAACAGTCATCATGGTCCATAACCCATCACAACCCTTCATAATGGTCCATAACCCATCACAACCCTTCATAATGGTCCATAACCCAACACAACCCTTTCTATAGTCCATAACCCATCACAACTCATCGTAATTAACCATAACCTATCAAAACCCCTCATAATGGTCCATAACCCATCATAACCCTTAATAGTCGTGCATAACCACATCACAACCTTCATAATGGTCCATAACCCATCACAACCCTTTATAATGATCCATAACCCGTAAAACCCTTCATAATGGTCTATAACCCATCACAACCCTTTATAATGGTCCATAACCAATCACAACCCTTCATAATTGAGCATAACCAATCACAGCCCTTCCTAATGGTCCATAACCCAATACAGCCATTTCTATGGTCCATAACCCATAAAAACCCTTCATAATTTACCATAACCTATCACAACCCTTCATAATGGTCAATAACCCATCATAATCCTTGATAATGGTTCATAACCCATCACAACCTTCATAATAGTACATAACCCATACAACCCTTCATAACAGTCCATAACCTATCACAACCCTTTCTAATGGTCCATAACCCGTCACAACCCTTTCTATGGTCCATAATCCTTCACAACCCTGCATAATGGTCCATAACCATAACAACCCTTCATAATGGTCCATAACCCATACAAAGCTTCATAACAGTCCATAACGCATCACAACCCATCATAACTAACCATAACCCATCACAAACCCTTCATAATAGACCATAACCCAGCACAACCCTTTCTATGGTCAATAACCCATCATAACCCTTCATAATTATCCATAACCCATCACAACACTTCATAATGGTCCATAACCCATCGCAACGCTGCATAATGGTCCATAACCATAACAACCCTTCATAATTGTCCATAACCCATACAAACCTTTATCGTGGTCCATAACCCATCACAACCCTTCATAATGGTCCATAAACTATCACAACCCTTGATAATGGTCTATAACCCAACACAGCCCTTTCTATGGTCCATAAACCATCACAATTCTTCATAATTGACCAAAACCTATCAAAACCCCTCATAATGGTCCATAACCCTTCATAGTGGTCCATAACCTATCACTACCCTTCATAATGGTCAATAACCCATCATAATCCTTCATAATGGTTCATAACCCATCACAACCTTCACAATGGTCCATAACCCATCACAACCTTTATAATGGTCCATAACCCATCACAACCCTTCATAATTAAGCATAACCTATCACAACCCTTCATAATGGTCCATAACCCAACACAACCCTATCTATGGTAACAACCCTTCCTAATTGACCGTAACCTATCACAACCCTTCATATTGGTCAATAACCCATCATAATCCTTCATAATGGTTCATAACGCTTCACAACCTTCATAATAGTACATAACCCATACAACCCTTGATGACGGTCCATAACCCATAACAACACTTTCTAATGGTCCATAACCCATCATAACCATTTCTATGGTGCATAACCCATCGCAACCCTGCATAATGGTCCATAACCATAACAACCCTTCATAATGGTCCATAACCCATACAAACCTTCATAATAGTCAATAATCCATCACAATCCTTCATAATTAACCATAACCCATCGTAATCCTGCGTAATGATCCATAACCATAACAACGCTTCATAATGGTCCATAACCCATACAAACTTTCATAATGGTCCATAACCCATCACAACCCTTCATAATGGTCCATAACCCAACACAACCCTTTCTATGGTCCATAACCCATCACAACTCTTCATAATTGACCATAACCTATTAAAACCCCTTATAATGGTCCATATCCCATCATAACCCTTCATAGTGGTCCATAACCCATCACAACCTTGATAATGGTCCATAACCCATCACAACCCTTTATAATGGTCCATAAGCCATAAAACTCTTCCTAATGGTCTATAACTCATCACAACCCTTTATAATGGTCCATAACCCATCACAACACTTCATAATTGAGCATAACCCATCACAGCCCTTCATAATGGTCCATAACCCAACGCAACCCTTTCTGTGGTCCATAACCCATAACAACCATTTATAATTGGCAATAACCTAGCACAACCCTTCATAATGGTCAATAACCCATCATAATCCTTGATAATGGTTCATAACCCATCAGAACCTTCATAATAATACATAACCCACACAACCCTTCGTAACAGTCCATAACCTATCACAAACCTTTCTAATGGTCCATAACCCATCTCAACCCTTTCTATGGTCCATAATCCATCGCAACCCTGCATAATGGTCCTTAACCATAACAACCCTTCATAATTGTCTATAACCCATACAAAGAAACCTTCATCATGGTCTATAACCAATCACAACCCTTCATAATGGTCTATAACCCATCATAACCCTTCATAATGGTCTATAACCCAACAGAACCCTTTCTATGGTGCATAACCTATCACAACTCTTCATAATTGACCATAACCTATAAACCCATCATAATGGTCTATAATTGTTCATAGTGGTCTATAACCCATCAAAACCTTCATAATGGTCCATATTCCAACACAACCATTTATAATGGTCCATAACCCATCACAACCTTCATAATGGTCCATAACCCATCACAACCTTCATAATGGTCCATAACCGAACACAACCCTTTCTATGGTCCATAACCCATCACAACCCTTCATAATGGTCCATAAACTATCACAACCCTTGATAATGGTCTATAACCCAACACAGCCCTTTCTATGGTCCATAAACCATCACAATTCTTCATAATTGACCAAAACCTATCAAAACCGCTCATAATGGTCCATAACCCTTCATAGTGGTCCATAACCTATCACTACCCTTCATAATGGTCAATAACCCATCATAATCCTTCATAATGGTTCATAACCCACCACAACCTTCACAATGGTCCATAACCCATCACAACCTTTATAATGGTCCATAACCCATCACAACCCTTCATAATTAAGCATAACCTATCACAACCCTTCATAATGGTCCATAACCCAACACAACCCATTCTATGGTAACAACCCTTCCTAATTGACCGTAACCTATCACAACCCTTCATATTGGTCAATAACCCATCATAATCCTTCATAATGGTTCATAACGCTTCAGAACCTTCATAATAGTACATAACCCATACAACCCTTGATGACGGTCCATAACCCATAACAACACTTTCTAATGGTCCATAACCCATGATAACCATTTCTATGGTGCATAACCCATCACAACCCTGCATAATGGTCCATAACCATAACAACCCTTCATAATGGTCCATAACCCATACAAACCTTCATAATAGTCAATAATCCATCACAATCCTTCATAATTAACCATAACCCATCGTAATCCTGTGTAATGATCCATAACCATAACAACGCTTCATAATGGTACATAACCCATACAAACTTTCATAATGGTCCATAACCCATCACAACCCTTCATAATGGTCCATAACCCAACACAACCCTTTCTATGGTCCATAACCCATCACAACTCTTCATAATTGACCATAACCTATTAAAACCCCTTATAATGGTCCATATCCCATCATAACCCTTCATAGTGGTCCATAACCCATCACAACCTTAATAATGGTCCATAACCCATCACAACCCTTTATAATGGTCCATAAGCCATAAAACTCTTCCTAATGGTCTATAACTCATCACAACCCTTTATAATGGTCCATAACCCATCACAACACTTCATAATTGAGCATAACCCATCACAGCCCTTCATAATGGTCCATAACCCAACGCAACCCTTTCTATGGTCCATAACCCATAACAACCATTTATAATTGACAATAACCTAGCACAACCCTTCATAATGGTCAATAACCCATCATAATCCTTGATAATGGTTCATAACCCATCAGAACCTTCATAATAATACATAACCCACACAACCCTTCGTAACAGTCCATAACCCATCACAAACCTTTCTAATGGTCCATAACCCATCTCAACCCTTTCTATGGTCCATAATCCATCGCAACCCTGCATAATGGTCCTTAACCATAACAACCCATCATAATTGTCTATAACCCATACAAAGAAACCTTCATAATGGTCTATAACCCATCACAACCCTTCATAATGGTCTATAACCCATCATAACCCTTCATAATGGTCTATAACCCAACAGAACCCTTTCTATGGTGCATAACCTATCACAACTCTTCATAATTGACCATAACATATAAACCCATCATAATGGTCTATAATTGTTTATAGTGGTCTATAACCCATCACAACCTTCATAATGGTCCATATTCTAACACAACCATTTATAATGGTCCATAACCCATCACAACCTTCATAATGGTCCATAACCCATCACAACCTTCATAATGGTCCATAACCGAACACAACCCTTTCTATGTTCCATAACCCATAACAACCCTTCATAATTGACCATAACCTATCACAACCCTTCATAATGTTCAATAACCCATCATAATCCTTGATAATTGTTCATAACCCATCACAACCTTCATAATAGTACATAACCCATACAACCCTTGATAACAGTCCATAACCTATAACAAACCTTTCTAATGGTCCATAACCCATCACAACCTTTTCTATGGTCCATTACTCATCGCAACCCTGCATAATGGTCCATAACCATAACAACCCTTCATAATGGTCCATAACCCATACAAACCTTCATAATAGTCAATAACCCATCACAACCCTTCATATTTAACCATAACCCATCATAACACTTCATGATGGTCCATAACACCTTGCAACCCTGCGTAATGATCCATAACCATAACAACGCTTCATAATGGTCCATAACCCAAACAAACCTTTATAATGGTCCATAACCCATCACAACCCTTCATAATGGTCCATAACCGAACACAACCCTTTCTATGGTACATAACCTATCACAACTCTTCATAATTGACCATAACCTATCACAACCACGTAATGGTCAATAACCTATCATAACGCTTCATAGTGGTCCATATCCAATCACAACCTTCATAATGGTCTATAACCCATCACAACTCTTTATAATTGTCCATAACCAATCACAACCTTGATAATAGTCCATAGCCCATAACAACCCTTCATAATTGACCATAACCTATCACAACCCTTCACAATGGTCAATAACCCATCATGATCCTTCATAATTGTTCATAACCCATCACAACCTTCATAATAGTACATAACCCATACAGCCCTTCATAATCGTCCATAACCCATCACAACCCTTTTTAATGGTCCATCACCCATGATAACTGTTTCTATAGTCCATAACCCATACCAACTCTACATAATGGTCCATAACCATAACAACCCTTCATAATGTTCCATAACCCATACAAACCTTCATAACAGTCCATAACCCATCACAACCCTTCATAATTGACCATAACCCATCACAACCCTTCATAATTAACCATAACCCATCACAATCCTTCCTATGGTCCATATCCCAGCACAACCCTTTCTATGATCCATAACCCATCACAACCCTTCATAATTAACCATAACCCATCACAACACTGCATAATGGTCCATAACCCATCGCAACCCTGCATATAGGTCTATAACCATAACAACCCTTCATAATTGTCCATAATGCCTACAAATCATCATCATGGTCCATAACCCATCACAACCCTTCATAATGGTCCATAACCCGTCACAACCCTTCATAATGGTCCATAACCCAATACAACCCTTTCTATAGTCCATAACCCATCACAACTCTTCATAATTGACCATAACCTATCAAAACCCCATATAAGGGTCCATAACCCATCATAACCCTTCATAGTGGTCTATAACCCATCACAACCTTCATAATGGTCCATAAACCATCACAACCCTTTATAATGGTCTATAACCCATAAAACCCTTCATAATGGTCCATAACCCATCACAACCCTTTATAATGGTCCATAACCCATAACAACCCTTCATAATTGAGCATAACCCATCACAGCCCTTCATAATGGTCCATAACCCAACACAACCCTTTCTATGATCCATAACCCATAAAAACCCTTCATAATTGACCATAACCTATCACAACCCTTCATAATGGTCAATAACCCATCATAATCCTTGATAATGGTTCATAACCCATCAGAACCTTCATAATAGTACATAACCCATACAACCCTTCATAACAGTCCATAACCCATCACAACCCCTTCTAATGGTTCATAACCCATCACAATCCTTTCTATGGTCCATAACCAATCACAACCTTGCATAATGGTCCATAACCATAACAACCCTTTATAATGGTCCATAACCTATACAAACCTTCAAAACAGTCCATAACCCATCACAACCCTTCATAATTAACCATAACCCATCACAACCCTTCATAATTGACCATAACCCATGACAATCCTTCCTATGGTCCATAACCCAGCACAACCTTTTCAATGGTCCATAACACATCACAACCCTTAAAAATTAACCATAACCCATCACAACACTTCATAATGGTCCATAACCCATCGCAACCCTGCATAATGGTCCATAATCATAACAACCCTTCATAATTGTCCATAACCCATACAAACCTTCATCATGGTCCATAACCCATCACAACCATTCATAATGGTCTATAACCCAACACAACACGTTCTATGGTTCATAACCCATTACAACCCTTTATAATGGTCGATAACCCATCACAACCTTCATAATGGTCCATAACCCATCACAACCATTTATAATGGTCCATAACCCATCACAACCTTCAAAATGCTCCATAACCCATCACAACCCTTTATAATGGTCTATAACCCATCACAACCGTTTCTATGGTCCATAACCCATAACAACCCTTCATAATTGACCATAACATATCACAACCTTTCATAATGGTCAATAACCCATCATAATCCTTAATAATGGTTCATAACCCATCACAACCTTCATAATAGTACATAACCCATACAACCCTTCATAACGATCCATAACCTATCGCAACCCTTTCTAATGGTCCATAACCCACCACAACCCTATATATGGTCCATAACCCATCGCAACCCTGTATAATGGTCAATACCCATCACAACCCTTCATAATGGTCCATAACCCATACAAACCTTCATAATAGTCAATAACCCATCACAACCCTTCATAATTAACCATAACCCATCACAACACTTCATAATGGTCCATAACACATCGCAATCCTACATAATGGTCCATAACCATAACAACCCTTCATAATGGTCCATAACCCATACAAACCTTCATAATAGTCCATAATGTCACACCCCGCTAAAGCAGAATCACGGGATACGACAGTACAAAAAGGGTCTCATCGCAAAAGTTAAAGATAACACCAACCATAGTATTATAAAGCTTTACAATTTACAATAAGTTTTGAACAATTGTTAAAGAAAATTTCAAAATATTCGAAAAACAACACATGCGCAATGCTTCTACAAGTGATGTGTCTCTAAGTGCCACCTACTAGATGATACCTGAAAAAGCATGAAAAACGAGGGTCAACTATGAAAATAGTTGGTGAGTTCACAGGTTTGTAACAAAACAACGTTTTAAAAATATTGTGAACATCTGAGCATTGATAAACATTTCCATAAATAGAAGTTCGCTGCAAAATAAAAACCATTTGTGTATGTATGTAATTGAAGAATGAGTCCACAACCCAACCCTATGACTAGAATAAGCCCTACCACTTATGCTTATCGTGACATAAGTAAATGGTAAAATGCACTCTGCGTTCCCAGTAAGTGAGGAGTTGTCAATTCCTAATAGCGCGCTATCCATAATGACTATCGGCTCAAAGAGTTAATGAGTTGTGTATACTAGGGACTTTGTACGATAAGTTCTCAAAGTTCATGCGAACATATTACATACCTCAACACAAAAAAAAAATCACATCGAACAAACAATTTAGATCAACGAACATAAAATAGTACGATCATGCTTTTCCACCCCAAAATAATAAAACAGTAAAAAGGGGCTGTGAATACTCACTGTGATATGAAAATAGCACTATCAAAGCTCGCGAACAGTCTACGTATTTCTTATCGGGAACCTATTATAGGGAAATACACTAGTGAGATTCTAGATTAGTAATCTATCACTAATATGCTTATTTCTAAATAGAAAATGCAATTATTTGTTTCAAAGGTTGAATTTATATAAAAATTAACCTTATTCGGAAATATAAATTTTTGTACATATTATTATACTTGTGAACAATTCCAATGACAAATTTTACAATTCGAGTTTTCTTATTAACGTTTAATTGTGTTCCAAAATATGAGAAATTCTCAAAAACCTTATAAATGAATTTTAATAGTTAAAAACTATATAATTTGATTTCTTATTATAATTAAAGGCTTATTTGAAATTTTCACAATTTTTATACATTTGAAGTATTTATTTTCCATTAAATTCCTTGAAAAACACCTCAAAATTCATGAAAAATATAGAAAAAGTTTATAAAATCGTCCATAATCTTTGGACCTCTGTTATACAATCATATCACTTGAAAATTTTATTAAAACCTATTTTGGAATTAAAATAATCCAATTCTTGTGATTTTGCAAATTCCGGTTTTATACGTTTAGTGTCTTAATTCAAACAAAAATCAAGAAAAATTAGTAAACGATTTATTTAAGGGTTCAAAATTTTAATTCCAGAGGAATACATTTTATTAAGTGTCGAGAACCATTTTTAGAAGTTTTAGAACAATTTTACCCTGTTTTCTCTATTTTTAATCATTATTTTGTCAAAAACACTTAAATTCGTGAAAATAATATTAATTGTTTCTGAAAAACTTTAGAAACTTTTATACAGACCTCTTACATTATTTAGAAGTCTCGAAATTTTGGTTTGTCACTTTTACAGAGGATCTTCCAATTTATGGATTTATTTATGTAAAACATCAATAAATCAAGCAGTACATCAATATTAAACAAAAAGGTCTGAAACTTCCAGGTAACTGTACAAGAACTGTATATATTCATCTGTAATTTTCCCAGATTTTATTTCATCCGACAAGTAATTTATATGAATTATTGTCATGATTTATTGTTACATTTGTGTAAAATCAATACTTTCGAGTTAGACCTTGAAATTTTGCAGTTAATTATTTCATGTTCGTAGGTTCTCACCATAAATCAGACCAGAATAAAATGATTGTCTAAGGTATTTTTATAGATTTATGCTATTTCATGCATTTTTGAAAGTTTTTAGCATCAAACCTTGGTTTTTATGACTTAATCCATTAAGAAGAGCACATGCATGAAGGTTTAAGCATCATGCATGTGTCTTAAAAGTTCCAAATCAGATTCATACATAATTTTACTATGCATGTCACGAATTTTTGAAGAAAACACTTGAAGAAATGCATTTTTAATGATTTTTGACATAGATTGGTCATGGAAATTCACACGAAATTTTGAGAGAAATAATTGTTGAGTGTTATGTAAGAAGATGTAAAAGAGAGTTGGAGTGTATTTTTGGCTAAAATAATGAAAAGAAGTCACGTGCAATGGGGAGAGGGAAGGATGGCCGGATCCATAGGCTCCCTCACCTATTCTTTTATTTTTTTTTATAAAATTATTTATATTTTATAAAAACTTAATCATTTTTATAAAAGTTTTGTTAAAATAGGACTTATTTAGACTTTTATGACTCATAATTATTAAATAAATTCTAGGAACCAAAATTTTTTTCATTCCTAATTATATTTAATAATTTAATTAATTTAATTTGTTGATATAAGTCTTATGATGAAATTTATAGATTTTAAAACGTCAAATTTATAAAATTTGAGTTTTTAAGACTTTTTATGGTTTGTATGACCAAATTAAAACCTCACAATTATTATAAAGTGAATTTTAATATTTTCACTTTATTTTAAATTGTTCATGATTATTTTTAACTGTAAAAGATATTTTCAGTTATTTTTAACAGTTTACTGGCATTTTTCTGCAGAATTCAAACAATTCACTTGAATTGTACTAGTCAAGCATACTAGTTCTAGATTCTAATTGGATCCAAGCATCTAAGTGGGTTTTTGACCTCTTTCTATAACAAAGTTAAAATAATAAGTCTAAGGCAACTGAACTAAGTCAAAGAATGATCTGAATGACAGATGTCATAGTGTCTACACGTGCAATTTGGTTTATTTAAATCTAGAACCGATTCGAATTTTGACAGTTGTCACACATAACCCATCACAACCCTTCATAATGGTACATTACCCAACATAACCTATTCTGTGGTCCATAACCCATAACAACTCTTCATAATTGACCATAACCTATCACAACCCCTCATAATGCTCCATAACCCATAATGACCCTTCATAGTGGTCCATAACCCATCACAACCTTGATAATGGTCCATAACCCATCACAACCCTTGATAATGGTCCATAACCCATCACAACCTTCATAATGGTCCATAACCCATCACAACCCTTTATAATGGTCAATAACCCATCACAACCCTTCATAATTGAGCATAACCCATCACAACCCTTCATAATGGTCCATAACCCATAACAACCCTTCCTAATTGACCATAACCTATCACAACCCTTCATAATGGTCAATAACCTATCATAATGGTTCATAACCCATCACAACCTTCATAATAGTACATAAACCACACAACCCTTCATAACGGTCCATAACCCATCACAATCCTTTCTAACGGTCCATAACCCATCACAACCCTTTCTATGGTCCATAACCCATCGCAACCCTACATAATGGTCCATAACCTATAACAACCCTTCATAATTGAGCATAACCCATCACAGCCCTTCATAATGGTCCATAACCCAACAAAACCCTTTCTATGGTCCATACCCCATAACAACCCTTCATAATTAACCATAACCTATCACAACCCTTCATAATGGTCAATAACCCATCATAATCCTTGATAATGGTTAATAACCCATCACCAACCTTCATAGTAGTACATAACCCATACAACCCTTCATAACGATCCATAACCCATCACAATCCTTTCTAATGGTCCATAACCCATCACACCCCTTTCTATGGTCCACAACCGATCGCAACCCTACATAATGGTCTATAAATATAATAACCCTTCATAATTGACCACAACCCATCACAACCCTTCCTTTGGTCCATAACCCAGCACAACCATTTCTATGATCCATAACCCATCACAATGCTTCATAATTAACCATAACCCATAACAACACTTCATAATGGTCCATAACCATAATAACCCTTCATAATTGTCCATAACCGATACAAACCTTCATCATGGTCTATAACCCATCACAACCCTTCATCATAACCCATCACAACCCTTTATAATGGTCGATAACCCAACACAACCCTTTCTATGGACCATAACCCATCACAACTCTTCAAAATTGACCATAACCTATCAAAACCCCTCATAGTGGTCCATAACCCATCATAACCCTTCATAGTCGTCCATAACCCATCACAACCATCATAATGATCCATAACCCATCACAACCCTTTATAATGGTCCATAACCCTTCACAACCTTAATAATGGTCCATAACCCATTAGAACTCTTTATAATGGTCCATAACCCATCACAACCCTTCATAATTAAGCATAACCCATCACAACCCTTCATAATGGTCCATAACCCAACACAACCGTTTCTATGGTCCATAACCCATAACAACCTTTCATAATTGACCATAACCTATCACAACCCTTCATACTGGTCAATAACCCATCATAATCCTTGATAATGGTTCATAACCCATCACAGCCTTCATAATAGTACGTAACCCATACAACCCATCATAATGTTCAATAACCCATCACAACCCTTCTAACGATCCATAACACATCACAACCCTTCATAATGGTCCATAACCCATAACAACCCTTCATAATGGTCCATAACCCATAACAACCCTTCGTAATTGACCATAACCTATCACAACCCTTCATAATGGTCAATAACCCATCATAATCCTTCATAATGGTTCATAACCCATCCCAACCTTCATAATAGTAAATAACCCATACAACCCTTCATAACGGTCCATAACCCATCACAACCCTTTCTAACGGTCCATAACCCATCACAACCCTTTCTATGGTCCATAACCCATCGCAAGCCTACATAATGTACCATAACCCATAACAACCCTTCATAATTAACCATAACCTATCATAACCCTTCATAATTGTCAATAACCCATCATAATCCTTGAAAATGGTTCATAACCCATCACCAACCTTCATAATAGTACATAACCCATACAACCCTTCATAACGGTCCATAACCCATCACAATCCTTTCTAATGGTCCATAACCCATCACACCCCTTTCTATGGTCCATAACCGATCGCAACCCTGCATAATGGTCCATAAATATAACAACCCTTCGTAATGGTCCATAACCCATTCAAACCTTCATAACAGTCCATAACCCATCATAAACCATTAGAACCCTTCATAATTGACCATAAACCGTCACAACCCTTCCTTTGGTCCATAACCCAGCACAACCCTTTCTATAATCCATAAGCCATCACAACACTTCATAATTAACCATAACCCATCACAACACTTCACAATGGTCCATAACCGATCATAACCCTGCATAATGGTGTATAACCATAAAACCCTTCATAATTGTCCATAACCCATACAAACCTTCATCATGGTCCATAACCCATCACAACCCTTTATAATGGTCGATAACCCAACACAATCCTTTCTATGGTCTATACCATCACAAATCTTCATAATTGACCATAACTTATCAAAACCCCTCATAGTGGTCCATAACCCATCATAACCATTTATAGTCGTCCATAACCCATCACAACCAAAACCCGAAAACCCTTATGCATTCCCCTTCTTTTTTCTCTCTCAATAATCGTTAAGCATTCTTTAAGCAATCTTTAAGTTTTTGTATTTCTGTATTTTAATTTTTATTATGGCTGGTGTTTCACCAGGTATAGTTCCTGGTCCAGATTTAACTTTGGAATCTGATAACATACTGGCAAATCATAATAATTTTATTTATACACAAGCTTTTACAAATCCTGAAATTACATTCAATATTGTTGAAAAAAGATTAAAAAACATAAAAAAAGCCATGCATCTTCAAAATACTAGATAGATGTATACAAAAAAATTCTTCTAAAAGAAAAAAACAAAATTTTAATGTAAAAGAAAGAGATCTTCTTCCTAATCAATTTATAGCAAAAGAAAAAACCCTTGGAGTCTTTGTTCCTGCTTTAACTCATGAACATGGTAATGAATCCGATGATTTATCTCATGAAGATGGTGGTAATACTTGCAAAGATGGTATGACCACGGATTATTCTTCTGGTTCTGATGATGAAGATGATACTATAAATGAGGACGCCGAATATCTAGATGAAGAGGAAGTTTACAAGAAAAAAGATGACCACATTCTAACACAACAATCGTACCCAATTATAGAAGAATATGGTCAGGAAGTTGCAACTAAAGCTAGTAATCACGTCAAAGAATATGATCAGGAAGGTGCTACTAAATCAATTAATCACGAAGAAGAGCAGGAAGGTGTAAACGGCATTTATCATTTCATGAATGGAGAAAATATTGAAATGGGCATCGAGGCTAATGTTACTTCTCCCTCTATGGTTGCTGGTGTAACACACAACAATGACAAACATCCCAATCATGTTAAAGATCAACGAGATGCCTACGATAAATCCAAATGAATGGATGATGAGATCACCGGTAAAACGAGGCCGTTTACAACTCCGACAAACAAGGCTAACGTAAAAGCTGCTAATATGGTTGCTGGGCAAGAACACAACAAAGCAAATGCTCCTTCAACGGATATGGAAGAAAAAGAGGAACATAATCATGTGAAAGGAAGATGGGGTACGGCTGATGGAATTCCTTCTTGTGCGAATGGACAACAATTGCAATCAGACTCTTCTCAAAGATACGTGAATGTGGAAAACATGAAAGGTACCTACTTTAAACATCCACCTAATGTGCTTAATAAAGTTTGTCCCCCTAGTGGCTTTCAAATAATAGAATCCTATGGAGCTAATCAACTATGTTCCCCACAATACCTTGACTTTCCACCTATTTTGCCCATGGGATGTTTGAAATCGGATGCATTGAAGAAGCCGATGGCTTCTCATTCTTTGTATGATAAAACCTTTAATAATTTAGCCCATGATAAATCCATGTCATCTACTTCTATTATTGGACCAAGCCCACATAATACTAGCCCTTTAAAACCTATGGTAGAAGTCCAACACTCTAATTTAGCCCAAGATCCTAGCCTATTAACACATTTGAATAACCATGGCATAAATGATAAATTTTCTCAAGCATTTGAGTATAAATCCCATGAAAATAATGTTAAGTTCAATCATCATAATAAATATAAAGATAAAAATGTTTGGAATCGCAAATTACCTATACTAAATAACTCCCATGCTAATATCATTACTGGTTCACAAAAACACGCAAACGAAGAGTTTCGTTTTATTCCTAATTTATGTAATGATATTAATGTTCCAGTAGATATTCCTTTACAATCCGTTACTAAAATTTGTCAAACTTTTGCTACGACTATCTGTGGTTACTTTGTTGGAAAAAAAATGAATTACTCTGATGTTCGTTATCTAGCTTCCAAAATGTGGTCTATACATGGCCTTCAAGATGTCCTCCTAAATGGAAAAGGAATTTATCTTTTTAAATTTAGTGACGTCAATGGTCTACATCATGTTATCACCCATGGATCATGGACTTTTAAGGGTGTCCCGATGGTCATTCAAAAATGGCGCCCTGGTCTGAGTATTCATAAGAATAATCACGACAAGCTTCCACTCTGGATTAAAATCCATGATATTCCATATGAGGCATGGAGTGATGATGGACTTAGTCATATTGCCTCTAAAATTGGTAAGCCTCTTGCTATGGACTCATATACGGCTAATATGTGCAAATATGCAGCTGGTAAATCGGTATATGTCTGTGTCCTTCTTAAGGTCCCAACTAAATCTACTTGGGTCGACAAAGTGCATATTCGTATTCCTGACCCAGATACTCTTGAATACTCAACCCATACCCTTAGTATTGAATATGAATGGAAACCCCCTATGTGCTCTCATTGCATGGTTTATGGTCATGAAACTAACAACTGTATGCATGTTATTTCTAAGACCAATGAAGCTAAGCCCAAAGATAAAATGCATACTGATCAGGTGATAGCTACATCTCCTATGCAACTTGATGATGGATTTAAGGTTGTTACGAAAAAGAAATATATAATGAAACAAGGGCAAAATTATGAAAATACTAATAATGATATTTCACAAGGTAAGTCTATTAGAAATACCCATTCGGGTACGAAGGATACTAAAATTGCTAAAAATTATGTCAATAATAAATTTATTAAAAGTAAAATTCATTTAAGAAATGAGAATAACCCTGTCCCTAAAAAATTAGTTCTACTCGCCATGTCCCTAACAAGAAACGCCCCCCCATTATACCTCAATCTACAGATGTTCTTGGTTTCCCTAACCCCATCATCCGGCTCTCATCCTCTACACTTCCAAAAATATCTAAGCTCTCCACTAATATTTTCAACGCCTTTTCCATTCTAGAGACTTGTTCCAATGATAAGACGGATCTTCCTGCTCCCTCTTCACAACTCCCTCCTAGTCATGCCCCTTCCCATATTATTTCTGATGATTTTGATCCAGATTCTGTTGACCTTCCGGATGTGGATGAACTCATTGAGGTCGAATCTGATGATGGTGAAACGGCCAAGTTTATTAATGATGATGATATGGAATCTCCTAATGACCAAATAAGAACAGCTCAGGCGTCCGAGCAGATGGATTCCACCAACAACCCAGTTTCCATATGACGCACATCGCTGCATGGAATTCTCGCGGTCTATGTAAGCCTTCGCATCAGAATGCCTTGAGAGATCTTATTCGCGATCAAAATCTCAATATTTGTGCTTCCATCGAGACTCGTGCAGACTTCTCTAAACTTCCTCTTATCTGTTCGCGTGCTTTTGGGTCCTGGTCTTGGTCGTCTAACGGTCTTTTTAGCCCTAGGGGGACTAGAATTGTGGTAGCTTGGGACCCAAAAGCTATTGATATGATGCTTCTTGACTTAAATGATCAGGTTATGCATTTCTATGTTAAAATTCGTGCTTCTAATAAAACTCTCTTCTGTTCTTTTGTCTATGCTCATAATAATCACATCCTGCGTCGCTCCCTTTGGCATTCTCTTTCAGCCCATAAGAAAGTGGTTAAAGATGCCCCTTGGATCCTTTTGGGTGATTTCAATGTTGCCCTGGACATGAAAGATAGCACCTATGGGACTTCTGTTATTTCGCGTGCCATGGAGGATTTCAGGGACTGTGTTAATCGCATGGAGATGGAGGATCTTAACTATAAAGGTCTCTTTTACACATGGACCAAGTCTCCTAATGGTACTGGTGGTATTCTCAAAAAAATTGACCGTGTCATGGGTAATCCTAGTTTCATTGCATCTTTCCCCTCTGCTTCTGTCAATTTTCTCCCCTATCGTTCTTCTGACCATACTCCAGCGGTGCTTTCTCTTCCCAGTAGATCTACATTCAGGCCGAAACCGTTTAAATTCCCTAACTTCCTTACTTATAAGAACGATTTCAAGAAGGTAGTTGCTGATTCTTGGAATTCCTATCTCCCCAGATATAAGATGTATATGGTTTTCCAAAACCTTAAAAACTTAAAAAAACCCTTGCGTCTTCTTCTTCGTAGATAGGGCAACATCTTTTCCAAGGTTATCTCCCTCCGTACTGAACTTGATAGAATTCAGATTGCTCTGGATCGGTTAAGGGTGTCATGTCCAAGGTTATCTCCCTCCGTACTGAGAACTTGATAGAATTCAGATTGCTCATGGTAACTGGATTTCAGGAAATGACCTTCCAAACCTTTTTGTATCCCACTTTCAAACTTTCTTAGGTTCTGTCTTCCCTTCCATTCCTATTCGTGACCCTTGTTCCCTCTTCTCTAATAAGCTTTTCCATATCCAGTCTGCCGCCATGCTTACTCCTGTTACGGATGATGAGGTTAAGGGTGTCATGTTCCAATTAGGAGATGATAAAGCTCCTGGCCCTGATGGCTTCTCGGCTAAGTTCTTCAAGTCTGCCTGGGATATTGTGGGTACTGATGTTTGTTTGGCGGTTAAGGAGTTCTTTTCGTCAGGAAAACTCCTTAAGTCTTTCAACAACACTGTTCTTGCTCTCATCCCTAAGGTTGACTCCCCTTCCAAAGTCACTGATTTTCGTCCAATAGCATGCTGTAATGTTGTTTACAAATGTATCAGCAAGATTATTGCGGACCGTATCAAGAATCATCTCTTTTGTTTGGTTGATGATAACCAGTCTGCTTTCATCCCTGGTCGTTTGATCTCCGACAACGTTCTTCTTGTTCATGAGCTAATGCGGGATTATCATCGACACCGTGGAACACCAAGATGTGCTTTTAAAGTGGATATTCTTAAACCTTATGACACCGTCGACTGGTCATTTCTTCGCAAAATCTTGTTTGGATTTGGTTTCCCCGATCGTATGATTGGCTGGATCATGACATGTGTTTCTACTACGGCTTACTCTGTGAGTATCAATGGTAACATACATGGTTTTTTTGAAGGTAAATGCGGCCTTCGACAAGGTGACCCTCTCTCTCCCTATCTCTTCACTCTTGTTATGGAGGTTCTTAACCTTATGATCAAGAGAAAAATTTCTGAATCCGACTCGTTTAAATTCCACCGTTAATGTGAGGAACAGAATATCACACATCTATGCTTTGCCGATGATCTCCTCCTCTTCTCTCATGGGGATTGATCTTCGGTAAGGATCATATGTGATTCCCTTGCTGAATTCTCTGGGGTTTCTGGGCTCCATCCTAATGTTGCGAAAAGCGAAGCATTTTATTGCAATGTTGGTGATATTACTAAGGCTGCTATTGACCATATGGTTGGATTCCCTGAGGGATCTTTCCCTGTCAGATACCTTGGCATCCCTCTTATCACCACCCGTCTTGCCCACAAGGATTGTAAAGGTCTTGTTGATAAGGTCAAATGCAGGATTAATGATTGGAAAAACAAAACTCTCTCCTTTGCTGGCCGTCTTCAGCTTATTCTCTCTGTTCTTTCTTCTATGCAAATCTATTGGGCTTCTGTTTTTATTCTTCCTAAATCTATTTCTAAAGATATTGAGAAACTCATGAGGGGTTTCCTCTGGTGCCATGGTGAGTTGAAACGAGGTAAAGCAAAAGTTTCCTGGAAAATTGTGTGTCTCCCTAAGGAACATGGTGGTCTTGGAATCCGTAATCTTGCTGTTTGGAATGTTGCTCTTATGGCTTCACATGTGTGGAGACTCCTCTCTAAGAAGGATTCCCTATGGGTCAAGTGGATCCATTCTTACCGTCTCTGTGGACGTAACTTTTGGGATGCCCCCAAAAAATACGGTTCAGGTTTTGCTTGGCGAAACATCCTCGATATGCGAAGTAAGATAAGAGACTATATTGTTTCCCAGATTGGTGATGGGTCCTCTACATCCGCTTGGTTCGATAACTGGCATCCTGCTGGTCCCCTCTCTAAATTCTTTTCTGCCCGTGACATCAGGGCTGCGGGATTCAATCCTGATAGTAAGGTTGCTGACCTTGTCATGAACGGATCTTGGGTTCGGCCTGGTCAATGGAGGGACTCCCATCCTAATCTTCTTCCTCAAAACCCTCCTTCTCTATCCCCATCAGTTCCTGATAAACTCCAATGGAGATCTAGTGACGGTAATCTTTCTGATTTTTCTGTGCGTTCCGTTTGGCAGTCTATTCGGCCCTATGACCAGCCTGTTGATTGGTATCATCTGGTTTGGTTCTCTCAGAATATCCCTAGACATGCATTCATTCTTTGGGTTGCTCTTAAAAATCATCTTAAAACTCATGATAATATCAAAATCTGGGATACTAACTCCAATCTCATTTGTGCCTTCTGCGGAGATTGTGCTGATTCCCTTAACCATCTTTTCTTCGAGTGCTCTTTCCCTTCTATGGTTTGGCATGATCTTCAACATGTCATGAATCTCTCCGTCCCCACTGATAGCTGGTCCGATATCATTAATCAACTCAAACCCGTGTGTAAGATTAATACCATTTGGTCCATCATTAGAAGACTTGTTCTTGCTGGAGCAGTTTACCACATTTGGCAGGAAAGAAATTTCCGAATTTTCAAAAAAATTAAAAGATTGAATCATGCTATGGTGAATATTATTAAGGATGATATCCGCTGTAGACTGCTGAGTCTTTCTATGAAACCTTGCACTAATGTTAATTAGGCTAAAAGGATATGGACCATCCCTTAACAAACCTCATATTTGCTTCTATATTTCTCTTCTTGTATGGTTTGTTTTTTTTTTGCAGGTTTTTGTCATTTATGTTATTGTTATGTTTTTGGTTCCATGTACTGTTTTGGTTTCTAGTTTAGCTTTGTTGTTGTCCTTTGGGGCCTGTCCTGATGGATTTTCTGTTTTTCCCTTTGGTGGGGAGTCCCCAGCCTCTTATTGTATTTATTCTTTTTATTAATAAATTTTGCCAGAGGTACCGTCCTCTTTACCCAAAAAAAAAACCATCACAACCTTCATAATGATCCATAACCCATCACAACCCTTTATAATGGTCCACAACCCTTCACAACCTTAATAATGGTCCATAACCCATTACAACTCTTTATAATGGTCCATAAGCCATCACAACCCTTCATAATTAAGCATAACCCATCACGACCCTTCATAATGGTCCATAACCCAACACAACCGTTTCTAAGGTCCATAATCCATAACAACCCTTCATAATTGACCAAAACCTATCACAACCCTAAATAATGGTCAATAACCCATCATCATCCTTGATAATGGTTCATAACCCATCACAACCTTCATAATAGTGCATAAGCCATACAACCCATCATAACGGTCAATAACCCATCACAACCGTTTCTAACGGTCCATAACACATCACAATCCTTTATATCGCCCATAACCCATCGCAACCCTATATAATGGTCTATAACCCTAACAACCCTTCATAATGGTCCATAAACCATACAAACCTTCATAATAGTCCATAACCCACGACAACCCTTCATAATTGACCATAACCCATCACAACCCTTCAAAATTGACCATAACCCATCACAACCCTTCTTTTGGTCCATAACCCAGCAAAACCCTTTCTATGGTCCATAACCCATTACAACCCTTCATAATTAACCATAACACATCATAACACTTCATAATGGGCCATAACCCGTCGCCACCCTGAATAATGGTCCATAACCCATCACAACCGTTTCTATGGTCCATAACCCAAAACAACCCTTCATAATTGACCATAACATTTCACAATCTTTCATAATTGTCAATAACCCATCATAATCCTTAATAATGGTTCATAACCCATCACAAACTTCATAATAGTACATAACCCATACAACCCTTCATAACGGTCCATAACCTATCACAACCCTTTCTAATGGTCCATAACCCACCACAACCCAATCTATGGTCCATAACCCATCGCAACCCTGTATAATGGTCCATACCCATCACAACCCTTCATAATGGTCCATAACCCATACAAACCTTCATAATAGTCAATAACCCTTCACAACCCTTCATAATTAACCATAACCCATCACAACACTTCATAATGGTCCATAACACATCGTAATCCTACATAATGGTCAATAACCATAACAACCCTTCATAGTGGTCCATAACCCATACAAACCTTCATAATAGTCCATAACCCATCACAACCCTTTATAATGGTATATTACCCAACACAACCCTTTCTGTGGTCCATAACCCATCACAACTCTTCATAATTGACCATAACCTATCACAACCCCTCATAATGCTCCATAACCCATCATAACCCTTTATAGTGGTCCATAACCCATCACAACCTTCATAATGGTCCATAACCCATCACAACCCTTTATAATGGTCCATAACCCATCACAACCTTCATAATGGTCCATAACCCATCACAACCCTTTATAATGGTCAATAACCCATCACAACCCTTCATAATTGAGCATAACCCATCACAACCCTTCATAATGGTCCATAACCCATAACAACCCTTCTTAATTGACCATAACCTATCACAACCCTTCATAATGGTCAATAACCCATCATAATCCTTCATAGTGGTTCATAACCCATCACAACCTTCGTAATAGTACATAACCCATACAACCCTTCATAACCGTCCATAACCCATCACAACCCTTTCAAACGGTCCATAACCCATCACAACCCTTTCTATAGTCCATAACCCATCGCAACCCTACATAATGTACCATAACCCATAACAACCCTTCATAATTGAGCATAACCCATCACAGCCCTTCATAATGGTCCATAACCCAACACAACCCTTTCTATGGTCCATAACCCATAACAACCCTTCATAATTTACCATAACGTATCATAACCCTTCATAATGGTCAATAACCCATCATAATCCTTGATAATGGTTCATAACCCATCACCAACCTTCATAATAGTACATAACCCATACAACCCTTCATAACGATCCATAACCCATCACAATCCTTTCTAATGGTCCATAACCCATCACGCCCCTTTCTATGGTCCATAACCCATCGCAACCCTGCATAATGGTCCATAAATATAACAACCCTTCGTAATGGTCCATAACCCATTCAAACCTTCATAACAGTCCATAACCCATCATAAACCATTAGAACCCTTCATAATTGACCATAACCCATCACAACCCTTCCTTTGGTCCATAACCCAGCACAACCCTTTTTATGATCCATAACCCATCACAAGGCTTCATAATTAACCATAACCCATCACAACACTTCATAATGGTCCATAACCGATCATAACCCTCCATAATGGTCTATAACCATAATAACCCTTCATAATTGTCCATAACCCATACAAACCTTCATCATGGTCCATAACCCATCACAACCCTTTATAATGGTCGATAACCCAACACAACCCTTTCTATGGTCCATACCATCACAACTCTTCATAATTGACCATAACTTATCAAAACACCTCATAGTGGTCCATAACCCATCATAACCCTTCATAGTCGTCCATAACCTATCACAACCTTCATAATGATCCATAACCCATCACAACCCTTTATAATGGTCCACAACCCTTCACAACCTTAAGAATGGTCCATAACCCATTACAACTCTTTATAATAGTCCATAACCTATCACAACACTTCATAATTAAGCATAACCCATCACAACCCTTCATAATGGTCCATAACCCAACACAACCGTTTCTATGGTCCATAATCCATAACAACCCTTCATAATTGACCAAAACCTATCACAGCCCTTCATAATGGTCAATAACCCATCATAATCCTTGATAATGGTTCATAACCCATCACAACCTTCATAATAGTACATAAGCCATACAACCCATCATAACGGTCAATAACCCATCACAACCCTTTCTAACGGTCCACAACACATCACAACCCTTTTTATCGCCCATAACCCATCGCAACCCTACATAATGGTCTATAACCCTAACAACCCTTCATAATGGTCCATAAACCATACAAAAACATAACAACCCTGCAGCACAACCCTTTCTTATCACAACCGTCTCTAAGCAATCTTTACGTTTCTTGAAGCCATCTTTACGTTTTTTAGTTTTTATTTTTAATTATGGCTGGTGTTTCACCAGGCATAATTCCTGGTTCTAATCAATGTTTGGAAAATGAAAAGGTATTAGGTAATTAAAATAATATGTTTTCTGCACATGGTGTTATAGATCATGATATTACGTTCAATTTGGTTAAAAAAAGACTAAAAAACATAAAAAGAAAACAGCAAGGTTTTTTCAAACAACTTGATAGATGCATACAAAAAAATCTATTTTAAAACAAAAACAAATTACAGATTTAGCTGCTGGAAAAGAAATACATTTACATTCTCTAAATGATCTTGAAAAAATTAAGCAATATGGAGTGTATGCTGCAGCAACGACTGAATTAAGTGATGTATTGGAGAAGTGTGCCTCGATCCAATGGGGTGATACTTTCAAATCAGTCACAATACATCCTGGAGAACACGATAGTGTAGATGATGGTCTTGAAATGAGCAAAGGAATGCTCACGGATTATTCATCTGATGAAGAAGAAGATGGTCAAAATCATGCATCAAGAGATAATTCTATGGATCAACCATCTTCCAAGAATGATGAATGCTTGCTTCCTCTTCTTACACCCATAACCGTGACACTTGGGAAAGAAAATACAAAAACTATATCCAATGAAGGCTTAGAAATAAAACTCAATTCAGGGGGAGAAGTTAATAAAGAAACGTTAAAGTTGAAGTGTGGGGAAGTAAATAATAAGCTCATGAAGGTTTCCGGTCATGAAGATCATCCTCTTCTAGATAACGGTAACTATAATCTTGAACCAACAATCCATGGCCACGGTGAAGCTCAAGCTACAAACATGATGAACACAAAAGGGCAAGGTGGCGATGCTCCAATCCATCCTGTCCGTGAAGTACACGCACAAACGGTCTTCAACTCTCACAAGTCCACAACGGTCACGAACTTTTCAAGTTGCTTTGCTGAAGGTATGAATACCGATCTCCCTTTTCTTAATACTAATTCCTCTCTTTTGAATGTGGAGTGTGGGTTAAATGATGAAAAAGTTGGTCAAATGTCTAAAGTTAAGGGGAAGGTGGGAGACATTAATTATAGCACTAGGTTAATGGTAGACAAGGAGACACATGCTACCCCACTTGATTTATCTTATCCTTCTATGAATGTGCCAAGAATTGACTCTAATGTTGCGGATCCTCTACATTCTCTTTTGGGCCTCCCTAACCTTTCTTCCCACTTGGGCTACCCAAAACATACCTATTATTCTAATAGACCTAACAACCATAAGCCCAATGCTTATAATAAGACTATTTGGGCTAACAATAATAAGCCTCTTAATACCAAAAACTATGTAATTCAAAAATCGGATAATTATATCCCTGTTAATTCTAGCTTTAGTAATGAAACCGACGTTGTTCATTTACATAATTCCAACAAGAATAGTAAAATTAATGGTAAGATGGAAGAAAAAGACATAAATTACAACGCTTGGTCTAGTAAATTACCTATGCTACTGAACTCTCAAGCGAACATTTTGAGTGGTCCTAAAAAACATTCTAGCAACAATTTTCGATTCATTCCTAATCTTAGTAATGATATTGATGTGCCAGTAGATATCCCGATCAATGTTGTTAATAAAATATGTGAGACTCATGCTAGGACCATTTGTGGTTATTTTGTTGGATGTAAAATGAATTATTCTGATGTTCGTTTTCTAGCCTCTAAGATGTGGTTACAACATGGGCTTGAGGACGTTTTGTTAAATGGTAATGGAATTTATCTATTTAAATTTAACAACGACCAAGGTCTACAACATGTTATAACCCACGGCCCATGGACTTTTACGAGTGCCCCCATTGTCATGCAAAAATGGAGACCCGGACTTAGCATTCATAGAAACAAACATGATAAACTTCCGCTATGGATTAAAATCCATGACATCCCTTATGAGACTTGGAATGAGGAAGGATTAAGCCACATTGCCTCTAAAATTGGAAAGCCGCTGGCCATGGACCCTTATACGGCTAATATGTGCACTTATGCAGTTGGTAAAGCTGTTTATGCTCGTGTCCTTCTAGAAGTCCCTACACGCCCAACATGGGTTGACAAAGTGATTATCCGAATTCCTGATCCAGAAACTCTAGAGTTTTCTACTCATACGCTTAGAGTTGAATATGAATGGAAACCACATATGTGCTCTCATTGTAAGGTGATTGGACATGAAACACATGTTTGTATGCATGTTATTGCTAAACCTAATACTACTTCTATTGCTAAACATATGGATACTTCTACCATTAATAAGGAAAACCATGAACAACCAATTATAGATAAAAAGGATGATTATACTACGGTTTCAAATAAGAAAATTTCATCAAAACATGTCTCTAATAATGGTAAGAAAAATAATGAATCTTCTAAAAGCAATACGATTAGAAAATACCAAAATAAAACGATAGATAACTCTTTTTCCAAAATTAATTATAATTTAAATTCTTTTAAAAATAAACAACGATCTAAGAACAGCATGGTTCATTATAATAATCGACCATCCATGTCCCCCGATTCTCATAATCCACCCCTCAAAGGTAAGGAGACTTTTGTTGGTTTCCCTAGCCCTATCTGCTCGGACGCCTGAGAAATAATCGACCATAAGAACAGCACGGTTCATTATAATAATCGACCATAATGGTCCATGACCCATCTTAACCCTTTATAATGGTCCATAACCCATCACAACCGTTTCTATGGTCCATAACCCATAACAACCCTTCATAATTGACCATAACCTATCACAACCCTTCATAATGGTCAATAACACATCATAATCCTTCATAATGGTTCATAATCCATCACAAACTTCATCATAATACATAACCCATACAACCCTTCATAACGGTCCATAACCCATAACAACCCTTTCTAATGGTCCATAACCGATCACAACCCTTTCTATGGTCCATAACCCATCGCAACCCTGCATAATGGTCCATAACCATAACAACCCTTCATAATGGTCCATAACCCATACAAACCTTCATAATAGTCAATAACTCATCACAACCCTTCATAATTAACCATAAGCCATCACAACGCTTCATAATGGTCTATAACACATCGCAACCCTGCATAATGATCCATAACCCATCACAACCTTCATAATGGTCCATAACCCATCACAACGCTTTATAATTGTCCATAACCCATGAAACCCTTCATAATGGTCCATAACCCATCACAACCCTTTATAATGGTCCATAAACCATCACAACCGTTCATAATTGAGCATAACCCATCACAGCCCTTCATAATGGTCCATTACCTAACACAACCCTTTCTATGGTCCATAAACCATAACAACCCTTCATAATTAACCATAACATATCATAACCCTTCATAATGGTTTATAACCCATCATAATCCTTGATAATGATTCATAACCCATCACCAACCTTCATAATAGTACATAACCCATACAACCCTTCATAACGATCCATAACCCATCACAATACTTTCTAATGGTCCATAACCCATCACACCCCTTTCTATGGTCCACAACCGATCGCAGCCCTGCATAACGGTCCATAACTATAACAACCCTTCATAATGGTCCATAACCCATTCAAACCTTCATAATAGTCCATAACCCATCATAAACCATTAGAACCCTTCATAATTGACCATAACCCATCACAACCCTTCCTTTGGTCCATAACCCAGCACAACCCTTTCTATGATCCATAACCTATCACAACGCTTCAAAATTAACCATAACCCATCACAATACTTCATAATGGTCCATAACCGATCATAACCCTGCATAATGGTCCATAACCAAAACAACCCTTCATAATTGTCCATAGCCCATACAAACCTTCATCATGGTCCATAATCCATCACAATCCTTCATCATAACCCATCACAACCCTTTATAATGGTCGATAACCCAACACAACCCTTTCTATGGTCCATAACCCATCACAACTCTTCATAATTGACCATAACCTATCAAAACCCCTCATAATGGTCCATAACCCCTCATAACCCTTCATAGTCGTCCATAACCCATCACAACCTTCATAATGATCCATAACCCATCACAACCCTTTATAATGGTCCATAACCCTTCACAACCTTAATAATGGTTCATAACCCATTACAAGTCTTTATAATGGTCCATAACCCATCACAACCCTTCATAATTAAGCATAACCCATTACAACCCTTCATAATGGTCCATAACCCAACACAACCGTTTCTATGGTCCATAACCCATAACAACCATTCATAATTGACCATAACCTATCACAACCCTTCATAATGGTCAATCACCCATCACAACCTTCATAATAGTACATAACCCACACAACCCATCATAATGGTCAATAACCCATCATAACCTTTTCTAATGGTCCATAACACATCATAACCCTTTTTATGGCCCATAACCCATTGCAACCCTACATAATGGTCTATAACCCTAACAACCCTTCATAATGGTCCATCAACCATACAAACCTTCATAACAGTCCATAACCCACGACAACCCTTCATAATTGACGATAACCCATCACAACCCTTAAAAATTGACCATAACCCATCACAACCCTTCCTATGGTCCAAATCCCAGCAAAACCCTTTATATCGTCTATAACCCATCACAACCCTTCATAATTAACCATAACCCATCATAACACTTCATAATGGTCCATAACCCGTCGCCACCCTGTATAATGGTCCATAACCCATCATAACCCTTTCTATGGTCCATAACCCATCGCAACCCTGCATAATGGTCTATAACCATAACAACCCTTCATAATTGTCCATAACCCATACAAACCTTCATAATGGTCCATAACCCATCACAACCCTTTATAATGGTCCACAACCCAACACATCCCTTTCTATAGTCCATAACCCATCACAACTCTTCAGAATTGAGCATAACCTATCAAAACCCATCATAATAGTCCATATCCCATCATAACCCTTCATAGTGGTCCATAACCCATCACAACCTTCTTAATGGTCCATAACCCATTACAACCCTTTATAACTGTCCATAACCCATCACCACCCTCATAATGGTCTATAACCAATCATAACCCTTTATAATGGTCCATAACCCATCACAACCGTACATAATTGACCATAACCTATCACAACCCTTCATAATGGTCAATAACCCATCATAATCCTTCATAATTGTTCATAACCCTTCACAACTTTCATAATAGTGCATAACCCATAACAACCCTTTCTAATGGTCCATAACCCATCACAACCCTTTCTATGGTCCATAACCCATCGCAACCCTGCATAATGGTCAATAACCCATCATAATCCTTCATAATGGTTCATAACCCATCACACCGCTTTCTATGGTCCATAACCCATCGTAAACCTGCGTAATGGTCCATAACCCAGCACAACCCTTTCTATGATCCATAACCCGTCACAACGCTTCATAATTAACCAAAACCCATCACGACACTTCATAATGGTCCATAACCGATCATAACCATGCATAATGGTCCATAACCATAACAACCCGTCATAATTGTCCATAACCCATACAAACCTTCATCATGGTCCATAACCCATCACAACCTGTGTGACAACTATCAGATTTAGTCAACGAAAGTCAACTCAAGTCAACCAAAGCGTACGTTAAGTCAATATGTGAAATGTAAATTTCATAATCTCTACGTTTTATTATTTGATATTATTACGTATGCTAATTTAAGTCAATTATACGAACAAACCATGCTGAGCTATATGTTTTAATATTAAAAAAAAAATTACGGCATGAATAGTAACCGGCGTGAATAGTGAACGGTAAAAGTTTAAAACTCTTCGGAATATTACAAATTTTATATCAAAACGTAGAAAAAAATACGACGGTTCCGAATATATATTTATATTTTTACCAGACGTTATATATAAAAGGTTATGATAGAAAAACGTTTAATTTAACTTGAAAGCGACATTTGGTTATTAAAATATTTATATAATATTAAAAAATATCAAAAAAATCAAAAATGTTGAAAATGAATTGGTCTCCACCGTTAGGTGGAGATTTGAAAAAAATGGTTTTTTTTAATATATTTATTATTATTATTATTATTATTATTATTATTATTATTATTATTATTATATAAAGTGGGTCCCACTTCATTATTTAATCAATTTTATACATTTTACCCTCAAAGAATTCGTATTTTCATTTCGAACATTACGTATTCAATACGTATTTTTAAGTTTATCAATAATATTATGTTGTTTTATAAAACGAAAAATTTACCGTCAAATCCGTATCATCAATACGGACAACCTGACGTCAACATTTAATATCATTGATATTAGTTTTATATTTAATATTTTCTTTTTCTTTAAAATGAAATTGTATTTACATTTAAACCCTATATTTTCAATAAACTTACAATTAATACCCTTTTGTTAATTCGTTAAAGACTTTTAGTTAAAAAGTTGATATTATTAAACTACGGTTTTTGTAGATTATATTTCTATAAAAGAAAATTATTTGTTTTAATTAAAAACTATTAAATCTATTTAAAAAGTATTTTAAGGGTATGTTTTGTTATAAACAAATTCTAAAAGCTATAAAAGTCGAATATCTGTATCTTGAGGGCCGCAATACGAAAATAAATCTACTATAAATATAGCCTTATTCTAGCCATTCAAATTACACAAACAAGTTCTTCGATACGTATAGAGAGATATACGAAGAATGAGCGTTAGAAGTAGATATTTCAGTTATAAATATAGTGAGTTCGAGTTAGAAGCACGAAGATCGGGCGATCTAACAACAATTGTCGATAAGATCCTAGTCGACATTGAGGTGAGTTCATACCCCTTCTTTTTATATTAATCAAGTTTTTAAGGGGGAGAATACAAGTTATACTATAAAAATAGCTATTTATACTCATTTGTAACAGTAGTAAACAAAAGGTGAATTTTGTAAACATCATTATGACAACAATTCAATTATAGTTCCAAAATATAATATCGAATGATCTACTTACGAGAGCGGTGTCTAGGCCGATCATTTGGGCTAGGTTGCTGGATTTCCGAAAGGCTTATACGCTGAAAGGGTCCTGCCTCCCCATTTGATCTTCTACATGGCCGTTCTTTATTTGATAGTCATGAAATATTATATTTGAATTAATAAAGAGTATAACCAAGTTATTACACCACTATTATGGAAAATATCTTAAAAGAAGTTGTTTATAACCATTTAAATAAGTTATTTCACATACATTCGTAAATATATGCTTTTCACGACAAGAATACTAAAAATAAACTATTATAGGAATAGTTTGTGGTTACAAATGTTACTATAACCGTTAGAACAAGATAATTAATTATATACAAATATATAATTATTATACATTACTATATTATCATGGGAAAAATGATAATGGGCAATACAAGGGTTTTTCATATACAAACTTTACGTAAACAAGTTGATTGATACATACATTTTTGTGAGACGGGTCTTCACAGTGCTTATTTAAGTACATACTATAAGTCCTGAAATTTATAACCAGAGTCTCGGTAAGAGAACGTGATATTTGTGTATAGATCTATACGGGATTGACAACCCCGCACCTGAGCTGCTAGCTACAGCTAGACCCACGGGTCTGAGGTTACAAATGTCATAACAGTCCGACGCCTAAAGAACGTCGAAGCAGGCCTACATGGTCACAAAATGGTTATAGGGCGTCTCGCATGGGAAATCAACTTTATAAATTGTTTACGTAGAAATATACATTTTCAATGCGTTTATACTACAAACTACGCTATACGTTTTAGTCTTTGGGTTTTTAAGACTTGCATACATTCATAAGAAAATATTGGATTTTCTTGGATTACAATACTACCTTTTACAAGGAAAGAGACTCCTCATACAAGTTTTATGGTATTAAAACTACATTTTAACAAGTTACAACTATAAGTATGGTTTTTACTTATACACACCGGTTCTATGGAAATTAAAACTACGTTTTATCAGTTATATAAATATAAGTATGGTTTACTTATATATATGAGTTTTACATAATTAAATCTACGATTGGTCTACGAGTAAACATCTATTTATACTGTTTCATACAAGAATAAAACTACCTAATACTATTTTCAAGTATAGAAATACTTATACATTCTCGGTCTTTGGGTTTTAAGACTACGACTCATTTATCAGAAAATATTGGATTTTTTGGTTTCAAACACAATCCTTTTACAAGGAAAAATGATTATGGATTTTATCATACAAAAATCTTATGAACTCACCAACGTAATGTTGACACTCTTTCAAACTACTTGTATTCTCAGGAAATTGATAAGGTAACTACAACCTTTGACGATGGGTCGCTATGGCGTCATACTATGTATTTTGATATCATATTGTAATTGTATTTAAAACATACAATCTTTTGAACTCTTGTAACATTTACAATTATGTATATGATGGATGTGTTTGCTTTGATCACTATTGTACAAACATTGTTGTGATACTGTTCATGAAGTCATCCACCCTCAGACGTTTCCGCCATCGTGGTTTGGGGGCGTGACAGATTGGTATCAGAGCATTGTTTATAGTGAACTAAGTATATCAATCCATTTAAGATATACAACTATAAATACAATGGGACTAAAACTCTCTAAAACAATCTGTACAAAGTATACTTTAAAATACAATGATATTTTTATAAAGTATAAGTACAAGTACATACATACTAGAACATTGTCATAACCAGAACAATACAAGAGTAATAAGATGAGTTGAACACTACGAGTAGGCCTAGGTAGTTATGTAATCATACCTAGGACAGATAGAGTCTGATCAACTGTATTTGTCCAAGGTATGACTAACATGTACTTAGAAATAGTCGTAGTGAACAACAAGTCTAAAAACTTACCAAGAACCATATACAAAGAAACTTTAAAACAAAATATAAAGCTAAAATACTACAGGAGTATTTTATAATACTATAGAACCATACATCCAGACACTTTATGTACCTCTTATACCCCTATCCTTACATAGTAGATATGATAATTCGATAACACCTGACCAATAACTATTATCGAAAACCTACCATCATCCCTACCAACAGTTTCATTAAACTAATATTGGTATAAATTCAATCTGAAAGCCGAAGGCGGGCTATGTCACCTGCCAGGTAAGGTTTCTCTTCACTTGTGATCTTGAGAAAATCATGGTTAAAACCACTCATAGCAGAAACAGAAGGCAGAGATTGTTGCTGTGTATGGGTCCCTGATGAAGCTTCTTCCCTCTTCTGAACCTTTCTTTTCTTGTAAACAGCCTTAAAGGCAGCTTGCCTCAATCTCTTTGTGGTATCAGTTATCTTCGAACTGGAACCCTCGACTATTGCTCTTTTCTCGTTCTCTAGACTAAGTATTACGTCTGCTCTACTAGGATTTTTATCAAATTCATATTGTATAAATACTTTCAGTCATTACAATCTCATGGCATTAAAATTATGGAGAAAGAAATACAATTCTTAACCTGAGTATGGTTAATAAGAGTTTGTAGACTCTTAATATGTCGTCGAGGCCAACTTTTGATGCCTAACTTCCTACAATGTTGCTTCAACTGTGTTGATCCAACGTTGAGTTCCGTTGCAGCATCCAAAATGGGCTTATCAAAATGCATGGATATTGTTTCGTTACTCAATGCATGTCTAGAACCCCGTTTTCTACAAATTTCAAAGGTTCTTGGAATCAAGGTTGAAACGTTTTCATTTTGGATCAATTGTGTATGATCCTGATCACTAACACTTTCATTGTTACATATTATGGGTAATAGTTCTTGATTCCCAAAATCGACCATAAACCCAGAATTCCCATTCTCGAAACTTTCTAAGTTACTTTGGATCAATTGAAAATGATCCTGATATTGAAAACCACACACGAACTCAGAATTCGCTGAAGCGAGCCCGATAGTGTTATCATGGATCGGCTGTATTTGATCTTGATTTTGAATATCAGTTAGAAACCCCTGATTGGTTAGATCTACTCCACTATGCAGTATGGGCACGTTCATGCTTAGATTATCATTAGTAAGATCATCTACAAATGGATCTGTGTATAACGTATGTTAGATAATTAAGCAAAATAAACATAAAGCTTAACAAAATGACTTAACCTGGAAGTATATATGGAGATTGCCCAACAACGATGTCTTGATTTAAAGGCAGTGGATCTTCAGCGAGAATACTCATCAGAGGAAAAACTTCAAGATCATCTTGAGGCTGATCCAGCGGTAATATATCTGGAAAATCTATACCTCACATAGTTTAAAACAAAAATCAAAACGATAGAAAAAGGAATAAGAAATAAAAGGAGTTTAGGATACTATAATTACCAAACCCCAGTGGAGGTATCTGATTAAATGATAGAGTGGTACCCTCTTCCTTTAAGAAATCCAGCTTAGTGTCTCACAAATTTTCCATACCTCGATTTGGAAATATGAGATTATATAAGAATAAACTGGTAGTAGCAAAAGATGTAGATATGAATGATACTACATACCCGTTTATATAGTATCTTACAGCTGGAACTGAAAGGACAACCCACATTCTTATTACCGAAATTCAAAATATCTACAGTAGGTACAATCTTTTCACTACCCTAAGTGATATCTTTTCCAAATTCACGGCTTGACTCCGATGAGGACAGGATAACGAAAAAAAAAATTTATTTTAATATATATATATATATATATGTATATATATATATACATATATATATATATATATATATATATATATATATATATATATATATATATATATATATATATATATATATATATATATATCTTCTGATAACGGAAATAGTTCAACGAACATTTAATTCAATAATAATCTATAATAAATAATGAACTAGAACTTACTCATCTGGCATCTGTACAGCTCGTGGTTCACCTGTATCTGACATGTTTCCTTCCATCCTACGAGGATCAACTGTAAAATGACATCACATATAATATCTTAAATATGCTTAGGCACTTCCATAATACTTAACTCAAATGATTAAGAACTCAATAGCTAATACAAGTCACAATTAGAGAATATCATATCGAAACTCCTAATTTCACGATTTTACTAAATCAACCGTTAAAAAAAACATCACAATATTTGGATTCAATACAACAAATATTAGCAACCTATATATGAGGTGAACCAATGCATACTTTCAGATTTGGACATCTAGGGTTTGAAACCCTAACACTCAAAATTTCTAACCTTGTGAATTAAGAACTCGAGAACGGGTTTCGGGAGTTAAACCCAACCTTCCCAAAACTTCTCCTACACAAAACTCTTGATCAAAATAACCAAATTTGGCACCTTTTACTTTGAAATTAACCTAAGAGGATTTTTGATTTGTAAATGGGGTAAATAAGGAAAGCTGCCCAAATAACCCCGCTAACACAGGTTAGCGACGGTAACTAGTAAAGTTAGTATTGTTAACTTTTAAAAATCCGACCCGTACTCCGAAACCCAACCTGTGTAATTCTACTGGATGCTACAGTAACTAGAACACGCCCCGTGTAACTTCTGTAAAGCTAAACAGTTTCGAAAATGTGTACTACACGAGCCGAGTGACTCCTACACGACCCATGTAACTCCTTTATACTATTTTTAATGTTTAAACTCCTTCTAAATGAATTTCTAATCCTCCTAACTCACATAACAACCTAGTAACTCTTATTTATACTAGGATTAACTCAAGTTACTTATCGAAAATATCACGACATTACACTCCAAAATTAAAGCAATTGAAAACTAGGAAACACCAAGCGTGGGCCTGAATTTACCTAGGAACGTGAGGACCAGATGAAACTCAAATACTCACAACTCTTCTCAAACCCTTGAGGATCTATTCAAAGTGCTAAATTTCGGGACGAAAGTCAACTCAAGTCAACCAAAGCGTACGTTAAGTCAATATGTGAAATGTAAATTTCATAATCTCTACGTTGTATTATTTGATATTATTACGTATGCTAATTTAAGTCAATTATACGAACAAACCATGCTGAGCTAGATGTTTTAATATAAAAAAAATTTACGACATGAATAGTAACCGGCGTGAATAGTAAACGGTAAAAGTTTAAAACTCTTCGGAATATTACAAATTTTATATCAAAACGTAGAAAAAAATACGACGGTTCCGAATATATATTTATATTTTTACCAGACGTTATATATAAAAAGTTATGATAGAAAAACGTTTAATTTAACTTGAAAGCGACATTTGGTTATTAAAATATTTATATAATATTAAAAAAAAATCAAAAAAATCAAAAATATTGAAAATGAATTGGTCACCACCGTTAGGTGGAGATTTGAAAAAAATGGTTTTTTTAATATATTTATTATTATTATTATTATTATTATTATTATTATATAAAGTGGGTCCCACTTCATTATTTAATCAATTTTACACATTTTACCCTCAAAGAATTCGTATTTTCATTTCGAACACTACGTATTCAATACATATTTTTAAGTTTATCAATAATATTATGTTGTTTTATAAAACAAAAAATTTACCGTCAAATCCGTATCATCGATACGGACAACCTGACGTCAAAATTTAATATCATTGATATTAGTTTTATATTTAATATTTTCTTTTTCTTTAAAATGAAATTGTATTTACATTGAAACCCTATATTTTCAATAAACTTACAATTAATACCCTTTCGTTAATTCGTTAAAGACTTTTAGTTAAAAAATTGATATTTGTTATAAATTCAGCGTTACCACGAAAATTATGAACAAACTAAAAACTAGAATATAGATGAAGAAAGAAAGAAAACTTGAGAGCTTGGAGAGAGTAGAGAGAGTTTATATCACTTGTGAAAGAGTTGATATGAGATGCATTTTCTTCCTTACATTGATGGTCTATTTATACTACCAAATTTACTATTCAAATATAGTTGTTTAATTGGTAAATGGAAGGTGATGACAAAGTGATTACATAATTATGTCATTCACCAATTACTTGTAACACTCCCCCTTGAATGACATCATTCTACATCAGAGTTCCACTTTGAAGTACTGCCTCATTAAAAACCTTGCTAAAGAAAACCCAGTGGGAAAAATCTTTAGCGAAGGGAAAAAGAGTGCAGTGTCTAGTTGACTCCCCCTCATTTAGATATCTAATGACCATTATGTATTGTGCAGATGTCTCATTCCAATACCATGAACATGTTTTCTAAAAATCTTGGTAGGAAGTGCCTTTGTGAAAAGATCTGCTGCATTGTTGCTAGATTGAACATATTTTAGTTCAATCTGTTGATTCTTTATACGCTCTTGAGTGTATTCAAAAAACTTTGGAGGAATATGTTTTGTCGTGTCGCTTTTGATGTACCCTTCTTTCATTTGAGCGACACATGCTGCATTATCTTCATAGATTAAGGTTGGAGATTTATCTTTATCAATTCCACAAGAAGTCAGGATAAGTTGTGTCATCGATCTTAACCATGAACATTCTCTACTAGCTTCATTTAGAGCAATTACTTCTGCATGATTTGAAGATGTGGCGACGAGTGTTTGCTTTTGAGAACGCCAAGATATTGCAGTACCTCCATTCATGAATACATATCCAGTTTGAGATCTACCTTTATGAGGATCAGACAAGTAACCTGCATCTGCATAACCAATCAAGCCTTGTTTTGAACTATTAGGAAAAAATAAACCTAAATCAGTAGTTCCGCGAAGGTATCGTAATATGTGCTTGATTCCATTCCAATGTCTTTTTGTTGGAGATGAACTAAATCTTGCTAATAGATTTACTGCAAAAGAAATGTCAGGTCTAGTACAATTAGTAAGATACATAAGAGCTCCAATTGCATTAAGATATGGTACTTCTGGACCAAGAATTTCTTCATTTTCCTCACAAGGGCGATATGGATCATTGTCAATATTTAGTGATCTAACAATCATTGGAGAGCTTAAAGGTTTGGCTTTATCCATATTAAAACGTTTCAAGACCCTTTCTGTATAGTTCGATTGATGGACAAGTATCCCATTTGGTATATGCTCAATCTGTAAACCAAGACAATATTTGGTTTTCCCAAGGTCTTTCATTTCAAATTCTTTCTTTATAAATTCAATCACTTCAAGGATTTCTTTATTCGTCCCAATAATGTTCAGATCATCAACATAGACGGCTATAATCACATATCCAGATGTTGTTTTCTTAATAAATACACACGGACAAATAGTATTGTTTTTATAGCCTTTGCTTATTAAGTAATCACTTAGACGATTGTACCACATACGTCCAGATTGCTTTAACCCATACAATGATCTTTGCAGTTTGATAGAATACATTTGTTTGGGTTTTGCACTTAATGCTTCTAGCATTTTAAATCCTTCGGGGATTTTCATATATATATCACTGTCAAGTGATCCATATAAGTAAGCAGTAACAACATCCATAAGATGCATATCTAAATTTTCAGAAACTGCTAGACTGATTAAATATCTGAAAGTGATTGCATCCATAACAGGAGAATATGTTTCTTCATAATCGATTCCCGGCCTTTGAGAAAAACCCTGAGCAACGAGCCTGGCTTTGTATCTCACAATTTCATTTTTCTCATTTCTTTTTCGTATAAAAATCCATCTGTATCCCAATGGTTTCACAACTCCAGGTGTGAGTATAATAGGTCCAAAAACCTTTCTGTTATTGAGAGACGTTAATTCAGCTTGCATGGCCTCTTTCCATTTACCCCAATCCTGCCTATTTTGGCATTCAATGACAGATTGTGGTTCTGGATCCTCATTGATAATATTGCATGCAACTGAATAAGAAAATATTATATCTTCTAATTCATATTGGCTCCTTACTATTTTTATATGACCATAATTAATTTCAATCTCCTTATCATTTATTTCCTCAACTGGGGAAGTAATGTTATTTTGTGTTTCTTCATGAACACTTTCATTATGCTCAAACATATTTTCCATTCCTCTTCTTTTTCTAGGATTTGCATCCTTAGAACCAAATGGCCTTCCACGCTTCAGGCGTGCTTTGGATTCTTGAGTTACTTTTTTATCAGATTGTCTATCTGGGAGTTCAATTCGAGCTGGAGCGTTAACAGCAGGTATATATGATTTAGTAACTCTTTTTGTATCAGTAAATGCATCATGTAATTGATTTGCAACTTCTTGCAAATGTATTATTTTTTGAACACCCATCTCACATTCTTGTGTACGGGGATCAAGATATGATAAAGAAGGTTCATACCATGAAACATTCTTTTCTTGGGTTTTCATTTCTCCCCCAAGCGTTGGGAAATTTTCTTCATTGAAATGGCAATCAGCAAAACGTGCTGTAAACATATCACCTGTCAAAGGTTCAAGATATCTTATTATTGAATTTGTTTCAAAACCAACATATATTCGCAACCTCCTTTGAGGACCCATTTTTGTACGTTGTGGTGGAGCAATAGGAACATATACTGCACTTCCAAAAATTTTAAGGTGGGATATATCTGGTTCTTTTCCAGAAACAAGTTGAAGGGGAGAATGTGTATGATATGCACTTGGTCTCAAACGAATCAGTGATGCAGCATGTAAAATTGCATGACCCCAAATGGAAACAGGAAGTTTTGTTCTCATTATTAATGGTCTAGCTATTAATTGGAGACGTTTAATCAGTGATTCTGCTAAACCATTTTGAGTGTGTACATGTGCAACTGGATGCTCAACAGTAATTCCTATAGACATACAATAATCATTAAATACTTGAGACGTAAACTCACCTGCATTATCAAGTCTCACTTTATTGATGTTATAATCAGGAAAATGTGCTCTCAGTTTAATAATCTGAGTTAGGAATTTTGCGAATGCCATGTTACGAGTTGATAATAGGCAAACATGAGACCATCTAGTTGATGCATCTATTAAGACCATAAAGTATTTAAATGGTCCAGAAGGTGGATGAATTGGACCACATATGTCTCCTTGAATTCTTTCTAGAAATCTAGGTGATTCCCTTTCAACTTTCATTGGTGAAGGTCTTGTAATTAATTTCCCAAGGGAACAAGAAATACACGGGTTCTTATTACCTATTTGAGGGAACTTCTGGTCCTTTAATGGATGCCCAAATGTATTTTCAATTATTCGACGCATCATTGTTAATCCTGGATGGCCTAGCCTGTCATGCCACAAACTAAATATTCTAGGATCACAAAATTTTTCTTTAACCACCAAATTTGACTCAACTATATTTATATATGTAAAATGTAAACCAGAATCAAATTGTGGTAATTTCTCCAATATATGGTTTTCATTTATTATAAACATATATTTCTTGTTTCCTATTGTTTTGGTGAATGTGTCATATCCGTTAAGATATATATCATTAAAACCCAATAAATTTCTATTTGACTTTGGGGAAAATAACGCATTACTGATTACAAACTTCGTACCATTAGGTAACATGAAACAAGCATTTCCTACTCCTACGATCAAGTCTACAGGACCTGATATTGTATTTATGTGCCCTTTTACGGGTTTTAGTGTGGAAAAATATTTCTTTGTTTTCAAGATGGTGTGTGTGGTACCACAATCAATTATTAAGAGTTCGCCAAGATTTCCTTAGTTTTGTGCTCCAGTTGAACTCATTTTGACCTTCATATAAGAAAAATAAATGATGAGTTATGAACACAATTTTAATAAAAGTGACTCGAAAAAACTTCATTAAGAAAGAAAAACATTACAATAAAAAATTAAAAACATGTTACAAAAGGAAACTAGTTTTCTAGTTTTCTAGGATGTTTAAATCATTGCAAAAGTCAAGCGTGTTTAGTTCAATGTTTCCTAGATCAACACCATCGATGAGGTTGACTTCTTTCCCCTTTCCTTTAATGGAATCTTGGTAAAGTTTACAAAGATGGGGATCTGTACGACAGGTCCTTGACCAATAACCTGTGCTACCACATCTATAACAAGAACCTCCGGGGTTCTGTGATGTTCCGGCATCATTTCTTTTTTCTTGTGGTTGGACATTATTTCCTTGTGTAGTGTGTTGATTATTGTTTCTTTGACCATGCCCACGGTTATAAGGATGACCGCGTCCACGACCCTGAGTATAACCGCGCCCAAAATTTTGGTTTTGGTTAAAATGGTCTCGACCACGACCACGGCCTCGTCCACGACCACGACCACGTCCTCGTCCATATGAATTATTTCTTGGTTCATAAGTGATAGTTGCATTTGCTTCAGGAAGTGCTACTGAACCTGTTGGACGGGACTGGTGGTTCTTTATTAATAGTTCATTATTTTTGTTCAGCAACAAGGAGAAGTGTATTAAGCTCAGAATATTTTTTAAGCTTTTGCATACGATATTGTTGTTGCAATGTCATATTTGATGCATGGAATGTGGAGAGAGTTTTCTCCAACATCGAAGCATCAGAAACCTCTTCCCCACAAAATTTTAGTTGTGAACATATCCGAAATAATGCGGAATTATAGTCATGTACCTTTTTGAAGTCTTGAAACCTCAACGATAACCACTCAGCCCTAGCACTTGGAAGTTTCATTTTGGTGGTCAAATCTTTCTTTTAAGCTTTTCCAAAGAGTGCTAGGATCGGTGGTATTGAGGTATTCATACCTCAACATTTCATCGATATGTTTGCGAAGGAAAATTATTGCACGTGCTTTATCTTGCGACGTGCACTTATTTTTTTCTTTTATAGTTTCAGATAAATCCATGGACTCAAGATGCATCGTAACATCTATAGTCCAAGGCATGTAGTTCTTTCCGCTGACTTCAAGAGCGGTAAATTCAAGCTTTGCAATGTTTGACATATTGTAGTTCCTAAGAAAAATAAAACTCATTAAATTTGTCGTTTAAAGGTGGGGATGAGTTTTACTATTTCTATTATAGTTACAAACATAATTAAATAGATGAATCTTCTCAAATTAATTTTATTTTAAAATTTAAAATGTTATTTTTAATCGGTTGCGTATAAATAAACGTTAGTATATATAAATAGATGTCAGAGCATGAATAATAGTTAGTATACATAAATAAATGTTAGTGTGCGTAAATAAACATTAGTTTATATAAATAAGCGTTAGTATACATAAATAAATGTTAGTATGCGTAAATAAATGTTAGTTTGCATAAATAAATGTTAGTTGCCGTAAATAAACGTTCGTTTGCATAAATAGACGTTAGTTGCCGTAAATAAACATTAGTTTGCATAAATAAACGTTAGTATACATAAATAAATGTTAGTTGCATAAATAAAAATTAGTATGCGATAACAAAAGTTAGTTTGCAATAATAAATGTTAATAAAGCGTAAGTAAAGTTAGAATAAGAAATGAACTTCGTTAGTAGTCATAACGTCAAGGTTAAATAAGAAAAGAAATTTGTTAGTAGTCATAACGTCAAGGATAAATAAGAAAAGAAATTTGTTAGTAGTCATAACTTCGAGAATAAAATGTTGTTTTTTTTTCGTTGTCTTTATTGTTATTATTATTATTAATTAACATTCTAGTTTTGATAAAATTACATACCTTGATTAAGATCGATGTGTCTTTTAATCGCCTTCGTTAGAGCCTCGTGCTGATAACGTGTTATAAATTCAGCGTTACCACGAAAATTATGAACAAACTAAAAACTAGAATATAGATGAAGAAAGAAAGAAAGCTTGAGAGCTTGGAGAGAGTAGAGAGAGTTTATATCACTTGTGAAAGAGTTGATATGAGATGCATTTTCTTCCTTACATTGATGGTCTATTTATACTATCAAATTTACTATTCAAATATAGTTGTTTAATTGGTAAATGGAAGTTGATGACAAAGTGATTACATAATTATGTCATTCACCAATTACTTGTAACAATATTATTAAACTACGATTTTTGTAGATTATATTTCTATAAAAGAAAATTATTTGTTTTAATTAAAAACTATTAAATCTATTTAAAGAGTATTTTAAGAGTATGTTTTTTTATAAACAAATTCTAAAAGCTATAAAAGTCGAATATCTGTATCTTGAGGGCCACAATACGAAAATAAATCTACTATAAATATAGCCTCATTCTAGCCATTCAAATTACACAAACAAGTTCTTCGATACGTATAGAGAGATATACGAAGAATGAGCGTTAGAAGTAGATATTTCAGTTATAAATATAGTGAGTTCGAGTTAGACGCACGAAGAGTCGGGCGATCTAGCAACAATTGGCAATAAGATCCTAGTCGACATTGAGGTGAGTTCATACCACTTCTTTTTATATTTATTCAAGTTTTTAAGGGGGGGAATACAAGTTATACTATAAAAATAGCTATTTATACTCATTTATAACAGTAGTAAACAAAATATGAATTTTGTAAACATCATTATGACAACAATTCAATTATAGTTCCAAAATATAATATCGAATGATCTACTTACGAGAGCGGTGTCTAGGCCAATCATTTTGGCTAGGTTGCTGGATTTCCGAAAGGCTTATATGCTGAAAGGGTCCTGCCTCCCCATTTAATCTTCTACTTGGCCGTTCTTTATTTGATAGTCATGAAATATTATATTTGAATTAATAAAGAGTATAACCAAGTTATTACACCACTATTATGGAAAATATCTTAAAAGATGTTGTTTATAACCATTTAAATAAGTTATTTCACATACATTCGTAAATATATGCTTTTCACGACAAGAATACTAAAAATAAACTATTATAGGAATAGTTTGTGGTTACAAATGTTACTATAACCGTTAGAACGTCGAAGCAGGCCTACATGGTCACAGTATGGTTATAGGGCGTCTCGCATGGGAAATCAACTTTATAAATTGTTTACGTAGAAATATACATTTTCAATGCCTTTATACTACAAACTACGCTATACATTTTAGTCTTTGGGTTTTTAAGACTTGGATACATTCATAAGAAAATATTGGATTTTCTTGGATTACAATACTACCTTTTACAAGGAAAGGGACTCCTCATACAAGTTTTATGGTATTAAAACTACATTTTAACAAGTTACAACTATAAGTATGGTTTTTACTTATACACACTGGTTCTATGGAAATTAAAACTACGTTTTATCAGTTATATAAATAAAAGTATGGTTTACTTATACATATGAGTTTTACAGAATTAAATCTACGATTGGTCTACGAGTAAACATCTATTTACACTTTTTCATACAAGAATAAAACTACCTAATACTATTTTCAAGTATAGAAATACTTATACATTCTCGGTCTTTGGGTTTTAAGACTACACTCATTTATTAGAAAATATTGGATTTTCTGGTTTCAAACACTATCCTTTTACAAGGAAAAATGATTATGGATTTTATCATACAAAAATCTTATGAACTCACCAACGTAATGTTGACACTCTTTCAAACTACTTGTATTCTCAGGAAATTGATAAGGTAACTACAACCTTTGACGATGGGTCGCTATGGCGTCATACTATGTATTTTGATATCATATTGTAATTGTATTTAAAACATACAATCTTTTGAACTCTTGTAACATTTACAATTATGTATATGATGGATATGTTTGCTTTGATCACTATTGTACAAACGTTGTTGTGATACTGTTCATGAAGTCATCTAACCTCAGACGTTTCCGCCATCGTGGTTTGGGGGTGTGACAACCCGTTATCATAACCCATCACAACCCTTTATAATGGTCGATAACCCAACACAACCCATTCTATGGTCCATAGCCCATCACAACTCTTCATAGTTGACTATAACCTATTAAAACCCCTCATAATGGTCCATAACCCATCATAACCCTTCATAGTGGTCCATAAATCATCACAATCTTCATAGTGATTCATAACCCATCACAACCCTTTATAATGGTCCATGACCCTTCACAACCTTCATAATGGTCCATAACCCATTACAACTATTTATAATGGTGCATAACCCATCACAACCCTTCATAATTAAGCATAACCCATCACAACCCTTCATAATGGTCCATAAGCCAACACAACCGTTTCTATGGGAGACTGTTGATTAATTAGAGGTTAAATTGGTAATTATAGTCATAGACTTATCCAAGTGGGAGACTGTTGGATTAGGTGTCTAAGCCATGACTAATAATTTGTATTTACCTAATTAATAGTAGCAAAGTCCATTTGGGTTGCCCTCATAGCTGGAGGTTTGGTAGAAAGTTCGGTAGAGAGAAAGGTTGATTTATTATGAGATTAATAAATCAACAGGAATTAAATATATATTGTTTGTTAATATATTAAAGTGATAATATATTAATTAGAAACTATATTAATTAATTAGAAGTTAATCTAGAATTAATTGGATTTAATTTGGTGATTAATTTAATTAATTAAAGGTGGAGAGACTGAAACTGTAATTATTCAATAGTTGAGTAAGTGACAGTTATAGTAAATCAAGTGACCACAAAATTATGTATGGGATAATACATAATTTCGATGATAATAAGTTAGGATAAATAGATTTGAATTGTAAGATAAAGGCTTATCTTATTTGAATTCAAAAAGGTTTATCTCTAAAGGCTTATCTGGTTATCGGTTGGAACCTATAAATAGGGAGCCCCATGCACACCATTTGGCATGACTTTTGACTCTATTTTCTCTCTAAATTTCGTGACCTACCTCTGTAGCTTGGGTGTGATCTCATTTGAGGCAGGACACTTGTGCTGCTTAGCTTGTAAGAAACAACTAAAGGTTAGTTTTTCTGATTTATTCTTTTAGTTAATTTTTTTTGGCCTTTAGGAATTAGTTATATGTTCAAAGTAAAAAAACATAGATCCAATCTAGGTTGCATGTGAACTTAGGGTTTTAGTTCATAGATTTGCAGAAAACCCTTCAAATGTAACATTCCACAATGTTATTTATAGTTATCTTATGACTTCATTTGCATATTATTGATATGATATTGTCGTACTCATTATGACATGTTCGAGCCTATCCATGTGTACATACGTATGATGGGTTTTAATTGCATAAGCAAATGCAATTCCATCTTATATGTATATAGCTCAGCCTTTATATAATATTGTTACATTGTCAATATGATACTATATTATATTTATAGGAATGTACTTTAGATTCTACTATCTTGAACATTTCAAGATTATATCAATAAATGCAACTTGACTTACTTCTATAAGTCAACTATATATATCTCCATAGATATCATATTCCAAGAATATGAGTAATACTCTCCCACTAGCCCTTACACGATCATAAAGAGGTGACTTCCAAAGTCCCACAAATACATTCCAAAGCAAGTATGTTTGTTACATACTAAGCTAGGAATCTTATTGTCCTCATAATAACTTTTATGTGAACATAAAAAAAATACTTCCAATAAATTGCCTTGAATATATATTCCAAGAATAAGTAGGTCTTTCACATATTAAACTAGGAATAATAATATCCTCCCACTTGCTTCTATGTTAACACAAGTTTCTTTACTTTTGATTAAATCAAAATATTTGATCAAAGTAAAATCTAATTGAGATGCTCACTATAATACATGAATGGATTTCACCTTAGTGTTTGCTGTTTTTAAACCACTTTGTCAGATACAAAATTCGACTTACCATTATTGTAATTTGACAATTTCATCGAAACTCTAGGTATCATTCCTCATTGGTCATGAGAAAGGTAAATTTCCCTTTTGGTTCCAAAACCTTACAAACGTATGGCGTTTTAATAAGAACTTGATCAAATAATTGATGACACTTTTGCTACATGGTATAGAAAACCATTTGTCAATCTAATCTAGCAATTTGTGTCCTATCAACATTTGATCAATCTCAATCAGTTATGTTCAACAATCTTTTGTCAATAACTTGCTATATTACATAGAGTTTTGTGAGTCTTGAACTTTCAACTTTCACAAAGCTCCCACTAAACTCGACAATTAGAAACACTTCCAAAGTGTAAGCTTCCTTGGGTAATAAACCTTTTATTGTTAGTGGGATTGTAGAATTGACATCCTAAATAGTTTTAGGGTATTCTACAAATATCTATTGATGTAAACTTTGAAGTATTATGTCCTACACAAACTTCAACATACCTTTAAATAAGACAAGTATGAAACTACTTTCATATGTGTTATTTCAAGGCATCTTGTTTACTAGCATTACTGACCTTACAAATTGTATGTATAACAGTAAGTGAGGCATAGTTCAATAACTATTTGGGAGGTATATAACCGTATATGATAGCAAGAAATGTATCCAATACGATTCATTTCCTTTTCTTAGACACAATGCTATCTTATTGCACAACCCATCGAATGAGTGGTGAGACAATCTCACAATTACCAAGATAATATAAGAATTTGTTCTTATTGTGAAGATTTTTATTGGTTCTAATAGTGTTGATTCTACAACTTCACTTTGAGACAATCTTACTTGAGTTGTCCTATTTTAAAACATGTGGTATTGCCAATAACTAATGGTTAAGTGATCTTTATCCCATAGAGATGGTGCAACCACCTTGCCAAAATGATGATCCAAGCGGTTAGGTGACCTTTATCATGCAAGGACCACAAAAACAAGTGTTTTAAATAGGATAGTATAAACTATGTTTCAGGAAACACAATTACAACAATTGAATCATTAGTGAAGGTAATGTAGTATTTATCATCATATCTAGACATACTTTTGTAAAGATAGCATACAACACAATGTATCTTTCTTAACATTACTTTCTCTATTTCTATACAATTATATAAAAGAGTACAACCTTTTCATATAAACAAGATTTACATATATCAAATGAAACATTCTCATTTGCCCTCAAAATACCACATATTTGAGGTTGGTATATGCAAATAATGTTTACATGACTTAGTTGATTATGTCTTAGGGAGGCTTGATTCAAATCACATTTGATTCTAATGATGATTATAGTATATATATATATATATATATATATATATATATATATATATATATATATATATATATATATTTATATATATATATATATATATATATATATATATATATATATATATATATATATATATATATATTTATATATATATATATATATATATATATATATATATATATATATATATATATATATAACCAATTTTTTGAGGTCAATGAGACTTGCTTCATTGTTTCACTAAAAGACACAGTGCAACAAGTCATTTTCGAATATGAATATAATCATCTTATAACACGATTAAGCAAACTCATTTATCATAACATGCAATTAAATGATGATACATTAAAACATACATTGTTCATAACAATTATTGTTTTACAAAATATGTAATTATGTTCCAAACATAAACTCAATTTCCAAATCTTGCAACTCTTGCTTGATCTTGGGAAACTTTTTGCTCATCTTCAGTTGCTTACCTCTTATTGTAACACATTACAAGTGTCAATCTTTCACTAAGTATCATATACATAGGTGTTAGATTCAAAAGGTAAAAGTTCTATCATATAAGTACTTGGAGTGCTTTCTTTAAGCATCTTTAACTTTGAGATAGGTTTTCCTTCATCCTCTAAGTTCATGCTCTTAATAAACATATAGTATGACTTATTTAATGAACTTTGTAGCAAACTCTTTTGATATATTACAACCAAGTCCATACAAGTTATTAAAATAACTCATTATCTTAAGAATGAAAAAGCTCACATTTGTCCTTCCACTATTTTACACTTATGTAATGTTTGAACTATTTCAAAACATTCAACCTTTGCTTGTTATTGGAACCTTTCCTTAAGTTGTTGTATCATGTCATGTGCAAGTAAGTATTCTATTTCCTTCTAAAGGTCCAGAATCATGCTTGTAAACATAATGCATGATACTTTGATTGGATCATCAACAAGTTTTAATCAAGCATCATGGGTTGTTATAGGAGTAATAGGTGGTTCATTGGGAAGTGGAGTGTCAAGAACATAATCTCTATTTTCTTGCTTTAAGAACAATTCTCAAATTTAGATTTTAATCGAAGAAGCTATTATGGCTTAACTTATCCTTCTTAAGGATATATCACAGGGCGAATTGTTAGGGTTGGGTGTATTTGGGAACATTTACAAAGTTTTATCAAAGTTCATTTAGTATTTTATTTCTTTAATAACTAATACCCTTTGTGTTTCCAAAACATTAATTATTAAAGGCTAGAATCCAAGTTGTAATCCAAGCAAACAGTTAGGTGACCTTTATCCAGTCTACTTAATTTAACGAGGTAGGTAGCGTTTACCAATTATATCGTATATAACTTCTAGCATTTTGGGATCCTTTAAACAATGTTTGTTTGGTTCGCATGTTTGATCCCATCTATGCCTCAGGTTTCCAATGCTTAGGTGACCTTTATCACAAAAGAACCCCGAACAAATCATCCTACTTAAAATGACATGTAGATTTGACAAACACCAATGGTTAGGTGACCTTTATCCCATTAATGTTGCAAAACTACCTCTAGTATCATAAGACAAATCCCAATGGTTAGGTGACCTTTATCCCACAAGGGTGTACAAGTGATACATGAGTGTCTTTTAAAAGGAAGTCATAGATTTGTATTTCGAAAAGGGATTTGTATGTTTTACAATTCTAGTTTTTGAAAAAAATATGGTATCATGTAGATTGCATGCATTCAATGAACATGGTACCATTTTAGAAAATCTTATTTTTTTTCTTAATTGGTTCCTTAAGTTATAAAATCTCCATTTTATTAACTTCTTATTTGTGGTCAAATTTGTAACTAATATCCTATATTAAGTTTGGGTTTGAGCACATGCATAAGAACCAATTTTAATCCCTAAATAATTACCATTATTACTTAGATTTTGGAGTTTGTATGAATTATTAAAATCTCCATTTTAATTCATTTCACCAATTTTTAAAATTTGACATTTATAGGTTTTAATACAAAACCTATTTTAGTAAAACCAATTTTAGCACATCTTATGTTATATATGTCAATTTGAAAATTACAAATTCCTTGATGATTATGTTATATTATCTAAGTTGTCTAGCATGAAAAAATCCTATTTTTCATCCAAACACAAAATAATAAAACATTCAATCATCACATGCATGCAAGGGTGCATAAACAGAAGCCAACTAGTTGATATTTCATGTGAGCCATACATGAAATATCAAGTCCAATCCTAAAGACAAAAGGTGACCCAAAACTCATCCAAATGATCTCGAATTGAGCTACAACTTTGCTAATATTCTTATATCACCAAATGAGACTTGAACCACCCTTACTTGGCACCATGGCATGAGCTATGAATTTTTTCTTGTGCCCCAAAACATATCCGATGGCAACAGCAACATCAGGAGGTTTTTGGAGCTTTTGCACCTTCATTCTTAGTCATATTGATGCTTATACTTGCCAAAACTTGTTATTTGTGTTATATATTAAAGTTAATAACAAGTATAGCACCAAAACAACAAGGAATGAATTTTTTGGTGCCCCATATAAATTCCAAAAATCACAGCAAAAGGGCAGGAAATTTGTGTTGTTTGTTGCAATCTTTCTTTGGCTTTATCTCCTTCACTTGTTACATTTTATAAAAGATACAAAAGAATACAACTATTCTAATACTTAAAAATTAATAAAAGAAGGAAATAACTCATTGTTATTACAAACCATTTGAATAAAATAATAAATTACAACATATCGAAAATCATCACAAATTTTACAACACATGGTCCTTTGGCTTGTTTATGCACATTTCATCACATAAAATCATAAGAAAATCAACACTTTGTTTTTCTAAGGAAAAAATTATGTAACCAAATGCATGCAAACATAATTTTTATTTGGTTACATAAAATCATAGAATTTATATATGCATATTGCCAAAGAAGACATGCATGAACATTGCATTCAAGAAGATGAACATTCATGGCTTCTAAAAACTAAGTTTATCCAAATAAACTTATTATCTAAACATGCAATATAGCTATCGCTCTGATACCAATTGTTGGAAATCAATGTTCATGTAATAGTTTTCAAAACCTTTGTGTTGCAACGGAAGCATAAAATCATGAACATGAATTTCACTTCCAAGAAGATCATGCTATATGCATCAGAATATAAACATCAAAACAACCATAGAAATGGATCAAGAATTCAAGATTACAACCTTTTTCCTTGACCACGAAATGGATGATGAATATGGTGATGTTGATGACGAAGAGGAACCAAAAAGCTTCCCTCTATAGTTCATCCACCAACAAGCTTGACAACACCAAGAAAATGCTAGTTTTCACTTGCAAAATGAACTCTTCTTGTACTTGAACTTGAAATTCGATTTCTTCCAAGCTTGAGAGACTTTTTGGAGAGTTTATCAAGTCTAGAATATATGTGTTACGTGAAAGAATCAGCCATATAGAGGACTAGTGAGAATAAGCATGAAAGAACTCCATATATGCATGGCCTCTTCACAAATTCCATGGTCAAATGACAAGAAATATTCCCATGCCTTTTGGAGCATCCCCACCCACCTTTCTTGGTGTGTGGTGAATGTGGCTTTTGGGCTTAGAAAGAGAGATTCCCTTGATTTTATTATTTATAAAGTTTTTCAAAAGGGTTTATAAATAATAAACTTCCATTTCCAAATTTAACTCCTTTATTTATTCACACATATATAAAGATATATATACACTTATAATTAACATATATACTAATATATATATATATATATATATATATATATATATATATATATATATATATATATTCATAAAATATAAATACATATACATTTATACATACATGTGAAATTTATTTTAATACTTAACATTAGAAAATGGTTAAATACTTATCATTTAAATCATCTATCAATTAAATGATATAAATAATCATATACATTCTCAAATAATTTCATCTCATATGAATTATAATTTAGAATAATTATTATTTTCTATAAATTAATAATTTTCTGAATAAATTGCAAGTATTATATCATTTGACGATAAATCAAATTCATTGTATCAAATGATCAAATTGGTGTTTAACTTGTTATTGGTGTGACCCTATAGGATTATATGTTATTAGCAATATCATTTTATGATCATCATTGGGCATATAAAACTAACATAACAACCCTTTATAATTGACCATAACCTATCACAACCCTTCATAATGGTCAATAACCCATCATAATCCTTCATAATGGTACATAACCCATCACAACCTTCATAATAGTACATAACCCATACAACCCTTCATGACGGTCCATAACCCATCACAACCCTTTCTAATGGTCCATAACCCATCACAACCCTTTCTATGATCCATAGCCGATAGCAACCCTGCATAATTGTCCATAACCATAACAACCCTTCATAAAGGTCCATAACCCATACAAACCTTCATAATAGTCCATAACCCATCACAACCCTTCATAATTAACCATAACCCATCACAACCCTCCATAATCGACCAAAACCCATCACAACCCTTCCTATGTTCCATAACCCAGCACAACCCTTTCTATGGTCCATAACCCATCACAATCTGTCATAATTAACCATAACCCAACCATCACCCTGATGGCCAAGTGGATAAGGCTTAGGACACCTTCTCTTCCCTTATAAGGAGGTTCTAAGTTCAAATCCCACTCCCTCCCTTTTCCCATAAGGAGTGTTAGGTTTCAATCAAGGGATGGCCACTGGCCACCTCTCTACCCCCGTAGGTGATAGACCCGGACCACCCTGCTGCTAGGTGTGCGTGGACCCTGAGGTTGTTTCATCAGGGTCATCCAAAGGATGGGTCGGGTGGGGTCCTCGGTTATCAAAAAAAATAAAAAATAACCAAAACCTATCATAACACTTCATAATGGTCCATAACACATCGCAACCCTGCATAATGGTCCATAACCATAACAACCCTTCATAATGGTCCATAACCCATACAAACCTTCATAATTGTCCATAACCCATCACAACCCATCATAATTATCCATAACCCATAACAACCCTTTCTAATGGTCCATAACCCATCACAACCCTTTCTATGGTCCATAACCCATCGCAACCCTACATAATGGTCCATAACCATAACAACCCTTCATAATGGTCCATACCCCATACAAACCTTCGTAATAGTCCATAACCCATCACAACCATTCATAATTGACCATAACCCATCATAACCCTTCATAATTGACCATAACACATCACAACCCTTCCTATGGTCCATAACCCAGCACAATCCTTTATGTGGTCCATAACCCATCACAACACTTCATAATGGTCCATAACCCATTGCAACCCTACATAATGGTCCATAACCATAACAACCCTTCATAATCGTCTATAACCCATACAAAACTTCATAATGGTCCATCTCACAACCTTTCATTATGGTCCATAACCCAATACAACCCTTTCTATGGTCCATAACCCATCTCAACTCTTCATAATTGACCATAACCTATCACAACCCCACATAATGGTTGATTAACCCATCATAACCCTTCATAGTGGTCCATAACCCATCACAACCTTCATAATGGTCCATAACCCATCACAACCCTTTATAATGGTCTATAATCCATCACAACCTTCATAATGGTCCATAACCCATCACAACCCTTTGTAATGGTCCATAACCCATCACAACCCTTCATAATTGAGCATAACCCATCACAACCCTTTATAATGGTCCATAACCCAACACAACCCATTCTATAGTCCATAACCCAAAACAACCCTTCATAATTTGACCACAACCTATCACAACCCTTCATAATGGTCAAGAGAAACATCCATGATTCTGACTCTTTTAAATTCCATAGACAATGTGATGATCAAAGTATCACCCATCTCTGCTTTGCCGACGATCTCCTTCTCTTCTGTCATGGTGATAGCTCTTCGGTTAGAATCATTTGTGATTCTCTTGAGGAATTCTCTGGGGTTTCTGGCCTCCATCCAAATATTGCGAAGAGTGAAGCTTTCTACTGTAATGTTGGTGAAAGGACCGGGGCTGCCATTGATCTTATTGTTAAGTTTCCTGAGGGCTCTTTCCCTGTCCGATACCTTGGCGTTCCTCTCATCACCATGCGTCTTGCCCACAAAGACTGTAAAGGCCTTGTTGATAAAGTCAAATGCATGATTAATGACTGGAAAAACAAGTCTCTTTCCTTTGCTGGTCGTCTCCAGCTCATCCTCTCTGTCCTTTCTTCTACTCAAATCTATTGGGCTTCTGTTTTTTTTCCTTCCTAAATCTATCTCTAACGATATTGAGAAGCTCATGAGAGGTTTCCTCTGGTGCCATGGTGAGTTGAAGCGTGGTAAAGCTAAAGTCTCCTAGAAAACTGTTTGCCTTCCTAAGGAACATGGTGGTCTTGGCATACGTAACCTTGCTATATGGAATGTTGCCCTTATAGCTTCCCATGTTTGGAGACTGCTTTCCAAGAAAGAGTCCCTATGGGTTAAGTGGATCCACTCATACCGTTTATGTGGCCGTAACTTTTGGGATGCCCCCAAAAAATACGGCTCTGGATTTGCCTGGCGTAACATCCTGGATATGCGGGATAAGATAAGGGAGTATATAGTTTTCCAGATAGGTGATGGATGCTCTACCTCTGCTTGGTTCGATAACTGGCACCCTGCAGGCCCTTTTTCTAAATTCTTGTCTGTCCGTGACATCCATGATGCGGGTTTCACTCCTGATACTAAGGTTGCTGGCCTGGTTCTTAACGGATCTTGGGTTCGGCCTCATTGTTGGAGAGATTCCCATGGTCCTCTTCTTTCTCACAACCCTCCTACTATTTCCACGTCCGTCCCTGATAAACTCCTTTGGAGATCTAGAGACGGTCAACTCTCTCATTTCTCTGTTCGATCTGTGTGGCAGTCTATTCGCCCTATCACCAACCCGTCTTTTGGTTTCATCTTGTTTGGTTCTCCCAGAACATCCGCAGACATGCTTTCATTCTTTGGGTTGCTCTTAAAGATCGTCTTAAGACTCATGATAAAATCAAAATTTGGGACACTAATTCCAATCTCATTTGTGCGTTTTGCGGGGACTGTCCGGATTCCCTTTCCCATCTCTTCTTTGAATGTTCTTTCACTTCTTTGGTTTGGCATGACCTCCATCATGTCATGAATCTCTCCTTCTCCACTGATAGCTGGTCTGATATCATTAGTCAATTCAACCCCATTAATAAGAACAAGACCATTTGGTCCATCATTAGAAGACTTGTTTTTGCTGGTGCTGTCTACCACATTTGGCGGGAAAGAAATTTACGCATTTTTAAAAAAATAAAAAGATCTCATCATGCTGTCGTGAATAGTGTTAAAGATGATATCCGTTGTAGACTGCTGAGTCTTTCTTTGAAAACTTGCACTAATGTTGATTTGGCTAAAACTATTTGGACCCTCCCTTAATTTTCTTCCTCTGCGCTTTCTTTTTTTCTCTGCTTGTTTTGGTTTGTATGGTTTGTTTGTTTTGCAGGTTGCTTTCCTTTATGTTCTTGTTTGCTTATGGTACCTTCTCTTGTTTTGGTTCCTAGTTTAGCTGGTTGTCCGTTGGGGCCTGTCCCGATGGATTTTCTGTTTTTTGGTGGGGAGTCCCCAGCCTTATATTGTATTTATTCTTTTTATTAATAAAATTTGCCAGAGGTGCCGCCCTCTTTACCCAAAAAAAAATCCATCACAATCCTTTCTATGGTCCCTAACCCATCACAACCCTGTATAATCGTCTATAACCCATCACAACCCTTCATAATTGACCATAACCCATCACAACCCTTTGTAATGGTCCATAACCCATCACAACCCATCATAATTGATCATAACCTATCACAACCCTTCATAACGGTCCATAACCCATCATAACCCTTCATAATGGTCCATAACCCATCACAACCTCATAACCCATCACAACCCTTCATAATGGTCCAATGGTCCATAACCATAACATTCCTTCATAGTCAATAACCCATCATAACCTTCATAATGGTCCATAACCCATCACAAAATTCTTAATAGTCCATTACCTATACAACCCTTCATAATGGTCCATAACCCATCACAACCCTTTCTAATGCTCTATAACCCATCACAACCCTTTGATACGTGTATGGGCTGATTATGGTTAGGTTTTAGGAGATTTAAGATTAGATTTTTGTGTATGGGAGAATTACGGTAACAATGGAACAAAACACTAAGGGAAACAAGGATAGTTTACCAACAACCCAAGACCTATTGGATTGTATACCAGTGAAAATAATCCAAGACATATTGGATTGAGTTCATATCAAGTGAAGAACACGTCTCAACTATGACAAGTGGTGAACTATAACAATAATTAATGGTGAACAAAAGTGTTCTTGATTAAAAATTCGTTTATATCATTTTTCATAAAAAAAGTTGGCTTATATGAAGCCTTATTACAAATCTAGTGGTTACAAGAAAACCAACCAAATGTAACGACTAGAAGGAGTTAAGACTTGAATGTGAACAAAAGTAACATCTAGCAACTTAAAGAACCCAATTAACTCCATCAAATGTAACGACTAGAAGGAGTTAAGACTTGAATAGCTTCAAAAAACGTCTAAGACTTTATGAAGTCTTAAAATGCAGCCTTTATTTTGTCCAAGTCACCATGCAAACGAATTTAGTCATAATACCACTTGCCACATCACCATTGCACTTGGCAAGCATTAACTCGTGACCTTTGGGTCCACATTGATCATATTTGTATCATCCCCTCCCTCTTGAAAAGGAATTGACCTTAATTCTGCTAGGCCATCATCATCAATGTAAGGTGAAAGGTCCCCTACATTGAAGGTTGCATGCACACCAAAGTCTCCTCCCAAATCCACCTTGTAAGCATTATGATTCACCCTTGACACCACCTTGAAAGGACCCTCCTTTCTAATGTGCACCTATACTAGATCACCTTCTTAAAAGACACGTGGTTTCCTATGTTTCTTGGACCACCTCATTTACAGATTCTGTCTTCTCACTAACTTGTTGGTGTTGTTTCATCATAGCCTTTAACTTGTCATTAGCATCCTTGTGAACCAATTCACCATTTGGCAATGGAATCAAATCCAAAGGCATATAAGGATTCACACCAATCACCACTTCAAAAGGAGAATGACCTGTTGCATAAGTAGGAGAATAATTATAGGTAAATTTAGCATGTGCAAGTTTGATCTCCCAATCCTTTTGAGTCTTGTTTACTAACCCCCTCAACAAAGTACTCAAAGTTCTATTAGTCACCTCCGTTTGCCCATCCATTTGTGGACGATGGGATGTACTAAAAAGTAACTTAGTACCAACCTTCCTCCACAAAGTATTCCAAAAGTAACTCAAAAACTTGGAATCCCTATCAGAAACAATGGTTTTAGGAATACCATCCAAACGAACCACCTCTTTAATGTACAAATCATCCACATTAGATGCATCATGGGTTTTATGACATGGCACAAAGTGAGCCATTTTTAAATACCTATCCACCACTACCATAATGGAATCCTTCCTCCTTTGAGTTCTAGGCAAAGCTACAATGAAATCCATGGACACATCTTCCCAAGGACGAATAGGAACCGGCAAAGGAGTGTAAACACCATGCTTGAAAGTTGTTTTCACCATGTGACATGTAACACACTTGCCCACAATGTTGGTTACATCCCCAAAGATCTTAGGCCAATAGAAATGTACTTTAAGCACCTCCAAAGTTTTGGTAACGCCAAAATGACTAGCTAAACCACCACCATGAGCTTCACGAATCAGCAACTCACGTATTGCATGTTTTGCAACACAAAGGCGATTGACTTTGAATAGGAAGCCATCTTGCATTACAAATTCACCATTAGGACCACCTACACATTTCAAAAACATATCTCCAAAGTCCACATCAGATTGATAATGGTACTTTAGAGTTTCAAACCCCAACAAACGAACATCCAAAGTCACCAATAATGAGTAACGCCTAGACAGTGCATCAGCCACCACGTTACTTTTTCCATCCTTGTATTTGCATGAAAAATGAAAGGATTGCAAGAACTCCACCCACTTTGCATGTCTTGTGCTCAATTTTTGTTGCCCATTGTTGTACTTCAAGGATTCATGATCAGAATGCAAAATGAAATGATTTGCATGCAAATAATGACTCTAATGATCTAAAGCACGAACAATAGCATAAAACTCCTTATCATAAGTGCAATAATTCAAACGAGCACCACCCAATTTTTCAGAAAAATAAGCAATAGGACGCTTCGATTGGATCAAAACAGCCCCAATAGCAACTCCACTTGCATCACACTCCACTTCAAATGGTTAAGCAAAATCAGGAAGAGCCAAAATAGGAACATTACACAACAATTCCTTGAGTTTCTCAAACGCCTTTTGAACTTCCTCTCCCCATGCAAATACTCCCTTCTTCAAACAACATGTTATGGGACTTGCAATGGTGCTAAAGTCACGAACAAACCTCCTATAAAAAGAAGAAAGACCATGAAATGACCTAACTTCAGAGATGTTAGTAGGAATAGGCCATGACTTGATTGCTTTTGTTTTGGATGGATCCACGTACACGCCATCTCTCGACACCACAAAACCCAAAAATGCCACCTCTTCCACCAAAAACGAGCATTTTTCTAGCTTCCCATAGAGGTTTTGAGCTCTAAGGGTCTCGAAAACCTGTTTTAAGTGGCCTAAATGATCCTCCAAGCTCTTGCTATATACCAAGATATCATCAAGGTATACCACCACAAACCTGCCCAAAAAAGATTTTAGCACTTCATTCATTAGTCGCATAAAAGTGCTAGGTGTATTAGTTAGACCAAACGGCATCACGATCCATTCATACAAGCCATGTTTAGTTTTAAAGGCTGTTTTCCATTCATCCCCTTCACGCATACGAATCTGATGGTAACCACTTCTTAAATCAATTTTTGAGAACACAATGGAACCATGTAACTCGTCCAACCAGTCATCAATTCTAGGAATAGGAAATCGGTATTTTATAGTGATGTTATTAACAGCCCTACTATCAACACACATCCTCCAAGAACCATCTTTTTTTGGAACCAACAACACGGGAACATCACAAGGACTTAGGCTTTCATGAACATAACCCATTTTCATGAGTTCATCAATTTGTTTTGCAACTCCTTTGTCACCTCCGGATTACATCTATAGGCAGCTTTTTTGGGCAAAGGAGCACCCGGAATAAGATCAATTTGGTGTTCAATACCATGGATTGGAGGTAAACCCCATGGTATTTCACTTGGAAACACATCTTGGAACTCAAGTAACAAATCAGCAATAGGACTTTCTTCATGCACCATTTTTGCCACCTTTGCATGCTCATTAGCCACGAGCACATAAATCGCATCACCTTGGTCAAGAACTTGCTCCACCTCCCTTTCACTAGCAAACACAGAAAGATTAGGTTTTTTTTACTTGTTTAGAATTCATGGACCTTATGGCCGTTGGAGACATGGGTTTTAACACAATTTTTTTTATTGTTGTGTCCTAACTCATATTCGTTACTCCTCCCCCTATGTAACACATTCCTATCAAATTGCCAAGGACGCCCCAACAAGATATGACATGCATCCATTGGAATAATATCACACAACACTTCATCTTCATATGACCCCATAGTTAGACCAACTCTAACATGTTTTGTCACCTCTATTTTGCTTCCATCATCCAACCAATGAAGAGCAACATTGGTCAGCATTTCATTAGAAGCAACATTGGTACAACTTCCACCATCAATAATCAAACTACACCACTTGTCTCTAACCAAACATTTGGTGTGAAACAATTGGTCTCATTTATCTATATCAGCCACAGTTTGAACCACTTGAGCTTTAAGGGTTCTAAGCACCAAAACCGTGTCACAGATGGATGCCTCATACTCCACTTCCTCCTCTTCATCTTCTTGTTGTGGTGCATCATGAAAAAGACCAGCCAACCTCTATTCTTCCTCCAACTCTTCACGACATTCAATGGCCTACCTCAAAGTCACCACCCTTTTGTTTGGAAAAGCATTTTGGAAATGACCAAAACCTTGACTCTTGAAACATCTAATTTTTGCCAAACTAGTTTTTGTGGTACCACTAGTAAGTTTAGGAGCAACGAGAACATTATTAGAACCAGAAGGAGTAGAAACAAAATTTTGTCTATTGCTAGACTCGGGTTTGGACCATGACTTGGACTTGGAATTTTCAAGACTAGAACTTCCACCATAACGTGCCTTGGCTTGTCCCTCCAACTTCAAACATAAACCACAAAGAGTTCCAAAATCAGCATAAGGATACAACTCCACGACATTGGCAATGTTGTAGTTCAACCCTTTGAGAAAACTAGTCATTTTTTGTTCTTCAACTTCTTCAATATCCCCCATCAAGGACAACTTTTCGAATTCATCAATGTATTCGCCAACACTCATTTTTCCTTGCTTCAAATTAGCAATTTCTTGTATGTAGCAATTCTATGAGTAGAAGGAACATATATTTTTCTTAGTTTTCATTTTAGAGAAAGCCAAGAAGAAATTTTGTCTTTGCCTTCACGGGTTCTCTTGGACTTAAGCCCTTCAAACCACAATGAAGCACCACCACTTAGCTTGAGAATGGCATACTTGCAACTTTTTTCGTCATCCACTTCCTTGAACTCGAACATTCTTTCAATCTTTCTTTCCCACTCTAAGTAGCGTTCAGGATCAGTCGCACCAACAAATTCAGGAAATTCAGATACCTTGAATTCTTCAACCAATATTGGCTGCCTACGCCTAGGCTGCCGCCTTTCCCCTTCTTGTAAATTCCTTAAAGCTTCACGTAGGTTATCGAGAAAATCAGGATCTTCCCAATCCATAGAATCGGCTTTGATACCACTTATGATATGTGTATGAGCCGATTATGGTTAGGTTTTAGGAGATTTAAGATTAGATTTTCGTGTATGGGAGAATTATGGTAACAATGGAACAAAACACTAAAGGAAACAAGGATAGATTAGCAACAACCCAAGACCTATTGGATTGTATACTAGTGAAAACAATCCAAGACCTATTGGATTGAGTTTGTATCAAGTCAAGAACACGTCTCAACTATGACAAGTGGTGAACTATAACAATAATTGAAGGTGAACAAAAGTGTTCTTTATTAAAAATTTGTCTATATCATTTTTCATAAAAAAAGGTTTGCTTATATGAAGCCTTATTACAAATCTAATGGTTACAAGAAAACCAACCAACCACTTATTAAAGCTAGTAAATGAAACTCTAAGTAACTCCTCAAAACAACAACAAAAAACGTCTAAAACTTGAATGCAAACAAAAGTAACATCTAGCAACTTAAAGAACCCAATTAACTCCATCAAATGTAACGACTAAAAGGAGTTAAGACTTGAATAGCTTCAAAAAACATCTAAGACTTTATGAAGTCTTAAAATGCAACCTTTATTGTGTCCAAGTCACCTTGCAAACGAATTTAGTCATAATACCACTTGCCACATCACCATTCCACTTGACAAGCATTAACTTGTCACAACCCTTTCTATGGTCCATAACCTAGCACAACCCTTTCTATGGTCCATATGCCATCACAATTCTTCATAATTAACCATAACCCATCACAACCCTTCATAATGGTGCATAACCCATCGCAACCCCGTATAATGGTCCATAACCATAAAAACCCTTCATAATGATCCATAAACCACACAAACCTTCATAATGGTCCATAACCCATCACAACCCTTCATAATGGTCTATAACCCAACACTGCCCTTTCTAAGGTCTATAACCCATCACAACTCTTCATAATTGACCATAACCTATCATAACCTTTCATGATTGTCCATAACCCATCATAACCCTTCAAATTTGAGCATAACCCATCACAACCCTTCATAATGGTCCATAACCCATCACAACCCTTTATAATCATAACCCATCACAAACTTCATAATGGTCCATAACCCATCACAACCCTTTATAATGGTCCATAACCAATCACAACCCTTCATAATTGAGCATAACCCATCACAACCATTCATCATAGTCTATAACCCAACACAACCCTTTCTATGGTCCATAACCCATAACAACCCTTCATAATTGACCATAACCTATCACAATGCTACATAATGGTCAATAACCCATCATAATCCTTCATAATGGTTCATAACCCATCACAACCTTCATAATAGTACACAACCCATACAACCCTACATAACGGAGCATAACCAATCACAACCCTTTCTAATGGTTCATAACCCATCACAACCCTTTCTATGGTCCATAACCATCGCAACCCTGCATAATGGTCCATAACCACAACAACCATTCATAATGATCCATAACCCACACAAACCTTCATGACAGGCCATAACCCATCACAACCTTTCATAATTGACCAAAACCCATCACAACCCTTCATAATTGACCATAACCCATCATAATCCTTCATAATGGTTCATAACCCATCACAACCTTCATAATAGTACATAACCCATACAACCTTACATAACGTAGCATAACCAATCACAACCCTTTCTAATGGTTCATAACCCATCACAACCCTTTCTATGGTCCATAACCATCGCAACCCTGCATAATGGTCCATAACCACAACAACCATTCATAATGATCCATAACCCACATAATGGTGCCACCCTCTTTACCCAAAAAAATGATCCATAACCCACACAAACCTTCATGACAGGCAATAACCCATCACAACCTTTCATAATTGACCATAACCCATCACAACCCTTCATAATTGACCATAACCCATCAAAACCCTTCCTATGGTCCATAACCCAGCACAACCCTTTCTAAGGTCCGTAACCCATCACAACCATTCCTAATTAACCATAATCCATCACAACACTTCATAATGGTCCATAACCCATCGCAACCCTGCATAATGGTCTATAACCATAACAACCCTTCATAATGGTCCATAACCCATACAAACCTTCATAATGGTCCATAACCCATCACAACCCTTCATAATGGTCAATAACCTGTGATAATCCTTCATAATGGTTCATAACCCATCACAACCTTCATAATAGTACATAACCCATACAACCCTTCATAACGATCCATAACCCATCACATCCCTTTCTAATGGTCCATAACCCATCACAACCCTTTCTATGGTCCATAACCATCGCAACCCTGCATAATGGTCCATAACCACAACAACCATTCATAATGATCCATAACCCACACAAACCTTCATGACAGGCCATAACCCATCACAACCTTTCATAATTGACCAAAACCCATCACAACCCTTCATAATTGACCATAACCCATCATAATCCTTCATAATGGTTCATAACCCATCACAACCTTCATAATAGTACATAACCCATACAACCTTACATAACGTAGCATAACCAATCACAACCCTTTCTAATAGTTCATAACCCATCACAACCCTTTCTATGGTCCATAACCATCGCAACCCTGCATAATGGTCCATAACCACAACAACCATTCATAATGATCCATAACCCACATAATGGTGCCGCCCTCTTTACCCAAAAAAATGATCCATAACCCACACAAACCTTCATGACAGGCAATAACCCATCACAACCTTTCATAATTGACCATAACCCATCACAACCCTTCATAATTGACCATAACCCATCAAAACCCTTCCTATGGTCCATAACCCAGCACAACCCTTTCTAAGGTCCGTAACCCATCACAACCATTCCTAATTAACCATAATCCATCACAACACTTCATAATGGTCCATAACCCATCGCAACCCTGCATAATGGTCTATAACCATAACAACCCTTCATAATGGTCCATAACCCATACAAACCTTCATAATGGTCCATAACCCATCACAACCCTTCATAATGGTCAATAACCTGTGATAATCCTTCATAATGGTTCATAACCCATCACAACCTTCATAATAGTACATAACCCATACAACCCTTCATAACGATCCATAACCCATCACATCCCTTTCTAATGGTCCATAACCCATCACAACCCTTTCTATGGTCCATAATCCATCGCAACCCTGCATAATGGTTATGCATAACAACCCTTCATAATGGTCCATAACCTATACAATCCTTCATAATAGTCCATAACCCATCACAACCCTTCATAATTGACCATAACCCATCACAACCCTTCATAATTGACCATAACCAATCACAACCCTTCCTATGCTCCATAACCCAGGATAACTCTTTCTATGGTCCATAACCTATCACAACCCTTCATAATTAACCATAACCCATCACAACACTTCATAATGGTCCATAACCCATCGCAACCCTAGATAATGGTCCATAACCATAACAACCCTTAATAATGGTCCATAACCCATACAAAACCTTCATAATGGTCTATAACCCATCACAACCCTTCATAATGGTCCATAACCCAACAGAACCCTTTCTATGATCCATAATCAATCACAAATCTTCATAATTAACTATAACCTATCACAACCCCTTATAATGGTCCATAACCCATCATAACCCTTCATAGTGGTCCATAACCCATCACTACCTTTATAATGGTCCATAACCCATCACAAACCTTTATAATGATCCATAACCAATCACAACCTTCATAATGGTCCATAACCCATCACAACCCTTCATTATGGTCCATAACCCAACATAACCCTTTCTATAGTCCATAACCTATCACAACTCTTCATAATTGACCATAACCTATCACAACTCCTCATAATGGTCCATAACCCATCATAACCATTCATAGTGGTCCATAACCCATCACAACCTTCATAATGGTCCATAACCCATCACAAACATTTATAATGGTCCATAACCCATCACAACCTTCATAATGGTCCATAACCCATCACAACCCTTTATAATAGTCCATAACCTATCACAACACTTCATAATTAAGCATAAACCATCACAACCCTTTATACTGGTCCATAACCTAACAGAAACTTTCTATGGTCCATAACCCAAAACAACCCTTCATAATTGACCATAACCTATCACAACCCTGTAGAATGGTCAATAACCCATCATAATCCTTCATAATGGTTCATAACCCATCACAACCTTCATAATAGTACATAACCCATACAACCCTTCATAATGGTCCATAACCCTTCACAACAACCATAACAACCCTTTTCTCTCTCAAGAAGTTTCTTGGGTTTTTTGGGTTTAGTTCTGTTGAATTTCAACATGGATGATGATTCACCAGGTAATGATTCCATCTTAATGTCAAATGATGGTGTGATGATGGATCACCAAAATCATTCTCAGGAATTAGTTTCAAAAGGCATGATTTCTGAACTTGATTCATCAAATGCAACTCGAAATAAAAATCATATGTTTTTTGCTCAAAGTTTTATGAACCCTGAAAGTACTTTCAATATGGTGGAAAGAAGAATGAAAAGGATTATCAACAAACAGCCACGTATCTACAAAAAACATTCTATTAAGAATACACTTTTGGATATATCGATTCAAAGAATGTTACAACAAAAAAATTCTTATCTTATTCATAAACGGGTTACAAATCAATATGATACGAATGATGTTGCTACTATGGATGAAGATGAATCGGTCAACCAAGATTATGGAAAGGGTGGCAAAGAATCCGACAAAAGTGATGATCTTGAGATAAACGATGGTAGGCTCACGGATTACTCTTCTGAAGAAGAAGAGGTTGAACATGTTGCATCATTTGACTATAATATAGTTCAAACATCGACCAAGAATGATGGTGAAGGTGGCGAATCTGTAATAATAGGTGAAAGTGAAGCTCATGCAAATACGTCCATACACAGGAACGAGCAAGGAAACGAGGAAAAAGGTGATGAAGCTCATCCTTTCAAGGCCCCAACGATCATTTCCCCTTGCATCCATGAAAATATCGCTGCTGAAAAAGAAGTACATTATGAAGATCACAATCCTCTTGGTTCCGGTAACTATTATCTAGATACTACCATCCATGTTGATCGTGAAAAGCAACCTACAACCGTGACGAACACCAATAGCCAACAGGGGAATGATGCTTTCCATGCTGACCGGGCTGACCGTGATCTTGAAGCTCCAACGGTCCTGAAATCTCTAAACCTCACAACGGTAAAGAACTCCTCTACAAACGGCATTGGCGAAGGTATGGTAGCTGATCCCGTATTTAATATTCCTACTTCTTCTTTATTGCATATGGAGAGTGGGTTGAATGATATTATTAATTGTCAAAGGTATAAAAGTATTGGGAAGGTGGGGGACAACAATGATAGAACTAGGATAGTGGTAGACAAGGAATCTCTCATGCCTCACATGCCACACCTTTTGACTTACCTTTTCACTCTTTGCAATTGTCGAGAAGTTCTATGTCGGATATTAAATGGCCCAACTTGAATGCCAACTTGTCCATTTCTAGCTCTAACACTAAACTAGATGACTTCCCTTTATCTTGCCATCCGATTCCTTCAATGTTCAAGACCACATGTCCTTCTCTTTTGGGGCCACCTCCTAAACAAATATCTACCAACTCTTTATTAAATGAAACGGCCAATAACTCCTTTTTGAATACTAGACATGATATTATGCCTACAAACCCACCCCCAAGTGTTGAAACACATGTGGTTTTTAATACCCAAGTTAAAACAAATATTGTTGACTTATGTGATAATACTAAAACCAATAATTCTAGTGATTTAAAAAACCATGAAAATGATACTAGAGATAATGAAAATATAAAAATGAATAATGCTTGGCATCGATCTTTACCCTTGCTTAAAAACTCTCATGCCAATATTATTACTGGATCACAAAAACATGCCAATGATAATTTTCGCTTTATTCCTAATTTAAGTAATGACAATAATGTGCCTGTTGATATTCCTTTAACGGCTGTCACCAAAGTGTGTGAAACATTTTCTAGGACTATATGTGGTTATTTTGTAGGAATTAAAATGAATTACTCTGATGTTCGATATCTTGCTTCCAAAATGTGGTCTATCCATGGTCTCCAAGATGTTCTTCTAAATGGTAAAGGTGTTTACCTCTTTAAATTCAGTGACGACAATGGTCTTCATCATGTTATCACTCACGGTCCCTGGACTTTTAAAGGTGCCCCTATTGTCATGCAAAAATGGCGGCCCGGTCTCGATATTCATAAGAACAATCATGACAAGCTCCCTCTATGGATTAAAATCCATGATATTCCCTATGAAGCATGGAGTGATGAGGGTCTGAGCCACATTGCTTCAAAAATTGGAAAGCCTCTTGCTATGGACTCTTATACTGCTAATATGTGCAAATATGCGGCAGGAAAATCTGTTTATGCCCGTGTCCTTCTTGAGATACCTACTAAATCCTCTTGGGTGGATAAAGTGATTATCCGTATTCCTGATCCTGATACTCTAGAGTTTTACACCCATACTCTTCGTATTGAGTATGAATGGAAACCTCCTATGTGCTCTCATTGCATGGTTTTTGGTCATGAAAATAGAAATTGTATGCATGTCATCTCTAAGACTAATGAAAATAATCATAAAGATAAAATGCCTATTGATCATGGTATAGTGAATTCTCATATGCAACTTGATGATGGTTTTACGGTTGTCTATAAAAAGAAAAATCGCACTAAACAAGGGCCTAATTCTGAAAACACTACTGATGATATTTTGCAAAGTAATACTAATAGAAACACTAAAGGGATTAGGAAGAGTAATAATTCTTCAATGAACAAAATCTGGAATAAAAGCAAAAAAAGTATTAATAAGTCTCGTTTCGAGTTTCGCACGGTTCCTAATAAGTCCCGCACCACCATTCCTTCTAGTTCTATTCCTCACCCTATGAAGGATACTAACGATTTAGTTGGTTTCCCTAGCCCTATCCTTCGTCTTTCTTCTTCCACGCCTCTTAAACAAACTGCTTCCACCACTCCTTTATTCAACGCCTTCGCCGTTCTTGACGCTTGTTCCTCTGACGTTACTGATTTTCCCTCTACTTCTACCACTCTTCCTCCACCTGTTGTCCCCTCCAAAATTATTACTGGTGATTTTGATCCTGATGCTGATGACCAACTTGACGAGGACAATTGTATTGAGGTCGTCTCTGATGATGGTGAAACTGCCCAGTTCATTGTTGGTAAGAATGGTTGTCATTATGATCAACCTATGATAGCTCCGGTGCCCGAGCAGATGGACTCCACCCCCCTCCAAGTTTCCATATGACGCACATCGCTGCTTGGAATACTCGCGGTCTCTGTAAGCCTTCTCATCAAAAAGCCTTGAGAGATCTTATCCGCGATCAGAATCTTCATATTTGTGCTTCTCTTGAGACTCGTGCTTCCTTCCCTAACCTCCCTCTTATCTGTAGTCGTACTTTTGGCTCTTGGTCGTGGTCGTCCAACGATCTCTTCTCCCCTAGAGGGACTAGAATCGTGGTTGCCTGGGATCCAATGGCCATTGATATGATGCTTATCGATTTAAATGATCAGGTTATGCATTTCAAAGTTAATATTCGTGATTCTAATAAATCCTTTTTCTGCTCCTTCGTCTATGCTCATAATGATCACATGATGCGTCGTTCTCTCTGGCATTCTCTTGTGGTCCATAAGAATGTGGTTAGAGATGCCCCTTGGATTCTTTTAGGTGATTTCAATGTTGCTCTTGATATCAAAGATAGCACCTCCGGGTCGTCTGGGATTTCTCGTGCAATGGAGGACTTCAGGGACTGTGTCAATCTGATGGAAATGGAGGATCTTAACTATAAAGGTCTCTTCTATACATGGACCAAGTCTCCTAATGGTTCGGGTGGCATTCTCAAGAAGATCGATCGTGTCATGGGAAATACTCACTTCGTTGCTTCTTTCCCCTCCTCTACTGTCAATTTTCTCCCTTACCGTTCGTCCGATCATACTCCTGCTGTGCTTTCTCTCCCCCAACGTGCCCCTTTCCAACCTAAGCCTTTCAAGTTCCCTAATTTCCTGACTTATAAGGAAGATTTCAAACAGATTGTTGCCTCTTCTTGGAACCCTAACATCACTGGATATCGGATGTATAAGGTTTTCAAAAACCTTAAAAATCTGAAAGTGCCTATACGTAAGATGCTTCGCAACCAGGGAAACCTCTTTTCTAAGGTTATCTCTCTTCGTAATGAGCTTGATAGAGTTCAGATTGCTTTGGATCGGGATCCTTTCAATAAAGATCTTCGTGAAGAACAATGCAGGTATCTCCTCGCTTATAACGAGGCTAGCCTGGATGAAGAGAGGTTCTTGAAACAAAAGGCTAAGGTTAACTGGCTTCGTGAAGGTGATAAAAATTCGGCTTTTTTCTACAAAGCGGTTAAAAGTCGTAAATCTCGCAATCGTATTAATTCTATCCAGGATGTTCAAGGTAACTGGATCTCGGGGAACGATCTTCCTAATCTTTTTGTTTCTCACTTTCAAGCCTTCTTGGGTTCTGCCCAGCCTTCTACTGCTTTTCGTGATCCTTCTTCCCTCTTCTCTAATAAGCTCTCCCCCCTCCAGTCTGCTGCCATGCTTACTCCTGTTACTGACGCGGAGGTTAAGTGTGTTCTGTTCCAGATGGGTGATGATAAAGCTCCTGGTTCTGATGGTTTCTCTGCTAAGTTCTTCAAGTCTGCTTGGGATATTGTGGGTCCTGATTTCTGTATGGCTGTTAAGGAATTCTTCTATTCTGGCAAACTTCTTAAGTCCTTCAACAGCACCATCCTTGCGCTCATTCCTAAAGTTGATTCCCCTTCCAAAGTCACTGATTTCCGCCCTATAGCTTGTTGTAACGTTGTTTACAAATGTATCAGCAAGCTTATTGCGGATCGTATCAAAAACCATCTTTCTTCTCTGGTTGATGAAAACCAGTCTTCTTTCATCCCTGGTCGTTTGATCACCGACAACGTCCTTCTTGTTCACGAGCTCATGCGTGATTATCATCGTCATCGTGGTCCTCCGAGGTGTGCTTTTAAGGTTGATATTCAAAAAGCCTATGACACGGTTGACTGGTCTTTTCTGCGTACCATCTTGTTTGGGTTTGGTTTCCCCGATCGTATGATTGACTGGATCATGACTTGTGTTTCCACGGTTGCTTACTCTGTGAGTATCAATGGGAATACTCATGGTTATTTCGACGGTAAAAGGGGCCTTCGGCAGGGTGACCCCCTCTCTCCTTATCTCTTCACTCTTGTCATGGAAGTGCTTAACCTTATGATCAAGAGAAACATCCATGATTCTGATTCTTTTAAATTCCACAGACAATGTGGCGATCAAAATATCACCCATCTCTGCTTTGCCGACGATCTCCTTCTCTTCTGCCATGGTGATAGCTCTTCGGTTAAACTCATATGTGACTCTCTTGAGGAATTCTCTGGGGTTTCTGGCCTCCATCCCAACATTGCGAAGAGTGAAGCTTTCTATTGTAATGTTGCTGAGAGGACCAGGGATGCCATTGATCTTATTGTTAAGTTTCCGGAGGGCTCTTTTCCAGTTCGATACCTTGGCGTTCCTCTCATTACCACGCATCTTGCCCACAAAGACTGTAAAGGACTTGTTGATATACTCAAATGCAGGATTAATGACTGGAAAAACAAGTCTCTTTCCTTTGCTGGTCGTCTCCAGCTGATCCTCTCTGTCCTTTCTTCTACTCAACTCTATTGGGCTTCTGTTTTTATTCTTCCTAAATCTATCTCTAACGATATTGAGAAGCTCATGAGAGGTTTCCTCTGGTGCCATGGTGAGTTGAAGCGAGGTAAAGCTAAAGTCTCCTGGAAAACTGTATGCCTTCCTAAGGAACATGGTGGGCTTGGCATACGTAACCTTGCTATCTGGAATGTTGCCCTTATGGCTTCCCATGTTTGGAGACTCCTTTCCAAGAAAGAGTCCCTATGGGTTAAGTGGATCCACTCTTACCGTTTATGTGGCCGTAACTTTTGGGATGCCCCCAAAAAATACGGTTCTGGATTTGCCTGGCGTAACATCCTGGATATGAGGGATAAGATAAGGGAGTATATAGTTTCCCAGATTGGTGATGGATGCTCTACTTCGGCTTGGTTCGATAACTGGCACCCCGCGGGCCCTCTTTCTAAATTCTTGTCTGTCCGTGACATCCATGATGCGGGTTTCACTCCTGATACAAAGGTTGCTGACCTGGTTCTTAACGGATCTTGGGTGCGGCCTCATTGTTGGAGAGATTCCCATGCTGCTCTTCTTTCTCATAACCCCCCTACTCTTTCCATATTCGTCCCTGATAATCTCCTTTGGAGATCTAGAGACGGTCAACTCTCTCCTTTCTCTGTTCGTTCTGTTTGGAATACTATTCGCCCCTATCATCAACCGGTTTTTTGGTTTCATCTTGTTTGGTTCTCCCAGAACATCCCCAGACATGCTTTCATTCTTTGGGTTGCTCTTAAAAATCGCCTTAAGACTCATGATAAAATCAAAATTTGGGACACTAATTCCAATCTCATTTGTGCGTTCTGCGGGGACTGTCCGGATTCCATTTCCCATCTCTTCTTTGAATGTTCTTTCACTTCTTTGGTTTGGCATGACCTCCATCATGTCATGAATCTCTCCTTCTCCACTGATAGCTGGTCTGATATCATTAGTCAACTCAACCCCAGTAATAAGAACAAGACCATTTGGTCCATCATTAGAAGACTTGTTTTTGCTGGAGCTGTATATCACATTTGGCGGGAAAGAAATTTACGCATCTTTAAAAACATAAAAAGATCCCATCATGCTGTTGTGAATAGTGTTAAGGATGATATCCGCTGTAGACTGCTGAGTCTATCTATGAAAACTTGCACTAATGTTGATTTGGCTAAAACTATTTGGACCCTCCCTTAATTTTCTTCCTTTGCGCTTTCTTTCTTTTTCTGCTTGTTTTGGCTTGTATGGTTTGTTCGTTTTGCAGGTTATTTTCCTTTATGTTCTTGTTTGCTTCTGGTTCCTTATCTTGTTTTGGTTCCTAGTTTAGCTTGTTGTCCGGTGGGGCCTGTCCCGATGGATTTTCTGTTTTTTGGTGGGGAGTCCCCAGCCTTATATTGTATTTATTCTTTTTATTAATAAATTTGACAGAGGTGCCGCCCTCTTTACCAAAAAAAAAAAAAAAAAAAAAAAAAAAAAACCCTTCACAACCTTTTCTAATGGTCCATAACCCATCACAACCGTTTCTATGGTCCATAACCCATCGCAACCCTGTATAATGCTCCATAACCATAACAACCCTTCATAATGGTCTTAAACCAATAAAAACCTTCATAACAGTCCATAGCCCATCATAACATTTCATAATTGACCATAACCCATCACAACCTTTCATAATTGACCATAACCCATCATAACCCTTCCTATGGTCTATAACCCAGCACAATCCTTTCAATGGTCTATAACCCATCACAACCCTTCATAATTAACCATAATTTATCACAACACTTCATAATGGTCCATAACCCATCGCAACCCTGCATATTGGTCCATAACCATAACAACCCTTTATAGTGGTCTATAACCTATACAAACCTTCAAAATGGTCCATAACCCATCACAACCCTTCATGATGGTCTATAACCCATCACAACCCTTCATAATGGTCCATAACCCAACACAACCCTTTCTATGGTCCATAACCCATCACAACTCTTCATAATTGACCATAACCTATCAAAACCCCTCATAATGGTCCATAACCCTGCATAGCGGTCCATAACCCATCACAACCTTCATAATGGTCCATAACCCATCACAACCATTCATAATGGTCCATAACCCAACACAACCCTTTCTATGGTCCATAACCCATCACAACTCTTCATAATTGACCATAACATATGAAAACCCTCATAATGGTCCATAACCCAACATAACCATTCATAGTGGTCCATAACGCCTCACAACCATCATAATGGTCCATAACCCATCACAACCTTCATAATGGTCCATAACCCATCACAACCCTTTATAATGGTCCATAACCAATCACAACCCTTTCTAATGGTTCATAACCCATCACAACCCTTTCTATGGTCCATAACCATCGCAACCCTGCATAATGGTCCATAACCACAACAACCATTCATAATGATCCATAACCCACACAAAGGTTATGGTCAATTATGAAGGGTTGTGATGGGTTATGGTCAATTATGAAAGGTTGTGATGGGTTATTGCCTGTCATGAAGGTTTGTGTGGGTTATGGATCATTTTTTTTGGGTAAAGAGGGTGGCACCTCTGGCAAATTTATTCTTTTTATTAATAAATTTGCCAGAGGTGCCGCCCTCTTTACCCAAAAAAATGATCCATAACCCACACAAACCTTCATGACAGGCAATAACCCATCACAACCTTTCATAATTGACCATAACCCATCACAACCCTTCATAATTGACCATAACCCATCAAAACCCTTCCTATGGTCCATAACCCAGCACAACCCTTTCTAAGGTCCGTAACCCATCACAACCATTCCTAATTAACCATAATCCATCACAACACTTCATAATGGTCCATAACCCATCGCAACCCTGCATAATGGTCTATAACCATAACAACCCTTCATTATGGTCCATAACCCATACAAACCTTCATAATGGTCCATAACCCATCACAACCCTTCATAATGGTCAATAACCTGTGATAATCCTTCATAATGGTTCATAACCCATCACAACCTTCATAATAGTACATAACCCATACAACCCTTCATAACGATCCATAACCCATCACATCCCTTTCTAATGGTCCATAACCCATCACAACCCTTTCTATGGTCCATAATCCATCGCAACCCTGCATAATGGTTATGCATAACAACCCTTCATAATGGTCCATAACCTATACAATTCTTCATAATAGTCCATAACCCATCACAACCCTTCATAATTGACCATAACCCATCACAACCCTTCATAATTGACCATAACCAATCACAACCCTTCCTATGCTCCATAACCCAGGACAACTCTTTCTATGGTCCATAACCTATCACAACCCTTCATAATTAACCATAACCCATCACAACACTTCATAATGGTCCATAACCCATCGCAACCCTAGATAATGGTCCATAACCATAACAACCCTTAATAATGGTCCATAACCCATACAAAACCTTCATAATGGTCCATAACCCATCACAACCCTTCATAATGGTCCATAACCCAACAGAACCCTTTCTATGGTCCATAATTAATCACAAATCTTCATAATTAACTATAACCTATCACAACCCCTTATAATGGTCCATAACCCATCATAACCCTTCATAGTGGTCCATAACCCATCACAACCTTTATAATGGTCCATAACCCATCACAAACCTTTATAATGATCCATAACCAATCACAACCTTCATAATGGTCAATAACCCATCACAACCCTTCATTATGGTCCATAACCCAACATAACCCTTTCTATAGTCCATAACCCATCACAACTCTTCATAATTGACCATAACCTATCACAACTCCTCATAATGGTCCATAACCCATCATAACCATTCATAGTGGTCCATAACCCATCACAACCTTCATAATGGTCCATAACCCATCACAAACATTTATAATGGTCCATAACCCATCACAACCTTCATAATGGTCCATAACCCATCACAACCCTTTATAATAGTCCATAACCTATCACAACACTTCATAATTAAGCATAAACCATCACAACCCTTTATACTGGTCCATAACCTAACAGAAACTTTCTATGGTCCATAACCCAAAACAACCCTTCATAATTGACCATAACCTATCACAACCCTGTAGAATGGTCAATAACCCATCATAATCCTTCATAATGGTTCATAACCCATCACAACCTTCATATTAGTACATAACCCATACAACCCTTCATAATGGTCCATAACCCTTCACAACCCTTTCTAATGGTCCATAACCCATCACAACCGTTTCTATTGTCCATAACCCATCGCAACCCTGTATAATGCTCCATAACCATAACAACCCTTCATAATGGTCTTAAACCAATAAAAACCTTCATAACAGTCCATAGCCCATCATAATATTTCATAATTGACCATAACCCATCACAACCTCTCATAATTGACCATAACCCATCATAACCCTTCCTATGGTCTATAACCCAGCACAATCCTTTCAATGGTCTATAACCCATCACAAGCCTTCATAATTAACCATAATTTATCACAACACTTCATAATGGTCCATAACCCATCGCAACCCTGCATATTGGTCCATAACCATAACAACCCTTTATAGTGGTCTATAACCTATACAAACCTTCAAAATGGTCCATAACCCATCACAACCCTTCATGATGGTCTATAACCCATCACAACCCTTCATAATGGTCCATAACCCAACACAACCCTTTTTATGGTCCATAACCCATCACAACTCTTCATAATTGACCATAACCTATCAAAACCCCTCATAATGGTCCATAACCCTGCATAGCGGTCCATAACCCATCACAACCTTCATAATGGTCCATAACCCATCACAACCATTCATAATGGTCCATAACCCAACACAACCCTTTCTATGGTCCATAACCCATCACAACTCTTCATAATTGACCATAACATATGAAAACCCTCATAATGGTCCATAACCCAACATAACCATTCATAGTGGTCCATAACGCCTCACAACCATCATAATGGTCCATAACCCATCACAACCCTTTATAATGGTCCATAACCCATCACATCCTTCAAAATGGTCCATAACCCATGACAACCCTTTATAATGGTCCATAACCCATCACAACCTTCATAATGGTCCATAACCCATCACAACCATTTATAATGGTCCATAACCTATCACAACCCTTCAAAACTGAGCATAACCCATCACAAGCCTTCACAATGGTCCATAACCCAACACAACCCTTTCTATGGTCCATAACCCATAACAAACCTTCATAATTAACCATAACCTTGCACAACCTTCATATTAGTACATAACCTATACAACCCTTCATAACGGTCCATAACCCATCATAACCCTTTCTAATGGTCCATAACCAATCACAACGCTTTCTATGGTCCATAACGCATCGCAACCCTGCATAACGGTCCATAACCATAACAACCCTTCATCATGTTCCAGAAGCCACACAAACCTTCATAATAGTCCATAACCCATCACAAGCTTTCATAATTGACCATAACCCATCACAACCTTCATAGTTGACCATAACCCATCACAACCCTTCCTATGGTCCATTGCCCAAGACAACCTTTTTTATGGTCCATAACCCATCACATCCCTTCATAATTAACCATAACCCATCACAACACTTCATAGTGGTCCATAACCCATCGTAACCCTGGATAATGGTCTATAACCTTAACAACCCATGATAATGGTCCATAACCCATACAAACCTTCATAATGCTCCATAACCCATCACAACCTTTCACAATGGTCCATAACCCTTTCTATGGTCTATAACCCATCACAACTCTTCATAATTGACCATAACCTATGAAAACCCCTCATAATGGTCTATATCCCATCATAACCCTGCATAGTGGTCCATAACCCATCACAACCTTCATAATGGTCCATAAGCCGTCACAACCCTTTATAATGGTCCATAACCCATCACAACCTTCATAATGGTCCATAACCCATCACAACCCTTTATAATGATCCATAACCCATCACAACCAATTATAATTGAGCATAACCCATCACAACCCTTCATAATGGTCCATAACGTAACATACTCGTTTCTATGGTCCATAACCCATAACAACCCTTCATAATTGACCATAACCTATCACAACCCTTCATAATGGTCAATAACCTATCATAATCCTTGATAATGGTTCATAACCCATCACAACTTTCATAATAGTATATAGCCCATACAACCCTTCATAACGGTTCATAAACCATCACAACCCTTTCTAATGGTCCATAACCAATCACAACCCATTCTATGGTCTATAACCCATCACAACCCTGCATAATGGTCCATAACCATAACAACCTTTCATAATGGTCCATAGCCTATACAAACATTCATAATAGTCCATAACCCATCACAACCCTTCATAATTGACCATAACCCATCACAACCCTTCATAATTGACCATAACCCATAACAACCCTTCATAATTGACCATAACCCATCACAACCCTTCCTATGGTCCATAACACAAGACAACCCTTTCTACGGTCCATAACCTATCAGAACTCTTCAAAATTAACCATAACCCATCACAACACTTCATAATGTTCCATAATTGATACAAACCTTCATAATAGCCCATAACCCTTCACAACCCTTCATAATTGTCCATAACCCAACACAACCCTTTCTATGGTCCATTACCCATCACAACTCTTCATTATTGACCATAACCTATCAAAACCCCTCATAATTGACCATAACCTATCACAACCCTTCATAATGGTCAATAACCTATCATAATCCTTGATAATGGTTCATAACCCATCACAACTTTCATAATAGTACATAGCCCATACAACCCTTCATAACGGTTCATAACCCATCACAACACTTTCTAATGGTCCATAACCAATCACAACCCATTCTATGGTCTATAACCCATAACAACCCTGCATAATGGTCCATAACCATAACAACCTTTCAAAATGGTCCATAGCCCATACAAACATTCATAATAGTCCATAACCCATCACAACCCTTCATAATTGACCATAACCCATCACAACCCTTCATAATTGACCATAACCCATAACAACCCTTCATAATTGACCATAACCCATCACAACCCTTCCTATGGTCCATAACACAAGACAACCCTTTCTACGGTCCATAACCTATCATAACTCTTCAAAATTAACCATAACCCATCACAACACTTCATAATGTTCGATAATTGATACTAACCTTCATAATAGCCCATAACCCTTCACAACCCTTCATAATTGTCCATAACCCAACACAACCCTTTCTATGGTCCATTACCCATCAAAACTCTTCATTATTGACCATAACCTATCAAAACCCCTCATAATGGTCCATATCCCATCATAACCCTTCATAGTGGTCCATAACCCATCACAACCTTCATAATGGTCCATAACCCATCACAACCCTTTATAATGGTCCGTAACCCATCACAACCTTCAAGATGGTCCACAACCCATCACAACCATTTACAATGGTCCATATAACCCATCACAACCCTTAATAATTGAGCATAACCCATCACAACCCTTCATAATGGTCCATAACCCAACACAACCATTTCTATGGTCCATAACCCAAAACAACCCTTCTTAATTGACCATAACCTTTCACAACCCTTCATAATGGTCACTAACCCATCATAAATCCTTCATAACGGTTCATAACCCATCACAACCTTCATAATAATACATAACCCATGCAACCCTTCATAACGTTCTATAACCCATCACAACTCTTTCTAATGGTCCATAACCCATCGCAACCCTGCATAATGATCCATAACCATAACAACCCTTTATAATGGTCCATAACCCATACAAACCTTGATAATAGTCAATAACCCATCACAACCCTTCATAATTGACCATAACCCATCACAACCCTTCATAATTAACCATAACCCATCACAACCCTTCCTATGGTCCATAACCTAGGCAAACCCTCTCTATGGTCCATAACCCTTCACAATTAACCACAACCCATCACAACCCTTCATAATTAACCATAACCCATCAAAACACTTTATAATAGTCCATAAAACATCATAACCCTCCATAATAGTCCATAACCATAACGACCCTTCATAACGGGCCATAACCCATACAAACCTTCATAATAGTCCATAACCCATACAAACCTTCATAATGGTCCATAACCCATCACAACCCTTCATAATGGTCCATAACCCAACACAACCCTTTATAGTGGTCCATAACCTATCACAACCTTCATAATGGTCCATAACCCATCACAACCCTTTATTATGGTCCACAACCCATCACAACCCTTCAAAATTAAGTATAACCCATCACAACCCTTCATAATGGTCCATAGCCAAGCGCAACCCTTTCTATGGTCCATAACCCATAACAACCCTTCATAATTGACCATAACCTATCACAACCCTTTATAATGGTCAACAACCCATCATAATCCTTAATAATGGTTCATAGCCCATCACAACCTTCATAATAGTACATAACCCACACAACCGTACATAACAGTCCATAACCCATCACAACCCTTTCTAATAGTCCATAACCTATCATAACCCTTTCTATCATCCATAACCCATCGCAACCCTGCATAATGGTCCATAACCATAACAACCCTTCATAATGGACCATAAGCCATACAAACCTTCATAGTAGTCCATAACCCATCACAACCATTGATAATTGACCATAACCCATCACCACCCTTATGGTCCATTACCCAGGACAACCTTTTCTATGGTCCATAACCCGTCACAACCCTTCATAATTAACCATAACCCAACACAACACTTCATAATGGTCCATAATCCATCGCAACCCTAGATAATGGTCTATAACCTTAACAACCCTTTATAATGGTCCATAACCTATATAAACCTTGATAATGCTCCATAACCCATCACAACCCTTCATAATGGTTGATAACCCAACACAACCCTTTCTTTGGTCAACAACCCATGACAACTCTTCATAATTGACCCTATGAAAACCCTTCATAATGGTCATATCCTATCATAACCCTTCATAGTGGTCCATAACTCATCACAACCTTCATAATGGTCCACAACCCATCACAACCCTTTATAATGGTGCATAACCCATCATAACCCTTCATAATTGACCATAACCCATCACAACCCTTCATAATTGACCATAACCCATCACAACCGTTCATAATTGACCATAACCCATCACAACCCTTCTTAAGGTCCATAACCCAGGACAACCCTTTCTATGGTCCATAACCTATCACAACCCTTCAAAATTAACCATAACCCATCACAACACTTCATAATGGTCCATAACTGATATAAACCTTCATAATGGTCCATAACCCTTCATAACCCTTCGTAATTGTCCATAACCCAACACAACCCTTTCTATGGTCCATAACCCATCACAACTCTTCATAATTGACCATAACCTATCAAAACCCCTCATAATGGTCCATATCCCATCATAACCCTTCATAGTGGTCCATAACCCATCACGACCTTCATAATGGTCCATAACCAATCACAACCCTTTATAATTGTCCATAACCCATCACAACCTTCAAAATGGTCCATAACCCATCACAACCCTTTATAATGGTCCACATAACCCATCACAACCCTTAATAATTGAGCATAACCCATCACAACCCTTCATAGTGGTCCATAACCCAACACAACTGTTTCTATGGTCCATAACCCATAACAACCCTTCATAAGTGACCATAACCTTTCACAACCCTTCATAATGGTCAATAACCCATCATAAATCCTTCATAATGGTTCATAACCCATCACAACCTTCATAATAATACATAACCAATGCAACCCTTCGTAACGTTCCGTAACCCATCACAACCTTTTCTAATGGTTCATAACCCATCGCAACCCTGCATAATGGTCCATAATCATAACAACCCTTCATAATGGTCCATAATCCATACAAACCTTCATAATATTCAATAACCCATCACATCCTTTCTTAATTGACCATAACCCATCACAACCCTTCATAATTGACCATAACCCATCACAACCCTTCCTATGGTCCATCACCCAGGCAAACCCTCTCTATCGTCCATAACCCATCACAACCCTTAACAATTAATCATAACCCTTTACAACCCTTCATAATTAACCATAACCCATCACAACACTTCATAATGGTCCATAAAACATCGTAACCCTCCATAATGGTCCATAACCATAACAACCCTTCATAATGGTCCATAACCCATACAAACCTTCATAATGGTCCATAACCCATACAAACCTTCATAATGGTCCCCAACCCAAACCTCTCTCTAGAATTTTCTCTCTCTAGAAAGTTCTTGTGTTTTTTTAGATTTTGTTCTGTCGTATTTCACCATGGATGATGATTCACCAGGTTGTGATTCCATTTTAATGTCAAATGATGGTGTTATGATGGATCATCAACATCATTCTCATGAGTTATCCACTGGAAAATGTCAAAATGTGAATGCTATTAACTTTTTTGACAATTCTAAACAAGACTTTAAATTTTCATTTAAAGAAAACAAATTAGAAGATCATGGTACTGCCATCATTTACAATAAAGATCAAAAAGAAAAAAAACTTCATATGGCTTTACGTAATATCAAAGGATCAATATTTCAGAATTATTCGTCTTCTTTACTTGAGGCCACCGATGAACGAAGAAACAAATGCAAAAGTGATACTATTCAGCGAAAACGATTGACCATTGATGTGATCTCGGCATTAAACAATGCTCAAGCGAGCTATGGATTAGAAGCAGATGTTCAGAGTGGCTTGGTCGATGGAATGGTTGAAGATGAATCGTATGAAAGTAGCCATGAAGATGAGGCCGATTACTCTGTTGAGGAAGATAATGATAATGCTTGTATCTTGAAAAAAGTAAATAGTGATAATATTCATGGGATAAACAAGATTATCGAAGTAGAAGAATGTCCTGATCATACGTTTAACATGTCGGGTAACCAACTGAAGTCTCTTACGGTTGATGCTGATCAAAATAACGACAGGAAAGATGATGAATCTGGTATGGATCCTATGACTGAACCGGCTACAAAAGTGGATGAATACATGCAGCCTTACTCAACGTCCGATGGAGGAGCTTCGGGTCTGAATTTTCCGGCAAACGAAGATACTACATCAGCATGTGGAGTTCACGCTCCAACGGTAATAATAAGCACTTCTAAGCATGGAGAAGACCCTATAAAACCGAGCACGGGTATGGAAAACAAAGTGGAGACATGGGGTAAAAGCTTTTCTTATTCTAGCTTTAATTTAGAAAATTCTGCATATTCTTTAAAAAGTAATGTCAACTTTCCCACTAGTCTTCACTTTAAAGAACCCAATGTGGAGTATGATAGGTCACACTCTAAATTTGTTGACTTCCCATCTTTATTGTCCCTTTGTCATCCGATTTCTACTTTGCCCAAGAATTCTTGTTCTTCTCTTTTGGGTCCACACCCTAAACAATTGTCCCATAATTCCTTGCATCATCAATCGGACAATTATTCCCATTTGAAACCTATACGTGGACCTAATTACCCACCACCCTCAAATACTATGTCCAATGCCTCTCCCACACTTGTAGTAGCCCATAAGTCTTTAAATGCCCAAGTGAAAACCCATCTTGTTGACATATGTGAAAAAAATATTAAGCCCAATGATTCTAGTGACTATAAAACTCATGAAAAAAATTTAATTTATGATACTCGATATAACGAAAATAAAAATAATATTCGAAATGCTTGGGAAAGATCTTTACCCTTACTTAATAACTCCCATACCAATATTATTACTGGATCACAAAAACACGCCAACGATAAGTTTCGTTTTATTCCTAATTTAAGTAATGACAATAATGTGCCGGTTGATATTCCTTTAACGGCCGTTAATAATGTGTGTGAAACATTTGCTAGGACTATATGTGGTTATTTTGTAGAATAAAAATGAATTACTCTGATGTTCGATATCTTGCTTCCAAAATGTGGTCTATTCATGGTCTTCAAGATGTTCTTCTAAATGGAAAAGGTGTTTACCTTTTTAAATTTAGTGACGACAATGGTCTTCATCATGTTATAACTCATGGACCCTGGACTTTTAAAGGTGTCCCGATTGTCATGCAAAAATGGCGTCCCGGTCTGACTATCCATAAGAACAATCATGACAAGCTCCCTCTATGGATTAAAATCCATGATATTCCCTATGAGGCCTGGAGTGATGATGGTCTTAGCCACATTGCCTCAAAAATTGGAAAGTCACTTGCTATGGACTCCTATACTGCTAATATGTGCAAATATGCGGCAGGAAAATCTGTTTATGCTCGTGTCCTTCTTGAGATACACACTAAATCATCCTGGGTGGATAACGTGACTATCCGTATTCCTGATCCTGATACTCTTGAGTTTTATACCCATACTCTTCGTATTGAGTATGAATGGAAACCTCCTATGTGCTCTCATTGCATGGTTTTTGGTCATGAAAATAAAAACTGTATGCATGTCATCTCTAAGACTAATGAAGGTAATCCCAAAGATAAAATGCCTCTTGATCATGGTATAGTGACTTCTCCTATGCAACTTGATGATGGATTTACGGTCGTCTATAAAAAGAAAAATCGCACCAAACAAGGGTCAAACTCTGAAAACACTACTAATGATACTCTGCTAAGTAATTCTAATAAAAACACACAAGGGATTAGGAAGAGTAAAGATTCTTCAATAAACAAGTTTTGGAATAAAAGTAAAAAAAGTTTTAATAAGTCTCGTTTCGAGTTTCGCCCGGTTCCTAATGATTACCGCCCCTCCATTCCTCCTAGTTCTATTCCTCCCCCTATGAAGGATACTAACGTTTTAGTTGGTTTCCCGAGCCCTATCATTCGTCTTTCTTCTTCCACGCCCCTTAAACAATCTGTATCCCCCACTCCTTTATTCAACGACTTCTCTGTTCTTGACGCTTGTTCCTCAGACGTTACTGATTTACCCTCTATTGCTCCCCCCTTTTCCTCTTCCTAGTGTTCCTCCCCAAATTATTACAGGTGATTTTGATCCTGATGCTGATAACTAGGGGTGGCAAATCGGGCAGTCGTTTCGTGTATTTGTGTAACACGACACGACACGAATTTGTTTTTCTTAACCCGAACACGACACGACACGATGTCGTGTTCTTTTTTGCTAACACGAACACGACTAAATTAAAACACGAAAAACCTGAAAACACGACAAAAAACATAAAATAGCCATTTTGCATAATATCATCCATAAATTAATACACGACAAAACGAAAAACATGAAAACACGATAAAAAACACGACAACACGATAAACATAACATAAAATGGTACTAGAATGCTTCGAAATAATAACATCAAAAAATTCTCTATATAATTATCGTGTTATTATCGTGTGTGATTTTGAACACGAACACGACACGACACGAAGTCGGGTTTTTTATTCATGACACGAACACGACACGAACACGAATTCCAATTTCGATTTCGTCCCAATTTCGTTTCGTGTCGTGTATTTTTGTCGTGTCGTGTCGCCTTTTGCCACCCCTACTGATAACCTTCTTGACGAGGACAATTGTATTGAGGTCGACTCTGATGATGGTGAGACTGCCAAGTTCATTGTTTATAAGAATGGATCATATTCTGATCAACCTATGATAACTCTGGTGTCCGAGCAGATGGACTCCACCCCCCTCCAAGTTTCCATATGACGCACATCGCTGCATGGAATACTCGCGGTCTATGTAAGCCTTCTCATCAGAAAGCCTTGAGAGATCTTATCCGCGATCAAAATCTTCATATTTGTGCTACCCTTGAGACTCGTGCTTCCTTCTCTAACCTCCCTCTTATATGTAGTCGTGCATTTGGCTCCTGGTCGTGGTCGTCCAACGGTCTTTTTTCCCCTAGAGGAACTAGAATTGTTGTTGCCTGGGACCCGCTTTCCATTGATATAATGCTTATCGACTTAAATGATCAGGTTATGCATTTCAAAGTTAATATTCGTGATTCTAATAAATCCTTTTTCTGCTCCTTCGTCTATGCTCATAACAATCACATGCTGCGTCGCTCTCTCTCTGGCATTCTCTTGCGGTCCATAAGAATATGGTTAAAGATACCCCTTGGATTCTCTTGGGTGATTTCAATGTTGCTCTTGATATTAAAGATAGCACCTCCGGGTCGTCTGGTCGTTCTCGTCCCATGGAGGACTTCAGGGACTGTGTCAATCTGATCGAAATGGAGGATCTTAACTATAAAGGTCTCTTCTACACATGGACCAAGTCCCCTAATGGTTCGGGTGGCGTCCTTAAGAAAATTGACCGTGTCATGGGAAATACTCACTTCGTTGCTTCTTTCCCCTCAGCTACTGTCAATTTTCTCCCTTACCGTTCGTCCGATCATACCCCTGCTGTGCTTTCTCTCCCCCATCGTGCCCCTTTCACACCTAAACCTTTCAAGTTCCCTAATTTCCTAACTTATAAGAACGATTTCAAGCAGATTGTGGCCTCTTCTTGGAACCCCAATATCACTGGATATCGGATGTATAAGGTTTTCTAAAACCTTAAAAATCTGAAAGTGCCCATACGTAAGATGCTTCGCAACCAGGGCAACCTATTTTCTAAGGTTATCTCTCTTCGTAATGAGCTTGATAGAGTTCAGATTGCTATGGATCGGGACCCTTTCAATAAGGATCTTTGTGAAGAACAATGCAGGTATCTCTTCGCTTATAACGAGGCTAGCCTGGATGAAGAGAGGTTCCTGAAACAAAAGGCTAAGGTTAACTGGCTGGTGAGGGTGATAAAAATACGACTTTTTTCCACAAAGCGGTTAAAAGTCGTAAATCTCGCTATCGTATAAATTCTATCCAGGATGCTCTTGGAAACTGGATCTCGGGGAATGCTCTTCCCAATCTTTTTGTTTCCCACTTTCAAGCTTTCTTGGGTTATGCCCATCCTTCCCTTGCTATTCGTGACCCTTGTTCTCTCTTCTCTAATAAGCTCTCCCCTCTCCAGTCCGCGCCATGCTTACTCCTGTTACTGATAAGGAGATTAAGTGTGTCCTGTTCCAGATGGGTGATGATAAAGCTCCTGGACCAGATGGTTACTCTGCTAAGTTCTTCAAATCTGCTTGGGATATTGTGGGTCCTTATTTCTGTATGGCTGTTAAGGAATTCTTCTATTCTGGAAAACTTCTTAAGTCTTTCAATAGAACCATCATTGCTCTCATCCCGAAAGTTGATTCCCCTTCCAAAGTCACCGATTTCCGCCCTATCGCTTGTTGTAATGTTGTTTACAAATGTATCAGCAAGATTATAGCGGATCGTATTAAGAACCATCTTTCTTCTCTGGTTGATGATAACCAGTCTGTTTTCATCCCTGGTCGGTTGATCACCGATAACGTTCTTCGTGTCCACGAGCTCATGCGTGATTATCATCGTCATCGTGGCCCTCCTAGGTGTGCTTTTAAGGTCGATATTCAAAAAGCGTACGACACGGTGGACTGGTCGTTTCTGAGGACCATCTTGTTTGGGTTTGGTTTCCCCGATCGTATGATTGACTGGATCATGACATGTGTTTCCACGGTTGCTTACTCTGTGAGTATCAATGGTAATACTCATGGTTTTTTCGACGGTAAAAGGGGGCTTCGGCAGGGTGACCCCCTCTCTCGCTATCTCTTCACTCTTGTTATGGAGGTGCTTAATCTTATGATCAAGAGAAACATCCATGATTCTGACTCGTTTAAATTCCACAGGCAATATGATGATCAAAGTATCACCCATCTCTGCTTTGCCGACGATCTCCTGCTCTTCTGCCATGGAGATAGCTCTTCGGTTAGAATCATCTGTGATTCTATTGATGAATTCTCTGGGGTCTCTAGCCTCCATCCTAATATTGGTAAGAGTCAAGCCTTCTACTATAATGTTGGTGAGAGGACCAGGGCTGACATTGACCGTATTGTTAAGTTTCCTGAGGGCTCTTTCCCTGTCCGATATCTTGGCGTTCGTCTTATCACCACCCGTCTTGCCCACAAACACTATAAAGGCCTTGTTGATAAAGTCAAATGCAGGATTAATAACTGGAAAAACAAGTCTCTCTCCTTTGCTGGTCGTCTCCAACTCATCTTCTTTGTTCTCTCTTCTACGCAAATCTATTGGGCTTCTGTTTTTATTCTTCCTAAATCTATCTCTAACGATATTGAGAAGCTCATGAGAGGTTTCCTCTGGTGCCATGGTGATTTGAAACGCGGTAAAGCTAAAGTCTCCTGGAAAACTGTGTTCCTTCCTAAGGAACATGGTGGTCTGGGCATCCGTAACCTTGCTATCTGGAATGTTGCCCTTATGGCTTCCCATGTTTGGAGACTCCTTTCCAAGAAAGAGTCCCTATGGGTTAAGTGGATCCACTCATACCGTCTATGTGGCCGTAATTTTTGGGATGCCCCCAAAAAATATGGTTCTGGATTTGCCTGGCGTAACATCCTTGATATGCGGGATAAGATAAGGGAGTATATAATTTCCCAGATAGGTGATGGATGCTCTACTTCAGCTTGGTTCGATAACTGGCATCCCGCGGGCCCTCTTTCTAAATTCTTGTCTGCCCGTGACATCCATGATGTGGGTTTCGCTCCTGATACTAAGGTTGCTGACCTGGTCCTTAACGGATCTTGGGTTCGCCCACATTGTTGGAGGGACTCCCATGCTGCTCTTCTTTCTCATAACCCTCCTACTCTTTCCACGTCCGTCCCTGATAAACTCCTCTGGAGATCTAGACACGGTCAACTCTCGCCTTTCTCTGTTCGTTCTGTTTGGCAGTCTATTCGCCCCTATTAACAACTGGTTTTTTGGTTTCATCTTGTTTGGTTCTCCCAGAATATCCCCAGACATGCTTTCATTCTCTGGGTTGCTCTTAAAAATCGTCTTAAGACTCATGATAAAATCAAAATCTGGGACACTAACTCCAATCTCATTTGTGCGTTCTGCGGGAATTGTCCGGATTCCCTTTCCCATCTCTTCTTTGATTGTTCTTTCACTTCTTTGGTTTGGCATGACCTCCATCATGTCATGAATCTCTCCTTCTCCACTGATAGCTGGTCTGATATCATTAATCAACTCAACCCCATTTCTAAGAACAAGACCATTTGGTCCATCATTAGAAGACTTGTTCTTGCTGGAGCAGATTACCACATTTGGCGGGAAAGAAATTTACGCATTTTTAAAAAAACAAAAAGATATCATCATGCTGTCATGAATAGTGTTAAGGATGATATCCGCTGTAGACTGCTGAGTCTATCTATGAAAACTTGCACTAATGTTGATTTGGCTAAAACTATATGGACCCTCCCTTAACTTTCTTCCTCTTCGCTATGTTATTTTTCTCTTCTTGTATGGTTTGTTTGTTTTGCAGGTTGCTTTCCTTTATCTTCTTGTTTGCTTCTGGTTCCATCTCTTGTTTTGGTTCCTAGTTTAGCCTTGTTGTCCGTTGGGGCCTGTCCCGATGGATTTTCTGTTTTTTAGGTGGGGAGTCCCCAGCATTCTATTGTATTTATTCTTTTTATTAATAAAATTTGCCAGAGGTGCCGCCCTCTTTACCCAAAAAAATCCATCACAACCCTTCATAATGGTCCATAACCCCACAGAACCCTTTATAGCGTTCCATAACCAATCACAACCTTCATAATGGTCCATAACCCATCACAACCCTTTATAATGGTCCACAACCCATCACAACCCTTCAAAATTAAAGATAACCCATAACAACCCTTTATAATGGTCCATAGCCAAGCACAACCCTTTCTATGCTCCATAACCCATCACAACCCTTCATAATGGTCCATAACCCATCACAACCCTTTATAATGGTCCATAACCCATCACAACCTTTTTATAATGGTCTATAACCCATCACAACCATTTGTAATGGTCTATAACCCATCACAACCCTTCATAATTGAGCATAATCTTTCACAACCCTTCATAATTGAGCATAACCCGTCACAACCCTTAATAATAGTCCATAACCCAAGACAACCCTTTCTATGGTCCATAACCAATAACAACCCTTCATAATTAACCATAACCTATCACAACCCTTCATAATGGTAAATAACCCACCATAATCCTTGATAATGGTTTATAACCCATCACAACCTTCTTAATAGTACATAACCCATACAACCCTTCATAATGGTCCATAACCCATCACAACCCTTTCTAAAGGTCTATAACCCATCATAACCCTTTCTATGGTTCATAACCGATCGCAACCCTGCATAATGGTCCATAACCATAACAACCATTCATAATGGTCCAGAACCATACAAACCTTCATAGTAGTCCATAACCCATCACAACCCTTCAAAATTGACCATAACCCATCACAACCCTTTATAATTGACCATAACCCATCACAACCCTTCCTATGGTCCATAACCCAGAACAACCCTTTCTATGATCCATAAACCATCATAACCCTTCATAATTAACCATAACCCATCACAACACTTCATAATGGTATATAAACAACCACAAGGGTGGTGCCTAGTTGGTTAGAGCTTGGTCTCCAAAGGTCAAAATGACCAGGAGGTGCCAGGTTCTAATCCAAGGAGGAACAAAAACCCCCAAGTGGCCAAAGAGGTTCACCCGCGATGACTCTGGGCTACTCGCGAAGCGGGTAGTCGCCCGGGGATTAGTCGGTTCGCGAAAGCGTGTCGGGACCTCGGCTCCATAGGAGGCCCAAAAAAAAATGGTACATAAACCATCGTAACCCAGCATAATAGTCTATAACCTTAACAACCCTTCATAATGGTCCATAACTCTTCACAATCCTTCATAATGGTCTGTAACCCTACACAACCCTTTTTATAGTTCATAACCCATCACAACTCTTCATAATTGACCAAAACCTATAAAACCCCTCATAATGGTCCAAATCCCATCATAACCCATCATAGTGGTCCATAACCCTTCACAACCTTCATTTGGTCCATAAGCCATCACAACCCTTTATAATGGTCCATAACCCATCACAACCTTCATAATGGTCCAAAACCCATCACAACCCTTTATAATGGTCCATAACCCATCACAACCCTTCATAATTGAGCATAACCCATCACAACCCTTCATAATGGTTCATAACCCAACACAACCCTTTCTATGGTCCATAACCCATCACAACTCTTCTTAATTGACCATAACCTATGAAAACCCCTCATAATGGTCGATATCCTATCATAACCCTTCATAGTGGTCCATAACCCATCACAACCTTCATAATGGTCCATAACCCATCACAACCCTTTATAATGGTCCATAACCCATCACAACCATTTATAATGGTCTATAACACATCACAACCCTTTATAATGGTCTATAACCCATCACAACCCTTCATAATTGAGCATAACCCATCACAACCCTTCATAATTGAGCATAACCCATCACAACCCTTCATAATTGAGCATAACCCATCACAACCCTTCATAATGGTCCATAACCAAACACAACCCTTTCTGTGGTCCATAACCCATAATAACCCTTCATAATTGACCATAACCTATTACAACCCTTCATAATGGTAAATAACCCATCATAATCCTTGATAATGGTTAATAACACATCACAACCTTCTTAATAGTACATAACCCATACAACCCTTCATAATGGTCCATAACCCATCACAACCCTTTCTATGGTCCATAACTGATCGCAATCCTGTATAATGGTCCATAACCATAACAACCATTCATAATGGTACATAACCATCCAAACCTTCATAATAGTCCATAACCCATCACAACCCTTCAAAATTGACCATAACCCATCACAACCCTTCATAATTGACCATAACCCATCATAACCTTTCTATGGTCCATAACCCAGGACAACCCTTTTTATGGTCCATAACAAATCACAACCCTTCATAATTAACCATAACCCATCATAACAGTTCATAATGGTACATAAACCATCATAGCCCTAGATAATGGTCTATAACCATAACAACCCTTCACAACCCTTCATAATGGTCCATAACCCAACACAACCCTTTTTATGATCCATAACCCATCACAACTCTTCATAAATGACCAAAACCTTTCAAAACCCCTCATAATGGTCCATATCCATCATAACCCTTCATAGTGGTCCATAACCCTTCACAACCTTCATTCGTTCCATAACCCATCACAACCCTTTATAATGGTCCATAACCCATCACAACCTTTATAATGGTCCAGAACCCATCACAACCCTTTATAATGGCCAATAACCCATCACAACCCTTCATAATTGAGCATAACCCATCACAACCATTCATAATGGTCCATAACCCAACACAACCCTTTCTATGGTCCATAACGCGTAACAACCCTTCATATAACCATAACCTTTCATCACCCTTCTTAATGGTCAATAACCCATCATAATCCTTGATAATGGTTCATAACCCATCATAACCTTCATAATAGTACACAACCCATACAACCCTTCATAATGGTCCATAACCCATCATAACCCTTCTAATGGTCAATAAGCCATTACAACCCTTTCTATGGTCCATAATCCATCGCAATCCCGCATAATGGTCCATAGCCATAACAACCCTTCATAATGGTCCATAACCCATACAAACCTTCATAATAGTCCATAACTCATCACAACCCTTCATAATTGACCATAGCCCATCACAACCCTTCATAATTGCCATAACCCATCACAACCCTTCCTAATGTCTATAACCCAGGACAACCCTTTCTATGGTCCATAACCCATCACAACCCTTCATAATTGTTGAAACACAAGAGTTGGATCAAGATTCAAAAATGCGGAATAATGTAAATAAACAAGATCAAGAGCAGACAATATGAAGAACTGATGTCTAATGATTAAAATGCAACTCAAGAACAATTCGATGTGAACTATTCTGTATGAGTGCCGTGAAAAGATTACTAAAGTTAACCCTAACAAGGGTACGAACATGCTATTTAAACAAAAACTAAGTATGGAAGGACAGACCCATTCCATAACCGATAGCAAAATTATAGGCATAAAATCTGGTAACAAATCAGATCAGCATATTTGACTCAATCTTAATTTATGACTCAACAATCTTCCCCTTTGAGTCAAAAATGCGACATTTCTTCATTCTTCAGGTTTTACTACACTTGTTTGTCTATCAAACACCTTCGGAATGATGACCAGGATCCTTTTTTGAAATTCAATGTACCACTTCAACATGTCGTTGACGCAAGTTTTATCATCAGTGGTGTTGGATGGGAGTTTATTGATAATGTGAAGAATGTGTTCCAACACTGGAGTCCTGTAAAGATGTTTGTCCAAAAGAAAGAATATCCTTTTAATATTCTCGAGGCCTTCCTTTGAATTGTATGCCACACTCCAGTTTGAGTTGACAATTTTTCCGATTTTACGCTTGCTCAGATTTTTGGGAGGAGGACGTCTCACAGTTAAAGGAACTTTGTCCAGAACACCAGCAACTTCAACATTCAGCTTTGCCACTTCAAGAATGTAGTATCCAATCATTCTTTTGATATGATCAAAAAGAGGTTGATACTTTTGTTCTCTCGACAAGATATTGAACAGAGATATCCAGTCGAATGGATTCAGAAATGGAAGGTCAGCAAGAGAAAATTCCATCTTCTCTTTATCATCTCCTCTTAAAGCCAAGAACCTTGCGTTTTTTAATGGAACAGTGACCTCAGGAAGACGGGGAGTCAACTGCACAATCTTCTTCAAACTCCAGGTTAAATGTTGAGGACGCGCGTTCTTCAAATAGAAGGTGAATAACAGATCATTCACTTCCGAACTAGAAAGACGGGTATCTTTGAGTTCCTCAAACCCTCGGAACAGGAGAGCTTTTGCAGTAAATGGAAAGTCAAACTGCGAGTTTACATCATTGCTTGTGTTATATGAGGCTACTGGTTGAAGCCAGTTCTCCACAGGCTCAGTAATTGCTTCCATTGTCATTCATTTATAGTGCCAGGGAGGAAACAAAGACATTTGAGTTTTCAGGAGTAACTCAGCCTCTCTTTTGGCAGCTTCCTCAGCATCAATTTTGCGAGTGAGGTTGAGAATTTCATCAATTTCCTTCTCCCTGGTCGATTTGGCAGCGTCCTTATCGGATTCTTGTTCTTCCAATATCTCCTTGCCTTTGACTTTTGATGGACCAGCGCCTCCTTCAGCATGTGTAGCCCCTTTTTCATTAGTTTTTCCGATAGTAGAGAAGGAGGTTTTGATCAGAGTGTCTTTCTTCGGAGTTTCTTGATTGAACGCATTTTCTTCATTTGTTTCGTCTCCCCTTTGTTTCAGAGAGGCAACACCTTCTGAAACACCCTTTAATGCGGCAAGAAGATTGAATACAGGATGAAGCTTAAGAGTCAGATGTCAGCGCACCTGAGGATTGAGAATTGGATCAGTGTCTTCAACAATCCTATGAAGGAAGGAATCAATTTCCAATACACCACTTCGAACAGCTTTGTTCTGAGACACAGCCGAGGTAAGAATGGCAGACTTGTGGCGGAGATCGGACTTGAGGAGCTGGATTTTAGTTTCTTTGGCGGCTAATTTATCCATCAAATAATTCTCCGTGGCCAAATCTGTCCTCAGTTGATCAACCTTTGTATCCATAGAGGATACCCATTCGGAATATTGCTGCTTCAATTCCGAACGTAAGGTAGAAAGTGCCTCTTTTTCGTTCTTCATGGAGTTGCTGAAGTTGGAGATAACCTGTTGCATATTTTCATTGTTCCTAACATGAGCGTCACGGAAATCTTGAGTAAATTTAAGAACATCGTTTTCCAGTCTGCCAATAGAAGTGGCAGAATCTCGCATTTGGGCTTCAGATTTCTCTATGAGGGAGGTGAATTGACGCATGAGATTGACATTTTCGGTGATCAAGGTATCCACCGATTCCTTGTGAGCATCCAACTGGGATTGCCAATCGGAGACAGAGGGATGCGTCTTGGATTGGAGAAGTAAATCCAGTTTGGCAGAGATTTCCGAGAGCTGATCAGATGACATCGGAACAGAAGAACTGGGAGTCTTTAGTTTAACATTGGATGGAGATTCAAGGAAATCAGAAAGATCATCCTGATCATCATTAACCAGGATATCTTCCTCTTCATCAATGTCGGTAGGGGTGTTGTTATGAGGGGAATTAGGAATGGCAGTTTGTTTTGGTGATAAAGATGGAGACTTTTGAGTATTTGTGGTTCGGAGGGGTGAACGTTCAGGTGTGGATTGTGGACTAGAATGAGGAGTTGTTTTTGGTGTGGGGTCATGAGGCAGTGATGGGGGAGGAGGAGAAGGCTTGGTAGGTGGAACATCTTCAAGGTTGTCGGTAATCTGAACATCGTGCGGGGAAGTCGGAATTTGATGAGTATCGGAGAGTTCGTTTTCGGAATCATAAGACTGGACAAGCTTTCGGAGTCTCCTTGGACGTTTGGGCTGTTTTTCGGTGTCAGATGCTGCAGGTTTACCTTTTCGTTTGACAATTTTCTTTGGATGTTCAAGTCTGTCAAAAGCGACTTGATGAGCTTGATCAACATCACGAATTCCTGATGGAGGTAGTTGTCGATATTCAGCAATGCATTGCACGTCCTTCGGAACGCGGTCCAACATCGTGATCGGAATGAACCCAATGAAATCGAAATCCTCCGATTTGGTGGTTGCAAACTGTGTGGTTGACAGCGTCGGAATGACCGCTAAGACGGAATCAGTCATGATATGAAGATGATGTTGCTCAATAGCCCTTTTTACCACAATGGACCAAAATCGAGCACAAGAGATTTCGGAGTGTCGATTTTTGTAGTTCACGCTCTCGACAAATTGGCTCCAAAGAATTGACCCGTAATCAAGGTTGATGTCATGATAGAGGCCATAAAATAAACAGTAAAAGAGCTTACTTGCACTGTCTGTGCCTGTCGTGCGTTCGGAGAAGCTTTTGAACAAGATTGTGAAAAGAAAGTTCCACAGAGGCGGTAGGCTCTTCTTTGTAAACTTGGAGAGTTGCGTTATATCACCCTTGTAGCCTAGTTGGTAGAAAAACCGTGGAAGAGTAGAAGGCGGAAGGGAATCAGGATCGACAATATTAGTTTGATCAGTAAACCCCAGCAATTTTCCAAATCGAGACTTGGAAATGCGCGTCTTGATGGATCCAACTTCAAAAGTAACGACATCATCAGCCTTGTTGTAGAATGCGGATGAGTATGCAGATGAGAGATACACGATTGGAACCTCCTCTGAAGCAGTTAGGGCTTTGCAGATCCTGGAGAATTTAAGACATTCGATCATCGGTTGAAGAGCTTCATTATACTTCGAAGAGTGAAGATCAATAATCATGTTCTGATTTTGTTTTATCTTCAGCATAGAGATGAGGAAGTATTTTCGTTTGCTGAGGATGAACCAGCCATTTGAGAGTTCTTGAAAGTTCGTGAGAGAAAGAGGGCTTTGAAGATGGAGAGTTCTTGAGTAACAGAGGAAGAGCGGAGAAAAGAAATAATGAGCCAAAAACCTTTTAAATATCCTTTGAAGAGTGTTTGGAAAAGGAAATCCCGCTTCAGTCGATTACGTTTCCCAATAATCACGCCGTATCATCATGAGTAACCCCCAAAAGTCGCATTGCAGGCGCGTGAAAAGCGATAAAGTAGCTGCTGTGGAGAGGACGTTATAACGGCCACGTCTTGATTACCTCATCCAAAATTTAAAAAAAAAATTTGATGAGTAAAAGAAAAATTGCCAGGTCATCGATCTGAATCCTTATCAAAAGAAAATCAACCAGAGTTAGAAAAATCAAATAATGATTTTCGTGCAAGAGTGTGCCAAAGATAAAGAAGAAAATCAAGATTTATTTGGTAGTCTGTGATGTCGGAATGACATAAAACTGATTGATCCCGGGCAATGATCTCTACCTTTGGAATCATGAGGGATTCAAAAGTGGTTTTGTGGTATCCCGTTGAATTACGATCAATTGATTGATAAGAATCATTGAAAGGTTTCTTTTAAGATGTTAGCTTAATGGGTTGGGTTTAACTATCTTTCGGATTCCGAAAACGTGAGAAATGCTCGAAATCGGAAGACAATACTTGTCTGACCAGAGTAGTCATGAAAACAAGTGAGGGTTAGGAGAATTTTGTTTGACTTGGGAAATGTTTGGAAATCTCAAAAAAATTAAAAAAAAAACTGGATCTTTTTGGATAGAAATTACTTGGGTGGAGTAGATTTCATAAAGAACACGCAAAAGTGAAAGATTGAGATTCCCTTTAAAGTTTTCGTCAATTCCTTAGTGGGGTCGGATTTTTGGGTTTCATTCGGAATGGTGGGAAAAACAATTCCGAAATCATGAACACAGAATTTGTGTAACCATCAGTTTTTAGTGGTATTGCTGAAGACCTTCATAAGGGTTACAGTTATATGGAAATGTATTGAATATGGAGAAATAATAGAAAGGTCAAGAAAGGATGATGAGTCTCACAGCGCCCCATGGTGAAAATGAGTTGTGATCTTTGACTAGAATTTACGAAATCAAATATTGAAATTGGTTGAGATTTCAATAATCATGGATATTCGTTTTTGATACTTAGAAAATATGAGAAGAAGAAACCCATCAATTCGAAATAGTTACAAAAAAAATTGTATTCTAGCTGAAGAATGCTGACAAGGACTTGGCTATCATGAGAAAACATTTAATGCTTAGGCGAAAAGGAAGGAAAACGTCCAATCAGTTGCTAATCAGCCGTCTTCGCCTTAATGACACATAATAATGATAGCAGGCTGCATCATTACTTCAAAAAGTAATTAAATATCCACGATTGGAAGCTTAACCGGTGTCATTTCTGCCTATAAAAAGGAACCATTGTTAGTAGCAAACACCCACACCCCAAAAAAAAATTACCATCAAAAGAGATATCAAATGGCTCGTCGTCCCTACAACCGTTTTGACAAAGTCGAGGTCAAGATGCAAGAAGGCGACTACTCAGGTGGCATCTATGGCGAGGTTGTCACGAGAGTTTGGAATCACCAATATGAGGTGAGGATGACCACTCTCAACAATGGCGAGGTTGGTGGACCACTGATCGTTCAAACAAGCTACCCCTTTCTGCAGCCTGTACCACCAAGAATTTTGGTGGAGTTCAAACAGTTTGACCTCGTTGAGGTCTGGCACAGGAGGGGGTGGTGGCCGGCAGTGATCATCCGTACCACTCCCCACAACTAGTTCCATGTGGGACTGGCGGATGGAAGTCACCTCTTTGTTGATGAGAGTGAGCTGTGCATCTACCAGGCTTTCCATCCCGGTGATCCTCCCATGTGGCATTACTACAAGCTGTAGGTTGAAGTTGTTTTTGTTTTTGCTTTTTGATGTAATGAACTTTGTTCCTGTAGCTTGAATGAAACGTGGTTTTCTTTTGTTTAATGATTTCTGTTTGAATTCTGTTTCTGCATTCGTATGGATATCGGCAAGAAGAACAATACAAAAGGAAAAAGAAAATAAAATACACAACACACGAATTAGAATTTTAAAGATCAAAAATAAACAAAACAAACAAAAAAAATATTTTTGATATTTTAAAAAATTAAAAAAAATAAAAATAAATAGCTGAAATAAATAATAAAAAAAGAAAACTAAGAAAATAATAAAAAAATTAAAAAAACAAAGAAAATAAAAAAAACAAAGAAAAATAAAAATAAAAATAAACATAAACGAAGTTTTAGAAAGGATACATGCATTCCGAATCATTTATGTCTAAAATCCGATTCCGAGGCATTCCGATTTTCGGAATCAATTGGAATCTCAGTTAGATATCGGAACGGATTCAGCTTCCATCATTCCGAGACCTTGATGAATTCTGTTGAATGCTAGTTCAGGAAGGGCCTTTGTGAAGATGTCTGCTAGTTGATCATTTGAGCGAACGAAATGAATCTCGATGTTGCCGTCTTCAACATGATCTTTGATAAAATGATATCTGAGTGCAATGTGTTTAGTCTTTGAGTGTTGCACTGGATTGTGACAGATCCGAATCGCACTTTCGGAATCACAGTAAAGAGGAATACGTTTCATATTGACTCCATAGTCTCTCAGTTGGTTTTGAATCCATATTATCTGAGAGGTGCATGAAGCAGCAACAATGTACTCAGCTTCAGCTGTTGAGAGTGACACGCAAGTCTGTTTTCTTGATTGCCAGCTTACGAGTCTTCCATCGAGAAGTTGACATCCACCTGAAGTGCTTTTGTGATCTAATCCACAACCACCAAGATCAGCATCAGAAAATGCTTGAACAAAGAAACCAGATCCTGATGGATACCATAGTCCAAGAGAGGTTGTTCTTTTGAGATATCGGAATATATTCTTCACAGCATTGTGATGTGGCTCTCTAGGATTTGCCTGAAATCTTGCGCAGTAACAAACAGCAAACATAATGTCAGGTCTGCTCGAAGTGAGATGGAGAAGTGAACCTATCATTTGACGATAAAGAGTGATATCTGCTGCAGGTTTGTCTAGTGAAGGAGTAAGTTTTGTTCCGAAAGCCATCGGAACTTTGACTTTAGAATCTCCCTTCATTCCGAATTTCTCTAAGAGAGACTTGGTATAAGCTTCCTGATTGATGAATATGCCTTCTGACCTTTGTCTGATGTTAAGTCCGAGAAAGAAATTGATTTTACCCGTCGAGCTCATTTCAAATTTTGTCTCCATCAGTTTTCGGAATTCAGCCGTTAGGCTAGGGTGAGTAGATCCGAAAATGATGTCATCGACATAGATTTGAACAATCATCAGGTGACTTCCTTCCTTTTTGCGAAAGAAAGTTGGGTCGACAGATCCTTGCTTGAACTTGGATAGCTTGAGGAACCGAGTTAAAGTTTCATACCAAGCTCTTGGAGCTTGTTTTAGGCCGTAAACAGCTTTGTCTAACACATAGCAATGATCAGGATGTTTACTGCTCACAAAGCCTGGTGGCTGTTCGACGTAGACTGTTTCTTCTAATTCTCCATTCAGAAATGCGCACTTGACATCCATCTGATAGACATCGAAACCTTTGTGTGCTGTATAAGCAAGAAAAATCCGAACGGACTCTAGTTTGGCTACTGGAGCAAATGTTTCTTCATAATCAATTCCTTCTTCTTGACAGTGACCTTTAACAACCAGTCTTGCTTTGTTCCGAATGACATTCCCTTCTTTGTCTAACTTGTTTCGAAAAACCCATTTCATTCCGAGAACAGATGCTTTTTCCGGAGTTGGAACCAATCGCCACACCCTGTTGCGTTCAAATTCATTTAGCTCATCTTGCATTGCTTGGACCCAGTCAGCATGATCAAGTGCTACTTTAACTGTTTTAGGCTCAATCTTGGAGATGAACGAATGAAACATGCAAAATTCCACTTTTGAAAATAATACGGCTTGCTTTTCTTTAGCTTGAGCTCGAGTGAGAACGCCAGCAGAAGTCGTTCCGATGATTTGATACTTTGGATGATCTCTCGTCCATTTTATCATTGGAGGATAATTTGGATCATATTCAGGATTAATTTCCGAAATAATTTCTTCTGCTTCCGAATGTACCTCTGACTGTGTGTCAAGGTCATTGTTTTCAACTTCATTCTCCCCCTGGAAGTTTGCATCGTTTCTATCATCAGAGTGATCTTGTTCAACCGGTAGAGTGGTTGACTCGGATTCAGGAGCCATACTCTCCCCTTGAATAGGTGCTGAACCCTCCCCCTGGATAGGAGCATCAGTAACAGAAGTTGGAGCATTGTTCGGAATCAGAACATTAGTGGAATTTTCTTGTGAAGATGCATTTTCACTGACTGTACTTTCTATAAGCTTTAATAACTCATCTTCTTGGTTATCTCGTGCATTTGCTTCTGATGTTTTTGCGGTTTATTGGTCATCGAACAAATTCAAGAATTCCTCATATAGATCCAGAAGTGGAATTGCAGATTTATTGGATTCGAGAAAGATGTCTTCAGTCTTTGTACTAACGTGCTTTGCTCCGGAATTGTATCTATCATCAAAGGTGATGTAGTATGTTTCTTCAATCTTTCGAGATATTTTGTTCAGAACACGATAGGCTTTCGAGGTAAGAGAGTAGCCCAGAAAAATACCTTCATCAGCTTTTTCATCCCATTTAACTCATTTTTCTTTGGAGTTAAAAATGAAACACTTGGATCCGAAAACATGAAAGAATTTTACGTTCGGTTTTCGCTTGTTGATGATCTCATAGGGAGTAAGATTGAATCGTTTTGTGATGTTTGATCGATTCTGAGTGTAACAAGCAGTTGCGATGGCGTCGGCCCAGAAGTATAAAGGAAGTTTTGCAAAAGAGAGCATTGTGCGAGCAGCTTCACAAAGAGAACGATTTCGTCTTTCTACAACTCCATTTTGTTGAGGAGTGTAAGGGGCAGAGAAGTTATGCGTGATTCCTTTATTGACAAGAAAATCATCTAGAACTTTATTTTTGAATTTTGTCCCATTATCACTTCTTATTATCCGAACTTGTTTTCGGAGAAGGATTTCTATCTGCTTGATAAAGTTAATCATGTTGATCGCCGCTTCAGATTTTTGCTTCAGAAAGAATACCCATGTGAAACGAGAGAAGTCATCTACCACAACCAGAATGTATTTGTTGTGAGCAACGCTTTCGATGGCAGATGGACCACAAAGATCAATATGCAGAAGTTCTAATGGTTCGATGATCTTTGTGTTGATGATTGTAGAATGGCTCTTCCGACTTTGTTTTCCTAGCTCACATGCATCACAGAGTCGGTCTTTGTCGTACTTGAGTAGCGGTAATCCTCGCACAAGGTCACCAAGTACCAGTTTATTAATATCACGAAAGTTCATGTGAGACAACCGTCTGTGCCATAGCCAACTATCATCGTTCTTAGCTTTAGTGAGTAGGCAGATGGCAGGTTTTCCTTGGATAGGTCTCATGTCCAAAGGAAACATCTCTCCTTTTCTTTTTGACTTCAAAATTATCTTTTTGGATTCCTTCTCAACCAGTTCGGAGCCATCTTCATCAAATGAGACTTTAAGACCTGTTCCGACAACTAGTTGTGAAACACTGATCAAGTTGTGCTGAAGTCCTTCAACATATGCCACTTTCTGTATCGAAATTTCACCATTTGTGATCATGCCATAGCCTTTGATGTTGCCTGTTGCATTGTTTCCATAACTAACTTTTCCTCCATTCGTTAGCGAGCGATATTCTCGTAATTCCTCCTTCCTTCCAGTCATGTGACGTGAACAGCCGCTATCAATGTACCATTCCGGATCATACTGTTCGTCATGTAGAACCTGCACAAGTTAGAGAGATTTAGGAACCCAAACCAATGTGGGCCCATGTGAGAATTTACTTGAGATAGGAAAAATGCATGATCTTTCAACCCAAAAGGATTTTCTCACAGATGACTGATTTTTCTTATTTTCAATTCGGAACACATTCATTTTTGTGGATTGCCATTGTTCTTTAGCAAAACGAGATTTCTTAGGAGTGAACGTGTTCGAAACTTGATAATAATGGGTTTTCTGATTGTGAGAGAGATAAGTGGGATTTTGATTTTTAACCGATTGTGAGGAGAGTTTTATTTTGATAGTAACAGTTGGATGAATCTTGTTGGTTTTAAGATCCTGAGTGGTTTCAGGATAGAGTTTTGCCTTCCCTTTTGAATCCGTTGAACCGAGAACACGAGTGGGATTTTTTGTTGTTGTTGTTGAGACAGAGGGTTTAGGTGTTGGTTTTGGTTTTGGAGTAAGCTCACTTTCCGAATGGGAATTGGGTTGACTTTCTGGGTTAGGTTTGAGTCGTGTTTGTTTCTCCAGAATTGTTTTTTCTCTTTCAGATTCTTTTTGTACCTGGCATTCATTTGTTTCCTTTTGGAAATGAGCTCTTCAGGAGACTTATGAATATAAGATGTCGAGCTGTGATTAGAATCTGACTTGAAAGTACTCGTCTTAGGGTTTGAAGAATTAGATTTCAAATTCTCTGTACCCCATGAACCATTTTGAGAGACAGAATTTTTACAGTTCAATGATCGAGAAATGTAGTTACCACGAGACTTCCACGAGGTCATTTCGGAAAGGCCTTTAGTCTCATCTGAGTTGTCAATTGGTTCCGACCAAAAGAAAGAATCACATACATCGGAATTATCGTTATCGACTAGGACTTTAAGTTCAGTTACATCTTTTGTATTTAGGCCTGGTTTAACGAAAACTTGATTTGGTACAGTGTGAATCTTTGGAAAAACAGTAGCTTGTTCGTTTAAAGTGTGTGATCCTTCATTTTTAACAATTCTCGCAAAAGCAACTGAATTTTCAGAAATGAGATTTTTCTTAGTTTCAGTAGAATTTGATATGAATTCCGAACAGTCAATTTCATCCTCAACAGATATTTCACTCATATCACTTTCATCAAAATCAGAAATATTCTCATTAATGGGAATATTATCGGAATTTAGTTTAGAGCATAGTGAATGAAAATTCTTTAGAGTTGCTGTTTTAATTTCCTCGTGATCATTTTCTGAAAAATATTCTTTGACCATACTTTTATGTTCTTTGGACTGTATATAGCTTTCAATTTTATCAAGTCCGATTCGATAAGCTTCCGAAACCTCATCAGATGAAACAATGGTTTCACACCTATGACATTCTGCATCGATTTCATCCTCTTTCAACTCAAGAAAGGGCAAAATCATTTTTTGTAAACCCCTGCCTATGTCACAATCAATATGCAATTGAGTAATATTATTGTAAAGACGCTTAGCAATTAAACAAAAAATGTTTCTCTGTTTGACAAGAACTAAATTATCCCTTTTGACATAAATAATATCATCTCGTGCTTTAACTAACTCACTATCCAACGCCTCGATTCTCATTCGTCTCTCCTCATTCTTATTCGATATCCTGCTCAATTGATCATTTAGGTTAGAATTGCTTAGACGTGTCCTTTTTAAGCTATCACTCAAACTGGAGACAGTAAATCTAAGATCATCTAATTCAGCATCATAACTAGAAGAGCAAATATTTAAAGATTTAAGGATAGAGCGTACCTTGTTGACCACAGCCTCACATTCCTCAACTTGTTCATAGACAAGCTTCGCAGCAAAACAACTTGCTGAGGCTTGACATCCGTCGGTAGAGTACCATCTGCTGTCGGAATGATCAACTTTCACCATCAGACATCGACCATGCGTTGGATTCCTCACCTCCTCATCTTCCGAGTCCGTTGACCAGACCTCAATGGCACCAAACTCGCTATCCTCTTTCACCACAAAGGCTGCCTTGGTAGATGAAACATCATTCTTTTTCAGTTCCACAATCTTCTTTGCGTAATAAGCTTCATCTTTCACCTGCTCCTTCTTCTCAGCTTGTTTTCTGAGCAAACAGTCTTTCACAAAATGGTTCTTGCCTTTACAATAATGGCAATCGTATCCTGAGCAGTCGCCAACGAGTTTCTTCTCCTCATCATTCTTCTTTTTCTGACTTTCTTCCACAGTCTTTTCAGCATTGAAACCTCCTTGTCGATTTCGGTTTTTGAATTTGGAAAAGTTTTTCTTAAAGAACTTCTTGGGATTTGATACCATCAAAGCTTTGTCTTCTCTAGTCAAATCATCGTCGGAAAAGTCAGAGTCAGAATCGATTTCAGCCGATTTCTTTCCGGCAGCGACCAGTGCAAGTGAACCAAGACCGATAGTCGTTTTGGCTTCCGAAATGATTTCCTTTTCATGGGATTTGAGGATTCCCACAACTTTAGCCAATGTGTAAGTTTTGAACTGTTCATGCGCTTTTATGGTTGAAACGATAGCCTTCCATTCGGAACGAAGACCATCAAGAAAGGTAACATTTTGCTCAATGACAGTCCGAGCCAGATTGTATTTTAATAACCGACTGAGAAGATGATTGCATCGATTGAAAGTCTGGGGTAGAGTTTCTTCCGAACCTTGTACAAAAGATCCGAAATCGGAAAGAAGAGTGGTCTGAATGGAGTGCTCAAGGTCAGCATCTCCGGAATACAATTCTTTAAGTCTATCCCAGATCTCTTTAGCTGTCTTGCACGAACTAACCAGACGAAGAGTATCTGCTTGGAGAGCGAACCTGATAATTCTAAATGCTTTAATGTTGCACATTAGTTTATCTTTTTCGTCTTGAGGAATGTTCGTGTGAGTGACAAGCAAGTTGTTGTATTCTTTTAGGGTTTTGATAACCCTTCTTGTGTCTGTGTGGACATGAGTTTCTTCAGTAATAGCTTGCCAGATCGTTGCTCCATGTTCTTCAATGCCAAGAACATAATCTTCAAAATGCAACGCCCAGACCTCATACTCTTGAGTAAATAGAATTGGAGTCCTAGTAGTGGATCCAATGCTGCTTGAAAGATTGAAAGACTGAGTATGTGAGTCGTCAAAAGCCATTGATACTTGTTTACTTGTATGAATCAGAAGTGTAAGTTCAAATCAAAAGAAGAATCGAACGTAAAAGATCAAAGTTTGATATCCAAAATCGATTGAAACGATGAAGATAATCAAAACAGATCCGTGAATGACACAAACTCCTGCTCTGATACCAATTGTTGAAACACAAGAGTTGGATCGAGATTTAAAAATGCGGAATAATGTAAATAAACAAGATCAAGAACAGACAATATGAAGAACTGATGTCTAATGATTAAAATGCAACTCAAGAACAATTCGATGTGAACTATTCTGTATGAGTGCCGTGAAAATATTACTAAAGTTAACCCTGACAAGGGTACGAACATACTATTTAAACAAAAACTAAGTATGGAAGGACAGACCCATTCCATAACCGATAGCAAAATTATAGGCATAAAATCTGGCAACAAATCAGATCAACATATTTGACTCAATCTTAATTTATGACTCAACAATAATTAACCATAACCCATCACAACACTTCATAATGGTACATAACCCGTCGTAACCCTGTATAATGGTCTATAACCATAACAACCCTTCATAATGGTCCATAACCCATCACAACCCTTCACAATGGTCCTTAACCCAACACAACCCTTTATAATGGTCCATAACCCAACACAACCCTTGCTATGGTCCATAACCCATCATAACCCTTCATAATTGAGCATGGCCCATCACAACCCTTCATAATGGTCCATAACCCAACACAACCGTTTCTATAGTTTGTAACCCATAACAACCCTTCATAAGTGGCCATAACCTTTCACAACCCTTCATAATGGTCAATAACCGATCATAAATCCTTCATAATGGTTCATAACCCATCACAACCTTCATAATAATACATAACCCATGCAACCCTTCATAACGGTCCATAACCCATCACAACCCTTTCTAATGGTCCATAACCCATCGCAACCTTGCATAATGGTCCATAACCATAACAACCCTTCATAATGGTCCATAACCCATACAAACTTTCATAATAGTCAATAACCCATCACAACCCTTCATATTTGACCATAACCGATCACAACCCTTCATAATTAACCATAACCCATCACAACCCTTCCTATGGTCCATAACTAAGGACAACCCTCTCTATGGTCCATAACCCATCACAACTCTTCATAATGAACCATAACCCATCACAACACTTAATAATGGTCCATAACACATCGCAACCCTCCATAATGGTCCATAACCATAACAACCCTTCATAATGGTCCATAACCCTTACAAACCTTTATAATGGTCCATAACCCATACAAACCTTCATAATGGTCCATAACCCATCACAACCCTTCATAATGGTCAATAACCCAACACAACCAATCATATGGTCCATTACCTATCACAACTCTTTATAATTAACCATCACCTATCACAACCCATCATAATGGTCCATAACCCATCATAACCCTTCATAGTGGTCCATAACCCATCATAACCTTCATAATGGTCCATAACCCATCACAACCCTTTATAATGGTCCATAACCCATCACAACCCTTCAAAATTAAGCATAACCCATCACAACCCTTCATAATGTTCCATAGCCAAGCACAACCCTTTCTATGGTCCATAACCCATAACAACCCTTCATAATTGACCATAACCTATCACAACCCTTCATAATGATCAATAACCCATCATAATCCTTCATAATGGCTCATAGCCCATCACAACCTTCATAATAATACATAACCCACACAACCCTTCATAATGGTCCATAACCATAACAACCCTTCATAATGGTCCATAAACCATACAAACCTTCATAATAGTCCATAACCCATCACAACCATTCATAATTGACCTTAACCCATCATACCCCTTTATAATTAACCATAACCCATGACAACCCTTCCTTTGGTCCACAACCCAGGACAACCTTTTCTATTGTCTGTAACCCGTCACAACCCTTCATAATTAACCATAACGCATCACAACACTTCATAATGGTCCATAATCCATCGCAACCCTGGATAATGGTCTATAACCTTAACAACCCTTCATAATGGTCCATAACCCATACAAACCTTGGTAATGCTCTATAACCCATCACAACCCTTCATAATGGTTCATAACCCAACACAACCCTTTCTATGGTCCATAACCTCTCACAAATATTCATAATTGACCATAACCTATGAAAACCCCTCATAGTGGTCCATATTCTATCATACCCCTTCATAGTGGTCCATAACCCATCACAACCCTTTATAATGGTCCATAACCCATCACAACCCTTTATAATGGTCCATAACCTATCACAACCCTTTATAATGGTCCATAACCCATCACAACCCTTTATAATGGTCCATAACCCATCCCAACCCTTCATAATTGAGCATAACCCATCACAACCCTTCATAATTGAGCATAACCAATCACGACCGTTGATAATGGCCCATAACCCAACACAACCCTTTCTATGGTCCATAACCGATAACAACCCTTCATAATTAACCATAACCCATCACAACACTTCATAATGGTACATAACCCGTCGCAACCCTGTATAATGGTCTATAACCATAACAACCCTTCATAACAGTCCATAACCCATCACAACCCTTCACAATGGTCCATAACCCAACACAACCCTTTATAATGGTCCATAACCCAACACAACCCTTGCTATTGTCCATAACCCGTCATAACCCTTCATAATTGAGCATGGCCCATCACAACCCTTCATAATGGTCCATAACCCAACACAACCGTTTCTATAGTTTGTAACCCATAACAACCCTTCATAAGTGACCATAACCTTTCATAACCCTTCATAATGATCAATAACCCATCATAAATCCTTCATAATGGTTCATAACCCATCACAACCTTCAAAAGAATACATAACCCATGCAACCCTTCATAACGGTCCATAACCCATCACAACCCTTTGTAATGGTCCATAACCCATCGCAACCTTACATAATGGTCCATAACCATAACAACCCTTCATAATGGTCCATAACCCATACAAACCTTCATAATAGTCAATAACCCATCACAACCCTTCATAATTGACCATAACCGATCACAACCCTTCATAATTAACCATAACCCATCACAACCCTTCCTATGGTCCATAACCAAGGACAACCCTCTCTATGGTCCATAACCCATTACAACTCTTCATAATGAACCATAACCCATCACAACACTTAATAATGGTCCATAACACATCGCAACCCTCCATAATGGTCCATAACCATAACAACCCTTCATAATGGTCCATAACCCATACAAACCTTTATAATGGTCCATAACCCATACAAACCTTCATAATGGTCCATAACCCATCACAACCCTTCATAATGGTCCATAACCCAACACAACCCATCATATGGTCCATTACCTATCACAACTCTTTATAATTGACCATCACCTATCACAACCCATCATAATGGTCCATAACCCATCATAACCCTTCATAGTGGTCCATAATCCATCACAACCTTCATAATGGTCCATAACCCATCACAACACTTTATAATGGTCTATAACCCATCACAACCTTCATAATGGTCTATAACCCATCACAACCCTTTATAATGGTCCATAACCCATCACAACCCTTCAAAATTAAGCATAACCCATCACAACCCTTCATAATGTTCCATAGCCAAGCACAACCCTTTCTATGGTCCATAACCCATAACAACCCTTCATAATTGACCATAACCTATCACAACCCTTCATAATGATCAATAACCCATCATAATCCTTCATAATGGCTCATAGCCCATCACAACCTTCATAATAGTACATAACCCACACAACCCTTCATAATGGTCCATAACCATAACAACCCTTCATAATGGTCCATAAGCCATACAAACCTTCATAATAGTCCATAACCCATCACAACCATTCATAATTGACCTTAACCCATCATAACCCTTCATAATTGACCATAACCCATCACAACCCTTCCTTTGGTCCACAACCCAGGACAACCTTTTCTATTGTCTGTAACCCGTCACAACCCTTCATAATTAACCATAACGCATCACAACACTTCATAATGGTCCATAATCCATCGCAACCCTGGATAATGGTCTATAACCTTAACAACCCTTCATAATGGTCCATAACCCATACAAACCTTGGTAATGCTCCATAACCCATCACAACCCTTCATAATGGTTCATAACCCAACACAACCGTTTCTATGGTCCATAACCTCTCACAACTATTCATAATTGACCATAACCTATGAAAACCCCTCATAGTGGTCCATATTCTATCATAACCCTTCATAGTGGTCGATAACCCATCACAACCTTCATAATGGTCCATAACCCAACCATCACCCTGATGGCCTAGTGGATAAGGCTTTGGACTCTTTCTCTTCCCCCATAAAGAGGTTCCAAGTTCTAATCCCACTCCCTCCCTTTCCCCATAGGGAGTGTTAGGTTTCAATCAGGGGATGGCCACTGGCCACCTCTCTACCCCCGTAGGTGATTGACCCGGACCACCCTGCTGCCAGGTGTGCGTGGGCCCCGAGGTTGCTTCATCAGGGTCATCCAAAGGATGGGTCGGGTGTGGTCCTCGGTTACCACAAAAAAAAAAAAAAAAAAAAAAAAAAAAAAAAATGGTCCATAACCCATCACAACCCTTTATAATGGTCCATAACCTATCACAACCCTTTATAATGGTCCATAACCCATCATAACCTTTTATAATGGTCCATAACCCATCCCAACCCTTCATAATTGAGCATAACCCATCACAACCCTTCGTAATTAGGCATAACCCATTACGACCGTTCATAATGGCCCATAACCCAACACAACCTTTTCTATGGTCCATAACCCATAACAACCCTTCATAATTGATCATAACCTATCACAACCCTTCATAATGGTAAATAACCCATCATAATCCTTGATAATGGTTCATAACCCATCACAACCTTTTTAATAGTACATAACCCATACAACCTTTCATAATGGTCCATAACCCATCACAACCCTTTCTAATGGTCCATAACCCATCACAACCCTTTTTATGGTCCATAACCGATCGCAACCCTGCATAATGGTCCATAACCATAACAACCATTCATAATGGTCCATAACCATACAAACCTTCATAATAGTCCATAACCCATCACAACCCTTCAAAATTGACCATAACCCATCACAACCTTTCATAATTGACTATAACCCATCACAACCCTTCCTATCGTCCATAACCAAGGACAACCCCATGGTCCATAACCCATCATAACTCGAAAACCACCCATAATTCTCTCTCTAAGCAATCTTTATGTTTCACCTTACATTTTTTAAGCAATTTTTAAGTTTTTGTATTTTTGTATTTATTTTTATTATGGCTGATGTTTCACCAGGCAGAGTTCCTAGTTCAGATCAATGCTTGGAAATAGAAAACGTATTAGAAAATCAAAATTCAATATTTTCATCACATAGTTTTATAGATCATGAGATTACTATCAATTTGGTTGAAAAAAGATTAAAAAACATAAAAACAAAACAACCATGTTTCTTCAAACAACTTGATAGAGGCATACAAAAAAAGAAATCTTTTATAAATCCTAAACAAATTACATATTTAGCTGCTACAAAAGAAATAAATTTACAATCAAAAAATTAACTTGAAAAAGATAACCAATATGGAGTGTATGATGCTGTTTTGGAGAAGGGTGCCTCGATCCATGGGGTTAACACTTTCAAACCGGTTACTAAAGCTTCAGGAGAAGAAATTGGTGAAGTTGATGATCTTGACATGAACGAAGATACATCTATATCAGTTGAAGGAAACTATCCTACCGAACCTATTCTCCATGATGAACGTGAAATTCATGCAACAAAGGTGACGAACACCATCAGCAAAACAACATTTGGCATCGGAGAAGGCGGCGAGCCTGCTTTCCATGTTGATCATGATGCTCAAGCACAAAACGTAAAGAACATCATCGGGCAAAGAAGTGAAGATCATGGCAAGTCAACTAGTGGATACAAGTTCCAAACGGTAATCAATTCAACCGAACCAACAGCAAATGGTCTAGAAGATGCAGCAAATCCGAATGGAAAGCTTCATGATGCGAGTTGTCTTGAACAAGCTCCAACGGTCAGGTATGATGAAGGTGTTAATGCTATGGATCTTGAGGATGAAGATGGTGAACATCATGAAAGTCCGATCACTTACGGTCATGGAGCTACAGCACCGATCATTGGGGAAGGAGATGGAATTTTACAAGATCATGATGAAGGCAACGGTTTTTCTTCCTCCATAGGAGCCGAGATATTGAAAAACAAGGGAGGTAATTCCTTTATTCCTTCCTCAAATGAGCCTAATGATTCTTGTCCCCTAAGTGGTTTTCCTTTAAGAGAATCCTATGTATCTTATGATTATTGTCACCCACTCTATCATGTTGACTTTCCTCCTCTTTTGGCCAAGGAATCGGATCACCCTAAGAAGCCGATTACTTCTAAATCTAGTATTGGATCACTCATTAATCACTTAGCCCATGATAAAACAATATCCTCTAGTTCTATTCTTGGACCAAGCCCACAACATGTAGCCCATAAAAATAATAATCAACCAATTGGAAATAATGTAGAAGCCCAAGAGTATATTATAGCCCAAAACTCTAGCCCTTTAACACATATGAAAACCCATGGCACTAATGATAAAATTTCTAATGCTTTTGAGTATAAATCCAATGACAATGATTTTAATGTAAATCATCAAAATAAAAATAAAGACAAAAATGTTTGGACTCGCAAATTACCTTTTCTTAATAACTCTCATGCTAATATCATTACTGGTTCACATAAACACGCTAACGATAAATTTCGTTTTATTCTTAATTTATGTAATGATATTAATGTTCCAGTAGATATTCCTTTACAGTCTGTTACTAAAGTTTGTAAAACATTTTCTAGGACTATCTGTGGTTACTTTGTTGGAAAAAAAAATGAATTACCCTGATGTTCGTTATCTAGCTTCCAAAATGTGGTCTATTCATGGCCTTCAAGATGTCCTCCTAAATGGAAAAGGAGTTTATCTTTTTAAATTTAGTGACGACAATGGTCTGCATCATGTTATAACCCATGGACCCTGGACTTTTAAGGGTGTCCCGATGGTCATTTAAAAATGGCGTCCCGGACTGAGTATTCATAAGAAAAATCACGACAAGCTTCCTCTCTAGATTAAAATTCATGATATTCCCTATGAGGCTTGGAGTGATGATGGACTTAGTCATATTGCATCTAAAATTGGTAAGCCTCTTGCTATGGACTCCTATACGGCTAATATGTGCAAATATACGGCTGGTAAATCTGTATATGCCCGTGTCCTCCTTGAGGTTCCTACTAAATCTACTTGGGTGGATAAAGTGAATATACGTATTCCTGATCCGGATACACTTGAATATTCCATCCACACTCTTAATATTGAATATGAATGGAAACCCCCTATGTGCTCTCATTGCATGGTTTATGGACATGAAACTAACAACTGTATGCATGTCATCTCTAAGACTAATGAAGCTAAGCCCAAAGATAAAATGCCTATTGATCAGGTGATAGTTACCTCTCCTATGAAACATGATGATAGATTTACGATGGTTACTAAAAAGAAATCTTTAATGAAACAAGGGCCAAATTATGAAAATACTAATAATGATATTTCACAAGGTAAGTCTATTAGAAATACCCAAACGGGTGGGATGGATAAAGAAATTGCTAAAAATTATGTCAATAATAAAAATATTAAAAGTAAAATTCAATTAAGAACTGATAATCACCCTGTTCCTAAAAAAATTAGTCCTTCAACTCGCCATGTCCCTTATAAGAAAAGCCCTCCCATTATCCCTAATTCTAGTAATACCTCTCACAAGAATTCTATAGATGTTGTTGGTTTCCCTAGCCCCATCCTACGGCTCTCATCCTCTACACCCCCAAAAATATCTAAGCTCTCCACTCCTATTTTCAACGCCTTTTCCATTCTAGAGTCTTGTTCTAACGATATGATGGATCTTCCTGCTCCCTCTACCCAACTTCCACCTAGTCATGTACCATCCCCTCTTATTGCTGATGATTTTGATCTAGATTCTGTTGACCTTTCCGATGGGGATGATCTAATTGAGGTTGAATCTGATGATGGTGAAACGGCCAAATTTATTAATGATGATGATATTGAATCACCTAATGACCAAATTAGAATAGCTCAGGCGTCCGAGCAGATGGATTCCACCAACAACACAGTTTCCATATGACGCACATCGCTGCATGGAATACTCGCGATCTATGTAAACCTTCGCATCAGAAAGCTTTAAGAGATCTTATTCGCGATCAAAATCTCAATATTTATGCTTCCATCGAGACTTGTGCTGACTTCTCTAATCTTCCTCTTATCTGTACGCGTGCTTTTGGCTCCTGGTCTTGGTCGTCTAACGGTCTTTTTAGCCCTAGGGGGACTAGAATTGTGGTAGCTTGGGACCCCATTGCTATTGATATGATGCTTCTTGACTTAAATGATTAGGTTATGCATTTCTACGTTAAAATTCGTGCTTCTAATAAATCTTTCTTCTGCTCTTTCGTCTATGCTCATAATAATCACATCCTGCGTCGCTCCCTTTGGCATTCTCTTTCAGCCCATAAGAAAGTGGTTAAAGATGCCCCTTGGATCCTTTTGGGTGATTTCAATGTTGCTCTTGACATGAAAGATAGCACCTATGGGACTTCTGTTATCTCTCGTGCCATGGAGGATTTTAGGGACTGTGTTAATCGCATGGAAATGGAGGACCTTAACTATAAAGGTCTCTATTACACCTGGACCAAGTCTCCAAATGGTACTGGTGGGATTCTCAAAAAAATTGACCGTGTAATGGGAAATCCTAGTTTTGTTGCATCTTTCCCCTCTGCTTCTGTCAATTTTCTCCCCTATCGTTCTTCTGACCATACTCCTGCGGTGGTTTCTCTTCCCAGTAGATGTACGTTCAGGGTGAAACCGTTCAAATTCCCTAACTTCCTGACTTATAAGAAAGATTTCAAGAAGGTTGTTGCTGATTCTTGGAATTCCAATATCCCTGGATATAGGATGTATAAGGTTTTCCAAAACCTTAAAAACTTGAAAAAACCCTTGCGTCTTCTTCTTCGTAGACAGGGCAACATCTTCTCCAAGGTTATCTCCCTCCGTACTGAACTTGATAGAATTCAGATTGCTCTGGATCGGGACCCTTTCAATAATAATCTACGTGAAGAACATTGCAGGTATCTCCTCGCTTATAACGAGGCTACCCATGATGAAGAGAGGTTTCTGAAACAAAAGGCCAAGGTTGACTGGCTGCGTGAGGGAGATAAAAATTCTGGATTTTTCCACAAATCGGTTAGAAGCCGCTTATCTCGTAGTCGTATCAATTCTATCTAGGATGCTCATGGAAACTGGATATCGGGGAATGACCTTCCTAACCTTTTTGTTTCCCACTTTCAAACTTTCTTAGGTTCTGCCTACCCTTCCATTCCTATTTGTGACCCTTGTTCCCTTTTCTCTAATAAGCTCTCCCCTATCCAGTCTGCCGCCATGCTTACTCCTGTTATGGATGAGGAGGTTAGGGGTGTCATGTTCCAAATGGGAGATGAGAAAGCCCCTGGTCCAGATGGCTTCTCGGCTAAGTTCTTTAAGTCTGCTTGGGATATTGTGGGTACTGATGTTTGTTTGGCGGTTAAGGAGTTCTTTTCGTCAGGAAAACTCCTTAAGTCTTTCAACAACACTGTACTTGCTCTCATCCCTAAGGTTGACTCCCCTTCCAAAGTCACTGATTTTCGTCCTATAGCATGCTGTAATGTTGTTTACAAATGTATCAGCAAGATTATTGCGGACCGTATCAAGAATCATCTCTCTTGTTTGGTTGATGATAACCAGTCTGCTTTCATCCCTGGTCGTTTGATCTCCGACAACGTTCTTCTTGTCCAGAAGCTCATGCGGGATTATCATCGCCATCGGGGACCACCAAGGTGTGCTTTTAAAGTAGATATTCAAAAAGCTTATGACACTGTCGACTTGTCTTTTATCCGCACCATCTTGTTTGGATTTGGTTTCCCCGATCGTATGATTGACTGGATCATGACATGTGTTTCCACTACGGCTTACTCAGTGAGTATCAATGGTAACATACATGGTTTTTTCGATGGTAATCGGGGCCTTCACCAAGGTGACCCTCTTTCTCCCTATCTCTTCACTCTTGTTATGGAGGTTCTTAACCTTATGATCAAGAGAAAAATATCTGAATCCGATTCGTTTAAATTCCACTGTCAATGTGAGGAACAGAATATCACACATCTATGCTTTGCCGATGATCTTCTCCTCTTCTCTCATGGGGATAGATCTTCGGTAAGCATCATATGTGATTCCCTTGCTGAATTCTCTGGGGTTTCTGGCCTCCATCCTAATGTTGCGAAAAGCGAAGCCTTTTATTGCAATGTTGGTGATACTACTAGGGCTGCTATTGACCATATGGTTGGGTTCCCTGAGGGATCTTTCCCTGTCTGATACCTTGGCATCCCTCTTATCACCATCCGTCTTGCCCACAAGGACTGTAAAGGTCTTGTTGATAAAGTCAAATGCAGGATTAATGACTGGAAAAACAAAACTCTCTCCTTTGCTGGCCGTCTCAGCTTATTCTCTCTGTTCTTTCTTCTATGCAAATCTATTGGGCTTCTGTTTTTATTCTTCCTAAATCTATTTCTAAGGAAATTGAGAAACTCATGAGGGGTTTCCTCTGGTGCCATGGTGAGTTGAAACGTGGTAAAGCTAAAGTTTCCTAGAAAACTGTGTGTCTCCCTAAGGAACATGGTGGACTTGGAATCCGTAATCTTGCTGTTTGGAATGTTGCCCTTATGGCGTCGCATGTTTGGAGACTCCTTTCTAAGAAGGATTCCCTATGGGTCAAGTGGATCCATTTTTACCGTCTCTGTGCCCGTAACTTTTGGGATGCCCCCAAAAAATACGGTTCAGGTTTTCCTTGGCGAAACATCCTCGATATGCGAAGTAAGATAAGAGATTTTATTGTTTCCCAAATTGTTGATGGGTCCTCTACATCCGCTTGGTTCGATAACTGGCATCCTGCTGGTCCCCTCTCTAAATTCATTTCTGCACGTGACATCAGGGATGCGGGTTTCAATCCTGATAGTAAGGTTGCCGACCTTGTCATAAACGGATATTGGTTTCTGCCCGGTATATGGAGGGACTCCCATCCTAATCTTCTTCCTCAAAACCCTCCTTCTCTTTCCCCTTACGTTCCTGATAAACTCCAATGGAGATCTAGTGACGGTAATCTTTCTGATTTCTCTATTCATTCCGTTTGGAAGTCTATTCGGCCCTATGACCAGCCTGTTGATTGGTATCATCTAGTTTGGTTTTCCCAGAATATCCCTAGACATGCATTCATTCTTTGGGTTGCTCTTAAAAATCGTCTTAAGACTCATGATAAAATCAATATCTGGGATACTAACTCCAACCTCATTTGTGCCTTCTGCGGGGATTGTGCTGATTCCCTTTTCCATCTTTTCTTCGAGTGTTCTTTCCCCTCTATGGTTTGGCATGATCTTCAACATGTCATGAATCTCTCAGTCCCCACTGATAGCTGGTCCGATATCATTAATCAACTCAAACCCTTGTCTAAGACTAAGACCATTTGGTCCATCATTAGAAGACTTGTGCTTGCTGGAGCAGTTTACCACATTTGGCAGGAAAGAAATTTATGAATTTTAAAAAAAACTAAAAGATCGTATCATGCAGTGGTGAATAGTATTAAGGATGATATCCGCTGTAGACTGCTGAGTCTTGCTATGAAACCATGCACTAATGTAAATTTGGCTAAAAGGATATGGACCATCCCTTAACAAACCTCCTATTTGCTTATATATTTCTCTTCTTGTATGGTTTGTTCTTTGCAGGTTCTTTTCCTTTATGTCATTGTTGTGTTTCTGGTTCCATGTACTGTTTTGGTTTCTAGTTTAGCTTTGTTGTTGTCCTTTGGGGCCTGTCCCGATGGATTTTCTGTTTTTTACTTTGGTGGGGAGTCCCTAGCCTCTTATTGTATTTATTCTTTTTATTAATAAAATTTGCCAGAGGTACAGTCCTCTTTACCCAAAAAAAAACCAAGGACAACCCTTTCTATGGTCCATAACCCATCACAACCCTTCAAAATTAACCATAACCCATCACAACACTTCATAATGGCACATAAACCATCGTAACCCTGGATAATGGTCTATAACCATAACAACCCTTCATAATTGTCAATAATCCTTTACAACCCTTCATAATGGTCCATAACCCAACACAACCCTTTTTGTGGTCCATAACCCATCACAACACTTCATAATTGACCAAAACCTATCAAAACCCCTCATAATGGTCCATATCCCATCATAACCTTTCATAATGGTCTATAACCCTTCACAACATTTATTTGGTCCATAACCCATCACAACCCTTTATAATGGTCCATAACCCATCACAAACCTTCATAATTGAGCATAACCCATCATAACCATTCATAATGGTCCATAACCCAACACAACCCTTTCGATGGTCCATAACCCATAACAACCCTTCATATAACCATAACCTATCATAACCCTTCTTAATGGTCAATAACCCATCATAATCCTTGATAATGGTTTATAACCCATCACAACCTTCATAATAGTACATAACCCATACAACCCTTCATAATGGTCCATAATCCATCACAACCCTTTCTAATGGTCTATAAGCGATCACAACCCTTTCTATGGTCCATAATCCATCGCAATCCTGCATAATGGTCCATGGCCATAACAACCCTTTATAGTGGTCCATATCCCATCACAACCCTTTATAATGGTCCATAACCTATCTCAACCGTTTATAATGGTCCATAACCAATCACAACCCTTCATAATTGAGCATAACCCATCACAACCCTTCATAATGGTCCATAACCCAACACAACCCTTTCTATGATCCATAACCCATAACAACCCTTTCTAATGGTCCATAAGCCATCACAACCCTTTCTATGGTCCATAACCCATCACAATCCTGCATAATGGTCCATAACCATAACAATCCTTCATAATGGTCCATAACCCATACAAACCTTCATAATAGTCCACAACCCATCATAACCTTTCATAATTGACCATAGCCCATCACAACCTTTCATAATTGACCATAACCCATCACAACCCTTCCTATGGTCCATAACCCATCACAACCCTTCATAATTAACCATAACCCATCACAACACTTCATAATGGTACATAACCCATCGTAACCGTGTATAATGGTCTATAACCATAACAACCCTTCATAATGGTCCATAACCCATACAAACCTTGGTAATGCTCCATAACCCATCGCAACCCTTCATAATGGTTCATAACCCAACACAACCCTTTCTATGGTCCATAACCTCTCGCAACTATTCATAATTAACCATAACCTATGAAAACCCCTCATAGTGGTCCATATTCTATCATAACCCTTCATAGTGGTCCATAACCCATCACAACCTTCATAATGGTCCATAACCCATCACAACCCTTTATAATGGTCCATAACCCATCACAACCCTTTATAATGGTCCATAACCCATACCAACCCTTCACAACCCTCCATAATTGAGCATAACCCATCACAACCCTTCATAATTGAGCATAACCCATCACGACCGTTCATAATGGCCCATAACCCAACACAACCCTTTCTATGGTCCATAACGCATAACAACCCTTCATAATTGACCATAACCTATCACAACCCTTCATAATGGAAAATAACCATTCATAATCCTTGATAATGGTTCATAACCCATCACAACCTTTTTAATAGTACATAACCCATACAGCCTTTCATAATGGTCCATAACCTATCACAACCCTTTCTAATGGTCCATAACCCATCACAACCCTTTCTATGGTCCATAACCGATCGCAACCCTGCATAATGGTCCATAACCCATCACAACCCTTCAAAATTGACCATAACCCATCACAACCTTTCATAATTGACTATAACCCATCACAACCCTTCCTATCGTCCATAACCAAGGACAACCCTTTCTATGGTCCATAACCCATCACAACCCTTCAAAATTAACTATAACCCATCACAACACTTCATAATGGTACATAAACCATCGTAACCCTGGATAATGGTCTATAACCATAACAACCCTTCATAATGGTCAATAACCCTTTACAACCCTTCATAATGGTCCATAACCCAACACAACCCTTTTTGTGGTCCATAACCCATCACAACACTTCATAATTGACCAAAACCTATCAAAACCCCTCATAATGGTCCATATCCCATCATAACCGTTCATAGTGGTCCATAACCCTTCACAACATTTATTTGGTCCATAACCCATCACAACCCTTTATAATGGTCCATAACCCATCACAACCCTTCATAATTGAGCATAACCCATCATAACCATTCATAATGGTCCATAACCCAACACAACCCTTTCGATGGTCCATAACCCATAACAACCCTTCATATAACCATAACCTATCATAACCCTTCTTAATGGTGAATAACCCATCGTAATCCTTGATAATGGGTTATAACCCATCACAACCTTCATAATAGTACATAACCCATACAACCCTTCATAATGGTCCATAACCCATCACAACCCTTTCTAATGGTCCATAAGCCATCACAACCAATAACCTAGAAACCCTAATTTTCTCTCTAAGAATTTTCTCTCTAAGAATTTTCATGTTTTTTTGGTTTTAATTTCATAATGGCTGGTGTATCACCAGGCATGATTCCTGGTCCAGATTCATCAAGTGTATTTGGAAATAAAAATCATATGTTTTCTGCACAAAGTTTTATAGATCCTGAAAATACTTTCAATATAGTGGAAAATAGAATGAAAAGAATTATCAACAAACAGCCACGTATCTCAAACAACCTTCTGTTAAGAATACACTTTTGGAAATATCAATTAAAAGAAGTTTACAACAAAGAAAAACTGTTCTTAATCATAAACGGGTTACAAATACAATTCAAGGAAAAGAAACCGATCAATATCCTCAAAATGTTCTACAAAATGAAAACCAATATGGAAGAAATGATGCTGATTCGGTTTACTTCAATGATGCTTTGGACAAAGTTCTTGGAGAAGATGGAAAATGTCTCTCAAAAGATAACATGGAATATTCATATTCTGAAAATATGGAAGATGATGAAGATGAATCAAATGGTGTTTCTTTCTTTGAATCGGCTAACAAAGATTCGAACAAGACTGATGGCTAAGATGAACATTATATGAGCAAGGTGGATAACAACGAAAGTGACTGCATGGTCTACAATCTCACGCATGGTCATGGAGATATAGCTAAGTATAACAACATCACTTCTGGTCATGAAGAAAATGCAAACGAAGATGGAGATTTTGCGACTGCCAGACCTTTTGTGACTGCCGGAGTTCATGAAAAAGATACCGGAGCTGAATCTTGTGACTTCCCAACGGCTACCATTGATGCCAATCATGCTACAACGGTTAAAAACACCACCATGGGGGAGGGTACATCTCATTCCTCTCTTTTTAATTCCAGCCGTAACCTTCCTTGCTTAGTTAATGATGGACTTGTTGCTAGAATTGAGAGGAATATACATGTGAATCGGAATATAGGAGACAATAGAATAATTTATGGGGAGTCTAACCCTCATGCTTCTACTTTTGAGGGAACAAATGGAACCTTTGACCAAAGTCACCCTATTGTGGGAGACAAGGGGACCAACTTTAACTCCACCAATCATGTCAACAACTTGCCTAGTCAATTTGAAGTAGATACCATCCGATTTCCCCAAGATAATTACTATAATGGATCCACCAAACCCATTTTTGGATCTAAGTCTCATGAACCGTATCCTACCCAACCTTCCTCCCTCTTGGGCCCTAAGCTTTCTTCTTCCATATTGGGCACTCCAAACCCAAACCTATCTCTTAACCCAATATGTACTAATAAGCCCACATTAGCTTTTATATCTAAATCTTCCAAGTCTTATAAGCCTTCTACTAATAAAATTACTACGAAACCCAAGTCCACAAATCCTAATAATTTTAATCATAATGTTGTTTTTAAACCCACTATAGTTGATTCCCATGGAATCAAACGATCTTCTATGGTCACTCATCCACATCATCCCTTACCTAATTCTAATCAACAAAATCATATTATAGATAACAAAGTGACAGAAAACAAAAATAATAATGCTTGGTCTCGTAAATCCCTTTACTCGTTAACTCTCAAGCGAACATTTTGAGTGGTTCGCACAAACACTCAAGTGACAATTTTCGCTTCATTCCAAATCTCAGTAATGATGTTGACGTCCCCGTTGACATCCCGGTCACGGTAGTTAATAAGATATGTGAAACTCATGCTAGAACTATTTGTGGTTATTTTGTTGGATGTAAAATGAATTACTCTGATGTTCGTTTTCTCGCGTCTAAGATGTGGTCTCAACATGGGCTAGAGGACATTCTGTTAAATGGTAATGGTATCTATCTATTTAAATTTAACAATGACCAAGGCCTTCAACATGTTATAACCCACGGACCATGGACTTTTAGGGGTGCCCCTATTGTCATGCAAAAATGGAGACCCGGACTTAGCCTACATAGAAACAACCATGACAAACTTCCTCTTTGGATTAAAATCCATGACATCCCTTATGAGACTTGGAGTGAGGAAGGTTTAAGCCACATTGCTTCTAAAATTGGTAAGCCGCTGGCCATGGACTCTTATATGGCAAATATGTGCACTTATGCTGCGGGTAAAGCAGTTTATGCCCGTGTCCTGCTTGAAGTTCCCACACGTCCCTCATGGGTGGACAAAGTTATTATCCGTATACCCGATCCTGAAACGCTTGAGTTTTCAACTCATACGCTTAGAGTTGAGTATGAATGGAATCCTCATATGTGCTCTCATTGTAAGGTTTTTGGTCACAAAACCCATGTATGTATGCATGTAATTTCAAAACCTAATGCTACTCCTACTATTACTACGGATAAACTTGAACAACCAAGTATAGATAAAATTGATGATTTTACAATGGTTTCAAATAAGAAAATTTCTTCAAAACATATTGCTAATAATGACAAGAATAATAATGAATCTTCTAAAAGCAATACGAGTAGAAAATTCCAAAACAAGACACAAAATATCGCTTTTTCCAAAAATAAAAATAATTTAAAAACAATTACAAATAAAAAACGATTTGAGAACTCGTCGGCTCATAATAATAAAAGACCCCCCATATCCACACAATCTCATAACCCCCCCTTGAAAGGTAAGGCGGGTATAGTTGGTTTCCTTAGCCCTATCCTTCACCTTTCTTCCTCCCAACCTCTAAAACAATCTGAATCCTCCACACCTATATTCAACGCCTTCTCCGCTTTAGAAGCTTGCTCCTCTGACTTCACGGATATTCCCTCTACTTCTTCCCCCTGTCCCCTCCAGGTGCTCCCTCCTAACTTACTCCAGGTTATTTTGATCCGGATGCTGATGAGGTCGATTCTGATAATGGTGAGACTGCACAGTTCATTGTTGATAAGGTTGGCTCACATAATGATCACACTATGACAGCTTCGGTGTTCGAGCAGATGGACTCCAACCCCATCCAAGTTTCCATATGACGCACATCGCTGCATGGAATACTCGTGGGCTCTATAAGCCTTCTCATCAGAAAGCTTTGAGAGATCTTATTCGCGATCAAAATCTCCAAATTTGTGCTTCTATCGAGACTCGTGCTTCCTTCTCTAATCTTCCTCTCTTATGTACGCGGGCTTTTGGATCCTGGTCTTGGTCGTCTAACGGTCTGTTTAGCCCTAGGGGAACTAGAATTGTGGTAGCCTAGGACCCCATTGCTATTGATATGATGCTTCTTAACTTAAATGATCAGGTTATGCATTTCTACGTTAAAATTCGTGCCTCTAATAAATCCTTCTTCTGCTCTTTCGTCTATGCTCATAATAATCACATCCTTCGTCGGACCCTTTGGCATTCTCTTTCGGCCCATAAAAAAGTGGTTAAAGATGCCCCTTGGATCGTCTTGGGTGATTTCAATGTTGTTCTTGATATGAAAGATAGCACCTATGGGACTTCTGGTATCTCTCGTGCCATGGCGGATTTCAGGGACTGTGTTAATCACATGGAGATGGAGGACCTTAACTATAAAGGTCTCTTTTACACCTGGACAAAGTCTCCTAATGGTACTGGTGGGATTCTCAAAAAAAATTGACCGTGTCATGGGAAATCCATATTTCATTGCCTCTTTCCCCTCTGTTTCTGTCAATTTTCTCCCCTATTGTTCTTCTGACCATACCCCTGCTGTGCTTTCTCTTCCCAGTAGACCTACGTTCAGACCGAAACCGTTCAAATTCCCTAACATCCTGACTTATAAGAACGATTTCAAGCAGGTTGTTGCTGATTCTTGGAATTCCAATATCCCCGGATATAGGATGTATAAGGTTTTCCAAAACATTAAAAACATGAAAAAACCCTTGCGTCTTTTTCTTCGTAGACAAGGCAACATCTTCTCCAAGGTTATCTCCCTCCGTACTGAACTTGATAGAATTCAGATTGCTCTGGATCGGGACCCTTTCAATAATGATCTTCGTGAAGAACAGTGCAGGTATCTCCTCGCTTATAACGAGGCTACGCTTGATGAAGAGAGGTTCCTGAAACAAAAGGCCAAGGTTGACTGGCTGCGTGAGGGAGATAAAAATTCGGGATTTTTTCACAAATCGGTTAGAGGCCGCTTATCTCGTAGTCGTATCGATTCTATCTAGGATGCTCATGGAAACTGGATTCGGGAATTGACCTTCCAAACCTTTTTGTTTCCCACTTTCAATCTTTCTTAGGTTCTGCCTACCCATCCATTCCTATTCGTGACCCTTGTTCCCTTTTCTCAAATAAGCTCTCCCTATCTAGTCTGCCGCCATGCTTACTCCTGTAACGGATGAGGAGGTTAGGGGTGTCATGTTCCAAATGGGAGATGATAAAGCCCCTGGTCCAGATGGCTTCTCGGCTAAGTTCTTCAAGTCTGCCTGGGATATTGTGGGTACTGATGTTTGTTTGGCGGTTAAGGAGTTCTTTTCGTCTGGAAAACTCCTTAAGTCTTTCAACAACACCGTACTTGCTCTCATCCCTAAGGTTGACTCCCCTTCCAAAGTCACTGATTTTCGTCCGATCGTATGCTGTAATGTTGTTTACAAATGTATCAACAAGATTATTGCAGACCGTATCAAGAATCATCTCTCTTGTTTGGTTGATGATAACCAGTCTGCTTTTATCCCTGGTCGTTTGATCTCCGACAACGTTCTTCTTGTCCACGAGCTCATGCGGGATTATCATCGCAACCGTGGACCACCAAGATGTGCTTTTAAGGTCGATATTCAAAAAGCTTATGACACCGTCGACTGGTCTTTTCTTCGCACCATCTTGTTTGGATTTGGTTTCCCCGATCGTATGATTGACTGGATCATGACATGTGTTTTTACTACGACTTACTCAGTGAGTGTCAATGGTAACATACATGGTTTTTTCGACGGTAATCGGGGCCTTCGCCAAGGTGACCCTCTCTCTCCCTATCTCTTCACTCTTGTTATGGAGGTTCTTAACCTTATGATCAAGAGAAAAATATCTGAATCAGATTCGTTTAAATTCCACCGTCAATGTGAGGAACAGAATATCACACATCTATGCTTTGCCGATGATCTTCTCCTATTCTCTCATGGGGATAGATCTTCGGTAAGCATCATATGTGATTCCCTTGCTGAATTCTCTGTGGTTTCTGGGCTCCATCCTAATATTGCGAAAAGCAAAACCTTTTATTGCAATGTTGGTGATACAACTAGGGCTGCTATTGACCATATGGTTGGGTTCCCTAAGGGATCTTTCCCTGTCCGATACCTTGGCATCCCTCTTATCACCACCCGTCTTGCCCACAAGGACTGTAAAGGTCTTGTTAAGTCAAATGCAGGATTAATGACTGGAAAAACAAAACTCTCTCCTTTGCTGGCCGTCTTCAGATTATTCTCTCTGTTCTTTCTTCTATGCAAATCTATTAGGCTTCTGTTTTTATTCTTCCTAAATCTATTTCTAAAGACATTGAGAAACTCATGAGGGGTTTCCTCTGGTGCCATGGTGAGTTGAAACGTGGTAAAGCAAAAGTTTCCTGGAAAACTGTGTGTCTCCCTAAGGAACATGGTGGACTTGAAATCCGTAATCTGGCTGTTTGGAATGTTGCACTTATGGCTTCACATGTTTGGAGACTCCTCTCTAAGAAGGATTCCCTTTGGGTCAAGTAGATCCATTCTTACCGTCTCTGTGGCCGTAACTTTTGGGATGCCCCCAAAAAATATGGTTCAGGGTTTGCTTGGCAAAACATCCTCGATATGCGAAGTAAGATAAGAGATTTTATTGTTTCCCAGATTGGTGATGGGTCCTCTACATCCGCTTGGTTCGATAACTGGCATCCTACTGGTCCCCTCTCTAATTTCATTTCTGCCCGTTCCATCAGGGCTGCGGGATTCAATCCTGATAATAAGGTTGCTGACCTTGTCATCAACGGATCTTGGGTTCGGCCTGGTCAATGGAGGGACTCCCACCCTAATCTTCTTCCTCAAAACCATCCTTCTCTATCCCCATCTGTTCCTGATAAACTCCAATGGAGATCTAGTGACGGTAATCTTTCTGATTTTTCTGTACGTTCCGTTTGGCAGTTTATTCGGCCCTATGACCAGCATGTTGATTGGTATAATCTGGTTTGGTTCTCCCAGAATATCCCTAGACATGCATTCATTCTTTGGGTTGCTCTTAAAAATCGTCTTAAGACTCATGATAAAATAAAAATCTGGGATACTAACTCCAATCTCATTTGTGCCTTCTGCGGGGATTGTGCTGATTCCCTTTCCCATCTTTTCTTCGAGTGTTCTTATCCCTCTATGGTTTGGCATGATCTTCAACATGTCATGAATATCTCCGTCCCCACTAATAGCTGGTCCGATATCATTAATAAACTCAAACCCGTGTCTTAGATTAAGACCATTTGGTCCATCATTAGAAGACTTGTGCTTGCTGGAGCAGTTTACCACATTTGGCAGGAAATAAATTTTCGAATTTTCAAAAAAACTAAAAGATCGTATCATGCAATCGTGAATAGTATTAAGGATGATATCCTTTGTAGACTGCTGAGTCTTTCTATGAAACCTTGCACTAATGTTAATTTAGCCAAAAGGATATGGATCATCCCTTAACAAACCTCTTGTATGGTTTGTTTTTTGCAGGTTGTTTTTCTTTATGTTATTGTTATGTTTCTGTTTCCATGTACTGTTTTGGTTTCTAGTTTAGCTTTGTTGTTGTCCTTTGGGGCCTGTCCCGATGGGTTTTCTGTTTTTTCCTTTGGTAGGGAGTCCCCAGCCTCTTATTGTATTTATTCATTTTATTAATAAAATTTGCCAGAGGTATCGTCCTCTTTACCCAAAAAAAAGCCATCACAACCCTTTCTATGGTGCATAATCCATCGCAATCCTGCATAATGGTCCATAACCATAACAACCCTTCATAATGGTCCATAACCAATACAAACCTTCATAGTAGTCCATAACCCATCACAACCCTTCATAATTAACCATAACCCATCATAACACTTCATAATGGTCCATAACCTATACAAACCATCATAATGGTCCATAACCCATCACAACCCTTCATAATGGTCCATAACCCAACACAACCCTTCATATGGTCCATTACCCATCACAACCTTCATAATGGTCCATAACCCATCACAACCCTTTATAATGGTCCATAACCCATCACAACCTTCATAATGGTCCATAACCCATCATAACCCTTTATAATGGTCCATAACCCATCACAACCCTTTAAAATTAAGCATAACCCATCATAACCCTTGATAATGGTCCATAGCCAAGCACAACCCTTTCTATGGTCCATAACCCATAACAACCCTTCATAATTGACCATAACCTATCACAACCCTTCATAATGGTCAATAACCCATCATAATCCTTCATAATGGTTCATAGCCCATCACACCCTTCATAATAGTACATAACCTACACAACCCTTCATAACAGTCCATAACCCATCACAACCCTTGCTAATGGTCCATAATCCATCATAACCCTTTCTATCATCCATAACCCATCGCAACCCTAAATAATGGTCCATAACCATAACAACCCTTCATAATGGTCCATAAGCCATACAAACCTTCATAATAGTCCATAACCCATCACAACCATTCATAATTGACCATAACCCACTACAACCCTACATAATTGACCATAACCCATCACAACCCTTCCTATTGTCCATAACCCAGGACAACCTTTTCTATGGTCCAGAACACGTCACAACCCTTCATAATTAACCATAACCCATCAAAACACTTCATAGTGGTCCATAATCCATCGCAACCCTGGATAAAGGTCTATAACCTTAACAACCCTTCATAGTGGTCCATAACACATGCAAACCTTGATAATGCTCCATAACCCATCACAACCCTTCATAATGGTTCATAACCCAACACAACCCTTTATATGGTCCATAATCCATCACAACTCTTCATAATTGACCATAACCTATGAAAACCTCTCATAATGGTCCCTATCCTATCATAACCCTTCATAGTGGTCCATAACCCATCAAAACATTCATAATGGTCCATAACCCAACACAACCCTTTCTATGGTCCATAACATATAACAACCCTTCATAATTGACCATAACTTATCACAACCCTTCAAAATGGTAAATAACCCATCATAATCCTTGATAATGGTTCATAACCCATCACAACCCTTTCTATGGTCCATAACCGATCGAAACCCTACATAATGGTCCACAACCATAAATACCATTCATAATAGTCCATAACCATACAAACCTTCATAATAGTCCATAACCATTCACAACCTTTCAAAATTGAACATAACCCATCACAACCCTTCATAATTGACCATAACCCATCACAACCCTTCCTATGGTCCATAACCCAAGACAACCCTTTCTATGGTCCATAACCCATCACAACCCATCATAATTAACCATAACCCATCACAACACTTCATAATGGTACATAAACCATCGTAATCCTGGATAATGGTCTATAACCATAACAACCCTTCATAATGGTCCATAACCCTTCATAACCCTTCATAATAGTCCATAACCCAACACAACCCTTTTTATGGTCCATATCCCATCTCAACTCTTCATAATTCACCAAAACCTATCAAAACCCGTCATAGTGGTCTGTATCCCATCATAACCCTTCATAGTGGTCCATAACCCTTCACAACTTTCATTTGGTCCATAACCCATCACAACCCTTTATAGTGGTCCATAACCCATCACAACTTTCATAATGGTCCATAACCCATCTCAACCCTTTATAATGGTCCATAACCCATCATAACCCTTCATAATTGAGCATAACCCATCACAACCCTTCATAATGGTCCATAACCCAACACAACCCATTCTATTATCCATAACCCATAACAACCCTTTGTAATGGTCCATCAGCCATCACAACCCTTTCTATGGTCCATAACCCATCGCAATCCTGCATAATGGTCCATAACCATAACAATCCTTCATAATGGTCCATAACCCATACAAACCTTCATAATAGTCCACAACCCATCACAACCCTTCATAATTGACCATAGCCCATCACAACATTTCATAATTGACCATAACCCATCACAACCCTTCCTATGGTCCATAACCCAGGACAACCCTTCCTGTGGTCCATAACCCATCACAACCCTTCATAATTAACCATAACCCATCACAACACTTCATAATGGTACATAACCCATCGCAACCCTGTATAATGGTCTATAACCATAACAACCCTTCATAATGGTCCATAACCCATACAAACCTTTATAATGGTCGATAACTCTTCATAACCCTTCATAATGGTCCATAACCCAACACAACCCTTTCTATGGTCCATAACCCATCACAACTGTTTCTATGTCCGTAACCCATAACAACCCTTCATAAGTGACCATAACCTTTCACAACCCTTCATAATGGTCAATAACCCATCATAATCCTTCATAATGGTTCATAACCCATCACAACCTTCATTATAATACATAACCCATGCAACCTTTTCTAATGGTCCATAACCCATCGCAACCCTGCATAATGGTCCATAACCATAATGTAACACCCAAAAATTTTCGCAAAATATTTGAACTTTTAAAACAAATTTTATAAAAAGATAATATAAGTTTCCAATAGTTAAAAACCTCAAAACCAACTTATGAATAAATAAACATAGTAAAGTGCGGAAGCATAAAATAACAATGTCCCAAAATAGAAATTATTCTAGTAGTGGCATCCCGGTGCTCCAAGTCACGCCTTAGCCTCCTTGATCTTAACACCTGAAAAATGTTTAGGGGAAACCGTAGCAAAAGCTTAGTGAATTCAAACACAAACATCATATTAATATCCACGTTTACCAGCCTTAATCCAATTCCAATTATAATTATAAAAACCAAGCAAAGAACGAATCAATGCTTATATAAAATAGGTCGGACTTGTAGGTTTGAGCCGCACCGGGTAAATCCCGTATCCTTTGGCCCCAATCCCCGCACCTCATAAAGAGTATAACGTTGGTGATCTTACCTAACTATCCCTCATAGTAATAATCAATTACATACAGTGCACATGTATGATTTATAATAATAATATAGCATGCTTTAAATAGTAAATCTAAACAATCACACACGAGCTAACTAGCAAACACAAACATCAATACAACGGTGTGAGAGAACTCACCTTGAGTGAGTGATATAACAGATAGAAGTCAATATATGGCTACCAAGCTTGTACAAACTTCAATACTTCACCTAATTAAGACTAAAGGTCAGAAGGATGAAATTGTGAAGCTAAGGAATGAGAAAGAAGTAATCACAGCAAGGTCTCTAAAACAGACCTGCTGCTCAAGACTGAATTACTCCAAAATATAAAATAGAAGCATAGACTTAAATAATTTTTACAAGAACTACAATGACTTAGGTTTCCAGAACCATAAAGAACTCCCCCTAACTACAAAGGATGAAAGAGCTATAAAATATACAAAAAGACATATCTCTGCTGTCTTCAAATGGAGAGTCAGGTGATGTTGGCCAACTCTACCCAACTTGTGGGTGGAATTAGCCCAAACCAAAAATTAGAGGAACAAAATACACATAAATACAAGTCTCAGAGTTGGAAACGATTAAAAAGGGTTTCCCAAGCTCTGGACATAAAATTCACATTTTGGACAATCACAGAACCAGTATAAGCTGGTGACTGTCCACTGATCTGGAGTGTGGATCCATTCTAACCAATTTATAATGATAATTAACATCCCATCATCTCCAGATCTTTAATTCAATATGTAATGTACATGTGGGAACTTGGAATCACTCTGGATCATTTCTCAAGCCCTAGAAATGATAAAAACAAAATGACATATCACAGCAGACCCAGATTAGACCTAACGGCAAAGAAGCTGTTGTTGCCCATAGATAAAGTCCATTTCAGCAAGAATAGTATTCTTAATAAAGTTACTCAACTCAATTTTTAAACTTTGGGCAATGGTTGTGGGTCCATATGAGTCCTAGAACTCGAGGTATGATTTTTACAAGAAGGGAGATTCAGCAGTGAAATATGACAGAAACCCAAGGTTATGTTGTGAAATTCATAACTCAATAATAATACCTTGAAATCAAAATCCCTCCGGTCAGAACCTTCATATATGTCTTAGGAACCTTCGGTTAAAGTTTCGTGGCGATCCAACATTTCAATCTCCGGGAATCGTCCAAACACTGCGGATGTCTTCTCAAATCCGGGAATAAAGAGAGATACAGAGGGAGAGAGAGAGTGCTTTGAGGGGGAAGGGAGAGAGAGAGAGAGAGCCGTGAGGGAGAGGGAGGGAGTGAAATGAAGGAAATTATGGTTTTGAGCCCTAATATACTAGGTTAAATGGGCTAAGCATTTAAGCCTTTAGGCTAGAAAATACTTAAACTCTAATTGGGTTTGGCTATAAAACCCATGGACTTAATTATATGATTAAAAGATGGCAATAATTATAAGCTCAATCTTTTAATTAATCAGATCTTAATTAAGTAAATTAATATAAGATCACATAATTAGATTAATAAAATAAATAAACGTACCGGGAAAAACCGGGCGTTACAACTCTCCCCCACTAGGAACAGACTTCGTCCTCGAAGTCATCACCCACAAATAAATCCGGGTAATGAGTCCTCATCTCGTCTTCCGGTTCCCACGTCCATTCCGAACCCCGTCTATGTCGCCACTGAACCTTAACCAAATTTATAGTTTTGTTCCGAAGGGTCTTCGTTTCCCGATCTAAAATCGCAACTGGTTGCTCAACATAGTTGAGACGCTCATCAATCTGGATATCCTCCAATGGTACCACCATGGTATCATAAACAACACATTTCCGTAACTAAGAAACGTGGAAAGTGTCATGGATCAGGCTAAGCTCATCAGGTAACTCCAAACGATAGGCCACCTCCCCAATGCACATAATAATTTTTATAGCTCCTTGAATAAACAAAACTCACATATTAAGTTTTAACTTGACCAAACAACCTTTCTCATTCCAATTTTCCACAATTTAAATCCATTTCTTACACTTTCCACCCCAACCCCTTTAATCTTTCACTTCTAGTCCTTTAATAAATAATTAAATAATAATATTATTATTTACCCAAATTTTCTATAAAATAATTATACCCAATAATTACAATATAGAATATTATAACATGTCGAAAATCAGGATGTTACAACTCCCCCCGCTTGAAATAGACTTCGTCCTCGAAGTGATCGTTAGTGAACAACTCGGAATAATGCGCTCGCATCTCCATATCTAGCACCCAAGTATACTCCTATCTCTGTGCAATGCTGCCACTGGACTTTCAACGTCCCAGCTACCTTGTTACACAAGGTCTCTGTCTTGTTCTCGTTGATAGGAATCCTCGTTTCATTTAACTAAACCGTATGTTTACCCAAAGATACTTGAAAAGGCCATCGATGTCCCATCTCCCAAATACGTCTAGTATCTCTAACGATACTCTACTTTACCCACTCGCATAATAACGGTCCAATGTTTGTTACTATGGGCATCAACTTTCCCTCTTATGAATCCAAATCACTCATATATCTGGCAAAACACACAATAGCCTTAAATCTTTCATATGCAACTCAAGGTTCAAACGCTTCATAACTATGTAAATACCACGATAACCCCATGTGGTAACATAACAAATCCGCACCGTTTGTATCATTAGTGTCGTCTTGAGCACAATATTTGTGCTCCCTAATACCCGATAAGTAATCCAGCCCCAAGAAATGGGCATTCTATATTTCATATTCGTAAAGGCTGGTGCTGAAACTGCACCTATATACAAATATTCGGTACTGATCTCGTATAGTCATACCATCCCCCGCACTAGAACTGCCAATATATAACAATTCAGTACTATAATCGTACCTATACGCCCTAATTGGTACTAAAGTTGTACCTTTTCACACCATCTGGTACTAAAACCGTACGCATACACTATCAATGTAAATCCTACCAACATACCAATATACCTTAAATTTGTGGATGTGTAGCAAAATAAACTTGGTCACCTATTGAAAAGGGAGCTAACACTCGAATGTAACGTGACACAAACCCTGGATGCTTCAGCAATAGTCGAAATCTTACTCATAACACACTCACACTTGGCATTATCAAACATATCCTCCACTTCTCGCAACTTACTATGATATGCAGTATCAAAATCAATAGAACCTCCCAAAAGCATAACTCTCTCAAAGACTCACCAGTCGAACATTGGCTAAGATTATCACCAACTATGTTTGCTTAACCTGGATGGAAAAATATCTCATAGTCATAGTCTCTAACCATAACACGCCACCTCTTCTTCACGCATGATCATAATCTACTAATCTATCATAAATCTACAACTCTTGAGGTCAGTGTATAACATACACTTGACACCTTAAAATAGTACTTTTGTGATTTGACAACAACTCGCAGCCGTGCCTTCTAACTCCACTCTTAAACCTTGCTAAGACTGAAACATACCGCGAAAGGGTATCTTGTTCAGTCGTGTTTCTTTATTGCAAGTGACACACTCCATTAGTGTACACTAACTAATGTCTTCAAGTCCACACGAAAATTTTCAATTGACTTCTGCATCGAGCGGTACAACCTCACTACTACAAAATAAGGCTAATGCAGCTTTTTGCAAGCAACTTTTTTATTTTTAGTTGCATTTGATTCTAAAGCAACTGTATGACGTCAAAGGTTGCATTAAAAATCTGTGGCAACCTTTTTTTTTTTTAAAGTTGCAAAGGATATTGAAAGTAGCAACCCTTTTTAAGAAAAGTTGCATAGTTAAAATTTACAAACAACCTCTATTTGTAATTATTAAATTCATGATGTCTTGACCGACCGATTACAATAAAAATGAGCACAATATTTGATTTTTATACAAAACTTTTTTAATCAAATTTAACTAATTAATCGCAATTTTCCATTTACATACATAAATATACACATATATAGTTATTTTATATTAAATTACAATATTAAAAATGACAAAATAAAACCGAACAATATTTATTTTTAGCTTAATATTAATAGAAAATATATTTTTCTTAAAATATAATAAAAAAAATTATTATTTTAAAAATTAGCTTTCAAAATTTATTTTTAATTCCCTCTAATTATTTTGCTAAATTCACTTTTAAATTTTCATCCTAATAAAATTAAAAGATTTTGAATTCCCTCCCAATAAATTAAAATTTTCCCTCCTAGTTAAATTGCTTTCGATTTTACTTTTTATTTTCTTAATTATCTTTTAACCTAACTATGGACGACTCATCGACACACTCGTCGGCGCCTCTTTCTCTCTCCCAAAGATACAACATCTGCGTCGTCCTTCTTCCCGGAACCGACCGTCGCCGCCTTGCTTCTTCCTTAAAGTCACTAGCATCGCCAAGACCAGGTTTGTTTCTGATTTTTTTAAAATCTCTGTTGAAAGAGGCAACCTCTTAGTCATCGCTTCCCTTCCCTTTATTTATTCTACTATATCATCTTCTATTTTGGGTTTGTACAGATTGCTACTAGTGTCACATTCTAAACTTGTTATGAGGAAGATCTAATTTGTGCTAAATTTTGTAGTTGTAACATCTACTGATAGCTGTAGATTGGATTTGCTCCATTAAGTTCATGTCATTCGAAGATCTTATAGATAAATTGAACAGCTAAGATAGGTAAGAGACTGATAATTCTCTAGCTCTTGTTTCAATTATGACACTTGGGGCTGTCGGTAACTTTTTCTTAGGGAGTTTTGTAAATCGAATTGAACTAGTTTGCTAGAACCTTATTAATGTTTAGCTCTGTGAAAGTCTAATTTTTCTTGTATTTAAAATTGGGAATCCTTGTTCACAGGAGAATATATTTATTTAACTAAACTAATAGTTAAGAGCATACATTCTCTGTGTAGTTGAGGAGGTTGTCATTTGTGTTTGATAGATCATAGGAAGTAGATTACAGCTGTGTTGGTTCTGTTTTTGACAAAGCCTCTTTAGTATAACTTATGTTGCTAATTTTAAAGAATAACATTGAATGTTAATATTGCATAAGTTTTACAAATATAAAGAAATCAAATGCAAGTTCAAGTTCATAATGATTATAGTTAATTAATATAAAGGATGGAAATCTAATACGAATATCTTTCGGCTCTTAGATGTCACAGTTGCAGTCAGGTGATATTTTTTACGCATAAACTAGCTCTATGATGACAAATACCTTTCGGTTATTTATATATTTAACAGATCCATTAGAACATCTCTACTATCATGTTATCTATGAGAAAGCACTTCACTGGTTAAACCTTAACCAAAACAAACTCCATATGATACCATACAAAAAGGGCTAATGGTCTTAATTCCATTCAACAATCTCATGCAATAGTTTCTTCTTCAGTATCTATTAGCAGGTATGTGTTTATTGTTAATCTACTATATGAACTAAATTTGTATGTGCACTTTACATATCCCTTTTGCCAACTATTTCAAGTTTGTCCCACTTGAAGGGAACAAATAAGAGCAGGAATGTCTCTTACTTTTAATTTCTTGTCTTTGAAGTTGCATGACAGTACTCAATTTTGACCTTTATTGGTTTGCAGGTTGATGATATCCTTTAGCTCAAAAGCTACAAAAAATTTTTATAGACTAGGTTATGACCGGTTGTTAATCTGCACAGCTGCCCACATTACTGTGGAAAAGGCCATGACAAAACAGACATTAAAACTGGCATGCTTTCACCAGATTCATATATTATGTATGAAGCCTCCAATTCTAGTGGAATAAATGTATTGTTTTCCAAACAAGTGATCAATAAAATACCCCTGTGTTTTCTGACTTCAATTAATTATTTCTTTATTTGCAGATTGTTAATCAAGGTGAGGCTGCTAGTAGCAATAATTCCAGGCACTAGGAGTTTAACCTTTAATCATTGGGAATAGATGGTTTGAGCAATGGATTTGTAGATATCTTTAGAAGAGCTTTTGCTTCTAGGGTTTCCCTCAACACGTGGCAAGCAAGTAATGTCCTATCAATATGTCACAATTCATATTCTCGTCTATATAATTATTTGTCTAATGGCTCGTCAATTTGCATATACCTTAAAAGATATTGGAAAGAATATAGTAGTAATTTGGTTGCTTTAATGGGTTAATACCTCAAATTAGATTGCAAATGGGCCTGAACCCTGAAGTGCTCAGTAAATTTATTGGTAAAATTGAGAAGAATGTAAGAGACTTATTGCTGATGTTGAACAAGATGAAAAATCACGAAGTAAGATTAAAATAACGAAATCGAATATTATAAAATTTTGTTGAAGTCTTTTATCGTTTTGTTAAATCTTTCTAGGGGATCATTGGGACTTTCATGTGATCACTGCAAGTCAGGTCAATCCCATATTTTACTGTACTTTTTTGGCCTATTTAATTTACATTTCCAAATATTTAGCATAATTTTTTTTTGTAAATTTACAGTCTAGAATTCCACTAGGGACGGCATATGGGTGAACAATAGCATAATCAGCTCCTTACAAAGGTATGACCAACCATTTTATTCGATTTAAAGGACTTCATTTAAGCAATTTTGTCTCATAATGTCCATATAAGCGTGTTAAAGTATCAAAAAGGTGTTGTTTATACAACACATGCTCAAATGGACAAATTCTGTAGCAATAATTCTATTTGAAGGACTTCATTTGAGCAATTTCGTCTCATATTTAAGTTCTAAACAAGCAAACTAAATTAAATAAGAAATAACTCATATTTTGGCTTTTAGCACCAAATCAACTTCTAGCCTTTTGTAAGTTAATGAGCAAAGAATTAGATTAAGGGTTTTTTGTATGTTACTAATCATTTGCATTTTTTTTTGTTATGAAAAATGACTTATTACTCATTACTTTTTTAATTCTTTGGTTTCAACACTATTTAACTTTTCATTTCATTTTATTACATATTTTCATTTATATGTTGCAGGATATTTTGTTTTGGGATTATGGCTGATGAGTGGCGTTTTGAAAAGATTATCGAATTAAAAAAGACCATCTTACTTGAAAGAAAGGACACACGCAAGATATCTTTAGTACTTTTTATGATTGTAATCGACAACTTTGACTATGATTTATGGTTAATTTTAATTTGGATATATATGTGAAATTTGGCCATAAATTATCTATGATGCTTATATTATCTATTGTTATGGTACAACCAAATTACTAATGCATAATATAGTGCTTGAAACAATAATATAGCAATTGTAATAAAATATGTTGTGTGTGCTTTAGTAGAAAATAATGTTGAAATAGCATTAGAAAATTCAAAAAGAAGGTTGCATTTGAGTATAACAAAGTTGCATATATTACGACTAAAATTGCAATAAAGGTTGCATATATCACAAAGACAAGCTGCATTTTGTTTATTGATTTATAATAAAGGTTGCATTTGATTGTGGAAAAAGTTGCATTCTTTTAATAAAAATGTTAAAATGGTTGCATTTAAGTATACAAAATGTTGCATTTGAAAATAAAAAAGTTGCATTTTCATGAAAAAAGGTTGCATCTAAAAAAGGTTGCATTTGAATAATAAGTGCAACTCTTCTAGAAAAGGTTGCCATTTTTAACAAAAAAGTTGCTTTAGGTCTAAGGCAACTCCATCTGATGCAGCCTTGGGTAAAAGGTTGCTTTAGACATAAGGCAACCTTTCTTATGCTTAATGCAACATTTTACCGGGGTTGCAATAACTTCGTTTTGTTGTAGTGCCTCGTCATGTACACTTGCTTCTTGCATGCTGCTGGTGTATTAGTGAGCCTAAAAGGTATCACCACAAACTCACCGTTACTGTAACACATGCCAACGTTTTATCCTTCGAGTATATACTCCTAGTTCGTTACTTGTGGTAACTTGACTTCAGATCAAACCTTGAGAACCATGGTGTTCCCAGAAGGTTTCCAACAAAGCATCCATCCTTGGGTCATCTTGAAACACATCAACAAACTCTCTGTTAATGAACATGTCTTCAACCATCTTCATCTCTCACGCCATCACGTATACTGCCATGTATGCTTAACACTCGACACCGCTACACTATAGCATATCTTTTTGATTACTCACAGCTGAACCCTACACCGCACTCCGCATAACAACTTTACTTTGTAGCAAGAGTTCTCTCTTGCTTGGTTTTGAACTCATATCAGTTTGCAACAACAAAGAACTTCACTTCGAACACGACTCACTACTCTATCTTCATGATCACACATAGTCCACACATCACTCTCATGATCACATCATTCGGTAGCTTCTCACCACTAACCACTAATACGATCTCGGTACACACGAGCATCCATTACGTCTTATCGTATGCGACTTTCACCATAATAGGTTAACCTACGTGTCCAAAGGTACTCCCAAGTAACTCGTTAAAAGTACAAGGAACGAACGATGAAGTACTACTAGTAGAAAAAGAATTCTAAGGAAACAAAAGTAATGCTCCGCGTAGAATCATCAAACTCTTGATCACCGATTCATAACACATCCACGTAACAGTTTAACCACGTATCGAACCTACGGGTTATCTGAAAACGACTCGTCCGGAACACGTCCTCTAATTCCCTGTCAAGTTTATTGTAACTTTGTGTTAAAAGATAAGAAAATTTAGCTACCAGAGTCGCAACCGATACGGCGGTACCAAATCAAGGCGAATCTCTACTTGTCGAATAGGTGACAAACTAGGGAGCTCTTCCGGAAAGACATCGCTAAATTCGGAAACAATAGGGACATCGACAAGTGCTACTGCAGATGAGCAAGAAGCCAAGGCCAGACGGGGAATATCCCCCGGAATAATAAGTTCTGCACCTCTAGGGTTTTGAACATGAACATGTATCTTCTGGCAATGGATTTCAGCATCAAACGCGTCAAGCCAATCCATGCCTACAATAATGCAAAGCTCCCGTATCGCAATAGGAACAAGATCAATGGGGAATTTCACCCAGAAAACTCGAGAGTCCAACCCCGATAAACATCGGTGAAATAAATAGTGCGGTTGTCGGCAACCTCGACGACCATTGGGCGAGCCAACTTCCCGATACTAAGCCCCAAACGATTAATAAATGTGCGGGATACGAAAGAATGAGTGGCACCGCTATCGAACATAAGAGCAGCGGGCTCAGAATCTAGCAATATGTGCCTGATTCTCAATCATATATAATTTTTATAACAAACATGAATGCCATTCGAGATAGAATAAAATTATAGTGTAAGAGGGGAAAGAAAAGTACTCGGTCTAATAGAACCCTTATCATTCAGTTCCTGAAGATGACTATGAAGTTCTTTCATCTCTAGTGGTGTCAGATGATAAGGATCCTTAGCTACTGGAGCTGCGCACGGCACCAAGTTGATACGAAACCCTACTTGCCGAACTGGCGGCATTCCAGTTAATTCCTCTATGAATACGTCACTAACTCGGCAACAATCGCAACGTCACTAACCACCACGGTCGCTGAACAAGAAGCTATCGATAGGCGAGGTGTATCCCCCCTTAATGACCAGTTCTCCCCCACTTGGGTTTGAACCCGCACCTGCTTACGATGCCATGAAATCTCAGCTTCAAAAGTATCCAGCCAGTCCATGTCCACGGTGACACATACTTCCCTCATAGCAATGGGGATCAAATCAATAGAAAACTCTAAGCCAGAGATCTCTGGAGTACAACCGCTATATACCTCGGTATAAAGAGTCCGGTTGTCTGCAACCCAAACAACCATTGGACGAGATAGTCTACCAACATCTCGTCCTAGACGATTAGAAAAAGAGCGAGAAACGAACAAATGAGTAGCACCGCTATCGAACATAACAACCGCGGGTTTAGAACTAACCAAGTACGTGTCTGCTTCAACAATTTATAACAACTTATGAACATGAAAACCTAAGGGGTATATATTAGAAACATGTCTAGCAGAAATAGAGGAAGGCTTAGACGGTATCCGCATCCGCGGAAAAAGAAATATATTAGAGACAATTCAGCCTAGATATTTCTAGGGAGACGAACACTCAGCTCACTGGAAATTTTTCAACCTTGCCCCGACCCAAAATCGGCACCGGTGTTTCAAATAGTAGGGGCCCTTCTACTACCTTCCACACAAGTTCCAATCTCGCATTCGCGTCTAGTTTCAAAAGTTCCAGTTCGCTCTAGCCGTTTATTTATACAACTCTCTCACATGATAATACTAACAAAGTATATAATCTTAACATTTTAAGGCCAGTTGAAACAATCCAAAATTAACAATTCAACAAAGTAAGAAACATATGAAACAAAGCTTACAAGGCTGGTAGACTGGCACACCGCGAGATCTTCCACTACTAGTCTTCAAAAGTTTTATAGAAATCTTTTAAAGAAAATATTTTAAAGAAAATAAAATTTTAAGAGCCTTAAATTTGAGTCTAGAACATCCTTAAGAATTCCTAGTTCCATCAAACGTGTGCTCTGATACCAACTTGTAACACCCAAAAATTTTTGCAAAATATTTGAACTTTTAAAACAAATTTTATAAAAAGATAATATAAGTTTCCAATAGTTAAAAACCTCAAAACCAACTTATGAATAAATAAACATAGTAAAGTGCGGAAGAATAAAACAACAATATCCCAAAATAGAAATTATTCTAGTAGTGGCATCCCGGTGCTCCAAGTCACGCCTTAGCCTCCTTGATCTTAACACCTGAAAAATGTTTAGGGGAAACCGTAAGCAAAAGCTTAGTGAATTCAAACACAAACATCATATTAATATCTACGTTTACCAGCCTTAATTCAATTCTAATTATAATTATAAAAACCAAGCAAAGAACGAATCAATGCTTATATAAAATAGGGCGGACTTGTAGGTTTGAGCCGCACCGGGTAAATCCCATATCCTTTGGCCCCGATCCCCGCACCTCATAAAGAGTATAACGTTGGTGATCTTACCTAACTAACCCTCATAGTAATAATCAATTACATACAATGCACATATACGATTTATAATAATAATATAGCATGCTTTAAATAGTAAATCTAAACAATCACACACGAGCTAACTAGCAAACACAAACATCAATACAACGGTGTGAGAGAACTCACCTTGAGTGAGTGATATAACAGATAGAAGTCAATATATGGCTACCAAGCTTGTGCAAACTTCAATACTTCACCTAATTAAGACTAAAGGTTAGAAGGATGAAATTGTGAAGCTAAGGAATGAGAAAGGAGTAATCACAGCAAGGTCTCTAAAACAGACCTGCTACTCAAGACTGAATTACTCCAAAATATAAAACAGAAGCATAGACTTAAATAATTTTTACAAGAACTACAATGACTTAGGTTTCCAGAACCATAAAGAACTCCCCCTAACTCCAAAGGATAAAAGATATATAAAATTTACAAAAAGACATATCTCTGCTGTCTTCAAACGGACAGTCAGGTGATGTTGGCCAACTCTACCCAACTTGTATGTGGAATTAGCCCAAACCAAAAATTAGAGGAACAAAAGACACATATATACAAGTCTCAGAGTTGGAATCGATTAAAAAGGGTTTCCCAAGCTCTGGATATAAAATTCACATTGTGGACAATCACAGAACCAGTATAAGCTAGTTACTGTCCACTAATCTGGAGTGTGGATCCATTCTAGCCAATTTATAATGATAATTAACATCCCATCTTCTCAAGATCTTTAATTCAATATATAATGTACATGTGGGAACTTGGAATCACTCTGGATCATTTCCTAAGCCCTAGAAATGATAAAAACAAAATGACATATCACAGCAGACCCGGATTAGACCTAACAGCAAAGAAGATGTTGTTGCCAATAGATAAAGTCCATTTCAGCGAGAGTGGTATTCTTAAGAACGTTACTAAAATCAATTTGTGAACTTTGGGCACTGGTTGTGGGTCCATATGAGTCCTAGAACACGACGTATGATTTTTACAAGAAGGAAGACTCAGCAGTGAAATATGACAGAAACCTTAGGTTATGTTGCGAAATTCATAACTCAATAATAATACCTTGAAATCAAAATCCCTCTGGTCAGAACCTTCATATATGTCTTGGGAACCTTCGGTTAAAGTTTCATGGCGATCCAACCTTTCAATCTCCGGGAATCGTCCAAACACTGCGGCTGTCTTCTCAAATCCGGGAATAAAGAGAGATACAGAGGGAGAGAGAGAGAGTGTGCTTTGAGGGGGAAGGGGGAGAGAGAGAGAGAGCCGTGAGGGAGAGGGAGGGAGTGAAATGAAGGAAATTAGGGTTTTGAGCCCTAATATACTAGGTTAAATGGGTAAGCACTTAAGCCTTTGGCTAGAAAATACTTAAGCTCTAATTGGGTTTGGCTATAAAACCCATGGACTTAATTATATGATTAAAAGATGGCAATTATAAGCCCAATCTGTTAATTAATCAGATCTTAATTAAGTAAATTAATATAAGATCACATAATTAAAGTAATAAAATAAGTAAACGTACCGGGAAAAACCGGGCGTTACAACTCTTCCCCACTAGGAACAGACTTCGTCCTCGAAGTCATCGCCCACAAATAAATCCGGGTAATGAGTCCTCATCTCGTCTTCCGGTTCCCACGTCCATTCCGAACCCTGTCTATGTCGCCACTGAACCTTAACCAAATTTATAGTTTTGTTCCGAAGGGTCTTCGTTTCCCGATCTAAAATCGCAACTGGTTGCTCAACATAGTTGAGACGCTCATCAATCTGGATATCCTCCAATGGTACCACCATGGTATCATAAACAACACATTTCCGTAACTAAGAAACGTGGAAAGTGTCATGGATCAGGCTAAGCTCATCAGGTAACTCCAAACGATAGGCCACCTCCCCAATGCCATAATAATTTTTATAGCTCCTTGAATAAACAAAACTCACATATTAAGTTTTAACTTGACCAAACAACATCTCTCATTCCAATTTTCCACAATTTAAATCCATTTCTTACACTTTCCACCCCAACCCCTTTAATCTTTCACTTCTAGTCCTTTAATAAATAATTAAATAATAATATTATTATTTACCCAAATTTTCTATAAAATAATTATACCCAATAATTACAATATAGAATATTATAACATGTCGAAAATCGGGATGTTACACATAACAACACTTCATAATGGTCCATAACCCATACAAACCTTCAGAATAGTCAATAACCCATCACAAACTTCATAATTGACCATAACTCATCACAACCCTTCATAATTGACCATAACCCATCACAACCCTTCCTGTGATCTATAACCCAAGACAACCCTTTCTATGGTCCATAACCCACCACAACCCTTCATAATTAACCATAACCCATCACAACTCTTCATAATGGTCCATAGCACATCACAACCCTGCATAATTGTCCATAACCATAACAACCCTTCATAATGGTCCATAACCCATACAAACCTTCATAGTGGTCCATAACCCATACAAACCTTCATAATAGTACATAACCCATCACAACCCTTAATAATGGTCCATAACCCAACACAACCCTTCCTACGGTCCATTACCCATCACAACTCTTCATAATTGACCATAACCTATCACAACCCCTCATAATGGTCCATAACCCTTCATAGTGGTCCGTTACACATCACAACCTTCATAATGGTCCATAACCCTTTATAATGGTCCATAACCCAACACAACCTTCATAATGGTCCATAACCCATCACAACCCTTCAAAATTGAGCATAACCCATCACAACCCTTCATAATGGTCCATAGCCCAACACAATGCTTTCTGTGGTCAATAACCCATAACAACCCTTCATAATTGACCATAACCTATCACATCCCTTCATAATGGTCAATCACCTATCATAATCCTTCATAATGGTTCATAACCCATCACAACCTTCATAATAGTACATAACCCATACAACCCTTGATAACGGTCCATAACCCATCACAACCCTTTCTAATGGTCCATAACCCATCACAACCCTTTCTATGGTCCATAACCTATGCAACTTGCATCGTGGTCCATAACCATTACAACCCTTCATAATAGTCCATAACCCATACAAACCTTCATAACAGTCCATAACCCATCACAACCCTTCATAATTGACCATAACCCATCACAAACCTTCATAATTGACCATAAACCATCACAACCCTTCCTATGGTCCATAACCCAGCACAACCCTTTCTATGGTCCATAACCCATCACAACCTTTATAATTAACCATAACCTATCAAAACCCCTCATAATGGTCCACAACCAATCATAACCCTTTATAGTAGTCCATAACCCATCACAACCTTCATAATGGTCTGTAACCCATCACAACCCTTTATAATGGTCCATAACCCATCACAACCTTCATAATGGTCCATAACCCATGACAACCCTTTATAATGGTCCATAACCTACCACAACCTTTCTTAATTGAGCATAAGCCATCACAACCATTCATAATGGTCCATAACCCAACACAACCCTTTCTATGGTCCATAACCCATAACAACCCTTAATAATTGACCATAACCTATCACAACCCTTCATAATGGTCAATAACCTATCATAATCCTTAATAATGGTTCATAACCCATCACAACCTTCATAATAGTACATAACATATACAACCCTTCATAACGGTCCATAACCCATCACAAACCTTTCTAATGGTCCATAACCCATCACAACCCTTTGTATGGTACATAACCCATCGCAACCCTACACAATGGTCTATAACCATAACAACCCTTCACAATGGTCTATAAGCCATACAAACCTTCATAATGGTCCATAACCCATCACAACCCTTCATAATGGTCCATAACCCAACACATCCTTTTCTATGGTCCATAACCCATCACAACTCTTCATAATTGACCATAAACTATCAAAACCTCTCATAATAGTCCATATCCCATCATAACCCTTCATAGTGGTGCATAACCCATCACAACCTTCATAATGGTCCATATGTTGGAAATCAATGTTCATGTTATAGTTTTCAAAACCTTTGAGTTGCAATGGAAGCATAAAATCATGAACATGAATTTCACTTCCAAGAGGATCATGCTATATGCATGTAAAGATAAAATGAAAACAAAAATGGAGATGAGTTCAAGATGATACCATTGTGTTCTTGAGCTTGATATAGACGAGATATTGATGTCTAGAAACAAAAGTAGGTTCCCTCTAAAGTTGATCCACCAACAAGCTTGGCAACACCAAGAATATGCTAGTCTTCTAATTGCAAATTATCACCCTTTTGAGGCTTGATTGAATATCGGATTTTCACCAAGTGAGAGAGAGAGTTTGAGGTTTTTTTTCATGTAAAAATCCAGCAAGAATGAGTGTGTTATGATAGAGAAATCAGCTAAAACCAAGTGTACTCATCAAATACACCACTAGCTCCCTTTAAGCATGCTTATCCCACATTTCCATAGTCAAAACTTGGAAAATGAGAAGGAATATTCTATGAAACATTGAAGCATGCCCACAATTTCGCCTTGGGAGATGTTGGACGTGCACTTTGCCTTGGAAAGGGTAAAATGCCTTTAAGTTTATTATTTATAAAAGATTTCCTTAAAGTTTATAAATAATAAACTCTCAATTCTCACTTTAACTCTTTTATTCATTCACATATACATAAACATATATATACACTTATAATTAACATATATACTAATATATATGTTTATAAATATATATGTTTATATTATGTATTTATATACTCTCAAATTAATTCATCTCATATGAATTATACTTTAGACTAATAATTATTTTACATAAAATAATAATTCTCTGAATAAATTGCAAGTATTATATCATTTGACGATAAATCAAATTCATTGTATCAAATGATCAAATTGGTGTCTAACTTGTTATTGATGTGACCCTATAGGATCATATGTTATTAGCAATATCATTTTATGATCATCATTGGGCATATAGAACTAACAATCTCCCACTTGCACAAGGTTGCATCATAGAATGATATCGACAATGGTGAACGTCTAGCAACATTTCACTACCCCTAATGACATGATGAAGTGCCATTCAACAACATCCAATTCTTCAAGGCTCGAGGCTCTAATTGATGTACCAAGTTATGTATCAGTTATCCCTTTGTCACAGACATCATGTTAAACATGAGACATGGATACACAATCATTCTCATTTGTGTTCAACTTTTGATTAGGCGCCTTAGATGTCTTACTCTCAACACATAAGAGGGAAAAATCCCTTCTTGATTACATACGCCTCTCATGTAGTTCACACTATACCTGACAATGGCCTTAATAGCTGCCTATTATTTCAAGAACAGCGTTTAACCATATCTAAGCATAGTACTCCCCACACTTGAGTCCCAAATATGTATCACAGGTCTAAGGATATCAAAATACTAACTTTATTCAAGAATTACTTATGACAACGATCCATGAAGTATTCCTGAAGCGGGTCTGGTCCAATACATGTTCACTAACAAGTACCTATGAATTTGGTTGCAACCTTTTGCTACTTTTACCCATAAAAGTCAACCAATCCAATTCATATTAGTCTTACTTCATAGTTTCTCCCACAACTATGATCGAGTATGGACATTTAGAATAATTAGATTATTCAAGGATTAAACATGCTAATATAGAACACAATAAGTATTGAATAAAAGAATCATATCACATATACATTATTTTAGTTTCAATAATTGTTGTTTACTATGTTCCAAATACCCAAATACTAAATTCAAATCAAATCCCATTTACTATAATAACGAAGTCCTAGACCTCAAGCATGATGCTTCATGCTTAACTTACATAAGGGACTTCGAGAATGGGTCTGTCAAACTTTGATTTGTGTGAACTTTGTGAATACATCTTTCTCTTTCTTTTAACCTTATTCTGAATAGATTTAAAATTTAAAGAGTAAACGCTTGGTGTATTGTATGCGTCTTAGGGTTATATTTGGCTTAAATAAAATCCCTATGACACAAAAGATTTCTAGGTAATCCTAAATGGCAGGGATTAGCCTATTTACTTAATGAACCTATTCATCCAAGCATTTCAACTTTTAGTTTCTAAAACTAAATGTATTCATACTTTGTATAATTTTATCCCATCATGCTTCGCTTGGAATTCCTTCCAAAACCTAGTATTTCGTTCATAATGAAGACTTGCCCAACCATGGTTGAGAACTATCTCGACCTTTTGAAGTCATCTTTGGCATAACATCTTATGTTATGATGACTTCCATATTCCCATAGATAATGTAACATCCCAAAATGTTATTTAAAGTTATCTTATGACTTCTTTTGCATATTATTGATATGATATTGTCATACTCATTATGACATGTTCGAGCCAATGCATGTGTACATATGTATGATGGGTTTTAATTGCATAAGCAAATGCAATTCCATCGCATATGTATAGCTTAGCCTTTAGAGAATATTGGTATATTGTTAACATGATACTGTATCATACTTATAAGAATGTACTTTAGATTCTACTATCTCGAACATTTCTAGATTATATCAATAAATGCAACTTGACTTAATTCTATAAGTTAACTATATATATCTCCATAGATATTATATTCCAATAATATCAGTAATACTCTCCCACTAGCCCTTACGCGATCATAAAGAGGAGACTTTCAAAGTCCCATAAATACATTCCAAAACAATTTCCTTGAATATATATATATATATATATATATATATATATATATATATATATATATATATATATATATATATATATATATATATATATATATATATATATTCCAAGAATAAGTATGTCTTTCACATATTAAACTAGGAATAATAATATCCTTCCACTTTCTTCTATGTTAACACAAGTTTCTTTACTTTTAATTAAATCAAAATATTTGATCAAAGTAAAATCTAATTGAGATGCTCACTATAATCCATGAATGGATTTCACCTTAGTGTTTGCAGTTTTTAAACCACTTTGTCAGATACAAAATCCGACTTACCATTATTGTAATTTTACCATTTCATCGGAACTTTAGGTATCATTCCTCATTGGTCATGAGAAAGGTAAATTTCCCTTTTGGTTCCAAAACCTTACAAACGTATGGTGTTTTAATAAGAACTTGATCAAATAATTGATGACACTTTTGCTACATGGTATAGAAAACCATTTGTCATATTCAGAATCTAATCTAGCAATTTTGTGTCCTATCAACATTTGATCAACTTTCACAATGCTCCCACTAAGCTAAACAATTAGAAACACTTCCAAAGTGTAAGCTTCCATGGGTAATAAACCTTTTATTGTTAGTGGGATTGTAGAATTAACATCCTAAATAGCTTTAGGATATTCTAGAAATATCTATTGATGTAAACCTTGAAGTATTATGACCTACACAAACTTCAACATACCTTTAAATAAGACAAGTATGTAACAACTTTCATATGAGTTATTTTAAGGCATCTTGTTTTCTAGGCTTACTGACTTTACATATTGTATGTATGACAGTAAGTGAGGCATAGTTCAATAACTATTTGGGAAGTATATAACCATATATCATAGCTAGAAATGTATCCAATATGATTCATTTCCTCCTCCTAGACAACATGCTATCTTATAGCATAAACCATCGAAGGAGTAGTGAGACAATCTCATAATTACCAAGACAATCTAAGAATATTTTCGTTTTGTGAAGGTTTTTTATTGGTCCAATTTGTGATGATTCTACAACTTCACTTTGAGACAATCTTAGTTGAGTTGTCCTATTTTAAAACATGTGGAATTGCCAATGACTAATGGTTTAGTGATCTTTATTCCATAGAGATGGCACAACCACCTTGCTAAAATAAGATGATCAAAGTGGTTAGGTGATGTTTATCCCGCAAGGATCATACAAATAATGACAAGTGTTTTAATAGGATAGTATAAACTAAGTTTCACGAAACACAACTACAACGATTGAATAATTAGTGAAGGTAATGCAGTGTCTATCATCATTTCTAGACATAGTTTTGTAAAGATAGCATACAACACAATGTATCCTTCTTAACAAAACTTTCTTTGCTTCTATATAATTATAGAAAAGAGTACAACCTTTTCATGTAAACAAGATTTGCATATATCAAATGAAACATTCTCATTTGCCCACAAAATACCACATATTTGAGGTTGGTATATGCATTTGATGTTTACATGACTTAGTTGAATATGTCTTAGGGAGACTTGATTCAAATCACATTTGATTTTAATGATGATTATAGTATATATATAGAACCAATTTTTGAGGTCAATGAGACTTGCTTCATTGTTCCACTAAAAGACACAGTGTAACAAGTCATTTTCGAATATGAATATAATCGTCTTATAACACGATTAAGAAAACTCATTTTATTACAATATGCAACTGAATGATCAGAGATTTAGTCAAACTAAAATTAAAACATACATTGTTCAAAACAATTATTGTTTTACAAAATATGTACATATGTTCTAAACATAAACTGAATTTCCAAAATCTTGCAACTCTTGCTTGATCTTGGGGAATCTTGTTGCTCATCTTTAGTTTCTTACCTCTTCTTATTCGCCTTAAGTATCTTCAACTCCTCAACGAGAATAGGACCGCTCCTATTATTATGACCAGAGGTTCCAACATTCATCACATGTAATTGGCAACCTCATCCTTCTTCTAGTTTAGGGTATTTGGGTAATAGTCTTGGAGCTATGATGTTTGATTTTTCTTGGAGTTCCATTACCTACAAGTGAGCACATTAGAGGTTCTCTTGGAAATCTTCTTCTCAATAGATATAAGCATCTTATGCAACTTTGAGATAGGTTTTTCTTTATCCTATAATTCCATGTTCTTAATAAATGGATAATATGACTTAGTTAATGATGTTTGTAGCAAACTCATTTGATACGGGGTAACCACGTCTATCCGAAATTATCAAAATAACCATTTAAGAACGTGATAGCTCACGCTTTGTCCTTCCACCATTTGACAATCATATAATGTTTGAACGATTTCAAAACGCTCAACCCTTGCTTGTGATTGGAACCTTTTCCTTAAGTTGTTGTATCATGTCATGTGCAAGTAGGTATTCTATTTACTTCTAAAAGGTTGGAACCATGATTTCAAACATGATTATTTGATCGAATCATCAACTTGTTTTAACCAAGCATAATGGGTGGGCGTAGGAGTGATAAGTGGTTCATTAGGTAATGGAGTGTCAAGCACATAATCACTATTTTCTTGTTTTAAGAACAATTCTCAAATTTAGATTTCAATCGAAGAAACTATTATGGCTCAACTTATCCATCTTAAGGATAGATCATAGGGAGAAAATGTTAGGGTTAGGTGCATTTGGGGACATCTACAACGTTTTAACAAAGTTCATTTAGTATTTTAATTCTTTAATAACTAATACCCTTTATGTTTCCAAAACATGAATTATTAAAGGATAGAATCCAAGTTGTAATACAAGCAAACGGTTAGGTAACCTTTATCCTATCTACTTAATTCAACGAGGTAGGTAGCGTTTACCAATTATATCCTATATAACTTCTAGCATTATGGGATCCTTTAAACAATGTTTGTTTGGTTGGCATGTTTGATCTCATCTATGCCTCGGGTTTCTAATGCTTAGGTGACCTTTATCACAAAAGATACCCGAATAAATCATCCTACTTTAAAATGACATGTAGAATTGACGAACACTAACAGTTAGGTGACCTTTATCTCATCAATGTTGCAAAGCCACCTCGAGTATCACAAGAAAAATCCAAGTGGTTAGGTGACCTTTATCCCACAAGGGTATACAAGTGACACGTGAGTGTCTTTTAAAAGGATGGCATATATTTGTATATCAAAAGAGGGATTTGTATGTTTTACAATTCTAGTTTTTTTTTTTTGAAAAAACACATGGTATCATGTAGATTGCATGCATTCAATGAACATGGTACCATTTTAGAAAATCTTATTTCTTATCAATTGGTTCCTTAAGTTACAAAATCTACATTTTGTTAACTTCTTGTTTGTGGTCAAAATTGCAACTAATTTTCTATATTAAGTTTGGGTTTGAGCACATACATGAGAACCAATTTTAATCCCTAAATAATTACCAATATTACTTAGGTTTTAGTGTTTGTATAAATGTATAAAATCTCCATTTTAATTCATTTGATCATTTTTCAAAATCTTGACATTTGTAGGTTTTAAGACAAAACACATTTTAGTAATATCAATTTTAGCACATCTTATGTTGTATATGTCAATTTGAAATTTACAAACTCCTTGATGATTATGTTTTATTATCTAGGTTATCTAGCATGCAAAAATCCTATTTTCATCCACAACACAAAATAATAAAACCATACAATCATCACATGCATGCAAGGGTGCATAAACATAAGCCAACTAGTTGATATTTCATGTGAGCCATACATGAAACATCAAGTCTAATCCTAGGGACAAAAGGTGACCCAAAACTCATCCAAATGATCTCTAATTGAGCTACAACTTTTCTAATCTTCTTATATCACCAAATGAGACTTGAACCACCCTTTCTTGGCACCATGGCATGAGCTATGAATTTTTCTTGTGCCCCAAAATAGATCCGACAGCAACATCAATATCAGGAGGTTTTTGGAGCTTTTGCACATTCATTCTTAGTCATATTGATGCTTATACTTGCCAAAACTTCTTATATGTGTTAGATATTGAAGTTATTAACAAGTATAGCACTAAAGCAACAAGGAATGAATTTGGTGCCCTATATGAATTCCGAAAATCACAGCAAGAGGGCAGGAAATTTGTGCTGTTTGTTGCAATCTTTCTTTGGCTTTATCTCCTTCACTTGTTACATTTTATAAAAGATACAAAAGAATACAACTATTCTAATACTTACAAAATGAATAAAATAAGGAAATAACTAATTTTTATTACAAACCATTTGAATAAAAGAATAAATTACAACCATATCGAAAATCATTACAAATTTCACAACACATGGTCCTTTGGCTTGTTTATGCACATTTCATCACATAAAATCATAAGAAAATCAACACTTTGTTTTTCTAAGGCAACAATTATGCAACCAAATGCATGTAAACATAAATCTTAGTTGGTACATAAAATCATAGAATTTATATATGCATGTTGCCAAAGAAGCCATGCATGAACATTGCATTCAAGAATATGAACATTCATGGCTTCCAAAAACCATGTTTATCCAAATAAATTTATTATCTAAACATGAAATATAGATATGGCTCTGATACCAATTGTTGGAAATAAATGTTGATGTAATATTTTTCAAAATCTTTGAGTTGCAATGGAAGCATAAAATCATGAACACGAATTTCACTTCCAAGAGGATCATGCTATATGCATGTAAAAATAAAATGAAAACAAACATAGAGATGAGTTCAAGATCATACCATTGTGTTCTTGAGCTTGATATAGACGAGATATTGATGTCTAGAAACCAAAGTAGGTTCCCTCTAAAGTTGATCCACCAACAAGCTTGGCAACACCAACAAGATGCTAGTCTTCTACTTGCAAATTATCACCCTTTTGAAGCTTGATGTAAAATCCGATTTTCACCAAGTGAGGGAGAGAGTTTGAGGTTGTTTTTCATGTAAAAATACATCAAGAATGAGTGTGTTATGATAGAGAAATCGGCCAAAACCAAGTGTACTCATCAAATACACCACTAGCTCCCTTTAAGCATGCTTATCCCACATTTCGATGGTCAAAACTTGGAAAATGAGAAGGAATATTCTATGACATATTGGAGCATGCCCACACTTTCTCCTTGGGAGATGTTAGACATGCACTTTGCCTTGGAAAGGGTAAAATGCCTTTAAGTTTATTATTTATAAAAGATTTCCTTAAAGTTTATAAATAATAAACTCTCAATTCTCACTTTAACTCTTTTATTCATTCACATATATATAAACATATATATACACTTATAATTAACATATATACTAATATATATGTTTATAAATATATATGTTTATACTATGTATTTATGTATACATATATATATTTTCAAAAAATATAAATACATATACATTTATACATAAATGTGAAATTTATTTTAATACTTAAAATTGGAAAAGGGTTAAATACTTATCATTTAAATCATCTAACAATTAAATGATATAAATAATCATATACACTCTCTAATTAATTCATCTCATATGAATTATACATTAGAATAATAATAATTTTACATAAAATAATAATTCTCTGAATAAATTGCAAGTATTATATCATTTGACGATAAATCAAATTCATTGTATCAAATGATCAAATTGGTGTCTAACTTGTTATTGGTGTGACCCTATAGATACGTTATTAGCAATATCATTTTATGATCATCATTGGGCATATAGAACTAACACCATAACCCATCACAACCCTTTATAATGGTCCATAACCCATCACAACCTTCATAATGCTCCATAACCCATCACAACCCTTTATAATGGTCTATAACCCATCACAACCATTTCTATGGTCCATAACCCATAACAACCCTTCATAATTAACCATAACATATCACAACCCTTCATAATGGTGAATAACCCATCATAATCCTTCATAATGGTTCATAACCCATCACAACCTTCATAATAGTACATAACCCATACAACCCTTCATAACGGTCCATAACCCATCACAACCCTTTCTAATGGTCCATAACCCATCACAACCCTTTCTATGGTCCATAACCCATCACAAACCTTTCTATGGTCCATAACCCATCGCAACCCTGCATAATGGTCCATAACCATAACAACAGTGGCGGAACATGAAAAAATAGTTCGGGGGGCGGGAATCATCTGGTAAATGGTAATGGTTGATTAATGTTTTCAGGTTCTGGTCCACTTGTTGATGCTTTGGAACGTTTGTTATTTTGATTTGTAATTTATGTAGTGTCATGGTCATCAGTTTTTCTTTTGTAAAAAGAATCCAGTGTTTTGAACTTTACCATGGCGAATTGGCGATTGGCGGAGCCGCAGAGTCAGAGGCTCGAAGTGTTTTAATACCTAAATCGGTATCACAAAGCATCAAAACATGAGATATTTGTTTTTAGAGTCAAAAAAAATATATGCAAAGAAATATGTGATCAGATCGTATGCAAAGAAAAGGATATAACTTATATTATTAAAAAACGCATCCACTATCTATAGAAATTAACCCATATGCAAATAAATATGTGATTAGATCATATGCAAAGAAATATGTGATCAGATCATCATCGTGACTCACATAATAGTTTATTATGTATAAAAATTGACCCATCAATATCAATTTAAATATACACAATCGTAAAACAGTAGTTACCAAACTCTAATCGGCAGATGAAATTTAGAATATTGAATTCTTGATAATGATCGTGTAGCATACCTTCAATTCTTGAGTTTAACTTCTTTTTTTTCCTCTTTAATAATCTTGAACGAGATCAATCGATCATGTAAATCGCAATCGGCAAGGCAATTCCGCATTTGGATTCCGCTTCTAATCTTCAATTCTTCTAATCGGCAAGGCAATTCTGTAATCGGCAAGGCAATTCCGCAATCGTAAAACAGGTAAGGCCGTAAGGAGGGTTTTAGAGCTGCGTGTTTTGAGTTTCCGCTTCTAATTTCTATTTCCTTTCTATATCTTTTTTATTTTTTACTTGGGGGTCAAAGGAAACATATAAATTTTTTTTACACATGTAGTATATATATTTTACATTAAGCACAAAAATTTTTGGGGGGGCAACAACCCCCCTTACCCCAACTATATTCCGCCGGTGCATAACAACCCTTCATAATGGTCCATAACCCATACAAACCTTCATAATGGTCCATAACCCATCACAAGCCTTCATAATGGTCCATTACCCAACACAACCCTTTCTGTGGTCCATAATCCATCACAACTCTTCATAATTGACCATAACCTATCAAAACCCCTCATAATGGTCCATAACCCATCATAACCCTTCATTGCGGTCCATAACCTATCACAACCATTTATAATGGTCAATAACCCATCATAATCCTTCATAATGGTTCATAACCCATCAAAACCTTCATAATGGTGCATAACCCATCACAACCCTTTATAATGGTCCATAACCCATCACAACCCTTCATAATTGAGCATAACCCATCACAACCCTTCATAATGGTCCATAACCCAACACAACCTTTTCTATGGTTCATAACCCATAACAACCCTTCCTAATTGACAATAACCTATCACAACCCTTTCTAATGGTCCATAACCCATCACAACCCTTTCTATGGTCTGTAACCCATCGCAACCCTACATAATGGTCCATAACTATAACAACCCTTCATAATTGACCTTAACCCATCACAAACCTTCATAATTGACCATAACCCATCACAACCCTTCCTATGGTCCATAACCCAGCACAACCCTTTCTATGGTCAATAACCCAGCACAACCCTTTCACTTCTTTGGTTTGGCATGACCTCCATCATGTCATGAATCTCTCCTTCTCCACTGATAGCTGGTTTGATATCATTAGTCAACTCAACCCCATTAATAAGAACAAGACCATTTGGTCCATCATTAGAAGACTTGTTTTTGCTGGAGCGGTCTACCACATCTGGCGGGAAAGAAATTTACGCATTTTTACAAAAATAAAAAGATCTCATCATGCTGTCGTGAATATTGTTAAGGATGATATCCGCTGTAGACTGCTGAGTCTTTCTTTGAAAACTTGCACTAATGTTGATTTGGCTAAAACTCTTTGGACCCTCCCTTAAAACTCTGTGCTTTCTTTTTTCTTTGCCTGTTTTGGCTTGTATGGATTGTTTGTTTTGCAGGTTGCTCTCCTTTATGTTCTTGTTTGCTTATGGTTCCTTCTCTTGTTTTGGTTCCTAGTTTAGCTTGTTGTCCGTTGGGGCCTGTCCCGATGGATTTTTTGTTTTTTGGTGGGGAGTCCCCAGCCTTATATTGTATTTATTCTTTTTATTAATAAAATTTGCCAGAGGTGCCGCCCTCTTTACCCAAAAAAAAACCCATCACAACACTTCATAATTAACCATAACCCATCATAACACTACATAATGGTCCTTAACCCGTCGCCACCCTGTATAATGGTCCATAACCATAACAACCCTTCATAATTGTCCATAACCCGTACAAACCTTCATCATGTCCATAACCCATCACAACCCTTCATAATGGTCCATAACCCATCACAACCCCTCATAATGGTCCATAACCCAACACAACCCTTTCTATAGTCCATAACCCATCACAACTGTTCATAATTGACCATAACCTATCAAAACCTCTCATAATGGTTCATAACCCATCATAACCCTTCATAGAGGTCCATAACCCATCACAACATTCATAATGGTCTATAACCCATCACAACACTTTATAATGGTCCATAACCCATCACAACATTCATAATGGTCCATAACCCATCACAGCAGTTTATAATGGTCCAAAACCCATCACAACCCTTCATAATTGAGCATAACCCAACACAACCCTTTTTATGGTCCATAACCCATAACAACATTTCATAATTGACCATAACCTATCACAACCCTTCATAATGGTCAATAACCCATCATAATCCTTAATAATGGTTCATAACCCATCACAACCTTCATAATTGTACATATCCCATACAACCCTTCATAACGATCCATAACCCATCACAACCCTTTCTAATGGTCCATAACCCATCGCAACCCTTTCTATGGTCCATAACCCATCGCAACCCTGCATAATGGTCTATAACCATAACAACCCTTCATAATGGTCCATAACCTATACAAACCTTCATAATGGTCCATTACCCATCACAACCCTTCATAATGATCCATAACCCAACACAACTCTTTCTATGGTCCATAACCCATCAAAACTCATCATAATTGACCATAACCTATCAAAACCCCTCATAATAGTCCATATCCTATCATAACCCATGATAATGGTCCATAACCCATCACAACCTTCTTAATGGTCCATAACCCATCACAACCCTTTATAATTATCCATAACCCATCACAACCTTTATAATGGTCCATAACCCATCATAACCCTTTATAATGGTCCACAACTCATCAGAACCGTTTGTATGGTCCATAACCCTTAACAACCGTTCACAATTGACCATAACCTATCACAACCCTTTCTAATGGTCCATAATCCATCGCAACCCTTTCTGTGGTCCATAACCCATCGCAACCCTACATAATGGTCTATGACCATAACAACCATTCATAATGGTCCATAACCTACACAAACCTTCATAATGGTCCATTACCCATCACAACTCTTTCTAACGGTCCATAACCCATCACAACCCTTTCTATGGTCCATAAGCCATCGCAACCCTACATAATGGTCCATAACCATAACAACCCGATGGTTTGGCATGATCTTCAACATGTCATGAATCTCTCCGTCCCCACACATAGCTGGTCTGATATCATTAATCATCTCAAACCCGTGTCTAAGATTAAAACCATTTGGTGCATCATTAGAAGACTGGTGCTTGTTGGAGCAGTTTACCACATCTGGCAGGAAAGAAATTTTCGAATTTTCAAAAAAACAAAAAGATCGTATCATGCGGTCGTTAATAGTATTAAGGATGATATACGTTGTAGACTGCTGAGTCTTTCTATGAAACCTTGTACTAATGTTAATTTGGCTAAAATGATATGGACCATCCCTTAACAAATCTCCTTCTCCTTTTTCCTTCTATATTTCCCTTATTGTATGGTTTGTTTTTTGCAGGATGTTTTCCTTTATGTTATTGTTATGTTTCTGTTTCCATGTACTGTTTTTGGTTTCTAGTTTAGCTTTGTTGTTGTCCTTTGGGGCCTGTCCCAATGGATTTTCTGTTCTTTCCTTTGGTGGGGAGTCCCCAGCCTCTTATTGTATTTATTCTTTTTATTAATAAAATTTGCCAGAGGTACCATCCTCTTTACCCAAAAAAAACCATAACAACCCTTCATAATGGTCCATAACCTATACAAATCTTCATAATAGTCAATAACCCGTCACAACCCTTCATAATTAACCATAACCAATCATAACACTTCATAATAGTCCATAACACAACGCAACCCTACATAGTGATCCATAACCAGAACAACCCTTCATAATGGTCCATAACCTATACAAACCTTCATAATGGTCCATAAGCCATCACAACCTCTCATAATGATGCATCACAACCTTCATAATGGTCCATAACCCATCACAACCCTTTATAATGGTCCATAACCCATGAAAGCCTTCATAATGGTCCATAACCCATTACAACCCTTTATAATGGTCCATAAACCATCACAACCCTTCATAATTAAGCATAGCCCATCACAACCCTTCATAATGGTCCGTAACCCAACACAACCCTTTCTATGGCCCATAACCCATAACAACCCTTCATAATTGACCATAACCTATCATAACCCTTCATAATGGTCAATAACCCATCATAATCCTTGATAATGGTTCATAGCCCATCACAACCTTCATAATAGTACATAACCCATACAACCCTTCATAACGGTCCATACCCCATCACAACCCTTTCTAATGGTCCATAACCCATCACACCCCTTTCTATAGTTCATAGCACATCGCAACCCTACGTAATGGTCCATAACCATAACAACCCTTCCTATGGTCCATAACCCAGCACAACCCTTTCTATGATCCATAACCCATCTCAACGCTTCATAATTAATCATAACCCTTCACAACACTTCATAATGGTCCATAACCGATCACAACCCTGCATAATGGTCCATAACCATAACAACCCTTCATAATTTTCCCTAACCCATACAAACCTTCATCATGGTCTATAACCCATCACAACCCTTCATAATGGTCCATAATCTATCACAACCCTTCATAATGGTCGATAACCCAACACAACCCTTTCTATGGTGCACAACCCATCACAACTCTTCATACCCATCACAACTCTTCATAATTGACCATAACCTATCAAAACCCCTCATAATGGTCCATAACCCACTAAAACTCTTTATAATGGTCCATAGCCCATCACAACCCTTCATAATTGAGCATAACCGATCACAACCCTTCATAATGGTCTATAACCCAACACAACCGTTTCTATGGTCCATAACCCATAACAACCCTTTATAATTGACCATAACCTAACACAGCCCTTCATAATGGTCAATCACCCATCATAATCCTTGATAATGGTGCATAACCCATCACAACCTTCATAATAGTACATAACCCATACAATCTATCATAACGGTCAATAACCCATCACAACCCTTTCTAATGGTCCATAACACATCACAATGCTTTTTATGGTCCATAACACATCATAATGCTTTTTATGGCCCATAACCCATTGCAACCCTACATAATGGTCTATAACCCTAACAACCCTTCATAATGGTCCATAATGCATCATAACACTACATAATGGTCTATAACCCTAAAAACCCTTCCTATGGTCCATAACCCAGCAAAACCCTTTCTATGGTCCATAACCCATCACAACCCTTCATAATTAACCATAACCCATCATAACACTACATAATGGTCCATAACCCGTCGCCACCCTAAAAACCCTTTCTTTGGTTCTGCCTACCCTTCCATCCCTATTCGTGACCCTTGTTCCCTTTTCTCTAATAAGCTCTCTCCTATCCAGTCTGCCGCTATGCTTACTCCTGTTACGGATGAGGAGGTTAGGGGTGTCATGTTCCAAATGGGAGATGATAAAGCCCCTGGTCCTGATGGCTTTTCGGCTAAGTTCTTCAAGTCTGCTTGGGATATTGTGGGTACTGATGTTTGTTTAGCGGTTAAGGAGTTCTTTTCGTCTAGAAAACTCCTTAAGTCTTTCAACAACACTGTTCTTGCTCTCATCCCTAAGGTTGACTCCCCTTCCAAAGTCACTGATTTTCGTCCTATAGCTTGCTGTAATGTTGTCTACAAATGTATCAGCAAGATTATTGCGGACCGTATCAAAAATCATCTCTCTTGTTTGGTTGATGATAACCAGTCTGCTTTCATCCCTGGTCGTTTGATCTCCGATAACATTCTTCTTGTCCACGAGCTCATGAGGGATTATCATCGCCATCGAGGAACGCCTAGGTGTGCTTTTAAAGTTGATATTCAAAAAGCTTATGACACCGTCGACTGGTCTTTTCTCCGCAACACCTTGTTTGGATTTGGTTTCCCCGAACGTATGATTGACTGGATCATGACATGTGTTTCCACTACGGCTTACTCAGTGAGTATCAATGGTAACATACATGGTTTTTTCGATGGTAATCGGGGCCTCCGCCAAGGTGACCCTCTTTCTCCCTATCTCTTCACTCTTGTTATGGAGGTTCTTAATCTTATGATCAAGAGAAAAATATCTGATTCCAATTCGTTTAAATTCCACCGTCAATGTGAGGAACAGAATATCACTCATCTATGCTTTGCTGATGATCTTCTCCTCTTCTCTCATGGGGATAGATCTTCGGTAAGCATCATATGTGATTCCCTTGCTGAATTCTCGGGGGTTTCTGGTCTCCATCCTAATGTTGCAAAAAGTGAAGCCTTTTATTGCAATGTTGGTGATACTACTAGGGCTGCTATTGAACGTATGGTTGGGTTCCCTGAGGGTTCTTTCCCTGTCCGTTACCTTGGCATCCCTCTTATCACCACTCGCCTTGCCCTCAAGGACTGTAAAGGTCTTGTTGATAAAGTCAAATGCAGGATTAATGACTGGAAAAACAAAACTCTATCCTTTGCTGGCTGTCTTCAGCTTATTCTCTTTGTTCTTTCTTCTATGCAAATCTACTGGGCGTCTGTGTTTATTCTTCCTAAATCTATTTCTAAAGAAATTAAGAAACTTATGAGGGGTTTCCTCTGGTGCCATGGTGAGTTGAAACGTGGTAAAGCTAAAGTTTCCTGGAAAACTGTGTGTCTCCCTAAGGAACATGGTGGACTTGGAATCCGTAATCTTGCTGTTTGGAATGTTGCCCTTATGGCTTCGCATGTTTGGAGACTCCTCTCTAAGAAGGATTCACTATGGGTCAAGTGGATCCATTCTTACCGTCTATGTGGTCGTAACTTTTGGGATGCCCCCAAAAAATACGGTTCAGGTTTTGCTTGGCGAAACATCCTGGATATGCGAAGTAAGATAAGAGATTTTATTGTTTCCCAGATTGGGGATGGGTCCTCTACATCCGCATGGTTCGATAACTGGCATCCTGCTGGTCCCCTCTCTAAATTCATTTCTGCACGTCAAATCAGGGCTTCGGGATTCAATCCTGATAGTAAGGTTGCTGATCTTGTCATCAACGGATATTGGGTTCGGCACGGTCAATGGAGGAACTCCAATCCTAATCTTCTTCCGCAAAACCCTCCTTCTCTTTCACCTTACGTTCCTGATAAACTCCAATGGAGATCTAGGGACGGTAAACTTTCTTATTTTTCTATACGTTACGTTTGGCAGTCTATTCGGCCCTATAACCAGCCTGTTGATTGGTATCATCTGGTTTGGTTCACCCAGAATATCCCTAGACATGCATTCATTCTTTGGGTTGCTCTTAAAAATCGTCTTAAGACTCATGATAAAATCAAATTTTAGGATACTAACTCCAACCTCATTTGTGCCTTCTGCGGGGATTGTCCTGATTCCCTTTCCCACCTTTTCTTCGAGTGTTCTTTCCCTTCTATGGTTTGGCACGATCTTCAACATGTCATGAATCTCTCCGTCCCCACTGATAGCTGGTCCGATATCATTAATCAACTCAAACTCGTGTCTAAGACTAACACCATTTGGTCCATCATTAGAAGACTTGTGCTGGCTGGAGCAGTTTACCACATTTGGCAAGAGAGAAATTTTTGAATTTTCAAAAAAAACAAACAAATCGTATCATGCTGTGGTGAATAGTATTAAGGATGATATCCGCTGTAGACTGCAGAGTCTTTCTATGAAACCATGCACTAATGTTAATATGGCTAAAAGGATATGGACCATCCCTTAACAAACCTCCTACTTGCTTCTATATTTCTCTACTTGTATGGTTTGTTCTTTGCAGGTGGTTTTCTTTTCTGTTATTGTTATGTTTCTGATCCTATGTAATGTTTTGGTTCCTAGTTTAGCATTGTTGTTGTCCTTAGGGGCCTGTCCCGATGGATTTTCTGTTTTTTCCTTTGGTGGGGAGTCCCGAGCCTCTTATTGTATTTATTCTTTTTATTAATAAAATTTGCCAGAGGTACCGTCCTCTTTACCCAAAAAAATGGTCCATAACCATAACAACCCTTCATAATTGTCCATAACCCGTACAAACCTTCATCATGGTCCATAACCCATCACAACCCTTCATAATTGTCCATAACCCATCACAACCCTTCATAATGGTCCATAACTCAACACAACCCTTTCTATGGTCCATAACCCATCACAATTCTTCATAATTGACCATAACCTATCAAAACCTCTCATAATGGTCTATAACCCATCATAACCCTTCATAGAGGTCCATAACCCATCACAACCTTCATAATGATCTATAACCCATCAGAACACTTTATAATGGTCCATAACCCATCACAACCTTCATAATGGTCCATAACCCATCACAACCATTTATAATGGTCCATAACCCATCACAACCCTTCATAATTGAGCATGACCCATCACAACCCTTCATAATGGTCCATAATCCAACACAACCCTTTCTATGGTCCATAACCCATAACAACCCTTCATAATTGACCATAACCTATCACAACCCTTCATAATGGTTAATAACCCATCATAATCCTTTATAATGGTTCATAACCCATCACAACCCTTTCTAATGGTCCATAACCCAGCACAACCCTTTCTATGGTCCCATAACCCATCACAATTCTTCATAATTGTCCATAACCTATCAAAACCCCTCATAATAGTCCATATCCCATCATAACCCTTCATAGTGGTCCATAACCCATCACGACCTTCTTAATGGTCCACAAACCATCACAACCCTTTATAACTGTCCATAACCCATCACAACCTTCATAATGGTCCATAATCCATCATAACCCTTTATAATGGTCCATAACCATCACAACCGTTTGTATGGTCCATAACCCATAACAACCCTTCATAATTATCCATAACCTATCACAACTCTTCATAATGGTCAATAACCCATCATAATCCTTCATAATGGTCCATAACCCATACAACCCTTCATAACGGTCCATAACCCATGACAACCCTTTCTAATGGTCCATAACCCATCACAACCTTTTCTATGGTCCATAACCCATCGCAACCCTGCATAATGATCCATAACCGTAACAACCCTGCATAATGCTCTATAACCCATCACAACCCTTCATAATGGTCCATAACCCAATACAACCCTTTCTATGGTCCATAACCAATCACAACTCTTCATAATTGACCATAAACTATCACAACCCCTCATAATGGTCCATAACATATCATAACCCTTCATAGTGGTCCATAACCGATCACAACCTTCATAATGGTCCATAACCCATCACAACCCTTTATAATGGTCCATAACCCATCACAACCTTCATAATGGTCCATAACCCATCACAACCCTTCATAATTGAGCGTAACCCATCACAACCTTTCATAATGGTCCATAACCCAACACAACCTTTTCTATCGTCAATAACCCATAACAACCTCTAATAATTTACCATAACCTATCACAACCCTTCATAACGGTTAATAACCCATCATAATCCTTCATAATGGTTCATAACCCATCACAACCTTCATAATAGTACATAACCCATACAATCATTCATAACGGTCCATAACCGATCACAACCCTTTCTATGGTCCATAACCCATCACAACCCTTTCTAATGGTCCATAACCCATCACAACCCTTTCTATGGTCCATAACCCATCGCTACCCTATATAATGGTCCATAACAATAACAACCCTTCATAATGGTCCATAACCCATACAAACCTTCCTAACCATCCATAACCCATCACAACCTTTCATAATTGTCCATAACCCATCACAACCCTTCATAATGGACCATAACCCATCACAACCCTTCCTATGGTCCATAACCCAGCACAACCTTTCTATTGTCCATAACCCATGACAACCCTTCATAAGTAACCATAACCTATCATAACACTTCATAATGGTCCATAACCTATCGCAACACTGCATAATGGTCCATATCCATAACAACCCTTCATAATTGTCCATCACCCATTCAAACCTTCATCATGGTCCATAACCCATCACAACCCTTCATAATGGTCCATAACCCATCACAACTCTTCATAATGGTCTATAACCCAACACAACCCTTTCTATGGTCCGTAACCCATCACAACTCGTCATAATTGACCATAACTTATCAAACCCCTGATAATGGTCCGTAACCCTTCATAGTGGTCCATAACCCATCACAACCTTCATAATGGTCTGTAACCCATCACAACCCTTTATAATGGTCCATAACCCATCACAACCTTCTTAATGGTCCATAATACATCACAACCCTTTATAATGGTCCATAACCCATGACAACCCTTCATAATTGAGCATAACCCATCACAACCCTTCATAATGGTCTATAAACCAACACAACCTTTTCTATGGTCCATAACCGATAACAACCCTTCATATTTGACCATAACCTATCACAACCCTTCATAATGGTCAATAACCCATCATAATCCTTTATAATGATTCATAACCCATCACAACCTTCATAATAGTACATAACCCATACAACCCTTCATAACGGTCCATAACCCATTGCAACTCTGCATAATGGTCCACAACCATAACAACCCTTCATAACGTTCCATAACCCATACAAACCTTCATAATAGTCAATAACTAATCACAACTCGTCATAATTAACCATAACCCATCACAACACTTCATAATAGTCCATAACACATCATAATGCTACGTAATGATCCATAACCATAACAACCGTTCATAATGGTCCATAACCCATACAAACCTTCATAATGGTCCATAACCCATAACAACCCTATATAATGGTCCATAAACCAACACAACCCTTTCTATGGTCCATAACCCATCACAACTCTTCATAATTAACCATTACCTATCACAACCCCTCATAATGGTCCATAACCTATCATAACCCTTCATAGTGGTCCATAACCCATCACAACCTTCATAATGGTCCATAGCCCATCACAACCCTTTATAATTGTCCATAACCCATCACAATCTTCATAATGCTCCATAACCCATCAAAACCCATTATAATGGTCCATAACCCATCACAACCCTTCATAATTGAGCATAACCCTTCACAACCCTTCGTAATGGTCCATAACCCAACACAACCTTTTCTATGGTCCATAACCCATAACAACCCTTCATAATTGACCATAACCTATCACAACCCTTCATAATGGTCAATAACCCATCATAATCCTTCATAATGGTTCGTAACGCATCACAACCTTCATAATAGTACATAACCCATACAACCCTTCATAACGGTCCATAACCCATCATAACCCTTTCTAATGGTCCATAACCCATCACAACCGTTTCAATGGTTCATAACCCATCGCAACCCTACATAATGGTCTATAACTATAACAACCCTTCATAATGGTCCATAACCCATACAAACCTTCATAACAGTCTATAACCCATCACAACCCTTCATAATTGACCATAACCCATCACAACCCTTCATAATTGACCATAACCCATCACAATCCTTCCTATGGTCCATAACCTAGCATAGCCTTTTCAATGGTCCATAACACATCACAACCCTTCAAAATTAACCATAACCCATCACAACACTTCATAATGGTCCATAACCCATCGCAACCCTGCATAATGGTCCATAACCATAACAACCTTGCCAGAGGTGCCGCCCTCTTTACCCAAAAAAAATGTCCATAACGCATCCAAAGCATCATCAGGGTCCAGAACCCATCACAACCCTTCATAATGTCCATAACCCATCACAACCCTTCATAATGGTCTATAACCCAACACAACCCTTTCTATGGTCCATAACCCATCACAACTCTTCATAATTGAGCATAACCTATCAAAACCCCTCATAATGGTCCATAACCCATCATAACCCTTCATAGTGGTCCATAACCCATCACAACCTTCATAATGGTCCATAAGCCATCACAACCCTTTATAATGGTCCATAAACCATAAAACCCTTCATAATGGTCCATAACCCATCACAACCCTTTATAATAGTCCATAACCCTTCATAATTGAGCATAACCCATCACAGCCCTTCATAATGGTCTATAACCCAACACAACCCTTTCTATGCTCCATAACCCATAACAATCCTACATAATTGACCATAACCTATCACAACCCTTCATAATTGTTAATAACCCATCATAATCCTTGATAATGGTTCATAACCCATCACAACCTTCATAATAGTACATAACCTACACAACCCTTCATAACAGTCCATAACCCATCACAACCCTTTCTAATGGTCCATAACCCATCACAACCCTTTCAATAGTCTATAACCCATCGCAACCCTGCATAATGGTCCATAACCATAACAACCCTTCATACTAGTCCATAACTTATACAAATTGGAATGGTTCAAGCTCTATAATTGAATACAAGGGAATCTTGGTTGTTTGGAATAAAAATATGGTGCAAAATGATGGGAGTTTGGGTTGTAACAACACATGGAGAATGAGGGCCCAAAAGGTGATGGGTTGGTGTTTTTTAATGGATTTGAAGGTTGTTTGGGCTCAATGGCCCGTGAAGTTTGCATGATCACTTGCATGGATTAGGGCTGCATATTTGAAGGCATTTGCATGCATTTGGGATGCATTTGGAGTTAATTAGAAGCTTGCAACTTTTTTCTTTCATTTAATGAGTCATTTAAGTTTGTTTTGATGAGTAGTTAGTATTTTCTTTAATAACTTGGCTGTTGGGTTGTTTTGTAACTCCCATATTTATGTTTAGGCTTTATAGCCATTTATTTTTGCTTGTAACAGCTAGAATACGAAAATCAATCATGAAAACAAGAACTTTGTTCATTGAGTTGTTGCTTACACTCACAATTTCGTCTTTGAGGGATGATTTCATGATTTGACACGAATTCAAGTTAATAGGTCTTAGCTTGTCTTCAAACGATAATCAATCTATAGGTCTAGGTTGTTTATCACTCTATCCTTAATTTTTATTGTTAATTCCGCTGCAATTCACCAAACAAACACCCATACACGAAATCCAATCTCAAGTCTCCTAAACCTTACTCTAATCAGCCCATACACGTATCATAAGTGGTATCAGAGCCAAGTTTCGATTAGGCATGATTTACACATGAATTATGTTTGGTTCACAAACCCTAATGGGATCGCTAGAGAAAGAAAGAGAAGTGGCGGCCAAGGCTACAAATAAGGAAATCCAAGAGTGGATGGGTATGATGTGATCAGATGTGGAACAAGAAGACATTGAGGAGATGTCATTTTCTGATTTGGAAGAAGATGAAGATTCAATCCCTATATATGATACCTATGATGAAGAAGACAAGTTCCTTGATGAAATTGAAGAACGAGTGGCTAAAAACAAAATTGAAGATGAAGTTGCTGAAAGAAGGAGTTTTGTTGGTGAGGAATTCGGCTTTGTTGGTGAAAACAAGAGTAATGAAGAAGTGATTTTTGCTGAATCACAAAGATCAACCCAAGAACAAAGGATCATGAGGTCAAATGATGCTAGGTACCAAAAAAAATTCAGATTCTCTCATCTTCAATGATTATTTTTCTAAAGATCTTATGGATATCATAAGTAGAAGCTTTGTTGATAAATGGGATTTATTCGTTTGTTACACTCACATTCGTTTCAAAGTGTGGGAACTTATAGCACCTTGGAAACCATGGGATAGTTACTTCCTTATTAAAATTGAGGGTTGTAACAAATGCTTTATGGATCTGAAAAGGAAGTGTGATGGTGGATTAGATCATGATGTTTATAATCCCATTGGTTATGATCTTGTTAATTATGAGCTTAGAAATGGTGTTGCTGATTTTGAAGATCAAGCTAAGGGGCTGAATTCAGCAAGTGGTTTGAAGATGTGCATGTGTGTGGATGAAGGCCATAAAGGTCTGATTGAAACAAGCAAGGAACGTTTGGTTGCTGTTCCTAAAATGGTAACACCTAATCATATACCTTTTCAGCCTCTCAAGATGAAAAACGATGCTAGTAGTGAAGGCCAAAGGCGAGGGAAATCTTGTGCTTATTATTTTCATTTTCCACAAGCACTTGATTTCAAAGGGGTTTTAAGCAATTTTATTGGCATTGGTTAAAAGGGGAGTTAGTATTAATTAACCATGCTAAAAAGATTACTTATGGGTTAAATTGGGAACCAAGTTCCATGTGGCATCTCAATCTGAACCAATGCTTGAATATGGCCATTAAAAGATTCTTGAAGTGGATTGCTAAGAAAGATTGCAAACTCTTTTCTTACAGAACAGCCTAAGGAGATGCAAAAAGGGTGATGACTAAACTTGTTTGTCACATCTTTGAAGTGGGGTTGTTATTAACTAACCATGCACAAGAAAAGGGGTTGATGTTAGTTAATCATGCCAAAAGAATCACCATGGGCTGGAGTTGGGAATCAAGGATCGTGTGGAGTCCCAATCATGATCATTTCTTGAAGGTGGAGGCTATGAAAATTTGTAACGCCCCGGTTTTTCTAGGTACGTTATTTATTTTAATTAATTAATTATGAGACATTATATTAATTTAATTAATTAAGGCATGATTAATTAAAAGATTTGGGCTTATAATTATTCCCATCTTTTAATCATATAATTAAGTCCATGGGTTTATAGCCAAACCCAATTAAAGCTTAAATGGTCTTCTAGCCCAAAGGCTTTAGGTTTTAGCCCACTAATCTAATATATTAGGGTTCAAAAACCCTAATTCCTCCTCTCCACACTCTCTTTCACGCCTCCCTCTCCCTCTCCTCCAACCAAGAACTTTTCTCATGTGTTCATCCCTAACTTCAATCCTTGGTATGTTTGTAATTTTGATTGTTCTTCAATTCTATCATTTTATGTAGCATATTATGTTGTTATTTTGATGTAGTAATCTCTCTACTTCTACCCTTTCTTTTAGATGTATGTATCTTAGTGTTAGATCTGAATACACCACCTCATTACATCATCATTGATGTACATATGAGTGTGAGTGTATGTGAAAGATCACTACAAAACCCTAAATTGAAAATCATGATCTTAGGGTTTTGTACTTGGATTTATGATTAAGTTCTTCTAGTTTTCATATGGCTAAATGAATCCCTAATGATCTCTAATCCTTTTTAGTACCACAATATTTATGGGGACTAAATAGGATGAGTTGGTACATCCTAGAATGTATCCGAAAGAGAAAAGGGTGGATTGGCCAAGATATGTCATTAAAGGTTATGTTTCTGCTTCAATCAGATTCGGTAACCATTTTGTAAAAATCATATCTCGAGTTCTAGAACTCAAATGGACCCCATATCAGTGCCCAAAGTTCAAAAATCGAGTTAGGCAACTTTCTTAAAAGGAACCCTCGATAAAAAGGACTTTACCTATGGTCAACAACAGCTTCTCTGTTGTTGGGTCTGATCCGGGTCTGCTGTGATATGTCATTTTGTTTTTATCATTCCGAGGGTTTTGGGAAATGATCCTGAGTGATTCCAAATACCCACATGTACATTATATAGTTAATTTAATATCTGGAGAAAATGGGTCGTTAATTCTCAATATAACTTGGTTAGAATGGACCCACACTCCAGGTCAATGGACAGTCACCAGCTCATGCTGATTCTGTGATTGACCAACTTCTGATTTTTATATCTAGAGCCTTGGAAACCTTTTTTAATCGATTCTAACTCTGAGACTTGTCTTTTTGTGTCTAATGTGCCTCTGATTTTTGGTTGGGGCTAATTCCACCCACACGTTGGGTAGAATTGGCCAACACCACCTGACTGTCCGTCCAAAGACTGCAGTGACAAGTCTTTTTGTAAAATTCATATCTCTTACATCTTTTGGAGTTATGAGGAGTTCCTTATGGTTCTGGAAACCTAAGCCATTGTAGTTTCTTGCAAAAATTATTTAATCCTATGTTTCTAATGTGCATTTTGGAGTAATTCAGTCCCGATCAGCAGGACTGTTTTAGAGTCCTTGCTGTGATTACTCCCTTCTCATTTCTTAGTTTCACAACTTCACTCTTCTAACCTTTAGTTCTATTTAGGTGAAGCCTTGAAGTTTGCACAAGCTTGGTAGTCTTATATTGACTCCTATCTGTTACTCACTCACTCAAGGTGAGTTCTCTCACACCGTTGTATTAGTGTTTATGTTTGCTAGATAGCTCGTGTGTGATTGTTTAGATATAATATTTAAAGCATGCTATATTATTGTTATAAAATCGTACATGTGCACTGTATGTGATTGATTAATACTATGAGGGGTAGTTAGGTAAGATCACCAACGTTATACTCTTTATGAGGTGCGGGGATCGGGGCCAAAGGATACGGGATTTACCCGGTGCGGCTCAAACCTACAAGTCCTCCCTCTTAATATAAGCATTGATTTGTTCCTTCCTTATTAATGTAATTATAATTGGAATTGGATTTGAATTAGTAAATGTGAATATTGATATGATGTCTGTGTTTGAATTCACTAAGCTTTATGCTTACGGTTCTCCCTAACATTTTCAGGTATTAAGATTAAAGAGGCTGAGGCGTGACTTGGAGCACCGGGATACCACTACTAGAAGAGTTTCCATTTTGGGACATTATTATTATTTTGCTTCCGCATGTTTATTTCGTCATAACTTGGTTTTGTGATACTTATCTTTTGTAAACTCATAGCTTCTTTTATAAAAGTTGTTTTAAAAAGTTCAAATATTTTGTGAAAATTTTTGGGTGTGACAAGTTGGTATCAGAGCACACGTTTGAGAGAACTAGGCATTCTTAGGAATGTTCTAGACTCAAATTTGAGGCTCTTAAAATTTTGTTCCCCTTAAAATAAATTTGTAAAAGAATTTTCTTTAAAATTTTGAAGACTAGTAGTGGAAGATCCCAGGGTGTGCCGGTCAGCCAAGTAAGCCTTGTTTCTTATACTTTTATTTTGATAGATTATTGCACCTTGAATTGTTATTAGGAGCTTTGCCTTGAATTGTTATTAGGAGCTTTGCCTTTAGACTTATCATTAGCTAGCCCTAAAATTGTTAAATTTTCACCTAGGCTTGTAATACCATGTGAGATAGAGTTGTTTAAATAACCGGCTAGAGCGAACTGGAACATTTGAAACTAGACGCGAATGCAAGATTGGAATTTGTGTGGAAGGTAGTAGAAGGGCCCCTACTATTTGAAGCACCGATGCCGATCTCGTGTTGGGGCAAGGTTGAAAATATCCAGTGAGCTGAGTGTTCCGTCTTCATAGAAATATCTAGGACGAATAAATCCTAATAATCTCTTTACTCTGCGAATATAGATGGCTCCGGCTACTTGTCTAAATCAGACCCAAATGGAGCAAGTTAGGGAACTCATCGCTGAAGAATTTAACAATGCCTTCAACGACCTCATTCCGAATGTCACTACCGACATCATTACCCAAGTTCGTGCCCTCTTGGATGAGCGTTTCGCAGCTGTTCACGGAGGAGTTTTACCCGCGCCTCTTGTTTGCGACTCAGCCTATTACTATGAGAAGTTCTCTAAGTGCCACCCCCCACAGTGGAATGGTGACTTGAATCCAGTAGGGGCTAAGCACTGGATTGCCGATATTGAAAGCGCCCTCATGACTTGCGGGTGCCCAGACCAGTTCAAGGTTGTTGTTGCGATGAGCCAGCTGAGGAAGAAGGCGAATTCCTGGTGGAAGACTGTTACGACATTGTTGACTGAGGATGAGCTGAGAGCCATGACTTGGGCCCAGTTTGTGGAGAGGTTTGAGAAGCAGTATGTGCCCAAGGTGGAGCAGCAGCGGATGATGCAGCAGTTTATGACCTTTGAGCAGACTTCAGAGTGCGTGTCAGATCTGAATGCCAAGTTCCTGGAGATGATGTCTTTCTGTCCCTCATTTGCCGGAGATGAGGCATGGTTGGTTAGCAGGTATAAGGATGCCCTTCGTACGGAGATACGGGAGTTTGTGAGCATGCAGGAGTTCACAACACTGTCAGCTGTTATGGATGCCGCTAGGAGGAGGGAGATTGAGTTACAGACCCAGCAGCACAAGAGGAAAGCGGACCACGCCCTAACCAAGACGTCCGGTGATGCACATAAGAAGCAGAAGAACGGTGGGAAGACGAGATACGAGTATAGGCCGTCTGCAGGACAGGACGACAAGAGTCGGTTAGTGTGTTACAACTGTAAGAAGCCGGGTCATCATTGGAAGAATTGCAAGTCCTCAGTGGTGGTGGCATCACCACAGGTTCCCTCTTCGGTTCCTACCTGTTTTAACTGCAACGAGAAGGGACAAAAAGCCTGATTGCCCACTGTTGAAGAATAGTGGTGGAGGCGGGGTTATGAAACCCGCGGGTGCATCGTCATCTAAGGGAACTACCATGGTGACACGAGGACGTGTTCACCAACTAACTGCAGAGAAGCCGGCGATTACCGCGACTGTGGCGGGTAAAATCCCCTTTCCTTCATTCTCCTTCACTCTTGTATTGTTTAAATTTGACGGTAGTGTAAATATTGTTTATATGTTGTGGATCAGGCACTTATTTATTAGACTCTGAGCCCACTGTTGTCATGTTCGACAGCGGTGCTACTCATTCTTTTGTATCTCGCACATTCATTAATCGTCTGGGTCGTAGTATCGGAAAACTGGCTCGCCCAATGGTTATCGAAGTTGCCGATAACCGTATGATTTATGTCACCAACGTGTATCGGGGCTGTACTCTTGAATTTTCCGGGGTTGAATTCCCTATTGATCTTATTCCCATTGTGATGCGAGATCTTTGTGTTATCGTGGGTATGGATTGGCTTGACGCGTTTGATGCAGAAATCCTCTGTCGTAAGAAACAAGTTCGCGTTCGAAACCCTAAGGGCGGAGAACTTATCATTCAGGGAGATACTCCTCGTTTGGCCATCGCTTCTCGTTCTGCTGCCAGGGTACTTAATGGAATTCCGGTTGTTTCCGACTTCAGCGTTGTTTTTCCGGAGGAACTCCCTGGCTTGCCCCCTATTCGGCAAGTGGAGTTATGCATTGATCTATTGCCGGGTGCGACTCCGATAGCTAAAGCTCCATATCGGTTGGCGCCACCTGAAATGAAAGAACTCCAGGAGCAACTTCAAGAGTTAAGTAGTAAGGGTTTTATACGGCCTAGCTCTTCGCCATGGGGTGCTCCTATTCTTTTTGTCAAGAAGAAGGATGGCACCCAGCGTATGTGTATCGATTATAGGGAGCTGAACAAGTGCACGATAAAGAACAGATACCCGCTACCACGTATTGACGACCTTTTTGATCAGCTGCAGGGAGCATCTTGGTTCTCCAAGATTGATTTACGGTGCGGTTACCACCAGATGCGAGTCCGAGAAGAAGACATTGAGAAGACCGCATTCCGTACTCGCTATGGGCATTATGAGTTCGTGGTGATGCCTTTTGGGCTCACCAATGCACCCGCCGCTTTTATGGACCTCATGAATCGGGTGTGCAGCCCGATGCTTGACCACTCTGTTATTGTGTTTATTGACGACATATTAGTCTACTCTAAGACAAAGGAGGAGCATGAGCAACATCTTCGGGAAGTTTTGGAGACCCTCGCGAGAGAAAAGCTTTATGCTAAGCTCTCGAAGTGTGAGTTTTGGTTAGAAGAGGTTCAGTTTTTGGGGCATGTGGTGAACAAAGAAGGTATCAAGGTCGACCAAGCCAAAGTGAAAACCATTAAGCAGTGGGAGGTTCCAAAAACGCCTTCCGAAATTCGTAGCTTTTTGGGTTGGCTGGTTACTACCGTAGATTCATAGAAAATTTCTCAAAGATTGCGTTACCACTTACCCGACTGACCAAGAAATCAGAGAAATTTGTGTGGGGCCCGAAACAGCAAGCGGCGTTTGATGAATTGAGATCCCGATTATGTGATGCACCAATCTTGGCCCTAATGGATGGGGTGGAGGATATAGTGGTTTATTGTGACGCATCACTTCTGGGTTTTGGTGCAGTACTGATGCAGCGAGGCAGGTTTATAGCCTACGCCTCCCGACAGCTAAAACCCCACGAGCAAAATTACCCCACTCACGACTTGGAACTTGGAGCTGTGGTATTTGCCCTCAAGATTTGGAGACATTATCTCTATGGGGTAAAGTTTATTGTATATACCGACCATAAGAGCTTGAAGTATTTGTTCGATCAGCGAGATCTGAACATGAGGCAGATTAGATGGCTGGATGTGGTGAAAGACTATGACTGCGAAATTCACTACCACCCCGGTAAAGCTAATGTGGTGGCTGATGCTCTCAGTCGTAAACCGTTTGCCGAGCCCATTCGAGCTAAGTGCCTCCGTATGACGATGGTGTCACCCTTGCTAGACCTGATCCGTGACGCTTAGAAGACGGCAACGAGCATCAAGCGGGAGAAAATTGAGAATGAACTGCCTAAAATGGAACTCGATAGTCGAGGTTTGTTGACCCGCCATGGTAGAGTTTGGGTTCCATTTATAGGAGGCAACCGTAAAACCTTAATGGAGGAAGCTCACAAGTCTAAATTCTCCATACATCCAGGTGCTACCAAAATGTATCTGGATCTTCGGGAGGGTTACTGGTGGCACGGAATGAAGAATGATGTAGCCCGGTTTGTGGAAGAATGTATGACTTGCCGGAAGGTCAAGGCGGAGCACCAGAAACCGCATGGGAAATTGCAACCTTTGGAGATTCCGGAATGGAAATGGGAGCATCTGACCATGGATTTTATCACTAAGCTGCCTAGGACTGCCCGTGGAGCTGATACTATTTGGGTGATTGTCGACCGTCTAACTAAGAGCGCTCACTTCTTGGCCATAAAGGAGAGTTCACCTGCAAAGAAGTTGGCCGAGATCTTTGATCGTGAGATTGTCTCATTGCATGGTGTGCCCGTTTCTATTGTCTCCGACCGTGACACCCGTTTTACTTCTCGGTTTTGGCGGAAATTTCAGGAAGAGATGGGTACACGATTACACTTTAGCACAGCTTTCCACCCGCAGACGGACGGGCAGAGTGAGAGGACGATTCAGACACTGGAAGACATGCTTCGGGCATGTACGATCGATTTTGGGGGTAGTTGGGATGATCACTTGCATCTAGCCGAGTTCTCCTATAACAACAGATATCACTCCAGCATTAAGATGCCCCCGTATGAAGCCTTGTATGGAAGGAAGTGTAGAACGCCTGTTTGTTGGGACGAGGTAGGGCAGAGGGTACTTGGGAGTACCGAGATCGTGCTGCAAACTACGGAAAAGATTCAGGTGATACGAGACCATTTGGCCACGGCAAGGAGTCGTCAGAAAAGCTATGCCGACAAAAGACGCTCAGACCTTGAATTTCAGGTGGGAGACTTTGTGTTGTTAAAAGTCTCTCCTTGGAAAGGCGTAATCCGTTTCCGGAAGCGGGGAAAGCTAGGACCACGATTCATTGGACCATACAAGGTCATTGCTCGCGTTGGGGAGGTGGCCTATCGTTTAGAGTTACCTGAAGAGCTCAGCCTGATCCATGACACCTTCCACGTTTCTCAACTGCGGAAGTGTGTCGTTGATGAGACCACAGTGGTACCATTGGAGGATATCCAGATTGATGAGCGTCTCAACTATGTTGAGCAACCAGTCGCGATTCTAGATCGGGAAACGAAGACCCTTCGGAACAAAACTATAAACTTGGTTAAGGTTCAGTGGCGACATAGACGGGGTTCGGAATGGACGTGGGAACCGGAGGAGGAGATGAGGGCTCATTATTCGGATTTATTTGTTGGCAATGACTTCGAGGACGAAGTCCGTTCCTAGTGGGGGAGATTTGTAACGCCCCGGTTTTTCTAGGTACGTTATTTATTTTAATTAATTAATTATGAGACATTATATTAATTTAATTAATTAAGGCATGATTAATTAAAAGATTTGGGCTTATAATTATTCCCATCTTTTAATCATATAATTAAGTCCATGGGTTTATAGCCAAACCCAATTAAAGCTTAAATGGTCTTCTAGCCCAAAGGCTTTAGGTTTTAGCCCACTAATCTAATATATTAGGGTTCAAAAACCCTAATTCCTCCTCTCCACACTCTCTTTCACGCCTCCCTCTCCCTCTCCTCCAACCAAGAACTTTTCTCTTGTGTTCATCCCTAACTTCAATCCTTGGTATGTTTGTAATTTTGATTGTTCTTCAATTCTATCATTTTATGTAGCATCTTATGTTGTTATTTTGATGTAGTAATCTCTCTACTTCTACCCTTTCTTTTAGATGTATGTATCTTAGTGTTAGATCTGAATACACCACCTCATTACATCATCATTGATGTACATATGAGTGTGAGTGTATGTGAAAGATCACTACAAAACCCTAAATTGAAAATCATGATCTTAGGGTTTTGTACTTGGATTTATGATTAAGTTCTTCTAGTTTTCATATGGCTAAATGAATCCCTAATGATCTCTAATCCTTTTTAGTACCACAATATTTATGGGGAATAAATAGGATGAGTTGGTACATCCTAGAATGTATCCCAAAGAGAAAAGGGTGGATTGGCCAAGATATGTCATTAAAGGTTATGTTTCTGCTTTAATCGGATTCGGTAACCATTTTGTAAAAATCATATCTCGAGTTCTAGAACTCAAATGGACCCCATATCAGTGCCCAAAGTTCACAAATCGAGTTAGGCAACTTTCTTAAAAGGCACCCTCGATAAAAAGGACTTTACCTATGGTCAACAACAGCTTCTCTGTTGTTGGGTCTGATCCGGGTCTGCTGTGATATGTCATTTTTTTTTCATTACGAGGGTTTGGGAAATGATCCTGAGTGATTCCAAATACCCACATGTACATTACATAGTTAATTTAATATCTGGAGAAAATGGGTTGTTAATTCTCGATATAACTTGGTTAGAATGGACCCACACTCCAGGTCAATGGACAGTCACCAGCTCATGCTGATTCTGTGATTGACCAACTTCTGATTTTTATATCTAGAGCCTTGGAAACCTTTTTTAATCGATTCCAACTCTGAGACTTGTCTTTTTGTGTCTAATGTGCCTCTGATTTTTGGTTGGGGCTAATTCCGCCCACAAGTTGGGTAGAATTGGCCAACACCACCTGACTGTCCGTCCAAAGACTGCAGTGACAAGTCTTTTTGTAAAATTCATATCTCTTACATCTTTTGGAGTTATGAGGACTTCCTTATGGTTCTGGAAACCTAAGCCATTGTAGTTTCTTGCAAAAATTATTTAATCCTATGTTTCTATTGTGCATTTTGGAGTAATTCAGTCCCGATCAGCAGGACTGTTTTAGAGTCCTTGCTGTGATTACTCCCTTCTCATTTCTTAGTTTCACAACTTCACTCTTCTAACCTTTAGTTCTATTTAGGTGAAGCCTTGAAGTTTGCACAAGCTTGGTAGTCTTATATTGACTCCTATCTGTTACTCACTCACTCAAGGTGAGTTCTTTCACACCGTTGTATTAGTGTTTATGTTTGCTAGATAGCTCGTGTGTGATTGTTTAGATATAATATTTAAAGCATGCTATATTATTGTTATAAAATTGTACATGTGCACTGTATGTGATTGATTAATACTATGAGGGGTAGTTAGGTAAGATCACCAACGTTATACTCTTTATGAGGTGCGGGGATCGGGGCCAAAGGATACGGGATTTACCCGGTGCGGCTCAAACCTACAAGTCCTCCCTCTTAATATAAGCATTGATTTGTTCCTTGCTTATTAATGTAATTATAATTGGAATTGGATTTGAATTAGTAAATGTGAATATTGATATGATGTCTGTGTTTGAATTCACTAAGCTTTATGCTTACGGTTCTCCCTAACATTTTCAGGTATTAAGATTAAAGAGGCTGAGGCGTGACTTGGAGCACCAGGATACCACTACTAGAAGAGTTTCCATTTTGGGACATTATTATTATTTTGCTTCCGCACATTATTATGTTTATTTCGTCATAACTTGGTTTTGTGATACTTATCTTTTGTAAACTCATAGCTTCTTTTATAAAAGTTATTTTAAAAAGTTCAAATATTTTGTGAAAATTTTTGGGTGTGACAAATTTTTTTGTAAAGTGATAGAACAAGCTAAGCTAGCGTCTGATATTGAAGGGAGAATAGTGATGTTTATACTTACTGGTTGCAACAATCAAGCTAAAGATGTCAATATCGCATTTGGGAGAATGTTGGGCTTGCAATCATGGATGGCATCAACCATGATTTAATTCTGACTTTTTTGTTTGGAAATTATTTAAACAGGTACATGACAGATGTAGGGCTTCTCAATGCTCTTAAAACCAATCCAAATGAAGGAAGGTATGCTATGGTCAGATCGGTGTTAAGGTGAAGAAAATAGAAGGAAAAAGGACTGAAGTTGGTAAAGAAAAGGTTGTTTATGATGGTGGAGGACATGATGAAAGTGTTTTGAACAATATTCTGCCCAAGGTAGCTAGTGGAGAAGAAAGTGGTGTCAAAGGGGTGGAAGATGTGTTAAAATGCATGGAGATAAAGATCTTTCAAGAAAGGAAGTCAAAGGAGTCCATGGGAACAGATTTCATGTCATTTGTGTGCTCAAACCCAAAGATTGAGTTGTTTTTGAAGCCAAGCCAAGACTATGCTTCTAAGAGGGAGGGATGGAAGGAAATAAGAGGCATAGGGCAGCATTCTATACCAAGCGAATTGAAAGGAGCTAAGGGAGTCTTTGTTACAAATATTTATGATGATGGCTTAGCGGAATTGAGGACAATTTCTTTTCAAGAGGGAGGGAATAATACGAATTGGAATGGCTCAAGCTCTATAATTGAATACAAGGGAATCTTGGTTGTTTGGAATAAAAATATGGTGCAAAATGATGGGAGTTTGGGCTGTAACAACACATGGAGAATGAGGGCCCAAAAGGTGATGGGTTGGTGTTGTTTAATGGATTTGAAGGTTGCTTGGCCTCAATGGCCCGTGAAGTTCGCATGATCACTTGCATGGATTAGGGCTGCACATTTGAAGGCATTTGCATGGATTTGGGATGCATTTGGAGTTAATTAGAAGCTTGCAACTTTTTTCTTTCATTTAATGAGTCATTTAAGTTTGTTTTGATGAGTAGTTAGTATTTTCTTCAATAACTTGGCTGTTGGGTTGTTTTGTAACTCCCATCTTTATGTTTAGGCTTTATAGCCATTTCTTTTTGCTTGTAACAGCTAGAATACGAAAATCAATCAAGAAAACAAGAACTTTGGTCATTGAGTTGTTGCTTACACTCATAATTTCGTCTTTGAGGGATGATTTCCTGATTTGACACGAATTCAAGTTAATAGGTCTTAGCTTGTCTTCAAACGATAATCAATCTATAGGTCTAGGTTGTTTATCACTCTATCCTTAATTTTTATTGTTAATTCCGCTGCAATTCACCAAACAAACACCCATACACGAAATCCAATCTCAAATCTCCTAAACCTTACTATAGTCAGCCCATACACGTATCAATAACCCATACTGTGACAATTGTCAAATTAGTCAACGAAAGTCAACTTAAGTCAACCAAAGCGTACGTTAAAGTCAATATGTGAAATGTAATTTTCATAATCTCTACGTTGTATTATTTGATATTATAATATTACGTATGCTAATTTAAGTCAGTTATACGAACAAACCATGCTGAACTAGATGTTTTAATATAAAAAAATAAAAAAATAAATAAAAAAAATTACGGAATGAATAGTAACCGGCGTGAATAGTGAACGGTAAAAGTTTAAAACTTTTCGGAATATTACAAATTTTATATCAAAACGTAGATAAAAATACGACGGTTCCGAATATATATTTATATTTTTACGAAACGTTATATATAAAAAGTTATGATAGAAAAACGTTTAATTTAACTTGAAAGCGACATTTGGTTATTAAAATATTAATATATTTATTAAAAAAAAAGTCTCCACCGGTTGGTGGAGTTTGAATTTTGAAAGTTTGAAAAACATTTTTATATTATATTATTTTAATTTTATTTTATATAAAGTGGGCCCCACTTCATTATTTATTCAATTTTACATCTTTTACCCCAAAGAACTCGTACTTTCATAACCCAGCACAACCCTTTCTATGGTTCATAACCCATCACAACCCTTCATAATTAACCATAACCCATCACAACACTTCATAATGGTCCATAACCCATCGCAACCCTGCATAATGGTCTATAGCCATAACAACCCTTCATAATTGTCCATAACCCATACAAACCAAAACCCAAAAAAGTTTCTCTCTCTAGTTTCTCTCTCTAGCATTTTCTCTCTCATTTTCATGTTTTGCGACTTTGGCTTTTCCGGCTGCTGGGTTGATTTTTCTGGTGGCTATTGTTTTGAATTACTACTTACTGAGTTCTGGTAATCGATTGTTGAGCTAATCGATGTTTCACACTCACTTATCAGACCCACCAGATCTAAAAACGTCAAGCTCATCTAGGAAAGAAAAAGGAGGCAGGGTAGGACCGATTATGAGGAACCGAAGGAAGGCTCTAAGGAATCATCCATTTAGAGATGTTAATTCATCCCGTTTATCGGAATTAGAAGCTATTGCGAACAGATTGGAGAATGTTCCCATCAATTTCATTTCTTCTGTTAAAGTTACGGGAAAGATTTTGGCGATGAAAAATGGTAAAAGCGGGAATGAATCTTCAATAGTGCAAAATGGAACAAATGGAACGAACTTAGAAGAAGATGGTTTTGATTTGACTTCAAAATCGAGTCTGATTATGGAGTTTGTAGAGCCGATTTCTCCTTATTTGAAGTTGCAAGCTGAAACTCATGAAATTCGTTCTTCAGCTGATCACAATTCTTCCAAGAAGGTTAATGAAATCAGCATTGCTAATGAATCGATTCAAATACAGCAATTTGGTGTTCGTAAAATGAAGTTTTTAGGTATTTCGATTCCTTCTGAAGCTGATAATCAAACTGTGACAGGAATTGGCTTGTCTGATGTTGATTGCGCTAAAAATGGCCACAATTTCACCAATTATTCTGGCTTGTTGGTTATGATTCGATTATTGATGTGGGTAATCTTGAATTTGTTCATTTGTCTATTGAAAATTCTATTGATTCTGATAAGCAATTGAAAGTTGATGATGATTCTATGGATTTCGATTGTGATAATGTAATGGAAAAAGGCATTGAGAAAAAGAAACTTGGGCCTGATTGTTCTGATATGTTGCTTGAAGAATCAAAAAATAGGGATAAGCTGGTTGATTGCACAATTATCGATCCTAATGTGGTCTTGGATTTTGATTCAATTGATGATAACACAAGGAAGGATAAGGATCTGAATTTGAAAGCTGGTGATTTTTATTTGAATTCGTCTGATGGCCAAGGTGCTAATGGGAGTGTTTTACATGGAACTTGTAACCAAACTGAATTTGGTATTGATTATGGGCCAGATCAACAAGAAAATGGTGATCAAATTAAAATGGGAAACGAAGGTATGACAGATCAAGTATTGAAAAGCATTTTCCTGTTCTTAATTCTTCTTCTGATTTAGCTAACAAGCATGTTAATTTCCTGAATTTGGATTGGAAAGGAAACAAAAGTGAAATTGTGACCATAGAAATTGATAAAAAGAAACCTACTGTCAATTCTAAGCAAACCAATGATACAAAATCTTTTGCTAAAACAGTGAACACAAATCATAATTCTATTAGTGCCAACATAAAACTTATTCCAAAATTATTTGGTACTAAGGTTGGAGAAGTTGAGATGCCTTATTCTAATGTGATGTTGGGAAGTGTTCCTTACCGTTCTACCTTATACAGTTTTTTTGTTGAAAAACCTTCTAGTTTTAATACGGTTTGTTACTTTGTTTCTTTGATGTGGAAGCAATTTGGATTAGAAGATTTGATGTTAAATGGTGAAGGTTTTTTCTATTTTCGATTTAGCACTAAAGAAGGTATGATGAAAGTTATTGAAAATGGCCCTTGGTTAATTAATGATGTTTTGATTTTTGTTAAAAGATGGAAACGCAGTCTTGTTTTATCTAAATCCATATTTGAGTCGGTTCCGGTTTGGGTTAAGATTTATAATGTTCCTTTGGAATATTAGAATGAAACCGGTGTTGCATATATTGCCAATGAACTTGGAAAGCCAATCATTATGAATAGAATGACTTTAAATATGTGTGATCATCATTGGGGAAGACCGGGTTATATGAGATTACTCATTGAGATGTCGGCCGGTTCGGAATGGCTTAAAAGCTTGGATATAGTGTCTCGTGATATGGAAACCGGGGAAAGAGTTGTTTCTCATTGTCATGTGGATTATGCTTGGTACCCTTCAAGATGTTCTCATTGTAAAATTTATGGTCATGATGAAGCTAAATGTGCTATTTTAGCTAGTTTGACTAGCAAAAAAGAAATGGATTCCAAAAAGATGAATGAAGGCAAAGGCATTAATAAAGAAAAAAAAAGATACAAGTTCAAGTGATAGAATGGAGGAAGATGGATTTACTTTGGTTACTAAAAAGAATAATAAAGGAAAGCAAAAGGTTTCGTGCAATAAAGTCTTGGAATCGGGTAAAGTTGATTTGATTGATTTATTAAAGAAAAAGTCTTCTCTTGTGGAATCAAAAGAAACTAAAAGTCAAGTTCATGTGGGGAAAAGGTAAAATGGTTCAAAAGTTTACAATCAAGGAAACAAAAAGGCAGTTAATGCGGCTAATGGTAAAGGAAGGTTGGGATCTTTTGGGAATAATTTGGATAGATTTGCAGTTGGAGCGTTGAAAAAGAATGGTAATAGTGTGAATTTTAGTGGAAAGGAGAATTTTGTCAAAGCCGGAAACGGATTGGCCAATTCTAGTGCTCAAAATGAAGTTTTAAAAGTGAAAAAATAGAATAAACGTGATGGTAATGGTGGTTTGGATCTTTCTTGTAATACTAATCAGTTTGATGTTCTTAGTTATTTTAATGAACATGAATACGGTGATGGTAGGAAAGAAGATGATCTTTATAAAATAATATTGGTAAAATTCCGGAAATTAGAAAGGATAACTCTTTGGGTGATGAGTTGATGGACACCCACCAAAATTCTTTGGTTTTATGATGATAGTCTTTTGGGATAATCTTGCTTTATTCAAGTTCAAGTTTGGCATGGATTTGGATAACATTGTTAGTTATTGGACTTTCAAGTATTGGGTTGAAGATTTAATGGGGTTTGATTTAAATCTTCGGTTTGGATTGTAAGGGGAAAATTTGGTTCCATTCCATAGATTGGAATTGGACTTGGGTTTGGATAGCTTGGCATGTTTTATATTAATAGTTGTTGGGTTTGTATTTTTATTTCTAGATGTTAGTTTTTTTGGGTTCATGACCCTTCTTTTCTTGTAAGTTCTTTTTTATCAATAAAATTTTCCAGAGGATGATCTCCTCTCTATCCAAAAAAACCCATACAAACCTTCATCATGGTCCATAACCCATCACAACCCTTCATAATGGTCCATAACCCATCACAACCCTTCATAATGGTCTATAACCCAACACAACCCTTTCTATGGTCCATAACCCATCATAACTCTTCATAATTGACCAGAACCTAAGAAAACCCCTCATAATGGTCCATAACCCTTCATAGTGGTCGATAACCCATCAGAACCTTCATAATGGTCTGTAACCCATCACAACCCTTTGTAATGGTCCATAACCTATCACAACCCTTTATAATGGTCCATCACCCATCACAACCCTTCATAATTGAGAATAACCCATCACAACCCTTCTTAATCGTCTATGACCCAACACGACCCTTTCTATGGTCCATAACCCATAACAACCCTTCATCATGGACCATAACCTATCACAACCCTTCATAATGGTCAATAACCCATCATAATCCTTGATAATGGTTCATAACCCATCACAACCTTCATAATCGTACATAACCCATACAAACCTTGATAACGTTCCATAACCCATAACAACCCTTTCTAATGGTCCATAACCCATCACAGCCCTTTCTATAGTCCATAACCCATCGCAACCCTGCATAATGGTCCATAACCATAACAACCCTTCATAATAGTCCATAACCCATACAAACCTTCATAATAGTCAATAACCCATCACAACCCTTCATAATTAACCATAACCCATCACAACACTTCATAATGGTCCATAACACATCGCAACCCTGTGTAATGATCCATAACCATAACAACCCTTCATAATGGTCCATACCCCATACAAACCTTCATAATGGTCCATAACCCATCACAACCCTTTATAATGGTCCATAACTGTAAGACCCGTATCCTGATTATAACATATACTTAAAATAAGAGTGTTAGGAATTATATGATCATTGGTAGTTATAAAGCTAAGAAAAACTTTAGTTACAATTTCATATGAAAATCAGGATTTTGTGTCGTTTTTAGAACAATCATAATTAATTCTAGAAACATCGTTTGGACCTTAAACCAGTGTACAAAGTTTACAAATTGAGTCTAGTACAATTACCAAAAATAATAGTAAGCTTGAAAATGACATTATCTATGGTAAAAAATACAATCTTTACTGATTAGTTCGGAATTGACAGATTAGATAGTCTGTTTTCAAAAATTCATAATAAATCATAGAAAAATCGTATAAATACGTAAAATACATCCCTGGAAAGGTATTGAGATAAATTTCTGGAAATCAAATAAAAACGTGAATTTCATGGGTTTAAAGTCGGCTAAACCAGTCTTGAACAGACTGATTCTAGAAGGTATTAATTTCAACAAGGTTATATTATTAAAATCTTTTGTCAAAAGTGGCATGCCATTTTTTATTCAAGAATTCAAGTATAAATACCCCTCAAAACATCTCATAAACCACACAACTAAATCTCAATCCAATATATAGAGGTTTCTAAGCACTAGAGTGTAAGCAAGTGAGCGGAAGGAAGCTTAAAAGCCTAACGAAGGAGTTATAGATCTCGACGACTGGTCATAAGGTAACTACAAACCTTTCTATAGCTTAATTAGGTATTGTAAAATAGTTTTTGTTAAGAAGTAGAATATTTAATAAGTATAACATATGTTATATTATACTAATTTCTAACAATAGTAAACAAAAACCTTAAAATGTCGTTATTATAACAATTCGTAATTTCCGAAAATAATACCGATTGATTTACTTACGAGGACGGTGACTAGGCTGATTACTTGGGATCTGGTTGTTGGATTTTCCGAAAGGCTAAAATGCTGAAAGGATCCTGCCATCCTATCTAATCTTCTACCTGGCCGTTCTTTACTTGATAAATCATGGAGTATCATATTGGAATTATTGAAGGGTTTAATGATGCGACTATAATATAGTTAAGGATTAAGAAATGATAGATTTCTTATTATGTTAACAGTTAAAGTTGAAGGAAATACAAAGCCGAGAAAGATAAACGATATAGTCAACTATAATCAGGTGAGTCTTCTCACTATACTATAGGTGATATTGCATGCGTAGGAAGGAAGATATGTTAGACTAAGGTGATCTTACCTGTTATGATAATTGTATGCATTATTGCTATGATAATGATTGTTTGTGGACGGAACGGGATAGCCCGCGAGCCAATAGGCGGAACAGGAATAGCCTGCGAGTCATTAGACGGAACGGGAAAAGCCTGCGAGCGATAAGACAGAATGGGAACTGCCCGTGAGTCTTCAGGCGGAACAGGGATAGCCCGTGAGTCTCACAGACATATGAATGGTTTTTGTGTGTTGTATGTTATATGTGATGGATCGTATGGTATTTTGAGGAACTCACTAAGCTCCGTGCTTACCCTTTCCCTATATAAACTACTGTTTCAGGTACATCAGGTACCATGGATGGCAAGGCGTGACGTGTATACACTGTGCTGCTTCATTGGAGGACTGTTTTTGAAAGGATGTTCCGTTATGTTGTGATTTAATTAACTTTTGTTAATCCTGGGATGTTTTCATTAAACTTATAAGTTATGGAATTTTGTCAAAATTAATTAAGTGGCTTTTCTTATATTAAAGTGTTCGTTTAAATTTTTTTAATTTTACCCTAAAATTTTGGGATGTTACAATAACCCAACACAACCCTTTCTATGGTCTATAACCGATCACAACTCTTCATAATTGACCATAACCTATCACAACCCTTCATAATGGTACATAACATATCATAACCCTTCATAGTAGTCCATAACCCATCACAACCTTCATAATGGTCCATAACCCATCACAACCCTTTATAATTGTCCATAACCCATCACAACCTTCATAATGGTCCGTAACCCATCACAACCCTTTCTAATGGTCCATAACCCATCACAGCACTATCGAACCAACTATCATGAACATGGCAGATGGTGTCTTCATAAATTCAATGGAGAAAGTGAAGCTCACGGACATGGCAGATGTTGTCTTCATAAATTCAAGATTCGGGATGGATGGTCAACATACATTCACGTCAAAAATATCATCCTGCTCGGTCAACAATACAATTTCCAGCAATGGGGAAGGAACAACTACCAAAACACATGATTGCATGTTCAACTTACCTTATGCTCATGTGTTGAGTCATAAATTAAGATTGAGTCAAATATGCTGATCAGATTTGTTGCCAGATTTTTAGCCTATAATTTTGCTATCAGTTATGGAATGGGTCTGTCCTTCCATACTTGGTTTTTGTTTAAATAGCTAGTTCATACCCTGGTTAGGGTTAACTTTTTGGTAATCTGTTCACGGCACTCATACAGAATAGTTCACATCGAATTGTTCTTGAGTTGCATTTTAATCATTAGACATCAGTTCTTCAAATTGCATGTTCTTGATCTTGTTTGTTTACATTATTCCGCATTTCTGAATCTCGATCCAACTTTTGTATTTCAACAATTGGTATCAGAGCAGGAGTTTGTGTTATTCACGGATCTATTTTTGATTATCTTCATCGTTTCAATCGATCTTAGATATCAGAATTTGATCTTTTACGCTCGATTCTTCTTTTAATTTCAACCTACACTTCTGATTCATTCAAATAAACAAGTATCAATGGCCTTTGACGACTCACATACTCAGTCTTTCAATCTTTCAAGTAGCATTGGGTCTACTACCAGGACTCCAATTCTATTCACTCAAGAGTATGAAGTCTGGGCGTTACATTTTGAAGATTATGTTCTTGGCATTGAAGAACATGGTACTACGATCTGGCAAGCCATTACTGAAGAAACTCATGTTCATATAGACACAAGGAGGGTTATCAAAACCCTAAAAGAGTACAACAACCTGCTTGTCACTCACACGAACATTCCTCAAGACGAAAAAGATAAACTAATGTGCAACATTAAAGCTTTTAGAATCATCAGCTTCGCTCTTCAAGCTGATACTCTTCGTCTGGTTAGTTCGTGCGAAACAGCCAAAGAGATCTGGGATAGACTTAAAGAATTATATTCCGGAGATGCTGACCTTGAGCACTCTATTCAGACCACTCTTCTTTCTGATTTCGGATCTTTTGCACATGGTCCGGAAGAAACTCTAACCCAGACCTTCCATCGATATAATCATCTTCTCAGTCGATTATTGAAATACAACCTGGCTCGGACTGTCATTGAGCAAAAGGTTACCTTTCTTGATGGTCTTCGTTCCGAATGGAAGGCTATCGTATCAACCATAAAAGCACATGAACAGTTCAAAACTTACACTTTGGCTAAAGTTGTGGGAATCCTCAAATCCCATGAAAAAGAAATCATTTCGGAAGCCAAAGCGACTATCGGTCTTGGTTCACTTGCACTGGTTGCTGCTGGAAAGAAATCGGCTGAAATCGATTCTGACTCGGACTTTTCCGACGATGATTTGACCAGAGAAGACAAAGCTTTGATGGTGTCAAATCCCAAGAAGTTATTCAAGAAAAACTTTTCCAAATTCAAAAACCGAAATCGACAAGAAGGTTTCAATGCTGAAAAGACTGTGGAAGAAAGTCAGAAAAAGAAAAGTGATGAGGAATAGAAACTCGTTGGCGACTCTAGATACGATTGTCATTATTGCAAAGGCAAGAACCACTTTGTGAAAGACTGTTTGCTCCGAAAACAAGCTGAGAAGAAGGAGCAGGTGAAAGATGAAGCTTATTACGCAAAGAAGATTGCGGAACTGAAAAAGAATGATGTTTCATCTACCAAGGCAGCCTTTGTGGTGAAAGAGGACAGTGAGTTTGGTGCCGTTGAGGTCTGGTCAACAGACTCGGAAGATGAGGAGGTGAGGAATCCGACACATGGTCGGTGTCTGATGGTGAAAGCTGATCATTCCGAAAGCAGAGGTTACTCTACCGATGGGGGTCAAGCCTCAGCAAGTTGCTTTGCTGCGAAGCCTGTCTATGAACAAGTTGAGGAATGTGAGGCTGTGGTCAAAAAGGTACGCTCTATCCTTAAATCTTTAAATATTTGCTCTTCTAGTTATGATGCTGAATTAGATGACCTTAGATTTACTGTCACCAGTTTGAGTGATAGCTTAGAAAGGACACGTCTAAGCAATTCTAACCTAAATGATCAGTTGAGCAGGATATCGAATAAGAATGAGGAGAGACGAATGAGAATCGAGGCGTTGGATAGTGAGTTAGTTAAAGCACGAGATGATATTATTTATGTCAAAAGAGATAATTTAATTCTTGTCAAACAGAGAAACATCTTTTGTTTAATTGCTAAGCGTCTTTACAATAATATTACTCAATTGCATCTTGATTGTGACATAGGCAGGGGTTTACACAAAATGATTTTGCCCTTTCTTGAGTTGAAAGAGGATGAAATCGATGCAGAATGTCATAGATATGAAACCATTGTTTCATCTGATGAGGTTTCGGAAGCTTATCGAATCGGACTTGATAAAATTGAAAGCTATATACAGTCCAAAGAACATAAAAGTATGGTCAAAGAATATTTTTCGGAAAACGATCATGAGGAAATTAAAACAGCGACTCTAAAGAAATTTCATTCACTATGCTCTAAATTAAATTCTGATAATACTCCCATTAATGAGAATATTTCCGATTTTGATGAAAGTGATATGAGTGAAATATCTGTTGAGGATGAAATTGACTGTTCGGAATTCGTATCAAATTCTACTGAAACTAAGAAAAATCTCATTTCTGAAAATTCAGATACTTTTGCGAGAATTGTTGAAAGTGAAGGATCACACACTTTAACCGAACAAGCTACTGTTTTTCCAAAAATTCACACTGTACCAAATCAAGTTTTCGTTAAAACAGGCCTAAATACAAAAGATGTAACTGAACTTAAAGTCCTAGTTGATAACGATAATTCCGATGTATGTGATTCTTTCTTCTGGTCGGAACCAATTGACAACTCAGATGAGACTAAAGGCCTTTCCGAAATGACCTCGTGGAAGTCTCGTGGAAACTACATTTCTGGATCATTGAACTGTAAAAATTCTGTCTCTCAAAATGGTTCATGGGGTACAGAGAATTTGAAATCTACGTCTTCAAACCCTAAGACGAGCACTTTCAAATCTGACTCTAATCGCTGCTCGACATCTTATGTTCATAAATCTCCTGAAGAGCTCATTGCCAAAAGGAAACAAATGAATGCAAGGTACAAAAAGAATCTGAAAGAGAGAAAACAGTTCTGGAGAAACAAACACGACTCACATCTAACTCAGAAAGTCAACCCACTTCCCTTTCGGAAAGTTGAGCTTGCACCAAAACCAAAACCAACATCTAAACCCTCTGGTTCAACAACAACAACAAAGAATCCCACTCGTGTTCTCGGATCAACGGATTCAAAAGGGAAAGCAAAACTCTATCCTGAAACCACTCAGGATCCTAAAACCAACAAAATTCACCCAACAGTTACTATCACAACAAAACTCTCTTCTCAATCGGTTAAAAATCAAAATCCCACTTATCTCTCTCACAATCAGAAAACCCATTATAATCACGTTTCGAACACTTTCACTCCAAAGAAATCTCGTTTTGCTAAAGAACAATGGCACTCCACAAAAATGAAAGTGTTCCGAATTGAAAATGGGAAAAATAAGTCATCTGTGAGAAAATCCTTTTGGGTTGAAAAATCATGCATTTTTCCTACCTCTCGTAAATTCTCACATGGGCCCACATTGGTTTGGGTTCCTAAATCTCTCTAACTTGTGCAGGTTCTACGTGACGAACAGTATGATCCGGAATGGTACATTGACAGCGGCTGTTCACGTCACATGACAGGAAGGAAGGAGGAATTACGAGAATATCGATCACTATCGAATGGAGGAAAAGTCAGTTATGGAAACAATGCAACAGGCAACATCAAAGGCTATGGCATGATCACAAATGGTGAAATTTCGATACGGAAAGTGGCATATGTTGAAGGACTTCAACACAATTTGATCAGTGTTTCACAATTAGTTGTCGGAACTGGTCTTAAAGTCTCCTTTGATGAAGATGGCTCCGAACTGATTGAGAAGGAATCCAAAAAGATTATCTTGAAGTCAAAAAGAAAAGGAGAGATGTTTCCTTTGGACATGAGACCTATCCAAGGAAAACCTGCTATCTGCTTACTCACTAAAGCTACGAACGATGATAGTTGGCTCTGGCACAGGCGGTTATCTCACATGAACTTTCGTGACATTAATAAACTGGTACTTGGTGATCTTGTGCGTGGATTACCGCTACTCAAGTACGACAAAGACCGACTCTGTGATGCTTGTGAGCTAGGAAAACAAAGTCGGAAGAGCCACTCTACAATCATCAACACAAAGATTATCGAACCATTGGAACTTCTGCATATTGATCTTTGTGGTCCATCCGCCATCGAAAGTGTTGCTCACAACAAATACATTCTGGTTGTGGTAGATGATTTCTCTCGTTTCACATGGGTGTTCTTTCTCAAGCAAAAATCTGAAGCGGCGATCAATATGATTAACTTCATCAAGCAGATAGAAATCCTTCTCCGAAAACAAGTTTGAATGATAAGAAGCGATAACGGGACAGAATTCAAAAATAAAATTCTAGATGATTTTCTTGTCAATAAAGGAATCACGCATAACTTCTCTGCCCCTTACACTCCTCAACAAAATGGAGTTGTAGAAAGACGAAATCGTTCTCTTTGTGAAGCTGCTCGAACCATGCTCTCTTTTGCAAAACTTCCTTTATACTTCTGGGCTGATGCCATTGCAACTGCTTGTTACACTCAGAACAGATCAAACATCACAAAACGATTCAATCTCACTCCCTATGAAATCATCAACAAAAGAAAACCGAATGTGAAATTCTTTCATGTTTTCGGATCCAAGTGTTTCATTTTTAACTCCAAAGAAAAACGAGTTAAATGGGATGAAAAGGCTGATGAAGGAATTTTTCTGGGCTACTCTCTTACCTCAAAAGCCTATCGTGTTCTGAACAAAAGATCTCGAAAAATTGAAGAAACATACTACATCACCTTTGATGATAGATACAATTCCAGAGCAAAGCACATTAGTACCAAGACTGAAGACATCTTTCCTGAATCTAATAAGTTTACAATTCCTCTTATGGATCTGTATGAGGAATTTCTGAATTTATTCGATGACCAAGAAACCGCAAAAACATCAGAAGCAAATGAAAGAGATAACCAAGGCGATGAATTGTTAAAGCTCATAGAAAATACAGTCAGTGAAAACGAATCTTCACAAGAACACTCATCTGATGTTCCGATTCCGAATAATGCTCCAACTCCCATTTCTGATGCACCCATCCAGGGGGGAGAGTCCAACTCCTGTTGCAAATGCACCTATCCAGGGGGAGAGTTCATTACCTATTCAAGGGGAGAGTATGACTCCTGAATCCGAATCAACCACTCTTCCAGTTGAACAAAATCACCCTGATGATAGAAACGATGCAAACTTCCAGGGGGAGAATGAAGGTGAAAACAACGCCCTTGACACACAGTCAGAGGTACATTCGGAAGCAGAAGAAATCATTTCGGAAATCAATCCTGAATATGATTCAAATTATCCTCCAATGATAAAGTGGACGAGAGATCACCCAAAATCTCAAATCATCGGAACGACTTCTGCTGGCGTTCTCACTCGAGCTCAAGCTAAAGAAAAGCAAGCAGCATTATTTTCTAAAGTGGAATTTTGCATGTTTCATTCGTTCATCTCCAAGGTTGAACCTAAAACAGTTAAAATAGCACTTGATCATGCTGACTGGGTTCAAGCAATGCAAGATGAGTTAAACGAATTTGAACGCAATAGGGTGTGGCGATTGGTTCTGACTCCAGAAAAAGCATCCGTTCTCGGAATGAAATGGGTCTTTCGAAACAAGTTAGACAAAGAAGGGAATGTCATTCGGAACAAAGCAAGACTGGTTGTCAAAGGTTACTGTCAAGAAGAAGGAATTGATTAGGAAGAAACATTTGCACCAGTAGCCAGATTAGAGTCCGTTCGGATTTTTCTTGCTTATGCAGCACACAAAGGTTTTGATGTTTATCTTATGGATGTCAAGTGTGCATTTCTGAATGGAGAATTAGAGGAAACAGTCTATGTCGAACAGCCACCAGGTTTTGTGAGCAGTAAACATCCTGACCATTGCTATATATTAGACAAAGCTGTTTACGGCCTAAAACAAGCTCCACGAGCTTGGTATGAGACTTTAACTCGATTTCTCAAGCAATCCAAGTTCAAGCAAGGATCTGTCGACCCAACTTTCTTTCGCAAAAAGGAAGGGAGTCACCTGATGATTGTTCAAATCTATGTCGATGACATCATTTTCGGATCTACTCATCCCAGCCTGACGGCTGAATTCCGAAAACTGATGGAGACTAAATTTGAAATGAGCTCGATGGGTAAAATCAATTTCTTTCTCGGACTTAACATCAGACAAAGCTCAGAAGGCATTTTCATCAATCAGGAAGCTTATACCAAATCTCTCTTAGAGAAATTCGGAATGAAGGGAGATTCTAAAGTCAAACTTCCGATGGCTTTCGGAACAAAACTCACTTCTTCACTAGACAAACCTGCAGCAGATATCACTCTTTATCGTCAAATGAAAGGTTCACTTCTCTATCTCACTTCAAGCAGACCTGACATTATGTTTGCTGTTTGTTACTGCGCAAGATTTCAGGCAAATCCTAGAGAGCCACATCACAATGCTGTGAAGAATATATTCCGATATCTCAAACGAACAACCTCTCTTGGATTATGGTATCCATCAGGATCTGGTTTCTTTGTTCAAGCATTTTCTGATGCTGATCTTGGTGGTTGTGGATTGGATCGCAAAAGCACTTCAGGTGGTTGTCAACTACTCGATGGAAAACTCGTAAGCTGGCAATCAAGAAAACAGACTTGCGTGTCTCTCTCAACAGCTGAAGCTGAATACATTGCTGCTGCTTCATGTACCTCTCGTCCTCTCAGATAATATGGATTCAAAACCAACTAAGAGATTATGGAGTCAATATGAAACGTATTCCTCTTTACTGTGATTCCGAAAGTGCGGTTAGGATCTGTCACAATCCAGTGCAACACTCAAAGACTAAACACATTGCACTCAGATATCATTTTATCAAAGATCATGTTGAAGACGGCAACATCGAGATTCATTTCGTACGCTCAAATGATCAACTAGCTGACATCTTCACAAAGGCCCTTCCTGAACTAGCATTCAACTGAATTCTTCATGGTCTCGGAATGATGGAAGCTGAATCTGTTCCGATATCTAGCTGAGATTCCAATTGATTCTGAAAATCGGAATGCCTCGGAATCGGATTTTAGACATGGAAGATTCGGAACGCGTGTATCCTTTCTAAAACTTTCTTTGTTTTTCTGTTTTATTGTTTTATTTTTTTTTAAATACCAAAAATATTTTGTTTGTTTAGTTTTATTTTTAATTTATTTTACTGCTTTACTTATTTCCTTTATTTGTTTTCTTTATTTTGATATATCTCAAAAATATTTTTTTTAAACTTTATTTTGTTTTCTTTATTGTTTTAATTTTCTTTGTTTTTGTCTTTGTTTGACTTATTTATTTTTTTTGTTGTGTATTTTTTTTGTATTGTTCTTCTTGCCCATATCCATGCGAATGCAGATAAAGAATTCAATCAGCAATCAGAAAACAACAGAAAACTAAATTTTATTCAAGCTACGGGAACAAAGGTTGTTACATCAAAAGCCAAAACAAAAACAACTTCAACCTATAGCTTGTAATAATGCCACATAGGGGGATCACCGGGATGGAAAGCTTGGTAGAGGCGCAGCTCACTCTCATCAACAAACAGGCGACTTCCATCAGCCAGTCCCACGTGGAACTGGTTGTGAGGTGTGGTCCGAATGATCACCGCCGGCCACCAACCCCTTCTATGCCAGACCTCAACTAGGTCAAATTGTTTGAACTCCACCAAGATTCTTGGTGGGACAGGCTGCAGAAAGGGATAGCTTGTTGGGACGATCAGTGGCCCACTACCCTCGCCGTTGTTAAGAGTGGTCATTCTCACCTCATATTGGTGATTCCACACTCTCGTGACAACCCCGCCATAGATGCCTCCGGCATAGTCGCCTTCTTGCATTTTGACCTCCACTTTGTCAAAACGGTTGTAGGGACGAAGCGCCATGTGATATCTCCTTTGGTGGTAATTTATCTTTTTGGGGTGTGGGTGTTTTCTACTAACACTGCTTCCTTTTTATAGGCAGAAATGACACCGGTTAAGCTTCCAATTGTGGATATTTAATTACTTTATGAAGTGATGATGCAGCCTGCTGTCATTATTATGTGTCATAAAGGCGAAGACGGCTGATCAGCAACCGATTGGACGTTTTCCTTTCCTTTCGCCGGAGCATTAAATGTTTTCTCATGATAGCCAAATCCTTGTCAGCATTCTTCAGCAAGTATACAATTTTTTTTTTCTATTTTGAATTGATTTTTTTTTCTTATCTTATTTTCTAAGTACCAAAAACGAATATCCATGATTATTGAAATCTCAACCAATTTCAATATATGATTTCGGAAATTCTAGTCAAAGATCGCAACTCATTTTCACCATGGGGCGCTGTGAGACTCACCATCCTTCCTTGACCTTTCTATTATTTCTCCATATTCACTACACTTCCATATAACTGTAACCCTTATGAAGGTCTTCAGCATTACCACTGAAAACTGATGGTTACACAAATTCTGTGTTCATGATTTCGGAATTGTTTTTACCATCATTCCGAATGAAACCCAAAAATCCGATCCCACTAAGGAATTGACGAAAACTTTGAAGGGAATCTCAATCTTTTATTTTTGCGTGATCTTTATAAAATTTACTTCACCTAAGTAATTTCTAACCAAAGAGATCCAGTTTTTATTTTTTTTTTGAGATTTCAAAATAATCCCTGAGTCAGATAATACTTTCCTTACCACACTTGTTTTCATGACTACTCTGGTCAGACAAGTACTGTCTTCCGATTCCGAGCATTTCTCACGCTTTCGGAATCCGAAAGATAGTTCAACCCAACCCATTAAGCCTAAATCTTAAAAGAAACCTTTCAATGATTCTCATAAATCAGTTGATCGTAATTCAACGGGATACCACTCAAACACTTCCGAATCTCTCTTGATTCCGAAGGAAGAGATCATTGCCCGGGATCAATCAGTTTTATGTCATTTTGACATCACAGACTACCAAATAAATCTTGATTTTCTTCTTTATCTTTGGCACACTCTTGCACGAAAATCATTATTTGATTTTTCTAACTCTGGTTGATTTTCTTTTGATAAGGATTAAGATCGATGACGTGGAAATATTCTTTTACTCTTCAAAATTTTTCAAAATTTTGGATGAGATAATCCTGACGTGGCCGTTATAACGTCTTCTCCACAGCAGCTACTTTAACGCTTTTCACGCGCCTGCAATGCGACTTTTGGGAGCAACTCATGATGATACGACGTGATTCTTGGGAAACGTAATCGGCTGAAGCGGGATTTCCTTTTCCAAATCACTCTTCAAGGGATATTTAAAGGATTTTTGGATCATTATTTCTTTTCTCCGCTCTTCATCTCTTACGCAGAACTCTTCGTCTTCAAAGCCCTCTTTCTCTCACGAATATTCAAGAACTCTCCAATGGCTGGTTCATCCTCAGCGAACGAAAATACTTCCTCTTCTCTAATGTTGAAGATCAAACAAAATCAGAACATGATTATTGATCTTCATTCTTCGAAGTATAATGAAGCTCTTCAACCGATGATCGAATGTCTCAAATTCTCCAGGGTCTGCAAAGCCCTAACTGCTTCAGAGGAGGTTCCAATCGTGTATCTCTCATCTGCATACTCATCTGCATTCTACAATAAGGCTGATGATGTCGTTACTTTTGAAGTTGGTTCCATCAAAACTCGCATTTCCAAGTCTCGATTTGGAAAATTGCTAGGGTTTACAGATCAAACTGATATTGTTGATCCTGATTCTCTTCCGCCTTCTACTCTTCCACGGTTTTTCTACCAACTAGGCTACAAGGGAGATATAACGCAACTCTCCAAGTTCACAAAGAAGAGCCTACCGCCTCTGTGGAACTTTCTTTTTACAATCTTGTTCAAAAGTTTCTCCGAACGCACAACAGGCACAGACAGTGCAAGTAAGCTTTTTTACTCTCTATTTTATGGCATCTATCATGATATCAATCTTGATTACGGGTCAATTCTATGGAGCCAATTTGTGGAAAGCGTGAACTACAAAAATCGACACTTCGAAATCTCCTATGCTCGATTTTGGTCCATTGTGGTAAAAAGGGCGATTGAGCAACATCATCTTCATATCATGACTGATTCCGTCTTAGCGGTCGTTCCGACGCTGTCAACCACACCGTTTGCAACCACCAAATCGGAGGATTTTGATTTCATTGGGTCCATTCCGATCACAATGTTGGACCGTGTTCCGAAGGACGTCCCATGCATTGCTGCGTATCGTCAACTACCTCCATCAGGATTTCGTCCTGTTGATCAAACTCATCAAGTTGCTTTTGATAGACTTGAGAATCCGAAGAAAATCATCAAACGAAAAGGTAGAACTGCAGCATCTGACACCGAAAAACAGCCCAAACGTCCAAGAAGACTCCGAAAGCTTGTCCAGTCTTATGATTCCGAAAACGAACTCTCCGATACTCATCAAATTCCGACTCCTCCGCGAGATGTTCCGCTTACCGTCAACCTTGACGATGTTCCACCTCCCAAGCCTTCTCCTCCTCCCCAATCACCGCCTCGTGACCCCACACCAAAAACAACTCCTCATTCTAGTCCACAATCCACACCTGAACGTTCGCCCCTCCGAACCACAAACACTCAAAAGTCTCCATCTTTATCACCAAAACAAACTACCATTCCTGAATCCCCTCATAACAACCCCCTACCGATATTGATGAAGAGGAAGATATCCTGGTTAATGATGATCAGGATGATCTTTCCGATTTCCTTGAATCTCCATCCAATGTCAAACTAAAGACTCCCAGTTCTTCTATTCCGATGTCATCTGATCAGCTCTCGGAAATCTCTGCCAAACTGGATTTACTTCTCCAATCCCAGGCGCATCCCTCTGCCTTTGATTGGTAATCCCAGTTGAAGGCTCACAAAGACTCGGTGGATACCTTGATCACCGAAAACGTCAATCTCATGGGTAAAATCACCTTCCTCATAGAGAAATCTGAAGCCCAAATGCGAGATTCGACCACTTCTATTGGCAGACTGGAAAAAGATGTTCTCAAATTTACTCAAGATTTCCGTGATGCTCATATTCGGAACAATGAAACTATGCAACAGGTCATCTCCAACTTCAGCACCTCGTTGAAAAATGAAAAAGAGGCCCTTTCTACCTTACGTTCGGAATTGAAGCAGCAATATTCCGAATGGGTATCCTCTATGGACACAAAGGTTGATCAACTGAGGACAGATTTGGCCTCGGAGAATCATCTGATGGATAAATTAGCCGCCAAAGAAACTAAAATCCAGCTCCTCAAGTCCGATCTCCGTAACAAGACTACCATTCTCACATCTGCCTTGTCTCAGAACAAAGCTGTTCGCAGTGGTATATCAGAGATTGACTCCTTTCTTCATCGGATTATTGAAGACAATGACCCTATTCTCAATCCTCAGGTGCGCAGACATCTGACCCTAAAGCTTCATCCTGTCTTCAATCTTCTTGCCGCCTTAAAGGGTGTTTCGGAAGGTATTGCCTCTCCGAAACAAGGGGGAGACGAAACGAATGAAGAAAGTATATTTAATCAGGAGACTCCGAAGAAAGACACTGAAAGTACATTTAATCAGGAGACTCCAAAGAAAAACTCTCCGATTAAACCCAATGAAAATGCTGAAGGAGGCGCTGGTCCATCCAAAGTCAAAGGCAAGGAGATTTTGGAAGAAAAAGAATCTGATCAGAACGCTATGAAATCGAACAGGGATAAGGAAATTGATGAAATTCTCAATCTTACTCGGAAACTTGATGCTGAGGAAGCTGCCAAAAGTGAGGCTGAGTTACTCCTGAAAACTCAAATGTCTTTGTTTCCTCCCTGGCACTATAAAAGAATGACAATGGAAGCAATTACTGAGCCTGTGGAGAACTGGCTTCAACCAATAGCCTCGTACAACACAAGCAATGATGTAAACTCGCAGTTCGACTTTCCGATGACTGCAAAAGCTCTCCTGTTCCGAGGGTTTGAGGAACTCAAAGACACCCGTCTTTCTAGTTCGGAAGTGAATGATTTGCTGTTCACTTTCTATTTGAAGAATGCGCGTCCTCAACATTTAACGTGGAGTTTGAAGAAGATTGTGCAGCTGACTCCCCGTCATCCTGAGGTCACTGATCCATTCAAAAACCCAAGGTTTTTGGCTTCAAGAGGAGATGATAAAGAGAAGATGGAATTTTCTCTTGCCGACCTCCTATTTCTGAATCCATTCGACTGGATTTCACTGTTCAATATCTTGTCGAGAGAACAAAAGTATCAACCTCTTTTTGATCATGTCAAAAGAATGCTTGGATACTACATTCTGGAAGTAGCAAAGTTAGATGTTGAAGTTGCTGGAGTTCTAGACAAAGTCCCTTTAACTGTGAGACGTCCTCCGCCCAAAAATCTGGACAAGCGCAAAATCGGAAAAATTGCCAACTCAAACTGGAGTGTGGCATACAATTCAAAGGAAGGCCGTGAGAATATTAAAAGAATATTCTTTCTTTTGGACAAACATCTTTACAGGACTCCAGTGTTGGAACATATTCTTCACATCATCAATAAACTCCCATCCAACACTGCTGAAGATAAAACTTGCATCAACGACATGTTAAGGTGGTACATTGAATTCCGAAAGAGGATCCTGGCAATCATTCCGAAGGTGTTTGACAGACAAGCTAATGAAGTGAAACCTGAAGAATGAAGTCATGTCGCATTTTTGACTCAAAGGGGGAGATTGTTGAGTCATAAATTAAGATTGAGTCAAATATGCTGATCGGATTTGTTGCCAGATTTTTAGCCTATAATTTTGCTATCGGTTATGGAATGGGTCTGTCCTTCCATACTTAGTTTTTGTTTAAATAGCTAGTTCATACCCTGGTTAGGGTTAACTTTTTGGTAATCTGTTCACGACACTCATACAGAATAGTTCACATCGAATTGTTCTTGAGTTGCATTTTAATCATTAGACATCAGTTCTTCAAATTGCATGTTCTTGATCTTGTTTGTTTACATTATTCCGCATTTCTGAATCTCGATCCAACTCTTGTATTTCAACATCATGGAGGTACGGAGCCTGTAATTTCGTCTTGTGCAAATGGAGAAGAAACGAACCAAAAGCAAACCCCAACTGTCAAAGAACCAAACGGTTCTTCCTCAAAGAAACGTGATCATGTGGCCTACTCCAATACACCCGATGATTTGAATAAAAGTGGAGGTATTCCCTTTAATCTCTCTACTAGTGTGCTTAATAATGAGTGTCCCCTTAGTGCCTTGCAATTAAAAGAATCCCAAGCTCCTAATTATGAATGTCCCCCACAAGTTGCCTCTCTTTTTGCCAAGAATTCGGAACTTTTTGCCAAGAATTCGGAAGTTTTAAATAAGCCGATGGCTTATAATTCCATGAATGGTCAATACTCTAATTCGATAGCCCATGAGAAAACAAATACCTATAATTATATTCTTGGACCAAGCCCAAACAATCTAGCCCATACTAATAATATTAAACCCATTGAAAATATGAAAGAAGCCCAAAACTCTATTATAGACAAAAATACTAGCAATTTAACACATAGGAAAACCTTTGGCACTAATGACAATAATTTTTATTTCAATGACAATAATTTTAATTTCAATCATCATATTAAAAATAAAGAAAAAAATGTTTGGACTAGAAAATTACCTTTACTTAATAACTCTCATGCTAATATCATTACTGGATCACAAAAACACGCTAACGATAACTTCCGTTTTATTCCGAACTTATGTAATCATATTAATGTTCCAGTAGATATTCCTTTACAGTCCGTTACTAAAGTTTGTCAAAATTTTGCTAGGACTATATGTGGTTACTTTGTTGTAAAAAAAATGAATTACTCGGATGTTCGTTATCTAGCTTCCAAAACGTGGTCTATACATGGCCTTCAAGATGTCCTTCTTAATGGAAAAGGAGTTTATCTTTTTAAATTTAGTGATGACAATGGTCTGCATATTGTTATCACCCATGGACCCTGGACTTTTAAAGGTGTCCCGATGGTCATTCAAAAATGGCGCCTCGGACTGAGTATCCATAAGAATAATCACGACAAGCTTCCTCTCTGGATTAAAATCCATGATATTCCCTATGAGGCTTGGAGTGATGATGGACTTAGTCATATTGCCTCTAAAATTGGTAAGCCTCTTGCTATGGACTCATATACGGCTAATATGTGCAAGTATGCGGCTGGTAAATCTGTATATGCTCGTGTTCTTCTTGAGGTCCCAACAAAATCTACTTGGGTGGATAAAGTTAATATCCGAATCCCTGATCCGGATACTCTTGAATATTCCATCCACACTCTTAGTATTGAATATGAATGGAAACCTCCTATGTGCTCTAATTGCATGGTTTATGGTCATGAAAATAACAATTGTATGCATGTCATCTCTAAGAATAATGAAGCTAAGCCCAAAGATAAAATGCCTATTGATCATGTGATTGTTACCTCTCCTATGCAACCTGATGATGCATTTACGGTGGTTACTAAAAAGAAATCTTTGAGGAAACAAAGACCAAATTATGTTAATACTAATAATGATATTTCACAAGGTAAGTCTATTAGAAATACCCAAACGCGTGGGATGCATAAACATATTGGAAAAAATAATGTAAATAATAAAAATATTAAAAGTCAAATTCAATTAAGAAATGCGTATCACCCTCTTCCTAATAAATTTTTCCCCGCTTCAAGCCATGTCCCTAACAATAAACGCCCTCCCATTATCCATCATTCTGGTAATAAATCTCACAAAAATTCTATAGATGTTGTTGGTTTCCCTAGCCCTATCATACGATTCTCATCCCCTTCTTCCCCAAAAATATCTAAGATATCCACTCCTATTTTCAACGCATTTTCCATTCTTGAGTCTTGTCCCAATGATATGACGGATCTTCCTGACCCCTCCTTCCATCTTCCACCCATTCATGTCCCATCCCCTCTTATTCCTGATGGTACTGATCCTGATTCTGCTAACCTTTCTGATGTGGATAAACTCATTGAGGTTGAATCTGATGATGGTGACACTGCCAAGTTTATTAATGATGATGAATTGGAATCACCTAAGGACCAATTTATAATAACTCAGGCGTCCGAGCAGATGGACTCCACCCACACCCCAGTTTCCATATGACACACTTCGCTGCATGGAATACTCGAGGCCTTTGTAAGCCTTCGCATCAGAAAGCTTTAAGAGATCTTATACGCGATCATAATCTCCAAATTTGTGCTTCCATCGAGACTCGTGCTGACTTCTCTAATCTTCCTCCTATTTGTACGCGTGCTTTTGTGTTGAGTCATTAATGAAGATTGAGTCAAATATGCTAATCGGATTTGTTGCCTGATTTGTAGCCTATTCTTTAGCTATCGGTTATGGAATGGGTCTGTCATTCCATACTTAGATTTTGTTTATATAGCTTATTCGTGACCCTGTTAGGGTTAACTTTTGTAATCTCTTTACGGCGCTCATACAGAATAGTTCTCATTGAATTGTTCTTGAGCTGCATTGTTAATCATTCAACATCAGTTCTTCATATCGTCTGCTTTTGATCTTGTTTATTTACATTAATCCGCATCTTTGAATCACGATCCAACTCTTGCATTTCAACAATTGGTATCAGAGCGGGAGTTAGTGTTATTAACGAATCTGTTTTGATTTTTCTCATCGTTTCAATCGATTTTGATTATCAACATTTGATCTCTCACGATCGATTCTTCTTTTGATTCGAACTTACACTTCTGATTCTTACTAGTAAACACGTATCAATGGCTTTTGACGACTCACATACTCAGTCTTTTAATCTTTCAAGCAGTATTGGATCCACTACCAGGACTCCAATTCTATTCACTCAAGAGTATGAAGTCTGGGCGTTACACTTTGAAGATTATGTTCTTGGAATTGAAGAACATGGTGCAACGATCTGGCAAGCTATTACAGAAGAAACTCATGTCCATGCAGCCACAAGAAGGGCTATCAAAACCCTAAAAGAGTACAACAACTTGCTTGTCTCTCACACAAACATTCCTCAAGACGAAAAAGATAAACTGATGTGCAACATTAAAGCATTTAGAATTATCAGGTTTGCTCTTCAAGCAGATACTCTTCGTCTAGTTAGTTCATGCCAAACAGCTAAAGAGATCTGGGATCGACTTAAAGAATTATATTCTGGAGATGCTGATCTTGAGCACTCTATTCAAACCACTCTTCTTTCCGATTTCGGATCCTTTGTACAAGGTTCGGAAGAAACTCTGACCCAGACCTTTAATCGATATAATCATCTTCTAAGTCGATTATTAAAATACAATCTGGCTCGAACTGTCATTGAGCAAAAGGTCACCTTTCTTGATGGTCTTCGTTCTGAATGGAAGGCTATTGTTTCAACAATAAAAGCCCATGAACAGTTCAAAACTTACACTTTGGCTAAGGTTGTGGGAATTCTGAAATCCCATGAAAAGGAAATCATTTCGGAAGCCAAAGCAACTACCAGTCTTGGCTCCCTTGCACTGGTCGCTGCTGGAAAGAAAACGGCCGAAATTGATTCCGAATCTGACTTCTCCGATGACGATTTGACCAGAGAAGACAAAGCTTTGATGGTATCAAATCCCAAGAAGTTCTTCAAGAAAAACTTCTCCAAATTCAAAAACCGGAATCGACAAGGAGGTTTCCATGCTGAAAAGACTGTGGAAGAAAGTCAGAAAAAGAAGAATGATGAAGAGAAGAAACTAGCAGGCGACTCAGGATACGATTGTCATTACTGTAACGGCAAAAATCACTTTGTGAAAGACTGTTTGCTCCGAAAACAAGCTGAGAAGAAGGAGCAGGTGAAAGATGAAGCTTATTATGCAAAGAAGATTGCAGAGCTGAAAAAGAACGATGCTTCATCTACCAAGGCAGCTTTCGTGGTGAAAGAAGACAGCGAATTTGGCGCCGTTGAAATCTGGTCAACGGATTCGGAAGATGAGGAGGTAAGGAATCCGACACATGGTCGATGTCTGATGGTGAAAGCTGACCATTCCGAAAGCAAAGGTTATTCAACCGATGGATGTCCTGCCTCAGCAAACTGCTTTGCTGCAAAACCTGTATATGAACAAGTTGAAGAATGTGAGGCTGTGGTCAAAAAGGTACGCTCTATCCTTAAATCTTTAAATATTTGCTCTTCTAATTATGATGCAGAATTAGATGATCTTAGATTTACCGTTTCCAGTTTGAGTGATAGCTTAAAAAGAACACGTCTAAGTAATTCTAACCTAAATGATCAATTGAGCAGGATATCGAATAAGAATGAGGAGAGACGTATGAGAATCGAGGCGTTGGACAGTGAGTTAGTTAAAGCACGAGATGATATTATTTATGTCAAACAAGATAATTTAGTTCTTGTCAAACAGAGAAACATTTTTTGTTTAATTGCTAAACGTCTTTACAATAATATTACTCAATTACATCTTGATTGTGACATAGGCAGGGGTTTACACAAAATGATTTTACCCTTTCTTGAGTTGAAAGAGGATGAAATCGATGCAGAATGTCATAGGTGTGAAACCATTGTTTCATCTGATGAGGTTTCGGAAGCTTATCGAATTGGACTTGATAAAATTGAAAGCTATATACAGTCCAAAGAACATAAAAGTATGGTCAAAGAATATTTTTCAGAAAATGATCACGAGGAAATTAAAACAGCAACTCTAAAGAATTTTCATTCACTATGCTCTAAACTAAATTCCGATAATATTCTTATTAATGAGAATATTTCTGACTTTGATGAAAGCGATATGAGTGAAATATCTGTTGAGGATGAAATTGATTGTTCGGAATTCGTGTCAAACTCTACTGAAATTAAGAAAAATCTCATTTCTGAAAATTCGGTTACTTTTGCGAGAATTGTTGAAAGTGAAAAATCACACACTTTAACCGAACAAGCTACTGTTTTTCCAAAAATTCAAACTGTACCAAATCAAGTTTTTGTCAAACCTGGCCTAAATACAAAAGATGTAACTGAACTCAAAGTCCTTGTCGATAACGATAATTCCGATGTTTGTGATTCTTTCTTTTGGTCGGAACCAATTGATAACTCAGATGAGACTAAAGGTCTTTCCGAAATGACCTCGTGGAAGTCTCGTGGCAATTATATTTCTGGCTCATTGAACTGTAAAAATCCTGTTTCTCAAAATGGCTCATGGAGTGCAAAGAACTTGAAACATATTTCTCCGAACTCTAAAACGAATACTCTCAAATCTGACTCCAATCACGGCTCAACATCCTGTGTTCATAAGTCTCCTGAAGAGCTGATTGCCAAAAGGAAACAAATGAATGCCAGGTATAAAAAGAATCTGAAAGAGAGAAAACAGTTCTGGAGAAACAAAAATAACTCAAACCCAACCCAGAAAGCCAACCCAATTCCTAGTCGGAAAGTTGAGCCCACTCCAAAACCAAAACCAGTACCTAAACCATCTGTCTCAACAACAACAACAAAGACTCCTACACGTGTTCCCAGTTCAATGGATTCAAAAGGGAAGGGAAAACTCTATCCTGAAACCACTCAGGATCTTAAAATCCACAAGATTCATCCTACTGTTGCTTCCAAAACAAAACCCTCTCTTCAATCGGTTAAAAATCAAAATTCTTTTTCTAGCTCTCACACTCAGAAAACTCATTATTATCAAGTCACGAACACTGTTACTCATAAGAAATCTCGTTTTGCTAAACAACCATGGAAACCCACAAAAATAAAAGTGTTCCGAATTGAAAATAAGAAAAATGTACCATCTGTGAGAAAATCTTTTTGGGTTGAAAAATCGTGCACTTTTCCTATCGCAAGAAAATTCTCACAAGGGCCCACACTGGTTTGGGTTCCTAAATCTCTCTAACTTGTGCAGGTTCTACGTGACGAACAGTATGATCCGGAATGGTACATTGACAGCGGCTGTTCACGTCATATGACTGGAAGGAAGGAGGAATTGAGAGAATATCGCTCACTGACAAATGGAGGAAAAGTCAGTTATGGGAACAATGCAACAGGCAACATCAAAGGCTATGGCATGATCACAAATGGTGAAATTTCGATACGCAAAGTGGCATATGTGGAAGGACTTCAGCACAACTTGATCAGTGTCTCACAACTGGTTGTCGGAACTGGTCTTAAAGTCTCATTTGATGAAGAAGGTTCCGAACTGATTGAGAAAGAATCCAAAAAGATTATACTGAAGTCAAAGAGAAAAGGAGAACTGTTTCCCTTGGATATGAGACCTATTCAAGGAAAACCTGCTATTTGCCTACTCACTAAAGCTACGAACGATGATAGTTGGCTCTGGCACAGGCGGTTGTCTCACATGAACTTTCGTGATATTAATAAACTGGTACTTGGTGATCTTGTGCGTGGATTACCGCTACTCAAGTACGACAAAGACCGACTCTGTGACGCATGCGAGCTAGGAAAACAAAGTCGGAAGAGCCACTCTACAATCATCAACACAAAGATCATCGAACCTCTGGAACTCTTGCATATTGATCTTTGTGGTCCATCTGCCATCGAAAGCGTCGCTCATAACAAATACATTCTGGTTGTGGTGGATGACTTCTCTCGTTTCACATGGGTGTTCTTCCTCAAGCAAAAATCTGAAGCGGCCATCAACATGATCAACTTTATCAAGCAGATCGAAATCCTTCTCCGAAAACAAGTTCGTATGATACGAAGTGATAATGGGACAGAATTCAAAAATAAAGTTCTAGATGATTTTCTCGTCAATAAAGGAATCACGCATAACTTCTCTGCCCCTTACACTCCTCAACAAAATGGAGTTGTAGAAAGACGGAATCGTTCTTTGTGTGAAGCTGCTCGAACCATGCTCTCTTTCGCAAAACTTCCTTTACATTTCTGGGCCGACGCCATCGCAACTGCTTGTTACACTCAGAACCGATCGAACATTACGAAACGATTCAATCTCACCCCCTATGAGATCCTCAACAAGAGAAAACCGAATGTGAAGTTCTTTCATGTTTTTGGATCCAAGTGCTTCATTTTCAACTCGAAAGAAAAACGAGTTAAATGGGACGAAAAAGCTGATGAAGGCATTTTTCTGGGCTACTCTCTTACCTCAAAAGCCTATCGTGTTCTGAACAAACGATCTCGAAAGATTGAAGAAACATACTACATCACCTTTGATGATAGATACAATTCCAGAGCAAAGCACGCTAGTATCAAGTCTGAAGAAATCTTTCCTGAATCCAATACGTCTACAATTCCTCTTCTGGATTTATATGAGGAATTCTTAAATTTGTTCGATGATCAAGAAACTGCAAAAACATCAGAAGCAAATGCACGAGATAACCAAGGCGATGAATTGTTGAAGCTTATAGAAAATACAATTAGTGAAAACGAATCTCCACAAGAACATTCCTCTGATGTTCCGATTCTAAACAATGCTCCAACTCCCATTACTGATGCACCAATCCAGGGGGAGAGTCCAACTCCTATTGCAGATGCACCAATCCAGGGGGAGAGTTCATCAACTATTCAAGGGGAGCATATGACTCTTGAGTCCGAATCAACCACTCTCCCAGTTGAACAAGATCATCCTGATAATAGAAACGATGCAACCTTCCAGGGGGAGAATGACCTTGAAAATAATGACCTTGACACACAGTCAGAGGTACATTCGGAAGCAGAAGAGATCATTTCAGAAATTAATCCTGAATATGATCCAAATTATCCTCCAATGATAAAATGGACAAGAGATCATCCAAAATCTCAAATCATCGGAACGACTTCTGCTGGTATTCTTACTCGAGCTCAAGCTAAAGAAAGGCAAGCCGCATTATTTTCCAAAGTGGAGTTTTGCATGTTTCATTCGTTTATCTCCAAGGTTGAACCTAAAACAGTTAAAATAGCACTTGATCATGCTGACTGGGTTCAAGCAATGCAAGATGAGTTAAACGAATTTGAACGTAACAGGGTGTGGCGATTGGTTCCGACACCGAAAAACGCATCCGTTCTCGGAATGAAATGGGTCTTTCGAAACAAGTTGGACAAAGAAGGGAATGTCATACGAAACAAAGCAAGACTGGTTGTCAAAGGGTACTGTCAGGAAGAAGGAATTGATTATGAAGAAACTTTTGCACCAGTAGCCAGACTTGAATCCGTTCGGATTTTTCTTGCTTATGCAGCACATAAAGGGTTCGAGGTCTATCAGATGGATGTCAAGTGCGCTTTTCTGAATGGAGAATTAGAAGAGACAGTCTATGTTGAACAACCACCAGGCTTTGTGAGCAGTAAACATCCTGATCATTGCTACGTTTTAGACAAAGCTGTTTACGGTCTGAAACAAGCTCCAAGAGCTTGGTATGAAACTTTAACCAGGTTCCTTAAGCAATCCAAATTCAAGCAAGGATCCGTCGACCCAACTTTCTTTCGCAAAAAGGAAGGAGGTCACCTGATGATTGTTCAAATTTATGTTGATGACATAATTTTCGGATCTACTCATCCAAGCCTAACAGCTGAATTCCGAAAACTGATGGAGACAAAATTTGAAATGAGCTCTATGGGCAAAATCAATTTCTTTCTAGGTCTCAACATCAAACAAAGCTCAGAAGGCATATTCATCAATCAGGAAGCTTATACCAAGTCTCTCTTAGAGAAATTCGGAATGAAGGGAGATTCTAAAGTCAAAGTTCCGATGGCTTTCGGAACAAAACTCACTCCTTCACTAGACAAACCTGCAGCAGATATCACTCTTTATCGTCAAATGATAGGCTCACTTCTCTATCTCACTTCAAGCAGACCTGACATTATGTTTGCGGTTTGTTACTGCGCAAGATTTCAGGCAAATCCTAGAGAGCCACACCACAATGCTGTGAAGAATATATTCCGTTATCTCAAAAGATCAACCTCTCTTGGACTATGGTATCCTTCAGGATCTGGTTTCTTTGTTCAAGCATTTTCCGATGCTGATCTTGGTGGTTGTGGATTAGATCGCAAAAGCACTTCAGGAGGATGTCAACTTCTTGATGGCAAACTCGTAAGCTGGCAATCAAGGAAACAAACTTGCGTGTCCCTCTCAACAGCTGAAGCTGAATACATTGCTGCTGCTTCATGTACCTCTCAGATAATCTGGATTCAAAATCAACTGAGAGATTATGGAGTTAATATGAAACGTATTCCTCTTTACTGTGATTCCGAAAGTGCTATTCGGATCTGTCACAATCCAGTGCAACACTCGAAGACTAAACACATTGCACTCAGATATCACTTTATCAAAGATCATGTTGAAGACGGAAACATCGAAGTTCATTTCGTTCGCTCAAATGATCAACTCGCAGACATCTTCACGAAGGCCCTCCCTGAACCAGCATTCAACAGAATTCTTCATGGTCTCGGAATGATGGAAGCTGAATCCGTTCCGATTTCTAACTAAAATTCCGATTGGTTCCGAATTTCGGAATGTCTCGGAATCGGAATTTGGAAAACAATGATTCGGAATGCATGTATCCTTTCTGAAACTTTGTTTTTAATTTTTTTTATTTTTATTTTATTATTTCTTTTGTTTTATTTTTTTGTTTTGTTTGTTATTTTATTCTATTTATTTTTTGTTTTTGTTTTGTTTTATTTTATCTCCTTTTAAAAATATCAAAAACAGTTTTATCTCATTTCTTTTGTTTGGTTTTATATATAATTCAAAAATATCAAAAACATTTTTATATCATCACATTTTTTTTTTCATTTTATCGTCTGTTATTTTAATTTTTTGGTCCGTATCCATGCGAATGCAGTTAAAGAAGTCGATCAGAAATCAGAAATCAACAGAAAACAAAATTTTATTTCAGCAACGGGTACAACGGTTGTTACATCAAAAGCCAACATAAAAACAACTTAAACCTACAGTTTGTAATAATGCCACATGGGGGGATCACCGGGATGGAAAGCTTGGTAGAGGCGCAGCTCACTCTCGTCAACAAAAAGACGACTTCCATCAGCCAGTCCCACATGGAACTGGTTGTGGGGAGTGGTCCGCATGATCACCGCCGGGCACCACCCCCTTCTGTGCCAGACCTCAACGAGGTCAAACTGTTTAAACTCCACCAAAATTCTTGGTGGGACAGGCTGCAGATAGGGATGGCTTGTTTGAACGGTCAGTGGTCCACCAACCTCGTCATTGTTGAGAGTGGTCATCCTCACCTCATATTGGTGATTCCAAACTCTCGTGACTACCCCGCCATAGATGCCACCTGAGTACTCGCCTTCTTGCATCTTCACCTCAACTTTGTCATGACGTCTGTAGGGACGAAGCGCCATGAAATATCTCTTTTGATGGTAATTTCTCTTTTTGGAATGTGCGTGTTTTCTACTAACACTACTTCCTTTTATAGGCAGATTTGACACCGGTTGAGTTGCTAGTTGTGAATAATTAATGACTTTATGAAGTAATGATGCACTTGCTGTCATTAGTATGCGTCATAAAGGCAAAGACGGCTGATAAGCAACAGATTGGACGTTTTCCTTCTTTTTAGCCAAGCATTAAATGTTTTCTCATGATGGCCAAGTCCTTGTCAGCATTCTTCAGCGAGAATATTTGGTTTGTAACTATTTTGAATTGATGGGTTTCTTCTTATCCTATTTTCTAAGTACCAAAAACGAATATCCATGATTATTGAAATCTTAACCAATTCCAATATATGATTTCGGAAATTCTAGTCAAAGATCGCAACTCATTTTTACCATGGGGCGCTGTGAGACTCATCAACCTCTCTTGCCCTTTCTATTATTTCTCCATATTAATTACACTCCCATATAACTGTAACCCTTATGAAGGTATTCCGCATTACCACTGAATACTGATGGTTACACAAATTCTGTGTTTATGATTTCGGAATTGTTTTTACCATCATTCCGACTGAAACCCAAAAATCTGAACCCACTAAGGAATTGACGAAAACTTAAAAAGGGAATATCTATCTTTCACTTTTGCGTGGTCTTTATGAAATCTACTCAAACCAAGTAATTTCTATCCAATAAGATCCAGTTTTTTTTTTTTTTTTTTTGAGATTTCCTAGCCTTTCCCAAGTCAGACAAAATCATCCTATCCATTACTTGTTTTCATGACTACCCTGGTCAGACAAGTACTGTCTTCCGATTCCGAGCATTTCTCACGTTTTCGGAATCCGAAAGACAGTTCAACCCAACCCATTAACTTCATATCTCAAAAGAAACCTTTCAATGATTCTTATCAATCAATTGATCGTCATTCAACGGGATACCACATGAACACTTCTGAATCTCTCTTGATTTTGAAGGAAGAGATCATTGCCCGGGATCACTCAGTTTTATGTCATTCCGACATCACAGACTACCAAATAAATCTTGATTTTTATTTCTCTTTTTCTTTGACACACTCATGCACGAAAATCATTATTTGATTTTTCTCTAACTCTGGTTGATTTTCTTTTCCTAAGGATTTTATCGATGAACTGACAATTTTTATTTCAGTTTTTTCTTTAAAAAAAAAAAAAAAAAAAAAAAAAAAAAAAAAAAAAAAAAAAAAAAAAAAAAAAAAAAAAAAAAAAAAAAAAAAAAACGGTTTCAACGTCATCTGTGCCGGAGCTACTTTGTCGATATTCACGCGCCTGCAATGCGACTTTTGGGGGTTACTCATAATGATACGGCGTGATTCTTGGGAAACGTAATCGGCTGAAGCGGGATTTCCTTTTCCAAATCTCCTCAAAGGATATTTAAAAGGTATTTGGCTCATTCTTCACGTTTCTCTGCTCTTCATCTCTCACGCATAGAATTCTTCATCTTCAAAACCCTCTTTCTCTCCCGTACATTCAAGAACTCTCAAATGGCCGGCTCATCCTCAGCAAATGAAAATACTTCCTCTTCTCTAATGTTGAAGATCAAACAAAATCAGAACATGATTATTGATCTTCACTCATCGAAGTATAATGAAGCTCTTCAGCCGATGATTGAATGCCTCAAATTCTCGAGGATTAGCAAAGCCCTAACTGCTTCAGAGGAGGTTCCCATCATGTATCTTTCATCTGCATACTCCTCTGCATTCTACAACAAGGCCGACGATGTTGTTACGTTTGAGGTTGGTTCAATCAAGACACGCATTTCCAAGTCTCGATTTGGGAAATTGCTAGGGTTTGCTGATCAAACCGACCTAATTGACCCTGAATCCCTTTCGCCTTCTACCCTTCCACGGTTGTTCTATCAACTAGGCTACAAAGGTGACATCACACAACTATCGAAGTTCACAAAGAAGAGCCTACCGCCTCTGTGGAATTTTCTTTTCACTATATTGTTCAAGAGCTTCTCTGAGCGCACGACAGGCACAGACAGTGCAAGTAAGCTCTTCTACTCTTTATTCTATGGCCTCTATCATGATATCAACCTGGATTACGGGTCCATTCTTTGGAGCCAATTTGTAGAGAGCGTGAACTACAAAAATCGACACTCAGAAATTTCTTGTGCTCGATTTTGGACCGTTGTGGTAAAAAGGGCCATTGAGCAACATCATCTCCATATCATGACCGATTCTGTCTTGGCGGTCATTCCGACACTCTCAACCACACAGTTTGCAACTACAAAATCGGAGGATTTTGATTTCATCGGATCCATTCCGATCACTATGTTGGACCGCGTTCCGAATGGTGTGAACTGCATTGCTGCATATCGACAAATACCTCCATCCGGAATTCGTGATGTTGATCAAACTCATCAAGTCGCCTTTGACAGACTTGAAAATCCGAAGAAAAATGTCAAACGAAAGGGCAAAACTGCTGTATCTGACACGGAGAAACAACCCAAACGCCCAAGAAGACTCCGAAAGTTTGTTCAGTCCTATGATTCGGAAAACGAACTCTCCGATTCTCATCCAATTCCGACCCCTCCGCGAGATGTTCCGATCGCTGACAACCTCGACGATAATCCACCTCCCAATCCTTCTCCTCCCCAATCACCGCCTCATGACCCCACACCAAAAACAACTCCTCATTCCAGTCCACAATCTACACCTGATCATTCACCACTCCGACCTACAAACACTCAAAAGTCTCCATCTTTATCACCAAAACAAACTTCTATTCCTCATTCCCCTCTCAACAACCCTCCTACCGACATTGATGAAGATGACGATATCCTGGTTAATGATGATCAGGATGATCTTTCCGATTTTCTTGAATCTCCATCCAATGTGAAACTAAAGACGCCAAGTTCCTCTGTTCCAATGTCGTCTGATCAGCTATCGGAAATCTCTGCCAAACTCGATTTACTTCTCCAATCACAGGCAAATCCCTCTGCCTCCGATTGGCAATCTCAGTTGAAAGATCACAAAGATTCGGTGGAAACCTTGGTCACCGAAAATGTCAATCTCATGGGTAAAATCACTTGTCTTATTGAGAAATCAGAAGTCCAAATGCGAGATTCAACCACCTCTATTGGCAGACTTGAAAAAGATGTTCTCAAATTTACTCAAGATTTCCGAGATGCTCATGATCGGAACACTCAAAATATGCAACAGGTCATTTCCAGCTTCAGTACCTCTTTGAAGACTGAAAAAGAGGCCCTTTCAACCTTGCGTTCGGAATTGAAGCAGCAATATTCCGAATGGGTATCTTCTATGGATACAAAGGTTGACCAACTGAGGGCAGATTTGGCATCGGAAAATTATTTGATGGATAAATTAGCGGCCAAAGAAACTAAAATTCAGCTCCTAAAGACCGATCTCCGTCACCAGTCTGCCATTCTCACATCGGCCTTGTCACAGAACAAAGCTATTCGAAGTGGTGTATCGGAAATTGACTCCTTTCTTCATCGGATTGTTGAAGACTCTGATCCGATTCTCACCCCTCAGGTGCGCCGACATCTAACCCTCAAGCTTCATCCTGTCTTCAATCTTCTTGCCGCATTAAAGGGTGTTTCGGAAGGTGTTGCCTCTCCGAAACAAGGGGGAGACGACATACATGTAGAAAGCATATTCAACCAGGAGTCTCCAAAGAAAGACACTCCGATTGAATCAAACAAAAATGCTGAAGGAGTCACTGGTCCATCTAAAGACAAAGGCAAGAAAATTGTTGAAGAAGATGAATCGAATCAGAACGCCACCAAATCTGTCAGGGAAACGGAAGTTGATGAGATCCTCAACCTAACTCGGAAGCTTGATGCTGAGGAAGCTGCCAAAAGAGAAGCTGAGTTACTTCTTCAAACTCAAATGTCTTTGTTTCCTCCATGGCACTACAAAAGAATGACAATGGAAGCAATTACTGAGCCTGTGGAGAACTGGCTTCAACCAATAGCCTCGTACAACACAAGCAATGATGTAAACTCGCAGGTTGATTTTCCGATGACTGCAAAAGCTCTCCTGTTCCGAGGATTTGAGGAACTTAAACACACTCGCCTTTCCAGTTCGGAAGTGAATGATTTGTTATTCACTTTCTATCTGAAGAATGCTCGTCCTCAACATTTAACCTGGAGTTTGAAGAAGATTGTACAGCTTACTCCCCGTCTTCCTGAGGTCACTCTTCCCTTCATAAACTCAAGACTTTTAGCTTTCAGAGGGGATGATAAAGAAAAGATGGAATTCTCCCTTGCTGATCTACCCTTCATGAATCCATTCGACTGGATATCTTTGTTCAACATCTTGTCGAGAGAACAAAAGTATTATCCCATTCTTAATCATGTCAAAAGAATGATTGGATTCTACATCCTTGAAGTGGCAAAGCTCGATGTTGAAGTTGCTGGTGTTCTGGATAAAGCTCCTTTAACTGTGAGACGTCCTCCTCCCAAGAATCTGGGCAAGCGTAAAATCGGAAAAATTGCCAACTCAAACTGGAGTGTGGCATATAATTCAAAGGAAGGTCTCGAGAATGTTAAAAGAATATTCTTTCTTTTGGACAAACATCTTTACAGGACTCCAGTGTTGGAACATATTCTTCACATCATCAACAAACTGCCTTCCAACACCACTGAAGATAAAACCTGCGTCAATGACATGTTGAGGTGGTACATTGAATTCCGAAAAAGGATCCTGGCAATCATTCCGAAGGTGTTTGACAGACAAACAAGCGAAGTAAAACTTGAAGAATGATGAGTAATCGCATTTTTGACTCAAAGGGGGAGATTGTTGAGTCATTAATGAAGATTGAGTCAAATATGCTAATCGGATTTGTTGCCTGATTTGTAGCCTATTCTTTAGCTATCGGTTATGGAATGGGTCTGTCATTCCATACTTAGATTTTGTTTATATAGCTTATTCGTGACCCTGTTAGGGTTAACTTTTGTAATCTCTTTACGGCGCTCATACAGAATAGTTCTCATTGAATTGTTCTTGAGCTGCATTGTTAATCATTCAACATCAGTTCTTCATATCGTCTGCTTTTGATCTTGTTTATTTACATTAATCCGCATCTTTGAATCACGATCCAACTCTTGCATTTCAACAATTTGGATCCTGGTCTTAGTCTTCTAACGGACTTTTTAGCCCTAGGGGGACTAGAATTATGGTAGCTTGGGACCCAATTGCTATTGATATGATGCTTCTTGACTTAAATGATCAGGTTATGCATTTCTATGTTAAAATTCGTGCTTCTAATAAATCTTTCTTCTGCTCTTTCGTCTATGCTCATAATAATCACATCCTTCGTCGCTCCCTTTGGCATTCTCTTTCAGTCCATAAGAAAGTGGTTAAAGATGCCCCTTGGATCCTCTTGGGTGATTTTAATGTTGCTCTTGACATGAAAGATAGCACCTATGGGACTTCTGTTATCTCTCGTGCCATGGAGGATTTTAGGGACTGTGTTAATCGCATGGAAATGGAGGACCTTAACTATAAAGGTCTCTATTACACCTGGACAAAATCTCCTAATGGTACTGGTGGGATTCTCAAAAAAATTGACCGTGTCATGGGAAATCCTAGTTTCGTTGCTTCTTTCCCCTCTGCTTCTGTCAACTTTCTTCCCTATCGTTCTTCTGACCACACACCAGCGGTGGTTTCTCTTCCCAGTAGATCTACGTTCAGGGCAAAACCGTTCAAATTCCCTAACTTCCTGACTTATAAGAAAGACTTCACGTAGGTTGTTGCTGATTCTTGGAATTCCAATATCCCTGTATATAGGACGTATAAGGTTTTCCAAAACCTTAAAAACTTGAAAAAACCCTTGCGTCTTCTTCTTCGTAGTCAGGGCAACATCTTTTCCAAGGTTATCTCCCTTCGTACTGAACTTGATAGAATTCAGATTGCTTTGGATCGGGACCCTTTCAATAATGATCTTCGTGAAGAACATTGCAGGTATCTCCTTGCTTATAACGAGGCTACCCTTGATGAAGAGAGGTTTCTGAAACAAAAGGCCAAGGTTGACTGGCTGCGTGAGGGAGATAGAAATTCTGGATTTTTCCACAAATCGGTTAGAAGCCGCTTATCTCGTAGTCGTAACGATTCGATCCAGGATGCTCATGGAAACTGGATATCGGGGAATGATCATCCTAACCTTTTTGTTTCCCACTTTCAAACTTTCTTAGGCTCTGCCTACCCTTCCATCCCTATTCGTGACCCTTGTTCCTTTTTCTCTAATAAGCTCTCCCCTATCCAGTCTGCCGCCATGATTACTCCTGTTACGGATGAGGAAATTAGGGGTGTCATGTTTCAAATGGGAGATGATAAAGCCCCTGGTCCAGATGGATACTCGGCTAAGTTCTTCAAGTCTGCTTGGGATATTGTGGGTAATGATGTTTGTTTGGCGGTTAAGGAGTTCTTTTCTTCTAGAAAACTCCTTAAGTCTCTCAACAACACTGTTCTTGCTCTCATCCCTAAGGTTGACTCCCCTTCCAAAGTCACTGATTTTCGTCCTATAGCATGCTGTAATGTTGTTTACAAATGTATCAGCAAGATTATTGCGGACCGTATCAAAAATCATCTCTCTTGTTTGGTTGATGATAACCAGTCTGCTTTCATCCCTGGTCGTTTGATCTCCGACAACGTTCTTCTTGTCCACGAGCTCATGCGGGACTATCATCGCCACCGGGGACCACCGAGGTGTGCTTTTAAAGTCGATATTCAAAAAGCTTATGACACCGTCGACTGGTCTTTTGTCCGCACCATCTTGTTTGGATTTGGTTTCCCTATTCGTATGATTGACTGGATCATGACATGTGTTTCCACGACGGCTTACTCAGTGAGTATCAATGGTAACATACATGGTTTTTTCGATGGTAATCGGGGCCTCCGCCAAGGTGACCCTCTTTCTCCCTATCTCTTCACTCTTATTATGGAGGTTCTTAATCTTATGATCAAGAGAAAAATATCTGATTCCGATTCATTTAAATTCCACCGTCAATGTGAGGAACAGAATATCACACATCTATGCTTTGCCGATGATCTTCTCCTCTTCTCTCATGGGGATAGATCTTCGGTAAGCATCATATGTGATTCACTTGCTGAATTCTCTGCGGCTTCTGGTCTCTATCCTAATGTTTCGAAAAGCGAAGCCTTTTATTGCAATGTTGGTGATACTACTAGGGATGCTATTGAACATATGGTTGGGTTCCCTGAGGGATCTTTCCCTGTTCGATACCTTGGCATCCCTCTTATCACCACCCGTCTTGCCCACAAGGACTGTAAATGTCTTGTTGATAAAGTCAAATGCAGGATTAATGACTGGAAAAACAAATCTCTCTTCTTTGCTGGCCGTCTTCAGCTTATTCTCTCTGTTATTTCTTCTATGCAAATCTATTGGGCTTCTGTTTTTATTCTTCCTAAATCTATATCTAAAGAAATTGAGAAACTCATGAGGGGTTTTCTCTGGTGCCATGGTGAGTTGAAACGTGGTAAAGCTAAAGTTTCTTGGAAAACTGTGTGTCTCCCTAAGGAACATGGTGGACTTGGAATCCGTAATCTTGATGTTTGGAATGTTGTCCTTATGGCTTCACATGTTTGGAGACTCCTCTCTAAGAAGGATTCACTTTGGGTCAAGTGGATCCATTCTTACCGTCTCTGTGGACGTAACTTTTGGGATGCGCCCAAAAAATACGGTTCAGGTTATGCTTGGCGAAACATCCTCGATATGCGAAGTAAGATAAGAGATTTTATTGTTTCCCAGATAGGTGATGGGTCCTCTACATCCGCATGGTTCGATAACTGGCATCCTGCTGGTCCCCTCTCTAAATTCATCTCTGCTCGTCACATCAGGGCTGCTGGATTCAATCCTGATAGTAAGGTTGCTGATCTTGTCATCAACGGATATTGGGTAAGGAACGGTCAATGGAGGGACTCCCATCCTAATCTTCTTCCTCAAAACCCTCCTTCTCTTTCCCCTTACGTTCCTAATAAACTCCAATGGAGATCTAGTGACGGTAATCTTTCTGATTTTTCTGTTCGTTCCGTTTGCAGTCTATTCGGCCATATGACCAACCTGTTGATTGGTATCATCTGGTTTGGTTCACCCAGAATATCCCTAGACATGCATTCATTCTTTGGGTTGCTCTTAAAAACCGTCTTAAGACTCATGATAAAATCAAAATCTGGGATACTAACTCCAGCCTCATTTGTGCCTTCTGCGGGGATTCTCCTGATTCCCTTTCCCACCTTTTCTTCGAGTGTTCTTTCCCCTCTATGGTTTGGCATGATCTTCAACATGTCATGAATCTCTCCGCCCCCACTAATAGCTGGTCCGATATCATTAATCAACTCAAACCCGTGAATAAGACTAAGACCATTTGGTCCATCATTAGAAGACTTGTGCTTGCTGGAGCAGTTTACCACATCTGGCAGGAAAGAAATTTTCGTATTTTCAAAAAAACTAAAAGATCGTTTCATGCCGTGGTGAATAGTATTAAGGATGATATCCGCTGTAGACTGCTGAGTCTTTCTATGAAACCATGCACTAATGTTAATATGGCTAAAAGGATATGGACCATCCCTTAAATACTCCTATTTGCTTCTATATTTCTCTTCTTGTATGGTTTGTTCTTGCAGGTGGTTTTCCTTTATGTTATTGTTATGTTTCTGGTCCTTTGTACTGTTTTGTTTCCTAGTTTAGCTTTGTTGTCCTTTGGGGCCTGTCCCGATGGATTTTATGTTTTTTCCTTTGGTGGGGAGTCCCCAGCCTCTTATTGTATTTATTCTTTTTATTAATAAAATTTGTCAGAGGTACCGTCCTCTTTACCCAAAAAAAACCCATCACAGCCCTTCATAATTGTGCATAACCCATCACAACCCTTCATAATGGTCCATAACCCAACACAACCTTTTCTATGGTCCATAAACCATAACAACCCTTCATAATTGACCATAACCTATCACAACCCTTCATAATGGTCAATAGCCCATCATAATCCTTCAAAATGGTTCATAACCCATCACAACCTTTATAATAGTACATAACCCACACAACCCTTCATAACGGTCCATAACCTATCACAACCCTTTCTAATGGTCCATAACCCATCACAACCATTTCTATGGTCCATAACCCATCGTAACCCTATATAATGGTCCACAACCATAACAAGCTTTCATAATGCTCCATAACCCATAAAAACCTTCATAACAATCCATAACCTATCACAACCCTTCATAATTGACCATAACCCATCACAACCCTTCATAATTTACCATAACCCATCATAATCCTTCCTATGGTCTATAACCCAGCACAACCCTTTCTTGGTCCATAACCCATCACAACCCTTCAAAATTAACCATAACCCATCACAACACTTCATAATGGTCCATAACCCATCGTAACCCTGCATAATGGTCCATAACCATAACAACCCTTCATAATTGTCCATAACGCTTACAAACCGTCATCATGGTCCATAACCCATCACAACCCTTCATAATGGTCCATAACCCATCACAACCCTTCATAATGGTCCATAACCCAACACAACCCTTTCTATAGTCCATAACCCATCACAACTCATCGTAATTAACCATAACCAATCAAAACCCCTCATAATGGTCCATAACCCATCATAACCCTTCATAGTCATGCATAACCACATCACAACCTTCATAATGGTCCATAACCCATCACAACCCTTTATAATGATCCATAACCCGTAAAACCCTTCATAATGGTCTATAACCCATCACAACCCTTTATAATGGTCCATAACCCATCATAACCCTTCATAATTGAGCATAACCAATCACAGCCCTTCCTAATGGTCCATAACCCAATACAACCATTTCTATGGTCCATAACCCATAAAAACCCTTCATAATTTACAATAACCTATCACAACCCTTCATAATGGTCAATAACCCATCATAATCCTTGATAATGGTTCATAACCCATCACAACCCTTTCTAATGGTCCATAACCCGTCAAAACCCTTTCTATGGTCCACAACCCTTCGCAACCCTGCATAATGGTCCATAACCATAACAACCCTTCATAATGGTCCATAACCCATACAAAGCTTCATAACAGTCCATCACGCATCACAACCCATCATAACTAACCATAACCCATCACAACCCTTCATAATAGACCATAACCCATCAAAACCCTTCCTATGGTCCATAACCCAGCACAACCCTTTTTATGGTCTATAACCCATCATAACCCTTCATAATTATCCATAACCCATCACAACACTTCATAATGGTCCATAACCCATCACAACGCTGCATAATGGTCCATAACCAAAACAACCCTTTATTATTGTCCATAACCCATACAAACCTTCATCGTGGTCCATAACCCATCACAACCCTTCATAATGGTCCATAAACTATCACAACCCTTCATAATGGTCTATAACCCAACACAACCATTTCTATGGTCCATAACCCATCACAATTCTTCATAATTGACCATAACCTATCAAAACCCCTCATAATGGTCTATAACCCTTCATAGTGGTCCATAACCTATCACAACCCTTCATAATGGTCAATAACCCATCGTAATCCTTCATAATGGTTCATAACCCATCACAACCTTCACAATGGTCCATAACCCATCACAACCTTTATAATGGTCCATAACCCATCACAACCCTTCATAATTAAGCATAACCTATCACAACCCTTCATAATGGTCTATAACCCAACATAACCCATTCTATGGTAACAACCCTTCCTAATTGACCGTAACCTATCACAACCCTTCCTATTGGTCAATAACCCGTCATAATCCTTCATAATGGTTCATAACGCTTCACAACCTTCATAATAGTACATAACCAATACAACCCTTGATGACGATCCATAACCCATAACAACACTTTCTAATGGTCCCTAACCCATCATAACCCTTTCTATGGTCCATAACCCATCGCAACCCTGCATAATGGTCCATAACCATAACAACCCTTCATAATGGTCCATAACCCATACAAACCTTCATAATAGTCAATAACCCATCACAACCCTTCATAAATAACCATAACCCATCGTAACCCTGCGTAATGATCCATAACCATAACAACGCTTCATAATGGTCCATAACCCATACAAACTTTCATAATGGTCCATAACCCATCACAACCCTTCATAATGGTCCATAACCCAACACAACCCTTTCTATGGTCCATAACCCATCAAAACTCTTCACAATTGACCATAACTTATTATAACCCCTTATAATGGTCCATATCCCATCATAACCCTTCATAGTGGTCCATAACCCATCACAACTTTCATAATGGTCCATAACACATCACAACCCTTTATAATAGTCCATAAGCCATAAAACTCTTCCTAATGGTCTATAACCCATCACAACCCTTTATAATGGTCCATAACCCATCACAACCCTTCATAATTGAGCATAACCCATCACAGCCCTTCATAATGGTCCATAACCCAACACAACCCTTTCTGTGGTCCATAACCCATAACAACCCTTCATAATTGACAATAACCTAGCACAACCCTTCATAATGGTCAATAACCCATCATAATCCTTGATAATGGTTCATAACCCATCAGAACCTTCATAATAATACATAACCCACACAACCCTTCATAACAGTCCATAACCCATCTTAACCCTTTCTGTGGTCCATAATCCATCGCAACCCTACATAATGGTCCATAACCATATCAACCCTTCATAATTGTCTATAACCCATACAAAGAAACCTTCATCATGGTCTATTACCCATCATAACCATTCATAATGGTCTATAAACCATCATAACCCTTCATAATGGTCTATAACCTAACACAACCCTTTCTATGGTGCATAACCTATCACAACTCTTCATAATTGACCATAACCTATCAAACCCATAATGGTCTATAACTGTTCATAGTGGTCTTATAACCCATCACAACCTTCATAATGGTCCATAATCCAACACAACCATTTATAATGGTCCATAACCCATCACAACCTTCATAATGGTCTATAACCCATCACAACCTTCATAATGGTCCATAACCGAACACAACCCTTTCTATGGTCCATAACCCATAACAACCCTTCATAATTGACCATAACCTATCAAAACCCTTCATAATGTTCAATAACCCATCATGATCCTTCATAATGGTTCATAACCCATCACAACCTTCATAATAGTACATAACCCATACAGCCCTTCATAATCGTCCATAACCCATCACAACCCTTTTTAATAGTCCATCACCCATGATAACTGTTTCTATGGTCCATAACCCATCGCAACCCTACATAATGGTCCATAACCATAACAACCCTTCATAATGGTCCATAACCCATACAAACCTTCATAACAGTCCATAACCCATCACAACCCTTCATAATTGACCATAACCCATCATAACCCTTCATAATTAACCATAACACATCACAATCCTTCCTATGGTCCATATCCCAGCACAACCCTTTCTATGATCCATAACCCATCACAACCCTTCATAATTAACCATAACCCATCACAACACTGCATAATGGTCTATAACCCATCGCAACCCTGCATATAGGTCCATAACCATAACAACCCTTCATAATTGTCCATAATGCCTACAAATCATCATCATGGTCCATAACCCATCACAACCCTTCATAATGGTCCATAACCCGTCACAACCCTTCATAATGATCCATAACCCAATACAACCCTTTCTATAGTCCATAACCCATCACAACTCTTCATAATTGACCATAACCTATCAAAACCCCTTATAATGGTCCATAACCCATCATAACCCTTCATAGTGGTCTATAACCCATCACAACCTTCATAATGGTCCATAACCCATCACAACCCTTTATAATGGTCTATAACCCATAAAACCCTTCATAATGGTCCATAACCCATCACAACCCTTTATAATGGTCCATAACCCATAACAACCCTTCATAATTGAGCATAACCCATCACAGCCCTTCATAATGGTCCATAACCCAACACAACCCTTTCTATGATCCATAACCCATAACAACCCTTCATAATTGACCATAGCCTATCACAACCCTCCATAATGGTCAATAACCCATCATTATCCTTGATAATGGTTCATAACCCATCAGAACCTTCATAATAGTACATAACCTATACAACCCTTCATAACAGTCCATAACCCATCACAACCCTTTCTAATGGTCCATAACCCATCACAACCCTTTCTATGGTCCATAACCCATCACAACCTTGCATAATGGTCCATAACCATAACAACCCTTCATAATGGTCCATAACCTATACAAACCATAACAATAATAACCCTTCATAATTGTCCATAACATTTTCCTAATGGCTGGTGTATCACCAGGCATGATTCCTGGTCCAGATTCATCAATGGTGATTGGAAATAAAAATCATATGTTTTCTGTACAAACTTTTATAGATCCTGGAAGTACGTTCAATATGGTGGAAAATAGAATGAAAAAGATTATGAACAAACAGCCACGTATCTTCAAACAACCTTCTTTTAAGAATTCAGTTTTTGAAAAGTCGATTAAAAGAAGATTACAAGAAAGAAAAATTGTTCTTAACCATAAACGGTTTACAGAAACAATTCAGGGAAAAGAAACCGATCAATATTCTCAAAATGATCTACAAAATGATAAACAATATGAAAGGTATGCTACTACATCGGCTTATTTCAGTGATGCTTTGGAGAAAGTTCCTGGAGAAGATGGAAAAGGTTCCTTCTGCTTTGGAGAAAGTTCATACTCTGAAAATAAGGAAGGTGATGAAGATGAATCAAATGGTGCTTCTTTCTTTGAAACGTTTAACAACATAGATCAATCAGTTAACCAAGTATATGGAGAGGGTGGAAAAGAATCGGGCAAGATTGATGGCTTGAGTACGGAATATTCAACTTCTGAAGACAATGATGGTGAAGATGAAAATGATGAATCAATCATGGAGCATGTGGTAGTCCCGTCTACCAACAACCGTGACTGCATGTTGCATCAATTTGTGTCTGATCGGGAATAAGACAAATATATGAGACCAACGGATAACACCGATAGAGACTACATGGTTTACAAGTACACATCCGGTCATGGAGATATAGCTACGGAAAAAAACATCACTTCTGGTCATGAAGAAAATGCAACCGGAGATAGATCATTTGCACTTGCCGGAGATCGAGAAAAAGGCACCGGAGGTGGATCAATTACTTTTCCAATAGCTACCAATGATGACTCATTTGCTTGTTCAACGGTAACGAAGCTGCATCATGAAGAAGGTCACGCATCAGTCAATGGGGAGGGTAATACTCTATCATCTCTTTTAAATTCCAATGAATGTGATTTATGTTTAAAGCCTATATCTAAGGAGAATATGGGGGACATGATCAAGTGTGTGCATCATTGTGTCTCTGTAGTGGAAGAAAATGTCACCTTTACACCTACCCATGATTCCCCAAAACTTTTGACTAATATTACTCCACCTTTTGACATTGCCGATCCATTATACACATCCTCGGCTAATTTGACTAAGGGTTTTAAAAGTAATCATCTTACTTCAATATTGGGCCCTCATAAGCCCTCTAATCTTTTGGGCCACCCAAAACCTAGGAATACTTCTATTAAGCCCAAATTTATTACTCCTAAATGGGCTACAAACATTAGGAAATTTAATAAAAAAGATATTTCTATTAGCAAGCCCAATAATTCCAATGTTGTTAATTCTTGTTTGGATCACGAATCCGTTGTTGTTCCTTTACAGGATTATAATAAGCAAACTAATATATTAGATAAGAAGGATTTAAACAACATAAATAATAACGCTTGGTCAAGCGAACATTTTGAGTGGTTCGCACAAACACTCAAGTGACAATTTTCGCTTCATTCCTAATCTTAGTAACGATGTTGACGTGCCCGTTGATATCCCGATCACGGTCGTTAATAAGATATGTCAAACTCATGCTTGGACCATTTGTGGTTATTTTGTTGGATGTAAAATGAATTACTCTGATGTTCGTTTTCTCGCTTCTAAAATGTGGTCACAACATGGGCTGGAGGACGTTTTGTTAAATGGTAATGGTATATATCTACTTAAATTTAACAACGACCAAGGCCTTCAACATGTTATAACACACGGACCATGAACTTTTAGGGGTGCCCCAATTGTCATGCAAAAATGGAGGCCCGGACTTAGTATTCATAGAAATAACCATGACAAACTTCCCCTATGGATTAAAATCCATGACATCCCTTATGAGACTTGGAGTGAGAAGGTTTAAGCCACATTGCTTCCAAAATTGGTAAGCCGCTTGCCATGGACTCTTATACGGCAAATATGTGCACTTATGCTGCGGGTAAAGCAGTATATGCTCGTGTCCTGTTGGAAGTCCCCACGCGTCCTTCATGGGTGGACAAAGTTATCATTCGTATCCCCGATCCTGAAACTCTTGAGTTTTCAACTCATACGCTTAGAGTTGAGTATGAATGGAAACCCCCTATGTGCTCTCATTGTAAGGTTTTTGGTCACGAAACCCATGTATGTATGCATGTTATTGCTAAACAAAATGCTTCTTTTATTGCTAAACCTATGGATACTTCTACCATAAATACGGAAAAACTTGAACAATCAATTATAGATAAAATTGATGATTTTACTATGGTTTCAAATAAGAAAAATACATCAAAACATGTTTCTAATAATAACAAGAAAAATAATGAAACTTCTAAAAGCAATACAAGTAGAAATTACCAAAACAAGACGCATGATAACTCTTTTTCCAAAAATAATAACAATTTAAAAACAATTAGAAATAAGAAACGATTTGAGAACCACCCGGTTCATAATATTAATCGATCCCCCACATCCCCCCTTTCTCCTAATCCCCCCTTGAAGGGTAAGGAGGCTATAGTTGGTTTCCCTAGCCCTATCGTACACCTTTCCTCATCCCAGAAATGAAAACAGTCTGAATCCTCGACACCTATATTCAACGCCTTCTCCATCCTAGAGGCTTCTTCTTCTGACGTCACAGATATTCCCTCTACTTCTTTTCCCCTGCCTGCTGATGACCTAATCGAAGAGGATAATTGTTTTGAGGTCGACTCTGATAATGGTGACACTGCCCAGTTCATTGTTAATGAGACTGGATCCCATAATGATCACCCTATGATACCTCCGGCGTCCGAGCAAATGGACTCCACCCACCTCCTAGTTTCCATATGACGCACATCGGTGCATGGAATACTCGCGGTCTTTGTAAGCCTTCTCATCAGAAAGCTTTGAGAGATCTTATTCGCGATCATAATCTCCAAATTTGTGCTTCTGTCGAGACCCGTGCTTCCTTCTCTAATCTTCCTCTTATCTGTACGCGTGCTTTTGGATCCTGGTCTTGGTCGTCTAACGGTCTTTTTAGCCCTCGGGGGACTAGAATTGTGGTAGCCTGGGACCCCCTTGCTGTTGATATGATGCTTCTTGACTTAAATGATCAGGTTATGCATTTCTATGTCAAAATTCGTGCCTCTAATAAATCCATCTTCTGCTCTTTCATCTATGCTCATAATAATCACATTCTGCGACGCTCCCTTTGGCATTCTCTTTCGGCCCATAAGAAAGTGGTTAAAGATGACCCTTGGATCCTCTTGGGTGATTTCAATGTTGCTCTTGACATGAAAGATAGCACCTACGGAACTTCTGTTATCTCTCGTGCCATGGAGGATTTCAGGAACTGTGTTAATCACATGGAGATGGAGGACCTTAACTATAAAGGTCTCTTTTACACATGGACCAAATCTCCTAATGGTACTGGTGGGATTCTCAAAAAAATTGACCGTGTCATGGGAAATCCTTATTTCGTTGCTTCTTTCCCCTCTGCTTCTGTCAATTTTCTCCCCTATCGTTCTTCTGACCATACCCCTGCTGTGCTTTCTCTTCCCAGTAGATCTATGTTCAGGCCAAAACCGTTCAAGTTCCCTAACTTCCTGACTTATAAGAATGATTTCAAGCAGGTTGTAACTGATTCTTGGAATTCGAATATCCCCGGCTATAGGATGTATAAGGTTTTCCAAAACCTTAAAAACTTGAAAAAACCCTTGCGTCTTCTTCTTCGTAGACAGGGCAACATCTTCTCCAAGGTTATCTCCCTTCGTACTGAACTTGATAGAATTCAGATTGCTCTGGATTGGGACCCTTTCAATAATGATCTCCGTGAAGAACAATGCAGGTATCTCCTCGCTTATAACGAGGCTACCTTTGATGAAGAGAGGTTCCTGAAACAAAAGGCAAAGGTTGACTGGCTGCGCGAGGGAGATAAAAATTCAGGATTTTTCCATAAATCGGTTAGAAGCCGCTTATCTCATGGTCGTATCGACTCTATCCAGGATGATCATGGAAACTGGATATCGGGGAATGACCTTCAAAACCTTTTTGTCTCCCACTTTCAAACTTTCTTAGGATCTGCCAACCCCTCCATTCCTATTCGTGACCCTTGTTCCCTTTTCTCTAATAAGCTCTCCCCTATCCAGTCTGCTGCCATGCTTACTGTTGTTACGGATGAGGAGGTTAGGGGTGTCATGTTCCAAATAGGAGATGATAAAGCCCCTGGTCCAGATGGCTTCTCGGCTAAGTTCTTCAAGTCTGCTTGGGATATTGTGGGTACTGATGTTTGTTTGGCGGTTAAAGAGTTCTTTTTGTCTGGAAAACTCCTTAAGTCTTTCAACCACACCGTACTTGCTCTCATCCCTAAGGTTGACTCCCCTTCCAAAGTCACTGATTTTCGTCCAATAGCATGCTGTAATGTTGTTTACAAATGTATCAGCAAGATTCTTGCGGACCGTATCAAGAATCATCTCTCTTGTTTGGTTGATGATAACCAGTCTGCTTTCATCCCTGGTCGTTTGATCTCCGACAACGTTCTTCTTGTCCACGAGCTCATGCGGGATTATCATCGTCACCGAGGACCACCAAGGTGTGCTTTTAAAGTCGATATTCAAAAAGCTTATGACACCGTCGACTGGTATTTTCTTCGTACCATCTTGTTTGGATTTGGTTTCCCCATTCGTATGATTGACTGGATCATGACATGTGTTTCCACTACGGCTTACTCACTGAGTATCAATGGTAACATACATGGTTTTTTCGACGGTAATCGGGGCCTTCGCCAAGGTGACCCTCTCTCTCCCTATCTCTTCACTCTTGTTATGGAGGTTCTTAACCTTATGATCAAGAGAAAAATATCTGAATCCGATTCGTTTAAATTCCACCGTCAATGTGAGGAACAGAATATCACACATTTATGTTTTGCCGATGATCTTCTACTCTTCTCTCATGGGGATAGATCTTCGGTAAGGATCATATGTGACTCCCTTGTTGAATTCTCTGGGGTTTCTGGGCTCCATCCTAATGTTGCGAAAAGCGAAGCCTTTTTTTGCAATGTTGGTGATAGAACTAGGGCTGCTATTGACCATATGGTTGGGTTCCTTGAGGGATCTTTCCCTATCCGATACCTTGGCATCCCTCTTATCACCACCCGTCTTGCCCACAAGGACTGTAAAGGACTTGTGGATAAAGTCAAATGCAGGATTAATGACTGGAAAAACAAAACACTCTCCTTTGCTGGTCGCCTTCAGCTAATTCTCTCTGTTCTTTCTTCTATTCAAATCTATTGGGCTTCTGTTTTTATGCTTCCTAAATCTATTTCTAAAGATATTAAGAAACTCATGAGGGGTTTCCTCTGGTGCCATGGTGAGTTGAAACGTGGTAAAGCCAAAGTTTCCTGGAAAACTGTGTGTCTCCCTAAGGAACATGGTGGTCTTGGAATCTGTAATCTTGTTGTTTGGAATGTTGCCCTTATGGCTTCTCATGTTTGGAGACTCCTCTCTAAGAAGGATTCTGTATGGGTCAAGTGGATCCACTCTTACCGTCTATGTGGCCGTAACTTTTGGGATGCCCCCAAAAAATACGGTTCAGGTTTTGCTTGGCGAAACATCCTTGATATGCGAACTAAGATAAGTGATTTTATTGTTGCCAAGATAGGTGATGGGTCTTCTACATCTGCTTGGTTCGATATCTGGCAAGCTGCTGGTCCCCTATCTAAATTCATTTATGCCCGTCACATCAGGGCAGCGGGATTCAATCCTGATAGTAAGGTTGCAGACCTTGTCATCAATGGATCTTGGGTTCGGCATGGTCCATGGAGGGACACCCATCATAATCTTCTTCTTCAAAACCTTCCTTCTCTATCCCCATCCATTCCTGATAAACTCCAATAGAGATCTACTGACGGTAATCTTTCTGATTTTTCTGTGTGCTCCGTTTGGCAGTCTATTCGCCCCTATGACCAGCTTGTAGATTGGTATCATCTGGTTTGGTTCCCCCAGAATATCCCTAGACATGCATTCATTCTATGGGTTGCTCTTAAAAATCGTCTTAAGACTCATGACAAAATCAAAATCTGGGATACTAACTCCAATCTCATTTGTGCCTTCTGTGGGGATTGTGCTGATTCCCTTTACCATCTTTTCTTTGAGTGTTCTTTGCCCTCTATGGTTTGGCATGATCTTCAACATGTCATGAATCTCTCCATCCCCACTGATAGCTAGTCCGATATCATTAATCAACTCAAGCCCGTGTCTAAGATTAAGACCATTTGGTCCATCATTAGAAGACTTGTGTTTACTGGAGTAATTTACCACATTTGGCAGGAAAGAAATTTCCGAATTTTCAAAAAAACAAAAAGATCGTATCATGCAGTCGTTAATAATGTTAAGGATGATATCCGCTGTAGACTGCTAAGTCTTTCTATGAAACCATGCACTAATGTTAATTTGGCTAAAACGATATGGACCATACCTTAAAAAACCTCATATTGCTTCTATTTCTCTCTGCTTGTATGGCTTGTTTTTTGCAGGTTGTGTTCCTTTATGTTAGTGTTATGTTCCTATTCCCATGTATTGTTTTTGGTTTTTAGTTTAGCTTTGTTGTCCTTTGGGGCCTGTCCCGATGGATTTTCTGTTTTTTACTTTGGTGGGGAGTCCCCAGCCTCTTATTGTATTTATTCTTTTTATTAATAAAATTTGCCTGAGGTACCGTCCTCTTTACCCAAAAAAAACCTATACAAACCTTCAAAACAGTCCATAACCCATCACAACCCTTCATAATTAACCATAACCCATCACAACCCTTCATAATTGACCATAACCCATGACAATCCTTCATATGGTCCATAACCCAGCACAACCTTTTCAATGGTCCGTAACACATCACAACCCTTAACAATTAACCATAACCCATCACAACACTTCATAATGGTCCATAACCCATCGCAACCCTGCATAATGGTCCATAATCATAACAACCCTTCATAATTGTCCATAACCCATACAAACCTTCATCATGGTCCATAACCCATCACAACCATTCATAATGGTCTATAACCCAACACAACACTTTCTATGGTTCATAACCCATTACAACCCTTTATAATGGTCGATAACCCATCACAACCTTCATAATGGTCCATAACCCATCACAACCATTTATAATGGTCCATAACCCATCACAACCTTCAAAATGCTCCATAACCCATCACAACCCTTTATAATGGTCCATAACCCATCACAACCATTTCTATGGTCCATAACCCATAACAACCCTTCATAATTGACCATAACATATCACAACCTTTCATAATGGTCAATAACCTATCATAATCCTTAATAATGGTTAATAACCCATCACAACCTTCATAATAGTACATAACCCATACAACCCTTCATAACGGTCCATAACCCATCGCAACCCTTTCTAATGGTCTATAACCCACCACAACCCTATATATGGTCCATAACCCATCGCAACCCTGTATAATGGTCCATACCCATCACAACCCTTCATAATGGTCCATAACCCATACAAACCTTCATAATAGTCAATAACCCATCACAACCCTTCATAATTAACCATAACCCATCACAACACTTCAAAATAGTCCATAACACATCGCAATCCTACATAATGGTCCATAACCATAACAACCCTTCATAAGGGTCCATATCCCATACAAACCTTCATAATAGTCCATAATGTCACACCATGCTAAAGCGGAATCACGGGATACGACAGTACAAAAAGGGTCTCATCGCAAAAGTTAAAGATAACACCAACCATAGTATTATAAAGCATTACAATTTACAATAAGTTTTGAACAATTGTTAAAGAAAATTTCAAAATATTCGAAAAACAACACATGCGCAATGCTTCTACAAGTGATGTGTCTCTAAGTGCCACCTACTAGATGATTCCTGAAAAAGCATGAAAAACAAGGGTCAACTATGAAAATAGTTGGTGAGTTCACAGGTTTGTAACAGAACAACGTTTTAAAAATATTGTGAAAATCTGAGCATTGATAAACATTTCCATAAATAGAAGTTCGTTGCAAAATAAAAACCATTTGTGTATGTATGTAATTGAACAATGAGTCCACAACCCAAACCTATGACTAGAATAAGCCCTACCACTTATGCTTATCGTGACATAAGTAAATGGTAAAATGCACTCTGCGTTCCCAGTAAGTGAGGAGTTGTCAATTCCTAATAGCGCGCTATCCATAATGACTATCGGCTCAAAGAGTTAATGAGTTGTGTATACTAGGGACTTTGTACGATAAGTTCTCAAAGTTCATGCGAACATATTACATACCACAACACAAAAAAATTCACATCGAACAAACAATTTAGATCAACAAACATAAAATAGTACGATCATACTTTTCCACCCCAAAATAATAAAACAGTAAAAAGGGGCTGTGAATACTCACTGTGATATGAAAATAGCACTATCAAAGCTCGCGAACAGTCTACGTATTTCTTATCGGGAACCTATTATAGGGAAATACACTAGTGAGATTCTAGATTAGTAATCTATAACTAATAAGCTTATTTCTACATAGAAAATGCAATTATTTGTTTCAAAGGTTGAATTTATATAAAAATTAACCTTATTCGGAAATATAAATTTTTGTACATATTATTATACTTGTGAACAATTCCAATGACAAATTTTACAATTCGAGTTTTCTTATTAACGTTTAATTGTGTTCCAAAATATGAGAAATTCTCAAAAACCTTATAAATGAATTTTAATAGTTAAAAACTATATAATTTCATTTCTTATTATAATTAAAGGCTTATTTGAAAATTTCACAATTTTTATACATTTTAAGTATTTATTTTCCATTAAATTCCTTGAAAAACACCTCAAAATTCATGAAAAATATAGAAAAACTTTATAAAATCGTCCATAATATTTGGACCTCTGTTATATAATCATATCACTTGAAAAATTTATTAAAACCTATTTTGGAATTAAAATAATCCAATTCTTGTGATTTTGCAAATTCCGGTTTTATACGTTTAGTGTCTTAATTCAAACAAAAATCAAGAAACATTAGTAAACGATTTATTTAAGGGTTCAAAATTTTAATTCCGGAGGAATACATTTTATTAAGTGTCTAGAACCATTTTTAGAAGTTTTAGAACAATTTTACCCTGTTTTCTCTATTTTTAATCATTATTTTGCCAAAAACACTTAAATTCGTGAAAATAATATTAATTGTTTCTGAAAAATTTTAGAAACTTTTATACAGATCTCTTACATTATTTAGAAGTCTCGAAATTTTGGTTTGTCACTTTTACAGAGGATCTTCCAATTTATGGATTTATTTATGTAAAACATCAATAAATCAAGCAGTACATCAACAGTAAACAAAAAGGTCTGAAACTTCCAGGTAACTGTACAAGAACTGTATATATTCATCTATAATTTCCCCATATTTTATTTCATCCGACAAGTAATTTATATGAATTATTGTCATGATTTATTGTTACATTTGTGTAAAATCAATACTTTCGAGTTAGACCTTGAAATTTTGCAGTTAATTATTTCATGTTCGTAGGTTCTCACCATAAATCTGACCAGAATAAAAAGATTGCCTAAGGTATTTTTATAGATTTATGCTATTTCATGCATTTTTTAAAGTTTTTAGCATCAAACCTTGGTTTTTATGACTTAATCCATTAAGAGGAGCACATGCATGAAGGTTTAAGCATCATGCATATGTCTTAAAAGTTCCAAATCAGATTCATACATAATTTTACTATGCATGTCACGAATTTTTGAAGAAAACACTTGAAGAAATGCATTTTTAATGATTTTTGACATAGATTGGTCATGGAAATTCACACGCATACAACATTCTAGATGTTTATGTGAATTTCTACCATTATCATCATCAAAATTTCGTGGGTTTTATATAACCCATAGTTTGTTTCAAAAGAAATGAGTAGAAGTGAAGATATGTGCTTAAAATCATAGGAAAATGCTAGAAAATGAAGTAAGAAGCTTGTGCATGAGTTATACCTTTGAAGAACACCTAGTATGATCCCATTTTGAGCTTGAAAATGGTGTTTTTGGCTGGAAATTTTCGAGAGAAAGAGAGAGAGTAGGTGAGTCTTGAGAGAAATAATTGTTGAGTGTTATGTAAGAAGATGTAAAAGAGAGTTGGAGTGTATCTTTGGCTAAAATGATGAAAAGAAGTCACATGCAATGGGGAGAGGGGAGGATGGCTGGATCCATAGGCTCCCTCACCTTTCTTTTTTTTTTTTTTTTTTTAGAACGGCAAATCTATCCTACTCCTACTCCTAAACTACTCCTTGTTATGTTAGTGTCAGGGTTTGAACCCATGACCTCCTTGTTAGTATACCCTCACCTATTCTTTTATTTTTTTTATAAAATTATTTATATTTTATAAAAACTTAATCATTTTTATAAAAGTTTTGTTAAAATAGGACTTATTTAGACTTTTATGACTCATAATTATTAAATAAATTCTAGGAACCAAATTTTTTTTCATTCCTAATTATATTTAATAATTTAATTAATTTAATTTGATGATATAAGTCTTATGATGAAATTTATAGATTTTAAAACGTCAAATTTATAAAATTTGAGTTTTTAAGACTTTTTAAGGTTTGTATGACCAAATTCAAACCTCACAATTATTATAAAGTGAATTTTAATATTTTCACTTTATTTTAAATTGTTCATGATTATTTTTAACTGTAAAAGATATTTTCAATTATTTTTAACAGTTTACTGGCATTTTTCTGCAGAATTCAAACAATTCACTTGAATTGTACTAGTCAAGCATACTAGTTCTAGATTCTAATTGGATCCAAGCATCTAAGTGGGTTTTTGACCTCTTTCTATAAAAAAGTTAAAATAATAAGTCTAAGGCAACTGAACTAAGTCAAAGAATGATCTGAATGACAGATGTCATAGTGTCTACACGTGCAATTTGGTTTATTTAAATCTAGAACCGATTCGAATTTTGACAGTTGTCACACATAACCCATCACAACCCTTCATAATGGTACATTACCCAACATAACCCATTTTGTGGTCCATAACCCATCACAACTCTTCATAATTGACCATAACCTATCACAACCCCTCATAATGCTCCATAACCCATCATAACCCTTCATAGTGGTCCATAACCCATCACAACCTTGATAATGGTCCATAACCCATCACAACCCTTTATAATGGTCCATAACCCATCACAACCTTCATAATGGTCCATAACCCATCACAACCCTTTATAATGGTCAATAACCCATCACAACCCTTCATAATTGAGCATAACCCATGACAACCCTTCATAATGGTCCATAACCCATAACAACCCTTCCTAATTGACCATAACCTATCACAACCCTTCATAATGGTCAATAACCTATCATAATGGTTCAAAACCCATCACAACTTTCATAATAGTACATAACCCACACAACCCTTCATAACGGTCCATAACCCATCACAATCCTTTCTAACGGTCCATAACCCATCACAACCCTTTCTATGGTCCATAACCCATCGCAACCCTACATAATGGTCCATAACCTATAACAACCCTTCAAAATTGAGCATAACCCATCACAGCCCTTCATAATGGTCCATAACCCAACACAACCCTTTCTATGGTCCATAACCCATAACAACCCTTCATAATTAACCATAACCTACCATAACCCTTCATAATGGTCAATAACCCATCATAATCCTTGATAATGGTTCATAACCCATCACCAACCTTCATAGTAGTACATAACCCATAAAACCCTTCATAACGATCCATAACCCATCACAATCCTTTCTAATGGTCCATAACCCATCACACCCCTTTCTATGGTCCACAACCGATCGCAACCCTACATAATGGTCCATAAATATAACAACCCTTCATAATTGACCATAACCCATCGCAACCCTTCCTTTGGTCCATAACCCAGCACAACCCTTTCTATGATCCATAACCCATCACAACGCTTCATAATTAACCATAACCCATAACAACACTTCATAATGGTCCATAACCATAATAACCCTTCATAATTGTCCATAACCGATACAAACCTTCATCATGGTCCACAACCCATCACAACCCTTCATCATAACCCATCACAACCCTTTATAATGGTCGATAACCCAACACAACCCTTTCTATGGTCCATAACCCATCACAACTCTTCATAATTGACCATAACCTATCAAAACCCCTCATAGTGGTCTATAACCCATCATAACCCTTCATAGTTGTCCATAACCCATCACAACCATCATAATGATCCATAACCCATCACAACCCTTTATAATGGTCGATAACCCTTCACAACCTTAATAATGGTCCATAACCCATTAGAACTCTTTATAATGGTCCATAACCCATCACAACCCTTCATAATTAAGCATAACCCATCACAACCCTTCATAATGGTCCATAACCCAACACAACCGTTTCTATGGTCCATAACCCATAACAACCCTTCATAATTGACCATAACCTATCACAACCCTTCATAATAGTCAATAACCCATCATAATCCTTGATAATGGTTTATAACCCATCACAACCTTCATAATAGTACATAACCCATACAACCCATCATAATGTTCAATAACCCATCACAACCCTTTCTAACGGTCCATAACATATCACAACCCTTTTTATGGCCCATAACCCATCACAACCCTACATAATGGTCTACAACCCTAACAACCCTTCATAATGGTCCATAAACCATACAAACCTTCATAATAGTCCATAACCCACGACAACCCTTCATAATTGACCATAACCCATCACAACCCTTGAAAATTGACCATAACCCATCACAACCCTTCTTATGGTCCATAACCCAGCAAAACCCTTTCTATGGTCCATAACCCATCACAACCCTTCATAATTAACCATAACCCATCATAACACTTCATAATGGTCCATAACCCGTCGCCACCCTGTATAATGGTCCATAACCCATCACAACCGTTTCTATGGTCCATAACCCATAAAAACTTCATAATTGACCATAACATTTCACAAACTTTCATAATTGTCAATAACCCATCATAATCCTTAATAATGGTTCATAACCCATCACAAACTCCATAATAGTACATAACCCATACAACCCTTCATAACGGTCCATAACCCATCACAACCCTTTCTAATGGTCCAAAACCCACCACAACCCTATCTATGGTCCACAACCCATCGCAACCCTGTATAATGGTGCATACCCATCACAACCCTTCATAATGGTCCATAACCCATACAAACCTTCATAATAGTCAATAACCCATCACAACCCTTCATAATTAACCATAACCCATCACAACACTTCATAATGGTCCATAACACATCGTAATCCTACATAATGGTCCATAACTATAACAACCCTTCAAAATGGTCCATAACCCATACAAACCTTCATAATAGTCCATAACCCATCACAACCCTTTGTTAGTTCTGTATGCCCAAGGATGATCATAAAATGATATTACTAATAATACATGATCCTATAGGGTCACACCAACAACAAGTTTGACACTAAATTGATCATTTGGAATGTTAAATTTGATTTAACATCAAATGATACTAAACTTGCAATTTAATCTTGTGAGTTATTATTATTTGCGATAAATAATAATAACTCCAACATTAAAGGTTGATTACTAATTCATATTTGATGAATTAAACAAGTGTAACAATTAAATTGTTGAAGTTGTTAAATGATTTAATTAAATTATTAGTAAATCCTTTTATTTAATTTATTTGGTAAATTAAATAAAATATGCATAATGTAACATGAATATGTATATATATATATATATATATATATATATATATATATATATATATATATATATATATATATATATATATATATATATATATATATATATATATATATATATATATATATATATATTCACTACATTAAGAAGGCATGTTTAATTGGTTTATTTATACAATTTATGGCTTAAATGTTATTCCATTAATGAAATGTATAAAGGGTTATTATTTATAAAAACTTATTAGATAAGTTTATAAATAATAAATGATAAAGAAATCATTTTAATAACCACCTTAAGTGGCCGGCCAACATACACACACACATGCACATAAGCATGGTTAAAAAGCTTAAAAGGTAAAGGGCAATCTTGGTGCTTTCTATGTCTTGACCATGGGAACTATCAACACTTCTTTTCTTCCCTTTTAAGTACCATATGGCCAGATCCTTTGGAGTTACTTGAGTGGTCTTTGAACATTCAAAATCAGCCAAAAACTCTCGTAAGAACACTTAGCAAAATCCGATTTTTGCTTCAAAGAAAAAGGAGTTTAATCTTGCAAGTTGTGGAACTAGCATTCAAGAGTGTTCAAGCTTGTGGTGGATCAACTATAGAGGGAATCTTCCTTGCTTCCTAGCCTCTTCAAATCGTCCAAATCAATCCAAGAACAAAGGTTATGATCTTGAACTTTATCCATGCTTGTTCTTCATCTTATCTCTACATGTATGTAGCATGATCCTCTTGGAATGGAATTCGTGTTCATCTTTTAAGCTTCCGTTGCAACTTCAAGTTTTTGAAACCCATAACATGAACATGGATTTCCAACAATTGGTATCAGAGCCATGGCTATATTGCATGTTTAGATAATAAGTTTATTTGGATAAACTTGGTTTTTGGAAGCCATGAATGTTCATCTTCTTGAATGAAGGTTTCATGCATGGCTTCTTTGGCAACATGCAAATATATATTCTATGATTTTATGTAACCAACTAAATTTAATGTTTGCATGCATTTGGTTACATAATTGTTGCCTTAGAAAAACAAAGTGTTGATTTTCTTATGATTTTATGTGATAAAATGGTGCATAAACAAGCCAAGGACTATGTGTTGCATGTTTTTTATTTAAATTCGATTTGGTTGTAATCTATTCTTTTATTAAAATGGTTTGTAATAATAATTAGTTATTTCCTCACTTTTATTCATTTTGTAAGTATTAGAATAGTTGTATGTTATACTTTTTACAAAATGTAACAAGAGAAGGAAATAAAGACCAAGAGAAGATTACACTCAACAGCAACATTTCCTGCATGGCTGCTGTTCGAGCCTGTTAAGAAGCAAAAATAAAATTCATATCTTGGTATTTTGATGCTATACTTGTTAGTAACTTTAATATCTAGTATATACATTAAGTTTTAACAAGTATTAGCATCAATATGGCCAAGAATGAAGTGAAGAAAGCAACAAAAGTCACAAAATTGCTTCCTGCTGCCTTGTTCCTGTCGTGGTTTTAAGGGTGCCAAAGAAAAATCACAAGTCACTCCATGGTGTCAAGAAATGGTGGTTCAAGTGTCATTTGATGATATAAGAAGCTTGGCAAAATTGTAGCCAAATCGAAGATCATTTGGTTGAGTTTTTGTCACTTTTTTGTCCTTAGGTTTGGACTTGATATTTCATGTATGGCTCACATGAAATATCAAATTAGTTGGCTTGTGTTTATGCACCCATGCATGCATGTGATGATTGAATGTTTTATGATTTTATGTTGTGGATGAAAATAAGATTTTGAATGCTAGACAACCTAGATAATTAAACATAATCATCAAGGAGTTTGTAATTTTCAAATTGACATATATAACATAAGATATAATACAATTGGTTTTATTAAAATGGGTTTTGTTATAAAACCTATAAAGTCAAGTTTTGAAAATGAATGAAACATGAAATAAAATGGAGATTTTATGAACTCTTACAAACTCCAACCCTAAATAATAATGGTAATTATTTAGGATTAAAAATTGGTTCTCATGTATGTGATCAAACTCAAACTTAATATTGGATATTAATTGTAATCTTGACCACAAACAAAGAATCAATAACATAGAGATTTTATGATTAAGGAACCAATTAACAAAATAAGATTTTAATGGTACCATGTTCATTGGATGCATGCAATCTACATGATACCATATCTTTTCAAAATTAGAATTGTAAAACATACAAATCCCTTTCGAAATACAAATCAATGCCGTCCCTCTTAAAGACACTCATATATCACTTGAATATCCTTGTGGGATAAAGGTTACCTAACCAATTGGAGTCTTCTTGTAATACAAGAGGTAGTTTTGCAATATTGATGGGATAAAGGACACCTAACCATTAATAGTTGTCAAAATCACACGTCCGTTTAAGTGGGATGATTTGTTTGAAAATCTTTTGTGATAAAGGTCACCTAAGCATTAGAAATCCAAGGCATAGATAGGATCAAACATGCCAAACTTATAAATGTTATAATGGGATCCCATAACTCTAGAAATTATATTTGGATATAATTGGTAAACCGTTACCTACCTTGTTGATTCGAATAGGCGGGATAAAGGATACCTAACCACTTATTCGTATTACAACTTGGATTCTAGACCTTAATCAATTAAAGTTTATGAAACAACAAAGGGTATTAATTATTAAGGACTTAATATCATAAATTACGAAATGGAACCTTGTTAAAGTTTTGTAGATGGCACCAAACGCAACAAACCCGGCTCCTAACAAAACTTCACTACGATCTCTCCTTGAGGGAGAAAAACTTAACCACACCAACTTCTTGGATTGGTACCGTAGTGTGAGAATAGTTCTCAAACAAGAAAAGAAAGAATATTTTCTCAATGAACCACTTCCTGAAGAGCCCCCTGCCATTCCTAAGCCCGCACACGATGCATGGCTTAAAAAGATGGATGACTCCATTGATGCATCATGTCTCATGTTGGCAACCATGATTCCTGACCTTCAGAAAGATTTAGAGAATCATTCGGCCTATGACATGATTAATCAATTGAAGGAAATGTTCCAACAATTTGCAAGAACGGAAAGGTTCAAAATTGTTCGGGCTTTCCATGCTTGCAAGATAGAGGATGGACAGACGGTAAGCTCTTATGTGCTCAAAATGAAGAGTCACATTGATCATTTGGCACGTCTTGGAGTTGTGATGCCCGAAGAGCTAGTAACGGATATGATCCTTAACTCCTTGACAAAGTCTTTTGATCCCTTCATCATGAATTATAACATGAATGGTTTGAACAAGACTATCCCGGAATTGCATGGGATGCTAATTACCGCGGAAAAGAATCTGCCTAAGAAAACTACTCAAGTTGTCATGATCAAGGAAGGTGGCACAAAGAGAACTAGACCCGAACACCCCACTAACTCCAAGGGCAAAGGGAAGGCAAAGGTTGTCAAAGGAAAGGGCAAGAAAGTTGTCCAACCATCCCGTCCGCCCAAGAAGAAGGCAAAAGTTGCCAAAGAAGACGCGTGCTTCGAATGTGGCAAAGTTGGGCATTGGAAGAGAAATTGCCCTGCCTATCTTGCAGAGTTGAAGAAGAAGAAGGCCAGTGAGGGCACTTCAGGTATCTATATGATAGACCTAGAACAACCCTTCAAAATGGTCCATAACCCATACAAACCTTCATAATAGTCCATAACCCATCACAACCCTTTGTTAGTTCTGTATGCCCAAGGATGATCATAAAATGATATTACTAATAATACATGATCCTATAGGGTCACACCAACAACAAGTTTGACACTAAATTGATCATTTGGAATTTTAAATTTGATTTAACATCAAATGATACTAAACTTGCAATTTAATCTTGTGAGTTATTATTATTTGAGATAAATAATAATAACTCCAATATTAAAGGTTGATTACTAATTCATATTTGATGAATTAAACAAGTGTAACAATTAAATTGTTTAAGTTGTTAAATGATTTAATTAAATTATAAGTAGATCCTTTTATTTAATTTAATTGGTAAATTAAATAAAATATGCATAATGTAACATGAATATATGTATATATATATATATATATATATATATATATATATATATATATATATATATATATATATATATATATACATATATATATATATATATATATATATATATATATATATATATATATATATATATATATATATATATATATATATTCCTACATTAAGAAGGCATGTTTAATTGGTTTATTTATACAATTTATGGCTTAAATGTTATTCCATTAATGAAATGTACAAAGGGTTATTATTTATAAAAACTTATTAGATAAGTTTATAAATAATAAATGATAAAGAAATCATTTTAATAACCACCTTAAGTGGCCGGCCAACATACACACACACATGCACATAAGCGTGGTTAAAAAGCTCAAAAGGTAAAGGGGAATCTTGGTGCTTTCTATGTCTTGACCATGGGAACTATCAACACTTATTTTCTTCCCTTTTAAGCACCATATGGCCGGATCCTTTGGAGTTACTTGAGTGGTCTTTGTACATTCAAAATCAGCCAAAAACTCTCCTAAGAACACTTAGCAAAATCCGATTTTCGCTTCAAAGAAAAAGGAGTTTAATCTTGCAAGTTGTGGAACTAGCATTCAAGAGTGTTCAAGCTTGTGGTGGATCAACTATATAGGGAATCTTCCTTGCTTCCTAGCCTCTTCAAATCGTCCAAATCAATCCAAGAACAAAGGTTATGATCTTGAACTTTATCCATGCTTGTTCTTCATCTTATCTCTACATGCATGTAGCATGATCCTCTTGGAATGGAATTCGTGTTCATCTTTTAAGCTTCCGTTGCAACTTCAAGTTTTTGAAACTCATAACATGAACATGGATTTCCAACACCCTTTATAATGGTATATTACCCAACACAACCCTTTCTGTGGTCCATAACCCATCATAACTCTTCATAATTGACCATAACCTATCACAACCCCTCATAATGCTCCATAACCCATCATAACCCTTCATAGTGGTCCATAACCCATCACAACCTTCATAATGGTCCATAACCCATCACAATCCTTTATAATGGTCCATAACCCATCACAACCTTCATAATGGTCCATAACCCATCACAACCCTTTATAATGGTCAATAACCCATCACAACCCTTCATAATTGAGCATAACCCATCACAACCCTTCATAATGGTCCATAACCCATAACAACTCTTCCTAATTGACGATAACCTATCACAACCCTTCATAATGGTCAATAACCCATCATAATCCTTTATAATGGTTCATAACCCATCACAACCTTCATAATAGTACATAACCCATACAACCCTTCATAACAGTCCATAACCCATCACAACCCGTTCTAACGGTCCATAACCCATCACAACCCTTTCTATGGTCCATAACCCATCGCAACCCTACATAATGTACCATAACCCATAACAACCCTTCATAATTAAGCAAACCCATCAAAGCCCTTCATAATGGTCCATAACCCAACACAACCCTTTCTATGGTCCATAACCCATAACAACCCTTCATAATTAACCATAACCAATGGTCCATAACCCAAAAACTCTAACCTCTCTCTAGAATTTTCTCTCTCTAGAAAGTTCTTGTGTTTTTTTGGTTTTTGTTCTGTAGTATTTCACCATGGATGATGATTCACCAGGTTGTGATTCTATCTTAATGTCAAATGATGGTGTTATGATGGATCAACAACATGATTATCATGAGTTATCTACTGGTCCAGATCCATCAAATGTAATTGGATATAAAAATCATATGTTTTCTGCTCATAGTTTTATTGATCCTGAAAGAACTTTCAATATGGTGGAAAGCAGAATGAAAAGTATTATCAACAAACAGCCACGTATCTTCAAACAACATTCTACTAAGAATACACCTTTGGAATTATCGATTCAAAGAAGGTCACAACAAAGAAAAGCTGTTCTTCATCAGAAACGGGTTACAAAACAATATGAAAGGAATGTTGTTGCTCCGGTTTATTCAAATGATGCTTTGGATGAAGATGAACCCAATGATGCTTCTCTCTTTGATCCATCTAACAACATAGTTCAAACAATTAACCAAACTTATGGAGAGGGTGGTAAAGAAACCGACAAGATTGATGGCTTGAGTACGGTTTATTCATCTTCTGATGACGAAAATGAAGAAGATGACGATGATGAAACAATCAGGGAGCATGTGCCAGCCTCGTCTAACAACAACCGTGAATGCATGAATAATCGATCTATCCACGATGGAGAATATAGCGAATATATAATTCCAGCGGTTAACAAAGAAACTGATTGCATGGACTACAATATCACGTCCGTTCATGGAGATGGAGTTACGTAAAAAACAACAGCATCAGGTCATGAAGAAAATACTCATGGTGATGGTTCTTTTGCGACTGCCGGAGGTCTTGGAAAAGTGGCCGGAGCTGATTCAATTCAGATGCAAACGGCTACAAATGACCCTCAAACGGTAACCAACACCACTAATAAATTGGGGGAAGGTGAAGCTATTTCTTTTTCATTTGATGGATATCCGACCAAGGCTAATGAAAAGCTTGTGGAGTCTTCTTTATTATGGCCTACTGGAAGTCACGCTCAAACTTCAAGAAAAGAGAATGCATGTGCGGGTATAATCAACAATACTAAGCAAGGAGTATATACGACCAAGTCAAGGGAAAACCAAGTGGAGCCTTCTTTATTGGGTAAAAGCATATCTCTCTCTAACTTTTCATTAGAAAATTCATCTCTTTGTAGTGAAAGTATGGACAATTTGCCCACTTGCCCTACCTTTATTGATTCCCACCAGCCGAATGACAACTTGTCCCCCTTCAAGCCGATTCACAAATTGCCTAAGACATCTAGTTCTTCAATCTTGGGTCCACAACCTTATCTTATGTCCGCTAATTCTTTACTTCATAATTCGGATATATCTAAGCATTTCAAACCCATACGTGGACTTAGATACCCACCTCCCTCAAAATCAATAATTATGTCAAATACCTCAAGCCCTCTTGTAGAAGCCAATGTGTCCTTAAATGGCCAAAGTAAAACAAATATTGTTGACATAAATGAAAAAATTAAGCCAAATATTTCTAGTGATTTTAAAACACATAAGCACAATTTAATTTATGATACTTGAAATAAAGATAATAAAAAAATAGTAATAATGCTTGGCATCGATCTTTACCCTTGTTAAATAACTCCCATGCCAATATTATTACTGGATCTCAAAAACATGCCAACGATAAGTTTCGCTTTATTCCTAATTTAAGTAATGACAATAATGTGCCTGTTGATATTCCTTTAACAGCAATTACGAAAGTTTGTGAAACATTTGCTAGGACTATCTGTGGTTATTTTGTAGGAATAAAAATGAATCACTCTGATGTTCGATATCTTGCTTCCAAAATGTGGTCTATCCATGGTCTTCAAGATGTTCTTTTAAATGGAAAAGGTGTTTACCTTTTTAAATTTAGTGATGACAATGGTCTTCATCATGTTATCACTCATGGACCCTGGACTTTTAAAGGTGTCCCTATAGTCATGCAAAAATGGCGTCCCGGTCTCAACATTCATAAGAACAATCATGACAAGCTCCCTCTATGGATTAAAATCCATGATATTCCCTATGAGGCATGGAGTGATGAAGGTCTTAGCCACATTGCCTCCAAAATTGGAAAGCCTCTTGCTATGGACTCTTATACTACTAATATGTCCAAATATGCGGCAGGAAAATCTGTTTATGCTCGTGTCCTCCTTGAGATACCCACTAAATCCTCTTGGGTGGATAAAGTGATTATCCGTATTCCTGATCCTGATACTCTTGAGTTTTACACCCATACTCTTCGTATTGAATATGAATGGAAACCTCCTATGTGCTCTCATTGCATGGTTTTTGGTCATGAAAATAGAAACTGTATGCATGTCATCTCTAAGAATAATGAAAGTAATTATAAAGATAAAATGCCTCTTGATCATGGTATAGTGAATTCTGCTATGCAACTTGATGATGGTTTTACGGTCGTCTATAAAAAGAAAAATCGCACCAAACAAGGGTCAACTTCTGAAAACACTACTGATGATATTTTGCAAAATAATTCTAATAGAAACACTCAAGGAATTAGGAAGAGTATAGATTCTCCAATGAACAAAATTTGGAATAAAAGTAAAAAAAGTATTAATAAGTCTCGTTTCGAGTTTCGACCGGTTACTAATGAATCCCGCACATCCATACCTCCTAGGTCTATTCCTCCCCCTATGAAGGATACTAACGGTTTAGTTGGTTTCCCTAGCCCTTTCCTTCGTTCTTCTTCTTCCACTCCCCTAAAACAAACTGTTTCCACCACTCCTTTATTCAACGCTTTCGCCGTTCTTGAGGCTTGTTCCTCTGACGTTACTGATTTTCCCTCTACTTCTACCCCTCTTCCTCCCCCTAGTGTCCCCTCCCAAAACTTTACTGGTGATTTTGATCCTGATGCTGATGACCAACTTGACGAGGACAATTGTATTGAGGTCAACTCTGATGATGGGGAGACTGCCCAGTTCATTGTTGGTGAGAATGGTTCTCATTATGATCAACCTATGATAGCTCAGGTGTCCGAGCAGATGGACTCTACCCCCCTCCAAGTTTCCATATGACGCACATCGCTGCATGGAATACTCGCGGACTCTGTAAGCCTTCTCATCAGAAAGCCTTGAGAGATCTTATCCGCGATCAAAATCTTCATATTTGTGCTTCTCTTAAGACTCGTGCTTCCTTCCCTAACCTCCCTATTATCTGTAGTCGTACTTTTGGCTCTTGGTCGTGGTCGTCCAACGGTCTCTTCTCCCCTAGAGGGACTAGAATTGTGGTTGTCTGGGATCCGCTTGCCATTGATATGATGCTTATCGACTTAAATGATCAGGTTATGCATTTCAAAGTTAATATTCGTGATTCTTATAAATCCTTTTTCTGCTCCTTCGTCTATGCTCATAATGATCACATGATGCGTCGATCTCTCTTGCATTCTCTTGCGGTCCATAAGAATGTGGTTAGAGATACCCCTTGGATTCTTTTGGGTGATTTCAATGTTGCTCTTGATATCAAAGATAGCACCTCCGGGTCGTCTGGGATTTCTCGTGCCATGGAGGACTTCAGGGATTGTGTCAATCTTATGGAAATGGAGGATCTTAACTATAAAGGTCTCTTCTACACATGGACCAAGTCTCCTAATGGTTCGGGAGGCATCCTCAAGAAGATCGATCGTGTCATGGGAAATACTCATTTCGTTGCTTCTTTCCCCTCCTCTACTGTCAATTTTCTCCCTTACCGTTCGTCCGATCATACTCCTACTGTGCTTTCTCTCCCCCATCGTGCCCCTTTCCAACCGAAGCCTTTCAAGTTCCCTAATTTCCTGACTTATAAGAACGATTTCAAGCATATTGTTGCCTCTTCTTGGAACCCCAATATCACTGGATATCGGATGTATAAGGTTTTCAAAAACCTTAAAAATCTGAAAGTGCCGATACGTAAGATGCTTCGCAACCAGGGAAACCTCTTTTCTAAGGTTATCTCTCTTCGTAATGAGCTTGATAGAGTTCAGATTGCTTTGGATCGGGATCCTTTCAATAAGGATCTTCGTGAAGAACAATGCAGGTATCTACTCGCTTATAACGAGGCTAGCCTGGATGAAGAGAGGTTCCTGAAACAAAAGGCTAAGGTTAACTGGCTGCGTGAGGGTGATAAAAATTCGGCTTTTTCCACAAAGCGGTTAAAAGTCGTAAATCTCGCAATCGTATTAATTCTATCCAGGATGCTCAAGGAAACTGGATCTCGGGGAACGATCTTCCTAATCTTTTTGTTTCTCACTTTCAAGCCTTCTTGGGTTCTGCCCAGCCTTCCACTGCTATTCGTGATCCTTCTTCCCTCTTCTCTAATAAGCTCTCCCCCCTCCAAGCTGCCGCCATGCTTACTCCTGTTACTGACGCGGAGGTTAAGTGTGTCCTGTTCCAGATTGGTGATGATAAAGCTCCTGGGTCTGATGGTTTCTCTGCCAAGTTCTTCAAGTCTGCTTGGGATATTGTGGGTCCTGATTTCTATATGGCTGTTAAGGAATTCTTCTATTCTGGCAAACTTCTTAAGTCCTTCAACAGCACCATCCTTGCGCTCATCCCTAAAGTTGATTCCCCTTCCAAAGTCACTGATTTCCGCCCTATAGCTTGTTGTAACGTTGTTTACAAATGTATCAGCAAGCTTATTGCGGATCGTATAAAAAATCATCTTTCTTCTCTAGTTGATGAAAACCAGTCTGCTTTCATCCCTGGTCGTTTGATCACCGACAACGTCCTTCTTGTACACGAACTCATGCGTGATTATCATCGTCACTGTGGTCCTACGACACGGTTGACTGGACGTTTCTGCGGAACATCTTGTTTGGGTTTGGATTTCCCGATTGTATGATTGACTGGATCATGACATGTGTTTCCACGGTTGCTTACTCTGTGAGTATCAATGGGAATACTCATGGTTATTTCGACGGTAAAAGGGGCCTTCGTCAGGGTGACCCCCTCTCTCCTTATCTCTTCACTCTTGTCATGGAAGTGCTTAACCTTATGATCAAGAGAAACATCCATGATTCTGATTCTTTTGAATTCCACAGACAATGTGATGATCAAAATATTACCCATCTCTGCTTTGCCGACGATCTCCTTCTCTTCTGCCATGGTGATAGCTCTTCGGTTAAACTCATTTGTGATTCTCTTGAGGAATTCTCTGGGGTTTCTGGCCTCCATCCCAATACTGCGAAGAGTGAAGCTTTCTACTGTAATGTTGGTGAGAGGACCAGGGCTGCCATTGACCTTATTGTTAAATTTCATGAGGGCTCTTTTCCTGTCCGCTACCTTGGCATTCCTCTCATCACCACGCGTCTTGCCCACAAAGACTGTAAAGGCCTTGTTGATAAAGTCAAATGCAGGATTAATGACTGGAAAAACAAGTCTCTTTCCTTTGCTGGTCGTCTCCAGCTGGTCCTATCTGTCCTTTCTTCTACTCAAATCTATTGGGCTTCTGTTTTTATTCTTCCTAAATCTATCTCTAACGATATTGAGAAGCTCATGAGAGGTTTCCTCTGGTGCCATGGTGAGTTGAAGCGTGGTAAAGCTAAAGTCTCCTGGAAAACTGTATGCCTTCCTAAGGAACATGGTGGTCTTGGCATACGTAACCTTGCTATTTGGAATGTTGCCCTTATGGCTTCCCATGTTTGGAGACTCCTTTCCAAGAAAGAGTCCCTTTGGGTTAAGTGGATCCACTCTTACCGTTTATGTGGCCGTAACTTTTGGGATGCCCCCAAAAAATACGGTTCTGGATTTGCCTGGCGTAACATCCTGGATATGCGGGATAAGATAAGGGAGTATATAGTTTCCCAGATAGGTGATGGATGCTCTACTTTTGCTTGGTTCGATAACTGGCACCCCGCGGGCCCTCTTTCTAAATTTTTGTCTGTCCGTGACATGCATGATGCGGGTTTCACTCCTGATACTAAGGTTGCTGACCTGGTTCTTAACGGATCTTGGGTTCGGCCTCATTGTTGGAGAGATTCCCATGGTGCTCTTCTTTCTCATAACCCCCCTACTCTTTCCACTTCCGTCACTGATAATCTCCTTTGGAGATCTAGAGACGGTCATCTCTCTCCTTTCTCTGTTCGTTCTGTTTGGCAGACTATTCGCCCCTATCACCAACCGGTCATTTGGTTTCATCTTGTTTGGTTCTCCTAAAACATCCCCAGACATGCTTTCATTCTTTGGGTTGCTCTTAAAAATCGCCTTAAGACTCATGATAAAATCAAAATTTGGGACACTAATTCCAATCTCATTTGTGCGTTCTGCGGGGACTGTCCGGATTCCCTTTCCCATCTCTTCTTTGACTGTTCTTTCACTTCTTTGGTTTGGCATGACCTCCATCATGTCATGAATCTCTCCTTCTCCACTGTTAGCTGGTCTGATATCATTAGTCAACTCAACCCCAGTAATAAGAACAATACCATATGGTCCATCATTAGAAGACTTGTTTTTGCTGGAGCTGTCTACCACATTTGGCGGGAAAGAAATTTACGCATTTTTAAAAAAATAAAAAGTTCTCATCATGCTGTCGTGAATAGTGTTAAGGATGATATCCGCTGTAGACTGCTGAGTCTTTCTATGAAAACTTGCACTAATGTTGATTTGGCTAAAACTATTTGGACCCTCCCTTAATTTTCTTCCTTTGCGCTTTCTTTCTTTTTCTGCTTGTTTTGGCTTGTTTGGTTTGTTTGTTTTGCAGGTTGCTTTCCTTTATGTTCTTGTTTGCTTGGGTTCCTTCTCTTGTTTTGGTTCCTAGTTTAGCTTGTTGTCCGTTGGGGCCTGTCCCGATGGATTTTCTGTTTTTTGGTGGGGAGTCCCCAGCCTTATATTGTATTTATTCTTTTTATTAATAAATTTGCCAGAGGTGCCGCCCTCTTTACCCAAAAAAATTAACCATAACCTATCATAACCCTTCATAATGGTCAATAACCCATCATAATCCTTGATAAATGTACATAACCCATCACCAACCATCATAATAGTACATAACCCATACAACCCTTCATAACGGTCCATAACCCATCACAATCCTTTCTAATGGTACATAACCCATCACACCCCTTTCTATGGTCCATAACCGATCGCAACCCTGCATAATGGTCCATAAATATAACAACCCTTCGTGATGGTCCATAACCCATTCAAACCTTCATAACAGTCCATAACCCATCATAAACCATTAGAACCCTTCATAATTGACCATAACCCATCACAACCCTTCCTTTGGTCCATAACCCAGCACAACCCTTTCTATGATCCATAAGCCATCACAACGCTTCATAATTAACCATAACCCATCACAACACTTCATAATGGGCCATAACCGATCATAACCCTGCATAATGGTCTATAACCATAATAACCCTTCATAATTGTCCATAACCCATACAAACCTTCATCATGGTCCATAACCCATCACAACCCTTTATAATGGTCGATAACCCAACACAACCCTTTCTATGGTCCATACCATCACAACTCTTCATAATTTACCATAACTTATCAAAACCCCTCATAGTGGTCCATAACCATTCATAGTCGTCCATAACCCATCACAACCTTCATAATGATCCATAACCCTTTATAATGGTCCACAACTCTTCACAACCTTAATAATGGTCCATAACCCATTACAACTCTTTATAATGGTCCATAACCCATCACAACCCTTCATAATTAAGCATAACCCATCACAACCCTTCATAATGGTCCATAACCCAACACAACCGTTTCTATGGTCCATAATCCATAACAACCCTTCAAAATTGACCAAAACCTATCACAACCCTTCAAAATGGTCAATAACCCATCATAATCCTTGATAATGGTTCATATCCCATCACAACCTTCATAATAGTGCATAAGCCATACAACCCATCATAACGGTCAATAACCCATCACAACCGTTTCTAACGGTCCATAACACATCACAACCCTTTTTATCGCCCATAACCCATCGCAACCCTACATAATGGTCTATAACCCTAACAACCCTTCATAATGGTCCATAAACAATACAAACCTTCATAATAGTCCATAAACCACGACAACCCTTCATAATTGAACATAACCCATCACAACCCTTCAAAATTGACCATAACCCTGATCAACCCTTCTTATGGTCCATAACCCAACAAAACCCTTTCTATGGTCCATAACCCATCACAACCCTTCATAATTAACCATAACACATCATAACACTTCATAATGGTCCATAATCCATCGCCACCCTGAATAATGGTCCATAACCCATCACAATCGTTTCTATGGTCCATAACCCATAACAACCCTTCATAATTGACCATAACATTTCACAACCTTTCATAATTGTCAATAACCCATCATAATCCTTAATAATGGTTCATAACCCATCACAAACTTCATAATAGTACACAACCCATACAACCCTTCATAACAGTCTATAACCTATCACATCCCTTTCTAATGGTCCATAACCCACCACAACCCTATCTATGGTCCATAACCCATCGCAACCCTGTATAATGGTTGATACCCATCACAACCCTTCATAATGGTCAATAACCCATACAAACCTTCATAATAGTCAATAACCCATCACAACCCTTCATAATTAACCATAACCCATCACAACACTTCATAATGGTCCATAACACATCGTAATCCTACATAATGGTCAATAACCATAACAACCCTTCATAATGGTCCATAACCCATACAAACCTTCATAATAGTCCATAACCCATCACAACCCTTTATAATGGTATATTACCCAACACAACCCTTTCTGTGGTCCATAACCCATCACAACTCTTCATAATTGACCATAACCTATCACAACCCCTCATAATGCTCCATAACCCATCATAACCCTTCATAGTGGTCCATAACCCATCACAACCTTCATAATGGTCCATAACCCATCACAACCCTTTATAATGGTCCATAACCCATCATAACCATCATAATGGTCCATAACCCATCACAACCCTTTATAATGGTCAATAACCCATCACAACCCTTCATAATTGAGCATAACCCATCACAACCCTTTATAATGGTCCATAACCCATAACAACCCTTCCTAATTGACCATAACCTATCACAACCCTTCATAATGGTCAATAACCCATCATAATCCTTCATAATGGTTCATAACCCATCACAACCTTCATAATAGTACATAACCCATACAACCCTTCATAATTAAGCATAACCCATCACAGCCCTTCATAATGGTCCATAACCCAACACAACCCTTTCTATGGTCCATAACCCATAACAACCCTTCATAATTAACCATAACCTATCAAAACCCTTCATAATGGTCAATAACCCATCATAATCCTTGATAATGGTACATAACCCATCACCAACGTTCATCATAGTACATAACCCATACAACCCTTCATAGCGGTCCATAACCCATCACAATCCTTTCTAATGGTCTATAACCCATCACACCCCTTTCTATGGTCCATAACCGATCGCAACGCTGCATAATGGTCCATAAATATAACAACCCTTCGTAATGGTCCATAACCCATTCAAACCTTCATAACAGTCCATAACCCATCATAAACCATTAGAACCCTTCATAATTGACCATAACCCTTCATAACCCTTCCTTTGGTCCATAACCCAGCACAACCCTTTCTATGATACATAAGCCATCACAACTCTTCATAATTAACCATAACCCATCACAACACTTCATAATGGTCCATAACCGATCATAACCCTGCATAATGGTCTATAACCATAATAACCCTTCATAATTGTCCATAACCCATACAAACCTTCATCATGGTCCATAACCTATCACAACCCTTTATAATGGTCGATAACCCAACACAACCCTTTCTATGGTCCATACCATCACAACTCTTCATAATTAACCATAACTTATCAAAACCCCTCATAGTGGTCCATAACCCATCATAACCATTCATAGTCGTCCATAACCCATCACAACCTTCATAATGATCCATAACCCATCACAACCCTTTATAATGGTCCACAACCCTTCACAACCTTAATAATGGTCCATAACCCATTACAACTCTTTATAATGGTCCATAACCCATCACAACCCTTCATAATTAAGCATAACCCATCACAACCCTTCATAATCGTCCATAACCCAACACAACCGTTTCTATGGTCCATAATCCATAACAACCCTTCATAATTGACCAAAACCTATCACAACCCTTCATAATGGTCAATAACCCATCATAATCCTTAATAATGGTTCATAACCCATCACAACCTTCATAATAGTGCATAAGCCATACAATCCATCATAACGGTCAATAACCCATCACAACCGTTTCTAACAGTCCATAACACATCACAACCCTTTTTATCACCCATAACCCAATGCAACCCTACATAATGGTCTATAACCCTAACAACCCTTCATAATGGTCCATAAACCATACAAACCTTCAGTATAGTCCATAAACCACGACAACCCTTCATAATTGACCATAACCCATCACAACCCTTCAAAATTGACCATAACCCATCACAACCCTTCTTATGGTCCATAACCCAGCAAAACCCTTTCTATGGTCCATAACCCATCACAACCCTTCATAATTAACCATAACACATCATAACACTTCATAATGGTCCATAACCCGTCGCCACCCTGAATAATGGTCCATAACCCATCACAACCGTTTCTATGGTCCATAACCCATAACAACCTTCATAATTGACCATAACATTTCACAACCTTTCATAATTGTCAATAACCCATCATAATCCTTAATAATGGTTCATAACCCATCACAAAGTTCATAATAGTACATAACCCATACAACCCTTCATAACGGTCCATAACCTATCACAACCCTTTCTAATGGTCCATAACCCACCACAACCCTATCTATGCTCCATAACCCATTGCAACCCTGTATAATGGTCCATACCCATCACAACCCTTCATAATGGTCCATAACCCATACAAACCTTCATAATAGTCAATAACCCATCACAACCCTTCATAATTAACCATAACCCATCACAACACTTCATAATGGTCCATAACACATCGTAATCCTACATAATGGTCAATAACCATAACAACCCTTCATAATGGTCTATAACCCATACAAACCTTCATAATAGTCCATAACCCATCACAACCTTTTATAATGGTATATTACCCAACACAACCCTTTCTGTGGTCCATAACCCATCACAACTCTTTATAATTGACCATAACCTATCACAACCCCTCATAATGCTCTATAACACATCATAACCCTTCATAGTGGTCCATAACCCATCACAACCTTCATAATGGTCGATAACCCATCACAACCCTTTATAATGGTCCATAACCCATCACAACCTTCATTATTGGTCCATAACCCATCACAACCCTTTATAATGGTCAATAACCCATCACAACCCTTCATAATTGAGCATAACCCATCACAACCCTTCATAATGGTCCATAACCCATAACAACCCTTCCTAATAGACCATAACCTATCACAACCCTTCATAATGGTCAATAACCCATCATAATCCTTCATAATGGTTCATAAACCGTCACAACCTTCATAATAGTACATAACCCATACAACCCTTCATAACGGTCCATAACCCATCACAACCCTTTCTAACGGTCCATAACCCATCACAACACTTTCTATGGTCCATAACCCATCGCAACCCTACATAATGTACCATAACCCATAACAACTCTTCATAATTGAGCATAACCCATCACAGCCCTTCATATTGGTCCATAACCCAACACAACCCTTTCTATGGTCCATAACCCATAACAACCCTTCATAATTAACCATAACCTATCATAACCCTTCATAATGGTTAATAACCCATCATAATCCTTGATAATGGTTCATAACCCATCACCAACCTTCATAATAGTACATAATACAACCCTTCACAACGATCCATAACCCATCACAATCCTTTCTAATGGTCCATAACCCATCATACCCCTTTCTATGGTCCATAACCCATCGCAACCCTGCTTAATGGTCCATAAATATAACAACCCTTCGTAATGGTCCATAACCCATTCAAACCTTCATAACAGTCCATAACCCATCATAAACCATTAGAACCCTTCATAATTGACCATAACCCATCACAACCCTTCCTTTGGTCCATAACCCAGCACAACCCTTTCTATGATCCATAACCCATCACAACGCTTCATAATTAACCATAACCCATCACAACACTTCATAATGGTCCATAACCGATCATAACCCTGCATAATGGTCTATAACCATAATAACCCTTCATAATTGTCCATAACCCATATAAACCTGCATCATGGTCCATAACCCATCACAACCCTTTATAATGGTCGATAACCCAACACAACCCTTTCTATGGTCCATACCATCACAACTCTTCATAATTGACCATAACTTATCAAAACCCCTCATAGTGGTCCATAACCCATCATAACCCTTCATAGTCATCATAACCCATCACAACCTTCATAATGATCCATAACCCATCACAACCCTTTATAATGGTCCACAACCCTTCACAACCTTAAGAATGGTCCATAACCCATTACAACTCTTTATAATGGTCCATAACCCATCACAACCCTTCATAATTAAGCATAACCCATCAATATCACTGGTTATCGGATGTATAAGGTTTTCAAAAACCTTAAAACTCTGAAAGTGCCGATACGTAAGATGCTTCGCAACCAGGGAAACCTCTTTTCTAAGGTTATCTCTCTTCGTAATGAGCTTGATAGAGTTCAGATTGCTTTGGATCGGGATCCTTTCAATAAGGATCTTCGTGAAGAACAATGCAGGTATCTCCTCGCTTATAACGAGGCTAGCCTGGATGAAGAGAGGTTCCTGAAACAAAAGGCTAAGGTTAACTGGCTGCGTGAGGGTGATAAAAATTCGGCTTTTTTCCACAAAGCGGTTAAAAGTCGTAAATCTCGCAATCGTATTAACTCTATCCAAGATGCTCAAGGTAACTGGATCTCGGGAAATGATCTTCCTAATCTTTTTGTTTCTCACTTTCAAGCCTTCTTGGGTTCTGCCCAGCCTACCACTGCTATTCGTGATCCTTCTTCCCTCTTCTCTAATAAGCTCTCCCCCCTCCAGTCTGCCTCCATGCTTACTCCTGTTACTGACGCGGAGGTTAAGTGTGTCCTTTTCCAGATGGGTGATGATAAAGCTCCTGGTTCTGATGGTTTTTCTGCTAAGTTCTTCAAGTCTGCTTGGGATATTGTGGGTCCTGATTTCTGTATGGCTGTAAAGGAATTCTTCTATTCTGGCAAACTTCTTAAGTCCTTCAACAGCACCATCCTTGCGCTCATCCCTAAAGTTGATTCCCCTTCCAAAGTCACTGATTTCCGCCCTATAGCTTGTTGTAACGTTGTTTACAAATGTATCAGCAAGATTATTGCGGATCGTATCAAAAACCATCTTTCTTCTCTGGTTGATGAAAACCAGTCTGCTTTCATTCCTGGTCGTTTGATCACCGACAACGTCCTTCTTGTCCACGAGCTCATGCGTGATTATCATCGTCATCGTGGTCCTCCTAGGTGTGCTTTTAAGGTTGATATTCAAAAAGCCTACGACACGCTTGACTGGTCGTTTCTGCGGACCATCTTGTTTGGGTTTGGATTCCCCGATCGTATGATTGACTGGATCATGACATGTGTTTCCACGGTTGCTTACTCTGTGAGTATCAATGGGAATACTCATGGGTATTTCGACGGTAAAAGGGGCCTTCGGCAGGGTGACCCCCTCTCTCCTTATCTCTTCACTCTTGTCATGGAAGTGCTTAACCTTATGATCAAGAGAAACATCCATGATTCTGATTCTTTTAAATTCCACAGACAATGTGATGAACAAAATATCACCCATCTCTGCTTTGCCGACGATCTCCTTCTCTTCTGCCATGGTGATAGCTCTTCGGTTAAACTCATCTGTGATTCTCTTGACGAATTCTCTGGGGTTTCTGGCCTCCATCCCAATACTACGAAGAGTGAAGCCTTCTACTGTAATGTTGGTGAGAGGACCAGGGCTGCCATTGACCTTATTGTTAAGTTTCCTAAGGGCTCTTTACCTGTCCGATACCTTGGCGTTCCTCTTATCACCACCCGTCTTGCCCACAAAGACTGTAAAGGCATTGTTGACAAAAACAAATGCAGGATTAATGACTGGAAAAACAAGTCTCTTTCCTTTGCTGGTCGTCTCCAGCTCATCCTCTCTGTCCTTTCTTCTACTCAAATCTATTGGGCTTCTGTCTTTATTCTTCCTAAATCTATCTCTAACGATATTGAGAAGCTCATGAGAGGTTTCCTCTGGTGCCAGGGTGAGTTGAAGCGTGGTAAAGCTAAAGTCTCCTGGAAAACTGTTTGCCTTCCTAAGGAACATGGTGGTCTTGGCATTCGTAATCTTGCTATCTGGAATGTTGCTCTTATGGCTTCCCATGTTTGGAGACTTCTTTCAAAGAAAGAGTCACTATGGGTTAAGTGGATCCACTCATACCGTTTATGTGGTCGTAACTTTTGGGATGCCCCCAAAAAATACGGTACTGGATTTGCCTGGCGCAACATCCTGGATATGCGGGATAAGATAAGGGAGTATATAGTTTCCCAGATAGGTGATGGATGCTCTACTTCTGCTTGGTTCGATAACTGGCACCCTGCAGGCCCTCTTTCTAAATTCTTGTCTGTTCGTGACATCCATGATGCGGGTTTCACTCCTGATACTAAGGTTGCTGACCTGGTTCTTAACGGATCTTGGGTTCGCCCTCAGTGTTGGAGAGATTCCCATGGTGCTCTTCTTTCTCATAACCCTCCTACTATTTTCACGTCCGTCCCTGATAAACTCCTTTGGAAATCTAGAGACGGTCAACTCTCTCCTTTCTCTGTTCGATCTGTGTGGCAGTCTATTCGCCCCTATCACCAACCGGTCATTTGGTTTCATCTTGTTTGGTTCTCCCAGAACATCCCCAGACATGCTTTCATTCTTTGGGTTGCTCTTAAAGATCGTCTTAAGACTCATGATAAAATCAAAATTTGGGACACTAACTCCAATCTCACTTGTGCGTTCTGCGGGGATTGTCCGGATTCCCTTTCCCATCTCTTCTTTGAATGTTCTTTCACTTCTTTGGTTTGGCATGACCTCCATCATGTCATGAATCTCTCCTTCTCCACTGATAGCTGGTCTGATATAATTAGTCAACTCAACCCCTTTAATAAAAACAAGACCATTTGGTCCATCATTAGAAGACTTGTTTTTGCTGGAGCAGTCTACCACATCTGGCGGGAAAGAAATTTACGCATTTTTAACAAAATAAAAAGATCCCATCATGCTGTTGTGAATTGTGTTAAGGATGATATCCGGTGTAGACTGCTGAGTCTTTCTTTGAAAACTTGCACTAATGTTGATTTGGCTAAAACTATTTGGACCCTCCCTTAATTTTCCCCCTCTGCGCTTTCTTTTTTCTCTGCTTGTTTTGGCTTGTATGGTTTGTTTGTTTTGCAGGTTGCTTTCCTTTATGTTCTTCTTTGCTTATGGTTCCTTCTCTTGGTTTGGTTCCTAGTTTAGCTTGTTGTCCGTTAGGGCCTGTCCCGATGGATTTTCTGTTTTTTGGTGGGGAGTCCCCAGCCTTATATTGTATTTATTCTTTTTATTAATAAAATTTGCCAGAGGTGCCGCCCTCTTTACCCAAAAAAAAAACCCATCATAACCCTTCATAGTCATCATAACCCATCACAACCTTCATAATGATCCATAACCCATCACAACCCTTTATAATGGTCCACAACCCTTCACAACCTTAATAATGGTCCATAACCCATTACAACTCTTTATAATGGTCCATAACCCATCACAACCCTTCATAATTAAGCATAACCCATCACAACCCTTCATAATGGTCAATAACCCATCATAATCCTTGATAATGGTTCATAACCCATCACAACCTTCATAATAGTGCATAAGCCATACAACTAATTATAACGGTCAATAACCCATCACAACCCTTTCTAATGGTCCATAACACATCACAACCCTTTTTATCGCCCATAACCCATCGCAACCCTACATAATGGTCTATAACCCTAACAACCCTTTATAATGGTCCATAAACCATACAAAAACATAACAACCCTGCAGCACAACCCTTTCTTATCACAACCCTCTCTAAGCAATCTTTACGTTTCTTGAAGCCATCTTTACGTTTTTTAGTTTTTATTTTTAATTATGGCTGGTGTTTCACCAGGCATAATTCCTGGTTCTAATCAATGTTTGGAAAATGAAAAGGTATTAGGTAATTAAAATAATATGTTTTCTGCACATGGTGTTATAGATCATGATATTACGTTCAATTTGGTTAAAAAAAGACTAAAAAACATAAAAAGAAAACAGCAAGGTTTTTTCAAACAACTTGATAGATGTATACAAAAAAATCTATTTTAAAACAAAAACAAATTACAGATTTAGCTGCTGGAAAAGAAATACATTTACATTCTCTAAATGATCTTGAAAAAATTAAGCAATATGGAGTGTATGCTGCAGCAACGACTGAATTAAGTGATGTATTGGAGAAGTGTGCCTCGATCCAATGGGGTGATACTTTCAAATCAGTCACAATACATCCTAGAGAACACGATAGTGTAGATGATGGTCTTGAAATGAGCAAAGGAATGCTCACGGATTATTCATCTGATGAAGAAGAAGATGTTCAAAATCATGCATCAAGAGATAATTCTATGGATCAACCATCTTCCGAGAATGATGAATGCTTGCTTCCTCTTCTTACACTCATAACCGTGACACTTGGGAAAGAAAATACAAAAACTATATCCGATGAAGGCTTAGAAATAAAACTCAATTCAGGGGGAGAAGTTAATAAAGAAACGTTAAAGTTGAAGTGTGGGGAAGAAAATAATAAGCTCATGAAGGTTTCCGGTCATGAAGATCATCCTCTTCTAGATAACGGTAACTATAATCTTGAACCAACAATCCATGGCCACGGTGAAGCTCAAGCTACAAACATGATGAACACCAAAGGGCAAGGTGGCGATGCTGCAATCCATCATGTCCGTGAAGTACACGCACAAACGGTCTTCAATTCTCACAAGTCTACAATGGTCACGAACTTTTCAAGTTGCTTTGCTGAAGGTATGAATACCGATCTCCCTTTTCTTAATACTAATTCCTCTCTTTTGAATGTGGAGTGTGGGTTAAATGATGAAAAAGTTGGTCAAATGTCTAAAGTTAAGGGGAAGGTGCGAGACATTAATTATAGCACTAGGTTAATGGTAGACAAGGAGACATATGCTACCCCACGTGATTTATCTTATCCTTCTATGAATGTGCCGAGAATTGACTCTAATGTTGCGGATCCTCTACATTCTCTTTTGGGCCTCCCTAACCTTTCTTCCCACTTGGGCCACCCAAAACATACCTATTATTCTAATAGACCTAACAACCATAAGCCCAATGCTTATAATAAGACTATTTGGGCTAACAATAATAAGCCTCTTAATACCAAAAACTATGTAATTCAAAAATCGGATAATTATATCCTTGTTAATTCTAGCTTTAGTAATGAAACCGACGTTGTTCATTTACATAATTCCAACAAGAATAGTAAACAAAAGACATAAATTACAACGCTTGGTCTAGTAAATTACCTATGCTAGTTAACTCTCAAGCGAACATTTTTAGTGGTCCTAAAAAACATTCTAGCGACAATTTTCGATTCATTCCTAATCTTAGTAATGATATTGATGTGCCAGTAGATATCCCGATCAATGTTGTTAATAAAATATGTGAGACTCATGCTAGGACCATTTGTGGCTATTTTGTTGGATGTAAAATGAATTATTCGGATGTTCGTTTTCTAGCCTCTAAGATGTGGTTACAACATGGGCTTGAGGACGTTTTGTTAAATGGTAATGGAATTTATCTATTTAAATTTAACAACGACCAAGGTCTACAACATGTTATAACCCACGGCCCATGGACTTTTAGGAGTGCCCCCATTGTCATGCAAAAATGGAGACCCGGACTTAGCATTCATAGAAACAAACATGATAAACTTCCGCTATGGATTAAAACCCATGACATCCCTTATGAGACATGGAGTGAGGAAGGATTAAGCCACATTGCCTCTAAAATTGGAAAGCCGCTTGCCATGGACTCTTATACGGCTAATATGTGCACTTATGCAGCTGGTAAAGCCGTTTATGCTCGTGTCCTTCTAGAAGTCCCTACACACCCAACATGGGTTGACAAAGTGATTATCCGAATTCCTGATCCAGAAACTCTAGAGTTTTCTGCTCATACGCTTAGAGTTGAATATGAATGGAAACCACCTATGTGCTCTCACTGTAAGGTGTTTGGACATGAAACACATATTTGTATGCATGTTATTGCTAAACCTAATACTACTTCTATTGCTAAACATATGGATACTTCTACCATTAATAAGGAAAACCATGAACAACCAATTATAGATAAAAAGGATGATTATACTATGGTTTCAAATAAGAAAATTTCATCAAAACATGTCTCTAATAATGGTAAGAATAATAATGAATCTTCTAAAAGCAATACGATTAGAAAATACCAAAAGAAAACGATAGCTAACTCTTTTTCCAAAATTAATTATAATTTAAATTCTTTTAAAAATAAACAACGATCTAAGAACAGCACGGTTCATTATAATAATCGACCATCCATGTCCCCCAATTCTCATAATCCACCCCTCAAAGGTAAGGAGGCTTTTGTTGGTTTCCCTAGCCCTATCTGCTCGGACGCCTGAGAAATAATCGACCATAAGAACAGCACGGTTCATTATAATAATCGACCATAATGGTCCATGACCCATCTTAACCCTTTATAATGGTCCATAACCCATCACAACCGTTTCTATGGTCCATAACCCATAACAACCCTTCATAATTGACCATAACCTATCACAACCCTTCATAATGGTCAATAACACATCATAATCCTTCATAATGGTTCATAACCCATCACAACCTTCATCATAATACATAACCCATACAACCCTTCATAACGGTCCGTAACCCATAACAACCCTTTCCAATGGTCGATAACCGATCACAACCCTTTCTATGGTCCATAACCCATCGCAACCCTGCATAATGGTCCATAACCATAACAACCCTTCATAATGGTCCATAACCCATACAAACCTTCATAATAGTCAATAACTCATCACAACCCTTCATAAATAACCATAAGCCATCACAACACTTCATAATGGTCCACAACACATCGCAACCCTGCATAATGATCCATAACCCATCAGAACCTTCATAATGGTCCATAACCCATCACAACGCTTTATAATTGTCCATAACCCATGAAACCCTTCATAATGGTCCATAACCCATCATAACCCTTTATAATGGTCCATAAACCATCACAACCGTTCATAATTGAGCATAACCCATCACAGCCCTTCATAATGGTCCATTACCCAACACAACCCTTTCTATGGTCCATAAACCATAACAACCCTTCATAATTAACCATAACCTATCATATCCCTTCATAATGGTTAATAACCCATCATAATCCTTGATAATGGTTCATAACCCATCACCAACCTTCATAATAGTACATAACCCATACAACCCTTCATAACGATCCATAACCCATCACAATCCTTTCTAATGGTCCATAACCCATCACACCCCTTTCTATGGTCCACAACCGATCGCAACCCTGCATAACGGTCCATAACTATAACAACCCTTCATAATGGTCCATAACCCATTCAAACCTTCATAATAGTCCATAACCCATCATAAACCATTAGAACCCTTCATAATTGACCATAACCCATCACAACCCTTCCTTTGGTCCATAACCCAGCACAACCCTTTCTATGATCCATAACCCATCACAACGCTTCATAATTAACCATAACCCATCACAATACTTCATAATGGTCCATAACCGATCATAACCCTGTATAATGGTCCACAACCAAAACAACCCTTCATAATTGTCCATAGCCCATACAAACCTTCATCATGGTCCATAACCCATCACAATCCTTCATCATAACCCATCACAACCCTTTATAATGGTCGATAACCCATCACAACCCTTTCTATGGTCCATAACCCATCACAACTCTTCATAATTGACCATAACCTATCAAAACCCCTCATAGTGGTCCATAACCAATCATAACCCTTCATAGTTGTCCATAACCCATCACAACCTTCATAATGATCCATAACCCATCACAACCCTTTATAATGGTCCATAACCCTTCACAACCTTAATAATGGTTCATAACCCATTACAAGGCTTTATAATGGTCCATAACCCATCACAACCCTTCATAATTAAGCATAACTCATCACAACCCTTCATAATGGTCCATAACCCAACACAACCGTTTCTATGGTCCATAACCCATAACAACCATTCATAATTGACCATAACCTATTGCAACCCTTCATAATGGTCAATCACCCATCATAATCCTTGATAATGGTTCATAACCCATCACAACCTTCATAATAGTACATAACCCATACAACCCATCATAATGGTCAATAACCCATCACAACCCTTTCTAATGGTCCATAACACATCATAACCCTTTTTATGGCCCATAACCCATTGCAACCCTACATAATTATCAATAACCCTGACAACCCTCCATAATGGTCCATCAACCATACAAACCTTCATAACAGTCCATAACCCACGACAACCCTTCATAATTGACGATAACCCATCACAACCCTTAAAAATTGACCATAACCCATCACAACCCTTCCTATGGTCCAAATCCCAGCAATACCCTTTATATCGTCTATAACCCATCACAACCCTTCATAATTAACCATAACCCATCATAACACTTCATAATGGTCCATAACCCGTCGCCACCCTGTATAATGGTCCATAACCCATCATAACCCTTTCTATGGTCCATAACCCATCGCAACCCTGCATAATGGTCTATAACCATAACAACCCTTCATAACTGTCCATAACCCATACAAACCTTCATAATGGTCCATAACCCATCACAACCCTTCATAATGGTCCACAACCCAACACAACCCTTTCTATGGTCCATAACCCATCACAACTCTTCAAAATTGAGCATAACCTATCAAAACCCCTCATAATAGTCTATATCCCATCATAACCCTTCATAGTGGTCCATAACCCATCACAACCTTCTTAATGGTCCATAACCCATCACAACCCTTTATAACTGTCCGTAACCTATCACCACCTTCATAATGGTCTATAACCAATCATAACCCTTGATAATGGTCCATAACCCATCACAACCGTACATAATTGACCATAACCTATCACAACCCTTCACAATGGTCAATAACCCATCATAATCCTTCATAATTGTTCATAACCCTTCACAACTTTCATAATAGTGCATAACCCATACTACCCTTCATAACGGTCCATAACCCATAACAACCCTTTCTAATGGTCCATAACCCATCACAACCCTTTCTATGGTCCATAACCCATCGCAACCCTGCATAATGGTCAATAACCCATCATAATCCTTCATAATGGTTCATAACCCATCACACCGCTTTCTATGGTCCATACCCCATCGTAACCCTGCGTAATGGTCCATAACCCAGCACAACCCTTTCTATGATCCATAACCCATCACAATGCTTCATAATTAACCAAAACCCATCGCAACACTTCATAATGGTCCATAACTGATCATAACCATGCATAATGGTCCATAACCATAACAACCCGTCGTAATTGTCCATAACCCATACAAACCTTCATCATGGTCCATAACCCATCACAACCCGTGTGACAACTATCAAATTTAGTCAACCAAAGCGTACGTTAAGTCAATATGTGAAATGTAAATATCATAATCTCTACGTTGTATTATTTGATATTATTACGTATGCTAATTTAAGTCAATTATACGAAAAAACCATGCTGAGCTAGATGTTTTAATATTAAAAAAATTTACGGCATGAATAGTAACCGGCGTGAATAGTGAACGGTAAAAGTTTAAAACTCTTCGGAATATTACAAATTTTATATCAAAACGTAGAAAAAAATACGACGGTTCCGAATATATATTTATATTTTTACCAGACGTTATATATAAAAAGTTATGATAGAAAAACGTTTAATTTAACTTGAAAGCGACATTTGGTTATTAAAATATTTATATAATATTAAAAAAATCAAAAAAATCAAAAATGTTGAAAATGAATTGGTCTCTCCACCGTTAGGTGGAGATTTGAAAAAATGATTTTTTTTAATATATTTATTATTATTATTATTATTATTATTATTATTATTATTATATAAAGTGGGTCCCACTTCATTATTTAATCAATTTTACACATTTTACCCTCAAAGAATTCGTATTTTCATTTCGAACACTATGTATTCAATACGTATTTTTAAGTTTATCAATAATATTATGTTGTTTTATAAAACGAAAAATTTACCGTCAAATCCGTATCATCGATACGGACAACCTGACGTCAAAATTTAATATCATTGATATTAGTTTTATATTTAATATTTTCAATTTCTTTAAAATGAAATTGTATTTACATTTAAACCCTATATTTTCAATAAACTTACAATTAATACCCTTTCGTTAATTCGTTAAAGACTTTTAGTTAAAAAGTTGATATTATTAAACTACGATTTTTGTAGATTATATTTCTATAAAAGAAAATTATTTGTTTTAATTAAAAACAATTAAATCTATTTAAAAAGTATTTTAAGGGTATGTTTTGTTATAAACAAATTCTAAAAGCTATAAAAGTCGAATATCTGTATCTTGAGGGACGCAATACGAAAATAAATCTACTATAAATATAGCCTCATTCTAGCCATTCAAATTACACAAACAAGTTCTTCGATACGTATAGAGAGATATATGAAGAATGAGCGTTAGAAGTAGATATTTCAGTTATAAATATAGTGAGTTCGAGTTAGAAGCACGAAGAGTCGGGCGATATAACAACAATTGTCGATAAGATCCTAGTCGACATTGAGGTGAGGTCATACCCCTTCTTTTTATATTTATTCAAGTTTTTAAGGGGGAGAATACAAGTTATACTATAAAAATAGCTATTTATACTCATTTGTAACAGTAGTAAACAAAATGTGAATTTTGTAAACATCATTATGACAACAATTCAATTATAGTTCCAAAATATAATATCGAATGATCTACTTACGAGAGCGGTGTCTAGGCCGATCATTTGGGCTAGGTTGCTGGATTTCCGAAAGGCTTATACGCTGAAAGGGTCCTGCCTCCCCATTTGATCTTCTACATGGCCGTTCTTTATTTGATAGTCATGAAATATTATATTTGAATTAATAAAGAGTATAACCAAGTTATTACACCACTATTATGGAAAATATCTTAAAAGATGTTGTTTATAACCATTTAAATAAGTTATTTCACATACATTCGTAAATATATGCTTTTCACGACAAGAATACTAAAAATAAACTATTATAGGAATAGTTTGTGGTTACAAATGTTACTATGACCGTTAGAACAAGATAATTAATTATATACAAATATATAATTATTATACATTACTATATTATCATGGGAAAATGATAATGGGCAAATACAAGGGTTTTTCATATACAAACTTTACGTAAACAAGTTGATTGATACATACATTTTTGTGAGACGGGTCTTCATAGTGCTTATTTAAGTACATACTATAAGTCCTGAAATTTATAACAGAGTCTCGGTAAGAGAACGTGATATTTGTGTATAGATCTATACGAGATTGACGACCCCGCACCTGAGCTGCTAGCTACAGCTAGACCGACGGGTCTGAGGTTACAAATGTCATAACAGTCCGATGCCTGAAGAACGTCGAAGCAGACCTATATGGTCACAATATGGTTATAGGGCGTCTCGCATGAGAAATCAACTTTATAAATTGTTTACGTAGAAATATACATTTTCAATGCCTTTATACTACAAACTACGCTATACATTTTAGTCTTTGGGTTTTTAAGACTTGGATACATTCATAAGAAAATATTGGATTTTCTTGGATTACAATACTACCTTTTACAAGGAAAGAGACTCCTCATACAAGTTTTATGGTATTAAAACTACATTTTAACAAGTTACAACTATAAGTATGGTTTTTACTTATACCAGTGTTGCAAAAATCGGCCTCGGCGGCCGATTAGTCGCCGATTAATCGCTTGGCGGTCTCGAGCCGTCGACGATTAACGCTAGTCGGACGCATTAGTCGGTCTTGGTCAGTATCGGTCAACACGGTCCTTGGCGGGATTAATCGGCCTAGTCGGTCAACGAAAGTCAAATTTTCAAAAGAATTTCAAATCGGGTCAAAAATGCTGAAAAATGAAAAAAATGCTCCAAATTTGAAAATTTTAATTTGAGCAATGGAGCCCTTTTTCTCTTTCTCTGGACACCATCTCTTCCTTTTTTTCTATTTCTCTCGACACCATCATCAATTCCTTTTTCTCCTTTTCAAAAGAATTTCTCTTTTTCTCATTACACTTTCTTTGATCATTGTTTATTTATCTGAAAATACTAAAATATTCTGCTAAATTTGAATCTCAATAGTGATTAATATTGATATTAAATTAATAATAAACCATTCTATCATATGACTATTTAAGTAAAACCGATATATATATATATATATATATATATATATATATATATATATATATATATATATATATATATATATATAAATAATATTAATAATATAGGGTCTCCGACTAATCCCCGATTAATCCCCGCCAACCCCGATTAATCCCTTAACCCTAGGGGACCGCCGAGCTACCGTCAAGCGTCTTTTACGACCTTGACTTATACACACTGGTTCCATGGAAATTAAAATTACGTTTTATCAGTTATATAAATATAAGTATGGTTTACTTATATATATGAGTTTTACAGAATTAAATCTACGATTGGTCTACGAGTAAACATCTATTTACACTGTTTCATACAAGAATAAAACTACCTAATACTATTTTCAAGTATAGAAATACTTATACATGCTCGGTCTTTGGGTTTTAAGACTATGACTCATTTATTAGAAAATATTGGATTTTCTGGTTTCAAACACTATCCTTTTACAAGGAAAAATGATTATGGATTTTATCATACAAAAATCTTATGAACTCACCAACGTAATGTTGATACTCTTTCAAACTATTTGTATTCTCAAGAAATTGATAAGGTAACTACAACCTTTGACGATGGGTCGCTATGGCGTCATACTATGTATTTTGATATCATATTGTAATTGTATTTAAAACATACAATCTTTTGAACTCTTGTAACATTTACAATTATGTATATGATGGATGTGTTTGCTTTGATCACTATTGTACAAACGTTGTTGTGATACTGTTCATGAAGTCATCCACCCTCAGACGTTTCCGCCATCGTGGTTTAGAGGTGTGACAGATTGGTATCAGAGCATTGTTTTCAGTGAACTAAGTATATCAATCCATTTAAGATATACAACTATAAATACAATGGGACTAAAACTCTCTAAAACAATCTGTACAAAGTATACTTTAAAATACAATTATATTTTTATAAAGTATAAGTACAAGTACATACATACTAGAACATTGTCATAACCAGAACAATACAAGAGTAATAGGATGAGTTGAACACTACGAATAGGCCTAGGTAGTTATGTAATCATACCTAGGACAGATAGAGCCTGATCAACTGTATTTGTCCAAGGTATGACTAACATGTACTTAGAAATAGTCGTAGTGAACAACAAGTCTAAAAACTTACCAAGAACCATATACAAAGAAACTCTAAAACAAAATATAAAGCTAAAATACTACAGGAGTATTTTATAATACTATAGAACCATACATCTAGACACTTTATGTACCTCTTATACCCCTATCCTTACATAGTAGACATGATAATTCGATAACACCTGACCAATAACTATTATCGAAAACCTACCATCATCCCTACCAACAGTTTCATTAAACTAATATTGGTATAAATTCAATCTGAAAGCCGAAGGCGGGCTATGTCACCTGCCAAGTCTTCTGGTTTCTCTTCACTTGTGATCTTGAGAAAATCATGGTTAAAACCACTCATAGCAGAAACAGAAGGCAGAGATTGTTGCTGTGTATGGGTCCCTGATGAAGCTTCCTCCCTCTTCTGAACCTTTCTTTTCTTGTAAACAGCCTTAAAGGCAGTTTACCTCAATCTTTTTTTGGTATCAGTTATCTTCGAACTGGAACCCTCGACTATTGCTCTTTTCTCGTTCTCTAGACCAAGTATTATGTCTACTCTACTAGGATTTTTATCAAATTCCTGTTGCATAAATACTTTCAGTCATTACAATCTCATGACATTAAAATTGTGGAGAAAGAAATACAATTCTTAACCTGAGTATGGTTAATAAGAGTTTGTAGACTCTTAATCTGTCGTCGAGGCCAACTTTTGATGCCTAACTTCCTACAGCGTTGCTTCAACTGTGTTGATCCAACGTTGAGTTCCCTTGCAGCTTCCAAAATGGGCTTATCAAAATGCATGGATATTGTTTCCTTACTCAACGCATGTCTAGAACCCCGTTTTCTACAAATTTCAAAGGTTCTTGGAATCGAGGTTGAAACGTTTTCATTTTGGATCAATTGTGTATGATCCTGATCACTAACACTTTCATTGTTACATATTATGGGTAATAGTTCTTGATTCCCAAAATCGACCATAAACCCAGAATTCTCATTCTTGAAACTTTCTAAGTTACTTTGGATCAATTGAAAATGATCCTGATATTGAAAACCACACACGAACTCAGAATTCGCTAAAGCGAGCCCGATAGTGTTATCATGGATCGGCTGTATTTGATCTTGATTTTGAATGTCAGTTAGAAACCCCTGATTGGTTAGATCTACTCCACTATGCAGTATGGGCACATTCATACTTAGATTATCATTAGTAAGATCATCTACAAATGGATCTGTGTATAACGTATGTTAGATAATTAAGCAAAATAAACATAAAGCTTAATAAATTGACTTAACCTAGAAGTATATATGGAGATTGCCCAACAGCGATGTCTTGATTTAAAGGCAGTGGATCTTCAGGGAGAATACTCATCAGAGGAAAAACTTCAAGATCATCTTGAGGCTGATCCAGCGGTAATATATCTGGAAAATCTATACCTCACATAGTTTAAAACAAAAATCAAAACGATAGAAAAAGGAATAAGAAATAAAAGGAGTTTAGGATACTATAATTACCAAACCCAGTGGAGGTATCTGATTAAATGATAGAGAGGTACCCATTTCCCTTAAGAAATTCAGCTTAGTGTCTGACAAATTTTCCATAGGAGATCTATTTTCCATACCTCGATTTGGAAATCTGAGATTATATATGAATAAACTGGTAGTAGCAAAAGATGTAGATATGGATGATACTACATACCCGTTTATATAGTATCTTACAGCTGGAATTGAAAGGACAACCCACGTTCTTATTACCGAAATTCAAAATATCTACAGTAGGTACAATCTTTTCACTACCCTAAGTGATATCTTTTTCAAATTCACGGCTTGACTCCGATGAGGACAGGATAACGAAAAAAAACATTTATTTTAATATATATATATATATATATATATATATATATATATATATATATATATATATATCTTCTGATAACGGAAATAGTTCAATGAACATTTAATTCAATAATAATCTATTCATAAATAATGAACTAGAACTTACTCATCTGGCATCTGTACAGCTCGTGGTTCACCTGTATCTGACATGTTTCCTTCCATCCTACGAGGATCAACTGTAAAATGACATCACATATAATATCTTAAATATGCTTAGGCACTTCCATAATACTTAACTCAAATGTTTAAGAAATCAATAGCTAATACAAGTCACAATTAGAGAATATTATATCGAAACTCCTAATTTCACGATTTTACTAAATCAACCGTTAAAAAAACATCACAATATTTGGACTCAATACAACAAATATTGGCAACCTACATATGAGGTGAACCAATGCATACTTTCAGATTTAGACATCTAGGGTTTGAAACCCTAACACTGAAAATTTCTAACCTTGTGAATTAAGAACTCGAGAACGGGTTTCGGGAGTTAAACCCAACCTTCCCAAAACTTCTCCTACACAAAACTCTTGATCAAAATAACAAAATTTGGCACCTTTTACTTTGAAATTAACATAAGAGGATTTTTGATTTGTAAATGGGGTAAATAAGGAAAGCTGCCCAAATAACCCCGCTAACACAGGTTAGCGACGCTAACCAGTAAAGTTAGCATTGTTAACTTTTAAAAATCCGACCCGTCCTCCGAAACCCAACCCGTGTAATTCTACTGGATGCTACAGTAACTAGAACACGCCCCGTGTAACTTCTGTAAAGCTAAACAGTTTCGAAAATGTGTACTACACGAGCCGAGTGACTCCTACACGACCCATGTAACTCCTTTATACTATTTTTAAGGTTTAAACTCCTTCTAAATGAATTTCTAATCCTCCTAACTCACATAACAACCTAGTAACTCTTATTTATACTAGGATTAACTCAAGTTACTTATCGAAAATATCACGGCATTACACTCCAAAATCAAAGCAATTGAAAACTAGGAAACACCAAACGTGGGCCTGAATTTACCTAGGAACGTGAGGACCAGATGAAACTCAAATACTCACAACTCTTCTCAAACCCTTGAGGATCTATTCAAAGTGCTAAATTTCGGGACGAAATTCTTTCTAACGGGTAGATAATGTGACAACTATCAAATTTAGTCAACGAAAGTCAACTCAAGTCAACCAAAGCGTACGTTAAGTCAATATGTGAAATGTAAATTTCATAATCTCTACGTTGTATTATGTGATATTATTACGTATGCTAATTTAAGTCAATTATACGAACAAATCATGCTGAGCTAGATGTTTTAATATAAAAAAAAATTACGGCATGAATAGTAACCGGCGTGAATAGTGAACGGTAAAAGTTTAAAACTCTTCGGAATATTACAAATTTTATATCAAAACGTAGAAAAACATACGACGGTTCCGAATATATATTTATATTTTTACCAGACGTTATACATAAAAAGTTATGATAGAAAAACGTTTAATTTAACTTGAAAGCGACATTTGGTTATTAAAATATTTATATAATATTAAAAAAAATCAAAAAAATCAAAAATGTTGAAAATGAATTGGTCTTCACCGTTAGGTGGAGATTTGAAAAAAATGGTTTTTTTAATATATTTATTATTATTATTATTATTATTATTATTATTATTATTATTATATAAAGTGGGTCCCACTTCATTTTTTAATCAATTTTACACATTTTACCCTCAAAGAATTCGTATTTTTATTTCGAACACTACGTATTCAATACGTATTTTTAAGTTTATCAATAATATTATGTTGTTTTATAAAACGAAAAATTTACCGTCAAATCCGTATCATCGATACGGACAACCTGACGTCAAAATTTAATATCATTGATATTAGTTTTATATTTAATATTTTCTTTTTCTTTAGAATGAAATTGTATTTACATTTAAACCCTATATTTTCAATAAACTTACAATTAATACTCTTTCGTTAATTCGTTAAAGACTCTTAGTTAAAAAGTTGATATTATTAAACTACGATTTTTGTAGATTATATTTCTATAAAATAAAATTATTTGTTTTAATTAAAAACTATTAAATCTATTTAAAGAGTATTTTAAGGGTATGTTTTGTTATAAACAAATTCTAAAAGCTATAAAAGTCGAATATCTGTATCTTGAGGGCCACAATACGAAAATAAATCTACTATAAATATAGTCTCATTCTAGCCATTCAAATTACACAAACAAGTTCTTCGATACGTATAGAGAGATATACGAAGAATGAGCGTTAGAAGTAGATATTTCAGTTATAAATATAGTGAGTTCGAGTTAGAAGCACGAAGAGTCGAGCGATCTAACAACAATTGGCGATAAGATCCTAGTCGACATTGAGGTGAGTTCATACCCCTTCTTTTTATATTTATACTATAAAAATAGCTATTTATACTCATTTGTAATAGTAGTAAACAAAATGTGAATTTTGTAAACATCATTATGACAACAATTCAATTATAGTTCCAAAATATAATATCGAATGATCTACTTACGAGAGCGGTGTCTAGGCCGATCATTTGGGCTAGGTTGCTGCATTTCCGAAAGGCTTATACGCTGAAAGGGTCCTGCCTCCCCATTTGATCTTCTACCTGGCCGTTCTTTATTTGATAGTCATGAAATATTATATTTGAATTAATAAAGAGTATAACCAAGTTATTACACCACTATTATGGAAAATATCTTAAAAGATGTTGTTTATAACCATTTAAATAAGTTATTTCACATACATTCGTAAATATATGCTTTTCACGACAAGAATACTAAAAATAAACTATTATAGGAATATTTTGTGGTTACAAATGTTACTATAACCGTTAGAACAAGATAATTAATTATATACAAATATATAATTATTATACATTACTATATTATCATGGGAAAAATGATAATGGGCAAATACAAGGGTTTTTCATATACAAACTTTACGTAAACAAGTTGATTGATACATACATTTTTGTGAGACGGGTCTTCACAGTGCTTATTTAAGTACATACTATAAGTCCTGAAATTTATAACCAGAGTCTCGGTAAGAGAACGTGATATTTGTGTATTGATCTATACGGAATTGACAACCCCGCACCTGAGCTGCTAGCTACAGCTAGACCGACGGGTCTGAGGTGACAAATGTCATAACAGTCCGATGCCTGAAGAACGTCGAAGCATGCCTACATGGTCACAGTATGGTTATAGGGCGTCTCGCATGGGAAATCAACTTTATAAATTGTTTACGTAGAAATATACATTTTCAATGCCTTTATACTACAAACTACGCTATACATTTTAGTCTTTGGGTTTTTAAGACTTGCATACATTCATAAGAAAATATTGGATTTTTGTTGGATTACAATACTACATTTTACAAGGAAAGAGACTCCTCATACAAGTTTTATGGTATTAAAACTACATTTTAACAAGTTACAACTATAAGTATGGTTTTTACTTATACACACTGGTTTTATGGAAATTAAAACTACGTTTTATCAGTTATATATTATAAGTATGGTTTACTTATACATATGAGTTTTACAGAATTAAATCTACGATTGGTCTACGAGTAAACATCTATTTACAATGTTTCATACAAGAATAAAACTACTTAATACTAATTTCGAGTATAGAAATACTTATACATTCTCGGTCTTTGGGTTTTAAGACTACGACTCATTTATTAGAAAATATTGGATTTTCTGGTTTCAAACACTATCCTTTTACAAGGAAAAATGATTATGGATTTTATCATACAAAAATCTTATGAACTCGCCAACGTAATGTTGACACTCTGTCAAACTACTTGTATTCTCAGGAAATTGATAAGGTAACTACAACCTTTGACGATGGGTCGCTATGGCGTCATACTATGTATTTTGATATCATATTGTAATTGTATTTAAAACATACAATCTTTTGAACTCTTGTAACATTTACAATTATGTATATGATGGATATGTTTGCTTTGATCACTATTGTACAAACGTTGTTGTGATACTGTTCATGAAGTCATCCACCCTCAGACGTTTCCGCCATCGTGGTTTGGGGGTGTGACAACCCGTTATCATAACCCATCACAACCCTTTATAATGGTCGATAACCCAACACAACCCATTCTATGGTCCATAACCCATCACAACTCTTCATAATTGACTATAACATATCAAAACCCCTCATAATGGTCCATAACCCATCATAACCCTTCATAGTGGTCCATAAATCATCACAATCTTCATAGTGATTCATAACCCAGCACAACCCTTTATAATGGTCCATGACCCTTCACAACCTTCATAATGGTCCACAACCCATTACAACTATTTATAAGGGTGCATAACCCATCACAACCCTTCATAATTAAGAATAACCCATCACAACCCTTCATAATGGTCCATAAGCCAACACAACCGTTTCTATGGTCCATAACCCTTAATAATTGACCATAACCTATCACAACCCTTCATAAAGGGCAATAACCCATCATAATCCTTGATAATGGTTCATATTCCATCACAACCTTCATAATAGTACATAACCCATACAACCCATCATAACGGTCAATAACCCATCACAATTCTTTCTAATGGTCCATAACACATCACAACCTTTTTTATGGCCCATAACCCATCACAATCCTAAATAATGGTCTATAACCATAACAACCCATCATAATGGTCCATAAACCATACAAACCTTCATAATAGTCCATAACCCACCACAACCCTTCATAATTAACCATAACCCATCATAACACTTCATAATGGTCCATAACCCGTCGCCACCGTGTATAATGGTCCATAACCATAACAACCCTTCATAATTGTCCATAACCCGTACAAACCTTCATCATGATCCATAACCCATCACAACCCTTCATAATGGTCTATAACCCATCACAACCCTTCATAATGGTCCATAACCCAACACAACCCATTCTATGGTCCATAACCCATCACAACTCTTCATAATTGACCATAACCTATCAAAACCTCTCATAATGGTTCATAACCTATCATAACCCTTCATAGAGGTCCATAACCCGTCACAACCTTCATAATGGTCTATAACCCATCACAACACTTTATAATGGTCCATAACCCATCACAACCTTCATAATGGTCCATAACCCATCACAACCCTTTCTAATGGTGCATAACCCATCACTACCCTTCATAATTGAGCATAACCCATCACAACCCTTCATAATGGTCCATAACCCAACACAACCATTTCTATGGTCCATAACCCATAACAACCCTTCAAAATTGACCATGACCTATCACAACCCTTCATAATGGTCAATAACCCATCATAATCTTTAATAATGGTTCATAACCCATCACAACCTTCATAATAGTACATATCCCATACAACCTTTCATAACGGTCCATAACCCATCACAACCCTTTCTAATGGTCCATAACACATCACAACCCTTTCTATGGTCAATAACCGATCGGAACCCTGCATAATGGTCTATAACCATAACAACCCTTCATAATGGTCCATAAACCATACAAACCTTCATATTGGTCCATAACCCATCACAACCCTTCATAATGGTCCATAACCCAACACAACCCTTTCTATGGTCCATAACCCATCACAAATCTTCATAATTGACCATAACCTATCAAAACCCCTCATAATAGTCCATATCCTATTATAACCCTTCATAGTGGTCAATAACCCATGACAACCTTCTTAATGGTCCATAACCCATCACAACCCTTTATAATTGTCTATAACCCATGACAACCTTCATAATGGTTCAGAACCCATCATAACCCTTTATAGTGGTCCATAACCCATCACAACCGTTTGTATGGTCCATAACCCAAAACAACCCTTCATAATTGACCATCACCTATCATAACCCTTCATAATGGTCAATAACCCATCATAATCCTTCATAATGCTTCATAACCCATAACAACCTTCATAATAGTACATAACCCATACAACCCTTCATAACGGTCCATAACCCATAACAACCATTTCTAATGGTCCATAACCCATCACAACACTTTCTATGGTCCATAACCCATCGCAACCCTGCATAATGGTCCATAACCATTACAACCCTTCATAATGGTCAACAACCCATACAAACCTTCATAATAGTCAATAACCCATCACAACCCTTCATAATTAACCATAACCCATCACAACACTTCATAATGGTCGATAACACATTACAACCCTGCATAATAATCCATAAACAGAACAACCCTTCATAATGGTCCATAAACCATACAAACCTTCATAATGGTCCATAACCCATCACAACCTCTAATAATGGTCCATAACCCATCATAACCCTTCATAGTGGTCCATAATCCATCACAACCTTCATAATGGTCCATAACCCATCATAACCCATTATAATGGACCATAACCCATGAAACCCTTCATAATGGTCCATACCACATCACAACCCTTTATAATGGTCCATAAACCATCACAACCCTTTATAATTAAGCATAACCCATCACATCCCTTCATAATGGTCCATAACCCAACAAAACCCTTTCTATGGTCCATAACCCATAACAAACCTTCATAATTGACCATAACCTATCATAACCCTTCATAATGGTCAATAACCCATCATAATCCTTGATAATGGTTCACAACCCATCACAACTTTCATAATAGTACATAACCCATACAACCTTTCATAACGGTCCATAACCCATCACAACCCTTTCTAAGGGTCCATAACCCATCACACCCCTTTCTATGGTTCATAACCCATCGCAACCCTGCGTAATGGTCCATAACCATAATAAACCTTCATAATTGTAGCCCAAACCGAAGAAAAGATTAAACAAATTCGAGAACACTTGAATGTTGCTCAAAACCGACAAAACAGTATGCTAATAAGCGGGTGAAACCGTTGGAATTCCGAGTGGGAGAAATGGTGATGCTCAAAGTATCCCTTTGGAAAGGTTTAATTCGCTTCAGGAAGAAAGGAAAGTTGAGTCCTCGTTTTATAGGACCCTTCCAGATATCCCAAAGAGTCAGAGCTGTGGCGTACCGATTGGAGTTACCTGATGAGCTTCAAGGTATCCACAATGTTTTCCATGTGTCCCACTTACGAAAGACATTGTTTGATGAGTCCCAACGAATACCTCTTGCTGATATTGAACTAGATGAAAAACTAAAGTATTCAGAACAACCCGAGAAAGTGTTAGATCGGAAAGTGAGACAGCTGCGGAACAAGAAGATTAATATGGTTAAAGTACTTTGGCGACACCATAAAGGTTCCGATATGACATGGGAAGTTGACGATGAAATGAGGGAGAAATATCCTCAACTCTTTGTATGATTCCGAGGACGGAATCTTTTGAAGGGGGAGAGAACTTGTAACACCACGTTACTTTCGATATGTATTTATATATTAGTCTTAGTGTAATTAAGATTAATTAGATTATTGCATGAGTTTGGGTAGTTAGAATTTCATTTGGAAGAAATTTCAAGTTGAAAAATTGCATAAAGCAGGTTACATAGGTCGTGTAGGAGTTACACGGGTCGTGTGGGAAGTCTTTTAGGACTTGGTGGATATACAGTGAGTTACACGGGTCATGTAATATTGACACGGGTCGTGTAGCTCTGCAGACCAAAACTTCAAATTTATACTGAAGCTTACACGGGTCGTGTAAGTAGAACACGGATCGTTCTCGAACCAAAACCTCTCCTAAACCCTAGAAATATTTCCCAAATCATATTAGGACCAAATCGGAAGGCTAAAACGCGAAGGATCGAAGTAATTTTCAATATCCCGCTTATTGAAGGTAAGGTCTTCGATTCTAACCCTTTTGAACGGGATATTTTGATTGTTTTAGGGTTGATTTCGAGGGGTTGTGAAACACCTCCAGTGATTAGCTAAAAAGTGTGTAGATATCACTTGTTTGGATGTATTGGAAGGCTTCCAACGTTGAGATTTTACCATTTTGAACGGAATTCAACCTTTTATTGTATAAAAGTGAGATATTCATCTCTATTTGGCATGTATGTTAATTGTAGGTACTGGAAAACGTTAAAGAGTCGTTTGTATCTAGTGTGGTGTTAGCTTGGATCGTATAGAACTTTAAACCAGGTGAGTAATCCATACTATGTCTAAGATGATATGTATTGTTGAACTCTTTTATATTTGAAGTAACTTTAGCATTTGAAATGGTAACCTAGAAGTTAGCTAAGTTACCCAATTGATATGTGAACGGCCTCTATGGCTAGGAGATTGAATTTTGTATCCAAGTGTTAACGGCCTTCGTGGCTAGGAGATTGGATTTCGTATCCAAAATAAACGGCCTATATGGCTAGGAGATTGGATGTGATATACAAATAATAATGGCCCTTGTGGCTAAGAGATTGAATTGATATCCAAATGTTGATTCAAACAGGGATGTACATTGTATTGAGTTTTGATAACTTAATTATATATATACATGTTAAACTGTTCATATGATTACTCATTGAGCTTTATAGCTCACAGTATATGTGTGAATTGTCCCTGCATGTGAGCATGACCCTGCTAAGGGTAAAGATGTAGATCATGGATAGGACTTTTGTTGTAGCGGCCAGGCTTAGAAGGAGTTTACTTTTGTTATGTACTCCTTAATACACTTGTACCCTTTTTGTATAAACTTATACACCTAAATAGTTGGTTTGTATGTTTGTAACTATGTTTAAAAATGAAAAATTTTGGGTGTATTTTGTTTTAAAAAGCCGGGTGTTACAAGTTGGTATCAGATCTGTAGTTTAAGTGAACTAGGTGTCTGTAGAATAGATCCCTGGACTTAAACCTTGAGAGATAGTACACATGTTTAACATTTGGTTGTATATAAGTTTGTTATTATATATAACCTAGCAATTTGTTGAATTTTGAAGTATGAGAGATACTAGAAGTAATCCTACACGAGGAAATTCGGGGCATGGAGCCTCGAGAGGTGGTCTGGCCCGTTCTCAAGGCTCGGTTGGAAGAGGTGCTAGTGGACCAGTAAATGAAAATCCACCAAATTTACGCACCATTGTAGCTGATGTGGTACGTGAACTGTTACCTACCTTGATAAATGCATGTGATGAAAGTATTGTAAAGCAAGTTCACGACCTGCAGCCTGAGAATGAGAGTCAAGGGGAAAGCAGAGTTCGCGTTGAGAAAGAAGTCCAAGGAGAAGGAAGTTCCGGGAAAAAGGTTGAATGCACTTATAAAACCTTCCTTGGCTGTAAACCTAAAGAATTCTCAAGAACAGATAATCCAATACATGCTATGGAGTGGTTGATGCATACAGAGAAAGTATTTCGGGTTAGTAAGTGTGCTGAAGGGTACAAGGTGGAGTTTGCCACAAATTAGTTAACTGGAAACGCATTACATTGGTGGCAAGTACTTAGTAAATCATTGGGTCCCGACTTGGCACAATCTTTGTTATGGGAACAGTTAAAAACCAAATTCAATGAAGAATATTGTTCTGATGTGGCTGTAAAAAGGCTTGAAGAGGAGTTTTTGCACATGGAACAGGGATCTCACACGGTGCTAGAATACACGATGAGTTTTCTTGAAAAAGCTAGATTTGCTGAGCACCAGATAAATACTGAGAAAAGAAAGATTGATAAATATGTGTGGGGGTTGAAAACTACAATTCGAGAAATTGTGCAGCCGCTTCAACTTTTTTCTTTCCAACAAGTGGTGGATAGAGCCACCGAAAGAGAGACAGAACTCCAAAGACAGGAGGAAGAGACGAAAGTAAATGAAACCAAACGAAGGGCGGAGGAACAACCGTATACGCCTCAGAAAAAGTCCCAACAGACAGGGTCAAATTTTAAATGTAAAGGCTCAAGAGAAGAAGCTAAGTGGTGTGAGAAGTGTAGAAAAAAGCACTTTGGAAGTTGTCGGACCGATGTTTTATCGTCGGGTTGTCGTAATTGTGGGAAGCAGGGGCATATAGCTCGAGACTGTCGAGCTGATCGGAGGTGTTTCCAGTGTGGGGCTACAGATCATATTCGCCCGAACTGTCCCTAGGTGAAATATGAGGTACCCAGTAATAAACCCAGAGAGGAACGGGGAGGAACGAAAGATGAGACGAAAGGTCGGGGAGGACTAGTGGCATCGCGAGCATTCCAGATGATAGGAGAAGAAGCTCGTGAAAAGACTGATGTAGTTACAGATATATTTGATTCAAATTCAATTCCCGTATACGTAATATTTGATCTTGGGGCTACGCATTGTTTTGTATCAACATCTATGATGCCATGTCTGAATATTCCCCTAACTCCTATGGATGAAAGTTTGGAAGTAGTAGTGGCAGATGGTAGATATGTTTCGGTGTCAGAACATATTGAAGGTTGTCAGCTTAAGATTTACGGGACCATTTTCCCCATAAATCTGAAGCCGATGACTACCAAGGAATTTGGAGTAATTGTGGGTATGGATTGGTTGGCGACGAATTACGTCAATATGGATTGTAGAAATAAAAAAATCACGGTTTTGACACCTGATGGAAGATGGATTAAAATTCAAGGCAAACGACCTCGATTGAAAATGCCAGTTATTTCTTTTGCCCAAGCTTGGAGTAATGTTAGTAAAGGAGGGATGTCATATTTAGCATATGTGACTTTGGCTAAATCGAGTCAGGTGGGAAAAGAAAGTGTAAAAATTGTAAATGAATTCCCAGATGTTTTTCTTGAAGAACTCCCTGGGTTACCGCCAGACCGACAAATTGAATTTGCTATTGAATTAGTTCCGGGAGCCGCTCCTATTGCTCAGGCTCCTTATCGATTGGCACCTTCAGAACTGGAGGAATTGAGGAAATAGTTGGAGGAACTTCTAGATCGGGGTTTCATTAAACCCAGTTCGTCACCGTGGGGAGCGCCTATTCTGTTTGTAAAGAAGAAAGACGGGTTGATGCGTATGTGTATCGATTACCGGGAACTGAATAAGATCACGGTGAAAAACAAATACCCGTTACCGAGAATTGATGACTTGTTCGATCAACTTCAAGGGGCATTGTATTTTTCAAAAATCGATTTGAGATCAGGGTATCATCAGTTGAAGATTTGAGAATCAGATATTCCGAAGACTGCATTTCGTAGTCGTTATGGTCATTATGAATTCTTGGTTATGCCTTTTGGATTAACCAATGCTCCGACAGCGTTTATGGATCTCATGAATCAAATATGTCGCCCGTTCCTTGACACTTCGGTAATTGTCTTCATAGAATATATCTTGGTGTACTCTCGAAGTCAGGCTGAGCACGGTGTTCATTTACGCCAAATATTGGAATCACTTCGCCGAGAAAAGTTACACGCAAAATTTTCAAAGTGTGAATTCTGGCTAAGAGAAGTACAATTTCTTGGGCATGTTATTAATAGTGAAGGTGTCAAAGTTGATCCAACAAAGATAGAAGCTGTGATGAAATGGGAACCGCCTCGAAGTCCGACTGAAATACGTAGTTTTCTTGGACTGGTGGGTTACTATAGAAGATTTGTAGAAAATTTCTATTCGATTGCTGCTCCGTTGACTAAGTTGACCAAGAAGGGTGAAAGGTTTGAATGGGCGGAAAGACAACAAGCAGCCTTTCAGAAATTAAAGCAAGCCTTGTGTGAAGCCCCGGTGTTAGCCTTACCGCAAAGCGGAGAAGAATATGTAGTTTATAGTGATGCTTCACGAGTGGGTCTTGGGTGTGTATTGATGCAGAAGAGTCGAGTAATCGCTTATGCATCCCGTCAATTAAAAGAAGCCGAGAAGAAGTACCCGGTAAATGATCTCGAATTGGCTGCAGTGATTTTGGCTTTGAAGCTTTGGAGACACTTCTTATATGGTGTGAAGTTTATTATCTATTCGGATCATAAAAGCCTGAAGTATTTATTTGACTAGAAAGATGGATGGATTTACTCAAAGATTACGACTGTGAAATATTGTACCATCCCGGCAAGGCGAATGTAGTTGCAGATGCCCTGAATCGAAAAGAATATCCTTTGAAAGTTACATTCGTGTGTATGGGTGTAGCGAGCCGATTGCCCGAGTTGATTCGTATGGCACAAGGAGAAGCATGCAAACCCGAGAACGTGAAAAGTGAACGAATGGTCGCGTATATAAAGCGTCTTGTTGAAAACTCTCAGCAATTGAAAACTTTTAGTGGCCGTGTGTGGGTGCCCAAGCAAGGTGAGGCGCGGGGTTTACTTCTAGAAGATGCTCAGTATAGTAGATATACCGTGCACCCGGGTAGTACCAAGATGTACCGAATGCTAAAACCTTTGTATTGGTGGCCGGGAATGAAAGGAGATATTGGAAGATACATAGAAAAGTGTTTGACTTGTTTGCAAGTAAAGTCAAACCATCAAAAACCGTATGGCGAGATCCAGTCGCTGCCAATCCCAGAAAAGAAATGGGATAATATTACAATGGATTTTGTGACGAAACTTCCTCGAACACCACGTGGGCATGATACTGTTTTGGTGGTGGTTGATCGGTTAACACAATCAGCGCAATTTATACCGATTAGTGAAAATTTCAAGATCGAAAAGTTGGCGAAAATTTATATTGACGTGGTGATCCGTCGACATGGATTGCCGTCGTCAATTGTATCGGACCGAGATAGCAGATTCACTTCCCGATTTTGGCAGAGCCTTCAAGAGCAATTGGGTTCGAAGGTATTGATGAGTACCGCGTATCATCCACAAACCGATGGGCAAAGCGAGAGAACTATTCAGACTTTAGAAGACATGCTTCGGACGTGTGTGATAGACTTTGGCGGGAGTTGGGAAGATCATTTACCTTTGGTAGAATTTGCTTACAACAACAGTTTTCATTTGAGCATTCAGATGGCCCCGTATGAAGCATTATATGGAGCACCGTGTCGTACTCCAACTTGCTGGACTGAAGTGGGGGAAAAGCCGCTGGCTGGACCCGAAATTGTTGCCCAAACCGAAGAAAAGATTAAACAAATTCGAGAACACTTGAAAGTTGCTCAAAACTGACAAAAACAGTATGCTGATAAGCGGGTGAAACCGTTGGAATTCCGAGTGGGAGAAATGGTGATGCTCAAAGTATCCCCTTGGAAAGGTTTAATTCGCTTCGGGAAGAAAGGAAAGTTGAGTCCTCGTTTTATAGGACCCTTCCGGATATCCCAAAGAGTCGGAGTTGTAGCGTACCGATTGGAGTTACCTGATGAGCTTCAAGGTATCCACAATGTTTTCCATGTGTCCCACTTACGAAAGACATTGTTTGATGAGTCCCAACGAATACTTCTTGCTGATATTGAACTAGATGAAAAACTAAAGTATTCAGAACAACCCGAGAAAGTGTTAGATCGGAAAGTGAGACAGCTGCGGAACAAGAAGATTAATATGGTTAAAGTACTTTGGCGACACCATAAAGGTTCCGATATGACATGGGAAGTTGAGGATGAAATGAGGGAGAAATATCCTCAACTCTTTGTATGATTCCGAGGACGGAATCTTTTGAAGGGGGAGAGAACTTGTAACACGATGTTACTTTGGGTAAGTATTTATATATTAGTCTTAGTGTAATTAAGATTAATTAGATTATTGCATGAGTTTGGGTAGTTAGAATTTCATTTGGAAGAAATTTGAAGTTGAAAAATTGCATAAAGCAGGTTACACGGGTCGTGTGGGAAGTCTTTTTGGACTTGTTGGATATACAGTGAGTTACAGGGGTCGTGTAATATTGACACGGGTCGTGTAGCTCTGCAGACCAAAACTTCAAATTTATATTGAAGCTTACACGGTTCGTGTAAGTAGAACACGGATCGTGTAAGTAGTTGACTGAAGCTTACACGGGTCGTGTAGTTGGAGCACGGGTCGTGTAAAAGGTTTGGGAAATATGTACTGAAAGTTACACAGGCCGTGTAACTTGGACACGGGCGGTGCTGAGTGCAGGCCCCACCCTTTTTAATCACGATTTTCAGTCATTTGAAGGAATGTTCTCGAACCAAAACCTCTCCTAAACCCTAGAAATATTTCCCAAATCATATTAGGACCAAATCGGAAGGCTAGAACGCGAAGGATCGAAGTAATTTCCAATATCCCGCTTATTGAAGGTAAGGTCTTCGATTCTAACCCTTTTGAACGGGATATTTTGATTGTTTTGGGGTTGATTTCAAGGGGTTGTGAAACACCTCCAGTGATTAGCTAAAAAGTGTGTAGATATCACTTGTTTGGATGTATTGGAACGCTTCCAACCTTGAGATTTTACCATTTTGAACGGAATTCAACCTTTTATGGTAGAAAAGTGAGATATTCATCTCTATTTCACATGTATGTAAATTGTAGGTGCTGGAAAACGTTGAAGAGTCGTTTGTATCTACTGTGGTGTTAGCTAGGATCGTATAGAACCTCAAACCAGGTGAGTAATCCATACTATGTCTAAGATGATATGTATTGGTTGAACTCTTTTATATTTGAAGTAACTTTAGCATTTGAAATGGTAACCTAGAAGTTAGCTAAGTTACCCAATTGATATGTGAACGGCCTCTGTGGCTAGGAGATTGAATTTTGTATCCAAGTGTTAACGGCCTTCGTGGCTAGGAGATTGGATTCCGTATCCAAAATAAACGACCTATATGGCTAGGAGATTGGATGTGATATCCAAATAATAACGGCCCTTGTGGCTAGGAGATTGGATTGATATCCAAATGTTGATTCAAACAGGGATGTACATTGTATTGAGTTTTGATAACTTAATTATATATATACATGTTAAATTGTTCATATGATTGCTCATTGAGCTTTATGGCTCACAGTATATGTGTGAATTGTCCCTGCAGGTGAGCGTGACCCTGCTAAGGGTAAAGATGTAGATCATGGATAGGACTTTTGTTGTAGCGGCCCGGCTTAGAAAAAGTTTACTTTTGTTATGTAATCCTTGATACACTTGTACCCTTTTTGTATAAACTTATACACCCAAATAGTTGGTTTGTACGTTTGTAACTATGTTTAAAAATGAAAAATTTTGGGTGTATTTTGTTTTCAAAAGCCGGGTGTTACACATAACCCAACATAACCGTTTCTATGGTCCATAACCCGTAACAACCCTTCATAATTGACCATAACCTATCACAACCCTTCATAATGGTCAATAACCTATCATAATCCTTGATAATGGTGCATAACCCATCACAACCTTCATAATAGTACATAACCCATACAACCCATCATAACAGTAATAACCCATCACAACCCGTTCTAATGGTAAATAACACATCACAACCCTTTTTATGGCCCATAACCCATCCCAACCCTACATAATGGTCTATAACCCTAACAACCCTTCATAATGGTCCATAAACCATACAAACCTTCATAACATTCCATAACCCAACACAACCCAACATAATTCACCATAACCCATCACAACCCTTCATAATTAACCATAACCCATCACAACCCTTCCTATGGTCCATAACCCAGCGCAACCATTTCTATGGTCCATAACCCGTCGCCACCCTATATAATGGTCCATAACCAAAACAACCCTTCATAATTGTCCATAACCCCTACAAACCTTCGTCATGGTCCATAACCCATCACATCCCTTCATAATGGTCCATAACCCATCACAACCCTTCATAATGGTCCATAACGCAACACAACCCATTCTATGGTCCATAACCCATCACAACTCTTCATAACTGACCATACCCTATCAAAACCTCTCATAATGGTTCATAACCCTTCATAGACGTCCATAACCCATCACAACCTTCATTATGGTCTATAACCCATCACAACACTTTATAATGGTCCATAACCCATCAAAACCCTTTATAATGGTCCATAAACCATCACATCCCTTCATAATTGAGCATAACCCATCACAACCCTTCATAATGGTCCATAACCCAACACAACCATTTCTATGGTCCATAACCCATAACAACCCTTCATAATTGACCATACCCTAGCACAACCCTTCATAATGCTCAATAACCCATCATAATCCTTAATAATGGTTCATAACCCATTACAACCTCCATAATAAAACATATCCCATACAACCTTTCATAACGGTCCATAACCCATCACAACCCTTTCTAATGGTCCCTAACCTATCACAACCCTTTCTATGGTCCATAACCCATCGCAACCCTACATAATGGTCTATAACCATAACAACCCTTTATAATGGTCCATAACCCATACAAACCTTCTTAATAGTCTATAACCCATCACAACCCTTCATAATGGTCCATAACCCAGCACAACCCTTTCAATGGTCCATAACCCATCACAACTCTTCATAATTGACAATAACCTATCAAAACTCCTCATAATAGTCCATATCCCATCATAACCCTTTATAGTGGTCCATAACCCATCACAACCTTCTTAATGGTCCATAACCCATCACAACCCTTTATAATAATCCATAACCCATCACAACCTTCATAATGGTCAATAACCCATCATAATCCTTCATAATGGTTCACAACCCATCACAACCTTCATAATAGTACATAACCCATACAACCCTTCATAACGGTCCATAACCTATAACAACCCTTTCTAATAGTCCATAACCCATCACAACCCTATGTATGGTCCATAACCCATCGCAACCCTGCATAATGGTCCATAACCATAACAACCTTCATAATGGTCAATAACCCATCACAACCCTTCATAATTAAGCATAACCCATCACAACACTTCATAATGGTCCATAACACATCGCAACCCTGCATAATGATCCATAACCTGAACAACTCTTCATAATGGTCCATAACCCATACAAACCTTCATAATGGTCCATAACCCATCACAACCTCTCATAATTGTCCATAACCCATCATTACCCTTCATAGTGGTCCATAATCCATAACAACTTTCATAATGGTCCAAAACCCATCACAACCCTTTATGATGGTCCATAACCCATGAAACCCTTCATAATTGAGCATAACCCATCATAGACCCTCATAATGGTCCATAACCCAACACAACCGTTTCTATGGTCCATAACCCATAAAAACCCTTCATAATTGACCATAACCTATCACAACCCTTCATAATTGTCAATAACCCATCATAATCCTTGATAATGGTGCATAACCCATCACAACCTTCATAATAGTACATAACTCATACAACCCATCATAATGGTCAATAACCCATCACAACCCTTTCTAATGGTCTCAAACTTATCACAACCCTTTTTATGGCCCATAACCCATCGCAACCCTACATAATGGTGTATAACCCTAAAAACCCTTCATAATGTTCCATAAACCATACAAACCTTCATAACAGTCCATAACCCAAAACAACCCTTCATAATTGACCATAACCCATCACAACCTTTCATAATTGACCATAACCCATCACAACCTTTACTGTGGTCCATAACCCAGAAAAACCCGTTTTATTGTCCATAACCCATCTTAACCCTTCATAATTAACCATAACCAATCATAACACTTCATAACGGTCCATAACCCGTCGCCACCCTCTATAATGGTCCATAACCATAACAACCCTTCATAATTGTCCATAACCCGTACAAACCTTCATCATGGTCCATAACCCATCACAACCCTTCATAATGGTCCATAACCCATCACAACCCTTCATAATGGTACATAACCTAACACAACCCTTTATATGGTCCACAACCCATCACAACCTTCATAATGGTCTATAATCCATCACAACACTTTATAATGGTCCATAACCCATCACAACCTTCATAATGGTCCATATCCCATCACAACCCTTTATAATGGTCCATATCCCATCACAACCCTTCATAATTGAGCATAACTTATCACAACCCTTCATAATGGTCCATAACCCAACACAACCCTTTCTATGGTCTATAATCCATAACAACCCTTCATAATTGACCATAACCTATCACAACCCTTCATAATGGTCAATAACCCATCATAATCCTTAATAATGGTTCATAACCAATCACAACCTTCATAATAGTACATATCCCATACAACCCTTCATAACGGTCATAACCCATCACAACCCTTTCTAATGGTCCATAACCCATCACAACCCTTTCTATGGTACATAACCCATCGCAACCCTGTATAATGGTCTATAACCATAACAACCCTTAATAATGGTCCATAACCCATACAAACCTTCATAATGTTCCATAACCCATCACAACCCTTCATAATGGTCCATAGCCCAACACAACCCTTTCTATGGTACATAACCCATCACAACTCTTCATAATTGACGATAACCTATCAAAACCCCTCATAATAGTCGATATCCCATCATAACCCTTCATAGTGGTCCATAACCCATCACAACCTTCTTAATGGTCCATAACCCATCACAACCCTTTATAATTGTCTATAACCTATCACAACCTTTATAATGGTCAATAACCCATCATAACCCTTTATAATGGTCCATAACCCATCACATCCGTTTGTATGGTCCATAACCCATAACAACCGTTCATAACTGACCATAACTTATCACAACCTTTCATAATGGTCAATAACCCATCATAATCTTTCTTAATGGTTCATAACCCATCACAACCTTCATAATAGTACATAACCCATACTACCCTTCATAACGGTCCATAACCCATAACAACCCTTTCTAAAGGTCCATAACCCGTCACAACCCTTTCTATGGTCCATAACCCATCGTAACCCTGCATAATGGTCCATAACCATAACAACCCTTCATAATGGTCCATAACCTATACAAACCTTCATAATAGTCAATAACCCAACACAACCCTTCATAATTAACCATACCCCATCACAACACTTCATAATGGTCCATACCACATCGCAACCCTGCATAATGATCCATAACCTTAACAACCCTTCATAATGCTCTTTAACCCATCACAACCCTTCATAATGGTCCATAACCCAACACAACCCTTTCTATGGTCCATAACCCATCACAACTCTTCATAATTAACCATAACCTATCACAACCCCTCATAATGGTCATAACCTATCATAACCCTTCATAGTGGTCCATAACCCATCACAACCTTCATAATAATCCATAACCCATCACAACCCTTTATAATGGTCCATAACCCATCATAACCTTCATAATGTTACATAACCCATCACAACCTTTAGTAATGGTCCATAACCCATCACAACCCTTCATAATTGAGCATAACCCATCACAACCTTTCATAATGGTCCACAACCCAACACAACCTTTTATATGGTCAATAACCCATAACAATCTTCCATAATTGACAATAACCTATCACAACCCTTCATAACGGTCAATAACCCATCATAATCCTTCATAATGTTTCATAACCCATCACAACCTTCATAATAGTATATAACCCATACAACCCTTCATAACGGTCCGTAACCCATCACAACCCTTTCTAATGGTCCATAACCAATCACAACCTTTTCTATGGTCCATAACCCATCACAACCCTTTCTAATGGTCCAGAACCCATCACAACCTTTTCTATGGTCCATAACCGATGACAACCCTTCATAATTTACCATAACCCATCATAACACTTCATAATGGTCCATAACCCATCGCAACCCTCTATAATGGTCCATATCCATAACAACCCTTCATACTTGTCCATAACCCATACAAAGCTTCATCAAGGTCCATAACCCATCACAACCCTTCATAATGGTCCATAACACAACACAACCCTTTCTATGGTGCATAACCCAACAAAACCATCATAATAGTACATAACCCATACAACCCATCATAACAGTCAATAACCCATCACAACCCATTCTAATGGTCCATAACAACACATCACAACCCCTTTTATGGCCCATAACCCATCCCAACCCTACATAATGGTCTATAACCCTAACAACCCTTCATAATGGTCCATAAACCATACAAACCTTCATAACATTCCATAACCCAACACAACCCTTCATAATTCACCATAACCCATCACAACCCTTCATAATTAACCATAACCCATCACAACCCTTCCTATGGTCCATAACCCAGCGCAACCATTTCTATGGTCAATAACCCATCACAACCCTTCATAATTAACCATAACCCATCATAACACTTTATAATGGTCCATAACCCGTCGCCACCCTGTATAATGGTCCATAACCAAAACAACCCTTCATAATTGTCCATAACCCGTACAAACCTTCGTCATGGTCCATAACCCATCACAACCCTTCATAATGGTCTATAACCCATCACAACCCTTCATAATGGTCCATAACGCAACACAACCCTTTCTATGGTCCATAACCCATCACAACTCTTCATAACTAACCATACCCTATCAAAACCTCTCATAATGGTTCATAACCTTTCATAGAGGTCCATAACCCATCACAACCTTCATTATGGTCTATAACCCATCACAACACTTTATAATGGTCCATAACCCATCAGAACCCTTTATAATGGTCCATAACCCATCACAACCCTTCATAATTGAGCATAACCCATCACAACCCTTCATAATGGTCCATAACCCAACACAACCATTTCTATGGTCCATAACCCATAACAACCCTTCATAATACTCAATAACCCATCATAATCCTTAATAATGGTTCATAACCCATTACAACCTTCATAATAGAACATATCCCATACAACCTTTCATAACGGTGCATAACCCATCATAACCCTTTCTAATGGTCCATAACCCATCACAACCCTTTCTATGGTCCATAACCCATCGCAACCCTACATAATGGTCTATAACCATAACAACCCTTCATAATGGTCCATAACCCATTCAAACCTTCTTAATAGTCTATAACCCATCACAACCCTTCATAATGGTCCATAACCCAACACAACCCTTTCAATGGTCCATAACCCATCACAACTCTTCATAATTGACCATAACCTATCAAAACTCCTCATAATAGTCCATATCCCATCATAACCCTTTATAGTGATCCATAACCCATCACAACCTTCTTAATGGTCCATAACCCATCACAACCCTTTATAATTATCCATAACCCATCACAACCTTCATAATGGTCAATAACCCATCATAATCCTTCATAATGGTTCACAACCCATCACAACTTTCATAATAGTACATAACCCATACAACCCTTCATAACGGTCCATAGCCTATAACAACCCTTTCTAATAGTCCATAACCCATCACAACCCTTTCTATGGTCCAAAACCCATCGCAACCCTGCATAATGGTCCATAACGATAACAACCTTCATAATGGTCAATAACCCATCACAACCCTTCATAATTAAGCATAACCCATCACAACACTTCATAATGGTCCATAACACATCGCAACCCTGCATAATGATCCATAACCTGAACAACTCTTTATAATGGTCTATAACCCATACAAACCTTCATAATGGTCCATAACCCATCACAACCTCTCATAATTGTCCATAACCCATCATAACCCTTCATAGTGGTCCATAATCCATAACAACTTTCATAATGGTCCAAAACCCATCACAACCCATTATAATGGTTCATAACCCATGAAACCCTTCATAATGGTCCATAACCCATCACAACTCTTTATAATGGTCCATTACCCATCACAACCCTTCATAATTGACCATAACCTATCACAAACCTTCATAATGGTCAATAACCCATCATAATCCTTGATAATGGTGCATAACCCATCACAACCTTCATAATAGTACATAACCCATACAACCCATCATAACGGTCAATAACCCATCACAACCCTTTCTAATGGTCCCTAACATATCACAACCCTTTTTATGGCCCATAACCCATTGCAACCCTACATAATGGTGTATAAACCTAAAAACCCTTCATAATGTTGCATAAACCATACAAACCTTCATAACAGTCCATAACCCACCACAACCCTTCATAATTGACCATAACCCATCACAACCCTTCATAATTGACCATAACCCATCACAACCTTTCCTATGGTCCATAACCCATCTCAACCCTTCATAATTAACCATAACCAATCATAACACTTCATAATGGTCCATAACCCGTCGCCACCCTCTATAATGGTCTATAACCATAACAACCCTTCATAATTGTCCATAACCTGTACAAACCTTCATCATAGTCCATAACCCATCACAACCCTTCATAATGGTCCATAACCCATCACAACCCTTCATAATGATCCATATCCCATCACAACCCTTTATAATGGTCCATAACCCATCACAACCTTCATAATAGTACATATCCCATACAACCCTTCATAACGGTCATAACCCATCACAACCCTTTCTATGGTCCATAACCCATCGCAACCCTACATAATGGTCTATAACCATAACAACCCTTCATAATGGTCCATGACCCATACAAACCTTCTTAATAGTCTATAACCCATCACAACCCTTCATAATGGTCCGTAACCCAACACAACCCTTTCAATGGTCCATAACCCATCACAACTCTTCATAATTGACCATAACCTATCAAAACTCCTCATAATAGTCCATATCCCATCATAACCCTTTATAGTGGTCCATAACCCATCACAGCCTTCTTAATGGTCCATAACCCATCACAACCCTTTATAATTATCCATAACCCATCACAACCTTCATAATGGTCAATAACCCATCATAATCCTTCATAATGGTTCACAACCCATCACAACTTTCATAATAGTACATAACCCATATAACCCTTCATAACGGTCCATAACCTATAACAACCATTTCTAATAGTCCATAACCCATCACAACCCTTTCTATGGCCCATAACCCATCGCAACCCTGCATAATGGTCCATAACCATAACAACCTTCATAATGGTCAATAACCTATCACAACACTTCATAATTAAGCATAACCCATCACAACACTTCATAATGGTCCATAACACATCGCAACCCTGCATAATGATCCATAACCTGAACAACTCTTCATAATGGTCCATAACCCATACAAACCTTCATAATGGTCCATAACCCATCACAACCTCTCATAATTGTCCATAACCCATCATAACCCTTCATAGTGGTCCATAATCCATAACAACTTTCATAATGGTCCAAAACCCATCACAACCCCTTATAATGGTCCATAACCCATGAAACCCTTCATAATGGTCCATAACCCATCACAACTCTTTATAATGGTCCATTACCCATCACAACCCTTCATAATTGAGCATAACCCATCATAGCCCTTCATAATGGTCTATAACCTAACACAACCGTTTCTATGGTCCATAACCCATAACAACCCTTCATAATTGACCATAACCTATCACAAACCTTCATAATGGTCAATAACCCATCATAATCCTTGATAATGGTGCATAACCCATCACAACCTTCATAATAGTACATAACCCATACAACCCATCATAACGGTCAATAACCCATCACAACCCTTTCTAATGGTCCCTAACATATCATAACCCTTTTTATGGCCCATAACCCATTGCAACCCTACATAATGGTGTATAACCCTAAAAACCCTTCATAATGTTGCATAAACCATACAAACCTTCATAACAGTCCATAACCCACCACAACCCTTCATAATTGACCATAACCCATCACAACCCTTCATAATTGACCATAACCCATCACAACCTTTCCTATGGTCCATAACCTAGCAAAACCCTTTTTATTGTCCATAACCCATCTCAACCCTTCATAATTAACCATAACCAATCATAACACTTCATAATGGTCCATAACCCGTCGCCACCCTCTATAATGGTCTATAACCATAACAACCCTTCATAATTGTCCATAACCTGTACAAACCTTCATCATGGTCCATAACCCATCACAACACTTCATAATGGTCCATAACTCATCACAACCCTTCATAATGATCCATATTCCATCACAACCCTTTATAATGGTCCATAACCCATCACAACCTTCATAATAGTACATATCCCATACAACCCTTCATAACGGTCATAACCCATCACAACCCTTTCTATGGTCCATAACCCATCGCAACCCTACATAATGGTCTATAACCATAACAACCCTTCATAATGGTCCATGACCCATACAAACCTTCTTAATAGTCTATAACCCATCACAACCTTTCATAATGGTCCGTAACCCAACACAACCCTTTCAATGGTCCATAACCCATCACAACTCTTCATAATTGACCATAACCTATCAAAACTCCTCATAATAGTCCATATCCCATCATAACCCTTTATAGTGGTCCATAACCCATCACAACCTTCTTAATGGTCCATAACCCATCACAACCCTTTATAATTATCCATAACCCATCACAACCTTCATAATGGTCAATAACCCATCATAATCCTTCATAATGGTTCACACCCCATCACAACTTTCATAATAGTACATAACCCATATAACCCTTCATAACGGTCCATAACCTATAACAACCATTTCTAATAGTCCATAACCCATCGCAACCCTGCATAATGGTCCATAACCATAACAACCTTCATAATGGTCAATAACCTATCACAACACTTCATAATTAAGCATAACCCATCACAACACTTCATAATGGTCCATAACACATCGCAACCCTGCATAATGATCCATAACCTGAACAACTCTTCATAATGGTCCATAACCCATACAAACCTTCATAATGGTCCATAACCCATCACAACCTCTCATAATTGTCCATAACCCATCATAACCCTTCATAGTGGTCCATAATCCATAACAACTTTCATAATGGTCCAAAACCCATCACAACCCTTTATAATGGTCCATAACCCATGAAACCCTTCATAATGGTCCATAACCCATCACAACTCTTTATAATGGTCCATTACCCATCACAACCCTTCATAATTGAGCATAACCCATCATAGCCCTTGCTAATGGTCCATAACGCAACACAACCGTTTCTATGATCCATAACCCACAAGAACCCTTCATAATTGACCATAACCTATCACAACCCTTCATAATGGTCAATAACCCATCATAATCCTTGATAATGGTGCATAACCCATCACAACCTTCATAATAGTACATAACCCATACAACCCATCATAACGGTCAATAACCCATCACAACCCTTTCTAATGGTCCCTAACATATCACAACCCTTTTTATGGCCCATAACCCATCGCAACCCTACATAATGGTGTATAACCCTAAAAACCCTTCATAATGTTCCATAAACCATACAAACCTTCATAACAGTCCATAACCCACCACAACCCTTCATATTTGACCATAACCCATCACAACCCTTCATAATTGACCATAACCCATCACAACCTTTCCTATGGTCCATAACCCAGTAAAACCCTTTTTATTTATCATAACCCATCTCAACCCTTCATAATTAACCATAACCAATCATAACACTTCATAATGGTCCATAACCCGTCGCCACCCTCTATAATGGTCCATAACCATAACAACCCTTCATAATGCTCTATAACCCATCACAACCCTTCATAATGGTACATAACCCAACACAACCCTTTCTATGGTCCATAACCCATCACAACTCTTCATAATTAACCATAACCTATCACAACCCCTCATAATGGTCATAACCTATCATAACCCTTCATAGTGGTCCATAACCCATCACAACCTTCATAATAATCCACAACCCATCACAACCCTTTATAATGGTCCATAACCCATCACAACCTTCATAATGTTACATAACCCATCACAACCTTTAATAATGGTCCATAACCCATCACAACCCTTCAAAATTGAGCATAACCCATCACAACCTTTCATAATGGTCCACAACCCAACACAACCTTTTCTATGGTCAATAACCCATAACAATCTTTCATAATTGACAATAACCTATCACAACCCTTCATAACGGTCAATAACCCATCATAATCCTTCATAATGTTTCATAACCCATCACAACCTTCATAATAGTATATAACCCATACAACCCTTCATAACGGTCCTTAACCCATCACAACCCTTTCTAATGGTCCATAACCCATCACAACCTTTTCTATTGTCCATAACCCATCATAACCCTTTCTAATGGTCCATAACCCATCACAACCTTTTCTATGGTCCATAACCGATGACAACCCTTCATAATTTACCATAACCCATCACAACACTTCATAATGGTCCATAATCCATCGCAACCCTCTATAATGGTCCAAATCCATAACAACCCTTCATAGTTGTCCATAACCCATACAAAGCTTCATCATGGTCCATAACCCATCACATCCCTTCATATTGGTCCATAACCCATCACAACCCTTCATAATGGTCTATAACCCAACACAACCCTTTCTATGGTCCATAACCCCTCACAACTCTTCATAATTGACCATAACCTAACAAAACCCCTCATAATAGTCCATAACCCTTCATAGTTGTCGATAACCCATAATAACCTTCATAATGGTCTGTAAACCATCACAACCCTTTATAATGGTCCATAACACATCACAACCTTCATAATGGTCCATAACCCATCACACCCCTTTATAATGGTCCATAACCCATCACAACCCTTCATAATTGAGCATAACCCATCACAACTCTTCATAATGGTCCATAACCCAACACGACCCTTTCTAAGGTCAATAACCCATAACAACCCTTCATATTTGACCATAACCTCTCACAACCCTCCATAATGCTCCATAACCCATGATAATCCTTGATAATGGTTCATAACCCATCACAACCTTCATAATAGTACATAACCAAGACAACCGTTTCTATGGTCCATAAGCCATCGCAACCCTGCATAATGGTCCATAACCCAACACAACCCTTTCATAATGGTCCGTAACCCAACACAACCCTTTCTATGGTCCATAACCCCTCACAACTCTTCATAATTGACCATAACCTATCAAAACTCCTCATAATAGTCCATATCCCATCATAACCCTTTATAGTGATCCATAACCTATCACAACCTTCTTAATGGTCCATAACCCATCACAACCCTTTATAATTATCCATAACCCATCACAACCTTCATAATGGTCAATAACCCATCATAATCCTTCATAATGGTTCACAACCCATCACAACTTTCATAATAGTACATAACCCATACAACCCTTCATAACGGTCCATAACCTATAACAACCCTTTCTAATAGTCCATAACCCATCACAACCCTTTCTATGGTCCAAAACCCATCGCAACCCTGCATAATGGTCCATAACGATAACAACCTTCATAATGGTCAATAACCCATCACAACCCTTCATAATTAAGCATAACCCATCACAACACTTCATAATGGTCCATAACACATCGCAACCCTGCATAATGATCCATAACCTGAACAACTCTTTATAATGGTCTATAACCCATACAAACCTTCATAATGGTCCATAACCCATCACAACCTCTCATAATTGTCCATAACCCATCATAACCCTTCATAGTGGTCCATAATCCATAACAACTTTCATAATGGTCCAAAACCCATCACAACCCTTTATAATGGTTCATAACCCATGAAACCCTTCATAATGGTCCATAACCCATCACAACTCTTTATAATGGTCCATTACCCATCACAACCCTTCATAATTGAGCATAACCCATCATAGCCCTTCATAATGGTCTATAACCCAACACAACCGTTTCTATGGTCCATAACCCATAACAACCCTTCATAATTGACCATAACCGATCACAAACCTTCATAATGGTCAATAACCCATCATAATCCTTGATAATGGTGCATAACCCATCACAACCTTCATAATAGTACATAACCCATACAACCCATCATAACGGTCAATAACCCATCACAACCCTTTCTAATGGTCCCTAACATATCACAACCCTTTTTATGGCCCATAACCCATTGCAACCCTACATAATGGTGTATAACCCTAAAAACCCTTCATAATGTTGCATAAACCATACAAACCTTCATAACAGTCCATAACCCACCACAACCCTTCATAATTGACCATAACCCATCACAACCCTTCATAATTGACCATAACCCATCACAACCTTTCCTATGGTCCATAACCTAGCAAAACCCTTTTTATTGTCCATAACCCATCTCAACCCTTCATAATTAACCATAACCAATCATAACACTTCATAATGGTCCATAACCCGTCGCCACCCTCTATAATGGTCTATAACCATAACAACCCTTCATAATTGTCCATAACCTGTACAAACCTTCATAATAGTCCATAACCCATCACAACCCTTCATAATGGTCCATAACCCATCACAACCCTTCATAATGATCCATATCCCATCACAACCCTTTATAATGGTCCATAAACCATCACAACCTTCATAATAGTACATATCCCATACAACCCTTCATAACGGTCATAACCCATCACAACCCTTTCTATGGTCCATAATCCATTGCAACCCTACATAATGGTCTATAACCATAACAACCCTTCATAATGGTCCATAACCAGTACAAACCTTCTTAATAGTCTATAACCCATCACAACCCTTCATAATGGTCCGTAACCCAACACAACCCTTTCAATGGTCCATAACCCATCACAACTCTTCATAATTGACCATAACCTATCAAAACTCCTCATAATAGTCCATATCCCATCATAACCCTTTATAGTGATCCATAACCCATCACAACCTTCTTAATGGTCCATAACCCATCACAACCCTTTATAATTATCCATAACCCATCACAACCTTCATAATGGTCAATAACCCATCATAATCCTTCATAATGGTTCACAACCTATCACAACTTTCATAATAGTACATAACCCATACAACCCTTCATAACGGTCCATAACCTATAACAACCCTTTCTAATAGTCCATAACCCATCACAACCCTTTCTATGGTCCAAAACCCATCGCAACCCTGCATAATGGTCCATAACGATAACAACCTTCATAATGGTCAATAACCCATCACAACTCTTCATAATTAAGCATAACCCATCACAACACTTCATAATGGTACATAACACATCGCAACCGTGCATAATGATCCATAACCTGAACAACTCTTTATAATGGTCTATAACCCATACAAACCTTCATAATGGTCCATAACCCATCACAACCTCTCATAATTGTCCATAACCCATCATAACCCTTCATAGTGGTCCATAATCCATAAAAACTTTCATAATGGTCCAAAACCCATCACAACCCTTTATAATGGTCCATAACCCATGAAACCCTTCATAATGGTCCATAACCCATCACAACTCTTTATAATGGTCCATTACCCATCACAACCCTTCATAATTGAGCATAACCCATCATAGCCCTTCATAATGGTCTATAACCTAACACAACCGTTTCTATGGTCCATAACCCATAACAACCCTTCATAATTGACCATAACCTATCACAAACCTTCATAATGGTCAATAACCCATCATAATCCTTGATAATGGTGCATAACCCATCACAACCTTCATAATAGTACATAACCCATACAACCCATCATAACGGTCAATAACCCATCACAACCCTTTCTAATGGTCCCTAACATATCATAACCCTTTTTATGGGCCATAACCCATTGCAACCCTACATAATGGTGTATAACCCTAAAAACCCTTCATAATGTTGCATAAACCATACAAACCTTCATAACAGTCCATAACCCACCACAACCCTTCATAAATGACCATAACCCATCACAACCCTTCATAATTGACCATAACCCATCACAACCTTTCCTATGGTCCATAACCTAGCAAAACCCTTTTTATTGTCCATAACCCATGTCAACCCTTCATAATTAACCATAACCAATCATAACACTTCATAATGGTCCATAACCCGTCGCCACCCTCTATAATGGTCTATAACCATAACAACCCTTCATAATTGTCCATAACCTGTACAAACCTTCATCATGGTCCATAACCCATCACAACCCTTCATAATGGTCCATAACCCATCACAACCCTTCATAATGATCCATATCCCATCACAACCCTTTATAATGGTCCATAACCCATCACAACCTTCATAATAGTACATATCCCATACAACCCTTCATAACGGTCATAACCCATCACAACCCTTTCTATGGTCCATAACCCATCGCAACCCTACATAATGGTCTATAACCATAACAACCCTTGATAATGGTCCATAACCCATACAAACCTTCTTAATAGTCTATAACCCATCACAACCTTTCATAATGGTCCGTAACCCAACACAACCCTTTCAATGGTCCATAACCCATCACAACTCTTCATAATTGACCATAACCTATCAAAACTCCTCATAATAGTCCATATCCCATCATAACCCTTTATAGTGGTCCATAACCCATCACAACCTTCTTAATGGTCCATAACCCATCACAACCCTTTATAATTATCCATAACCCATCACAACCTTCATAATGGTCAATAACCCATCATAATCCTTCATAATGGTTCACAACCCATCACAACTTTCATAATAGTACATAACCCATATAACCCTTCATAACGGTCCATAACCTATAACAACCATTTCTAATAGTCCATAACCCATCACAACCCTTTCTATGGTCCATAACCCATCGCAACCCTGCATAATGGTCCATAACCATAACAACCTTCATAATGGTCAATAACCTATCACAACACTTCATAATTAAGCATAACCCATCACAACACTTCATAATGGTCCATAACACATCGCAACCCTGCATAATGATCCATAACCTGAAAACTCTTCATAATGGTCCATAACCCATACAAACCTTCATAATGGTCCATAACCCATCACAACCTCTCATAATTGTCCATAACCCATCATAACCCTTCATAGTGGTCCATAATCCATAACAACTTTCATAATGGTCCAAAACCCATCACAACCCTTTATAATGGTCCATAACCCATGAAACCCTTCATAATGGTCCATAACCCATCACAACTCTTTATAATGATCCATTACCCATCAGAACCCTTCATAATTGAGCATAACCCATTATAGCCCTTGCTAATGGTCCATAACCCAACACAACCGTTTCTATGATCCATAACCCACAACAACCCTTCATAATTGACCATAACCTATCACAACCCTTCATAATGGTCAATAACCCATCATAATCCTTGATAATGGTGCATAACCCATCACAACCTTCATAATAGTACATAACCCATACAACCCATCATAACGGTCAATAACCCATCACAACCCTTTCTAATGGTCCCTAACATATCACAACCCTTTTTATGGCCCATAACCCATCGCAACCCTACATAATGGTGTATAACCCTAAAAACCCTTCATAATGTTCCATAAACCATACAAACCTTCATAACAGTCCATAACCCACCACAACCCTTCATATTTGACCATAACCCATCACAACCCTTCATAATTGACCATAACCCATCACAACCTTTCCTATGGTCCATAACCCAGTAAAACCCTTTTTATTTATCATAACCAATCTCAACCCTTCATAATTAACCATAACCAATCATAACACTTCATAATGGTCCATAACCCGTCGCCACCCTCTATAATGGTCCATAACCATAACAACCCTTCATAATGCTCTATAACCCATCACAACCCTTCATAATGGTCCATAACCCAACACAACCCTTTCTATGGTCCATAACCCATCACAACTCTTCATAATTAACCATAACCTATCACAACCCCTCATAATGGTCATAACCTATCATAACCCTTCATAGTGGTCCATAACCCATCACAACCTTCATAATAATCCACAACCCATCACAACCCTTTATAATGGTCCATAACCCATCACAACCTTCATAATGTTACATAACCCATCACAACCTTTAATAATGGTCCATAACCCATCACAACCCTTCAAAATTGAGCATAACCCATCACAACCTTTCATAATGGTCCACAACCCAACACAACCTTTTCTATGGTCAATAACCCATAACCATCTTTCATAATTGACAATAACCTATCACAACCCTTCATAACGGTCAATAACCCATCATAATCCTTCATAATGTTTCATAACCCATCACAACCTTCATAATAGTATATAATCCATACAACCCTTCATAACGGTCCTTAACCCATCACAACCCTTTCTAATGGTCCATAACCCATCACAACCTTTTCTATTGTCCATAACCCATCATAACCCTTTCTAATGGTCCATAACCCATCACAACCTTTTCTATGGTCCATAACCGATGACAACCCTTCATAATTTACCATAACCCATCACAACACTTCATAATGGTCCATAATCCATCGCAACCCTCTATAATGGTCCATATCCATAACAACCCTTCATAGTTGTCCATAACCCATACAAAGCTTCATCATGGTCCATAACCCATCACATCCCTTCATATTGGTCCATAACCCATCACAACCCTTCATAATGGTCTATAACCCAACACAACCCTTTCTATGGTCCATAACCCTCATAACTCTTCATAATTGACCATAACCTAACAAAACCCCTCATAATAGTCCATAACCCTTCATAGTTGTCGATAACCCATAATAACCTTCATAATGGTCTGTAAACCATCACAACCCTTTATAATGGTCCATAACACATCACAACCTTCATAATGGTCCATAACCCATCACACCCCTTTATAATGGTCCATAACCCATCACAACCCTTCATAATTGAGCATAACCCATCACAACTCTTCATAATGGTCCATAACCCAACACGACCCTTTCTAAGGTCAATAACCCATAACAACCCTTCATATTTGACCATAACCTCTCACAACCCTCCATAATGCTCCATAACCCATGATAATCCTTGATAATGGTTCATAACCCATCACAACCTTCATAATAGTACATAACCAATACAACCGTTTCTATGGTCCATAAGCCATCGCAACCCTGCATAATGGTCCATAACCATAACAACCCTTCATAACGGTCCATTACCCATACAAACGTTCATAATAGTCAATAACCCATCACAACCCGTCATAATTAACCATAACCCATCACAACACTTCATAATGGTCCATAACACATCGTAACGCTGCGTAATGATCCATAACCATAACAACCATTTATAATGGCCCATAACCCATACAAACCTTCATAATGGTCCATAACCCATAACAACCCTTCATAATGGTCCATAAACCAACACAACCCTTTCTATGGTCCATAACCCATCACAACTCTTCATAATTGACCATAACCTATCACAACCCCTCATAATGGTCCATAACCTATCATAACCCTTCATAGTGGTCCATAACCCATCACAACATTCATAATGGTCCATAACTCATCCCAACCCTTTATAATTGTCTATAACCCATCACAACCTTCATAATGGTCCATAACCCATCACAACCCTTTATAATGGTCCATAACCCAACACAACCCTTCATAATTGAGCCTAACCCATCACAACCCTTCATAATGGTCCATAACCGACACAACCTTTACTATGGTCCATAGCCCATAACAACCCTTAATAATTGACCATAACCTATCACAACCCTTCATAATGGTCAATAACCCATCATAATCCTTCATAATGGTTCATAACCCATCACAACCTTCATAATAGTACATAACCAATATAACCCTTCATAACGGTCCATAACCCATCACAACCCTTTCTAATGGTCCATAACCCATCACAACCGTTTCTATGGTCCATAACCCCTCGCAACCTTACAAAATGGTCCATAACCACAACAACGCTTCATAACGGTCCATAACCCATACAAACCTTCATAACAGTCCATAACCCATCACAACCCTTCATAATTGACCATAACCCATCACAACCCTTCATAATTAACCATAACGCTTCACAATCCTTCCTATGGTCCATAACCCAGCACAACCTTTTCAATGGTCCATAACACATCACAACCCATCAAAATTAACCATAACCCATCACAACACTTCATAATGGTCCATAAGCCGTCACAACCTTGCATAATGGTCCATAACCATAACAACCCTTCATAATTGTCCATAACACATCCAAACCAACATCATGGTCCATAACCCATCATAACCCTTCATAATGGTCCATAACCCAACACAACCCTTTCTATGGTCCATAACTGATCGCAACTCTTCATAATTCGGCATAACTTATCAAAACCCCTCATAATGTTCCATAACCCATCATAACCTATAATAGTGGTCCATAACCCATCACAACCTTCATAATGGTCCATAACCCATCACAACCCTTTATAATGGTCCATAACCCATAATACCCTTCATAATGGTCCATAACCCATCACAACCCTTTATAATAGTCCATAACCCATCACAACCCTTCATAATTTAGCATAACCCATCACAGTCCTTCATAATAATGCTCCATAACCCAACACAACCCTTTCTATGGTCCACAACGCATAACAATCCTTTCATAATTAACCATAACGTATCACAACCCTTCATAATTGTCAATAACCCATTATAATCCTTGATAATGGTTCATAACCCATCACAACCTTCATAACAGTCCATAACCCATCACAACCCTTTCTAATGGTCCATAACCCATCACAACCCTTTCTATGGTCCGTAACCCATCGCAACCCTGCATATGGTCCATAACTATAACAACCCTTCATAATGGTCCATAACCCATACAAACCTTCATAACAGTCCATAACCCATCACAACCCTTCATAAATGACCATAACACATCACAACCCTTCATAATTGACCATAACACATCACAACCCTTCCTATGGTCCATAACCCAGCACAACCCTTTCTATGGTGTTGGATTAGGTGTCTAAGCCATGACTTTATATTTATATTTATCTTGTCAATAGAATTAATTAAATGGTTTATTAATATATTTAAGTGTTGATATATTAATTAGAAGCTATAATAATTAATTAAGATTTAATCTAGAATTAACTGGATTTAATTCAGTGATTAAATTAATTAATTAATTAAAGGTGCAGGGACTGGATTTGTAATTATTCAATAGTTGAATAAAAGGCTAGCTAGTGGAAGCCTCATGTTAGACGAAATTATGGAGGCTATCTCCATATTTTTGAAACCCTAGTTAGGGTTTCAGGAGGCTTGCCCAATTGGATAACAGGCTTGTCCATTAAGGGGCTTCTCTAGGGTTTCAGCTGTAGCTTCTTGGAGGTTATATAAGGAACCCTGTGGAGGCTCAAAACCTGCGCCAACTTCAACCAGAGAAACTCTGCTGGACTCTCTTCTCCATTGCTTGGGTGTGACACCATTTGAGGCAGGACAGCTGTAGCTTCTTTCTAGGGTTGCATGTGAACCATAAGAGTTATTTGTTCATTGTTTGCTAGAAAACCCTTCAGTGGTATTAGAGCTTATGCTTGTTTTTTTATGAATTGATATAAACTGCTTGAACTGTTTGTGCCTAAGGGTTTTGTGCGAAATTAAACCCTTGGAATAGGCCATTATCGAAATCTAGGCTAGGGTTTCCTAACCCTAGCCGCGACCCTTGGTCCCCCCTTGATTTGCTTGCCTTTTATAAGTAGGTTGTTATTTATGGTAATTATTGGATAATTAAATAACTGGAACCCATTATCTTTGCATGCTGATTTCGTGACCTAGGGATAAGGGTTAGGAAATTAATTTGATTATTTTTTGTGATTCCCTTATTAGATTTAATTAATTTAATTAATTGTTAATTAAAAGATAAATTAAATCAGCTTAAAGATTTAATTAAAATTTTCGAAAAATACATATAAATTCACGAAAATTCTTAGAAAATTAAATCTAAAATATTTTAATAAGATTAAAATATATCTTATATATTTATGATTAAAAGTTAATATTTATATATAAGATAAAATGGTTAGTCTTACCGTTAGTAGGCCTCATTCACAAAATTGTCCTATAAAGAGGGTATAAGGCGAATGCCTATAAAATGGCAGTCTAATGGGTATCCACTCTTACCAACCGCTCTCCTGGTCAGTCAAGTGTCGTTAGTCGAACAGGTTTGATGGAACTGCTAAGCCTCTTAAAAGTATAATGCTATAATTGAAAGTACTAGAACTTCGAACAAAACCCAATCTAGTTACTTTAGGTCAAAAATGTGAATGAGTTGCTAATCTATGGAATTGCACATTGCACTTTGTGGAACGTTGGTGGAGCGTGTGTGGTTTACCGGCACGCCAACTAGGGTCTGCAAAGAGTTGCAGTGGGTTTCTCGATTTTGTCATTATTAACGGAGCGTGTGTGGTTAACCGGCACGTTAATTAGAGATGACAATTGACTTTGAGAGTACCAAGCTAATTTGCATGGTTATTCACACCCGGTTTGTGATCCTCGGTATCCCAGTCATAAACAGTGGGGCACATCCGAGACTAAACATGCCATTGAATAGTTCAATGTGTCTCAACAGATCTAGGAATTTCATAAGATGAAATTGATAAGTGTATTATCTACCTTAATGACCATTATGTTGTGATTACGGCATCCCTCTTCACATCATAGTTGGGGCATTTTGGGTCCTAGCCTTAATAAATAATATATTGGGTAATTATTTAAAAGGATTAATTAAACTAATAAATTCTATTTATTGTAGATGTCTGAATCAAGTGTCTATTCTCCTCCCTCTCCTCCTTCACCCATTTCTAAGAGCATCAGAATGCACCTGCTAAATATGGAAAGGCTGACTGGCCTTAACTGTATGGAATGGCTTCGCAATTGGAGACGGGTTCTCGTCATTGCTGGCAAGCCTCTTCTCACCGAGTAGCCGATCTCGGTTCCACCGGAACAAGTCATCATAAAAGGTTCTTATGATGAGCGTAACTTCTTAGTTCATGAATCCGAAAAGATTCATGACCTCATGCTATTGACCATTGACCCTGAGTTCTGCAAGGATTTTGAATCCTTGGGGCCATATGAGTTAATGAAATCGGTTGAGGAAAAGTTCCAAAAAAACCGGTTGAAGAGGAACGAGCTAGGATCTTCAAAAGACTTGCAGAGTGTAAGTTAAAAGAAGGAAGTAGCATTAATTCACATGTTCGTCAGATTGAATCATACATAGGCGAATTGTACAAACTTGGTTATTCCATGAGTCAAGAGTCGAGTGTTAACACTCTACTCGCTTCACTGACCAGTAAGTACGATCTGTTCATTCAAACGTATAGAAAGGAAGACCAGAAAAAGACCATAATGGAAATGCGTCCACTGTTGACTTTATACGAGTCACGCATGGATAGGCATAGCTCCAATGGTTCAGCTACTTCTGGATTAAGTCTAGTGGGAAGACGCAGCAAGAAACGATCCAGATCGTCTGGATATGTCTTAAGCTAGGAATCCACGGAATCGGATACAGTCGCGGAAAGATTGGAAGACGCTCCAAGGTCAAAATCTTTTGAAAGCTTAGGTATGACTAAAAACCTCAAAACTCCTGTTCCATAATTCCTTGATGCATAATGTAATAGTCATATTTGGTTTGTATGTAGGGAATCAGTAAGGTATGGGACTTTGGTGCATAGGAGCACATTTGGATTGGATTTCCGGCTCATGCAGTTTTGAAGTTTAGTTAGATATTGAAATATTGTTATTAGCTTTTAGATGCGTAAGACATTGTCTATCATATAGTACATTGTTCAAGGATTTTTTGTTTTAATAAAATTGTCATTTTTCTTTTAACACCTGTTGTTTGAAATTATCCTTGAAATGTTATATGAATGTGTTGAATGCATGATTAGTAATAACTTGACTGTTGAATGCATCCAAAGTGTTTGGATTTTAGGAATTGTGTGCCTTATGATTGTTAAATGTTATAAGAATCGATTCAACCAAAGGTCCAGTTGGACAGGACTTTGGAATCACTTGACTTAGGGTCACTTGATGAGTTGAGTTCTTAATGTGTCAAGAAATGAATCAACCAAAGATCCAGTCAGACAGGACTTTGGAATCATTTGACTTAGAGTCAGATGATGATTAAGTTCTTTATAAAGCACATGTGGCAAGAAATGAATCACCCAAAGATCCAAATGATAGGATTTTGGAATCAGTTGACTTAGAGTCAACTGAAGATTGCAAGTCTTGAACAGAATTAACAAAGTCGTAAGTTTACATAGAGATGTAAAATAGATTGAGATTAGAAGCAACAAACACATCAGTTGCTGTGTATTGCTCGAATCTTCAAAAAGAACACAATTGTTTATACTTCACAATATTTGTCATTCGGTATGACGAATATGACTTCGCTTATCAGAATAAGCGATTAGATTGAAACCTTGAACAGTTCAAGTACTTCAAAGGAAGTACAAGATCCACAGAACCTGAGTGACAACATAAACTGGGAAATGTTTCATAGTTATTCTCTTCCAAGAACATTAATAGTTATAATGTGTCTTAGGGAAAATGATGGAGCATTGGTCGAAACAGTTCGATCCTCTATGTATGAGATACATTGCAAATTAGTTTCCGATACATTGAATACTAAACCAGTCAAACCATATTCCAACCACATTCTAGACTAAGTAGGTTTTGGAGACACTGCTGAAATGTGAAGTTGGGATTATCCCACTTACACATAGAGAATCCAGGGTCTTGTAGTGTTCGTCCGAACCTCATCAGCAATGTCATTTCACTGGCTATCCCTCTATACCTGGAAAAGAAAGAGATCTTTTAGAAAGAACTCATGTTCTAAGGAAACAATGGGAGTTGGGATAGTCCTGAATGAGTTCAGGATTAGCCAAGTGAAATAACCTTTAGTCATCACTAGGCTTAGAGCAGAAATCAGATTTTTGTTTTAATTCTGACATTATCTTCTGTAGGTCCCAAATGATCTAAGATCTACAATAATGGTATCAATCAATCACAAGAACAAGATGAACACAAGGATATTCAAACAAACTTCAATGCATTCTTGATTAAACAAGACTAATACATAAGTTTTTGGTTGCTAGAACAAAAATACTCTCTCTAGTTAGCACACATTTCTAGCACACCTCTCCAAATGGAGGCAATAAGGAGCTTAAATACTCCCTAAAAAACCCTAGCTAAACCCTAAGCCCACAAGACTAGCATGCCCACCAAGAAACCAAGAGGCCCAAGCGAACCATCTAGATTCTCAGCCCATTAGACCGAACAACCAAGGGTTGTTCAGTCCCCACCGAAAAACCCAATAATCCAATATTTTTCTATTCTAAGCCTGAAATAAATATTCTTTTAAACCCAAAATGCAAAGATTAAACCATAATAAATTATGACCCAACAATCTCCCCCTTGGTTTAATGCTTTCATTTTGTCTTCAGGCTTCAGCATAGGATAGTCTTCAGTTGAACACTGCAGAATACTTCAACAATCTCCCCCTAATCATGATGATCTCCCCCTTAGCAGGACAATCTCCTCTTAGCAGGTGACAAGTATAAATGTTGATGGAATTCAGCACATTACAGCGACAACTTCAACTTCGGAATAGGACTGTCTTCAGATTTGACTTTGATGTACATTAGGCTTCAGGCTTCAGCATAGGTCTTGGAATCACGACATCCAGCTTTAGATTTAACTTTGACTGGCATGGAGTCTGACTCGTCTTCTCTTCACTTGATCACTTTAGGTGTTAATGTAGTGACAAGTTGACTGAGGAGGAAATCAAGCAACTTCTCACATGGAATTCAGCTTCACCTTCTTCGGGAACAAATCTTTGCGTCGAATTTCTTGAACGTGGCATTTGACTGGCGCTTCTCGATACGAATCAGTGACAGCAAATCCTGTGGGTCACAGAGTTAGAAACTCTCACCACAGTTGTTCAAGGATTCATCCTTGGCTCAGAATGAGACTTCTCGCAGTATCTGTGTGAACCCGGGGGAACGCACTGCGATTGTTTAAGTATTGGAGAACTACTCGTGGCCGTTTTGATTTTGGCCCCTGCATATCCTTGATCAAAGATCTCAATGCAGTTGACAAGTCAACTTGGCTCTTGGCGAGACGTTCAATGGTATCCAAACTCTGCGGAGTGTACCATCCTAGTGCCAATTCAGAATCAGGCAAAGTTGTTGGGGTCTTATAGCTATTGTAGTAAACAACAACGATCACTGACCCAGAGTTTCGATGTTTCATCAATGTGAGGTGAAATCACATTGAGTCACGAACATCTTGTTAGAAGAAGAGTTAGGTCAAGAGTGGTATGAGCGTGTAATATGTCTTGGTTACTAGACATACCCATCGGCTAGACTTTCGAATTGTCATCAGTGTATGGTTTATTACACTGAGTCATCCAACTCTTGAATTAGAAGCTTTGTATGTAAGAATGGTTGTTGATGCCTCACATCTACTACTTGTTGTGTAGCAGAGATCACTAGCATAGAGTGTTGAAATATCATTATCACTTGGTTTAAAGTGATAAGTTGTCTATTTCTTGCATCGGAGATTGTAAAGACGGTTAAGAATGGATTGGTGCATGTGATAGACTACGGTATGCGGTCTAACCATCGACACAGACTTTTAACTCTCGACTTTGAGTGGTTTCTCTCAAAGTGTCTAGAAGTTGATGTTACTCAAGAAAAACCTTAGATTGGTAAAGAAGCGGTTGTCAGTGCTTCACATTCATTGTGGTGTACCAATGAAGATCACTAACACTTAAAAGTTACCTCAGCAGTGAGTGGTATAAACTCGGTGCGTCGTCGGTAGGTAATATTTTTGATTTTTTATATTTTCTTAAATTAAAGACATAAAGAAAAGGAAAATATTTTTGTATTTTTTTAAAGTTTTGAAATTTTTTTTTCTTCTCCCCCTAAATTTGTGCTTGGGGAAGAAGTGCAGAAATAAAAACATGAACAAATTTAACTAAAAACAAAAGGTAAAATATTTACAAAACTGATTTAACAGTCACTAAAACGTATCATTTTCAACATCTCGACTAGCACATTGAATCGAGCCTTTGCAACTGGTTTAGTGAACAAGTCCGCCACATTGTTATCTGTGTGAACTTTATCCAAATGAATCAATTTTTGCTCGAAGTAATCTCTGATAAAATGAATTTTAATATCAATGTTCTTAGTTTTAGAATGTTGGACCGGGTTTTTCACGATTTGGATACCTGCTTCATTGTCGCAAAAGATAAGAGTATCAAGAAAATTTATACCGTAATCAAGGAGTTGATGCTGCATCCAAATGACTTGAGAACAACAGGCCGAGGCAGCAACGTACTCAGCTTCAGCTGTGGAAGTTGACACGGTTTGTTGCTTTCTGCACTGCCAGGAAATCAATCTGTCTCCTAGAAATTGACATCCAGCACTGGTGGACTTTCTGTCAATCTCACACCCTCCATAGTTGCTATCTGAAAAAGCGTAAACATCAAATTCACGGTTCTTTGGATACCAGAGACCAAATTTTGGTCTACCCTTAAGGTATCTAAATATCCGTTTGACAGCATCAAGATGAGAAGGTTTAGGATTTGCCTGATAACGTGCACACTGGCAGACTGCAAAAACGATATCTGGTCTACTAGCAGTCAGGTACATCAGCGAACCGATCATCGAACGATAATACGTCTGATCCACCGATTTTTCATCTGCGTCTACAGATAGTAGAGGTCGCTCAGTCATTGGAGTATTAGCCTCTTTCGCATCCTTGAATCCAAATCTTGCAATAATGTCCTCCACATACTTCGCTTGATGAATTAGAATACCCGTTGAATCTTGTTTCACTTGCAACCCAAGAAATGTCGTCATCTCTCCCAACGAACTCATCTCGAATCTCTTCTTCATCACCAACTCAAACTCCTTGCACAGAACATCACTTGTAGAACCGAAGATGATGTCATCCACATAGATTTAGACAACGATTTGATCATAACCTTGGCGCTTGATAAATAACGTCTGGTCAATAGTGCCGCGAGTGTAACCGTGCTGCAACAGATGTTCCGTCAAAGTTGCATACCAAGCACGAGGGGCTTGATGAAGACCGTAAAGAGCCTTATCAAGCTTGTAGACGTGATTCGGAAATTTTGAGTTGACGAAACCAGGAGGTTGATCAACATAGATTTCTTCTTTCACTTCTCCGTACAAGAAAGCAGTCTTGACGTCCATCTGGTAGACGGTAAAGTTCATGTATGAAGCGTAAGCAAGGAAAATCCGAATCGCTTCAAGTCGAGCAACAGGAGCATAAACTTCCGTGTAATGAAGTCCTTTGATCTGGTGAAAACCGCGAACCACCAAGCGTGCCTTGTTTCGCATAATTTCTCCAGAGTCATCTTTCTTGTTACGAAATACCCATCTTGTGTCTAGAGCCTTTTTGCCCTCGGGTAATTCCACCAACTGCCAGACATTCAATTTCTCAAACTGGTTCAGCTCCTCATGCATGGCATCCACCCAACTAGGTTCATTGAGTGCCATCTCAACGTTCTTCGGCTCAATTTGTGAAATGAAGCACGAATAGAGACACTCGTTGACTTGACCACTCTGGCTTCTGGTTTGTACACCATCTTCCAGAGGACCAATAACTTTATCAAGTGGGTGGTCCCGTTGAATTCTTGAAGGAACAACATATTGGAGCGTTGCAGTAGAGACCGGAAGGTTGGTTATATTCTCAACTCTGTCTGTTCCTGAAGTATCTCTATCAGAATCTCTGAAGTCATGAGAGGTACTTGCAATGTACTCTTCAGGGATTGTTTCTGGGAAGAGAGAATCCATGAGAGTAGAATCAAATTGATCAGCAGATTCAGAGTGAGTAACGCCTTCAGAAACAGTTGATTGATAAGCAACTGGAGTATTGCCAACAACTTGGGATGAATCTACCGGAGCGTCTTCAGTGATAGTTGTGGAATCAGGAGATGCACCGCCGTTAGGAACATGATCTTCATTAACAACAGACGGATGGATAAGATCAGGAATGAAATCTTCATCTTCATCTCTGCTGACTCCACTGGTGCTTGGTTGTGTGCCTGGAACAACATCGGAAAACATATAGAACGGTTTAAACAAGTTAGCATAATCAAACAGCCAATCAGGTCCAACACGGGCATCAGTTGGATTCTCTTCTAGCCAGCGAACATCGAATGATTCCACGATTTGCTTTGTCACCTTGTTATACACTCGATACGCAGTTTTATTTGCATATCCAATGAAGTAGCAATCATCCGCCTTGGAGTTGAACTTCGGAGTAGCTTCGAGATGAAGTAGAGTGCAAGGACAGCCAAAAGTACGAAAGTGAGAAACATTTGGTTTCCGACCATAGAGAATCTCGTAAGGTGTCTTCATTTGAGATTTGTTGATGATGACCCGATTCTACTATCCGCCGCCGTCGAACAACCCTAGCGCCAGACCGATTAACCCTTTGCAAACCCTAGCCGCCACCAAAAAAAAACAGGAAACCCTAATCTGGAAGGTAGCCGCCGTCTAACCCCAAAAACCCTAATCTGATTTTTTCAGATCTGAACACGCAAACAATCTCCGTAATGCACCTTTTTTTTAAACAAATTTTTAAGGACTTTTGCTTGAAGATCAACGATTAACACCAAGAACAACTCCTCAAAAGCACGAAAAGCAGTCCATATTTCACATAAAACGGATCAAACACAAAAAAACTTCAAAAATCTCCAAGAAAAATGAAAAGATTGATATAAAAAACAAGCTCTGATACCAATTGTAGGTCCAATGATCTCACAATAACACAATGATATCAATCAAAACAATAAGAACACAAAGAGATTTAAACAAACTTCAATGCATTCTTGATTAAACAAGACTAATACATAAGTTTTTGGTTGCTAGAACAAAAATACTCTCTCTAGTTAGCACACATTTCTAGCACACCTCTCCAAATGGAGGCAATAAGGAGCTTAAATACTCCCTAGAAAACCCTAGCTAAACCCTAAGCCCACAAGACTAGCAAGCCCACCGAGAAACCAAGAGGCCCAAGCGAACCATCTAGATTCTCAGCCCATTAGAACGAACAACCAAGGGTTGTTCAGTCCCCACCGAAAAACCCAATAATCCAATATTTTTATATTCTAAGCCCGAAATAAATATTCTTTTAAACCCAAAATGCAAAGATTAAACCATAATAAATTATGACCCAACATCTTCTCTTGACCAGAAGCACTGATCACCATCATAAGTAGTTATGATCAGGGTGACATACCGATTAGTGGTAAAACACTATAGTTGGTACGGATTTTCAATCCGACTACTTGGAAGCATTGGTGAGCCCGGTTGCTGCCAATTAGGAGAACCTTAGGACGAGATACAGTCTATGTGACAGTTTGATTGATTTTACAACTGGTCTTAAAACCAGTAGGAGTAATCATCAAAAGAAACCAACATGGACAGAAACGTACCTTTAAAACATCTGGTTGAGTGAGACGATACTCAGAGTCAAGCAATTGACTCCGAGAGAAGCACTCTCAATAGAAGATGAAATACTGCATAATGTAAGTCGTTAGTGGAGCGCGTGTGGATCACCGGCACACTAATAGGGACTCACAAAGAATATGCCAGTATAAAGGTACGTGGGCCTGTGTAACATCCCAATTTTTAGAAATATTATTATTGTCTATATTTTAATAATTGAATATACTTATTATATAGAAAAGAGAGTAAATAATAATAATATTAATTACTTATTAGTTAAATGACACTTTCCACGTGTCTCAGTTACGAAAATGTGTTGTTGATGATACCATGGTGGTACCATTGGAGGATATCCAGATTAATGAGCGTCTCAACTATGTTGAGCAACCAGTTGCGATTTTAGATCGGGAAATGAAGACCCTTCGGAACAAAACTATAAATTTGGTTAAGGTTCAGTGGCGACATAGACGGGGTTCGGAATGGACGTGGGAACTGGAAGACGAGATGAGGGCTCATTATCCGGATTTATTTGTTGGCGATGACTTCGAGGACGAAGTCCGTTCCTAGTGGGGGAGATTTGTAACGCCCCGGTTCTTCTCGGTACGTTATTTATTTTTAATTAATTAATTATGTGGTATTATATTAATTTATTTAATTAAGATATGATTAATTGAAAGATTGGGCTTATAATTATTGCCATCTTTTAATCATATAATTAAGTCCATGGGTTTTATAGCCAAACCCAATTAGAGCTTAAATGTTCTTCTAGCCCAAAGGCTTTAGGGTTTAGCCCATTGATCTAGTATATTAGGGCTCAAAACACTAATTTCCTTCATTCCTTCTCTCTCCCTCACGGCTCTCTTTCTCTCCCTAACCCTCTCTATTCCCGGATTTGAGAACATAGCCACATTGTTTGGGCGATTCCCGGAGATTGAAAGGTCGGATTGCCACGAAACTTTAACCGAAGGTTCCCAAGACATATATCCAGGTTCTGAGAAGAGGAATTTTGATTTCAATGTCTAGATACTGAGTTATGAATTTCGCAACATAACCTAGGGTTTCTGTCAGATTTCGCTGGTGAGTCCCCCTTCTTGTAAAAATCATATCTCGAGTTCTAGAACTCAAATGGACCCCATATCAGTGCCCAAAGTTCACAAATCGAGTTGGGTAACTTTCGTAAAAGGAACCCTCGATAAAAAGGACTTTAACTATGGGCAACAACAGCTTCTCTGCTGTTGGGTCTGATCCGGGTCTGTTGTGATATGTCATTTTGTTTTTATCATTACTAGGGTTTGGGAAATGATCCTGAGTGATTCCAAATTCCCACATGTACATTACATAGTTAATTTAATATCTGGAGAAGATAGGTCGTTAATTCTTATTATAACTTGGTTAGAATGGACCCACAATCCAGGTCAATGGACAGTCACCAGCTTATGTTGATTCTATGATTGACCACCTTGTGATTTTTATATCTAGAGCTTGGGAAACCCTTTTTAATCGATTCCAACTCTGAGACTTGTATTTTTGTGTCTAATGTTCCTCTGATTTTTTGTTGGGGCTAATTCCACCCACACGTTGGGTAGAATTGGCCAACACCACCTGACTGTCCGTCCAAAGACTGCAGTGACATGTCTTTTTGTAAAATTCATATCTCTTACATCCTTTGGAGTTATGAAGAGTTCCTTATGGTTCTGGAATCCTAAGCCATTGTAGTTTCTTTCAAAAATTATTGAAGCCTATGTTTCTATTGTGAACGTTGGAGTAATTCAGTCCCGATCAGCAGGACTGTTTTAGAGACCTTGCTGTGATTACTCCTTTCTCATTTCTTAGTTTCAACTTCACTCTTCTAACCTTTAGTTCTATTTAGGTGAAGCCTTGAAGTTTGCACAAGCTTGGTAGCCTTATATTGACTCCTATCTGTTACTCACTCACTCAAGGTGAGTTCTCTCACACCGTTGTATTAGTATTTATGTTTGCTAGATAGCTCGTGTGTGATTGTTTAGATTTACTATTTAAAGCATGCTATATTGTTATTATAAAATCGTACATGTGCACTTTATGTGATTGATTAATACTATGAGGGGTAGTTAGGTAAGATCACCAACGTTATACTCTTTATGAGGTGCGGGGATCGGGGCCAAAGGATACGGGATTTACCCGGTGCGGCTCAAACCTACAAGTCCTCCCTATTAGTATAAGCATTGATTTGTTCCTTGCTTATTAATGTAATTATAATTGGAAATGGATTTGGATTAGTAAATGTGAATATTGATATGATGTCTGTGTTTGAATTCACTAAGCTTTATGCTTACGGTTCCCCCTAACATTTTCAGATATTAAGATCAAAGAGGCTGAGGCGTGACTTGGAGCACCGGGATACCACTACTAGAAGAATTTCCATTTTGGGACATTATTATTATTATTTTGCTTCCGCACTTTATTAAGTTTATTTCGATATAATTTGGTTTTGTGATACATATCTTTTGTAAAATCATAGTTTCTCTTATAAATGTTGTTTTTAAAAGTTCAAATATTTTGCGAAAATTTTTGAGTGATACAAGTTGGTATCAGAGCACACGTTTGAGGGAACTAGGCATTCTTAGGGATGTTCTAGACTCAAATTTGAGGCTCTTAAAATTTTATTTTCTTTAAAATATTTTCTTTAAAAGATTTCAGTAAAACTTCTTAAGACTAGTAGTGGAAGATCTCGCGGTGTGCCAGTCAACTCTCCCTATAAGCTTTGTTTCATATGTTTCTTACTTTGTTGAATTGTTTCAACTGGCCTTAAAATGTTAAGATTATATACTTTGTTAGTATTATCATGTGAGAGAGTTGTATAAATAAACGGCTAGAGCGAACTGGAACTTTTGAAACTAGACGCGAATACGAGATTGGAACTTGTGTGGAAGGTAGTAGAAGGGCCCCTACTATTTGAAACACCGGTGCCGATTCCGGGTCGGGGCAAGGTTGAAAAATTTCCGGTGAGCTGAGTGTTCGTCTTCCTAGAAATATCTATGCTGAATTGTCTCTAATATCTTTCTTTTTCCGCGGATGCGGATACCGTCTAAATCTTCCTCTATTTCTGCTAGACATGTTTCTAATATATACCCCTTAGGTTTTCATGTTCATAAGTTGTTATAAACTGTTGAAGCAGACACGTACTTGGTTAGTTCTAAGCCCGCTGTTGTTATGTTCGATAGCGGTGCTACGCATTTGTTCGTTTCTCGCTCTTCTCTAATCGTCTGGGACGAGATGTTGGTAGACTATCTCGTCCAATGGTTATCCGGGTTGCAGACAACCAGACTCTTTATACCGAGGTATATAGCGGTTGTACTCCGGAGATCTCTGGCTTAGAGTTTTCTATTGATTTGATCCCCATTGCTATGAGGGAAGTATGTGTCACCGTGGACATGGACTGGCTGGATACTTTTGAAGCTGAGATTTCATGTCATCGTAAGCAGGTGCAGGTTGAAATCAAAGTGGGGGGATACACCTCACCTATCCGTAGCTTCTTGTTCAGCGATCGTGGTGGTTAGTGACGTTGTGATTGTTCCCGAGTTAGTGACGTATTCATGGAGGAACTAACTGGAATGCCGCCGGTTCGGCAAGTAGGGTTTCGTATCAACTTGGTGCCGGGCGCAGCTCCGGTAGCTAAGGCTTCTTATCATCTGACACCACCAGAGATGAAAGAATTTCATAGTCATCTTCAGGAACTGAGTGATAAACGTTTTATTTACGCCGAATACTTTTCTTTCCCCTCTTGCACTATAACTTTGTTCTATTTCGAATGGCATTCTCGATTGTTATAAAAATCATATATAATTGTGAATCAGGCACATATTTGCTAGATTCTAAGCCCGCTGTTGTTATGTTCGATAGCGGTGCCACTCATTCTTTGGTATTCTGTACTTTTATTAATCGTTTGGGCCGGAGTATCGGAAAATTTGCTCGCCCAATGATAGTCGAGGTTGCTGACAACCGAACTATATATGTCACCGATGTTTATCGGGGTTACACACTCGAGTTTTCTGGGGTTGAATTCTTCATTGATCTTATTCCTATTGCGATACGGGAGCTTTGCATTATTGTAGGCATGGATTGGCTTGACGCGTTTGATGCAGAAATCCATTGTTGGAAGAAACAGATTCGTGTTCAAAACCCTAGAGGTGGAGAACTTATTATTCCGCGGGATATTCCCCGTCTGGCCTTGGCTTGTTGCTCATCTGCAGTAACACTTGTCGATATCCCTATTGTTTCCGACTTTAGCGATGTCTTTCCGGAAGAACTCCCTAGTTTGTCACTTATTCGACAAGTGGAGTTTCGCCTTGATTTGGTACCGGATGCGACTCTGGTAGCTAAATTTTCTTATCGTTTAACATAAAATTACAATAAACTTGACAAGGAATTAGAGGACGTGTTCCAAACGAGTGGTTTTCAGATAACCCGTAGGTTCGATACGTGGTTAAATTGTTACGTAGATGTGTTACGTATCGGTGATTAAGAGTTTGATGATGCTACGCGGAGCATTACTTTTGTTTCCTTAGAATTCTTTTTCTAGTAGTAATACTTAATCGTTCGTTCCTTGTACTTTTAACGTGTTACTTAGGAGTACCTTTGGACACGTAGGTTACCCTATTGTGGTGAAAGTCGCATACGATAAGACGTAATGGATGCTCGTGTGTACCGAGGTCGTAGTAGTGGTTAGTGGTGAGAAGCTACCGAATGATGTGATCACGAGAGTGATGTGTGGACTATGTGTGATCATGAGGATAGAGTAGTGATTCGTGTTCGAAGTTAAGTTCTTTGTTGTTGCAAATTGATATGAGTTCAAAACCAAGCAGGGGAGAACTCTTACTATAGAGTGAAGTCGTTATGCGGGGTGCGGTGTTGGGTTCAGCTGTGAGTAATCAAAAAGATATGCTATAGTGTAGCGGTGTCGAGTGTCAAGCATACATGGCAGTATACGCGATGGCGTGAGAGATGAAGATGGTTGAAGACATGTTCATTAACAGAGAGTTTGTTGATGTGTTTCAAGATGACCCAAGGATGGATGCTTTCTTGGAAACCTTCTGGGAACACCATGGTTCTCAAGGTTTGATCTGAAGTCAAGTTACCACAAGTAACGAACTAGGAGTATATACTCGAAGGATAGAACGTTGGCACGTGTTGCAGTAACTGTGAGTTTATGGTGATACCTCTGAGGTTCACCAATACATCAACAGCATGCAGGAAACAAGAGTGTAGGACGAGGTTGTACTACTCGATGAATGAGTGAATTGAAGATTTTCGGGTGGAATCGAAGACGGAGGACGAGCGTCATGGATGTCATGAAAAGGCATTGGTTAGTACACTAGTCGAGTGTATCACTTGCAAGAAGGAAACACGACTGAACAAGAAACTCTTCCATGGTAGGTTTCAGCCTTAAATCGTAGGGAGGTTTAGAGGTGGAGCTAGAAAGCGCTGCTGCGAGTTGTTGTTCTGTTACGAAAGTATTATCTTTAAGGTGTTAAGTGTACCATATATATTGATCGCAAGAGTTGTAGATTCATAATAGATCAGTAGAGTCTAATCATGCATGAAGAAGAAGTGGCTTGTTATGGTCAGAGAGTGTGACTATGAGATGCTTTCCTATTACGGTATGGCGAAACTAATTGTTGATACTTCTTTACCAGTGTCCGACTGGTAGTCCCTTGAGGAGTTGTGCTTGGGAGAAGTCGTACTTATTTTAGTGTTGTAGATCGTAGTAAGTCGTCGGAAGAGGCCGTTCTGTTCGAGAATCCCAATTGCGAGAGAGTTACGTGTGATTTTCGGCTATTGCTGAAACATCTAGGTTTAGTGTCACGTTACACTCGAACGTAAAGTCCCTTTTCAGCAGGAGACCAAATTTGTTTTGCTATACACCGCCAAATTTAAGGGATATTAATGTGCTGGTAGATTTGTGTTGATAGCGTGTGGGTATACTTTTTGTACCAATTAGTGTGTGTAGGTACAGTTGCAGTACCAGAGTATTGTATATTCACAGTTTTTGTACAATGTCAGTACATAGTATTTGTATATAGGTGCGGTGTCTACACTAGTCTTTACGGATAATAAGTTCCATATGCCTATTTTCGGGGACAATATCAGTCATCGGGTATTATGGAGTACGAGTATTATGCTCAGCACGACACTAATGTTACAATTGGTATAGATTTGCTATGTTACCACAGGTGGTTATCGTGGTATTTACATTATTACGAGGTGTTTGGACCTCGATTTCCAGGTGAGGTCTGCAGATTGTTGTGTGTTTCGCCAGAAATACGAGTGATTTGGATTCGTAAGAGGGAACGTTGATGGCCAGGGTGAAAAACTTTGCACGGGTATTACACAAGTGGGTAAAGTAGGGTATTGTTTAGAGTTACCAGACGATTTGAGCTTGATCCATCACCATTTCCCATGTGACTCAGTTGTGAACGTGTTTGGGAGATGGAATAATTATGGTCTCTTTCGAGAATCATTGAGTACACGTACATTTAGTAACGAAATGATGATCCCCCTCAACGAGAAGAAGACACAGACCTTGCGTAACAAGATGGTTCGAACGTTGAAAGTCCAGTGGCAGCAATGAAAGGGTTCAGAATGAATCTGAGTGCCAGAAGTGGAGAAGCGTGTATACGGTTCATGTTGGATCACTAGCAGTGACTTCGAGGACGAAGTCGTTTTCAATTGGGGGAGAGTTGTAACATCCCAATTTTTAGAAATATTATTATTGTCTATATTTTAATAATTGAATATACTTATTATATAGAAAAGAGAGTAAATAATAATAATATTAATTACTTATTAGTTAAATGACACTTTCCACATGTCTCAGTTACGAAAATGTGTTGTTGATGATACCATGGTGGTACCATTGGAGGATATCCAGATTAATGAGCGTCTCAACTATGTTGAGCAACCAGTTGCGATTTTAGATCGGGAAACGAAGACCCTTCGGAACAAAACTATAAATTTGGTTAAGGTTCAGTGGCGACATAGACGGGGTTCGGAATGGACGTGGGAACTGGAAGACGAGATGAGGGCTCATTATCCGGATTTATTTGTTGGCGATGACTTCGAGGACGAAGTCCGTTCCTAGTGGGGGAGATTTGTAACGCCCCGGTTTTTCTCGGTACATTATTTATTTTTAATTAATTAATTATGTGGTATTATATTAATTTATTTAATTAAGATATGATTAATTGAAAGATTGGGCTTATAATTATTGCCATCTTTTAATCATATAATTAAGTCCATGGGTTTTATAGCCAAACCCAATTAGAGCTTAAATGTTCTTCTAGCCCAAAGGCTTTAGGGTTTAGCCCATTGATCTAGTATATTAGGGCTCAAAACCCTAATTTCCTTCATTCCTTCCCTCTCCCTCACGGCTCTCTTTCTCTCCCTAACCCTCTCTATTCCCGGATTTGAGAACATACCCACATTGTTTGGGCGATTCCCAGAGATTGAAAGGTCGGATTGCCACGAAACTTTAACCGAAGGTTCCCAAGACATATATCCAGGTTCTGACAAGAGGAATTTTGATTTCAATGTCTAGATACTGAGTTATGAATTTCGCAACATAACCTAGGGTTTCTGTCAGATTTCGCTGGTGAGTCCCCCTTCTTGTAAAAATCATATCTCGAGTTCTAGAACTCAAATGGACCCCATATCAGTGCCCAAAGTTCACAAATCGAGTTGGGTAACTTTCTTAAAAGGCACCCTCGATAAAAAGGACTTTACCTATGGGCAACAACAGCTTCTCTGCTGTTGGGTCTGATCCGGGTCTGTTGTGATATGTCATTTTGTTTTTATCATTACTAGGGTTTGGGAAATGATCCTGAGTGATTCCAAATACCCACATGTACATTACATAGTTAATTTAATATCTGGAGAAGATAGGTCGTTAATTCTTATTATAACTTGGTTAGAATGGACCCACACTCCAGGTCAATGGACAGTCACCAGCTTATGCTGATTCTGTGATTGACCACCTTGTGATTTTTATATCTAGAGCTTGGGAAACGCTTTTTAATCGATTCCAACTCTGAGACTTGTATTTTTGTGTCTAATGTTCCTCTGATTTTTGGTTGGGGCTAATTCCACCTACACGTTGGGTAGAATTGGCCAACACCACCTGACTGTCCGTCCAAAGACTGCAGTGACATGTCTTTTTGTAAAATTCATATCTCTTACATCCTTTGGAGTTATGAAGAGTTCCTTATGGTTCTGGAAACCTAAGCCATTGTAGTTTCTTGAAAAAATTATTGAAGCCAATGTTTCTATTGTGAACTTTGGAGTAATTCAGTCCCGATCAGCAGGACTGTTTTAGAGACCTTGCTGTGATTACTCCTTTCTCATTTCTTAGTTTCAACTTCACTCTTCTAACCTTTAGTTCTATTTAGGTGAAGCCTTGAAGTTTGCACAAGATTGGTAGCCTTATATTGACTCCTATCTGTTACTCACTCACTCAAGGTGAGTTCTCTCACACCGTTGTATTAGTATTTATGTTTGCTAGATAGCTCGTGTGTGATTGTTTAGATTTACTATTTAAAGCATGCTATATTGTTATTATAAAATCGTACATGTGCACTTTATGTGATTGATTAATACTATGAGGGGTAGTTAGGTAAGATCACCAACGTTATACTATTTATGAGGTGCGGGGATCGGGGCCAAAGGATACGGGATTTACCTGGTGCGGCTCAAACCTACAAGTCCTCCCTATTAGTATAAGCATTGATTTGTTCCTTGCTTATTAATGTAATTATAATTGGAAATGGATTTGGATTAGTAAATGTGAATATTGATATGATGTCTGTGTTTGAATTCACTAAGCTTTATGCTTACGGTTCCCCCTAACATTTTCAGATATTAAGATCAAAGAGGCTGAGGCGTGACTTGGAGCACCGGGATACCACTACTAGAAGAATTTCCATTTTGGGACATTATTATTATTATTTTGCTTCCGCACTTTATTAAGTTTATTTCGATATAATTTGGTTTTGTGATACTTATCTTTTGTAAAATCATAGTTTCTCTTATAAAGGTTGTTTTTAAAAGTTCAAATATTTTGCGAAAATTTTTGGGTGTTATAGCCTGGGATTACGCCATGGGCATCTCGCAAGAAAGGATATTCAGATTCTCAAAATATGCCAAAGGATTGGATTTTGAGAAAGAGCTGAAAGATTTCCTTTAAAATGTCAGAAAGGTTTGGATTCTCAAAATGTGCCAAAAGTTCTGGATTTTGTGAATAGTCCATAACTGTGTCAAAGCCAGTGGGAGTGTCGCTGTTATCTACTATCCCCATATGTGAATCACATAATGTTTCTAGGAAACGTCTCTTTTCATTACAAAGTGTAATGACTTGGTGTTAAGAAACGGATCCCTATAAAAGACTTAATAAAGATACGGCATGCTCGGTTGGTTATAAACGTGTATTAGATAGATCGAAACTCTACCAAAATGATCTTGATGAGACTCAAGATGCATTGCCCTAGGAAATAGTTTTCTGTCATTGCAAAGTGTAATGATTTGGCATGAGAGATATAAAAGGTGCAACATACTCACATAATCCATTAACACATATCAGATAGATGATGTCATCAGTATAGACCTGGCCATAGTAAGCATGATCTTGATAAGATTCAAGATGTATGGAAAAGAGTCTCCGATAGGAAATAGTTATTGAAAAATCATGACACAAGGATTATAAGTAATCCTTAGATTCCAAAAGAGTTTGGAATAGGACTGGATCGAATCCAACAAGTTTCTTGGATCGATCAGAAGTGTCATGAACATGTCTTGATGACTTAATGCTCAGAGCATAGTGAGTCAGATTCAGGATATGACCTGGCTGGGAATACTTAATGGATTTTGTACATACGTGAGAAATCATTGGAAAATGATTAGGGGTGAATGTTAATAACAATTTGAAAAGAGTTTTTAAAATAAGGACTTAATGGTTAAAGAATTTCGTTGGCATTCCGATGGAGCACGTGTGGCTCACCGGCACATCGTAACACCTCGAAATAGTCTTAGGGTGCAGTCATGTGGACTAAAGATCCCAAGAACCATGGAAAGTCACAGTACATAGAATGGAGTTGTTAGTGAGAATGACGGTATGACCAAAATTGAAATATCATCAGAAGGATATCCGATCGGATGAAGTGTATTAGTGTATAACATTTGAATACATAGAAAGAGTGAAAGGTCATGTAGACATAGATACATAACATTAATTAAATAGTTTAAAAGGAATCTAGAAACCGATAATAGTTTTATGTAAAATCCAACTTGGTGATTACCTCATGGAGACTTGGTAATTAGGCAAGAGTAGCCACCAGTCAGATTTTATGTTACAATTTTGCATGTTTCACTTCCCGAATAATTTGATTATTCAAAAGTCCACAGTCACTCATACTTTTTGGGAGTATGTATGAATGAAGACTATCGTGAATTGGTTTGAAGATTGTCTAAGGAGTTAGACATAGCAGTAAGACTGCTACAACGTTCATGAGTGCTTAGAAATAGAGATTTGAGTATTGGATAAACCCGCGCTCGATAGATTGCTTCATGGATTACATCACGAGCAATGTTGAGACGATAATATCTTATGATCTTAAAGCGGAGACATATGAGTTGACATTTGCAAGTCGGTTGTGCATTGAAAATACGTAAATGCATCGGTAACTCGATGTTACAAAACGCATTGTTGTGTACGATTTGATAAGTAAAAGACACAAGCATATGAGTCGAAGCTTATTTGTTCCTTGACCCTGGTGGGAAACTGATATCTGTAGGCCGCTCGATGATTTTGAAGTTAACTAAAGTGCTGGCCAGCCTGGACTAAATTGATGTGTTCAATTAGAAGTCCGAAAGTCATAAACAGAATCGGAAATCGGGAGACAGAGTATCGGACAGAGATTGATCTCAATCCATGTCTCATGTCTGAAAATATCTTGTTGGACGAAGGATCATAAGATCACTTATCTATGGACAGAACTGACTGGGTCAGAGTTCGGCAGCAGTTTCTTGGAAGCTGTAGGTTGTTTATTAATCAGAAGATAAATTAAAGTCATAGACTTATCCAAGTGGGAGACTGTTGGATTAGGTGTCTAAGCCATGACTTTATATTTATATTTATCTTGTTAATTGAAGCAAAGTCCATTTGGGTTGCCCTCATAGCTGGAGGTTAGGATAGAGTTCAGTAGAGAAAAAGGTTGATTTATTAATTGTTTAATAAATCAATAGAATTAATTAAATGGTTTATTAATATATTTAAGAGTTGATATATTAATTAGAAACTATAATAATTAATTAAGATTTAATCTAGAATTAACTGGATTTAATTCAGTGATTAAATTAATTAATTAAAGGTGCAGGGACTGGTTTTGTAATTATTCAATAGTTGAATAAAAGGCTAGCCAGTGGAAGCCTCATGTTAGACGAAATTATGGAGGCTATCTCCATATTTTCGAAACCCTAGTTAGGGTTTCAGGAGGCTTGCCCAATTGGATAACAGGCTTGTCCATTAAGGGGCTTCTCTAGGCTTTCAGCTGTAGCCTCTTGGAGGCTATATAAGGAACCCTCTGGAGGCTCAAAACCTGCGCCAACTTCAACCAGAGAAACTCTGCTGGACTCTCTTCTCCATTGCTTGGGTTTGACACCATTTGAGGCAGGACACTTGTGCTGCTGACTTCAAGAACAAGATCAAAAGGTTGGTTAATTCTTATTTTGATCTTTAGAAATAAATGTTGGCCTTAGGATTTAGTTTATTATCTTCATAGAAGAAAAAATAGATCTTTCTAGGGTTCCATGTGAACCATAAGAGTTATTTGTTCATTGTTTGCTAGACAACCCTTCATATGGTCCATAACCCATCACAACCCTTCATAATTAACCATAACCCATCACAACACTTCATAATGGTCCATAACCCATCGCAACCCTACATAATGGTCCATTACCATAACAACCCTTCATAATTGTCCATAACCCATACAAACCTTCATCATGGTCCATAACCCATCACAACCCTTCATAATGGTCCATAACCCATCACAACCCTTCATAATGGTCTATAACCCAACACAACCCTTTCTATGGTCCATAACCCATCACAACTCTTCATAATTGACCATAACCTATCAAACCCTTCATAATGGTCCATAAGTCTTCATAGTGGTCTATAACCCATCACAACCTTCATAATGGTCGATAACCCATCACAACCCTTTATAATGGTCGACAACCCATCACAACCTTCGTAATGGTCCATAACCCATCACAACGTTGATAATGATCCATAACCCATCACAACCCTTCATAATTGAGCATAACCCATCACAACCCTTCATAATGGTCCATAACCGAACATAACCTTTTCTATGGTCCATAACCCATAACAACCCTTAATAATTGACCATAACCTATCACAACCCTTCATAATGGTCTATAACCCATCATAATCCTTGATAATTGTTCATAACCCATCACAACCATTATCATAGTACATAACCTATAAAACCCTTTATAACAGTCCATAACCCATAACAACAATTTCTAATGGTCCATAACCCATCACAACCCTTTCTATGGTCCATAACCCATGGCAACCCTGAATAATGGTCCATAACCATAACAAGCCTTCATAATGGTCCATAACCCATACAACCCTTCATAATAGTCAATAACCCATCACAACCCTTTATAATTAACCATAATCCATCACAACACTTCATAATGGTCGATAACACATCGCAACCCTACGTAATGATTCATAACCATAACAACGCTTCATAATGGTCCATAACCCATCACAACCCTTTCTAATGGTCCATAACCCATCACAACCCTTTCTATGGTCCATAACCCATCGCAACCCTGTATAATGGTCTATAACCATAACAACCCTTAATAATGGTCCATAACCCATACAAACCTTCATAATGGTCCATAACCCATCACAACCCTTCATAATGGTCCATAACCCAACACAACCCTTTCTATGGTCCGTAACCCATCACAACTCTTCATAATTGACCATAACCTATCAAAACCCCTCATAATAGTCGATATCCCATCATAACCCTTTATAGTGGTCCATAACCCATCACAATCTTCTTAATGGTCCATAACCCATCACAACCCTTTATAACTGTCCATAACCCATCACAACCTTCATAATGGTCCATAACCCATCATAACCCTTTATAATGGTCCATAACCCATCACAACCGTTTGTATTGTCCATAATCCATAACAACCATTCATAATTGACCATAACCTATCACAACCCTTCATAATGGTCAATAACCCATCATAAACCTTCATAATGGTTCATCACCTATCACAACCTTCATAATAGTACATAACCCATACTACCCTTCATAACTGTTCATAACCCATAACAACCCTTTCTAATGGTCCATAACCCATCACAACCCTTTCTATGGTCCATAACCCATCGCAACCCTGAATAATAGTCCAAAACCATAACAACCCTTCCTAATGGTCCATAACCCATACAAACCTTGATAATAGTCAATAACCCATCACAACCCTTCATAATGCTCTATAACCATCACAACCCTTCATAATGGTCCATAACCCAACACAACCCTTCCTATGGTCCATTACCCATCACAACTCTTCATAATTGACCATAACCTATCACAACCCCTAATAATGGTCCATCACCTATAATAACCCTTCATAGTGGTCCATAACCCATCACAACCTTCATAATGGTCCATAACCCATCACAACCCTTTATAATGGTCGATAACCCATCACAACCTTCATAATGGTCCATAACCCATCACAACATTTAATAATAATCCATAACCCATCACAACCCTTCATAATTGAGCATAACCCATCACAACCCTTCATAATGATCTATAACCCAACAAAACCTTTTCTATGGTCAATAACCCATAACAACCTTTCATAATTGACCATAACCTATCACAACCCTTCATAACGGTCAATAACCCATCATAATCCTTCATAATGGTTCATTACCCATCAGAACCTTCATAATAGTACATAACCCATACAACCCTTCATAACGGTCCGTAACCCATCGAAACCCTTTCTAGTGGTGCATAACCCATCACAACCCTTTCTATGGTCCATAACCCATCATAACCCTACATAATGGTCCATAACCATAACAACCCTTCATAATGGTTCATAACCCATACAAACCTTCATAAATGTCCATAACCCATCACAACCTTTCATAATTGTCCATAACCCTTCATAATTGAGCATAACCCATCAAAACCCTTCATAATGGTCCATAACCGAACACAACGCTTTCTATGGTCCATAACCCATAACAACCCTTCATAATTAACCATAACCTATCACAACCCTTCATAATGGTCAATAACCCATCATAATCCTTGATAATTGTTCATAACCCATCACAACCTTTATAATAGTACATAACCTATACAACCCTTGATAACGGTCCATAACCCATAACAACCATTTCTAATGGTCCATAACCCATCACAACCCTTTCTATTGTCCATAACCCATCACAACCCTACATAATGGTCCATATCCATAACAACCCTTCATAATGGTCCATAACCCATACAATCCTTCATAATGGTCCATAACCCATCACAACCCTTCATAATGGTCCATAACCCAACACAACCCTTTCTATGGTCCATAACCCATCACAATTCTTCATAATTGACCAAAACCTATCAAACCCTTCATAATGGTCCATAAGTCTTCATAGTGGTCTATAACCCATCACAACCTTCATAATGGTCGATAACCCATCACAACCCTTTATAATGGTCGACAACCCATCACAACCTTCGTAATGGTCCATAACCCATCACAACGTTGATAATGATCCATAACCCATCACCCATCACAACCCTTCATAATTGAGCATAACCCATCACAACCCTTCATAATGGTCCATAACCGAACACAACCTTTTCTATGGTCCATAACCCATAACAACCCTTAATAATTGACCATAACCTATCACAACCCTTCATAATGGTCTATAACCCATCATAATCCTTGATAATTGTTCATAACCCATCACAACCTTTATCATAGTACATAACCTATAAAACCCTTTATAACAGTCCATAACCCATAACAACAATTTCAAATGGTCCATAACCCATCGCAACCCTTTCTATGGTCCATAACCCATCGCAACCCTGAATAATGGTCCATAACCATAACAAGCCTTCATAATGGTCCATAACCCATACAACCCTTCATAATAGTCAATAACCCATCACAACCCTTCATAATTAACCATAATCCATCACAACACTTCATAATGGTCGATAACACATCGCAACCCTACGTAATGATTCATAACCATAACAACGCTTCATAATGGTCCATAACCCATCACAACCCTTTCTAATGGTCCATAACCCATCACAACCCTTTCTATGGTCCATAACCCATCGCAACCCTGTATAATGGTCTATAACCATAACAACCCTTAATAATGGTCCATAACCCATACAAACCTTCATAATGGTCCATAACCCATCACAACCCTTTATAATGGTCCATAACCCAACACAACCCTTTCTATGGTCCATAACCCATCACAACTCTTCATAATTGACCATAACCTATCAAAACCCCTCATAATAGTCGATATCCCATCATAACCCTTTATACTGGTCCATAACCCATCACAATCTTCTTAATGGTCCATAACCCATCACAACCCTTTATAACTGTCCATAACCCATCACAACCTTCATAATGGTCCATAACCCATCATAACCCTTTATAATGGTCCGTAACCCATCACAACCGTTTGTATTGTCCATAATCCATAACAACCATTCATAATTGACCATAACCTATCACAACCCTTCATAATGGTCAATAACCCATCATAAACCTTCATAATGGTTCATCACCTATCACAACCTTCATAATAGTACATAACCCATACTACCCTTCATAACTGTTCATAACCCATAACAACCCTTTCTAATGGTCCATAACCCATCACAACCCTTTCTATGGTCCATAACCCATCGCAACCCTGAATAATAGTCCAAAACCATAACAACCCTTCCTAATGGTCCATAACCCATACAAACCTTGATAATAGTCAATAACCCATCACAACCCTTCATAATGCTCTATAACCATCACAACCCTTCATAATGGTCCATAACCCAACACAACCCTTCCTATGGTCCATAACCCATCACAACTCTTCATAATTGACCATAACCTATCACAACCCCTAATAATGGTCCATCACCTATAATAACCCTTCATAGTGGTCCATAACCCATCACAACCTTCATAATGGTCCATAAACCATCACAACCCTTTATAATGGTCGATAACCAATCACAACCTTCATAATGGTCCATAACCCATCACAACATTTAATAATAATCCATAACCCATCACAACCCTTCATAATTGAGCATAACCCATCACAACCCTTCATAATGATCTATAACCCAACAAAACCTTTTCTATGGTCAATAACCCATAACAACCTTTCATAATTGACCATAACCTATCACAACCCTTCATAACGGTCAATAACCCATCATAATCCTTCATAATGGTTCATAACCCATCAGAACCTTCATAATAGTACATAACCCATACAACCCTTCATAACGGTCCGTAACCCATCGAAACCCTTTCTAGTGGTGCATAACCCATCACAACCCTTTCTATGGTCCATAACCCATCATAACCCTACATAATGGTCCATGACCATAACAACCCTTCATAATGGTTCATAACCCATACAAACCTTCATAAATGTCCATAACCCATCACAACCTTTCATAATTGTCCATAACCCTTCATAATTGAGCATAACCCATCAAAACCCTTCATAATGGTCCATAACCGAACACAACGCTTTCTATGGTCCATAACCCATAACAACCCTTCATAATTGACCATAACCTATCACAACCCTTCATAATGGTCAATAACCCATCATAATCCTTGATAATTGTTCATAACCCATCACAACCTTTATAATAGTACATTACCTATACAACCCTTGATAACGGTCCATAACCCATAACAACCATTTCTAATGGTCCATAACCCATCACAACCCTTTCTATGGTCCATAACCCATCACAACCCTACATAATGGTCCATAACCATAACAACCCTTCATAATGGTTCATAACCCATACAATCCTTCATAATGGTCCATAACCCATCACAACCCTTCATAATGGTCCATAACCCAACACAACCCTTTCTATGGTCCATAACCCATCACAACTCTTCATAATTGACCATAACCTATCACAACCCTTCATAATGGTCAATAACCCATCATAATCCTTGATAATTGTTCATAACCCATCACAACCTTTATAATAGTACATAACCTATACAACCTTTGATAACGGTCCATAACCCATAACAGCCATTTCTAATGGTCCATAACCCATCACAACCCGTTCTATGGTCCATAACCCATCACAACCCTACATAATGGTCCATAACCATAACAACCCTTCATAATGGTCCATAACCCATACAAATCTTCATAATAGTCAATAACCCATCACGATCCTTCATAATTAACCATAATCCATCACAACACTTCATAATGGTCGATAACACATCGCAACCCTACGTAATGGTCCATAACCCATACAATCCTTCATAATGGTCCATAAGCCATCACAACCCTTCATAATGGTCCATAACCCAACACAACCCTTTCTATGGTCCATAACCCATCACAACTCTTCATAATTGACCATAACCTATCAAAACCCCTCATAATAATTGATAACCTATCATAACCCTTCATAGTGGTCCATAACCCATCACAACCTTCTTAATGGTTCATAACCCATCACAACCATTTATAACTGTCCATAACCCATCGCAACCTTCAAAATGGACCGTAACCCATCATAACACTTTATAATGGTCCATAACCCATCACAACCGTTTCTATAGTCCATAATCCATAACAACCACTCATAATTAACCATAACCTATCACAACCCTTCATAATGGTCAATAACCCATCATAATCCTTTATAATGGTTCATAACCCATCACAACCTTCATAATAGTACATAACCCATACTACCCTTCATAATAGTTCTTAACACATAACAACCCTTTCTAATGGTCCATAACCCATCACAACCCTTTCTACGGTCCATAACCCATCGCAACCCTGTATAATGGTCCATAACCATAACAACCCATCCTAGTGGTCCATAACCCATACAAACCTTCATAATAGTCAATAACCATAACAACCCTTCATAATGCTCTATAACCATCACAACCCTACATAATGGTCCATAACCCAACACAACCCTTTCTATGGTCCATAACCCATCACAACTCTTCATAATTGACCATAACCCATCACAACCTTTAATAATGGTCCATAACCCATCACAACCCTTCATAATTGAGCATAACCCATCACAACACTTCATAATGGTCCATAACCCAACACAACCTTTTCTATGGTCAATAACCCATAACAACCTTTCATAATTGACCATAACCTATCACAACCCTTCATAACGGTCAATAACCCATCATAATCCTTCATAATGGTTCATAACCCATCACAACCTTTGTAATAGTACATAACCCATACAACCCTTCATAACGGTCCGTAACCCATCAAAACCCTTTCAAATGGTCCATAACCCATCATAACCCTTTTTATGGTCCATAACCCATCGCAACCCTACATAATGGTCCATAACCATAACAACCCTTCATAATGGTCCATAACCCATACAACCCTTCATAACTGTCCATAACCCATCACAACCTTTCATAATTGTCTATAACCCATCACAACCCTTCATAATTGAGCATAACCCATCAGAACCCTTCATAATGGTCCATAACTGAACACAACCCTTTCTATGGTAATTAACCCATAACAACCCTTCATAATTGACCATAACCTATCACAACCCTTCATAATGGTCAATAACCCATCATAATCCTTAATAATTGTTCATAACCCATCACAACCTTTATAATAGTACATAACATATACAACCCTTGATAACGGTCCATAACGCATAACAACCATTTCTAATGGTCCATAACCAATCACAACCCTTTCTATGGTCCATAACCCATCGCAACCCTGCATAATGGTCCATAACCATAACAACCCTTCATAATAGTCTATAACCCATACAAACCTTCATAATAGTCAATAACCCATCACGACCCTTCATAATTAACCATAATCTATCACAACACTTCATAATGGTCCATAACACATCGCAACCCTACGTACTGATCCATAACCATAACAACGCTTCATCATGGTCCATAACCCATCACAACCCTTTCTAATGGTCCATAACCCACCACAACCCTTTCTATGGTCCATAACCCATCGCAACCCTGTATACTGGTCCATAACCGTAACAAACCTGCATAATAGTCAATAACCCATCACAGCCCTTCATAATTAACCATAATCCATCACAACACTTCATAATGGTCGATAACACATCGCAACCCTACATAATGATCCATAACCATAACAACGCTTCATAATAGTCCATAACCCATACAAACCTTCATAATGGTCCATAACCCATCACAACCCTTCATAATGGTCTATAACCCAACACAACCCTTTCTATGGTCCATAACCCATCACAACTCTTTATAATTGACCATAACCTATCACAACCCCTCATAATGGTCCATAACATATCATAACCCTTCATAGTAGTTCATAGCCCATCACAACCTTCATAATGTTCCATAACCCATCACAACCCTTTATAAATGTCCATAACCCATCACAACCTTCATAATGGTCCATAACCCATCACAACCCTTTATAATGGTCCATAAGCCATCACAACCCTTCATAATTGAGCATAACCCATCACAACCCTTCATAATGGTCCATAACCCATAACAACCCTTCATAATTGACCATAACTTATCACAACCATTCATAATGGTCAATAACCCAACATGATCCTACATAATGGTTCAAAACCCATCACAACCTTCATAATAGTACATAACCCATACAACCCTTCATAATAGTTCATAACCCATCACAACCCTTTCTAATGGTCCATAACCCATCATAACGGTTTCTATGGTCCATAATCCATACAAACCTTCATAACATTCCATAACCCATCACAGCGCTTCATAATTGACCATAACCCATCAAAACCCTTCATAATTGACCATAACCCATCACAACCCTTCATAATTGACCATAACCCATCACAATCCCTCCTATGGTCCATAACCCAGCACAACCCTTTATAATGGTGCATAACCCATTAAACCCTTCATAATTGTCCATAACCCTTCACAACCCTTTATAATGGTCCATATCACAACCTTCATAATAGTCCATAACCCATCACAATCTTTAATAATGGTCCATAACCCATTACACCCTTTCATAATTGAGCATAACCTATCACAACCCTTCATAATGGTCCATAACCGAACACAACCCTTTCTATGGTCCATAACCCATAACAACCCTTCATAATTGACCATAACCTATCACAACCCTTCATAATGGTCAATAACCCATCATAATCCTTGATAATTGTTCATAACCCATCACAACCTTTATAATAGTACATAACCTATACAACCCTTGATAACGGTCCATAACGCATAACAACCATTTCTAATGGTCCATAACCCATCACAACCCTTTCTATGGTCCATAACCCATCGCAACCCCGCATAATGGTCCATAACCATAACAACCCTTCATAATGGTCCATAACCCATACAAACCTTCGTAATAGTCAATAACCCATCACGACCCTTCAAAATTAACCATAATCCATCACAACACTTCATAATGGTCCATAACACATCGCAACCCTACGTAATGATCCATAACCATAACAACGCTTCATAATGGTCCATAACCCATCACAACCCTTTCTAATGGTCCATAACCCATCATAACCCTTTCTATGGTCCATAACCCATCGCAACCCTGTATAATGGTCTATAACCATAACAACCCTTAATAATGGTCCATAACCCATACAATCCTTCATAATGGTCCATAACCCATCACAACCCTTCATAATGGTCCATAACCCAACACAACCCTTTCTATGGTCCATAACCCATCACAACTCTTCATAATTGACCATAACCTATCAAAACCACTCATAATAGTCGATATCCCATCATAACCCTTCATAGTGGTCCATAACCCATCACAACCTTCTTAATGGTCCATAACCCATCACAACCCTTTATAACTGTCCATAACCCATCACAACCTTCATAATGGTCCATAACCCATCATAACCCTTTATAATGGTCCATAACCCATCACAACCGTTTCTATGGTCCATAATCCATAACAACCATTCATAATTAATCATAACCTATCACAACCCTTCATAATGGTCAATAACCCATCATAATCCTTCATAATGGTTCATAACCCATAACAACCTTCATAATAGTAGATAACACATACTACCCTTCATAATAGTTCATAACCCAAAACAACCCTTTCTAATGGTCCATAATCCATCACAACCCTTTCTATGGTCCATAACACATCGTAACCCTGCATAATGGTCAGTAACCATAACAACCTTCCTAATGGTCCATAACCCATACAAACCTTCATAATAGTCAATAACCATAACAACCCTTCATAATGCTCTATAACCATCACAACCCTACATAATGGTCCATAACCCAACACAACCCTTTCTATGGTCCATAAACCATCACAACTCTTCATAATTGACCATAACCTATCACAACCCCTCATAATGACATATCATAACCCTTCATAGTGGTCCATAACCCATCACAACCTTCATAATGGTCCATAACCCATCACAACCCTTTATAATGGTCCATAACCCATCACAACCTACATAATGGTCCACAACCCATCACAACCCTTTATAATGGTCCATAACCCATCACAACCTTTAATAATGGTCCATAACCCATCACAACCCTTCGTAATTGAGCATAACCCATCACAACCCTTCATAATTGTCCATAACCTAACATAACCTTTTCTATGGTCAATAACCCGTAACAACCTTTCATAATTGAGCATAACCTATCACAACCCTTTATAACGGTCAATAACCCATCATAATCCTTCATAATGGTTCATAACCCATCACAACCTTCATAATAGTACATAACCCATGCAACCCTTCATAACGGTCCGTAACCCATCACAACCCTTTCTAATGGTCCATAACCCATCACAACCCTTTCCATGGTCCATAACCCATCGCAACCCTACATAACGTTCCATAAGCGTAACAACCCTTCATAATGGTCCATAACCCATACAAACCTTCATAACTGTCCATAACCCATCACAACCTTTCATAATTGTGCATAACCCATCATAACCCTTCATAATTGTGCATAACCCATCACAACCTTTCATAATTGTGCATAACCCATCATAACCTTTCATAATTGTGCATAACCCATCACAACCCTTCATAATGGTCCATAACCGAACACAACCCTTTCTATGGTCCATAACCCATAACAACCCTTCATAATTGACCATAACCTATCACAACCCTTCATAATGGTCAATAACCCATCATAATCCATGATAATTGTTCATATCCCATCACAACCTTTATAATAGTACATAACCTATACAACCCTTGATAACGGTCCATAACCCATAATAACCATTTCTAATGGTCCATAACCCATCACAACCCTTTCTATGGTCCATAACCCATCGCAACCCTGCATAATGGTCCATAACCATAACAACCCTTCATAATGGTCCATAACCCATACAAACCTTCATAATAGTCAATAACCCATCACGACCCTTCATAATTAACCATAATCCATCACAACACTTCATAATTGTCCATAACACATCGCAACCCTACGTAATGATCCATAACCATAACAACGCTTCATAATGGTCCATAACCCATCACAACCCTTTCTAATGGTCCATAACCCATCACAACCCTTTTTATGGTCCATAACCCATCGCAACCCTGTATAATGGTCCATAACCAAAACAGCCCTTAATAATGGTCTATAACCCATACAATCCTTAATAATGGTCCATAACTGTCACACCCCCGACCGAGGCGGCGGAACATGCCGGGCTGTGCGACTAAGTTCTTGGATCACAGGCAATTGAATATACAGTACAAGTACAACAATAAACCAAAGGATAGTTGTATTTCATCTTGAAGTTTGAATACATGGTTCTTACAAATAATAATAGCAGAGTACATGAAATGCCTTAACAGATATAACAAAACTAGGTTGCCTGAAATCCGTGAAGATTTCCATCTTCTGAAAGTCTCATTGATTTCCTGAGAATACATGTAGTTTTGAGGGTCAACACAAGGTTGGTGAGAGTTACAGGTTTTATGCTGAACACAGCACTGATACTTTTAAAATAACTAAAAGTATTCATTTTGTAAGTATAATCATACTTGTAATGAGTTTGTAAAGAGTTGCTGAAAATCGTAAGTAATACGATACTTATAAATGAATTGTATAGAGTTTTTGAAAACCATAAGTAATACCATACTTATAAATGAATTGTATAGAGTTTCTGAAAACCATAAGTAATACCGTACTTATAAATGAATTGTATATAGTTTCTGAAAACCATAAGTAAAACCATAATTATAACTGAGTTTGTATAGAGTTTCTGAAAACCATAAGTAATACCATACTTATAAATGAATTGTATAGTGTTTCTGAAAACCATAAGTAATACCATACTTATAAATGAATTGTATAGAGTTTCTGAAAACCATAAGTAATACCATATATACGTTTTTGAGAAAACCATCAATGCTTATAGTTGAGTCCTATAACCGAGCTATTCGACTGAAATATACCCCCCTACAACGCTTCATGGACGTTGTAGTAATGAATTAAATAAGTATCACCTACATCGATTTGCAAGTCGAAGTTGTAGCTAGCAACCGTAGGTGGGGGTGTCAACCCGTATAGATCTATACATATGTATCTCGCTCTGCTTGATTAACGGTTATAGTAGTGTAGGGTCTAAGTATTTTTACTTAGTTATGAATAGTGTCTCACTATCTAAGCCATTGATAAATGTAGGATAGATAAGTCTCATCCCAAAATGGTTTTTGTTATAAAAGCCAAGTATGTTGATAAGTATATACGTAATATTGTACAATACTCGCTTATTGAAAACATTTTATAAAGCTATAATAACATTTATAAAACTTGATATGAAATTGGTAAATGTTTATATTACACATGTATTCTCCCCCATAATATATAAAAACATAGACAAAGGGGCCGTAACACTCACATTTGAAGCGTGAATTCAGTTTAGATATAAGAACGATCGTGTTTGAGAAGCACCGCGAAATAACACCACAAAACAACAAGGTTTTGTGCGGCGAAGTGATGGTGCGACGGTAGTGGAGCGATGGCCAATGGTGGTGGTGTTCTTGGCCAAAAGGAGAGCAATTGGAGAAAGAAAGAAAAAGCTAGAAGCTTTGGTGAATTGGTGAAGAAAAATGAGATGCAAAGCCTCTTATTTATAGTTTCATGGAGTAGTTGGGGTTGGTGAATGGTTGGTGAATGGTTGGTGAATGGTTGGTGAATGTGATGCCATGGATGACATAATTCGTGCGCAAGATCCCGATGTCTAATAATTTTTTCGAGACCGGAGAATTGTCGAGCCGAGTGCACTGATTCTAGAAACCTAAACAGATAATTTTTTCGAGTTGCAGAACATCGGGAAATCGCGTTTAAATATTGCGTTCTTTTATCCGCAGTATCCGATTAGTTGACTTTTATAAATATTTTTACTAAAAATATTTCGAGTATGGAATCCAATAATAGACCATAGTCTGAGTCCAATAATGTTCTCGGAATTTCCATATGAGGTGCGCAAGTGCCTCAACGGATCGAAACGATTTATGTAGTTAAATAAAATCAGTGTTACACTGGTTTGTTTTGGCTTGTTTTCTTATAACAGTCGTAAATTTTGCATATGAGCTCCGTTTTGAATGTTATTTATATTTCCGGAATCAGGGAAACATGTACTCTGAGGTTAGATTGCTTGTTTTGTTTCACAAATGGTTAATACTTATTTTCAGTTTTTCAGACGTATTAACTAGGGTTTCAGTTTGTGCTTGAGATATTCCATTATAGGAAGTAAGATTTTATCTCATATCTTATTTTAATTGTAATGAATCTATATATTTTCCAAAATATGCTTTAAAGTTTAAAGGTCAGGTTACAAAGAGGTTTGCGGTGAATTGACTATTTATAGTTCTAGACCTAAATTTCCGGGATGTCACATTACCTCCCCGTTAAAGGAAATTTCGTCCTGAAATTATTTCGTAACATAACACTTCTGCTCGATCGTGTAGAAGTCACACGGGTCATGTGGTAGACCTTTTCGAAACTATTTTGGCCTTGCAGGAGTTACATGTGTTGTCTTCTAGTTACTGTAGCATCTAGTAGACTTACACGGGTCGAGTTTCGGAGCACGGGTCGGATTTTTTTAAAAATTAACGATGCTAACTTTAAAGGTTAGTGTCGCTAACCTGCTTCAGTGGGGTTATTTGGACAGCTTTTCTCATTTACCCCATTTACGAACCAAAATCCTCCTAGGTTATTTTCATAGCAAAATGTGCGAAATTTGGTCATTTTGATCAAGGATTTTGTGTAGTAAAAGTTTGTGGAGGTTGGATTTAACACCCGAAATGCGTTCTCTAGTTCTTAATTCACAAGGTTAGTTATTTTGAGTTTTAGGGTTTCAAACTCTAGATGTCCAAATCTGAAAGTATGCTTCAATTCATCTCATGTGTTGTTAGTGGATTGCTAATATATGTTGTATTGAGTCCTCGTTGCGAATATTGTGATATTTTAACGATTGATTTGGTAAAACCGTGAAATTGGGGGTTTCGGTTTGATAGCATATGATATTCACTAATTGTGATTTGTATTAGCTATTTATTTCTTAATCATTTGAGTTAAGTATTCTGGAAATGCCTGAGGATGTTTAAGATATGATATGTGATTTCATTTTACAATTGATACTCGTAGGATGGAAGGAAGTACGTAAGATACAGGTGAACCATGAGCTGTACCGATGTCAGATGAGTAGGTTCTAGTTCATTATTTATGAATAAACTATTATTGAATCAACTGTTCATTGAACTATTTCCGTTATCAGAAGATATATATATATATATATATATATATATATATATATATATATATATATATATATATATATATATATATATATATATATATATATATATATATATTAAAAAAATGTCTTTTCGTTATCCCGTCCTCATCGGAGTCAAGCCGCGAATTTGGAAAAGATATCACTTAGGGTGGTGAAAAGATTGCATCTACTGTAGATATTTTGAATTTCGGTATTAAGAACGTGAGTGGTCCTTTCAGTTCCTGCTATAAGATACTATATAAACGGGTATGTAGTATCATCCATATCTACATATTTTCAGTCTCATTCTTTTCTTACTACTAGTTTATTCTTATATAATCTCAGATTTCCAATCGAGGCATGGAAAACAGATCTCATATGGAAAACTTGTCAGACGCTGAGCGGAATTTCCCAAGGGAAGAGGGTACCTCCCTATCGTTTAATCAGATACCTCTACTAGAGTATGGTAATTATAATATCCTTAACTCCTTTTATTTCTTATTCATTTCTCTAGCGTTTTGATTTTGTTTTAAACTATGTGAGGTATAGATTTTCCAGATATATTACCGCTAGATCAGCTTCAAAATGATCCTGAAGTTCTTCCTCCGATGAATATTATCTCAGAAGATCCAGGACCTTCATCTTTGGGCTTTGCTTATGAGAAATCTCAAAACTTACTTCTAGCTCGAATTTTAGTACTTTTATGTCAGTTTGGTTTTTATCTTCTAACATTTTTTTTTTAAAGATCCATTTATAGACGAGTACATAACGAACAGTGGGATTATCCCCATGAATCAAGGATTCATGGCTGGCATGCAGAATGATGATCAGCTACAGGTGATTCATAACGACAGTGTTAGAATGAATCCCGAGTTTGAGGGAGGTTTTCAATACCAGGATCACTTTCAAATGATTCAAAGGAATCTGGAAGGATTTCAAAACCCTGGGTTCATAGCTAAAAATCAGCAGTCACTGTCGACGGCAAATTCTAATGTTATTGCACCAAATTTTATCTTTGGTTTAACAAATCAGGATCATGCTCAAATGATCCAGAATGACAATAGTACAACCGGATTTGATTCTTTGAATCCAAGAGCCACAGTAATTGGCAGTGAAAGTGGTTCTAGACAGTCATTAAGTAAGGAAGAAATAGCTCAGCACTTTAACAAGCCACTTATGCAAGCTGCAAGGGAACTCAACGTTGGATCAACACAGTTGAAGCAACGCTGTAGGAAGTTAGGCATCAAAAGTTGGCCTCGACGACAGATTAAGAGTCTACAAACTCTTATTAACCATACTCAGGTTAAGAATTGTATTTCTTTCTCCATAATTTTAATACCATAAGATTTTAATGACTGAAAGTATTTATGCAATAGGAATCGGATAATAATCCTAGTAGAGTAGACGTAATTCTTGGTCTGGAGAACGAGAAAAGAGCAATAGTAGAGGGTTCCAGTTCGAAGATAACTGATACCACAAAGAGATTGAGGCAAGCTGCCTTTAAGGCTGTTTACAAGAAAAGAAAGGTTCAGAAGAGAGAAGAAGTTTCATCAGGGACCCATACACAGCGACAATCTCTGCCTTCTGTTTCTGCTATGAGTGGTTTTAACCATGATTTTCTCAAGACCATAAGTGAAGAGAACCCAGAAGACTTGGCAGGTGACATAGCCCGCCTTCGGCTTTCAGATTGAATTTCTACCAATATTAGTTTAATGGAACTGTTGGTAGGAATGATGGTAGGTTTTCGACAATAGTTAATGGTTAGGTATTATCAAAATATCATGTTGACTGTGCAAGGATAGGGGTAGATAAAGTGTCTAAATGTATGGTTCTATAGTATTATAAAATATTCCTATAGTATTTTAGCTTTATATTCTGTTTTAGAGTTTCTTTGTATATGATTCTTGGTAAGTTGTTATACTTGTTGTTCACTACGAATATTTCTAAGTACATGTTAGTCATACCTTGAACCAATACAGTTGATCAAGCTCTATCTATCCTAGGTATGATTACATAATTACCTAGGCCTAGTCGTAGTGTTCAACTCATCTTATTACTTTTGTATTGTTCTGGTTATGACACTGTTCTAATATGTATGTACTTATACTTTATACTTTATAAAAATATCATTGTATGTTAAAAGTATACTTTGTACGAAATGTTTTAGAGAGTTTTAGTCTCGTTGTATTTATAGTTGTATACAGTGTTCTCATCGCGGGTCAGAGTATATATATAACTCCTATTTATAGTTATATCATTGTATGTTAAAAGTATTCTGTCACACCCCCGACCGAGGCGGCGGAACATGCCGGGCTGTGCGACTAAGTTCTTGGATCACAGGCAATTGAATATACAGTACAAGTACAACAATAAACCAAAGGATAGTTGTATTTCATCTTGAAGTTTGAATACATGGTTCTTACAAATAATAATAGCAGAGTACATGAAATGCCTTAACAGATATAACAAAACTAGGTTGCCTGAAATCCGTGAAGATTTCCATCTTCTGAAAGTCTCATTGATTTCCTGAGAATACATGTAGTTTTGAGGGTCAACACAAGGTTGGTGAGAGTTACAGGTTTTATGCTGAACACAACACTGATACTTTTAAAATAACTAAAAGTATTCCTTTTGTAAGTATAATCATACTTGTAATGAGTTTGTAAAGAGTTGCTGAAAATCGTAAGTAATACGATACTTATAAATGAATTGTATAGAGTTTTTGAAAACCATAAGTAATACCATACTTATAAATGAATTGTATAGAGTTTCTGAAAACCATAAGTAATACCATACTTATAAATGAATTGTATATAGTTTCTGAAAACCATAAGTAAAACCATAATTATAACTGAGTTTGTATAGAGTTTCTGAAAACCATAAGTAATACCATACTTATAAATGAATTGTATAGTGTTTCTGAAAACCATAAGTAATACCATACGTATAAATGAATTGTATAGAGTTTCTGAAAACCATAAGTAATACCATATATACGTTTTTGAGAAAACCATCAATGCTTATAGTTGAGTCCTATAACCGAGCTATTCGACTGAAATGTACCCCCCTACAACGCTTCATGGACGTTGTAGTAATGAATTAAATAAGTATCACCTACATCGATTTGCAAGTCGAAGTTGTAGCTAGCAACCGTAGGTGGGGGTGTCAACCCGTATAGATCTATACATATGTATCTCGCTCTGCTTGATTAACGGTTATAGTAGTGTAGGGTCTAAGTATTTTTACTTAGTTATGAATAGTGTCTCACTATCTAAGCCATTGATAAATGTAGGATAGATAAGTCTCATCCCAAAATGGTTTTTGTTATAAAAGCCAAGTATGTTGATAAGTATATACGTAATATTGTACAATACTCGCTTATTGAAAACATTTTATAAAGCTATAATAACATTTATAAAACTTGATATGAAATTGGTAAATGTTTATATTACACATGTATTCTCCCCCATAATATATAAAAACATAGACAAAGGGGCCGTAACACTCACATTTGAAGCGTGAATTCAGTTTAGATATAAGAACGATCGTGTTTGAGAAGCACCGCGAAATAACACCACAAAACAACAAGGTTTTGTGCGGCGAAGTGATGGTGCGACGGTAGTGGAGCGATGGCCAATGGTGGTGGTGTTCTTGGCCAAAAGGAGAGCAATTGGAGAAAGAAAGAAAAAGCTAGAAGCTTTGGTGAATTGGTGAAGAAAAATGAGATGCAAAGCCTCTTATTTATAGTTTCATGGAGTAGTTGGGGTTGGTGAATGGTTGGTGAATGGTTGGTGAATGGTTGGTGAATGTGATGCCATGGATGACATAATTCGTGCGCAAGATCCCGATGTCTAATAATTTTTTCGAGACCGGAGAATTGTCGAGCCGAGTGCACTGATTCTAGAAACCTAAACAGATAATTTTTTTGAGTTGCAGAACATCGGGAAATCGCGTTTAAATATTGCGTTCTTTTATCCGCAGTATCCGATTAGTTGACTTTTATAAATATTTTTACTAAAAATATTTCGAGTATGGAATCCAATAATAGACCATAGTCTGAGTCCAATAATGTTCTCGGAATTTCCATATGAGGTGCGCAAGTGCCTCAACGGATCGAAACGATTTATGTAGTTAAATAAAATCAGTCTTACACTGGTTTGTTTTGGCTTGTTTTCTTATAACAGTCGTAAATTTTGCATATGAGCTCCGTTTTGAATGTTATTTATATTTCCGGAATCAGGGAAACATGTACTCTGAGGTTAGATTGCTTGTTTTGTTTCACAAATGGTTAATACTTATTTTCAGTTTTTCAGACGTATTAACTAGGGTTTCAGTTTGTGCTTGAGATATTCCATTATAGGAAGTAAGATTTTATCTCATATCTTATTTTAATTGTAATGAATCTATATATTTTCCAAAATATGCTTTAAAGTTTAAAGGTCAGGTTACAAAGAGGTTTGCGGTGAATTGACTATTTATAGTTCTAGACCTAAATTTCCGGGATGTCACAATAACCCATCACAACCCTTCATAATGGTCCATAACCCAACACAACCCTTTCTATGGTCCATAACCCACCACAACTCTTCATAATTGACCATAACATATCAAAACCCTCATAATAGTCGATATCCCATCATAACCCTTCATAGTGGTCCATAGCCCATCACAACCTTCTTAATGGTCCATAACCCATCACAACCCTTTATAACTGTCCATAACCCATCACAACCGTTTCTATGGTCCATAATCCATAATAACCATTCATAATTAACCATAACCTATCACAACCCTTCATAATGGTCAATAACCCATCATAATCCTTCATAATGGTTCATAACCCATCACAACCTTCATAATAGTAGATAACCCATACTACCCTTCATAATAGTTCATAACCCATAAGAACCCTTTCTAATGGTCCATAACCCATCACAACCCTTTCTATAGTCCATAACCCATCGTAACCCTGCATAATGGTCAATAACCATAACAACCTTCCTAATGGTCCATAACGCATACAAACCTTCATAATAGTCAATAACCATAACAACCCTTCATAATGCTCTATAACCATCACAACCCTACATAATGGTCCATAACCCAACACAACCCTTTCTATGGTCCATAACCCATCACAACTCTTCATAATTGACCATAACCTATCACAACCCCTCATAATGACATATCATAACCCTTCATAGTGCTCCATAACCCATCACAACCTTCATAATGGTCCATAACCCATCACAACCCTTTATAATGGTCCATAACCCATCACAACCTACATAATGATCCACAACCCATCACAACCCTTTATAATGGTCCATAACCCATCACAACCTTCAAAATGGTCCATAACCCATCACAACCTTTAATAATGGTCCATAACCCATCACAACCCTTCATAATTGAGCATAACCCATCACAACCCTTCATAATGGTCCATAACCCAACACAACCTTTTCTATGGTCAATAACCCGTAACAACCTTTCATATGAGCATAACCTATCACAACCCTTTATAACGGTCAATAACCCATCATAATCCTTCATAATGGTTCATAACCCATCACAACCTTCATAATAGTACATAACCCATGCAACCCTTCATAACGGTCCGTAACCCATCACAACCCTTTCTAATGGTCCATAACCCATCACAACCCTTTCCATGGTCCATAACCCATCGCAACCCTACATAACGGTCCATAATCGTAACAACCCTTCATAATGGTCTATAACCCATACAAACCTTCATAACTGTCCATAACCCATCACAACCTTTCATAATTGTGCATAACCCATCACAACCCTTCATAATTGAGCATAACCCATCACAACCCTTCATAATGGTCCATAACCGAACACAACCCTTTCTATGGTCCATAACCCATAACAACCCTTCATAATTGACCATAACCTATCACAACCCTTCATAATGGTCAATAACCCATCATAATCCTTGATAAATGTTCATAACCCATCACAACCTTTATAATAGTACATAACCTATACAACCCTTGATAACGGTCCATAACCCATAACAACCATTTCTAATGGTCCATAACCCATCACAACCCTTTCTATGGTCCATAACCCATCGTAACCCTGCATAATGGTCCATAACCATAACAACCCTTCATAATGGTCCATAACCCATACAAACCTTCATAATAGTCAATAACTCATCACGACCCTTCATAATTAACCATAATCCATCACAACACTTCATAATTGTCCATAACACATCGCAACCCTACGTAATGATCCATAACCATAACAACGCTTCATAATGGTCCATAACCCATCACAACCCTTTCTAATGGTCCATAACCCATCACAACCCTTTCTATGGTCCATAACCCATCGCAACCCTGTATAATGCTCCATAACCAAAACAACCCTTAATAATGGTCTATAACCCATACAATCCTTAATAATGGTCCATAACCCATCACAACCCTTCATAATGGTCCATAACCCAACACAACCCTTTCTATGGTCCATAACCCACCACAACTCTTCATAATTGACCATAACTTATCAAAACCCCTCATAATAGTCGATATCCCATCATAACCCTTCATAGTGGTCCATAACCCATCACAACCTCCTTAATGGTCCATAACCCATCACAACCCTTTATAACTGTCCATAACCCATCACAACCTTCATAATGGTCCATAACCCATCATAACCCTTTATAATTGTCCATAACCCATCACAACCGTTTCTATGGTCCATAATCCATAATAACCATTCATAATTAACCATAACCTATCACAACCCTTCATAATGGTCAAATACCCATCATAATCCTTCATAATGGTTCATAACCCATCACAACCTTCATAATAGTACATAACCCATACTACCCTTCATAACAGTTCATAACCCATAACAACCCTTTCTAATGGTCCATAACCCATCACAACCCTTTCTATGGTCCATAACCCATCGCAACCCTGCATAATGGTCCATAACCATAACAACCCATCCTAATGGTCCATAACCCATACAAACCTTCATAATAGTCAATAACCATAACAACCCTTCATAATGCTCTATAACCATCACAACCCTACATAATGGTCAATAACCCAACACAACCCTTTCTATGGTCCATAACCCAACACAACTCTTCATAATTGACCATAATCTATCACAACCCCTCATAATGGTCCATCACCTATCATAACCCTTCATAGTGGTCCATAACCCATCACAACCTTCATAATGGTCCATAACCCATCACAACCTTCATAATGGTCCATAACCCATCACAACCTTTAATAATGGTCCATAACCCATCACAACCCTTCATAATTGAGCATAACCCATCACAACACTTCATAATGGTCCATAACCCAACAAAACCTTTTCTATGGTCAATAACCCATAACAATCTTTCATAATTGACCATAACCTATCACAACCCTTCATAACGGTGAATAACCCATCATAATCCTTCATAATGGTTCATAACCCATCACAACCTTTGTAATAGTACATAACCCATACAACCCTTCATAACGGTCCGTAACCCATCAAAACCCTTTCTAATGGTCCATATCCCATCACAACCCTTTCTGTAGTCCATAACCCATCGCAACCCTACATAATGGTCCATAACCATAACAACCCTTCATAATGGTCCATAACCCATACAAACCTGCATAATAATCAATAACCCATCACAGCCCTTCATAATTAACCATAATCCATCACAACACTTCATAATGGTCCATAACACATCGCAACCCTACATAGTGATCCTTAACCATAACAACGCTTCATAATGGTCCATAACCCATACAAACCTTTATAATGGTCCATAACCCATCACAACCCTTTATAATGGTCTATAACCTAATACACAAAATTTCTCTCTCTAGAATTATTTACGTTTTTGATTTCCATTATTTAAGTTTTTTGTTTTCAATATGGCTGGTGTATCACCAGGCATAATTGCTGGTCCAGATTTTTCTTTGGAATCTGATGACATACTAGCAAATCATAATCATATTATTTCTACACAAGGTTTTACAGATCCTCAAATTACATTCAATATTGTTGAAAAAAGATTAAAAAACATACAAAAAAAGCCATGTATTTTCAAACTACTTGACAAAACCATACAAAAAAGATCTACAAAAAGAAAAAAACAAAAATTTAATGTAAAAGAAACAAATATTATTTCTAAAAGTTTTCGAGCAAAAGAAAAAGCCTTTGGAGTCTATGTTCCTGCTTTAACTCATCAACATGGTCAAGAATCCATTATACACTCAACATGTAAAACATCTGGAGATGTTTATGATCGTGATGACACTTGCAAAGATGGTATGACCACCAATTATACATCATCGGAATGTGATGCTGAAGATGATGCTATAAATGATGAGGCCGAGGATGATTATGGAGATGAAGAGTACAAGAACAAAGATGAATACATTCTACCCCAAATTCCGTATGAAGATGATGTTACAACTATGTGTTTAGAAGAAGAAAATGATGAACATGAGCAACAACCGTACCCAATGCTCAACAACAAAAGTGAATGCATGATCAACAATATACAATTATCACATGATCACGATGGTACAGCAACAGCATACGGTCATGAAGATGCAGCAAAAACGAGTCAAGAAGTTCAGCAAGCGAGTGAACATCACGCTACAACGGTTACCCAAGGACTTCATCATTTGCCGAGAGGAGAAAAAGCTACAGCAGCGGGAAAAGGAATTCATCATTTGCCGAGAGGAGAAAAATCTCCTATGGTCTTCGAGAGTAAGCATTCTTCTTCAATTCAAATGCATAATCGGTTATTTACATCTACTAATCACTTGGAACATAATGATGCTACTACTAGTGGGGAGACAAATAATATTATAGCTATTGATAACTCTTTTGACCAACTTTTGGACACCAAAGTGGGAGACAAAGAGACAACCTTTCTCTCCTCCCAATGTGTTGACTCTCCAACTTGTTCACTAGTAACCAACTCTCTTGTAGCCGATTCCATGCTTAGAAGTGTAATCGGATCCTCTAAGCCTAATAACCAAAGGATTAGCCTAAATGGATCCACAAAATCCACTCTTGGATCCACAAAATCCACTCTTGGATCATCCACCCTTCATACCCACTCTCTATTGGGCCTTCATCCATCCATTAAAGACCAAACAAACCCATACCATTCTAAGCCTAATTACCCTTCTAAGCCCAATGTATTTTTAATCTCTAATACTTCAAAGACTTCTAAACCTTTAAGTAATAAATATAATTTGAAATCTAAGAACGCTAACCATAATGTTTTTAATCAAGATGTGGTTCAAGATACTAATAAACTCAAAAATAATCTAGCTAAATTGCATCTAGATAACAAAAATAATAATGCTTGGTCACGTAAACTACCGTTGCTCGTTAACTCTCAAGCAAACATTTTCAGTGGTTCTCATAAACACTCAAGTGATAAATTCCGCTTTATTCCTAACCTTAGTAACGATATGGATGCGCCCGTTGATATACCGGTGACGGTGGTTAATAAAATTTGTGAGACTCATGCGCGGACAATATGTGGTTATTTTGTTGGATGTAAAACTTATTATTCGGATATTCGTTTTCTAGCTTCTAAGATGTGGTCTAAACATGGCCTTGAGGATGTTCTACTAAATGGTAATGGAATATATCTATTTAAATTTAACAACGACCAAGGACTACAACATGTTATAACCCATGGACCATGGACTTTTAGGGGTGCCCCTATAGTTATGCAAAAATGGAGACCAGGTCTTAGCATTCATAGAAATAATCATGACAAACTTCCTTTATGGGTTAAAATCCATAACATCCCCTATGAGACTTGGAGTGAGGAAGGATTAAGCCACATTGCTTCTAAAATTGGAAAACCTCTTGCCATGGACTCTTATACCGCTAATATGTGTACATATGTTGCGGGCAAATCAGTATATGCCCGTGTCATGCTTGAAGTCCCCACACGTACCTTATGGGTGGACAAAGTCATCATTCGTATCCCCGATCCTGAGACTCTTGAGTATTCAACTCATACGTTGAAAGTTGAATATGAATGGAAACCTCCTATGTGCTCACATTGTAAGATGTTTGGTATGGATGTTATTGCTAAACAAAATGCTACTTCTAGTGCTAAACATATGGATACTTCTACCATTACTAAGGAAACAGCTGAACAAAAAATTACAGTAATAAATGATGATTTTACTATGGTTTCAAATAAGAAAAGTTCTTCAAAACATGCTTCTAATAATGACAAGAAAAACAATGAATCTTCTAAAAGCAATATGAGTATAAAAATCCATAAAAAAACGCAAGATAATTGGTTTCCCAAAAATAATAATAGTTTACAAAATAGTAAAAATAATAATCAAATTAATAAACGTCCGGTTCATACTAACAATACACCCCTCTTTCCTCCCCATTCTCCTAATCCCCCCTACAAGGGTAAGGAGGCTATAGTCGGTTTCCCTAACCCTATCCTTCACCTTTCCTCCTCCCAGCCCCTAAATAATTCTGGCTCCACCACAACTATATTCAACGCCTTCTCCGTTCTAGAGGCTTGTTCCTATGATGACACAGATATTCCCTCTACTTCTTTCCCCCTGCCTCATCCATGTGCTCCTTCCAAAATTTGCCCAGATAATTTGGACCCTGATGCTGATGACCTAATAGAAGAGGATAATTGTTGTGAGGTTGACTCTGATGATTGGGACACTGCCCAGTTCATTGCTAATGATACTGGACCCCTTAAAGATCAACCTATGATAGCTCCGGAGTCCGAGCAGATGGACTCCACTCACTTACCAGTTTCCATATGACGCACATTGCTGCGTGGAATACTCGAGGTCTCTGTAAGCCTTCGCATCAGAAAGCTTTAAGAGATCTTATACGCGATCAAAATCTCAATATTTGTGCTTCCATCGAGACCCGTGCTGCCTTCTCTAATCTCCCTCTGATCTGTAGTCGTGCTTTTGGCTCCTGGTCTTGGTCGTCTAACGGTCTTTTTTGCCATCGGGGAACTAGAATTGTGGTTGCCTGGGACCCACTTGCTGTTGATATGATGCTTCTTGACTTAAATGATCAAGTTATGCATTTTTCTGTTAAAATTCGTACCTCTAATAAATCTTTCTTCTGCTCCTTCATCTATGCTCATAATAATTACATTATGCCTCGCTCCCTTTGGCATTCTCTTTCAATCCATAAGAATGTGGTTAAAGATGCCCCTTGGATCCTCTTAGGTGATTTCAATGTTACTCTTCACATGAAAGATAGCACCTACGGGACTTCTGTTATCTCTCGTGCTATGGAGGATTTTAGGGACTCTATTAATTGTATGGAGATGGAGGACATTAACTATAAGGGTCTCTTCTACACATGGACCAATTCTCCTAATGGTACTGGTGGAATTCTCAAGAAAATTGACCGTGTCATGGGAAATCCTAGTTTTGTTGCCTCTTTCCCCTCTGCTTCTGTTAATTTTCTCCCCTACCGTTCTTCCGACCATTCCCCTGCTGTGCTTTCTCTTCCCCATCGTTCTAACTTCAGGCCTAAACCTTCCAAGTTCCTAAATTTTTTGACTCATAAGAACGACTTCAAACAGGTTGTTGCTGCTTCTTGGAACCCTAATATCCCCGGCTATCGGATGTATAAGGTTTTCCAAAACCTTAAAAATCTGAAAAACCCTTTACGTCAGCTTCTTCGTAGCCAGGGCAACATCTTCTCTAAGGTTATATCCCTTCGTAATGAGCTTGATAGAATTCAGATTGCTCTGGACCGGCAACCTTTCAATAAGGATCTCCGTGAAAAACAATGCAGGTATCTCCTAGCTTATAACGAGGCTACCCTTGATGAAGAGAGGTTCCTGAAACAAAAGGCCAAGGTTGAATGGCTGCGCGAGGGAGATAAAAATTCGGGATTTTTCCACAAATCAGTTAGAAGCCGATTATCTCGTAGTCGTATCGATTCTATCCAAGATGCTCATGGAAACTGGATATCGGGGAATGACCTTCCAAACCTTTTTGTCTCCCACTTTCAAACTTTCTTAGGATCTGCCTACCCCTCCATTCCTATTCGTGACACTTGCTCCCTTTTTTCTAATAAGCTTTCCCCTATCCAGTCTGCCGCCATGCTTACTCCTGTTACGGATGAGGAGGTTAGGGGAGTCATCTTCCAAATGGGAGATGATAAAGCCCCTGGTCCAGATGGCTTTTTGGCTAAATTCTTCAAGTCTGCTTGGGATATTGTAGGTAACGATGTTTGTTTGGCGGTTAAGGAGTTTTTTTCTTCTGGAAAACTACTTAAGTCTTTCAACAACACTGTTCTTGCTCTCATCCCTAAGGTTGACTCCCCTTCCAAAGTCACTGATTTTCGTCCGATCGCATGCTGTAATGTTGTTTACAAATGTATAAGCAAGATTATTGCGGACCGTATCAAGAACCATCTTTCTTGTTTGGTTGATGATAACCAGTCTGCTTTCATCCCTGGTCGTTTGATATCTGACAACGTTCTTCTTGTCCACGAGCTCATGTGGGATTATCATCGTCACCGTGGACCACCAAGGTGTGCTTTTAAAGTCGATATTCAAAAAGCTTATGACACGGTTGACTGGTCTTTTCTTCGCACCATCTTGTTTGGATTTGGTTTCCCAGATCGTATGATTGACTGGATCATGACATGTGTTTCCACTACGGCTTACTCAGTGAGTATCAATGGCAACATTCATGGTTTTTTCGACGGTAAACGGGGCCTCCGACAAGGTGACCCTCTCTCTCCCTATCTCTTCACTCTTGTTATGGAGGTTCTTAACCTTATAATCAAGAGAAAAATTACTGAATCCGATTCGTTTAAGTTCCACCGCCAATGTGAGGAACATAGTATCACACATCTATGCTTTGCCGATGATCTTCTCCTCTTCTCTAATGGTGATAGATCATCGGTAAGCATCATATGTGACTCCCTTGCTGAATTCTCTGGGGTATCTGGGCTCCATCCTAATGTTGCGAAAAGCAAAGCCTTTTACTGCAATGTTGGTGATAGAACTAGGGCTGCTATTGACCATATGGTTAGGTTTCCAAAGGGATCTTTCCCTGTCCGATACCTAGGCATCCCTCTTATCACCACCCGACTTGCCCACAAGGACTGTAAAGGACTTGTAGATAAAGTCAAATGCAGGATTAATGCCTGGAAAAACAAGACTCTATCCTTTGCTGGCCGTCTCCAGCTCATTCTCTCTGTTCTTTCTTCTATGCAAATCTATTGGGCTTCTGTTTTTATTCTTCCTAAATCTATTTCTAAAGAAATTGAGAAACTCATTAGGGGTTTCCTCTGGTGCCATGGTGAGATGAAACGAGGTAAAGCCAAAGTTTCCTGGAAAACTGTGTGTCTCCCTAAGGAACATGGTGGTCTTGGGATCCGTAACCTTGTTGTTTGGAATGTTGCCCTGATGGCTTCACATGTTTGGAGACTCCTCTCCAAGAAGGATTCCCTATGGGTCAAGTGGATCCATTCTTACCGTCTCTGTGGACGTAACTTTTGGGACGCCCCCAAAAAATACGGTTCAGGTTTTGCTTGGCGAAACATCCTTGATATGCGAAGTAAGATAAGAGAATTTATTGTTTCCCAGATAGGTGATGGTTGCTCTACATCCGCTTGGTTTGATAACTGGCATCCTGCTGGTCCCCTCTCTAAGTTCATGTCTGCCCGTCACATCAGGGCTGCGGGATTCAATCCTGATAGTAAGGTTGCAGACCTTGTCATCAACGGATCTTGGGTTCGGTCAGGTCAATGGAGGAACACCCATCCCAACCTTCTTCTTCAAAACCCTCCTTCTCTATCTCCATCCGTTCTTGATAAACTCCAATGGAGATCTAGTGACGGTAATATTTCTGATTTTTCTGTTCGTTCCGTTTGGCAGTCTATTCGCCCCTATGACCAGCCAGTTGATTGGTATCATCTGGTTTGGTTCTCCCAGAATATCCCTAGACATGCATTCATTCTATGGGTTGCTCTTAAAAATCGTCTTAAGACTCATGATAAAATCAAAATCTGGGATACTAACTCCAATCTCATTTGTGCCTTCTGCGGGGATTGTGCTGACTCACTTTCACATCTTTTCTTTGAGTGTTCTTTCCCCTCTATGGTTTGGCATGATCTTCAACATGTCATGAATCTATCCGTCTCCACTGATAGCTGGCCCGATATCATTAATCAACTCAAGCCCGAGTCTATGAATAAGACCATTTGGTCCATCATTAAAAGACTTGTGCTGGCTGGAGCTGTTTACCATATTTGGCAGTAAAGAAATTTTCGAATTTTCAAAAAAAGAAAAAGATCGTATCATGATGTCGTTAATAGTGTTAAGGATGATATACGCTGTAGACTGCTGAGTCTTTCTATGAAACGTTGCACTAATGTAAATTTGGCTAAAAGGATATGGACCATCCCTTAACAATCCTCCTATTGCTTCTATTCTATGCTTCTATTTTTCTGTGCTTGTATGGTTTGCTTTTTGCAGGTTGTGTTCCTTTATGTTTTTGCTATGTTTATGTCCCCATGTACTATTGTTGGTTCCTAGTTTAGCTTTGTTGTCCTTTGGGACATGTCCCAATGGATTTTCTGCTTTTTCATTTGGTGGGGAGTCCCCAGCCTCTTATTGTATTTATTCTTTTTATTAATAAAATTTGCCAGAGGTACCGTCCTCTTTACCCAAAAAACCTAACACAACCCTTTCTATGGTCCATAACCCATCACAACTCTTCATAATTGACCATAACCTATCACAACCCCTCATAATGGTCCATAACATATCATAACCCTTCATAGTGGTCCATAGCCCATCACAACCTTCATAATGTTCCATAACCCATCACAACCCTTTATAAATGTCCATAACCCATCACAACCTACATAATGGTCCATAACCCGTCACAACCCTTTATAATGGTCCATAACCCATCACAACCCTTCATAATTGAGCATAACCCATCACAACCATTCATAATGGTCCATAACCCATAACAACCCTTCATAATTGACCATAACTTATCACAACCCTTCATAATGGTCAATAACCCATCATGATCCTACATAATGGTTCATAACCCATCACAACCTTCATAATAGTACATAACCCATACAACCCTTCATAATAGCTAATAACCCATCACAACCCTTTCTAATGGTCCATAACCCATCATAACGGTTTCTATGGTCCATAACCGATCGCAAGCCTACATAATGGTCCATAACCATAACAACCCTTCATAATGGTCCATAATCCATAAAAGCCTTCATAACATTGCATAACCCATCACAACCCTTCATAATTGACCATAACCCATCACAACCCTTCATAATTGACCATAACCCATCACAATCCTTCCTATGGTCCATAACCCAGCATAACCCTTTATAATGGTGCATAACCCATTAACCCCTTCATAATGGTCCATAACCCATCACAACCCTTTATAATGGTCCATATCACAACCTTTATAATGGTCTATAACCCATCACAACCTTTAATAATGGTCCATAACCCATCACACCCCTTCATAATTGAGCATAACCCATCACAACCCTTCATAATGGTCCATAACCGAACACAACCCTTTCTATGGTCCATAACCCATAACAACCCTTCATAATTGACCATAACCTATCACAACCCTTAATAATGGTCAATAACCCATCATAATCCTTGATAATTGTTCATAACCCATCACAACCTTTATAATAGTACATAACCTATACAACCCTTGATAACGGTCCATAACCCATAACAACCATTTCTAAAGGTCCATAACCCATCACAACCCTTTCTATGGTCCATAACCCATCGCAACCCCGCACAATGGTCCATAACCATAACAACCCTTCATAATGGTCCATAACCCATACAAACCTTCGTAATAGTCAATAACCCATCACGACCCTTCAAAATTAACCATAATCCATCACAACACTTCATAATGGTCCATAACACATCGCAACCCTACGTAATGATCCATAACCATAACAACGCTTCATAATGGTCCATAACCCATCACAACCCTTTCTAATGGTCCATAACCCATCACAACCCTTTCTATGGTCCATAACCCATCGCAACCCTGTATAATGGTCTATAACCATAACAACCCTTAATAATGGTCCATAACCCATACAATCCTTCATAATGGTCCATAACCCATCACAACCCTTCATAATGGTCCATAACCCAACACAACCCTTTCTATGGTCCATAACCCATCACAACTCTTCATAACTGACCATAACCTATCAAAACCCCTCAAAATAGTCGATATCCCATCATAATCCTTCATAGTGGTCCATAACCCATCACAACCCTTTATAACTGTCCATAACCCATCACAACCTTCATAATGGTCCATAACCCATCATAACCCTTTATAATGGTCCGTAAACCATCACAACCGTTTCTATGGTCCATAATCCATAACAACCATTCATAATTAACCATAACCTATCACAACCCTTCATAATGGTAAATAACCCATCATAATCCTTCATAATGGTTCATAACCCGTCACAACCTTCATATTAGTAGATAACCCATACTACCCTTCATAATAGTTCATAACCCTTAACAACCCTTTCTAATGGTCCATAACCCATCACAACCCTTTCTATGGTCTATAACCTATCGCAACCCTACATAATGGTCCATAACCATAACAACCCTTCCAAATGGTCCATAACCCATACAAACCTTCATAATAGTCAATAACCATAACAACCCTGCATAATGCTCTATAACCATCACAACCCTACATAATGGTCCATAACCCAACACAACCCTTTCTATGGTCCATAACCCATCACAACTCTTTATAATTGACCATAACCTATCACAACCCCTCATAATGGTTCATCACCTATCATAACCCTTTATAGTGGTCCATAACCCATCACAACCTTCATAATGGTCCATAACCCATCACAACCCTTTATAATGGTCCATAACCCATCACAACCTTCATAATGGTCCATAACCCATCACAACCTTTAATAATGGTCCATAACCCATCATAACCCTTCATAATTGAGCATAACCCATCACAACACTTCATAATGGTCCATAACCCAACACAACCTTTTCTATGGTCAATAACCCATAACAACCTTTCATAATTGACCATAACCTATCACAACCCTTTATAACGGTCAATAACCCATCATACTCCTTCATAATGGTTCATAACCCATCACAACCTTTGTAATAGTACATAACCCATACAACCCTTCATAACGGTCCGTAACCCATCAAAACCCTTTCTAATGGTCCATAACCCATCACAACCCTTTCTAATGGTCCATAACCCATCACAACCCTTTCTATTGTCCATAACCCATCGCAACCCTGTATAATGGTCCATAACCATAACAACCCTTCATAATGGTCCATAACCCATACAAACCTGCATAATAGTCAATAACCCATCACAACCCTTCATAATTAACCATAATCCATCACAACACTTCATAATGGTCCATAACACATCGCAACCCTACATAATGATCCATAACCATAACAACGCTTCATAATGGTCCATAACCCATACAAACCTTCATAATGGTCCATAACCCATCACAACCCTTCATAATGGTCTATAACCCAACACAACCCTTTCTATGGTCCATAACCCATCACAACTATTCATAATTGACCATAATCTATCACAACCCCTCATAATGGTCCATAACATATCATAACCCTTCATAGTGGTCCATAGCCCATCACAACCTTCATAATGGTCCATAACCCATCACAACCCTTTATAAATGTCCATAACCCATCACAACCTTCATAATGGTCCATAACCCATCACAACCCTTTATAATGGTCTATAACCCATCACAACCCTTCATAACTGAGCATAACCCATCACAACCCTTCATAATGGTCCATAACCCATAACAACCCTTCATAATTGACCATAACTTATCACAACCCTTCATAATTGTCAATAACCCATCATAATCCTACATAATGGTTCATAACCCATCACAACCTTCATAATAGTACATAACCCATACAACCCTTCATAATAGTCCTTAACCCATCACAACCCTTTCTAATGGTCCATAACCCATCATAACCGTTTCTATGGTCCATAACCCATCGCAACCCTACATAATGGTCCATAACCATAACAACCCTTCATAATGGTCCATAATCCATACAAACCTTCATAACATTCCATAACCCATCACAACCCTTCATAATTGACCATAACCCATCACAACCCTTCATAATTGACCATAACCCATCACAATCCTTCCTATGGTCCATAACCCAGCACAACCGTTTATAATGGTGCATAACCCATTAAACCCTTCATAATGGTCCATAACCCATCACAACCCTTTATAATGGTCCATATCACAACCTTCATAATGGTCCATAACCCATCACAACCTTTAATAATGGTCCATAACCCATCACACCCCTTCATAATTGAGCATAACCCATCACAACCCTTTATAATGGTCCATAACCGAACACAACCCTTTCTATGGTCCATAACCCATAACAACCCTTCATAATTGACCATAACCTATCACAACCCTTCATAATGGTCAATAACCCATCATAATCCTTGATAATTGTTCATAACCCATCACAACCTTAATAATAGTACATAACCTATACAACCCTTGATAACGGTCCATAACCCATAACAACCATTTCTAATGGTCCATAACCCATCACAAGCCTTTCTATGGTCCATAACCCATCGCAACCCCGCATAATGGTCCATAACCATAACAACCCTTCATAATGGTCCATAACCCATACAAACCTTCGTAATAGTCAATAACCCATCACGACCCTTCAAAATTAACCATAATCCATCACAACACTTCATAATGGTCCATAACACATCGCAACCCTACGTAATGATCCATAACCATAACAACGCTTCATAATGGTTCATAACCCATCACAACCCTTTCTAATGGTCCTTAACCCATCACAACCCTTTCTATGGTCCATAACCCATCCCAACCCAATATAATGGTCTATAACCATAACAACCCTTAATAATGGTCCATAACCCATACAATCCTTCATAATGGTCCATAACCCAACACAACCCTTTCTATGGTCCAAAACCCATCACAACTCTTCATAATTGACCATAACCTATCAAAACCCCTCATAATAGTCGATATCCCATCATAACCCTTCATAGTGGTCCATAACCCATCACAACCTTCTTAATGGTCCATAACCCATCACAACCCTTTATAACTGTCCATAACCCATCACAACCTTCATAATGGTCCATAACCCATCATAACCCTTTATAATGGTCCATAACCCATCACAACCGTTTCTATGGTCCATAATCCATAACAACCATTCATAATTAACCAGAACCTATCACAACCCTTTATAATGGTCAATAACCCATCATAATCCTTCATATTGGTTCATAACCCATCACAACCTTCATAATAGTAGATAACCCATACTACCCTTCATAATAGTTCATAACCCATAACAACCCTTTCTAATGGTCCATAACCCATCACAACCCTTTCTATGGTCCATAACCCATCGCAACACTGCATAATGGTAAATAACCATAAAAACCTTCCTAATGGTCCATAACCCATACAAACCTTCATAATAGTCAATAACCATAACAACCCTTCATAATACTCTATAACCATCACAACCCTACATAATGGTCCATAACCCAACACAACCCTTTCTATGGTCCATAACCCATCACAACTCTTCATAATTGACCATAACCTATCACAACCCCTCATAATGGTCCATCACCTATCATAACCCTTCATAGTGGTCCATAACCCATCACAACCTTCATAATGGTCCATAACCCATCACAACCCTTTATAATGGTCCATAACCCATCACAACCTACATAATAGTCCACAACCCATCACAACCCTTTATAATGGTCTATAACCCATCACAGCCTTCAAAATGGTCCATAACCCATCACAACCTTTAATAATGGTCCATAACCCATCACAAACCTTCATAATTGAGCATAACCCATCACAACCCTTCATAATGGTCCATAACCCAACACAACCTTTTCTATGGTCAATAACCCGTAACAACCTTTCATAATTGTCCATAACCTATCACAACCCTTTATAACAGTCAATAACCCATCATAATCCTTCATAATGGTTCATAACCCATCACAACCTTCATAATAGTACATAACCCATGCAACCCTTCATAACGGTCCGTAACCCATCACAACCCTTTCTAATGGTCTATAACCCATCACAACCCTTTCTATGGTCCATAACCAAAACAACCCTTAATAATGGTCTATAACCCATACAATCCTTAATAATGGTCCATAACCCATCACAACCCTTCATAATGGTCCATAACCCAACACAACCCTTTGTATGGTCCATAACCCATCACAACTCTTCATAATTTACCATAACTTATCAAAACCCCTCATAATAGTCGATATCCTATCATAACCCTTCATAGTGGTCAATAACTCATCACAACCTTCTTAATGGTCTATAACCCATCACAACCCTTTATAACTGTCCATAACCCATCACAACCATCATAATGGTCCATAACCCATCATAACCCTTTATAATTGTCGATAACCCATCATAACCGTTTCTATGGTCCATAATCCATAATAACCATTCATAATTAACCATAACCTATAACAACCCTTCATAATGGTCAATAACCCATCATAATCCTTCATAATGGTTCATAACCCATCACAACCTTTATAATAGTACATAACCCATACTACCCTTCATAACAGTTCATAACCCATAACAACCCTTTCTAAAGGTCCATAACCCATCAAAACCCTTTCTATGGTCCATAACCCATCACAACCCTGCATAATGGTCCACAACCATAACAACCCATCCTAATGGTCCATAACCCATACAAACCTTCATAATAGTCAATAACCATAACAACCCTTCATAATGCTCTATAACCATCACAACCCTACATAATGGTCCATAACCCAACACAACCCTTTCTATGGTCCATAACCCATCACAACTCTTCATAATTGACCATAACCTATCACAACCCCTCATAATGGTCCATCACCTATCATAACCCTTCATAGTGGTCCATAACCCATCAAAACCTTCATAATGGTCCATAACCCATCACAACCCTTTATAATGGTCCATAACCCATCATAACCTTCATAATGGTCCATAACCCATCACAACCTTTAATAATGGTCCATAACCCATCACAACCCTTCATAATTGAGCATAACCCATCACAACACTTCATAATGGTCCATAACCCAACACAACCTTTTCTATGGTCAATAACCCATAACAACCTTTCATAATTGACCATAACCTATCACAACCCTTCATAACGGTCAATAACCCATCATAATCCTTCATAATGATTCATAACCCATCACAACCTTTGTAATAGTACATAACCCATACAACCCTTCAAAACGGTCCATAACCCATCAAAACCCTTTCTAATGGTCCATAACCCATCACAACCCTTTCTATGGTCCATAACCCATCGCAACCCTACATAATGGTCCATAACCATAACAACCCTTCATAATGGTCATAAACCCATACAACCCTTCATAATTGTCCATAACCCATCACAACCTTTCATAATTGTCCATAACCCATCACAACCCTTCATAATTGAGCATAACCCATCACAACCCTTCATAATGGTCCATAACCGAACACAACCCTTTCTATGGTCCTTAACCCATAACAACCCTTAATAATTAACCATAACCTATCACAACCCTTCATAATGGTCAATAACCCATCATAATCCTTGATAATTTTTCATAACCCATCACAACCTTTATAATACTACATAACCTATACAACCCTTGATAACGGTCCATAACGCATAACAACCATTTCTAATGGTCCATAACCAATCACAACCCTTTCTATGGTCCATAACCCATACAAACCTGCATAATAGTCAATAACCCATCACAGCCCTTCATAATTAACCATAATCCATCACAACACTTCATAATGGTCTATAACACATCGCAACCCTACATAATGATCCATAACCATAACAACGCTTCATAATGGTCCATAACCCATACAAACCTTTATAATGGTCCATACCCCATCACAACCCTTCATAATGGTCTATAACCTAACACAACCCTTTCTATGGTCCATAACCCATCACAACTATATTCCCTAACGAGAACGAGAGAGAGTCAACCCTTCCGAATCTCTCTAACCACTCTCTAGAATTTTCTCTCTCTAGAAAGCTCTTGTGTTTTTGGGTTTTGTTTCAGTCGTATTTCACTATGGATGATGATTCACCAGGTTGTGATTCCATTTTAATGTCAACCCTTCCGAATCTCTCTTACCGAACACAACCCTTTCTATGGTCCTTAACCCATAACAACCCTTAATAATTGACCATAACCTATCACAACCCTTCATAATGGTCAATAACCCATCATAATCCTTGATAATTTTTCATAACCCATCACAACCTTTATAATACTACATAACCTATACAAACCTTGATAACGGTCCATAACGCATAACAACCATTTCTAATGGTCCATAACCAATCACAACCCTTTCTATGGTCCATAACCCATCGCAACCCTGCATAATGGTCCATAACCATAACAACCCTTCATAATGGTCTATCACCCATACAAACCTTCATAATAGTCAATAACCCATCACGACCCTTCATAATTAACCATAATCCATCACAACACTTCATAATGGTCCATAACACATCGCAACCGTACGTAGTGATCCATAACCATAACAACGCTTCATCATGGTCCATAACAAATCACAACCCTTTCTAATGGTCCATAACCCATCACAACCCTTTCTATGGTCCATAACCCATCGCAACCCTATATATTGGTCCATAACCGTAACAACCCTTAATAATGGTCCATAACCCATACAAACCTGCATAATAGTCAATAACCCATCACATCCCTTCATAATTAACCATAATCCATCACAACACTTCATAATGGTCCATAACACATCGCAACCCTACATAATGATCCATAACCATAACAACGCTTCATAATGGTCCATAACCCATACAAACCTTTATAATGGTCCATAACCCATCACAACCCTTCATAATGGTCTATAACCTAACACAACCCTTTCTATGGTCTATAACCCATCACAACTATATTCCCTAACGAGAACGAGAGAGAGTCAACCCTTCCGAATCTCTCTAACCTCTCTCTAGAATTTTCTCTCTCTAGAAAGCACTTGTGTTTTTGGGTTTTGTTTCAGTCGTATTTCACCATGAATGATGATTCACCAGGTTGTGATTCCATTTTAATGTCAAATGATGGTGTTATGATGGATCACCAACATCATTCTCAAGAATTATCTAATGGAAAAAATCAAAATGTGAATGATATTACGTTTTCTGAAAATTTTAAACAAGACTTTAAATTTTCATTTAAAGAAAACAAATCAGAAGATCATGGTACTGCTATCAGTTACAATAAAGATCAGAAAGAGAAAAAATTTCATATGGCTTTACGCAATATCAAAGGATCAATATTCAAGAATTTCTCATCTTCTTTATTTGATGACATTGAAGAACGAAGAAACAAATGCAAAAATTACACTATTCAACGAAAAAGAATGTCTATTGATAGGATCTCGTATTCAAAAGATGCTGAAGTGTGCAATGGTTTAGATGCAGATGGTCAGACTGGCTTGGTCGATGGAATGGTTGAAGATGAACCGTATGAAAGTATCCATGAAGATGACGACACATACAAAGCTGAGGAAGTTAATGATAATGCTTACATATCGGAAAAAAGAAATACTGATATTATTCATGGTATAAACAAGAATATCGATGTAGAAGAAAGTCCAGATCAGATTGTAAACATGTCGGGCCACCAACTGAAAGTACAAACGCCTGATTCTGATCAAAATAACAACGGGAAAGCTGATGAATCTGATGTGGAACTTATTGCTGAACCGTCCACAAAAGTGTATGATTGCATGCACTCTTACTCATCGGCTGATGGAGGAGATACGAGAATCAACTCTCCGGCAAACCAAGGCACACCTTCAGCACATGGAAGTCATGCTTACAAGTCGAGACACCAAGTTAACTTTCTAACGGTTGATTCTGATCAAAATTACAACGGGAAAGATGATGAATCTGGTGTAGATCCTTTGGCTAAACCGTCCACTAAAGTTGATGATTGCATGCATTCTTACTCATCGGCCTATGGAGGAAAACCGGGTCTGAACATTACGGCAAAAAAAGGTACAACTTCTGCACATGGAGGTGCTAATCCATCGGTAATATACAATCATTCTACGCATGGACAAGCCAATATAAAACCGAACATGGCCAAGGAAAAGCTAGTGGAGACATCTCACTTATGGGGTAAAACCTTTTCTTATTCCAACTTTATCCTAGATAATGGTGATGCATGCTCTTTAGAAAACAATAACCACTTGCCCACTACTAGCTCACTCACTAAAGTAGTCAACAACTCATCATGCTTGTCCCCTTGTCAACCGATTCTTTCAATGGCAAAGACTACATGTCCTTCTCTCTTGGGTCCACATCCCACACAAATATCACCTAAATTCATGCTGAATAATTCGGCCAATGCATCCCTTATCAAAGCTACAAGTGAATTAATGCCCATTGACCAAACCCCACTTGTTGAAACACATATGTCTTTAAATGCCCAAGTTATTTCCAATATTGTTGACATAAATGAAAAAATTAAGCCAAATACTTCTAGTGATTTTAAAACCAATGACCAAAATTTAATTTATGATACTAGAAATAACGAAAATAAAAAAAAAATTAAATAATGCTTGGCATCGATCTTTACCCTTGCTTAATAACTCTCATGCCAATATTATTACTGGATCCCAAAAACACGCCAATGATAAGTTTCGTTTTATTCCTAATTTAAGTAATGACAATAATGTGCCTGTTGATATTCCTTTAACGTCCGTTAATAAAGTGTGTGAAACTTTTGCTAGGACTATATGCGGTTATTTTGTCGGAATAAAAATGAATTACTCTGATGTTAGGTATCTAGCATCCAAAATGTGGTCTATCCATGGTCTCCAAGATGTTCTTCTAAATGGAAAAGGTGTTTACCTTTTTAAATTTAGTGACGATAATGGTCTTCATCATGTTATCACAAATGGACCATGGACTTTTAAAGGTGTCCCTATTGTCATGCAAAAATGGCGTCCCGGTCTAAATATTCATAAGAATAATCATGATAAGCTCCCTTTATGGATTAAAATCCATGATATTCCCTATGAGGCATGGAGTGATGATGGTCTTAGCCACATTGCTTCAAAAATTGGAAAGCCTCTTGCTATGGACTCCTATACTGCTAATATGTGCAAATATGCGGCAGGAAAATCTATTTATGCTCGTGTCCTTCTTGAGATACCCACTAAATCCTCTTGGGTGGATAAAGTGATTATTCGTATTCCTGATCCTGATACCCTTGAGTTTTATACACATACTCTTCGTATTGAGTATGAATGGAAACCTCCAATGTGCTCTCATTGCATGGTTTTTGGTCATGAAAATAAAAACTGTATGCATGTAATCTCTAAAACTAATGAAGGTAATCATAAAGATAAAATGCCTCTTGATCAGGGTATAGTGACATCTCCTATGCAACTTGATGATGGATTTACGGTCGTCTATAAAAAGAATAATCGCACAAAACAAGAGTCAAATTCTGAAAACACTACTGATGATATTCTGCAAAGTATTTCTAATAAAAACACACAAGGGATTAGGAAGAATAAAGAATCTTCAATAAACAGGTTTTGGAATAAAAGTAGAAAAAGTTTTAATAAGTCTCGCTTCGAGTTTCGCCCGGTTCCTAATGATCAACGCACATCCAGTCCTCCTAGTTCTATTCCTCCCCCTATAAAGGATACTAACGTTTTAGTTGGTTTCCCGAGCCCTATCATTCGTCTTTCTACTTCCACCCCCCTTAAACAATCTGTATCCCCCACTCCTCTATTCAACGCCTTCTCCGTTCTTGAGGATTGTTCCTCAGACGCTACTATTTTACCTTCTACTGCTCCCCTTCTTCCTCTTCCTAGTGTTCCCCCCTAAATTATTACAGGTGATTTTGATCCTGATGCTGATAACCTTCTTGACAAGGACAATTGTATTGAGGTCGACTCTGATGATGGTGAGACTGCCAAGTTCATTGTTGATAAGAATGGATCACATCTTGATCAACCTATGATAACTCTGATGTCCGAGCAGATGGACTCCACACCCCTCCAAGTTTCCATATGACGCACATCGGTGCATGGAATACTCGCGGTCTCTGTAAGCCTTCTCATCAGAAAGCCTTGAGAGAGCTTATCCGCGATCAAAATCTTCATATTTGTGCTTCTCTGGAGACTCGTGCTTCCTTCCCTAACCTCCCTCTTATCTGTAGTCGTACTTTTTGGCTCCTGGTCATGGTCGTCCAACGGTCGTTTTTCCCCGAGAGGGACTAGAATTGTTGTTGCTTGGGACCCAATCGCTATTGATATGATGCTTATCGACTTAAATGACCAGGTTATGCATTTCAAAGTTAATATTCGTGATTCTAATAAATCTTTTTTTTGCTCCTTCGTCTATGCTCATAATGATCACATTATGCGTCGATCTCTCTGTCATTCTCTTGCGGTCCATAAGAATATGGTTAGAGATACCCCTTGGATTCTTTTGGGTGATTTCAATGTTGCTCTTGATATTAAAGATAGCACCTCCGGGTCGTCTGGGGTTTCTCGTGCCATGGAAGACTTCAGGGACTATGTCAATCTGATGGAAATGGAGGATCTTAACTATAAAGGTCTCTTCTACACATGGACCAAGTCTCCTAATGGTTCGAGTGGCATCCTCAAGAAAATTGATCGTGTCATGGGAAATACTCACTTCGTTGCTTCTTTCCCCTCATCTACTGTCAATTTTCTCCCTTACCGTTCGTCTGATCATACCCCTGCTGTGCTTTCTATCCCCCATCGTGCCCCTTTCCAACCTAAACCTTTCAAGTTCCCTAATTTCCTGACTTATAAGAACGATTTCAAGCAGATTGTTGCCTCTTCTTGGAACCCCAATATCACTGGATATCGAATGTATAAGGTTTTCAAAAACCTTAAAAATCTGAAAGTGCCTATACGAAAGATGCTTCGCAACCAGGGCAACCTCTTTTCTAAGGTTATCTCTCTTCGTAATGAGCTTGATAGAGTTCAGATTGCTTTGGATCGGGATCCTTTCAATAAGGATCTTCGTGAAGAACATTGCAGGTATCTCCTCGCTTATAACGAGGCTAGCCTGGATGAAGAGAGGTTCCTGAAACAAAAGGCTAAGGTTAACTGGCTGCGTGAGGGTGATAAAAATTCGGCTTTTTTCCACAAAGTGGTTAAAAGTCGTAAATCTCGCAATCGTATTAATTCTATCCAGGATGCTCTCGGAAACTGGATCTCGGGAAATGATCTTCCCAATCTTTTTGTTTCTCACTTTCAAGCCTTCTTGGGTTCTGCCCAGCCTTCCATTGCTATTCGTGATCCTTATTCCCTCTTCTCTAATAAGCTCTCCCCCCTCCAGTCTGCCGCCATGCTTACTCCTGTTACTGATGAGGAGGTTAAGTGTGTCCTGTTCCAGATGGGTGATGATAAAGCTCCTGGTTCTGATGGTTTCTCTGCTAAGTTCTTCAAATCTGCTTGGGATATTGTGGGTCCTGATTTCTGTATGGCTGTTAAGGAATTCTTCTATTCTGGTAAACTTCTTAAGTCTTTCAACAGCACCATCCTTGCCCTCATCCCTAAAGTTGATTCCCCTTCCAAAGTCACTGATTTCCGCCCTATAGCTTGTTGTAATGTTGTTTACAAATGTATCCGCAAGATTATTGCAGATCGTATCAAAAACCATCTTTCTTCTATGGTTGATGATAACCAGTCTGCTTTCATCCCTGGTCGTTTGATCACCGACAACGTCCTTCTTGTCCATGAGCTCATGCGTGATTATCATCGTCATCGTGGCCCTCCTAGGTGTGCTTTTAAGGTTGATATTCAAAAAGCGTACGACACTGTTGACTGGTCGTTTCTGAGGACCATCTTGTTTGGGTTTGGTTTCCCAGATCGTATGATTGACTGGATAATGACATGTGTTTCCACGGTTGCTTACTCTGTAAGTATCAGCGGAAATACTCACGGATATTTCGACGGTAAAAGGGGCCTTCGACAGGGTGACCCCCTCTCTCCTTATCTCTTCACTCTTGTCATGTAAGTGCTTAACCTTATGATCAAGAGAAACATCCATGATTCGGACTCTTTTAAATTCCACAGGCAATGTGATGATCAAAGTATCACCCAACTCTGCTTTGCTTATGCTCTCCTTCTCTTCTGTCATGGTGATAGCTCTTCGGTTAGAATCATCTGTGATTCTCTTGAGGAATTCTCTGGGGTTTCTGGCCTCCATCCTAATACTGCGAAAAGTGAAGCCTTCTACTGTAATGTTGGTGAGAGGACCACGGCTGCCATTGACCTTATTGTTAAGTTTCCTGAGGGCTCTTTCCCTGTCCGATACCTTGGCATTCCTCTTATCACCACCCGCCTTGACCACAAAGACTGTAAAGGCTTTGTTGATAAAGTCAAATGCAGGATTAATGACTGGAAAAACAAATCTCTTTCCTTTGCTGGTCGTCTCCAGCTCATCCTCTCTGTTCTTTCTTCTACTCAAATCTATTGGGCTTCTGTTTTTATTCTTCCTAAATCTATCTTTAACGATATTGAGAAGCTCATGAGAGGTTTCCTCTGGTGCCATGGTGAGTTGAAACGTGGTAAAGCTAAAGTCTCCTGGAAAACTGTATGCCTTCCTAAGGAACATGGTGGTCTTGGCATACGTAACCTTGCAATCTGGAATGTTGCCCTTATGGCTTCCCATGTTTGGAGACTCCTTTCCAAGAAAGAGTCCCTATGGGTTAAGTGGATCCACTCATACCGTTTATGTGGCCGTAACTTTTGGGATGCCCCCAAAAAATATGGTTCTGGATTTTCCTAGCGTAACATCCTTGATATGCGGGATAAGATAAGGGAGTATATAGTTTCCCAGATAGGTGATGGATGCTCTACTTCTGCTTGGTTCGATAACTGGCACCATGCGGGCCCTCTTTCTAATTTCTTGTCTGTCCGTGACATCCATGATGCGGGTTTCACTACTGATACTAAGGTTGCTGACCTGGTCCTTAATGGATCTTGGGTTCGCCCACATTGTTGGAGAGACTCCCATGCTGCTCATCTTTCTCATAACCCTCCTACTCTTTCCACGTCCGTCCATGATAAACTCCTTTGGAGATCTAGAGACGGTCAACTCTCTCCTTTCTCTGTTCGTTCTGTTTGGCAATCTATTCGCCCTTATCACCAACCGGTCTATTGGTTTCATCTTGTTTGGTTCTCCAAGAATATCCCCAGACATGCTTTCATTCTCTGGGTTGCTCTTAAAAATCGTCTTAAGACTCATGATAAAATCAAAATCTGGGACACGAACGCCAATCTCATTTGTGCGTTCTGCGGGGATTGTCCGGATTCCCTTTCCCATCTCTTCTTTGATTGTTCTTTCACTTCTTTGGTTTGGCATGACCTCCATCATGTCATGAATCTCTCCCTCTCCACTGATAGCTGGTCTGATATCATTAATCAACTCAACCCCATTTCTAAGAACACGACCATTTGGTCCATCATTAGAAGACTTGTTCTTGCTGGCGCTGTTTACCACATTTGGCGGGAAAGAAATTTACGCATTTTTAAAAAAATTAAAAGATCTCATCATGCTGTCGTGAATAGTGTTAAGGATGATATCCGCTGTAGACTGCTGAGTCTATCTATGAAAACTTGCACTAATGTTGATTTGGCTAAAACTATATGGACCCTCCCTTAACTTTCTTTCTCTTCGCTATGCTATGTTATTTTTCTCTGGTTGTATGGTTTGTTTGTTTTGCAGGTTGCTTTCCTTTAAGTTCTTGTTTGCTTCTGGTTCCATCTCTTGTTTTGGTTCCTAGTTTAGCCTTATTGTCCGTTGGGGCCTGTCCCGATGGATTTTCTATTTTTTAGGTGGGGAGTCCCCAGCCTTATATTGTATTTATTCTTTTTATTAATAAAATTTGCCAGAGGTGCCACCCTCTTTACCCAAAAAAAAAACCCATCACAACTCTTCATAATTGACCATAACCTATCACAACCCCTCATAATGGTCCATAACATATCATAACCCTTCATAGTGGTCCATAGCCCATCACAACCTTTATAATGTTCCATAACCCATCACAACACTTTATAAATGTCCATAACCCATCACAACCTTCATAATGGTCCATAACCCGTCACAACCCTTTATAATGGTCCATAACCCATCACAACCCTTCATAATTGAGCATAACCCATCACAACCCTTCATAATGGTCCATAACCCATAATAACCCTTCATAATTGACCATAACTTATCACAACCCTTCATAATGGTCAATAACCCATCATGATCCTACATAATGGTTCATAACCCATCACAACCTTCATAATAGTACATAACCCATACAACCCTTCATAATAGCTAATAACCCATCACAACCCTTTATAATGGTCCATAACCCATCATAACGGTTTCTATGGTCCATAACCCATCGCAACCCTACATAATGGTCCATAACCATAACAACCCTTCATAATGGTCCATAATCCATACAAACCTTCATAACATTCCATAACCCATCACAACCCTTCATAATTGACCATAACCCATCACAACCCTTCATAATTGACCATAACCCATGACAATCCTTCCTATGGTCCATAACCCAGCATAACCCTTTATAGTGGTGCATAACCCATTAAACCCTTCATAATGGTCCATAACCCATCACAACCCTTTATAATGGTCCATATCACAACCTTCATAATGGTCCATAACCCATCACAACCTTTAATAATGGTCCATAACCCATCACACCCCTTCATAATTGAGCATAACCCATCACAACCCTTGATAATGGTCCATAACCGAACACGACCCTTTCTATGGTCCATAACCCATAACAACCCTTCATAATTGACCATAACCTATCACAACCCTTCATAATGGTCAATAACCCATCATAATCCTTGATAATTGATCATAACCCATCGCAACCTTTATAATAGTACATAACCTATACAACCCTTGATAACGGTCCATAACCCATAACAACCATTTCTAATGGTCCATAACCCATCACAACCCTTTCTATGGTCCATAACCCATCGCAACCCTGCATAATGGTCCATAACCATAACAACCCTTCATCATGTCCATAACCCATACAAACTTTCATAATAGTCAATAACCCATCACGACCCTTCATAATTAACCATAATCCATCACAACACTTCATAATGGTCCATAACACATCGCAACCCTACGTAATGATCCATAACCATAACAACGCTTCATAATGGTCCATAACCCATCACAACCCTTTTTAATGGTCCATAACCCATCACAACCCTTTTTAATGGTCCATAACCCATCACAACCCTTTCTATGGTCCATAACCCATCGCAACCCTGTATAATGGTCTATAACCATAACAACCCTTAATAATGGTCCATAACCCATACAATCCTTCATAATGGTCCATAACCCATCACAACCCTTCATAATGGTCCATAACCAACCATCACCCTGATGGCCTAGTGGATAAGGCTTAGGACTCTTTCTCTTCCCCCATAAAGAGGTTCCAAGTTCTAATCCCACTCCCTCCCTTTCCCCATAGGGATTGTTAGGATTCAATCAGGGGATGGCCACTGGCCACCTCTCTACCCCCATAGGTGATTGACCCGGACCACCCTGCTGCCAGGTGTGCGTGGGCCCCGAGGTTGCTTCATCAGGGTCATCCAAAGGATGGGTCGGGTGGGGTCCTCGGTTACCAAAAAAAAATGGTCCATAACCCAACAAAACCCTTTCTATGGTCCATAACCCATCACAACTCTTCATAATTGACCATAACCTATCAAAACCCCTCATAATAGTCGATATCCCATCAAAACCCTTCATAGTGGTCGATAACCCATCACAACCATCTTAATGGTCCATAACCCATCACAACCCTTTATAACTGTCCATAACCCATCACAACCTTCATAATGGTCCATAACCCATCATAACCCTTTATAATGGTCCATAACCCATCACAACCGTTTCTATGGTCCATAATCCATAACAACCATTCATAATTAACCATAACCTATCACAACCCTTCATAATGGTCAATAACCCATCATAATCCTTCATAATGGTTAAAAAGCCATCACAACCTTCATAATAGTACATAACCCATACTACCCTTCATAACAGTTCATAACCCATAACAACCCTTTCTAATGGTCCATAACCCATCACAACCCTTTATATGGTCCATAACCTATCGCAACCCTGCATAATGGTCCATAACCATAACAACCCTTCCTAATGATCCATAACCCATACAAACCTTCAAATAGTCAATAACCATAACAACCCTGCATTATGCTCTATAACTATCACAACCCTACATACTGGTCCATAACCCAACACAACCCTTTCTATGGTCCATAACCCATCACAACTCTTTATAATTGACCATAACCTATCACAACCCCTCATAACGGTTCATCAACTATCATAACCCTTCATAGTGGTCCATAACCCATCACAACCTTCATAATGGTCCATAACCCATCACAACCCTTTATAATGGTCCATAACCGATCACAACCTTCGTAATGGTCCATAACCCATCATAACCTTTAATAATGGTCCATAACCCATCACAACCCTTCATAATTGAGCATAACCCATCACAACACTTCATAATGGTCCATAACCCAACACAACCTTTTCTATGGTCAATAACCCATAACAACCTTTCATAATTGACCATAACCTATCACAACCCTTTATAACGGTCAATAACCCATCATAATCCTTCATAATGGTTCATAACCCATCACAACCTTCGTAATAGTACATAACCCATACAACCCTTTCTATGGTCCATAACCCATCGCAACCCTACATAATGGTCCATAACCATAACAACCCTTCATAATGGTCCATAACCCATACAACCCTTCATAACTGTCCATAACCCATCACAACCTTTCATAATTGTCCATAACCCATCACAACCCTTCATAATTGAGCATAACCCATCACAACCCTTCATAATGGTCCACAACCGAACACAACCATTTCTATGGACCATACCCCATAACAACCCTTCATAATTGAACATAACCTATCACAACCCTTCATAATGGTCCATAACCCATCATAATCCTTGATAATTGTTCATAACCCATCACAACCTTTATAATAGTACATAACCTATACAACCCTTGATAACGGTCCATAACGCTTAACAACCATTTCTAATGGTCCATAACCAATCACAACCCTTTCTATGGTCCATAACCCATCGCAACCCTGCATAATGGTCCATAACTGTAACAACCCTTCATAATGGTCTATAACCCATACAAACCTTCATAATAGTCAATAACCCATCACGACCCTTCATAATTAACCATAATCCATCACAACACTTCATAATGGTCCATAACATATCGCAACCCTACGTAATGATCACAACCATAACAACGCTTCATCATGGTCCATAACCCATCACAACCCTTTCTAATGGTCCATAACCTATCACAACCCTTTCTATGGTCCATAACCCATCGCAACGCTGTATAATGGTCCATAACCATAACAACCCTTCATTATGGTCCATAACCCTTACAAACCTGCATAATAGTCAATAACCCATCACAACCCTTCATAATTACCCATAATCCATCACAACACTTCATAATGGTCCATAAAACATCGCAACCCTACATAATGATCCATAACCATAACAACGTTTTATAATGGTCTATAACCCATACAAACCTTCATAATGGTCCATAACCCATCACAACCCTTCATAATGGTCTATAACCCAACACAACCCTTTCTATGGTCCATAACCCATCACAACTATTCATAATTGACCATAACCTATCACAACCCCTCATAATAGTCCATAACATATCATAACCCTTCATAGTGGTCCATAGCCCATCACAACCTTCATAATGGTCCATAACCCATCACAACCCTTTATAAATGTCCATAACCCATCACAACCTTCATAATGGTCCATAACCCATCACAACCCTTTATAATGGTCCATAACCCATCACAACCCTTCATAATTGAGCATAACCCATCACAACCCTTCATAATGGTCCATAACCCATAACAAACCTTCATAATTGACCATAATTTATCACAACCCTTCATAATGGTCAATAACCCATCATAATCCTTCATAATGGTTCATAACCCATCACAACCTTCGTAATAGTACATAACCCATACTACCCTTCATAACAGTTCATATCCCATAACAACCCTTTCTAATGGTCCATAACCCATCACAACCCTTTATATGGTCCATAACCTATCGCAACCCTGCATAATGGTCCATAACCATAACAACCCTTCCTAATGATCCATAACCCATACAAACCTTCAAATAGTCAATAACCATAACAACCCTGCATTATGCTCTATAACTATCACAACCCTACATACTGGTCCATAACCCAACACAACCCTTTCTATGGTCCATAACCCATCACAACTCTTTATAATTGACCATAACCTATCACAACCCCTCATAACGGTTCATCAACTATCATAACCCTTCATAGTGGTCCATAACCCATCACAACCTTCATAATGGTCCATAACCCATCACAACCCTTTATAATGGTCCATAACCGATCACAACCTTCGTAATGGTCCATAACCCATCATAACCTTTAATAATGGTCCATAACCCATCACAACCCTTCATAATTGAGCATAACCCATCACAACACTTCATAATGGTCCATAACCCAACACAACCTTTTCTATGGTCAATAACCCATAACAACCTTTCATAATTGACCATAACCTATCACAACCCTTTATAACGGTCAATAACCCATCATAATCCTTCATAATGGTTCATAACCCATCACAACCTTCGTAATAGTACATAACCCATACAACCCTTTCTATGGTCCATAACCCATCGCAACCCTACATAATGGTCCATAACCATAACAACCCTTCATAATGGTCCATAACCCATACAACCCTTCATAACTGTCCATAACCCATCACAACCTTTCATAATTGTCCACAACCCTTCATAATTGAGCATAACCCATCACAACCCTTCATAATGGTCCACAACCGAACACAACCATTTCTATGGCCCATACCCCATAACAACCCTTCATAATTGAACATAACCTATCACAACCCTTCATAATGGTCCATAACCCATCATAATCCTTGATAATTGTTCATAACCCATCACAACCTTTATAATAGTACATAACCTATACAACCCTTGATAACGGTCCATAACGCTTAACAACCATTTCTAATGGTCCATAACCAATCACAACCCTTTCTATGGTCCATAACCCATCGCAACCCTGCATAATGGTCCATAACTGTAACAACCCTTCATAATGGTCTATAACCCATACAAACCTTCATAATAGTCAATAACCCATCACGACGCTTCATAATTAACCATAATCCATCACAACACTTCATAATGGTCCATAACATATCGCAACCCTACGTAATGATCACAACCATAACAACGCTTCATCATGGTCCATAACCCATCACAACCCTTTCTAATGGTCCATAACCTATCACAACCCTTTCTATGGTCCATAACCCATCGCAACGCTGTATAATGGTCCATAACCATAACAACCCTTCATTATGGTCCATAACCCATACAAACCTGCATAATAGTCAATAACCCATCACAACCCTTCATAATTACCCATAATCCATCACAACACTTCATAATGGTCCATAAAACATCGCAACCCTACATAATGATCCATAACCATAACAACGTTTTATAATGGTCTATAACCCATACAAACCTTCATAATGGTCCATAACCCATCACAACCCTTCATAATGGTCTATAACCCAACACAACCCTTTCTATGGTCCATAACCCATCACAACTATTCATAATTGACCATAACCTATCACAACCCCTCATAATAGTCCATAACATATCATAACCCTTCATAGTGGTCCATAGCCCATCACAACCTTTATAATGGTCCATAACCCATCACAACCCTTTATAAATGTCCATAACCCATCACAACCTTCATAATGGTCCATAACCCATCACAACCCTTTATAATGGTCCATAACCCATCACAACCCTTCATAATTGAGCATAACCCATCACAACCCTTCATAATGGTCCATAACCCATAACAAACCTTCATAATTGACCATAATTTATCACAACCCTTCATAATGGTCAATAACCCATCATAATCCTTCATAATGGTTCATAACCCATCACAACCTTCGTAATAGTACATAACCCATACTACCCTTCATAACAGTTCATATCCCATAACAACCCTTTCTAATGGTCCATAACCCATCACAACCCTTTATATGGTCCATAACCTATCGCAACCCTGCATAATGGTCCATAACCATAACAACCCTTCCTAATGATCCATAACCCATACAAACCTTCAAATAGTCAATAACCATAGCAACCCTGCATTATGCTCTATAACTATCACAACCCTACATACTGGTCCATAACCCAACACAACCCTTTCTATGGTCCATAACCCATCACAACTCTTTATAGTTGACCATAACCTATCACAACCCCTCATAACGGTTCATCACCTTTCATAACCCTTCATAGTGGTCCATAACCCATCACAACCTTCATAATGGTCCATAACCCATCACAACCCTTTATAATGGTCCATAACCGATCACAACCTTCGTAATGGTCCATAACACATCATAACCTTTAATAATGGTCCATAACCCATCACAACCCTTCATAATTGAGAATAACCCATCACAACACTTCATAATGGTCTATAACCCAACACAACCTTTTCTATGGTCAATAACTCATAACAACCTTTCATAATTGACCATAACCTATCACAACCCTTTATAACGGTCAATAACCCATCATAATCCTTCATAATGGTTCATAACCCATCACAACCTTCGTAATAGTACATAACCCATACAACCCTTTCTATGGTCCATAACCCATCGCAACCCTACATAATGGTCCATAACCATAACAACCCTTCATAATGGTCCATAACCCATACAACCCTTCATAACTGTCCATAACCCATCACAACCTTTCATAATTGTCCATAACCCATCACAACCCTTCATAATTGAGCATAACCCATCACAACCCTTCATAATGGTCCACAACCGAACACAACTATTTCTATGGCCCATACCCCATAACAACCCTTCATAATTGAACATAACCTATCACAACCCTTCATAATGGTCCATAACCCATCATAATCCTTGATAATTGTTCATAACCCATCACAACCTTTATAATAGTACATAACCTATACAACCCTTGATAACGGTCCATAACGCTTAACAACCATTTCTAATGGTCCATAATCAATCACAACCCTTTCTATGGTCCATAACCCATCGCAACCCTGCATAATGGTCCATAACTGTAACAACCCTTCATAATGGTCTATAACCCATACAAACCTTCATAATAGTCAATAACCCATCACGACCCTTCATAATTAACCATAATCCATCACAACACTTCATAATGGTCCATAACACATCGCAACCCTACGTAATGATCACAACCATAACAACGCTTCATCATGGTCCATAACCCATCACAACCCTTTCTAATGGTCCATAACCTATCACAACCCTTTTTATGGTCCATAACCCATCGCAACGCTGTATAATGGTCCATAACCATAACAACCCTTCATTATGGTCCATAACCCATACAAACCTGCATAATAGTCAATAACCCATCACAACCCTTCATAATTACCCATAATCCATCACAACACTTCATAATGGTCCATAAAACATCGCAACCCTACATAATGATCCATAACCATAACAACGTTTTATAATGGTCTATAACCCATACAAACCTTCATAATGGTCCATAACCCATTACAACCCTTCATAATGGTCTATAACCCAACACAACCCTTTCTATGGTCCATAACCCATCACAACTATTCATAATTGACCATAACCTATCACAACCCCTCATAATAGTCCATAACATATCATAACCCTTCATAGTGGTCCATAGCCCATCACAACCTTCATAATGGTCCATAACTCATCACAACCCTTTATAAATGTCCATAACCCATCACAACCTTCATAATGGTCCATAACCCATCACAACCCTTTATAATGGTCCATAACCCATCACAACCCTTCATAATTGAGCATAACCCATCACAACCCTTCATAATGGTCCATAACCCATAACAAACCTTCATAATTGACCATAATTTATCACAACCCTTCATAATTGTCAATAACCCATCATAATCCAACATAATGGTTCATAACCCATCACAACCTTCATAATATTACATAACCCATACAACCCTTCATAATAGTCCATAACCCATCACAACCCTTTCTAATGGTCCATAACAACCATCACCCTGATGGCCTAGTGGATAAGGCTTAGGACTCTTTCTCTTCCCCCATAAAGAGGTTCCAAGTTCTAATCCCACTCCCTCCCTTTCCCCATAGGGAGTGTTAGGTTTCAATCAGGGGATGGCCACTGGCCACCTCTCTACCCCCGTAGGTGATTGACTCGGACCACCCTGCTGCCAGGTGTTCGTGGGCCCTGAGGTTGCTTCATCAGGGTCATCCAAAGGATGGGTCGGGTGGGGTCCTCGGTTACCAAAAAAAAATGGTCCATAACCCATCATAACCGTTTCTATGGTCCATAACCCATCGCAACCCTACATAATGGTCCTTAACCATAACAACCCTTCATAATGGTCCATAATCATAACAACCCTTCATAATGGTCCATAATCCAAACCATCAGCCTGATGGCCTAGTGGATAAGGCTTTGGACTCTTTCTCTTCCCCCATAAAGAGGTTCCAAGTTCTAATCCCACTCCCTCCCTTTCCCCATAGGGAGTGTTACGTTTCAATCAGGGGATGGCCACTGGCCACTTCTCTACCCCCGTAGGTGATTGACCCGGACCACCCTGCTGCGAGGTGTGCGTGGGCCCCGAGGTAGCTTCATCAGGGTCATCCAAAGGATGGGTCTGGTGGGATCCTCGGTTATAAAAAAAATGGTCCATAATCCATACAAACCTTCATAACATTCCATAACCCATCACAACCCTTCATAATTGACCATAACCCATCACAACCCTTCATAATTGACCATAACCCATCACAACCCTTCATAATTGACCATAGCCCATCACAATCCTTCCTATGGTCCATAACCCAGCATAACCCTTTATAATGGTGCATAACCCATTAAACCCTTCATAATGGTCCATAACCCATCACAACCCTTTATAATGGTCCATATCACAACCTTCATAATGGTCTATAACCCATCACAACCATTAATAATGGTCCATAACCCATCACACCCCTTCATAATTGAGCATAACCCATCACAACCCTTCATAATGGTCCATAACCGAACACGACCCTTTCTATGGTCCATAACCCATAACAACCCTTCATAATTGACCATAACCTATCACAACCCTTCATAATGGTCAATAACCCATCATAATCCATGATAATTGATCATAACCCATCACAACCTTTATAATAGTACATAACCTATACAACCCTTGATAACGGTCCATAACCCATAACAACCATTTCTAATGGTCCATAACCCATCACAACCCTCTCTATGGTCCATAACCCATCGCAACCCTGCATAATGGTCCATAACCATAACAACCCTTCATCATGTCCACAACCCATACAAACTTTCATAATAGTCAATAACCCATGACGACCCTTCATAATTAACCATAATCCATCACAACACTTCATAATGGTCCATAACACATCGCAACCCTACGTAATGATCCATAACCATAACAATGTTTCATAATGGTCCATAACCCATCACAACCCTTTTTAATGATCCATAACCCATCACATCCCTTTCTATGGTCCATAACCCATCGCAACCCTGTATAATTGTCTATAACCATAACAACCCTTAATAATGGTCCATAACCCATACAATCCTTCATAATGGTCCATAACCCATCACAACCCTTCATAATGGTCCATAACCAACCATCACCCTGATGGCCTAGTGAATAAGGCTTAGGACTCTTTCTCTTCCCCCATAAAGAGGTTCCAAGTTCTAATCCCACTCCCTCCCTTTCCCCATAGGGATTGTTAGGTTTCAATCAGGGGATGGCCATTGGCCACCTCTCTACCCCCGTAGGTGATTGACCCGGACCACCCTGCTGCCAGGTGTGCGTGGGCCCCGAGGTTGCTTCATCAGGGTCATCCAAAGGATGGGTCGGGTGGGGTCCTCGGTTACAAAAAAAAAATGGTCCATAACCCAACAAAACCCTTTCTATGGTCCATAACCCATCACAACTCTTCATAATTGACCATAACCTATCAAAACCCCTCATAATAGTCGATATCCCATCATAACCCTTCATAGTGGTCGATAACCCGTCACAACCTTCTTAATGGTCCATAACCCATCACAACCCTTTATAACTGTCCATAACCCATCACAACCTTCATAATGGTCCATAACCCATCATAACCCTTTATAATGGTCCATAACCCATCACAACCGTTTCTATGGTCCATAATCCATAACAACCATTCATAATTAACCATAACCTATCACAACCCTTCATAATGGTCAATAACCCATCATAATCCTTCATAATGGTTAAAAAGCCATCACAACCTTCATAATAGTACATAACCCATACTACCCTTCATAACAGTTCATAACCCATAACAACCCTTTCTAATGGTCCATAACCCATCACAACCCTTTATATGGTCCATAACCTATCGCAACCCTGCATAATGGTCCATAACATTAACAACCCTTCCTAATGGTCCATAACCCGTACAAACCTTCATAATAGTCAATAACCATAACAACCCTGCATAATGCTCTATAACCATCACAACCCTACATAATGGTCCATAACCCAACACAACCCTTTCTATGGTCCTTAACCCATCACAACTCTTTATAATTGACCATAACCTATCACAACCCCTCATAACGGTTCATCACCTATCATAACCCTTCATAGTGGTCCATAACCCATCACAACCTTCATAATGGTCCATAACCCATCACTACCCTTTATAATGGTCCATAACCCATCACAACCTTCATAATGGTCCATAACCCATCATAACCTTTAATAATGGTCCATAACCCATCACAACCCTTGATAATTGAGCATAACCCATCACAACACTTCATAATGGTCCATAACCCAACACAACCTTTTCTATGGTCAATAACCCATAACAACCTTTCATAATTGACCATAACCTATCACAACCCTTTATAACGGTCAATAACCCATCATAATCCTTCATAATGGTTCATAACCCATCACAACCTTCGTAATAGTACATAACCCATACAACCCTTTCTATGGTCCATAACCCATCGCAACCCTACATAATGGTCGATAACCATAACAACCCTTCATAATGGTCCATAACCCATACAACCCTTCATAACTGTCCATAACCCATCACAACCTTTCATAATTGTCCATAACCCATCACAACCCTTCATAATTGAGCATAACCCATCACAACCCTTCATAATGGTCCATAACCGAACACAACCATTTCTATGGCCCATAACCCATAACAACCCTTCATAATTGAACATAACCTATCACAACCCTTCATAATGGTCAATAACCCATCATAATCCTTGATAATTGTTCATAACCCATCACAACCTTTATAATAGTACATAACCTATACAACCCTTGATAACGGTCCATAACGCTTAACAACCATTTCTAATGGTCCATAACCAATCACAACCCTTTCTATAGTCCATAACCCATCGCAACCCTGCATAATGGTCCATAACCGTAACAACCCTTCATAATGGTCTATAACCCATCACAATAGTCAATAGCCCATCACGACCCTTCATAATTAACCATAATCCATCACAACACTTCATAATGGTCCATAACACATCGCAACCCTACGTAATGATCATAACCATAACAACGCTTCATCATGGTCTATAACCCATCACAACCCTTTCTAATGGTCCATAACCTATCACAACCCTTTCTATGGTCCATAACCCATCGCAACGCTGTATAATGGTCCATAACCATAACAACCCTTCATAATGGTCCATAACCCATACAAACCTGCATAATAGTCAATAATCCATCACAACCCTTCATAATTACCCATAATCCATCACAACACTTCATAATGGTCCATAAAACATCGCAACCCTACATAATGATCCATAACCATAATAACGCTTTATAATGGTCCATAACCCATACAAACCTTCATAATGGTCCATAACCCATCACAACCCTTCATAATGGTCTATAACCCAACACAACCCTTTCTATGGTCCATAACCCATCACAACTATTCATAATTGACCATAACCTATCACAACCCCTCATAATAGTCCATAACATATCATAACCCTTCATAGTGGTCCATAGCCCATCACAACCTTCATAATGGTCCATAACCCATCACAACCCTTTATAAATGTCCATAACCCATCACAACCTTCATAATGGTCCATAACCCATCACAACCCTTTATAATGGTCCATAACCCATCACAACCCTTCATAATTTAGCATAACCCATCACAACCCTTCATAATGGTCCATAACCCATAACAAACCTTCATAATTGACCATAACTTATCACAACCCTTCATAATGGTCAATAACCCATCATAATCCTACATAATGGTTCATAACCCATCACAACCTTCATAATATTACATAACCCATACAACCCTTCATAATAGTCCATAACCCATCACAACCCTTTTTAATGGTCCATAACAACCATCACCCTGATGGCCTAGTGGATAAGGCTTAGGACTCTTTCTCTTCCCCCATAAAGAGGTTCCAAGTTCTAATCCCACTCCCTCCCTTTCCCCATAGGGAGTGTTAGGTTTCAATCAGGGGATGGCCACTGGCCACCTCTCTACCCCCGTAGGTGATTGACCCGGACCACCCTGCTGCCAGGTGTGCGTGGGCCCCGAGGTTGCTTCATCAGGGACATCCAAAGGATGGGTCGGGTGGGGTCCTCGGTTACCAAAAAAAAAAAAAAAAAAAAAACTGGTCCATAACCCATCATAACCGTTTCTATGGTCCATAACCCATCGCAAGCCTACATAATGGTCCTTAACCATAACAACCCTTCATAATGGTCCATAATCATAACAACCCTTCATAATGGTCCATAATCCAAACCATCACCCTGATGGCCTAGTGGATAAGGCTTTGGACTCTTTCTCTTCCCCCATAAAGAGGTTCCAAGTTCTAATCCCACTCCCTCCCTTTCCCCATAGGGAGTGTTAGGTTTCAATCAGGGGATGGCCACTGGCCACCTCTCTACCCCCGTAGGTGATTGACCCGGACCACCCTGCTGCGAGGTGTGCGTGGGCCCCGAGGTAGCTTCATCTGGGTCATCCAAAGGATGGGTCTGGTGGGACCCTCGGTTATAAAAAAAATGGTCAATAATCCATACAAACCTTCATCACATTCCATAACCCATCACAACCCTTCATAATTGACCATAACCCATCACAACCCTTCATAATTGACCATAACCCATCACAACCCTTCATAATTGACCATAACCCATCACAATCCTTCCTATGGTCCATAACCCAGCACAACCCTTTATAATGGTGCATAACCCATTAAACCCTTCATAATGGTCAATAACCCATCACAACCCTTTATAATGGTCCATATCACAACCTTAAATAATTGTCCATAACCCATCACACCCCTTCATAATTGAGCATAACCCATCACAACCCTTCATAATGGTCCATAACCGAACACAACCCTTTCTATGGTCCATAACCCATAACAACCCTTCAGAATTGACCATAACCTATCACAGCCCTTCATAATGGTCAATAACCCATCATAATCCTTGATAATTGTTCATAACCCATCACAACCTTTATAATAGTACATAACCTATACAACCCTTGATAACGGTCCATAACCCATAACAACCATTTCTAATGGTCCATAACCCACCACAACCCTTTCTATGGTCCATAACCCATCGCAACCCTGCATAATGGTCCATAACCATAACAACCCTTCATAACGGTCCATAACCCATACAAACCTTCATAAAATAGTCAATAACCCATCACGACCCTTCATAAGTAACCATAATCCATCACAACACTTCATAATGGTCCATAACACATCGCAACCCTACGTAATGATCCATAACCATAACAACGCTTCATAATGGTCCATAACCCATCACAACCCTTTCTAATGGTCCATAACCCATCACAACCCTTTCTATGGTCCATAACCCATCGCAACCCTGTATAATGCTCTATAACCATAACAACCCTTAATAATGGTCCATAACCCATACAATCCTTCATTATGGTCCATAACCCATCACAACCCTTCATAATGGTCTATAACCCAACACAACCCTTTCGATGGTCCATAACCCATCACAACTCTTCATAATTGACCATAACCTATCAAAACCCCTCATAATAGTCGATATCCCATCATAACCCTTCATAGTGGTCCATAACACATCACAACCTTCTTAATGTTCCATAACCCATCACAACCTTCATAATGGTCCATAACACATCACAACCTTCTTAACTGTCCATAACCCATCACAACCTTCATAATGGTCCATAACCCATCATAACCCTTTATAATGGTGCATAACCCATCACAACTGTTTCTTTGGTCCATAATCCATAACAACCATTCACAATTAACCATAACCTATCACAACCTTTCATAATGGTCAATAACCCATCATAATCCTTCATAATGGTTCATAACCCATCACAACCTTCGTAATAGTACATAACCCATACTACCCTTCATAACAGTTCATATCCCATAACAACCCTTTCTAATGGTCCATAACCCATCACAACCCTTTATATGGTCCATAACCCATCGCAACCCTGCATAATGGTCCATAACCATAACAACCCTTCCTAATGGTCCATAACCCATACAAACCTTCATAATAGTCAATAACCATAACAACCCTTCATAATGCTCTATAACCATCACAACCCTACATAATGGTCCATAACCCAACACAACCCTTTCTATGGTCCATAATCCGTCACAACTCTTCATAATTGACCATAACGTATCACAACCCCTCATAATGGTCCATCACCTATCATAACCCTTCATAGTGGTCCATAACCCATCACAACCTTCATAATGGTCCATAACCCATCACAACCCTTTATAAGGGTCCATAACCCATCACAACCTTCATAATGGTCCATAACCCATCACAACCTTTAATAATGGTCCATAACCCATCACAACCCTTCATAATTGAGCATAACCCATCACAACACTTCATAATGGTCCATAACCCAACACAACCTTTTCTATGGTCAATAACCCATACCAACCTTTCATAATTGACCATAACCTATCACAACCCTTCATAACGGTCAATAACCCATCATAATACTTCATAATGGTTCATAACCCATCACAACCTTCGTAATAGTACATAACCCATACAACCCTTCATAACGGTCTATAACCCATCAAAACCCTTTCTAATGGTCCATAACCCATCACAACCCTTTCTATGGTCCATAACCCATACAACCCTTCATAACTGTCCATAACCCATCACAACCTTTCATAATTGTCCATAACCCATCACAACCCTTCATAATGGTCCACAACCGAACACAACCCTTTCTATGGTCCATAACCCATAACAACCCTTCATAATTGACCATAACCTATCACAACCCTTTATAATGGTTAATAACCCATCATAATCCATGATAATTGTTCATAACCCTTCATAACCTTTATAATAGTACATAACCTATACAACCCTTGATAACGGTCCATAACGCATAACAACCATTTCTAATGGTCCATAACCAATCACAACCCTTTCTATGGTCTATAACCCATCGCAACCCTGCATAATGGTCCATAACCATAACAACCCTTCATAATGGTCTATAACCCATACAAACCTTCATAATAGTCAATAACCTATCATGACCCTTCATAATTAACCATAATCCATCATAACACTTCATAATGGTCCATAACACATCGCAACCCTACGAAATGATCCATAACCATAACAACGCTTCATCATGGTCCATAACCCATCACAACCCTTTCTAATGGTCCATAACCCATCACAACCCTTTCTATGGTCCATAACCCATCACAACCTTCATAACGGTCCATAACCCAGCACAACCCTTTATAATGGTCCATAACCCATCACAACCCTTCATAATGGTCAATAACCCATCATGATCCTACATAATGGTTCATAACCCTTCACAACCTTCATAATAAAACATAACCCTTACAACCCTTCATAATAGTCCATAACCCATCACAAACCTTTCTAATGGTCCATAACCCATCATAACCGTTTCTATGGTCCATAACCCATCGTAACCCTACATAATGGTCCATAACCATAACAACCCTTCATAATGGTCCATAACCCATACAAACCTTCATAACATTCCATAACCCATCACAACCCTTCATAATTGACCATAACCCATCACAACCCTTCATAATTGACCATAACCCATCACAACCCTTCCTATGGTCCATAACCCAGCACAACCCTTTCTATGGTCTATAACCGATGACAACCCTTCATAATTAACCATAACCCATCACAACACTTCATAATGGTCCATAACCCATCGCAACCCTACATAATGGTCCATATCGATAACAACCCTTAATAGTGGTCCATAACCCATACAAACCTTCATCATGGTCCATAACCCATCACAACCATTCATAATGCTCCATAACCCATCATAACTCATCATAATGGTCTATAACCCAACACAACCCTTTCTGTGGTCCATAACTCATCACAACTCGTCATAATTGACCATAACTTATCAAAACCCCTCATAGTGGTCCATAACCCTTCATAGTGGTTCATAACCCATCAAAACCTACATAATGGTCTGTAACCCATCACAACCCTTTATAATGGTCCATAACCCATCACAACCAACCATCACCCTGATGGCCTAGTGGATAAGGCTTAGGACTCTTTCTCTTCCCCCATAAAGAGGTTCCAAGTTCTAATCTCACTCCCTCTCTTTCCCCATAGGGAGTGTTAGGTTTCAATCAGGGGATGGCCACTGGCCACCTCTCTACCCCCGTAGGTGATTGACCCGGACCACCCTGCTGCCAGGTGTGCGTGGGCCCCGAGGTTGCTTCATCAGGGTCATCCAAAGGATGGGTCGGGTGGGGTCCTCGGTTACCAAAAAAAAAAAAAAAAAAGCCATCACAACCTTCATAATGGTCCATAATTCATCACAACCCTTTATAATGGTCCATAACCCATGACAACCCTTCATAATTGAGCATAACCCATCACAACCCTTTATAATGGTGCATAATCCATTAAACCCTTCATAATGGTCCATAACCCATCACAACCATTAATAATGGTCCATAACCCATCACACCCCTTCATAATTGAGCATAACCCATCACAACCCTTCATAATGGTCCATAACCCAACACAACCTTTTCTATGGTCAATAACCCATAAAAACCTTTCATAATTGACCATAACCTACCACAACCCTTCATAACGGTCAATAACCAATCATAATCTTTCATAATGGTTCGTAACCCATCACAACCTTCATAATAGTACATAACCCATACAACCCTTCATAACGGTCCGTAACCCATCACAACCCTTTCTAATGGTCCATGACCCATCACAACCCTTTCTATGATCCATAACCCATCGCAACCCTACATAATGGTCCATAACCATAACAACTCTTTATAATGGTCCATAACCCATACAAACCTTCATAACTGTCCCTAACCCATCACAACCTTTCATAATTGTCCATAACCCATCACAACCCTTCATAATTGACCATAACCCATCACAACCCTTCCTATGGTCCATAACCCAGCACAACCCTTTCTATGGTCTATAACCGATGATAACCCTTCATAATTAACCATAACCCATCACAACACTTCATAATGGTCCATAACCCATCGCAACCCTACATAATGGTCCATATCGATAACAACCCTTAATACTGGTCCATAACCCATACAAACCTTCATCATGGTCCATAACCCATCACAACCATTCATAATGCTCCATAACCCATCATAACTCATCATAATGGTCTATAACCCAACACAACCCTTTCTATGGTCCATAACTCATCACAACACGTCATAATTGACCATAACTTATCAAAACCCCTCATAGTGGTCCATAACCCTTCATAGTGCCGCCCTCTTTACCGAAAAAAAAAAACCCTTCATAGTGGTTCATAACCCATCAAAACCTTCATAATGGTCTGTAACCCATCACAACCCTTTATAATGGTCCATAACCCATCATAACCTTCATAATGGTCCATAATTCATCACAACCCTTTATAATGGTCCATAACCCATGACAACCCTTCATAATGGTCTATAACCCAACACAACCCCTCATAATGGTCTATAACCCAACACAACCTTTTCTACGGTCCATAACCCATAACAACCCTTCATATTTGACCATAACCTCTCACAACCCTTCATAATGCTCAATAACCCATCATAATCCTTGATAATGGTTCATAACCCATCACAACCTTCATAATAGTACTTAACCCATCACAACCCTTTCTATGGTCCATAACCAATCGCAACCCTGCATAATGGTCCATAACTATAACAACCCTTCATAATGGTCCATAACCTATACAAACCTTCATAATAGTCAATAACCCATCACAACCCTTCATAATTAACCATAATCCATCATAACACTACATAATGGTTCATAACATATCGTAACCCTACGTAATGATCCATAACCATAACCACACTTCATAATGGTCCATAACCCATACAAACCTTCATAATGGTCCATAACCCATCACAACCCTTCATAAAACACAACCCTTTCTATGGTCCATAACCCATCACAACTCTTCATAATTGACCATAACCTATCACAACCCCTCACAGTGGTCCATAACCTATCATAACCTTCTTAGTGGTCCATAGCCCATCACAACCTTCATAATGGTCCATAACCCATCAGAACTCTTTATAAATGTCCATAACCCATCACAACCCTTCATAATGGTCAATAACCCATCATGATCTTACATAATGGTTAATAACCCATCACAACCTTCATAATAGTACATAACCCACACAACCCTTCATAATAGTCCATAACCCATCACAACCCTTTCTAATGGTCCATAACCCATCATAACCGTTTCTATGGTCCATAACCCATCGCAACCCTACATAATGGTCCATAACCATAACAACCCTTCATAATGGTCCATAACCCATACAAACCTTCATAACATTCCATAACCCATCACAACCCTTCATAATTGACCATAACCCACCACAACCCTTCATAATTGACCATAACCCATCACAACCCTTCATAATTGACCATAACCCATCACAATCCTTCCTATGGTCCATAACCCAGCACAACCCTTTATAATGGTGCATAACCCATTAAACCCTTCATAATGGTCCATAACCCATCACAACCCTTTATAATGGTCCATATCACAACCTTTATAATGGTCCATAACCCATCACAACCTTTGATAATGGTCCATAACTGAACACAACCCTTTCTATGGTCCATAACCCATAACAACCCTTCATAATTGACCATAACCTATCACAACCCTTCATAATGGTCAATAACCCATCATAATCTTTAATAATTGTTCATAACCCATCACAACCTTTATAATAGTACATAACCTATACAACCCTTGACAACGGTCCATAACCAATAACAACCGTTACTAATGGTCCATAACCCATCACAACCCTTTCTATGATCCATAACCCATCGCAACCCGGCGTAATGGTCCATAACCATAACAACCCCTCATAATGGTTACTAATGGTCCATAACACATCACAACCCTACGTAATGATCCATAACCATAACAACGCTTCATAATGGTCCATAACCCATCACAACCCTTTCTAATGGTCCATAACCCATCACAACCCTTTCTATGGTCCATAACCAACCGCAACCCTGTATAATGGTCTATAACCATAACAACCTTTAATAATGGTCCATAACCCATAAAATCCTCATAATGGTCCTTAACCCATCACAACCTTTTATAATGGTCCATAACCTATCAAAACCCCATCACAACTCTTCATAATTGACCATAACCTATCAAAACCCCTCATAATAGTCAATATCCCATCATAACCCTTCATAATGGTCCATAACCTATACAAACCTTCATAATAGTCAATAACCCATCACAACCCTTCATAATTAACCATAATCCATCATAACACTACATAATGGTTCATAACATATCGTAACCCTACGTAATGATCCATAACCATAACCACACTTCATAATGGTCCATAACCCATACAAACCTTCATAATGGTCCATAACCCATCACAACCCTTCATAAAACACAACCCTTTCTATGGTCCATAACCCATCACAACTCTTCATAATTGACCATAACCTATCACAACCCCTCACAGTGGTCCATAACCTATCATAACCTTCTTAGTGGTCCATAGCCCATCACAACCTTCATAATGGTCCATAACCCATCAGAACTCTTTATAAATGTCCATAACCCATCACAACCCTTCATAATGGTCAATAACCCATCATGATCTTACATAATGGTTAATAACCCATCACAACCTTCATAATAGTACATAACCCACACAACCCTTCATAATAGTCCATAACCCATCACAACCCTTTCTAATGGTCCATAACCCATCATAACCGTTTCTATGGTCCATAACCCATCGCAACCCTACATAATGGTCCATAACCATAACAACCCTTCATAATGGTCCATAACCCATACAAACCTTCATAACATTCCATAACCCATCACAACCCTTCATAATTGACCATAACCCACCACAACCCTTCATAATTGACCATAACCCATCACAACCCTTCATAATTGACCATAACCCATCACAATCCTTCCTATGGTCCATAACCCAGCACAACCCTTTATAATGGTGCATAACCCATTAAACCCTTCATAATGGTCCATAACCCATCACAACCCTTTATAATGGTCCATATCACAACCTTTATAATGGTCCATAACCCATCACAACCTTTGATAATGGTCCATAACCGAACACAACCCTTTCTATGGTCCATAACCCATAACAACCCTTCATAATTGACCATAACCTATCACAACCCTTCATAATGGTCAATAACCCATCATAATCTTTAATAATTGTTCATAACCCATCACAACCTTTATAATAGTACATAACCTATACAACCCTTGACAACGGTCCATAACCAATAACAACCGTTACTAATGGTCCATAACCCATCACAACCCTTTCTATGATCCATAACCCATCGCAACCCGGCGTAATGGTCCATAACCATAACAACCCCTCATAATGGTTACTAATGGTCCATAACACATCACAACCCTACGTAATGATCCATAACCATAACAACGCTTCATAATGGTCCATAACCCATCACAACCCTTTCTAATGGTCCATAACCCATCACAACCCTTTCTATGGTCCATAACCAACCGCAACCCTGTATAATGGTCTATAACCATAACAACCTTTAATAATGGTCCATAACCCATAAAATCCTCATAATGGTCCTTAACCCATCACAACCTTTTATAATGGTCCATAACCTATCAAAACCCCATCACAACTCTTCATAATTGACCATAACCTATCAAAACCCCTCATAATAGTCAATATCCCATCATAACCCTTCATAGTGGTCCATAACCCATCACAACCTTCATAATGGTCCATAACCCATCACAACCCTTTATAACTGTCCATAACCCATCACAACCTTCAATGGTCCATAACCCATCATAACCCTTTATAATGGTCCATAACCCATCACAATCGTTTCTATGGTCCATAATCCATAACAACCATTCATAATTAACCATAACCTATCACAACCCTTCATAATGGTCAATAACCCATCATAATCCTTCATAATGGTTCATAACCCATCACAACCTTCATAATAGTACATAACCCATACTACCCTTCATAATAGTTCATAACCCATAACAACCCTTTCTAATGGTCCATAACCCATCGCAACCCTGCATAATGGTCCATAACCATAACAACCCTTCCTAATGGTCCATAACCCATACAAACCTTCATAATAGTCAATAACCATAACAACCCTTCATAATGCTCTATAACCATCACAACCCTATATAATGGTCCATAACCCAACACAACCCTTTCCATGGTCCATAACCCATCACAACTCTTCATAACTGACCATAACCTATCACAACCCCTCATAATGGTCTATCACCTATCATAACCCTTCATAGTGGTCCATAACCCATCACAACCTTCATAATGGTCCATAACCCATCACAACCCTTTATAATGGTCCATAACCTATCACAACCTTCATAATGGTCCATAACCCATCACAAACTTTAATAATGGTCCATAACCCATCATAACCCTTCATAATTGAGGATAACCCATCACAACACTTCATAATGGTCCATATCCCAACACAACCTTTTCTAATGTCAATAACCCATAACATCCTTTAATAATTGACCACAACCTATCACAACCCTTCATAACGGTCAATAACCCATCATAATCCTTCATAATGGTTCATAACCCATCACAACCTTAGTAATAGTACATAACCCATACAACCCTTCATAATGGTTTGTAACCCATTAAAACCCTTTCTAATGGTCCATAACCCATCACAACCCTTTCTATGGTCCATAACCCATCGCAACCTTACATACTGGTCCATATCCATAACAACCCTTCATAATGGTCCATAACCCATACAACCCTTCATAACTGTGCATAACCCATCACAACCTTTCCTAATTGTCCATAACCCATCACAACCCTTCATAATTGAGCATAACCCATCACAACCCTTCATAATGGTCCAAAACCGAACACAACCCTTTCTATGGTCTATAACCCATAACAACCCTTCATAATTGACCATAACCTATCACAACCCTTCATAATGGTCTATAACCCATCATAATCCTTGATAACTGTTCATAACCCATCACAACCTTTATAATAGTACATAACAACCATTTCTAATGGTCCATAACCAATCACAACCCTTTCTATGGTCCATAACCCATCGCAACCCTGCATAATGGTCCATAACCATAACAACCCTTCATAATGGTCTATAACCCATATAAACCTTCATAATAGTCAATAAACCATCACGACCCTTTATAATTAACCATAATCCATCACAACACTTCATAATGGTCCATAACACATCATGGTCCATAACCCATCATAACCCTTTCTAATGGTCCATAACCCATCACAACCCTTTATATGGTCCATAACCCATCGCAACCCTGTATAATGGTCCATAACCATAACAACCCTTAATAATGGTCCATAACCCATACAAACCTGCATAATAGTCAATAACCCATCACAGCATTTCATAATTAACCATAATCCATCACAACACTTCATAATGGTCTAACACATCGCAACCCTACGTAATGATCCATAACCATAACAACGCTTCATAATGGTCCACAACCCATACAAACCTTCATAATGGTCCATAACCCATCACAACCCTTCATAATGGTCTATAACCCAACACAACCCTTTCTATGGTCCATAACCCATCACAACTCTTCATAATTGACCACAACCTATCACAACTCCTCATAATGGTCCATAACATATCATAACCCTTCATAGTGGTCCATAGCCCATCACAACCTTCATAATGGTCTATAACACATCACAACCCTTTATAAATGTCCATAACCCATCACAACCTTCATAATGGTCCATAACCCATCACAACCCTTTATAATGGTCCATAACCCATCACAACCCTTTATAATTGAGCATAACCCACCACAACCCTTCATAATGGTCCATAACCCATAACAACCCTTCATAATTGACCATAACTTATCACAACCCTTCATAATGGTCAATAACCCATCATGATCGTACATAATGGTTCATAACCCATCACAACCTTCATAATAGTACATAACCCATACAACCCTTCATAATAGTCCATAACCCATCACAACCCTTTCTAATGGTCCATAACCCATCATAACCGTTTCTATGGTCCATAACCCATCGCAACCCTACATAATGGTCCATAACCACAACAACCCTTCATAATGGTCCATAACCCATACAAACCTTCATAACATTCCATAACCCATCACAACCCTTCATAATTGACCATAACCCATCACAACCCTTCATAATTGACCATAACCCATCACAACCCTTCATAATTGACCATAACCCATCACAATCCTTCATATGGTCCATAACCCAGCACAACCCTTTATAATGGTGCATAACCCATTAAACCCTTCATAATGGTCCATAACCTATCACAACCCGTTATAATGGTCCATATCACAACCTTCATAATGGTCCCCTTCATAATTGAGCATAACTCATCACAACCCTTCATAATGGTCCATAACCCAACACAACCTTTTCTATGGTCAATAACCTATAATAACCTTTCATAATTGACCATAACCTATCACAACCCTTCATAACGGTCAATAACCCATCATAATCCTTCATAATGGTTCATAACCCATCACAACCTTCATAATAGTACATAACCCATACAACCCTTCATAACGGTCCGTAACCCATCACAACCCTTTCTAATGGTCCATGACCCATCACTACCCTTTCTATGATCCATAACCCATCGCAACCCTACATAATGGTCCATAACCATAACAACTCCTCATAATGGTCCATAACCCATACAAACCTTCATAACTGTCCGTAACCCATCACAACCTTTCATAATTGTCCATAACCTATCACAACCCTTCATAATTGACCATAACCCATCACAACCCTTCCTATGGTCCATAACCCATCACAACCCTTTCTATGGTCCATAACTGATGACAATCCTTCATAATTAACCATAACCCATCACAACACTTCATAATGGTCCATAACCCATCGCAACCCTACATAATGGTCCATATCCATAACAACTCTTCATTGTTGTCCATAACCCATACAAACCTTCATCATGGTCCATAACCCATCACAACCCTTCATAATGGTCCATAACCCATCACAACCCATCATAATGGTCGTAATGACAATAATGTGCCTGTTGATATTCCTTTAACGGCTGTTAATAAAGTGTGTGAAACATTTGCTAGGACTATATGTGGTTATTTTGTCGGAATAAAAATGAATTACTCTGACGTTAGATATCTCGCATCTAAAATGTGGTCTATTCATGGTCTCCAAGATGTCCTTCTTAATGGAAAAGGTGTTTACCTATTTAAGTTTAGTGACGATAATGGTCTTCATCATGTTATCACTCACGGACCCTGGACTTTTAAAGGTGCCCCTATTGTCATGCAAAAATGGCGTCCCGGTCTCAATATTTATAAGAACAATCATGACAAGCTTCCTCTATGGATTAAAATCCACGATATTCCCTATGAGGCATGGAGTGATGATGGTCTTAGCCACATTTCCTCCAAAATTGGAAAGCCTCTTGCTATGGACTCTTATACTACTAATATGTGCAAATATGCGGCAGGAAAATCTGTTTATGCCCGTGTCCTTCTTGAGATACCTACTAAATCCTCTTGGGTGGATAAAGTGATTATCCGTATTCCTGATCCTGATACTCTTGAGTTTTACACCCATACTCTTCGTATTGAGTATGAATGGAAACCCCCTATGTGCTCTCATTGCATGGTTTTTGGTCATGAAAATAGAAACTGTATGCATGTCATCTCTAAGAATAATGAAAGTAATCATAAAGATAAAATGCCTATTGATCATGGTATAGTGTATTCTCCTATGCAACTTGATGATGGTTTTAAGGCCGTCTATAAGAAGAAAAGTCGTGCCAAACAAGGGTCAAATTCTGAAAACACTACTGATGATATTTTGCAAAGTAATTCTAATAGAAACAATCAAGGGATTAGGAAGAGTAAAGATTCTTCAATGAACAAAATTTGGAATAAAAGTAAAAAAAATATTAATAAGTCTTGTTTCGAGTTGCGCTCGGTTCCTAATGTGTCCCGCACATCCATTCCTCCTAGTTCTATTCCTCCCCCTATGAAGGATACTAACGGTTCAGTTGGTTTCCCAAGCCCTATCCTTCGTCCTTCTTCTTCCACGCCCCTTAAACAAACTGCTTCCACCACTCCTTTATTCAACGCCTTCGCCGTTCTTGAGGCTTGTTCATCTGACGTTACTGATTTTCCCTCTACTTCTACCCCTCTTCCTCCCCCTAGTGTCCCATCCCAAAATATTACTGAAGATTTTGATCCTGATGCTGATGACCAACTTGACGAGGACAACTGTATTGAGGTTGATTCTGATGATGGTGATACTGCCCAGTTCATTGTTAATGAGTTCGGATCCTATAATGATCAACCTATGATAGCTCCGGTGTCCGAGCAGATGGACTCCACCCCCCTCCAAGTTTCCATATGACGCACATCGCTGCATGGAATACTCGCGGTCTCTGTAAGCCTTCTCATCAGAAAGCCTTGAGAGATCTTATCCGCGATCAAAATCTTCATATCTGTGCTTCTCTTGAGACTCGTGCTTCCTTCTCTAACCTCCCTCTTATATGCAGTCGTACTTTTGGCTCTTGGTCGTGGTCGTCTAACGGTCTCTTCTCCCCTAGAGGGACTAGAATCGTGGTTGCCTGGGATCCAATGGCCATTGATATGATGCTTATCGACTTAAGTGATCAGGTTATGCATTTCAAAGTTAATATTCGTGATTCTAATAAATCCTTTTTCTGCTCCTTCGTCTATGCTCATAATGATCACATGATGCATCGTTCTCTCTGGCATTCTCTTGCGGTCCATAAGAATGTGGTTAGAGATTCCCCTTGGATTCTTTTGGGTGATTTCAATGTTGCTCTTGATATCAAAGATAGCACCTCCAGATCGTCTGGGATTTCTCGTGCTATGGAGGACTTCAGGGACTGTGTCAATCTGATGGAAATGGAGGATCTTAACTATAAAGGTCTCTTCTACACATGGACCAAGTCTCCTAATGGTTCGGGTGGCATTCTCAAGAAGATCGATCGTGTCATGGGAAATACTCACTTCGTTGCTTCTTTCCCATCCTCTACTGTCAATTTTCTCCCTTACCGTTCGTCCGATCATACTCCTGCTGTGCTTTCTCTCCCCCAACGTGCCCCTTTCCAACCTAAGCCTTTCAAGTTCCCTAATTTCCTGACTTATAAGGAAGATTTCAAACAGATTGTTGCCTCTTCTTGGAACCCTAACATCACTGGATATCGGATGTATAAGGTTTTCAAAAACCTTAAAAATCTGAAAGTGCCTATTCGTAAGATGCTTCGCAACCAGGGAAACCTCTTTTCTAAGGTTATCTCTCTTCGTAATGAGCTTGATAGAGTTCAGATTGCTTTGGATCGGGATCCTTTCAATAAGGATCTTCGTGAAGAACAATGCAGGTATCTCCTCGCTTATAACGAGGCTAGCCTGGATGAAGAGAGGTTCTTGAAACAAAAGGCTAAGGTTAACTGGCTTCGTGAAGGTGATAAAAATTCGGCTTTTTTCCACAAAGCGGTTAAAAGTCGTAAATCTCGCAATCGTATTAATTCTATCCAGGATGTTCAAGGTAACTGGATCTCGGGGAACGATCTTCCTAATCTTTTTGTTTCTCACTTTCAAGCCTTCTTGGGTTCTGCCCAGCCTTCTACTGCTATTCGTGATCCTTCTTCCCTCTTCTCTAATAAGCTCTCCCCCCTCCAGTCTGCCGCCATGCTTACTCCTGTTACTGACGCGGAGGTTAAGTGTGTTCTGTTCCAGATGGGTGATGATAAAGCTCCTGGTTCTGATGGTTTCTCTGCTAAGTTCTTCAAGTCTGCTTGGGATATTGTGGGTCCTGATTTCTGTATGGCTGTTAAGGAATTCTTCTATTCTGGCAAACTTCTTAAGTCATTCAACAGCACCATCCTTGCGCTCATTCCTAAAGTTGATTCCCTTTCCAAAGTCACTGATTTCCGCCCTATAGCTTGTTGTAACGTTGTTTACAAATGTATCAGCAAGCTTATTGCGGATCGTATCAAAAACAATCTTTCTTCTCTGGTTGATGAAAACCAGTCTGCTTTCATCCCTGGTCGTTTGATCACCGACAACGTCCTTCTTGTTCACGAGCTCATGCGTGATTATCATCGTCATCGTGGTCCTCCGAGGTGTGCTTTTAAGGTTGATATTCAAAAAGCCTACGACACGGTTGACTGGACTTTTCTGCGAACCATCTTGTTTGGGTTTGGTTTCCCCGATCGTATGATTGACTGGATCATGACTTGTGTTTCCACGGTTGCTTACTCTGTGAGTATCAATGGGAATACTCATGGTTATTTCGACGGTAAAAGGGGCCTTCGGCAGGGTGACCCCCTCTCCCCTTATCTCTTCACTCTTGTCATGGAAGTGCTTAACCTTATGATCAAGAGAAACATCCATGATTCTGATTCTTTTAAATTTCACAGACAATGTGACGATCAAAATATCACCCATCTCTGTTTTGCCGACGATCTCCTTCTCTTCTGCCATGGTGATAGCTCTTCGGTTAAACTCATATGTGACTCTCTTGAGGAATTCTCTGGGGTTTCTGGCCTCCATCCCAACATTGCGAAGAGAGAAGCTTTCTATTGTAATGTTGGTGAGAGGACCAGGGCTGCCATTGATCTTATTGTTAAGTTTCCGGAAGGCTCTTTTCATGTTCGATACCTTGGCGTTCCTCTCATCACCACGCGTCTTGCCCACAAAGACTGTAAAGGACTTGTTGATAAAGTCAAATGCAGGATTAATGACTGGAAAAACAAGTCTCTTTCCTTTGCTGGTCGACTCCAGCTGATCCTCTCTGTCCTTTCTTTTACTCAAATCTAATGGGCTTCTGTTTTTATTCTTCCTAAATCTATCTCTAACGATATTGAGAAGCTCATGAGAGGTTTCCTCTGGTGCCATGGTGAGTTGACGCGTGGTAAAGCTAAAGTCTCCTGGAAAACTGTTTGCCTTCCTAAGGAACATGGTGGGCTTGGCATACGTAACCTTGCTATCTGGAATGTTGCCCTTATGGCTTCCCATGTTTGGAGACTCCTTTCCAAGAAAGAGTCCCTATGGGTTAAGTGGATCCACTCTTACCGTTTATGTGGCCGTAACTTTTGGGATGCCCCCAAAAAATACGGTTCTGGATTTGCCTGGCGTAACATCCTGGATATGAGGGATAAGATAAGGGAGTATATAGTTTCCCAGATTGGTGATGGATGCTCTACTTCTGCTTGGTTCGATAACTGGCACCCCGCGGGCCCTCTTTCTAAATTCTTGTCTGTCCGTGACATCCATGATGCGGGTTTCACTCCTGATACAAAGGTTGCTGACCTGGTTCTTAACGGATCTTGGGTTCGGACTCATTGTTGGAGAGATTCCCATACTGCTCTTCTTTCTCATAACCCCCCTACTCTTTCCACATTCGTCCCTGATAATCTCCTTTGGAGATCTAGAGACGGTAAACTCTCTCCTTTCTCTGTTCGTTCTGTTTGGAATACTATTCGCCCCTATCATCAACCGGTCTTTTGGTTTCATCTTGTTTGGTTCTCCCAGAACATCCCCAGACATGCTTTCATTCTTTGGGTTGCTCTTAAAAATCGCCTTAAGACTAATGATAAAATCAAATTTTGGGACACTAATACCAATCTCATTTGTGCGTTCTGCGGGGACTGTCCGAATTCCCTTTCCCATCTCTTCTTTGAATGTTCTTTCACTTCTTTGGTTTGGCATGACCTCCATCACGTCATGAATCTCTCCTTCTCCCCTGATAGCTGGTCTGATATCATTAGTCAACTCAACCCCAGTAATAAGAACAAGACCATATGGTCTATCATTAGAAGAGTTGTTTTTGCTGGAGCTGTATATCACATATGGCGGGAAAGAAATTTACGCATTTTTAAAAACATAAAAAGATCCCATCATGCTGTCGTGAATAGTGTTAAGGATGATATCCGCTGTAGACTGCTGAGTCTATCTATGAAAACTTGCACTAATGTTGATTTGGCTAAAACTATTTGGACCCTCCCTTAATTTCCTTCCTTTGTGCTTTCTTTCTTTTTCTGCTTGTTTTGGCTTGTATGGTTTGTTTGTTTTGCAGGTTGTTTTCCTTTATGTTCTTGTTTGATTCTGGTTCCTTATCTTGTTTTGGTTCCTAGTTTAGCTTGTTGTCCGTTGGGGCCTGTCCCGATGGATTTTCTGTTTTTTGGTGGGGAGTCCCCAGCCTTATATTGTATTTATTCTTTTTATTAATAAATTTGACAGAGGTACCGCCCTCTTTACCCAAAAAAAAAAATGGTCTATAACCCAACACAACCCTTACTATGGTCCATAACTCATCACAACTCGTCATAATTGACCATAACTTATCAAAACCCCTCATAATGGTCCATAACCCTTCATAGTGGTTCATAACCAATCAAAACCTTCGTAATGGTCTGTAACCCATCACAACCCTTTATAATGGTCAATAACCCATCACAACCTTCATAATGGTCCATAATTCATCACAACCCTTTATAATGGTCCATAACCCATGACAACCCTTCATAATTGAGGATAACCCATCACAACCCTTCATAATGGTATATAACCCAACACAACCCTTTCTACGGTCCATAACTCATAACAACCCTTCATATTTGACCATAACCTCTCACAACCCTTCATAATGCTCAATAACCCATCATAGTCCTTGATAATGGTTCATAACCCATCACAACCTTCATAATAGTACATAACTCATCACAACCCTTTCTATGGTCCATAACCCATTGCAACCCTGCATAATGGTCCATAACCATAACAACCCTTCATAATGGTCCATAATCTATACAAACCTTGATAATAGTCAATAACCCATCACAACCCTTCATAATTAACCATAATCCATCATAACACTTCATAATGGTCCATAACACATCGCAACCCAACGTAATGATCCATAACCATAACAACCCTTCCTAATGGTCCATAACCCATACAAACCTTCATAATAGTCAATAACCATAACAACCCTTCATAATGCTCTATAACCATCACAACCCTATATAATGGTCCATAACCCAACACAACCCTTTCCATGGTCCATACCCCATCACAACTCTTCATAATTGACCATAACCTATCACAACCCCTCATAATGGTCCATAACCTATCATAACCCTTCTTAGTAGTCCATAGCCCATCACAACCTTCATAATGGTCCATAACCCATCAGAACCCTTTATAAATGTCCATAACCCATCACAACCTTCATAATGGTCCATAACCCATCACAACCCTTTATAATGGTCCATAACCCATCACAACCCTTCATAATTGTGCATAACCCATCACAACCCTTCATAATGGTCCATAACCCAACACAACCTTTACTATTGTCCATAACCCATAACAACCCTTCATAATTGACCATAACCTATCACAACCCTTCATAATGGTCAATAACTCATCATGATCCTACATAATGGTTCATAACCCATCAAAACCTTCATAATAGTACATAACCTAACAACCCTTCATAATCGTCCATAACCTATCACAACCCTTTCTAATGGTCCATAACCCATCATAAGCGTTTCTATGGTCCATAACCCATCGCAACCCTACATAATGGTCCATAACCATAACAACCCTTCATAATGGTCCATAACCCATACGAACCTTCATAACAGTCCATAACCCATCACAACCCTTCATAATTGACCATAACCCATCACAACCCTTCATAATTGACCATAACCCATCACAATCCTTCCTATGGTCCATAAACCAACACAACCCTTTATAATGGTGCATAACCCATTAAACCCTTCATAATGGTCCATAACCTATCACAACCCTTTATAATGGTCCATAACCCATCACAACCCTTCATAATTGAGCATAACCCATCACAGCACTTCATAATGCTCCATAACCCAACACAACCCTTTCTATGTGTAATGCCCCAAAATTTTGACCATTTTTTATTTTATTATTTTTTTAAAACACAATAAAACCAAAAGCGCATTTCCCCAAAAGCACAATACTCCAGAAGCGCATTTCGCCAAAAGCGCAATACGCCAGAAGTGCATTTCCCCAAAAGCGTAATTCGCCAGAAGCGTATTTCGCCAAAAGCGCAATAACGCTAAAAGTGCAGAAATGTTATTCCATAAAGATGATAACGCTATTGCTGCACAGTAATAATAAAAGCACAATAGCGCTACTGTTTAAGCATAGTTGTCATACTTCATGTCTATAAGACATGAATATCAAAATATGGTCCAACAAAGCATTTGGATTACAAGTTTACAACCATGGGCGTTACGAATTTATATCAAAACAAACCATAGCAAGCAGAGAAGGATTAAACCATAAAAATCAAAAGACGAGAGCTTTGCTTAGCTCCACTCCGTCTAGTCTTCCAAAACATATCTAGCAATTTATTTGTCATCCTACTCTTGCGAACCTAGACCTAGGACACATGGCATGAAACATAAAATACGTAAGACAAAAATGTCTCGTGAGCTACATGAGTTTTAGACTCAAAACATTTAAAAACATAATATATATCGTTTCCAAAACCTTTGTAACCAAATCATATTGTATCTCTTGCTGAAAACATTTAAAAGCATAACATATATCATTTTCAAAGCCTTTGATAATAAGCTGTCATCATAAAACTTTCTTTACTCAAATTTGACTGGTATTCATTCGTGTTTGGATTTTTATACTTAGGGCCTTAATCACCTTTGGTGATACCCCAAGTCTATATTGAAATGGTAAGAATGTAATCAAACCATCTCAGCATCGTATCACATGCTTTGACTGGTATCTCCACATGCTTTATTTGTATACTTAGGATAACCACACTTAGTGATTTTCCCAAGTCTATACTAAGATGGAAAGAACACAATCAGTCCATCCTAGCATCGCGTGTTTTAGGACATCTACTTCGTGAAGGGGAAGGTACCACCCCAGTAGACTCCTCTATATTCCCTTATGGGAATATCATGGCCCGGGCAAAAGTGGGTAACATACTAACTTGCATTGCTGCATTCATTCATATCTCAAATACCAGTCATAAAAAGGAAAACATAATATGATTTGACATCAAATTACTTGCTGAAATCACATTAAGGCTAGTGCCAAAACAAACTTTTCAATTCCGATTCAGTTTGATGTCAAATCACACTTTTCAAAACATATTAGGCTTAAAGCCAAATCGTATTTTCAACTCATATCGGGCTTAATGCCAAAACTTGCTTTCAAACCGTTATAACTTTGTGCCAAAATATACTTTTCAAATCACTTGGGCTTAATGCAAAAACTTGCTTTCAAATCATTGTACAAGACTTTTATAAACAGGTCATAAGTAAAATAAACTTGCATATTATTTCATAACTGAAATTCACATAAACCATAAAAATATTTTTGCCATGTACCCCAAGAGGGAAAATGCCACATGTACTCACCTCAGTCCGCTTATCCTTTGCCTCTACTTGCTTCCGCGTACTCCTTAACTTCTATATTGATAATATAGAAGATTAGTAATATATTCAAATATTAACATACTACATATGTTAACTAAGTCTCATATCTACAACCTTTATCAAAAGAGTTCATACTAGCAATATTCTAAAAATATTCAATTTTAGTCCATTAATAAATTAAACGTTCTTTTACATGTTAAAGTCTAAAACTTTTCGATATTAACTTCTAAGTGAGAATTCCCTTTCTATGGTCAAGTTTGACCAAATCTGTCTAACCAACAACTTTGTTTCTCATTTTACCCCAAAACTTCAAGTTTATAATTCTAACGTCAACAATTGTCTTTTATTAAATCTTTTATACTTGTAGCATACTTGTGTTTTTGAGTCCACAATGACCAATTCCATTCCAATCTTCCTTTCCAATTCCCATGTCTAACATATATGTCTATTGAAACATTATTCCATCTAGTTTAGCGATTATTAACTCAAAACAGAAACTTTTTGACATAAAACCCCATTATAATTGATAAATATTCCATGATTCTTCATCAATTCAACCATTTGCTAACATGCATGTGAAAATCCAACCAAAATCAGATGATATCTAACAGAAACTTAATCATCAATGTTATAGAACCATAAATTCTTCATCTTTTCAACTTTTGTCAAACATGCAACAATAATTTCAAACCCAATACTCAATACTTTAATTCCATGTGTGATTTTTGACTCACAACAGTGATAGTAACAAGAATCTATGCTCAATCTCAACATGCATGTAAAATTTTCGGATTTGGGAACTAGGGTTTGAAAAATCATCTTATACCTCTTTCAAATTTCTGTCCAAAAGCCCCAAGAAATTTGAAATTGAGGATGTCCCTAGCTTGGAATTGAGATTTGAAAGCTTCCTTGACCCACCCCCTCTGATCGCCGGCCGTCGCACACCTTCGCCACGGGAAATCACGTCGGCGATGCTGCCGGAGCTCTCTCTCGCTTCCTTTCTGTTGCTGCTGGTGTCCATCACTATGGTCGGACCTTTTAGCTCACCCTCTGTCAGAAATCACAGGCCAAAAGCCTCCTTGTGCCTCTCTCGATTTTGGGTTACGCAAGAAATCAAAAGCAAGGGTGGAATGTCGATTTCAAGCTTCAAATTCCCGAATTCCCTTTTGATATGTGAAGTACCTGCGTGTTTTGAGACTTTTTCCCTTTGCTTTTTCTCAACTTTGCTGAGGCATAACTCCTTCATACGACACCCAAATTTTACAAACTCTATACCTTTAGAAAGGTGGGAACGAGCTCTACAACTTTCCCTTACTGACTTTCATCTGAATATTAACAGATTTTCTGTTATTAACCCTTGAAAATGACTCCTTGGTCATTTTTATCACTTTTGAGCCATTTTAAAACCTTTATAACTCCTTCGTTACAACTCCAAATGGCCCGATTTTTTTCCCTATATTCTTGTCATCTCAAATACTACCAAAGTCACCTTGATGACGTTTTCCTAATTCCTTTTCAAATTTGAGATATTAATTTCTAATGATTGCTAAATAAATTTTTCACTTTAGGTCCTTTATGCGATTTAATTTCTACTTGAGCTCATCGTACTATCATGTTACTAGAGTAACGATCTTAATATTATAAAGATATTATGACAAGTTCATGCACATAACTAATCACAACCCTTTCTAATGGTCATAACCCATCACAACCCTTTCTATGGTCCATAACCCATCGCAACCCTGTATAATGGTCTATAACCATAACAACCCTTAATAATGGTCCATAACCCATACAATCCTTCATAATGGTCCATAACCCATCACAACACTTTATAATGGTCCATAACCCATCACAACCTTCATAATGGTCCATAACCCATCACAACCCTTTATATTGGTCCATAACCCATCACAACCTTGATAATGCTCCATAACCCATCACAACACTTTATAATGGTCTATAACCCATCACAACCGTTTCTATGGTCCATAACCCATAACAACCCTTCATAATTGACCATAACATATCACAACCTTTCATAATGGTCAATAACCCATCATAATCCTTCATAATGGTTCATAACCCATCACAACCTTCATAATAGTACATAACCCATACAACCCTTCATAACAGTCAATAACCCATCACAACCGTTTCTAATAGTCCATAACCCATCACTACCCTTTCTCTGGTCCATAACGCATCGCAACCCTACATAATGGTCCATAACCATAACAACCCTTCATAACGGTCCATAACCCATACAAACCTTCATAATAGTCAATAACCCATCTCAACCCTTCATAATTAACCATACCCATCACAACACTTCATAATGGTCCATAACACATCGCAACCCTACATAATAGTCCATAACCATAACAACCCTTCATAATGATCCATAACCCATACAAGCCATCATAATGGTCCATAACCCATCACAACCCTTCATAATGGTCCATTACCCAACACAACCCTTTCTATGGTCCATAACCCATCACAACTCTTCATAATTGACCATAACCAATCACAACCCCTCATAATGGTCCATAACCCATCATAATCCTTTATAATGGTCCATAACCCATCACAACCCCTCATAATTGAGCATAACCCATCACAACCCTTCATAATGGTTCATAACCCAACACAACCTTTTCTATGGTCCATAACCCATAACAACCCTTCCTAATTGACCTTAACCTATCATAACCCTTCATAATGGTCAATAACCCATCATAATCCTTCATAATGGTTCATAACCAATCACAACCTTCATAATAGTACATAACCTATACAACCCTTCATAACGGTCTATAACACATCACAATCGTTTCTAATGGTCCATAACCTATCACAACCCTTTCTATGGTCCATAACCTATCGCAACCCTACATAATGGTCCATAACCAAGACAACCCTTCATAATTGACCATAACCCATCACTACCCTTCATAATTGACCATAACCCATCACAACCATTCCTATGGTCCATAACCCAGCACAACCCATTCTATGGTCCATAACCCATCACAACCCTTCATAATTAACTATAACCTATCATAACACTTCATAATGGTTCATAACCCGTCGAAATCCTGTATAATGGTCCATAACCATAACAACCCTTCATAGTTGTCCATAACACGTACAAACCTTCATCATGGTCCATAACCCATCACAACCCTTCATAATGGTCCATAACCCAAACCAACCCTTTCTATGGTCCATAACCCATCACAACTCTTCATAATTGACCATAACCTATCAAAACCTTTCATAATAGTCCATAAACCATCATAACCCTTCATTGTGGTCCATAACGCATCACAACCTTCATAATGGTCTGTAACCCATGACAACCGTTTATAATGGTCCATAACCCATCACAACCTTCATAATGGTCCATAACCCATGATAACCCTTTATAATGGTCCATAACCCATCACAACCCTTCATAATTGAGCATAACCCATCACAACCCTTCATAATGGTCCGTAACTCAACACAACCCTTTCTATGGTCCATAACCCATAACAACCCTTCATAATTAACCATAACCTATCACAACCCTTCATAATGGTCAATAACCCATCATAATCCTTCATAATGGTTCATAACCCATCAAAACCTTCATAATAGTACATGTGACAACTAAAATTTTCTTGAGTATATGAATTTAGTATTCGATAAATCTAATAATTTATATGTGCATAAAAGTATCATAATTACTTTATAGTAATGAGAAAGTAACTTTAGTAAAACAATGATAATATATGAACCCAAGTAAAAGATGAAATCGCATCAAGGACCTAAAGTGAAAATTTTATTTAGCAATCTTTAGAAATTAATATCTCGATTTCTAAAAGGAATTAGGAAACGGTCATCAAGGTGACTTTGGTAGTATTTGACATAAAAAGAATATAGGAAAAAGAATCAGGCCATTTGGAGTTGTAACGAAGGAGTTATGGAGGTTTTAAAATGGCCCAAAAGTGATAAAAATGACCAAGGAGTCATTTTCAAGGGTTAATAACGGAACATCCATCAAGATTCAGACAAAGGCCAGTAGATGAACGTTGTAGAGCTCATTCTCAGCTTTCTAGAGGTGTAAAATATGTAACATTTGGACATCATATGGAGGAGTTATGCCCTAGTAAAGTCAAGGAAGAATAAAGAGAAAAGCTGGAAATTTCTCTAGACTAAGAGGACTCGTCTTAGTCTTATAAAATCGAGTAAAGCTTAGACTAAGAAGACTCGTCTTAGTCTTATAAAATCAAGTAAAATTTAGACTAAGAAGACTCGTCTTAGTCTTAAGTCTAGAATAAGGGCAATTTCGTCATTTCCCATTTAAAAATCAGCCAATCAGTTCTTTTATCCCTCTGTGACCTGCGTGATACCCCAAACACGTCTCCCCCTTTTTATTTTACGCCAAATTGAAATCAGAAGAGGGAGAGATCGAGAAGCAAAGACACGCACACACTCTTGTGTACGATTCTGACCGGGAAAGGAAAATCCGACAGCCTGGTCAGTGATTTTCGAGTAAAGGGTCACGAGGAGGAGCTTTGCTCAGTAGTTATCGGCAGCAGCAAGGTAGAAGACGCAGGAACAGTGCCATCGCACTATCAGCGGCCGGTGGGAGCTAGAGGGTGAGCAAGGAAAACTTGTGCTTTGTCCATCTTCATGTTTATATTACTTCAATTTCAGAAATTTTGAACTTTGGGACAGAAATTGAAAGAGGGGTTAATTGATTTTCAAACCCCAGTTCCTAAATCCGAAAAATTTACACATGCAAGTCGAGATTGAACATAGATTCTTGTTACTATCACTGTTGTGAGACAAAAATCACACATGGAATGAAAGTATTGAGTATTGGGTTTAAAATCGTTGTTGCATGTTTGAGAAAAGTTGAAAAGATGAAGAATTTTATGGTTCTATCACACTGATGAAAACGTTTCTGTTAGATATAATCTGATTTTGGTTGGATTTTTACATGCATGTTAGCAAAAGGTTGACTAGATGAAGAATCATGGAATATCTATCACTTATTATGGGGTTTTTATCAATATTTTCTGTTTTGAGCTGATAATTGCTAAAATATATGAAATAAAGTTTCAATACACATGGATGTTAAACATTAGAATTGAAGAATGATGGAATGGAATTGGCATGATGGAATTGCAATCTCCTAGATTAAGAGTGTGTAAAGAACACACCATGTTCAAAGTTGAGAATTTTAGTTTATACATATATTGAAGTCGATAATTTGGAAAGTTGAATAATTAGCTCATAAAACTCATACTTTGTGGACTTAAGAGCGTTTAACTTATTAATTGACTAAAATTGAACATTCCTAGAATAACATTAGTTTGAACTAGTTTGAAGAGAGTTATATGAATTAGACTTGTGTAACATACGTGGTATGTTAGTATTTGATTATTATACTAATCTTCTATATTATCAATATAGAAGCTAAGGAGTACGCAGAAGCAAGTAGAGGCAAAGACTAGCGGACCGAGGTGAGTACATGTGGCATTTTCCCTCTTTGGGGACATGGCAAAATGTTTTTTTAGTTTATGTGATTTTTAAGTATGAGATGTTATGCAAATTTATTTACCTATGACATGATAATTTTAAAGTCTCATACTATGATTTGAAAGCATATTTTGGCAATCAAGCCATAACGAATTGAAAGTTATTTGAAAAGCATTTTTGGCATTAAGCCCAAGTGATTTGAAATGTGTATTTTGGCACAAAGTTTTAATGGTTTGAAAGCAAGTTTTGGCATTAAGCCAAAAATGCTTTAGAAACTGTGATTTGACATCAAATTGAATTGGAGTTTGAAAAGATTGGTTTGGCATTAGCCTTAATGTGATTTCAGCAAGTAATTTGATGTCAACCATATTATGTTCTCTTTTTATGACTGGTATTTGAAATATGAATGAATGCAGCAATACAAGTTAGTATGTTACCCACCTTTGCCCGGGCCATGATATTCCCGTAACGGAATATAGAGGAGTCTACTGGGGTGGTACCTTCCCCTTCGCGAAGTAGATGTCCTAAAACACATGATGCTAGGATGGACTGATCTTGTTCTTTCCATGTTAGTATAGACTTGGGAAAATCACTATGTGTGATTATCCTAAGTATAAAAATCAAACATGTGGAGACACCAGTCAAGACATGTGATACGATGCTGAGATGGTTTGATTACGTTCTTACCATTTCATTATAGACTTGGGGTATCACCAAAGGTGATTAAGGCCCTAAGTATAAAAATCTGATCCCGAATGAATACCAGTCAAATTTGAATAAAGAAAGTTTTATGATGACAGTTTATTATCAAAGGCTTTAAAAACGATATATGTTATGCTTTTAAAAGTTTTCAACAAGAGATATGATATGATTTGGTACAAGGGCTTTGGGAACAATATATATTATGTTTTTTTAAATATTTTGAGTCTAAAACCCATATAGCTCACGAGACATTTTTGTGTTACGTATTTTATGTTTCATGCCATGTGTCCCAGGTCCAGGTTCGCAAGAGTAGGATGACTATATGAAGTGCTAGATACGTTTTGGGAAGATTAGATGGAGTGGAGCTAAGCATAGCTCTCATCTTTTGATGTTATGGTTTAATCCTTCTCTGCTTGCTATGGTTTGTTTTGATATAAATTTGTAACGCCCATGGTTGTAAACTTGTAAACCAAATGTTTGGTTGAACTTTATTTTTGATATTCATGTCTTGTAGACATGAACTATAACAACCATGTTTAAGCGATACCACCATTGTGCTTTTAATGTTATTATGTTTTTTTTTTAAAATGGACAAATTTTGGGGCGTTACAAGTTGGTATCAGAGTCATAGTTTAAGCGAATTAGGATTGGATCACTCCACTCCTAGGCTTAAACTCATGCAATAGAAATGATAGATAGATAGTGACTTATTATGTGATGTCTTAAGCTATTAAGACCTTATGTGCTACTTGAATTAAATGAGTATGTGATCACAGGAAGTGCCATACTAGGTTCATAGAATCTATAATAAGGCAAGTTATATTATACGATTGCTAAAGTATTAAAATTTTGTAGCACAAGATGCGTACAAGGAGTGGCCAAGGATCACGGAATGATGATCAAGGCCCGAATCGGGGGCCTCCTATTCAAATTCGGCAAGGTCAAGCCGAAGAGGAAAGCAACTCTAGGGGCGATGCAAATCCCCCACTACTAACTCTTCAGGATATTCAAAAACTATTAGACGATTCCCGACTTCAAACTCAAGCTGATATGAATCGTCTTCTTGACGAACGATTGGGGGAAGGATCTAAGTCCTTGTCAGAGAAAAGTGTCAAAAGTAAGACCCCCCCGAGAACATTACTCAAACTCAACCGTCCTCTCGTGAAGCAACTCCGTCGCCTCCCCATAAGATAGCAAAGGAGGGTACGTTTAAGGACTTTATGTCCTGTCGACCAAAGGAGTTTAATGGAGAGATGGATCCAAAGGTGACTGTTACTTGGATTGTTGAAACTGAACGGATCCAACGAATACGTCGTTGTCCTGAAGATTTGAAAGTGGAATTCGCCTCCCAAATGTTAAAAGCCAATGCTCTTACATGGTGGAGTACTCTTGATCGAACTCTTGGGAGTGAAGTGGTTTCCTCCTTTACTTGGGAAGAATTCACCAAGCGCCTAAAGGGAAAGTTTTGTTCTGCCAGGCATCGGGAGAAGTTAGTAGATGAATTCTTTGCCCTTAGCAAGGATAAACAGACGATAGATGAATACACGAAGAAGTTCTGTGACATGCTTCCTTTCTTGGAAGACACCCTCCCAACTGAAGCAGGGAGAATTAACCGTTATGCAAATGGGTTACCGAGTGATTATGCTTTGGAGGTCGGGAAGGCCACTACTCTTGATGAGGCCATTGAGGCTGCTTCTAGGGTGGAGAGTATGTTAGATAAAAGGGCTAAAGAACGTCAGGCCTTCGGAGAGAAGAGAAAGCAATCGGGTCCTTCGGGATCTAACAAAAAGAGCCGTTTTTCTTCAGGGTCTTCAAAGAGGGAAGAAGCGAAAGACTGTAAAAAATGTGGGAAACGACATGGTGGTGAATGTAAAAAAAAACCTGGAAATTGTTTAAAATGTGGTCAATCTGGCCACAAGGCTAAGGATTGTAAGTTGAAGGACGCACGGGAGATCGAATGTTTCTCTTGTCATGAGAAGGGACACTATAGCTCTCAGTGCCCGAAGAAAGGAAATGAGACTTTGGTCTCCACTGCCAGTAACAAGAAGACTGAACCAACGAAAGTAAAGGGACGAGCATTCCAGATGACCCGCGAGGAAGCTAAAGAAACTCACGATGTGGTTGCAGGTACATTACTTGTGAATTCATTACCTGCTTATGTTCTTTTCAATTCGGGTGCAAATTTCTCTTTCGTGTCACATGAATTTCATAAACGTCTTAGCGTGCCACTTAAGCCCTTAAATGATGCCTGTGTCATAGAGATAGCAAATGAGGAGTTGGTAACAGTGATACATGTGTATGAAAATTGTCCTACTGAAATTAATGGGAGGATCCTTATGGCTAACTTATTGCCAATTGGGATCAAAGGATTTGATGTAGTCATAGGGATAAATTGGCTTGGTGCTCATGAAGCCAAAATTCTTTGTGGAAAACGAATGGTGTCGATTAAATCCCCCGACGGTGACAAAATGTATGTGTATGGCGAGCGACACAACAATATGCAAAGTATCATTTCTGCTATCAAGGCTCGAAAATGTATCTATAAAGGATGCGAGTCTTTTATCGCTTATGTGCTTGACGGGAAGAAAGAAAAGCAGAAATTAGAAGATGTGAAGATTGTTAAAGACTTCCCTGAAGTGTTTCCGGATGAGCTGCCCGGCTTGCCACCCGTTCGACAAGTCGAGTTCCGAATTGATCTAACTTCTGGAGCGACCCCCATCGCTCGTGCACCATACCGTCTTGCCCCTACAGAAATGAGAGAACTTATGTCTCAATTGCAAGAACTTCTTGATAAAGGTTTTATTCGTCCAAGTTCTTCTCCATGGGGTGCCCCCGTGTTGTTTGTCAAGAAGAAAGATGGAACTATGCGTATGTGCATTGACTATCGGGAACTCAACAAGGTGACCATCAAAAACCGCTACCCTTTGCCGCGGATCGATGATCTGTTTGATCAACTCCAAGAAGCTGATTATTTCTCTAAGATTGATCTTCGTTCTGGTTATCATCAAGTGCGAGTAAAAGATGATGATGTTTGCAAAACCGCTTTTCGAACCCGTTATGGTCACTACGAATTCTTGGTGATGCCGTTTGGTCTCACAAACGCTCCGGCTGTTTTCATGGACCTGATGAACAGGGTTTGTAAACCTTTCCTTGATAAGTTCGTTATCGTTTTCATCGACGATATCTTGGTTTATTCAAAAACCGAGGAAGAGCACGCGATCTACTTACGATAAGTTTTGCAAACCTTGAAAGATGAGCAATTGTATGCTAAGTTTTTAAAGTGTGACTTCTGGTTACGAGAAGTTCAATTCTTGGGCCACGTTGTTTCAATTGAAGGGATCAAGGTCGACCCCTCAAAGGTCAAGGCAGTTATGAAGTGGGAACCGCCGAAAACTCCCAATGAATTTAGAAGTTTCCGTGGATTAGCCGGTTATTATCGGCGATTTATTCAAGATTTCTCCAAAATAGCGGTACCGTTAACTCAACTAACGAAGAAAGACGTGAAGTTCGTATAGGATAAAAACAACAGGAAGCCTTTGAGACATTGAAGAAGAAGCTTTGTGAAGCTCCTGTGTTGTCTCTACCGGAAGGCATGGATGATTTTGTAGTTTATAGTGATGCATCCGCTAAAGGTCTTGGTTGTGTACTTATGCAACGAGGCAAAGTCATTGCTTACGCTTCAAGACAATTGAAAGATGCAGAAACTCGTTATACCACTCATGACTTGGAGTTGGCAGTAATTGTTTTTGCTCTCAAAATTTGGAGACACTATCTTTATGGGACCAAATGCAAGTTGTATACGGACCATAAAAGTCTTCAATATATTTTCACCCAAAAAGAGTTGAATATGAGGCAAAGCCGGTGGATAGAGCTCATTAACGATTACGACTGTGAAATTATCTACCACGAAGGGAAGGCCAATATGGTGGCCGATGCCTTAAGTCGAAAGGTCCGTTAAAGAACAGTGAAAGGAAGATCCATGAGAATTGAAGTGGTCTCAAGTTTAATTCAAAGAATTAAAGAAGCGCAAAATGATGCCATGAAGGAAGAAAATGTTAAGAAGGAAAAGCTTGGAAAGAAGATGGAGTTTGAATCAAACACTCAAGGGCTGAAAACGCACAAGGGACGAATTTGGATCCCTAAACATGGAGGAATGCGGAAGGTAGTCTTGGATGATTCTCATAAATCTAAGTATTCCATCCATCCAGGAGGAACTAAGATGTATCAGGACTTAGGAAGCCAATTTTGGTGGCCTAGAATGAAACCAAGAATAGTGAAGTACATCTCCAAATGTTCCACTTGTACTCAAGTCAAGGCAGAGCACCAAGTACCATACGGAAAAATGCAATCGCTTCAGATCCCAGCTGGGAAATGGGATGATGTTACTATGGACTTTGTTATGGGATTGCCAAGAACGAGAAAAGGACATAATGCCATATGGGTTATTGTTGACAGATTAACCAAAAGTGCACTCTTCCTGGCTATTAAGGAGACTACTCCTCTAAACGAGCTTGCTAAGATCTATGTGGATGAAGTGGTGAGACTTCATGGGGCACCATTGACTATAGTGTCAGATCGAGATGCTAGATTCACCGCGAGGGTTTGGCAACCACTGCAAGAAGCGTTAGGGTCAAAACTACACCTGAGTACAGCTTATCACCCCCAAACTGATGGTCAAAGCGAAAGAACTATCCAAACATTGGAAGACATGCTTCGTGCATGCGTGATTGACTTTGGCGGGAGGTGGGATGATCATCTACCCTTAGTTGAATTCTCTTACAATAATAGCTACCACTCAAGCATTGGAATGACACCTTTTGAGGCATTGTATGGAAGGAAGTGTAGAACTCCCCTTTGTTGGCTTGAAGCCGGAGAGAATAAACTTACAGGTCCCGACATTGTTGCAATCACTAATGAAAAGATCAAGGTCATACAAGCAAATATGAAGGCGGCCCAGGATCGACAAAGGAGCCACGCGAGCTTAAAGCAAAGACCTTATGACTTGAATGTAGGTGACTTGGTGATGCTGAAAGTTTCACCCTGGAAAGGAGTGATGAGGTTTGGTAAGAAGGGCAAGTTGAGTCCGAGATATGTTGGTCCTTTTAAAATCTCACAGGTTGTTGGTACACAAGCTTTCAAATTGGAGCTACCACAAGAGCTTCAATGTATTCATGACACTTTTCACGTGAGTTACCTGAAGAAGTATTTTGGGAAGGAGGAATTGACAATTTGTTGGAAGGAATTGAAGGTTGATGATAACAAGAGATTGGTAGAAGAACCCGAAGCTATTTTAGGACTCAAGACTAAGAAGTTAAGGAATAAGGAAATTGACTTAGTCTTAGTCAAGTGGAAGCATTCCCTTGGTGCCAATCTTACTTGGGAGACAAAAGACAAAATGATGAGAAGATACCCCAATCTTGTGGATTACAATTCGATTCCGAGGACGGAATCTGCTCAAGGGGGAGGTAATTATGACAACTAAAATTTTCTTGAGTATATGAATTGAGTATTCGATAAATCTAATATTTATATGTGCATAAAAGTATCATAATTACTTTATAGTAATGAGAAAGTAACTTTAGTAAAACAATGATAATATATGAACCCGAGTAAAAGATGAAATCGCATAAAGGACCTAAAGTGAAAATTTTATTTAGCAATCTTTAGAAATTAATATCTCGAATTCTATAAAGAATTAGGAAAATGTCATCAATGTGACTTTAGTAGTATTTGCATAACAAGAATATAGGAAAAAGAATCAGGCCATTTGGAGTTGTAACGAAGGAGTTATGGAGGTTTTAAAATGGCCCAAAAGTGATAAAAATGACCAAGGAGTCATTTTCAAGGGTTAATAACGGAACATCCATCAAGATTCAGACAAAGGCCAGTAGATGAACGTTGTAGAGCTCATTCTCAGCTTTCTAAAGGTGTAAAATATGTAACATTTGGACATCATATGGAGGAGTTATGCCCTAGTAAAGTCAAGGAAGAATAAAGAGAAAAGCTGGAAATTTCTCTAGACTAAGAGGACTCGTCTTAGTCTTATAAAATCGAGTAAAGCTTAGACTAAGAAGACTCGTCTTAGTCTTACAAAATCAAGTAAAATTTAGACTAAGAAGACTCGTCTTAGTCTTAAGTCTGGAATAAGGGCAATTTCGTCATTTCCCATTTATAAATCAGCCAATCACTTCTTTTATCCCTCTGTGACCTGCATGATACCCCAAACACGTCTCCCCCTTTTTCTTTTACGCCAAATTGAAATCAGAAGAGGGAGAGATCGAGAAGCAAAGACACGCACACACTCTTGTGTGCGATTCTGATCGGGAAAGGAAAATCCGACATCCTGGTCAGTGATTTTCGAGTAGAGGGTCACGAGGAGGAGCTTTGCTTAGTAGCTATCGGCAGCAGCAAGGTAGAAGACGCAGGAACATTGCCATCGCACTATTTTCCGGCGAGGGGTCGGCAACGGCCGGTGGGAGCTAGAGGGTGAGCAAGGAAAACTTGTGCTTTGTCCATCTTCATGTTTATATTACTTCAATTTTAGAAATTTTGAACTTTGGGACAGAAATTGAAAGAGGGGTTAATTGATTTTCAAACCCTAGTTCCTAAATCCGAAAAATTTACACATGCATGTCGAGATTGAACATAGATTCTTGTTACTATCACTGTTGTGAATCAAAAATCACACATGGAATGAAAGTATTGAGTATTGGGTTTAAAATCGTTGTTGCATGTTTGAGAAAAGTTGAAAAGATGAAGAATTTTATGGTTCTATCACACTAATGAAAAAGTTTCTGTTAGATATAATCTGATTTTGGTTGGATTTTTACATGCATGTTAGCAAAAGGTTGACTAAATTAAGAATCATGGAATATCTGTCACTTATTATGGAGTTTTATCAATATTTTCTGTTTTGAGCTGGTAATTGCTAAAACATATGAAATAAAGTTTCAATACACATGGATGTTAAACATTAGAATTGAAGAATGATGGAATGGAATTGGCATGATGGAATTGTAATCTCCTAGATTAAGAGTGTGTAAAGAACTCACCGTGTTCAAAGTTGTGAATTTTAGTTTATACATATATTGAAGTCGATAATTTGGAAAGTTGAATAATTAGCTCATAAAATTCATACTTTGTGGACTTAAGAGCGTTTAACTTATTAATTGACTAAAATTGAACATTCCTAGAATAACACTAGTTTGAACTAGTTTGAAGAGAGTTATATGAATTAGACTTGTGTAACATACGTGGTATGTTAGTATTTGATTATTATACTAATATTCTATATTATCAATATAGAAGCTAAGGAGTGCGCAGAAGCAAGTAGAGGCAAAGACTAGCGGATCGAGGTGAGTACATGTGGCATTTTCCCTCTTTGGGGGACATGGCAAAATGTTTTTTTTAGTTTATGTGATTTTCGAGTATGAGATGTTATGCAAATTTATTTACCTATGACATGATTATTTTAAAGTCTCATACTATGATTTGAAAGCATATTTTGGCAATCAAGCCATAACGAATTGAAAGTTATTTGAAAAGCATTTTTGGCATTAAGCCCAAGTGATTTGAAATGTGTATTTTGGCACAAAGTTTTAATGGTTTGAAAGCAAGTTTTGGCATTAAGCCTAAAATGCTTTTGAAAGTGTGATTTGACGTCAAATTGAATTGGAGTTTGAAAAGACTGGTTTGGCATTAGCCTTAATGTGATTTCAGCAAGTAATTTGATGTCAAACCATATTATGTTCTCTTTTTACGACTGGTAATTGAAATATGAATGAATACAGCAATGCAAGTTAGTATGTTACCCACCTTTGCCCGGGCCATGATATTCCCGTAACGGAATATAGAGGAGTCTACTGGGGTGGTACCTTCCCCTTCGCGAAGTAGATGTCCTAAAACACATGATGCTAGGATGGACTGATCTTGTTCTTTCCATCTTAGTATAGACTTGGGAAAATCACTATGTGTGATTATCCTAAGTATAAAAATCAAACATGTGGAGACACCAGTCAAGGCATGTGATACGATGCTGAGATGGTTTGATTATGTTCTTACCATTTCACTATAGACTTGGGGTATCACCAAAGGTGATTAAGGCCCTAAGTATAAAAATCTGATCCCGAATGAATACCAGTCAAATTTGAATAAAGAAAGTTTTATGATGACAGTTTATTATCAAAGGCTTTAAAAACGATATATGTTATGCTTTTAAAAGTTTTCAACAAGAGATATGATATGATTTGGTACAAGGGCTTTGGGAACAATATATATTATGTTTTTTAAATATTTTGAGTCTAAAACCCACGTAGCTCACGAGACATTTTTGTCTTACGTATTTTATGTTTCATGCCATGTGTCCCAGGTCCAGGTTCACAAGAGTAGGATGACTATATGAAGTGCTAGATACGTTTTGGGAAGATTAGATGGAGTGGAGCTAAGCATAGCTCTCATCTTTTGATGTTATGGTTTAATCCTTCTTTGCTTGCTATGGTTTGTTTTGATATAAATTTGTAACGCCCATGGTTGTAAACTTGTAAACCAAATGTTTGGTTGAACTTTATTTTTGATATTCATGTCTTATAGACATGAAGTATAACAACCATGTTTAAGCGATAGCACCATTGTGCTTTTAATGTTATTATTTTTTTTTTTTTAAAAATGACAAATTTTGGGGCGTTACAGTTCATAACCCATACAACCCTTCATAACGGTCCATACCCCATCACAACCCTTTCTAATGGTCCATAAACCATCACAACCCTTTCTATGGTCCATAACCCATCGCAACCCTGCATAATGGTCTATAACCATAACAACCCTTCATAACGGTCCATAACCTATACAAACATTCGTAATGGTCTATAACCCATCGCAACCCTTCATAAAGGTCCATAACCCAACATAACCCTTTCTATGGTCCATAACCCATCCCAACTTAACCATCACCCTGATGGCCTAGTGGATAAGACTTAGGACTCTTTCTCTTCCCCCATAAAGAGGTTCCAAGTTCTAATCCCACTCCCTCCCTTTCCCCATAGGGAGTGTTAGGTTTCAATCAGGGGATGGCCACTGGCCACCTCTCTACCCCCGTAGGTTATTGACCCGGACCACCCTGCTGCCAGGTGTGCGTGGGCCCCGAGGTTGCTTCATCAGGGTCATCCAAAGGATGTGTCGGGTGGGGTCCTCGGTTACCAAAAAAAAAAAAAAAAAAAAAAACCATCCCAACTCTTCGTAATTGACCATAACCTATCAAAACCCCTCATAATAGTCCATATCCATCATAACCGTTCATAGTGGTCCATAACCCATCACAACCTTCATAATGGTCCACAACACATCACAACCCTTTATATTTGTCTATAACCCATCACAACCTTCATAATGGTGCATGACCCATCTTAACCCTTTATAATGGTCCATAACCCATCACAACCGTTTCTATGGTCCATAACCCATAACAGCTCTTCATAATTGACATAACCTATCACAACCCTTCATAATGGTCAATAACCCATCATAATCCTTCATAATGGTTCATAACCCATCACAACCTTCATAATAATACATAACCCATACAACCCTTCATAACGGTCCATAACCCATAACAACCCTTTCTAATGGTCCATAACCCATCACAACCCTTTCTATGGTCCATAACCCATCACAACCCTGCATAATGGTCCATAACCATTACAACCCTTCATACTGGTCTATAACTCATACAAACCTTCATAATAGTCAATAACCCATCACAACCCTTCATAATTAACCATAACCTATCATAACACTTCATAATGGTCTATAACACGTCGCAACCCTGCATAATGATCCATAATCCATCACAACCTTCATAATGGTCTATAACCCATCACAACCCTTTATAATCATCCATAACCCATGAAAACCTTAATACTGGTCTATAAACCATAACCCATCACAGCCCTTCATAATGGTCCATAACCCAACACAACCCCCTCTATGGTTCATAACCCATAACAACCCTTCATAATTGACCATAACCTATCGTAACCCATCATAATGGTCAATAACCCATCATAATCCTTGATAATGGTTCATAACCCATCACAACCTTCATAATAGTACATAACCCATACAACCCTTCATAACGATCCATAACCCATCACAACCCTTTATAATGGTCCATAACCCATGACAACCCTTCATAATTCAGCATAACCCATGACAACCCTTCATAACGGTCCATAACCCAAAACAACCCTTTGTATGGTCCATAACCCATAACAACCCTTCATAATTAACCATAACCTATCGCAACCCTTCATAATGGTCAATAACCCATCATAATCCTTCATAATGGTTCATAACCCATCACAACCTTCATAATAGTACACAACCCATACAACCCTTCATAACGGTCCATAACCCATCACAACCCTTTCTAATGGTCCATAAACCATCACAACCCTTTTTATGGTCCATAACCCATCACAACCCTGCATAGTGGTCTATAACCATAACAACCCTTCATAATGATCCATAACCTATACAAACATTTATAATGGTCCATAACCCATCACAAGCCTTCATAATGGTCCATAACCCAACACAACCCTTTTTATGGTCCATAACCAATCCCAACTCTTCATAATTGACCATAACCTATCAAAACCCCTCATAATAGTCCATATCCATCATAACCCTTCATAGTGGTCCATAACCCATCACAACCCTTCATAGTAGTCCATATCCATCATAACCCTTCATAGTGGATGGAAGTATTGCTACATATCATGGAGAATATGATGATGAAGATAATGAATGTCTAAACCCAATGGCCAACAACAAAGATGACTTCCGGCTTCATCATTTCAAGTTCGATCCTCACAAACTAACGATTTGATCTCCACTGGATTGTTTCAACCAGCTGAAAACATATTTCAAGAAGATGAAGATATGTGCAGGGTAAAAAACAAAACTATAGATGAAAATGAAGAAGAAGGCCTGATCGAGGATAAGGGCCTGATTAAGGATGATGATATGGCGATGGAAGCAAGTCACGGTGAAGGTAAAAGAACATGCAACTACGGTGATAATCCATGCAACATCACGTCCAACTTCCACACTAAGATATTTGATATTCAAGGGCCTGAAAATGGAGATAATTCCGGTGAACTACCATGCAGATCCGGTGACTTCCCTTGCAAAACTCCGGCCAATATTAGTACCGTTGAAAATGATCCTACTTCCGACATTAATGAAAAGTCTCAAACGGTATTGCCTCATGAAACCTCTCCTACGGGTATGGCTCAAGAAAAGGAAGGTACTCTCTTTAATTCTTCAATTCCCTCTTTAGATAATAATCTATGTCCCCTAATTGACATACAATTGAAGGAATCCTATGAAACTAATCATAAATATCCCCACTTGAAAGAATCCTATGAAGCTTGTCCCCCTTTATATGTTGACTCTCAATTTCAAATCTCCAATGTTACGGATTGTGCTAAGATTACGAAATGTTCTACTTCTCTTCTTGGGCCTCTCCCAAAACATTTAACCCATTTGAAACCCATTAAACATTTAACCCATTTGAAACCCATTAAACATATGGCCCAATTTATCCCTTCTATTGCTACTAATGGACCTATGACTAAAATTAACCCAAACAACTATATTGTAGAAGCCCAAAAATCATTTAATGCCTTTGATTCTAAATCACAAGACCAAAATGATAATTTTCTTAAGTTAAATCATAAAAATAAAATAAAAGACAAAAACGCATGGGCAAACAAGTTACCTTTACTTAATAATTCTCATGCTATTATCATTACTGGCTCCCAAAAACATGCTAACGACAAGTTTTGTTTTATTCCTAATTTATGTAATGATATTAATGTGCCTGTTGATATTCCTCTACTGGCTGTTACTAAAGTTTGTGAAACATTTGCTAGGACTATATGTGGTTACTTTGTAGGGAAAAAAATGAATTACTCTGATGTTCGGTATCTAGCTTGAAAAATGTGGTCTATCCATGGTCTTCAAGATGTCCTTCTAAATGGAAAAGGTGTTTATCTTTTTAAATTTAGTGACGACAATGGTCTTCATCATGTTATCACCCATGGACCCTGGACTTTTAAGGGTGTCCCGATGGTCATTCAAAAATGGCATCCTGGTCTGAGTATTCATAAGAACAATCACGACAAGCTTCCTCTCTGGATTAAAATCCATGATATTCCCTATGAGGCTTGGAGTGATGATGGTCTTAGTCATATTGCCTCTAAAATTGGTAAACCTCTTGCTGTGGACTCCTATACGGCTAATATGTGCAAGTATGCGGCCGGGAAATCTGTTTATGCACGTGTCCTTCTTGAGGTCCCAACAAAATCTTCTTGGGTGGATAAAGTAATCATTCGTATTCCTGATCCTGATACTCTTGAGTTTTCCACCCATTCTCTCCGTATTGAGTATGAATGGAAACCCCCTATGTTCTCTCATTGCATGGTTTATGGTCATGAAACTAACAATTGTATGCATGTAATCTCCAAGACTAATGAAGCTAAGCCCAAAGATAAAATGCCTATTGATCAGGTGATAGTTACCTCTCCTATGCAACTTGATGATGGATATACGATGGTCACTAAAAAGAAAATTTTAACAAAACAAAGGCAAATTAATGTAAATTCTACTAATGATATTACGCAAGGTAAGTCTATTAGAAATACCCAAATTGGTGGGATGGATAAAGAAGATGCAAAATATTATGTCAATAATAATATTATTAATAGTAAAATGCATTTGCGAACCAAAAATCACCCAGTTCCTAAAAAAAATAGTCCTTCAACTCGCCAGGTCTCTAACAATAATCACCATCATCCAATTATCCCTCATTCTAGTAATCCCTCTCACAAAAATTCTATAGATGTTGTTGGTTTCCCTAGCCCCATCCTCCGGTTCTCATCCTCTACACCACCGAAAATATCTAAGATCTCCACTCCTATTTTCAACGCTTTCTCCATTCTTGAATCTTGTTCCAATGATATAACGGATCTTCCTGCTCCCTCTTCCCATCTTCCACCCATTCATGTCCCATCTCCTCTTATTCCTGATGGTTTTGATCCAGATTCCGATGTGGACGAACTCATTGAGGTTGAATCTGATAATGGTAACACTGCCAAGTTTATTAATGATGATTATCTTGAATCACCTAATGACCAAATTAGAATAGCTCAGGCGTCCGAGCAGATGGACTCCACCCACACCCCAGTTTCCATATGACGAACATCGCTGTATGGAATACTAGGGGTCTCTGTAAGCCTTCTCAACAGAAATCTTTGAAAGATCTTATTCGTGATCATAATCTCCAGATTTGTGCTTCTATTGAGACTCGTGCTTCCTTCTCTAATCTTCCTCTCATCTGTACGCGGGCTTTTGGATCCTGGTCTTGGTCGTCTAACGGTCTATTTTGCCCTAGGGGGACTAGAATTGTGGTTGCCTGGGACCCCATTGCTATTGATATGATGCTTCTTGACTTAAATGATCAGGTTATGCATTTCTACGTTAAAATTCGTGCCTCTAATAAATCCTTCTTCTGCTATTTTGTCTATGCTCATAATAATCATATCATGCGTCGCTCCCTTTGGCATTCTCTTTCGGCCCATAACAAAGTGGTTAAAGATAACCCTTGGATCATCTTGGGTGATTTCAATGTTACTCTTGACATGAAAGATAGCACCTATGGGACTTCTGTTATCTCACGTGCCATGGAGGATTTCAGGGAATGTGTTAATCACATGGAGATGGAGGACCTTAACTATAAAGGTCTCTTTTACACCTGGACTAAGTCTCCTAATGGTACTGGTGGGATTCTCAAAAAAATTGACCGTGTCATGGGAAATACTTATTTCATTGCCTCTTTCCCCTCTGCTTCTGTCAATTTTCTCCCCTGCTGTGCTTTCTCTTCCTAGTAGATCCACGTTCAGGCCAAAACCATTCAAATTCCCTAACTTCCTGACTTATAAAAAGGATTTCAAACAGGTTGTTGCTGATTCTTGGAATTCCAATATCCACGGCTATAGGATGTATAAGGTTTTCCAAAACCTTAAAAACTTGAAAAAACCCTTGCGTATTCTTCTTCGTAGCCAGGGAAACATCTTCTCCAAGGTTATCTCCCTCCGTACTGAACTTGATAGAATTCATATTTCTCTGGATCGGGACCCTTTCAATAATGATCTCTGAGAAGAACAATGCAGGTATCTCCTCGCCTATAACGACGCTACCCTTGATGAAGAGAGGTTCCTGAAACAAAAAGCCAATGTTGACTGGCTGCGCGAAGGAGATAAAAATTCAGGATTTTTCCACAAATCGGTTAGAAGCCGATTATCTCGTTGTCGTATTGATTCTATCCAGGATGCTCATGGAAACTGGATATCGGGGAATGACCTTCCAAACCTTTTTGTCTCCCACTTTCAAACTTTCTTAGGATCTGCCTACACCTCCATTCCTATTCGTGACCCTTGTTCCCTTTTCTCTAATAAGCTTTCCCCTATCCAGTCTGCCGCCATGCTTACTCCTGTTACGGATGAGGAGGTTAGGGGAGTCATGTTCCAAATGGGAGATGATAAAGCCCCTGGTCCAGATGGCTTCTCGGCTAAGTTCTTCAAGTCTGCTTGGGATATTGTGGGTACCGATGTTTGTTTAGCGGTTAAGGAGTTTTTTTCGTCTGGAAAACTTCTTAAGTCCTTCAACAACACCGTTCTTGCTCTCATCCCTAAGGTTGACTCCCCTTCCAAAGTCACTGATTTTCGGCCGATCGCATGCTGTAATGTTGTTTACAAATGTATCAGCAAGATTATTGCGGAGCGTATCAAGAACCATCTTTCTTGTTTGGTTGATGATAACCAGTCTGCTTTCATCCCTGGTCGTTTGATCTCCGACAACATTCTTCTTGTCCATGAGCTCATGCGGGATTATCATCGCCACTGTGGTCCTCCAAGGTGTGCCTTTAAAGTCGATATTCAAAAAGCTTATGACACGGTGGACTAGTCTTTTCTTCGCACCATCTTGTTTGGATTTGGTTTCCTCGACCGTATGATTGAATGGATCATGACATGCGTTTCCACTACGGCTTACTCAGTAAGTATCAATGGTAACATTCATGGTTTTTTCGACGGTAAACGGGGCCTTCGCCAAGGAGACCCCCTCTCTCCCTATCTCTTCACTCTTGTTATGGAGGTGCTTAACCTTATGATTAAGAGAAAAATTTCTGAATCTGATTCGTTTAAATTCCACCGCCAATGTGAGGAACAGAGTATCACCCATCCATGCTTTGCCGATGATCTTCTCCTCTTCTCTCATGGGGATAGATCTTCGGTAAGCATCATCTGTGATTCCCTTGCTGAATTCTCTGGGGTCTCTGGGCTCCATCCTAATGTTGCGAAAAGCAAAGCCTTTTACTGTAATGTTGGTGAGAGAAATAGGGCTGCCATTGACCGTATTGTTGGGTTCCCTGAGGGATCTTTCCCTGTCCGATACCTTGGCATCCCTCTTATCACCACTCGTCTTGCCCACAAGGATGTAAAGGTCTTGTTGATAAAGTCAAATGCAGGATTAATGACTGGAAAAACAAGACTCTCTCCTTTGCTGGCCGTCTCCAGCTCATTCTCTCTGTTCTTTCTTCTATGCAAATCTATTGGGCTTCTGTTTTTATTCTTCCTAAATCTATTTCTAAAGAAATTGAGAAACTCATGAGGGGTTTCCTCTGGTGCCATGGTGAGTTGAAACGTGGTAAAGCCAAAGTATCCTGGAAAACTGTGTGTCTCCCTAAGGAACATGGTGGACTTGGTATCCGTAATCTTGCTGTTTGGAATGTTGCCCTTATGGCTTCTCATGTTTGGAGACTCCTTTTGTAAGACCCGTTCCGCCGAGTCGCGGCCCGAAGGAATCCGCGGCGCGGCTTTTGGAAGAATCTAGAATCGCGTAGGATTTGTACGCGTGGCGCGGTTCTAAAGAATCCGCGGCGTGGTGCACCGCAGTCATGAAAAACCCAAATTCGGATTTAAACGCCTATAAAAAGGACCCCAGCCCTAGGGTTCGTGTTTTTGGAGAGTTTCTAGAGTAGAGGTGTCTGGTTTCGGCAGATACTCTTTGGTCTCATGGTGTTGAAGGTTTTGGGAGATTAGAAGAAGGAGATCCACGCGGGAGAAGGTTTAGAACGGATCGTGGGCATCACTCCATCCTTCAGAAGTGAGGTAAGAAGATTTACTCTTCTGACTTTTCTGTTTATCCCGTCATATGGTGTTACCAGTTGGTTTGTAGCTTTAGACGATTTGTAGCCCTTAGGGTTTGAACCAAGGACATGCATGGACTTGCATGTCCATAAGGAAGTGACCTTAGGGTAGTTCCTGATCCCAGGAAGGGTGTAGAAAGGAACCCTAGCCGATTGATGTACTGTTAATCGCTGAAAAACATTTTGGAATGTTACGAGCCGCGACGCGGACTGGCTAAGTCAGCGGCGCGGACTCGGCTGAAATCCCGTAATTGTGCAATGGTAGCCGCGGCGCGTAGGGCGAGGAGCCACGCCGCGGCGAGCGACTGTTTGTCCAGGAATTTAGTTTTGACCACGGTTTAATGGCAAATAGTGAGTCTAACCTTTAGGCAGGTCTGTAAGAGCCTAGTCAGTAATTGATATGTTGTATGTGTGTGGGATTTAGGTGTGTGGACGAGCTAAGTGGGGATATTAGAGAATATATGTGCGGTTTCGAATCAGGTGAGTATCCTCACCTTACTATATGATGTTGCATGTTAGGCATCTTGTGTGTTATTTACAGTTATATGATTTGCTCTATATCTGTGGTTATTTGTTGTTGGGCTCAGTACTGATGCGTGTCCCCTCGTAGCTGTTGTATGGCGAGTTGGACTATTGCCTTGTCCCAAAGCTGTTGTATGATGGGCTGGGCCATAACCGGGAACCTATAGCTGTTGTATGATGGGTAGAACCTTCCCGTGTCCATAGCTGTTGTATGATGGATGCCCATAGCTGTTGTATGGCGGGTAGGGTCAGGTCGTTCTCGAGGACGGGTTGTTTAATGTGTGGGCATGTATGGTAATTTGTGGACTTACTAAGCTTTAAGCTTACCCGTTGATTTTATAACATTTCAGGTATTTCAAATGACAAAGGGAAGGGCAAGGCGTGACGGCGGCACATCGCATACAAGAAGATTTATTTTAATGAATTATGTTATGATTTTCAATTGTTTCCGCTGTTGGTTTAATAAATAGGTCGAACAGATTTACTTTTAGAATAAATATTTTATGGGAACCTTGATAATAAATAAATTTTAAAAATCTTGAAATTGGGGCGTTACAAATTGGTATCAGAGCCTTGGTTTGAGGGATTTGGATGAACTGTATTGCGAATCCAAACTCAAACTTAGGACTGAGCGATTTTATTAAGAAAATATTTTTGGAAGGTTAAATTAAAGTAAAAGAAGATGCGATGCGAACCGTCAGCCGAGCTCAAGTAAGTTTTGTGATTCCCAATTACCCATGCCAAGTTTGTGTTATGTGATAAAATGTATTGTGCTAGGATGTAAAGCTGCCTGAATAATATACTCTGTAGACTGTTTTTGTACCATATGTGCTGCTTTGGAATTTTATGCTACTGTCGTTAGGTTGCTTAGTGAATGCTGGTAGGTTATATGCAATTAGGGTAAGATAGCCTAAGAATTCTTGGTCTGGCCTTACTGGCTGTTCCTTGTTTGGTTGTGACTTTAGGGTAGATCAGTTATTCAAACGTCTATCTTATTCCTGATTGTGTACGGCTGTGCGTCCGTGAGGTGACTCGACGACATTAGCAATAGTTCTCTTAGGCACGTGTGAGATGGAGAGTTAGATCAAAAGATTAGACACCACGGTGCATGACCACATGAGTCAAAGGAAATGGTTTAGTGTGTGTGACGTTTTAGGGGGATGGTTTACGAACTTGGAACAAGGGCAAATAGGTGTGGAAGTTAGTACCAGGCCAGTATTACCGAAAGCACAGGATTCACGCTTGAGTCAAGAGTAGTCAAACAAAGTCCTAGAAAGTCAGGTAGTTGGGTAGATAGGAGTGACTCGAGTATTGATATTAGAACTGTTGCGCATTTCAGAATGGCAGTCACTCGAAGCAACGGTGGACCGGATGCGGGTACCTCGAGTGGGGGAGGACCGACTGATGAAAATCTCCGTAACCTGATAGCGGAGGAGGTTTCGCGAGAAGTCTTGGCTGCGATACCTCAGTTCTTTGGTACGATTAAGGCTGAGCTATGGGCAATGCTCGAGGAACGACTGGCTACTTAGGGCACATCACGTGCTAGGGATGCAAGTTATAAGGACTTTTCGGCTTGTTCGCCTCCGATGTTCGATGGGGGCAGGGATCCGATTGTTAGCATGCGGTGGATTTCCGCAGTGGAGGGTGCTTTCCGCATATGTTCCTGTCATGAGAACTCCAAGGTAACGTTTGCGGCGAATCTTTTAAGAGAGGGTGCGAAAGATTGGTGGGAAATACGAACGAAAGATCTCACTCCTGCTCAGTTGGATGCCATTACATGGCCGCAGTTTAAGGAACAGTTCAAATTGGAGTATGTTCCACAGGTGGAAATGGAACGCTTGGCGCAGGAGTACCTAAATCTGACCCAGACTACTGAGACGGTGACGGAAATCACCAAGAAGTTTAATGAACGGGCAGTCTTCTGTCCAGAGTTTGCGGCAACCGAGCGCATGAGGATGACCCGATACTTGGCAATGCTTCGCACAGACATTCGGGAATTTGTGTCTGCTGCTAGGCACCAAACTCTTACTGATATGATAGCGGCCGCTCGGGCTCGAGAGTTGGAACTGGAAACCCAACAAAAGCAGAAGCGTCCGCCGCCTGCTCAGACTCAGCAGGTGTCGAAGAAATTTCGAGGGACAGATCAGGGAAAGCAAGGGCAAAGGAGCCAGGGTAAGTGTGGTAAATGTGGAAGGAATCATGAGGGACGTTGCTGGGTGCTAATATGTCATAAGTGTGGAAAGGAGGGCCACTATGCTAAAGATTGTCGGCAAGAGGTCAAGATTTGTTTTAATTGTAACCAAGTGGGCCACTTCAAGGCCCAATGTCCCCGTCTGACTCAGGGAGTGGTTCAGAATCCGGCACCCACTACACTCCGGATTACCGATGGTAGGCAGGGGAAAGGGGAAGCCCCTAAGACCAAGGGTCGAACATTCGTCATGACCGCCGAGGAGGCACAGGATGCGCCCGACGTCGTGACGGGTACTCTTTCTTTACTTGCCTCGTGTTTGTGGTGTGTGTAATTAATATGTCTATTATGCTTTGATTAGGAACATTCTTAGTCAACTCTACGCCTACCTTTGCACTATTTGATTCGGGTGCTAGTCATTCTTTTGTGTCTGCCGCATTGGGAAAGAGTTTCGGTATTGCTTTAGGAACTCTTCATCAGCCGTTAGAAGTGGAAATTGCGGATGATAAAACCGTGCAAGCGACTAGTGTTTATCGGGGATGCGAAGTCGTGATTCAAGGAATAAAGTTTCCGATCGATCTCATCCCTATACCGTTGAGTGACTCCCAAGTCATCATCGGTATGGATTGGATGGGTCAGCATGAATCATGGATCGATTGTAAGAACAAGCGAGTGTGGATTCAAACCCCAAGTGGGGGAGAGCTGGTTGTGCAGGGCGAGAGAAAGAATCGAGGTGCAATTTTCTGTTCAGCTGCTAGGGCACGCAGACATTTTCAGCATGGAGGTTCGGGATTTGTGGCTTTTGTTGTAGACACACGAGAAAGGAAGCCACAGCAGAAAGCAGGTGATATACCAGTGGTTCGGGATTTTCCTGATGTTTTTCCCGAGGACCTGCCTGGCGTGCCGCCAGTGAGACAGGTAGAATTTAAGATCGACTTAAATCCCGGTGCAGCTCCGATAGCTAAAGCACCGTATCGTCTTGCGCCTCCGGAGATGCTGGAGTTGTCTATTCAACTTCGAGAATTATTAGAAAAGGGATTTATTCGACCCAGTTGCTCGCCATGGGGAGTGCCTATTTTGTTTGTTAAGAAGAAGGATGGTTCCAACAGGATGTGCATAGATTATCGTGAGTTGAATAAGCTTACGGTGAAGAATCGATATCCATTGCCTCGCATCGACGACTTATTCGACCAACTGCAGGGCGCTTCGTGGTTTTCAAAAATTGATTTACGGTCAGGTTACCATCAAATGCGGGTACGAGAGGAAGACATCTCGAAAACGGCTTTTCGGACGAGGTACGGCCACTTCGAGTTTGTAGTGATGCCGTTTGGACTGACCAATGCCCCTGCAGCTTTTATGGACTTAATGAATCGGGTGTGTCGACCAATGTTGGATCGGTCGGTTATAGTGTTCATTGACGACATCTTAGTCTACTCTCGGAGCAGGGAACAGCATGAACAACACTTAAAGGAAGTATTAGAGACCTTAAGGAAGGAGAAGCTTTATGCAAAATTATCCAAGTGTGACTTTTGGCTACGGGAGGTTCAGTTTTTAGGTCACATTGTAAATGAGCAAGGAATCATGGTAGACCCGGCTAAGGTAGAGGCCGTGATGCGGTGGGAGGTTCCGAAGACTCCCTCGGAGATTAGAAGTTTCTTGGGTCTGGCTGGTTATTACCGTTTCATCCAGGACTTCTCAAAGGTTGCAGTACCTTTGACCCGGCTAACTAACAAAAATGCTGCTTTTCGGTGGGGTGAGGAGCAGCAGCAAACTTTTGAGACTTTGCGGCGGAAATTGTGTGAAGCTCCGGTTTTGACTTTGCCTGAGGGCATGGAGGATATGGTAGTTTACTGCGATGCATCAATCACGGGATTGGGGGCAGTCTTGATGCAACGAGGCAGGGTGATCGCTTACGCCTCGCGACAGTTGAAGCCCCATGAAACTAACTACCCTACTCATGATTTGGAATTGGGAGCGGTGGTCTTCGCTCTCAAGATTTGGAGACATTATTTGTATGGAGTGAAGTGCACCATTTTCACGGACCATAAAAGTTTGAAGTACCTGATGGATCAGGCAAACCTCAATATGAGACAGAGAAGATGGTTGGATGTATTAAAAGACTATGATTGTGAGATACACTACCACCCTGGAAAGGCCAATGTGGTAGCGGATGCGTTAAGTCGTAAGGCTTCGAGTGCACCCCTTCGGGGCGTTTGTCTAAGGATGACAATTGTGACACCGCTGCTTGAGCTGATTAGGAAAGCCCAGGTGGAAGCAAGCAAGAGCGAGAATCAGAAAAGTGAGAGGATTGTGGGTCAGTTGGCAGCTATGGTCAAAGATAGTAGGGATTTGTTAACTTGCCATGAGAGAATTTAGGTACCGAAGCTGGGCGGGGTTCGTCAAACCCTATTGGAGGAGGCACATAAATCCAGGTTCTCTATCCACCCTGGAGCAACTAAAATGTATAGGGATCTGCGCGAATATTATTGGTGGCCAGGCATGAAGAGGGAAGTAGCTTGGTTTGTCGAAAGATGCTTGACCTATCGTAAGGTCAAGGCCGAGCACCAACGGCCTCATGGTAAGTTGCAGCCTCTTGAGATCCCAGAATGGAAATGGGAGCATATCACAATGGATTTCATCACGAAGTTGCCAAGAACCCCTCGACGTATGGACACTATTTGGGTTATCGTGGATAGGTTGACCAAAAGTGCTCATTTCCTCCCCATCCAAGAGACTTACTCTGCAAAGGAATTGGCTAAGGCCTTCACAGATGAGATTATCTCTCGGCATGGTATACCGGTCTCGGTGATATCCGACCGGGATGTCCGATTTACGTCTAGGTTTTGGAAGAAGTTTCATGAGGAATTAGGCACTCGCCTTCATTTCAGCACAGCATATCATCCTCAGACGGATGGGCAGAGTGAAAGGACGATTCAAACGCTGGAGGATATGCTTAGGGCATGTATCATCGATTTTGGCGGGAGTTGGGATTCCCATCTCCCTTTAGCTGAGTTTTCTTACAATAACAGTTATCACGCGAGCATTGGCAGAGCTCCCTTTGAAATGTTATATGGAAGAAAATGTCGAACACCTATTTGCTGGGGCGAGGTTGGCCAGCAGGTATTGGGAAGCACAGAGGTGGTGCTCAAGACAACTGAGTTAATTCAGAAGGTTCGGGAGAGATTGTTAACCGCTCAAAGCCGACAGAAAAGTTATGCAGATAGGCGACGGTCCGATCTCGAGTTTCAAGTCGGGGATTATGTTCTTCTAAAGGTGTCACCTTGGAAGGGAGTTATTCGTTTTAGGAAGCGAGGAAAGCTTGGCCCTAGGTACATTGGACCATATCGAATTGTCGCCCGTGTAGGTGAGGTAGCTTACCGGTTGGAGCTACCCGAACAGCTTAGTCAGATTCACGACACGTTTCACGTTTCGCAGCTCAGAAAGTGCGTGACTGAGGAATCCACAATAGTACCTTTGGAGGATATTCAATTAGATGAACGTCTAAATTATGTGGAGCGACCAATTGCCATCATTGAAAAGAAGATAAAGACTTTGCGGAATAAAACAATAGGATTAGTGAAGGTTCAGTGGCAGCATCGAAAAGGGTCCGAATGGACTTGGGAACCAGAGGAGGAAATGCGGAGGCATTATCCAGAATTATTTATCGGCACGGATTTCGGGGACGAAATCCAGTTAAGTGGGGGAGAATTGTAAGACCCGTTCCGCCGAGTCGCGGCCCGAAGGAATCCGCGGCGCGGCTTTTGGAAGAATCTAGAATCGCGTAGGATTTGTACGCGCGGCGCGGTTCTAAAGAATCCGCGGCGCGGTGCGCCGCAGTCATGAAAAACCCTAATTCGGATTTAAACGCCTATAAAAAGGACCCCAGCCCTAGGGTTCGTGTTTTTGGAGAGTTTCTAGAGTAGAGGTGTCTGGTTTCGGCAGATACTCTTTGGTCTCGAGGTGTTGAAGGTTTTGGGAGATTAGAAGAAGGAGATCCACGCGGGAGAAGGTTTAGAACGGATCGTGGGCATCACTCCGTCCTTCAGAAGTGAGGTAAGAAGATTTACTCTTCTGACTTTTCTGTTTATCCCGTCATATGGTGTTACCAGTTGGTTTGTAGCTTTAGACGATTTGTAGCCCTTAGGGTTTGAACCAAGGACATGCATGGACTTGCATGTCCATAAGGAAGTGACCTTAGGGTAGTTCCTGATCCCAGGAAGGGTATAGAAAGGAACCCTAGCCGATTGATGTACTGTTAATCGCTGAAAAACATTTTGGAATGTTACGAGCCGCGACGCGGACTGGCTAAGTCAGCGGCGCGGACTCGGCTGAAATCCCGTAATTGTGCAATGGTAGCCGCGGCGCGTAGGGCGAGGAGCCATGCTGCGGCGAGCGACTGTTTGTCCAGGAATTTAGTTTTGACCACGGTTTGATGGCAAATAGTGAGTCTAACCTTTAGGCAGGTCTGTAAGAGCCTAGTCAGTAATTGATATGTTGTATGTGTGTGGGATTTAGGTGTGTGGACGAGCTAAGTGGGGATATTAGAGAATATCTGTGCGGTTTCGAATCAGGTGAGTATCCTCACCTTACTATATGATGTTGCATGTTAGGCATCTTGTGTGTTATTTACAGTTATATGATTTGCTCTATATCTGTGGTTATTTGTTGTTGGGCTCAGTACTGATGCGTGTCCCCTTGTAGCTGTTGTATGGCGAGTTGGACTATTGCCTTGTCCCATAGCTGTTGTATGATGGGCTGGGCCATAACCGGGAACCCATAGTTGTTGTATGATGGGTAGAACCTTCCCGTGTCCATAGCTGTTGTATGATGGATGCCCGTAGCTGTTGTATGGCGGGTAGGGTCGGGTCGTTCTCGAGGACGGGTTGTTTAATGTGTGGGCATGTATGGTAATTTGTGGACTCACTAAGCTTTAAGCTTACCCGTTGATTTTATAACATTTCAGGTATTTCAAATGACAAAGGGAAGGGCAAGGCGTGACGGCGGCACATCGCATACAAGAAGATTTATTTTAATGAATTATGTTATGATTTTCAATTGTTTCCGCTGTTGGTTTAATAAATAGGTCGAACAGATTTACTTTTAGAATAAATATTTTATGGGAACCTTGATAATAAATAAATTTTAAAAATTTTGAAATTGGGACGTTACACCTTTCCAAGAAGGATTCACTATGGGTCAAGTGGATCCACTCTTACCGTCTCTGTGGACGTAACTTTTGGGATGCCCCCAAAAAATGCGATTCAGGGTTTGCTTGGCGAAACATCCTTGATATGCGAAGTAAGATAAGATAATTTATTGTTTCCCAGATTGGTGATGGGTCCTCTACGTCCGCTTGGTTCGATAACTGGCATCTTGCTGGTCCCCTCTCTAAATTCTTGTCTGCCCGCGACATCAGGGCAGCGGGATTTAACCCCGATAGTAAGGTTGCTGACCTTGTCCTCAACGGATCTTGGGTAAGGCCCGGTCTATGGAGGGACTCCCATCCTAATCTTCTTCCTCATAACCCTCCTTCTCTATCCCCATCGGTTCCTGATAAACTCCAATGGAAATCTAGTGACGGTAATCTTTCTGAATTTTCTGTTCGTTCAGTTTGGCAGTCTATTCGTCCCTATGACCAGCCTGTTGATTGGTATCATCTGGTTTGGTTTTCCCAGAATATCCCTAGACATGCATTCATTCTATGGGTTGCTCTTAAAAATCGTCTTAAGACTCATGATAAAATAAAAATATGGGATACCAACTCCAATCTCATTTGTGCCTTCTGCGGGGATTGTGCTTATTCACATTCCCATCTTTTCTTTGAATGTTCTTTCCCCTCTATGGTTTGGCATGATCTTCAACATGTCATGAATCTCTCCGTCCTCCATCATTAGAAAACTTGTGCTTGCTGGAGCTGTTTACCACATCTGGCAGGAAAGAAATTCTCGAATTTTCAAAAAAACAAAAAGATCGTATCATGTAGTCGTTAATAGTGTTAAGGATGATATCCGCTGTAGACTGCTGAGTCTTTCTATGAAACGTTGCACTAATGTTAATTTGGCTAAAAGGATATGGACCATCCCTTAACAAACCACCTATTTCCTCTATTTCTTTCTGCATGTATGGTTTGTTTTTTGCAGGTTGTGTTCCTTTATGTTATTGTTATGTTTCTGTTCCCATGTATTGTTTTTTGTTCCTAGTTTAGCTTTGTTGTCCGTTGGGGCCTGTCCCGATGGATTTTCTGTTTCTTCCTTTGGTGGGGAGTCCCCAGCCTATTATTGTATTTATTCTTTTTATTAATAAAATTTGCCAGAGGTACCGTCCTCTTTACCCAAAAAAAAACCTATCACAACCTTCATAATGGTCCATAACACATCACAACCCTTTATAATTATCCATAACCCATCACAACATTCATAATGGTCCATGACCCATCTTAACCCTTTATAATGGTCCATAACCCATCACAATCGTTTCTATGGTCCATTGTGACAACTGTCAAATTAAGTCAACGAAGTCAACTCAAGTCAACCATAGCGTACATTAGGTCAATATTTGAAATGTAAATTTCATAATCTATACGATGTATTATTGGATATTATAATACTACATATGCTAATTCAAATCAATTATACGAACAAACCCTGCTGAGCTAGATGTTTTTAATATAAAATATTAAAATAATAATAATAATAATAATAATAATTTACGTCGTGAATAGAATCCGAGGTGAATATTGAACGGTAAAATTTAAAACTCGTCCGAATATTACAAATCTTATATCAAAACGTAGACAAAAATACGACGGTTCCGAATATATATTTATATTTTTACCAAACGTTACATATAAAGAGTTATGATAAAAAAACGTATAATTTAACTTGAAAACGATGTTTAATTATTATAATATATTTATTAAAAAAAAAAAGTCTCCACTGGTTGGTGGAGTTTGAATTTTGAACGTTTGAAAAAAAAATAATTTATTATTTTATTTTAATTTTATTTTATATACAGTGGGCCCCACTTCATTATTTATTCCATTTTACATATTTTACCCCAAAGAACTCGTATTTTCATTTCGACCCTTACGTATTCAATACGTATTATTTAATTTATCAAAAATATTATGTCGTTTTATAAAACGAAAAATTTACGGTCAAAACGATATTGTCGGTACGAACAACCTGACGTCAAAATTCAATATTATTAATATTAGTTTTATATTTAATAATTTCTTTTTCATTAAAATGAAATTTTATTTACATTTCAACCCTATATTTTTATCAAACTTACAATTTATACCCTCTCGTTAATTCGTTAAAGACTTTTATTTAAAAAGTTGATATTATTAAAATACGATTTTTGTAGATTATAGTTTTATAAACAAAAATCATTCGTTTTATACAAAAAACTATTTAATCTATTTAAAGAGTATTTTAAGGGTATATTTTGTCATAATCAAATTCTAAAAGCCATAAAAGTCATATATCTGTATCTTGAGGGCCGCAATACGAAAATAAACCTACTATAAATAGAGGCTCAAATCCTCTCATTTCTCACAACTCATATCTCGATCTCTATATCACTAGATAGTATTGTTAGAAGATTCTTCGATATATATAGAAATATACGAAGAATGAGCGTTAGAAGTAGCTATTTCAGTTATAAATATAGTGAGTTCGAGTTAGAAGCACGAAGAGTCGGACGATCTAACAACAGTTGGCGATAATATCATAGTCGACATTGAGGTGAGTTCATACCCCTTCTTTTTATCTTTATTCAAGTTTTTAAGGGGGAGAATACAAGTTATACTATAAAAATAGTTATTTATACTCATTTATAACAATAGTAAACGAAATGTGAATTTTGTAAACATCGTTAAACAATTCAATTATAATTCCAAAAATAATATCGAAAAATCTACTTACGAGGGCGGTGTCTAGGCCGATCATTTGGGCTAGGTTGTTGGATTTCCGAAAGGCTTATATGCTGAAAGGGTCCTGCCTCCCCATTTGATCTTCTACATGGCCGTTCTTTATTTGATAGTCATGAAATATTATATTGGAATTAATAAAGGGTATAACCAATTTATTACACGACTATTGTGGAAAATATATCTTAAAAGAAGTTCTTTATAACCATCTAAATAAGTTATTTCACATATATTTGTAAATATATGCTTTTCACAACGGAATACTAAAAATAAACTATTATAGGAATAGTTTGTTGATACAAATGTTACTATGACGTTTTAAAGAAGACAAATAATTATATAAAATATATAATTATTATACATTACTATATTATCATGAGAAAAATGATAATGGACAAATACAAAGGTTTTTCATATACAAACTTTAACAAGTTGATTGATACATACATTTTTGTGAGACGGGTCTTCACAGTGCTTATTTAAGTACATACTATAAGTCCTGAAATTTATAACCAGAGTCTCGGTAAGAGAGCATGATATTTGTGTATAGATCTATACGGGATTGACAACCCCGCACCTGAGCTGCTAGCTACAGCTAGACCGACGGGTCTGAGGTGACAAATGTCATAACATTCCGACGCCTGAAGAACGTCGAAGCATGCCTACATGGTCACAGTATGGTTATAGGGCGTCTCGCATGGGAAATCAACTTTATAAATTGTTTACGTAGAAATATACATTTTCAATGCCTTTATACTACAAACTACACTATACATTTTAGTCTTTGGGTTTTTAAGACTTGGATACATTCATAAGAAAATATTGGATTTTCTTGGATTACAATACTACCTTTTTCAAGGAAAGAGACTCGTCATACAAGTTTTATGGTATTAAAACTACATTTTAACAAGTTACAATTATAAGTATGGTTTTTACTTATACACACTGGTTCTATGGAAATTAAAACTACGTTTTATCAGTTATATAAATATAAGTATGGTTTACTTATACATATGAGTTTTACAGAATTAAATCTACGATTGGTGTACGAGTAAACATCTATTTACACTGTTTCATACAAGAATAAAACTACGTAATACTATTTTCAAGTATAGAAATACTTATACATTCTCGGTCTTTGGGTTTTAAGACTACGACTCATTTATTAGAAAATATTGGATTTTCTGGTTTCAAACACTATCCTTTTACAAGGAAAAATGATTATGGATTTTCTCATATAAAAATCTTATGAACTCACTGTAACGCCCCGGATTTTCCCGGTACATTTATTTATTTTATTTAATTTATTTTGTAACATTATATTAATTTAATTAATTAAGATCTGATTATTTATGTGGTGGGCTTATAGTGTCATCTTTTAATTTAAGTTCATGGGTTATGAGACTAAACCCAATAAGCTTAAGGATTAATCAAGCCCATAGGCTTTATGTTTTAGCCCATCTTTCCAAGAGTACTTAAAGCTCAAATTAATTCATTTCACTCATTTTCTAGTAAACACTCACTCAAAGGACTCTCTCCCTCTTCACTCAAAGCTCTCTCTCTCTCTCTCTCTCCCTCTACATCTCTCTTTAATCCCGAATCTGAGAACACATCTGCAGTGTTTGGACGATTCCCGGAGATTGAAAGGTTGGATCGCTACGAAACTTTAACTGAAGCTTCCCAAGACATAGATGAAGGTTCTGACCGAAGGAATTGTGTTTTCAAGGTATAGATTTTGAGTTATGAATTTTGCAACATAACCTAGGGTTTCTGTCAGATTTCACTGCTGAGTCTCCTTTCTTGTAAAAATCATATATCGAGTTCTAGGACTCAAATAGACCCACAACCAGTGCCCAAAGTTCAAAAATTGAGTTGAGTAACTTTCTTAAGAATACCACTCTCGCTGAAAAGGGCTTTATCATGGGCAACAACAGCTTCTTTGCTGTTAGGTCTAATTCGGGTCTGCTGTGATGTGTCATTTTGTTTTTATCATTACCAGGGTTTGGAAAATGATCCAGAGTGATTCCAAGTTCCCACATGTACATTACATATTGAATTAAAGATCTGGAGAAGTTTGGTTGCTAATTCTCATTATAACTTGGTTAGAAAGGATCCACACTCCAGATCAGTGGACAGTCACCAGCTTATGCTGATTCTGTGATTGTCCACATTGTGATTTTTATATCCAGACCTTAGGAAGCCCTTTTTAATCGATTCCAACTCTGCGACTTTTATTTATGTATCTATGGTTCCTCTGATTTTTGGTTGGGACTAATTCCACCCACAAGTTGGGTAGAATTGGCCAACACCACCTGACTGTCCGTCTGAAGACAGCAGTGACATGTCTTTTTGTAAATTTTATATCTCTTTCATCCTTTGGAATTAGGAGGAGTTCTTTATGGTTCTGGAAACCTAAGTCATTGAAGTTTATTGTAAAAATTATTTAAACCTATCCTTCTGTTTTATATTTTGGAGTAATTCAGTCTTAAATAGCAGGTCTGTTTTAGAGACTTTGCTGTGATTACTCCTTTCTCATTCATTAGCTTCACAACTTCATCATTCTAACCTTTAGTCTTAATTAGGTGAAGTGTTGAAGTTTGCACAAGCTTGGTAGCCATATATTGACTTCTATCTATTATATCACTCACTCAAGGTGAGTTCTCTCACACCGTTGTATTGATGTTTGTGTTTACTAGTTAGCTCATGTGCACTGTATGTAATAGATTATTACTATGAGGGGTAGTTAGGTAAGATCACCAACGTTATACTCTTTATGAGGTGCGGGGATCAGGGCCAAAGGATACGGGATTTACCCGGTGCGGCTCAAACCTACAAGGCCGCCCTATTTTATATAAGCATTGATTTGTTCTTTGCTTAGTTTTTATAATTATAATTGGAAATGGATTAGGGCTGGTAAATGTGAATATTAATATGATGTTTGTATTTGAATTCACTAAGCTTTTGCTTACGGTTTCCCTAAACATTTTTCAGGTGTTAAGATCAAGGAGGCTCAGGCTTGATTGGAGCACCGGGATTGCCACTACTAGGAGTTTTATTTATTTGGGACTATGACATGTTATGCTTCCGCACTTTACTTTAGTATTTTGCCATGTTTTGGGTTTGATCTACTTATTTATTTTGGAAACTTATAACTATTTTTATAAAAGTTATCTTTGAAAGTTAAAATATTTTGCGAAAAATTTTGGGTGTTACAAGTTGGTATCAGAGCACACGTTTGAGGGAACTAGGCATTCTTAGGAATGTTCTAGACTCAAATTTGAGGCTCGTAAAAATTTTATTTTCTTTAAAAATATTTTCCTTAAAAGAATTTCTTAAGACTTTTGAGGACTAGTAGTGGAAGATCCTATGGTGCGCCAGTTAGCCAAGTAAGCCTTGTTTCTTAAATTCTTATTTCGATAGATTGTTATATCTTGAGTTGTTTATTATAAGTTTTATCTGCAAACATACCTTTAATTATCCTTAAATTGTTAGATTTCACCCATGTTAGTAATATCATGTGAGAGAGTTGTTTAAATAAACGGCTAGAGCAAACTGGAACATTTGAAACTAGACACGAATGCGAGATTGGAACTTGTGTGGAAGGTAGTAGAAGGGCCCCTACTATTTGAAGCACCGGTGCCTATCTCGGGTCGGGGCAAGGTTGAAAATGTCTGGTGAGCTGAGTGTTTCAGTCTTCCTAGGAAAATCTAGGGTGAATAACTCCTAATAATCTCTTTGTTCTGCGAATCTAGATGGCTCCGACAACTCGTCTTAATCAGACCCAAATGGGGCAAGTTAGGGAACTCATCGCTGAAGAATTCAACAATGCCTTTAACGAGCTCATTCCGAATGTCACTTCTGACATAATTACCCAATTTCGTGCTCTCTTGGATGAGCGCCTCGCAGCTGTTAACGGAGGAGCTTTACCCGCTCCGCCTGTTCGCGACTCAGCCTATTATTTCGAGAAGTTCTCTAAGTGCCACCCTCCACAGTGGAATGGTGACTTGTATCCAGTGGAGGCTAAACACTGGATTGCCGATATCGAAAGCGCTCTCATGACTTGCGGGTGCCCAGATCAATTCAAGGTTGTTGTTACTATGAGCCAACTTAGGAAGAAAGCAAATACCTGGTGGAAAACTGTTACGACATTGATGACTGAGGAGGAGCTGAGAGCCATGACTTGGGCCCAGTTTGTGGAGAGGTTTGAGAGGCAGTATGTGCCCCAGGTGGAGCAGCAGCGGATGCAGCAACAGTTTATGACCTTTGAGCAGACTACGGAGTGCGTGTCGGATCTGAATACTAAGTTCCTGGAGATGATGTCATTCTGTCCCTCATTTGCCGGAGATGAGGCGTGATTGGTTAGTAGGTATAAAGATTCCCTACGTACAGAGATACGGGAGTTCGTGAGCATGCAGGAGTTCACGACATTGTCAGCTATCATGGATGCCGCTAGGAGGAGGGAGATTGAGCTACAGACCCAGCAGCACAAGAGAAAGGCAGAAAACGCCCTGACCAAGACGTCCGGGGATGCACATAAGAAGCAGAAGAATGGTGGGAAGACCAGATACGAGTACAGGCCATTTACGGGACAGGACGACAAGAGTCGGTTAGTATGTTACAATTGCAAGAAGCCGGGTCATCATTGGAAGCATTGTAAGTCCTCAGTAGTGGTGGCATCACCACATGTTCCTTCTACGATTCCTACCTGCTTTAACTGCAACGAGAAGGGACACAAGAAGCCAGATTGCCCGCAGTTGAAGAATGGTGGTGGAGGCGGGGGTATGAAACCCCCGAGTGCATCGTCCTCTAAAGGACCTGCCATGGTGACACGAGGACGTGCTCACCAGCTGACAGCGGAGGAGCCGGCTATTACAGCAACTGTGGCGGGTAAATTTCACTTTTCTTCATTCTCCTTCACTCTTGTATTGTTTAATTTGATGATAGTTTTAAAGTTTGTCTATGTATTTATATGTTGTGAATCAGGCACTTATCTGTTAGACTCCGAGCCCGCTGCTGTTATGTTCGACAGCGGTGCTACTCATTCTTTCGTATCTCGCATATTCATTAATCGTTTGGGGCGTAGTATCGGAAAATTGGCTCGCCCAATGGTTATCGAGGTTGCCGATAACCGTATGATTTATGTCACCGACGTGTATCGGGGCTGTACTCTCGAATTTTCCGGGGTTGAATTCCCTATTGATCTTATCCCCATTGCGATGCGGGATCTTTGTGTTATCGTGGGTATGGATTGGCTGGACGCGTTTGATGCGGAGATCCATTGTTGTAAGAAACAAATCCGTGTTCAAAACCCTAAGGGTGGAGAACTTATCATTCAGGGAGATACTCCTTGCATGGCTATCGCTTCTTGTTCTTCTGCCAAAGTACTTAATGATGTTTCGGTCGTTTTAGACTTCAGCGATGTTTTTCCGGAGGAACTTCCTGGTTTGCCCCCTATTCGGCAAGTGGAGTTCCGCATTGAATTATTGCCAGGTGCGACTCCGATAGCTAAGGCCCCATACCGGTTGGCGCCACCCGAAATGAAAGAACTCCATGAACAACTTCATGAATTAAGTAATAAGGGTTTTATACGGCCTAGCTCTTCACCATGGGGAGCTCCTATTCTATTTGTCAAGAAGAAAGATGGCACCCAGCGTATGTGTATCGATTACAGGGAACTGAACAAGCGCACGATAAAGAATAGATATCCGCTACCACGTATTGACGATCTTTTTGATCAGCTACAGGGAGCATCTTGGTTCTCCAAGATTGATTTACGGTCCGGTTACCACCAGATGCGAGTTCGGGAAGAAGACATTGAGAAGACCGCATTCCGTACTCGCTATGGGCATTATGAGTTCGTGGTAATGCCTTTTGGGCTCACCAATGCACCCGCTGCTTTTATGGACCTCATGAATCGGGTGTGTAGTCCGATGCTTGACCGCTCTGTTATTGTGTTCATTGATGACATATTAGTGTACTCTAAGACTAAGGAGGAGCATGAGCGACATCTTCGGGAAATTTTAGAGACTCTTGCGAGAGAAAAACTTTATGCTAAATTCTCGAAGTGTGAATTCTGGTTAGATGAGGTTCAGTTTTTGGGGCATGTGGTGAACAAAGAAGGTATCAAGGTCGATCAAGCCAAAGTGGAAACATTTAAGCAATGGGAGGTTCCAAAAACGCCTTCCGAAATTCGTAGCTTTTTGGGTTTGGCCGGTTACTACCGTAGATTCATAGAAAATTTCTCAAAGATTGCGTTACCACTTACCCGACTAACCAAGAAGTCAGAGAAGTTTTTGTGGGGTCCGGAGCAACAAGCGGCGTTTGATGAGTTGAGATCACGATTGAGTGATGCACCGATCTTGGCCCTAATGGATGGAATGGAAGATATAGTAGTTTACTGTGACGCATCACTTCGGGGCTTTGGTGCAGTGTTGATGCAGCGAGACAGGGTTATAGCCTACGCCTCCCGACAACTAAAACCCCACGAGCAAAACTACCCCACTCATGACTTGGAGCTGGGGGCTGTTGTATTTGCCCTCAAGATTTGGAGACATTATCTCTATGGGGTAAAGTTTATTATATATACCGACCATAAGAGCTTGAAGTATCTGTTCGATCAGCGGGATCTGAACATGAGGCAGATTAGATGGCTGGATGTGGTGAAAGACTATGACTGCGAAATTCACTACCACCCCGATAAAGCTAATGTGGTGGCTGATGCTCTCAGTCGCAAACCGACTACTGAGCCTATTCGAGCCAAGTGTCTCCGTATGACGATGATGTCGCCCTTGCTAGACCTGATTCGTGACGCTCAAAAGACGGCAATAAACATCAAGCGGGAGAAAATCGAGAATGAACTGCCTAAGATGGAAGTAGATGGGCGGGGTTTGCTGACTCGCCATGGTAGAGTTTGGGTTCCATATACAGGAGGCAACCGGAAAACCCTAATGGAGGAAGCTCACAAGTCTAAATTCTCCATACATCCGGGTGCAACCAAAATGTATCTAGATCTACGAGAGGGTTACTGGTGGCATGGAATGAAGAATGATGTAGCCCAGTATGTGGAAGAATGTATGACCTGCCGGAAGGTCAAGGCAGAGCACCAGAAACCACATGGGAAATTGCAACCTTTGGAGATTCCGGAATGGAAATGGGAGCATCTGACCATGGATTTCATCACTAAGCTTCCTAGGACTGCCCGTGGAGCTGATACTATTTGGGTGATTGTCGACCGTCTGACTAAGAGCGCTCACTTTTTGGCCATAAACGAGAGCTCATCTGCGAAGAAGTTGGCCGAAATCTTTGATCGAGAGATTGTCTCATTGCATGGTGTGCCCGTTTCTATTATCTCCGACCGTGACACTCGATTTACTTCTCGGTTTTGGCGGAAATTTCAGGAAGAGATGGGTACACGATTACACTTTAGCACAGCCTTCCACCCACAGACAGACGGACAGAGTGAGAGGACGATTCAGACACTGGAAGACATGCTTCGGGCATGTGCGATCGATTTTGGGGGTAGCTGGGATGATCACCTGCATCTAGCCTAGTTCTCCTATAACAACAGTTATCACTCAAGCATTAAAATGCCCCCGTATGAAGCTTTGTATGGAAGGAAGTGTAGAACGCCTGTTTGTTGGGGCGAGGTAGGGTAGAGGGTACTTGGGAGTACCGAAATCGTGCGGCAAACTATGGAGAAGATACAGGTGATACGAGACCATTTGGCCACGGCGAGGAGTCGTCAGAAAAGCTATGCCGACAAAAGACGCTCCGACCTTGAATTTCAGGTGGGAGATTCTGTGTTGTTAAAGGTCTCTCCCTGGAAAGGCGTGATTCGTTTCCGGAAGCGGGGAAAGCTAGGACCACGATTCATTGGACCTTACAAGGTCATTGCTCGCGTTGGGGAGGTCGCCTATCGCTTGGAGTTACCTGATGAGCTTAGCCTGATCCATGACACTTTCCACGTCTCTCAGCTACGGAAATGTGTTGTTGATGATACCACGGTGGTACCTTTGGAGGATATCCAGATTGATGAGCGTCTCAACTATGTTGAGCAACCAGTTGCAATTTTAGATCGGGAAACAAAGACCCTTCGGAACAAAACTATAAATTTGGTTAAGGTTCAGTGGCGACATAGACGGGGTTCGGAATGGACTTGGGAATCGGAAGACGAGATGAGGGCTCATTATCCGAATTTATTTGTTGGTGATTACTTCGAGGACGAAGTCCGTTCCTAGTGGGGGAGAGTTGTAACGCCCCGGATTTTCCCAGTACATTTATTTATTTTATTTAATTTATTTTGTAACATTATATTAATTTAATTAATTAAGATCTGATTATTTATGTGGTGGGCTTATAGTGTCATCTTTTAGTTTAAGTTCATGGGTTATGAGACTAAACCCAATAAGCTTAAGGATTAATCAAGCCCATAGGCTTTATGTTTTAGCCCATCTTTCCAAGAGTACTTAAAGCTCAAATTAATTTATTTCACTCATTTTCTAGTAAACACTCACTCAAAGGACTCTCTCCCTCCTCACTCAAAGATCTCTCTCTCTCTCTCTCTCTCTCTCTCTCTCTCTCTCTCCCTCTACATCTCTCTTTAATCCCGAATCTGAGAACACATCTGCAGTGTTTGGACGTTTCCCGGAGATTGAAAGGTTAGATCGCTACGAAACTTTAACTGAAGGTTCCCAAGACATATATGAAGGTTCTGACCGAAGGAATTGTGTTTTCAAGGTATTGATTTTGAGTTATGAATTTTGCAACATAACCTAGGGTTTCTGTCAGATTTCACTGCTGAGTCTCCTTTCTTGTAAAAATCATATATCGAGTTCTAGGACTCAAATAGACCCACAACCAGTGCCCAAAGTTCAAACATTGAGTTGAGTAACTTTCTTAAGAATACCACGCTCGCTGAAAAGGGCTTTATCATGGGCAACAACAGCTTCTTTGCTGTTAGGTCTAATCCGGGTCTGCTGTGATATGTCATTTTGTTTTTATCATTACCAGGGTTTGGAAAATGATCCAGAGTGATTCCAAGTTCCCACATGTACATTACATATTGAATTAAAGATATGGAGAAGTTTGATTGCTAATTCTCATTATAACTTGGTTAGAAAGGATCCACACTCCAGATCAGTGGACAGTCACCAGCTTATGCTGATTCTGTGATTGTCCACATTGTGATTTTTATATCCAGACTTAAGGAAGCCCTTTTTAATCGATTCCAACTCTGCGACTTTTATTTATGTATCTATGGTTCCTCTGATTTTTGGTTGGGACTAATTCCACCCACAAGTTGGGTAGAATTGGCCAACACCACCTGACTGTACGTCTGAAGACAGCAGTGACATGTCTTTTTGTAAATTTTATATCTCTTTCATCCTTTGGAATTAGGAGGAGTTCTTTATGGTTCTGGAAACCTAAGTCATTGAAGTTTATTGTAAAACTTATTTAAACCTATCCTTCTGTTTTATATTTTGGAGTAATTCAGTCTTAAATAGCAGGTCTGTTTTAGAGACTTTGCTGTGATTACTCCTTTCTCATTCATTAGCTTCACAACTTCATCATTCTAACCTTTAGTCTTAATTAGGTGAAGTGTTGAAGTTTGCACAAGCTTGGTAGCCATATATTGACTTCTATCTATTATATCACTCACTCAAGGTGAGTTCTCTCACACCGTTGTATTGATGTTTGTGTTTACTAGTTAGCTCATGTGTGATTGTTTAGATTTATTATTTAAAATATGCTATATTATTATTATAAATCGTACATGTGCACTGTATGTAATAGATTATTACTATGAGGGGTAGTTAGGTAAGATCACACCGTTGTATTGATGTTTGTGTTTACTAGTTAGCTCATGTGTGATTCTTTGCTTAGTTTTTATAATTATAATTGGAAATGGATTAGGGCTGGTAAATGTGAATATTAATATGATGTTTGTGTTTGAATTCACTAAGCTTTTGCTTACTGTTTCCCTAAACATTTTTCAGGTGTTAAGATCAAGGAGGCTCAGGCTTGATTGGAGCACCGGGATTGCCACTACTAGGAGTTTTATTTATTTGGGACTATGACATGTTATGCTTCCGCACTTTACTTTAGTATTTTGCCATGTTTTGGGTTTGATCTACTTATTTATTTTGGAAACTTATAACTATTTTTATAAAAGTTATCTTTGAAAGTTAAAATATTTTGCGAAAAATTTTGGGTGTTACACTCACCAACGTAATGTTGACACTCTTTCAAACTACTTGTATTCTCAGGAAATTGATAAGGTAACTACAACCTTTGACGATGGGTCGCTATGGCATCATACTATGTATTTTGATATCATATTGTAATTGTATTTAAAACATACAATCTTTTGAACCCTTGTAACATTTACAATTATGTATATGATGGATGTGTTTGCTTTGATCACTATTGTACAAACGTTGTGATATTGTTCATGAAGTCATCCACCCTCAGACGTTTCTGCCATCGTGGTTTGGGGGTGTAACAGATTGGTATCAGAGCATTGTTTATAGTGAACTAAGTATATCAATCCATTTAAGATATACAACTATAAATACAATGAGACTAAAACTCTCTAAAACAATCTGTACAAAGTATACTTTAAAATACAATGATATTTTTATAAAGTATAAGTACAAGTACATACATACTAGAACAGTGTCATAACCAGAACAATACAAGAGTAATAAGATGAGTTGAACACTACGAGTAGGCCTAGGTAGTTATGTAATCATACCTAGGACAGATAGAGCCTGATCAACTGTATTTGTCCAAGGTATGACTAACATGTACTTAGAAATAGTCGTAGTGAACAACAAGTCTAAAAACTTACCAAGAACCATATACAATGAAAACACTAAAACAAAATATAAAGCTAAAATACTATAGGAGTATTTTATAATACTATATAACCATACATCTAGACACTTTATGTACCTCTTATACCCATATCCTTACGTAGTAGACCTGTCAATTCAATAATACCTGACCAATAACTATTATCGAAAACCTACCATCATTCCTACCAACAGTTCCATTAAACTAATATTGGTAGAAATTCAATCTGAAAGCCGAAGGCGGGCTAAGTCACCTGCCAAGTCTTCTGGGCCCTCTTCACTTTTGATATTGAGAAAATCTTGTTTAAAACCACTAATAGCAGAATTAGAAGGTAGAGATTGCTGCTGTGTATGGGTCCCAGATGAAGCTTCCTCCCTCTTCTGAACCTTTCTTTTCTTGTAAACAGCCTTAAAGGTAGCTTGCCTCAATATCTTTGTGGTATCAGTTATCTTCGAACTAGAACCCTCGACTATTGCTCTTTTCTCGTTCTCTAGACCAAGTATTACGTCTGCTCTACTAGGATTTTTATCAAATTCCTGTTGCATAAATACTTTCAGTCATTACAATCTCATGGCATTAAAATTGTGGAGAAAGAAATACAATTCTTAACCTGAGTATGGTTAATAAGAGTTTGTAGACTCTTAATCTGTCGTCGAGGCCAACTTTTGATGCCTAACTTCCTACAGCGTTGCTTCAACTGTGTTGATCCAACGTTGAGTTCCCTTGCAGCTTCCAAAATGGGCTTATCAAAATGCATGGATATTGTTTCCTTACTCAACTCATGTCAAGAACCCCTTTTTCTACGAATTTCAAAGGTTCTTGGAATAGAGGTTGAAACGTTTTCATTTTGGATCAATTGTGTATGATCCTGATCACTAACACTTTCATTGTTACTTATTATGGGTAATAGTTCTTGATTTCCAAAATCAACCATAAACCCAGAATTCCCATTCTTGAAACTTTCTAAGTTACTTTGGATCAATTGAAAATGATCCTGATATTGAAAACCACCCACAAATTCAGGATTCGCTGAAGCGAACCTCGATAGTGTCATCATGGATCGACTGTATTTGATCCTGATTTTGAATGTCAGTTAAAAACCCCCGATTAGGTAAATCTACTCCACTATGCAGCATGGCCACATTCATGCTTAGATTATCATTAGTAAGATCATCTTCATACAAACATGCATAATGGTCCATAACCCATTACCATAACAACCCTTCATACAAACCTGCATAATAGTCAATAACCCATTACAACCCTTCATAATCAACCATAACCCATCAGAACACTTCATAATGGTCCATAACACATCGCAACCCTGCATAATGATCCATAACCCATCACAATCTTCATAATGGTCTATAACCCATCACAACCCTTTATAATGGTCCATAACCCATGAAAACATTCATAATGGTCCATAACCCATACAAACCTTCATAATGGTTCATAACCCATCACAGCCCTTCATAATGGTCCATAACCCAACACAACCCATTTTATGGTCCATAACCCATAACAACCCTTCATATTTGACCATAACCTATCGTAACCCTTCATAATGGTCAATAACCCATCATAGTCCTTGATAATGGTTCATAACCCATCACAACCTTCATAATAGTACATAACCTATACAACCCTTCATCACGATCCATAACCCATCACAATCCTTTCTAATGGTCCATAACCTATCACACCCCTTTCTATGGTCCATAATCGATCGCAACCCTGCATAATGGTCTATAACCATAACAACTGTAACGCCCCAATTTCAAAATTTTTAAAATTTATTTATTATCAAGGTTCCCATAAAATATTTATTCTAAAAGTAAATCTGTTCGACCTATTTATTAAACCAACAGCGGAAACAATTGAAAATCATAACATAATTCATTAAAATAAATCTTCTTGTATGCGATGCGCCGCCGTCACGCCTTGCCCTTCCCTTTGTCATTTGAAATACCTGAAATGTTATAAAATCAACGGGTAAGCTTAAAGCTTAGTGAGTCCACAAATTACCATACATGCCCACACATTAAACAACCCGTCCTCGAGAACGACCCGACCCTACCCGCCATACAACAGCTACGGGCATCCATCATACAACAGCTATGGACACGGGAAGGTTCTACCCATCATACAACAGCTATGGGTTCCCGGTTATGGCCCAGCCCATCATACAACAGCTATGGGACAAGGCAATAGTCCAACTCGCCATACAACAGCTACGAGGGGACACGCATCAGTACTGAGCCCAACAACAAATAACCACAGATATAGAGCAAATCATATAACTGTAAATAACACACAAGATGCCTAACATGCAACATCATATAGTAAGGTGAGGATACTCACCTGATTCGAAACCGCACAGATATTCTCTAATATCCCCACTTAGCTCGTCCACACACCTAAATCCCACACACATACAACATATCAATTACTGACTAGGCTCTTACAGACCTGCCTAAAGGTTAGACTCACTATTTGCCATCAAACCGTGGTCAAAACTAAATTCCTGGACAAACAGTCGCTCGCCGCGGCGTGGCTCCTCGCCCTACGCGCCGCGGCTACCATTGCACAATTACGGGATTTCAGCCGAGTCCGCGCCGCTGACTTAGCCAGTCCGCGTCGCGGCTCGTAACATTCCAAAATGTTTTTCAGCGATTAACAGTACATCAATCGGCTAGGGTTCCTTTCTACACCCTTCCTGGGATCAGGAACTACCCTAAGGTCACTTCCTTATGGACATGCAAGTCCATGCATGTCCTTGGTTCAAACCCTAAGGGCTACAAATCGTCTAAAGCTACAAACCAACTGGTAACACCATATGACGGGATAAACAGAAAAGTCAGAAGAGTAAATCTTCTTACCTCACTTCTGAAGGACGGAGTGATGCCCACGATCCGTTCTAAACCTTCTCCCGCGTGGATCTCCTTCTTCTAATCTCCCAAAACCTTCAACACCTCGAGACCAAAGAGTATCTGCCGAAATCAGACACCTCTACTCTAGAAACTCTCCAAAAACACGAACCCTAGGGCTGGGGTCCTTTGTATAGGCGTTTAAATCCGAATTAGGGTTTTTCATGACTGCGGCGCACCGTGCCGCGGATTCTTTAGAACCGCGCCGCGCGTACAAATCCTACGCGATTCTAGATTCTTCCAAAAGCCGCGCCGCAGATTCCTTCGGGCCGCGACTCGGCAGAACGGGTCTTACAATTCTCCCCCACTTAACTGGATTTCGTCCCCGAAATCCGTGCCGATAAATAATTCTGGATAATGCCTCCGCATTTCCTCCTCCGGTTCCCAAGTCCATTCGGACCCTTTTCGATGCTGCCACTGAACCTTCACTAATCCTATTGTTTTATTCCGCAAAGTCTTTATCTTCTTTTCAATGATGGCAATTGGTCGCTCCACATAATTTAGACGTTCATCTAATTGAATATCCTCCAAAGGTACTATTGTGGATTCCTCAGTCACGCACTTTCTGAGCTGCGAAACGTGAAACGTGTCGTGAATCTGACTAAGCTGTTCGGGTAGCTCCAACCGGTAAGCTACCTCACCTACACGGGCGACAATTCGATATGGTCCAATGTACCTAGGGCCAAGCTTTCCTCGCTTCCTAAAACGAATAACTCCCTTCCAAGGTGACACCTTTAGAAGAACATAATCCCCGACTTGAAACTCGAGATCGGACCGTCGCCTATCCGCATAACTTTTCTGTCGGCTTTGAGCGGTTAACAATCTCTCCCGAACCTTCTAAATTAACTCAGTTGTCTTGAGCACCACCTCTGTGCTTCCCAATACCTGCTGGCCAACCTCGCCCCAGCAAATAGGTGTTCGACATTTTCTTCCATATAACATTTCAAAGGGAGCTCTGCCAATGCTCGCGTGATAACTGTTATTGTAAGAAAACTCAGCTAAAGGGAGATGGGAATCCCAACTCCCGCCAAAATCGATGATACATGCCCTAAGCATATCCTCCAGTGTTTGAATCGTCCTTTCACTCTACCCATCCGTCTGAGGATGATATGCTGTGCTGAAATGAAGGCGAGTGCCTAATTCCTCATGAAACTTCTTCCAAAACCTAGACGTAAATCGGACATCCCGGTCGGATATCACCGAGACCGGTATACCATGCCTAGAGATAATCTCATCTGTGAAGGCCTTAGCCAATTCCTTTGCAGAGTAAGTCTCTTGGATGGGGAGGAAATGAGCACTTTTGGTCAACCTATCCACGATAACCCAAATAGTGTCCATACGTCGAGGGGTTCTTGGCAACTTCGTGATGAAATCCATTGTGATATGCTCCCATTTCCATTCTGGGATCTCAAGAGGCTGCAACTTACCATGAGGCCGTTGGTGCTCGGCCTTGACCTTACGACAGGTCAAGCATCTTTCGACAAACCAAGCTACTTCCCTCTTCATGCCTGGCCACCAATAATATTCGCGCAGATCCCTATACATTTTAGTTGCTCCAGGGTGGATAGAGAACCTGGATTTATGTGCCTCCTCCAATAGGGTTTGACGAACCCCGCCCAGCTTCGGTACCCAAATTCTCTCATGGCAAGTTAACAAATCCCTACTATCTTTGACCATAGCTGCCAACTGACCCACAATCCTCTCACTTTTCTGATTCTCGCTCTTGCTTGCTTCCACCTGGGCTTTCCTAATCAGCTCAAGCAGCGGTGTCACAATTGTCATCCTTAGACAAACGCCCCGAAGGGGTGCACTCGAAGCCTTACGACTTAACGCATCCGCTACCACATTGGCCTTTCCAGGGTAGTAGTGTATCTCACAATCATAGTCTTTTAATACATCCAACCATCTTCTCTGTCTCATTTTGAGGTTTGCCTGATCCATCAGGTACTTCAAACTTTTATGGTCCGTGAAAATGGTGCACTTCACTCCATACAAATAATGTCTCCAAATCTTGAGAGCGAAGACCACCGCTGCCAATTCCAAATCATGAGTAGGGTAGTTAGTTTCATGGGGCTTCAACTATCGCGAGGCGTAAGCGATCACCCTACCTCGTTGCATCAAGACTGCCCCCAATCCCGTGATTGATGCATCGCAGTAAACTACCATATCCTCCATGCCCTCAGGCAAAGTCAAAACCGGAGCTTCACACAATTTCCGCCGCAAAGTCTCAAAAGCTTGCTGCTGCTCCTCACCCCACCGAAAAGCAGCATTTTTCTTAGTTAGTCGGGTCAAAGGTACTGCAACCTTTGAGAAGTCCTGGATGAAACGACGGTAATAACCAGCCAGACCCAAGAAACTTCTAATCTCCGAGGGAGTCTTCGGAACCTCCCACCGCATCACGGCCTCTACCTTAGCCGGGTCTACCATGATTCCTTGCTCATTTACAATGTGACCCAAAAACTGAACCTCCCGTAGCCAAAAGTCACACTTGGATAATTTTGCATAAAGCTTCTCCTTCCTTAAGGTCTCTAATACTTCCTTTAAGTGTTGTTCATGCTGTTCCCTGCTCCGAGAGTAGACTAAGATGTCGTCAATGAACACTATAACCGACCGATCCAACATTGGTCGACACACCCGATTCATTAAGTCCATAAAAGCTGCAGGGGCATTGGTCAGTCCAAACGGCATCACTACAAACTCGAAGTGGCCGTACCTCGTCCGAAAAGCCATTTTCGGGATGTCTTCCTCCCGTACCCGCATTTGATGGTAACCTGACAGTAAATCAATTTTTGAAAACCACGAAGCGCCCTGCAGTTGGTCGAATAGGTCGTCGATGCGAGGCAATGGACATCGATTCTTCACCGTAAGCTTATTCAACTCACGATAATCTATGCACATCCTGTTGGAACCATCCTTCTTCTTAACAAACAAAATAGGCGCTCCCCATGGCGAGCAACTGGGTCGAATAAATCCCTTATCTAATAATTCTCGAAGTTGAATAGACAACTCCAGCATCTCCGGAGGCGCAAGACGATACGGTGCTTTAGCTATCGGAGCTGCACCGGGATTTAAGTCGATCTTAAATTCTACCTGTCTCACTGGCGGCACGCCAGGCAGGTCCTCGGGAAAAACATCAGGAAAATCCCGAACCACTGGTATATCACCTGCTTTCTGCTGTGGCTTCCTTTCTCGTGTGTCTACAACAAAAGCCACAAATCCCGAACCTCCATGCTGAAAATGTCTGCGTGCCCTAGCAGCTGAACAGAAAACAGCACCTCGATTCTTTCTCTCGCCCTGCACAACCAGCTCTCCCCCACTTGGGGTTTGAATCCACACTCGCTTGTTCTTACAATCGATCCATGATTCATGCTGACCCATCCAATCCATACCGATGATGACTCGGGAGTCACTCAACGGTATAGGGATGAGATCGATCGGAAACTTTATTCCTTGAATCACGACTTCGCATCCCCGATAAACACTAGTCGCTTGCACGGTTTTATCATCCGCAATTTCCACTTCTAACGGCTGATGAAGAGTTCCTAAAGCAATACCGAAACTCTTTCCCAACGCGGCAGACACAAAAGAATGACTAGCACCCGAATCAAATAGTGCAAAGGTAGGCGTAGAGTTGACTAAGAATGTTCCTAATCAAAGCATAATAGACATATTAATTACACACACCACAAACACGAGGCAAGTAAGGAAAGAGTACCCGTGACGACGTCGGGCGCATCCTGTGCCTCCTCGGCGGTCATGACGAATGCTCGACCCTTGGTCTTAGGGGCTTCCCCTTTCCCCTGCCTACCATCGGTAATCCGGAGTGTAGTGGGTGCCGGATTCTGAACCACTCCCTGAGTCAGACGGGGACATTGGGCCTTGAAGTGGCCCACTTGGTTACAATTAAAACAAATCTTGACCTCTTGCCGACAATCTTTAGCATAGTGGCCCTCCTTTCCACACTTATGACATATTAGCACCCAGCAACGTCCCTCATGATTCCTTCCACATTTACCACACTTACCCTGGCTCCTTTGCCCTTGCTTTCCCTGATCTGTCCCTCGAAATTTCTTCGACACCTGCTGAGTCTGAGCAGGCGGCGGACGCTTCTGCTTTTGTTGGGTTTCCAGTTCCAACTCTCGAGCCCGAGCGGCCGCTATCATATCAGTAACAGTTTGGTGCCTAGCAGCAGACACAAATTCCCGAATGTCTGTGCGAAGCATTGCCAAGTATCGGGTCATCCTCATGCGCTCGGTTGCCGCAAACTCTGGACAGAAGAGTGCCCGTTCATTAAACTTCTTGGTGATTTCCGTCACCGTCTCAATAGTCTAGGTCAGATTTAGGTACTCCTGCGCCAAGCGTTCCATTTCCACCTGTGGAACATACTCCAATTTGAACTGTTCCTTAAACTGCGGCCATGTAATGGCATCCAACTGAGCAGGAGTGAGATCTTTCGTTCGTATTTCCCACCAATCTTTCGCACCCTCTCTTAAAAGATTCGCCGCAAACGTTACCTTGGAGTTCTCATGACAGGAACATGTGCGGAAAGCACCCTCCACTGCAGAAATCCACCGCATGCTAACAATCGGATCCCTGCCCCCATCGAACATCGGAGGCGAACAAGCCGAAAAGTCCTTATAACTTGCATCCCTAGCACGTGATGTGCCCTGAGTAGCCAGTCGTTCCTCGAGCATTGCCCATAGCTCAGCCTTAATCGTACCAAAGAACTGAGGTATCGCAGCCAAGACTTCTCGCGAAACCTCCTCCGCTATCAGGTTACGGAGATTTTCATCAGTCGGTCCTCCCCCACTCGAGGTACCCGCATCCGGTCCACCGTTGCTTCGAGTGTCTGCCATTCCAAAAACAGTCTACAGAGTATATTATCCAGGCAGCTTTACATCCTAGCACAATACATTTTATCACATAACACAAACTTGGCATGGGTAATTGGGAATCACAAAACTTACTTGAGCTCGGCTGATGGTTCGCATCGCATCTTCTTTTACTTTAATTTAACCTTCCAAAAATATTTTCTTAATAAAATCGCTCAGTCCTAAGTTTGAGTTTGGATTCCCAATACAGTTCATCCAAATCCCTCAAACCAAGGCTCTGATACCAATTTGTAACGCCCCAATTTCAAAATTTTTAAAATTTATTTATTATCAAGGTTCCCATAAAATATTTATTCTAAAAGTAAATCTGTTCGACCTATTTATTAAACCAACAGCGGAAACAATTGAAAATCATAACATAATTCATTAAAATAAATCTTCTTGTATGCGATGCGCCGCCGTCACGCCTTGCCCTTCCCTTTGTCATTTGAAATACCTGAAATGTTATAAAATCAACGGGTAAGCTTAAAGCTTAGTGAGTCCACAAATTACCATACATGCCCACACATTAAACAACCCGTCCTCGAGAACGACCCGACCCTACCCGCCATACAACAGCTACGGACATCCATCATACAACAGCTATGGACACGGGAAGGTTCTACCCATCATACAACAGCTATGGGTTCCCGGTTATGGCCCAGCCCATCATACAACAGCTATGGGACAAGGCAATAGTCCAACTCGCCATACAACAGCTACGAGGGGACACGCATCAGTACTGAGCCCAACAACAAATAACCACAGATATAGAGCAAATCATATAACTGTAAATAACACACAAGATGCCTAACATGCAACATCATATAGTAAGGTGAGGATACTCACCTGATTCGAAACCGCACAGATATTCTCTAATATCCCCACTTAGCTCGTCCACACACCTAAATCCCACACACATACAACATATCAATTACTGACTAGGCTCTTACAGACCTGCCTAAAGGTTAGACTCACTATTTGCCATCAAACCGTGGTCAAAACTAAATTCCTGGACAAACAGTCGCTCGCCGCGGCGTGGCTCCTCGCCCTACGCGCCGCGGCTACCATTGCACAATTACGAGATTTCAGCCGAGTCCGCGCCGCTGACTTAGCCTGTCCGCGTCGCGGCTCGTAACATTCCAAAATGTTTTTCAGCGATTAACAGTACATCAATCGGCTAGGGTTCCTTTCTACACCCTTCCTGGGATCAGGAACTACCCTAAGGTCACTTCCTTATGGACATGCAAGTCCATGCATGTCCTTGGTTCAAACCCTAAGGGCTACAAATCGTCTAAAGCTACAAACCAACTGGTAACACCATATGACGGGATAAACAGAAAAGTCAGAAGAGTAAATCTTCTTACCTCACTTCTGAAGGACGGAGTGATGCCCACGATCCGTTCTAAACCTTCTCCCGCGTGGATCTCCTTCTTCTAATCTCCCAAAACCTTCAACACCTCGAGACCAAAGAGTATCTGCCGAAACCAGACACCTCTACTCTAGAAACTCTCCAAAAACACGAACCCTAGGGCTGGGGTCCTTTTTATAGGCGTTTAAATCCGAATTAGGGTTTTTCATGACTGCGGCGCACCGCGCCGCGGATTCTTTAGAACCGCGCCGCGCGTACAAATCCTACGCGATTCTAGATTCTTCCAAAAGCCGCGCCGCGGATTCCTTCGGGCCGCGACTCGGCGGAACGGGTCTTACAACAACCCTTCATAATGGTCCATAACCCATACAAACCTTCATAACAGTCCATAAACCATCATAACCCTTCATAATTGACCATAACCCATCACAACCTTTCCTATGGTGCATAACCAAGCACAACCCTTTCTATGATCCATAACCCATCACAATGTTTCATAATTAACCATAACCCATCACAACACTTCATAATGGTCCATAACCGATCATAACCCAGCATAATGGTCCATAACCATAGCAACCGTTCATAATTGTCCATAACCTATACAAACCTTCATCATGGTCCATAACCCATCACAACCGTTCATCATTGCCCATCACAACCCTTCATAATGGTCGATAACCCAACACAACTCCTTCTATGGTCCATAACCCATCACAACTCTTCATAATTGACCATAACCTATCAAAACCCCTCATAATGGTCTATAACCCTTCATAACCCTTCATAGTGCTCCATACCCCATCACAACCTTCATAATGATGCATAACCCATCACAACCTTTTATAATGGTCCATAACCCTTCACAACCTTAATAGTGGTCCATAACCCATTACAACTCTTTATAATGGTCCATAACCCATCACAACCCTTCATACTTGAGCATAACCCATCGCAACCCATCATAATGGTCCATAACCCAACACAACTGTTTCTATGATCCATAACCCATAACAACCCTTCATAATTGACCACAACCTATCACAACCCTTCATAATGGTCAACAACCCATCATAATCCTTGATAATGGTTCATAACCCATCACAACCATCATAATAGTAGATAACCCATATAACCCATCATAACGGTCAATAACCCATCACAATCATTTCTAATGGTCCATAACACATCACGACCCTTTTAATGGCCTATAACCTATCGCAACCCTACATAATGGTCTATAACCATAACAACCCTTCATAATTGTCCATAAACCATACAAACCTTCATAACAGTCCATAATCCACCACAACCCTTCATAATTGACCATAAGCCATCACAACCCTTTATAAATGACCATAACCCATCACAACCCTTCCTATGGTCCATAACCCATTACAATCTTTTCTATTGTCAATAACCCATCACAACCCTTCATAATTAACCATAACCCATCTAACACTTCATAATGGTCCATAACCCGTCGCCACCCTGTATAACTGTCCATAACCATAACAACCCTTCATAGTTGTCCATAACCCGTACAAAGCTTCATCATGGTCCATAACCCATCAAAACCATTCATAATGGTCCATAACCCATCACAACCCTTCATAATGGTCCATAACCAAACACAACCCTTTCTATGGTCCATAACCCATCACAACTCTTCCTAATTGACCATAACTATCAAAGCCTCTCATAATGGTTCATCACCCATCATAACCCTTCATAGAGGTCCATAACCCATCACAATATCACCCATCTCTGCTTTGCCGACGATCTCCTTCTCTTCTGCCATGGTGATAGCTCTTCGGTTAAACTCATATGTGACTCTATTGAGGAATTCTCTGGGGTTACTGGCCTCCATCCTAACATTGCGAAGAGTGAAGCTTTCTATTGTAATGTTGGTGAGAGGACCAGGGCTGCCATTGATCTCATTGTTAAGTTTCCGGAAGGCTCTTTTCCTGTTCGATACCTTGGCGTTCCTCTCATCACCACGCGTCTTGCCCACAAAGACTGTAAAGGACTTGTTGATAAAGTCAAATGTAGGATTAATGACTGGAAAAACAAGTCTCTTTCCTTTGCAGGTCGTCTCCAGCTGATCCTCTCTGTCCTTTCTTCTACTCAAATCTATTGGGCTTCTGTTTTTATTCTTCCTAAATCTATTTCTAACGATATTGAGAAGCTCATGAGAGGTTTCCTCTGGTGCCATGGTGAGTTGAAGCGTGGTAAAGCTAAAGTCTCCTGGAAAACTGTTTGCCTTCCTAAGGAACATGGTGGGCTTGGCATACGTAACCTTGCTATCTGGAATGTTGCCCTTATGGCTTCCCATGTTTGGAGACTCCTTTCCAAGAAAGAGTCCCTATGGGTTAAGTGGATCCACTCTTACCGTTTATGTGGCCGTAACTTTTGGGATGCCCCCAAAAAATACGGTTCTGGATTTGCCTGGCGTAACATCCTGGATATGAGGGATAAGATAAGGGAGTATATAGTTTCCCAGATTGGTGATGGATGCTCTACTTCTGCTTGGTTCGATAACTGGCACCCCGCGGGCCCTCTTTCTAAATTCTTGTCTGTCCGTGACATCCATGATGCGGGTTTCACTCCTGATACTAAGGTTGCTGACCTGGTTCTTAACGGATCTTGGGTTCGGCCTCATTGTTGGAGAGATTACCATGGTGCTCTTTTTTCTCATAACCCCCCTACTCTTTCCACATTCGTCCCTGATAATCTCCTTTGGAGATCTAGAGACGGTCAACTCTCTCCTTTCTCTGTTCGTTCTGTTTGGAAGACTATTCAACCCTATCATCAACCGGTCTTTTGGTTTCATCTTGTTTGGTTCTCCCAGAACATCCCCAGACATGCTTTCATTCTATGGGTTGCTCTTAAAGATCGTCTTAAGACTCATGATAAAATCAAAATTTGGGACACTAATTCCAATCTCATTTGTGCGTTCTGCGATGACTGTCCGGATTCCCTTTCCCATCTCTTCTTTGAATGCTCTTTCACTTCTTTGGTTTGGCATGACCTCCATCATGTCATGAATCTCTCCTTCTCCACTGATAGCTGGTCTGATATCATTAGTCAACTCAACCCCATTAATAAGAACAAGACCATTTGGTCCATCATTAGAAGACTTGTTTTTGCTGGAGCGGTCTACCACATCTGGCGGGAAAGAAATTTACGCATTTTTAAAAAAATAAAAAGATCTCATCATGCTGTCGTGAATATTGTTAAGGATGATATCCGCTGTAGACTGCTGAGTCTTTCTTTGAAAACTTGCACTAATGTTGATTTGGCTAAAACTATTTGGACCCTCCCTTAATTTTCTTCCTCTGCACTTTCTTTTTTCTCTGCTTGTTTTGGCTTGTATGGTTTGTTTGTTTTGCAGGTTGCTCTCCTTTATGTTCTTGTTTGCTTATGGTTCCTTCTATTGTTTTGGTTCCTAGTTTAGCTTGTTGTTCGTTGGGGCCTGTCCCGATGGATTTTCTGTTTTTTGGTGGGGAGTCCCCAGCCTTATATTGTATTTATTCTTTTTATTAATAAAATTTGCCAGAGGTGCCGCCCTCTTTACCGAAAAAAAAAAAACCCATCACAACCTTCATAATGGTCCATAACCCATCACAACCCTTTATAATAGTCCATAACCCATCACAACCCTTCATAATTGAGCATAACCCATCACAACCCTTTATAATGGTCCATAACCCAACACAACCCTTTTTATGGTCCATAACCCATAGCAACCCTTCATAATTGACCATAACCCATAAACCCTTCTAATGGTCCATAACCCATCAGAACCCTTTCTATGGTCCATAACCCATCACAACCCTACATAATGGTCTATAACCATAACAACCCTTCATAATGGTCCATAACCCATACAAACCTTCATAATGGTCCATAACCCATCACAACCCTTCATAATGGTCCATAACCTAACACAACCCTTTCTATGGTCCATAACCTATCACAACTCTTCATAATTGACCATAACCTATCAAAACCCCTCATAATAGTCCATATCCCATCATAACCGTTCATAGTGGTCCATAACCCATCACAACCTTCTTAATGGTCCATAACCCATCACAACCCTTTATAATTGTCCATAACCCATCACAACCTTCATAATGGTCCATAACTCATCACAACCCTTTATAATGGTCCATAACCCATCACAACCCTTCATAATTGAGCATAACCCATCACAACCCTTTATAATGGTCCATAACCCAACACAACCCTTTTTATGGTCCATAACCCATAGCAACCCTTCATAATTGACCATAACCCATCATAAACCCTTCTAATGGTCCATAACCCATCACAACCCTTTCTATGGTCCATAACCCATCACAACCCTACATAATGGTCTATAACCATAACAACCCTTCATAATGGTCCATAACCCATACAAACCTTCATAATGGTCCATAACCCATCACAACCCTTCATAATGGTCTATAACCTAACACAACCCTTTCTATGGTCCATAACCTATCACAACTCTTCATAATTGACCATAACCTATCAAAACCCCTCATAATAGTCCATATCCCATCATAACCGTTCATAGTGGTCCATAACCCATCACAACCTTCCTAATGGTCCATAACCCATCACAACCCTTTATAATTGTCCATAACCCATGACAACCTTCATAATGGTCCATAACTCATCACAACCCTTTATAATGGTCCATTACCCATCACAACCGTTTGTATGGTCCATAACCCATAACAACCCTTCATAGTTGACCATAACCTATCACAACCCGTCATAATGGTCAATAACCCATCATAATCCTTCATAATGGTTCATAACCCATCACAACCTTCATAATAGTACATAACCCATACAACCCTTCATAATGGTCCATAACCCATAACAACCCTTTCTAATGGTCCATAAACCGTCACAACCTTTTCTATGGTCCATAACCAATCGCAACCCTACATAATGGTCCATAACCATAACAACCCTTCATAATGGTCCGTAACCTATATAAACCTTCATAATAGTCAATAACCCATCACAACCCTTCATAATTAACCATAACCCATCACAACCCTTTATAATGGTCCATAACAACCATCACCCTGATGGCCTAGTGGATAAGGCTTAGGACTCTTTCTCTTTCCCCATAAAGGGGTTCCAAGTTCTAATCCCACTCCCTCCCTTTCCCCATAGGGAGTGTTAGGTTTCAATCAGGGGATGGCCACTGGCCACCTCTCTACCCCCGTAGGTGATTGACCCGGACCACCCTGCTGCCAGGTGTGCGTGGGCCCCGAGGTTGCTTCATCAGGGTCATCCAAATGATGGGTCGGGTGGGGTCCTCGGTTACCAAAAAAAAAAAATGGTCCATAACCCATACAAACCTTCATAATGGTCCATAACCCATCACAACGCTTTATAATAGTCCGTAACCCATTAAACACTTCATAACGGTCCATAACCCATCACAACCCTTCATAATGGTCTATAACCCAACAGAACCCTTGCTATGGTCCATAACCCATCACAACCCTTCATAATGGTCTATAACCCAACAGAACCCTTGCTATGGTCTATAACCCATCATAACTCTTCATAATTGACCATAACCTATCAAACCCCTCATAATGGTCCATAACTCTTCATAGTGGTCCATAACCCATCACAACCTTCATAATGGTCCATAACCCATCACAACCCTTTATAATGGTCTATAACCCATCACAACCTTCATAATGGTCCATAACCCATCACAACTCTTTATATTGGTCCATAACCCATCACAACCTTCATAATACTCCATAACCCATCACAACCCTTAATAATGGTCCATAACCCATCACAACCGTTTCTATGGTCCATAACCCATAACAACCCTTCATAATTGACCATAACATATCACAACCTTTCATAATGGTCATTAACCCATCATAATCCTTCATAATGGTTCATAACCCATCACAACCTTCATAATAGTACATAATCTATACAACCCTTCATAACAGTCCATAACCCATCACAACCCTTTCTAATGGTCTATAACCCATCACAACCCATTCTATGGTCCATAACCCATCGTAACCCTACATAATGGTCCATAACCATAATGACCCTTCAAAATGATCCATAACCCATACAAACCTTCATAATAGTCAATAACCCATCTCAACCCTTCATAATTAACCATAACCCATCACAACACTTCATAATGGTCCATAACACATCGCAACCCTACATAATGGTCCATAACCATAACAACCCTTCATAATGGTCCATAACCTATACAAACCTTCATAATGGTCCATAACCCATCACAACCCTTCATAATGGTCCATTACCCAACACAACCCTTTCTATGGTCCATAACCCATCACAACTCTTCATAATTGACCATAACCTATCACAAGCCCTCATAATGGTCCATAACCCATCATAACCATTTATATTGATCCATAACCCATCACAACCTTCATAATGGTCCATAAACCATCACAACCCTTTATAATGGTCCATAACCCATCACAACCTTCATAATGGTCCATAACCCATCTTAACCCTTTATAATGGTCCATAGCCCATCACAACCCTTCATAATTGAGCATAACCCATCACAACCCTTCATAATGGTCCATAACCCAACACAACCTTTTCTATGGTCCATAACCCAAACAACCCTTCCTAATTGACCATAACCAATCACAACCCTTCATAATGGTCAATAACCCCTCTTAATCCTTCATAACAGTTCATAAACCATCACAACCTTCATAATAGTACATAACCCATACAACCCTTCATAACGGTCTATAACCTATCACAACCCTTTCTAATGGTCCATAACCCATCACAACCCTTTCTAATGGTCCATAACCCATCACAACCCATTCTATGGTCCATAACCCATCGTAACCCTACATAATGGTCCATAACCATAATGACCCTTCAAAATGATCCATAACCCATACAAACCTTCATAATAGTCAATAACCCATCTCAACCCTTCATAATTAACCATAACCCATCACAACACTTCATAATGGTCCATAACACATCGCAACCCTACATAATGGTCCATAACCATAACAACCCTTCATAATGGTCCATAACCTATACAAACCTTCATAATGGTCCATAACCCATCACAACCCTTCATAATGGTCCATTACCCAACACAACCCTTTCTATGGTCCATAACCCATCACAACTCTTCATAATTGACCATAACCTATCACAAGCCTTCATAATGGTCCATAACCCATCATAACCATTTATATTGATCCATAACCCATCACAACCTTCATAATGGTCCATAAACCATCACAACCCTTTATAATGGTCCATAACCCATCACAACCTTCATAATGGTCCATAGCCCATCACAACCCCTCATAATTGAGCATAACCCATCACAACCCTTCATAATGGTCCATAACCCAACACAACCTTTTCTATGGTCCATAACCCATACAACCCTTCCTAATTGACCATAACCAATCACAACCCTTCATAATGGTCCATAACCCATCGCAACCCTACATAATAGTCCATAACCATAACAACCCTTCATAATTGACCATAACCCATCACAACCCTTCATAATTGACAATGACCCATAACAACCCTTCCTATGGTCCATAACCCAGCACAACCCATTCTATGGTCCATAACCCATCACAACCCTTCATAATTAACCATAACCCATCATAACACTTCATAATGGTCCATAACCATGACAACCCTTGATAGTTGTCCATAACATGTACAAACCTTCATCATGGTCCATAACGCATCACAACCCTTCATAATGGTCCAAAACCCAAAACAACCCTTTCTATGGTCCATAACCCATCACAACTCTTCATAATTGACCATAACGTATCAAAACCTCTCATAATGGTCCATAACCCATCATAACCCTTCATTGTGGTCCATAATGCATCACAACCTTCATAATGGTCTGTAACTCATCACAACCCTTTATAATGGTCCATAACCCATCACAACCTTCATAATGGTCCATAAGCCATCACAACCCTTTATAATGGTCCATAACCCATCACAACACTTCATAACTAAGCATAACCCATCACATCCCTTCATAATGGTCCGTAACCTAACACAACCCTTTCTATGGTCCATAACCCATAACAACCCTTTATACTTAACCATAACCTATCACAACCCTTCATAATGGTCAATAACCCATCATAATCCTTCATAAGGGTTCATAACCCATCACAACCTTCATAATAGTACATAACCCATACAACCCTTCATAACGGTCCATACCCCATCACAACCCTTTCTAATGGTCCATAAACCATCACAACCCTTTCTATGGTCCATAGCCCATCGCAACCCTGCATAATGGTCTATAACCATAACAAACCTTCATGATGGTCCATAACCTATACAAACATTCGTAATGGTCCATAACCCATCACAACCCTTCATAATGGTTCAAAACCCGACATAACCCTTTCTATGGTCCGTAACCCATCCCAACTCTTCGTAATTGACGATAACCTATCAAAACCCCTCATAATAGTCCATATCCATCATAACCCTTCATAATGGTCCATAACCCATCACAACCTTCATAATGGTCCACAACACATCACAACCCTTTATAATGGTCAATAACCCATCACAACCTTCATAATGGTGCATGACCCATCTTAACCCTTTATAATGGTCCATAACCCATCCCAATCGTTTAAATGGTCCATAACATATAACAACCCTTCATAATTGACCATAACCTATCACAACCCTTCATAATGGTCAATAACCCATCATAATCGTTCATAATGGTTCATAACCCATCACAACCTTCATAATAATACATACCCCATACAACCCTTCATAACAGTCCATAACCTATCGCAACCCTACATAATGGTCCATAACCATTACAACCCTTCATACTGGTCCATAACCCATACAAACCTTCATAATAGTCAATAACCCATCACAATCCTTTATAATAAACCATAACCCATCATAACACTTCATAATGGTCCATAACACATCGCAACCCTGCATAATGATCCATAACCCATCACAACCTTCATAATGGTCTATAACCCATTACAACCCTTTATAATGGTCCATAACCCATGAAAACCTTCATAATGGTCTATAAACCATCACAACCCGTTATAATGGTCCATAATCCATCACAGCCCTTCATAATGGTCCATAACCCAACGCAACCCTTCATAATTGACCATAACCTATCGCAACCCTTCATAATGGTCAATAAGCCATCATAATCGTTGATAATTGTTCATAACCCATCACAACCTTCATAATATTACATAACCCATACAACCCTTCATAACGATCCATAACCCATCACAACCCTTTATAATGGTCCACAACCCATCACAACCCTTCATAATTGTGCATAACCCATGACAACCCTTCATAATGGTCCATAACCTATCACAACACTTTATAATGGTCCATAACTCATCACAACCCTTCATAATTGAGCATAACCCATGACAACCCTTGATAATGGTCAATAACCCATCATAATCCTTTATAATGGTTCATTACCCATCACAACCTTCATAATAGTACATAACCCATAGAACCCTTCATACCGGTCCATAACCCATCACAACCTTTCTAATGGTCCTTAAACCATCACAACCCTTTCTATGGTGCATAACCCATCGCAACCGTGCATAATGGTCTATCACCATAACAACCCTTCATATTGGTCCATAACCCATACAAACCTTCATAATAGTCAATAACCCATCACAACCCTTCATAATTAACCATAACCCATCAGAACACTTCATAATGGTCCATAACACATCGCAACCCTACATAATGATCCATAACCCATCACAACCTTCATAATGGTCCATAACCCATCACAACCCTTTATAATGGTCCATAACATATGAAAACCTTCATAATGGTCCATAACCCATACAAACCTTCATAATGGTCTATAACCCATCACAGCCCTTCATAATGGTCCATAACCCAACACAACCCTTTCTATGGTCCATAACCCATAACAACCCTTCATAATTGACCATAACCTATCGTAACCTTTCATAATGGTCCATAACCCATCATAATCCTTGATAATGGGTTATAACCCATCACAACCTTCATAATAGTACATAACCTATACAACCCTTCATAAGAATCCATAACCTATCCCAATCCTTTCTAATGGTCCATAACCTATCACACCCCTTTCTATGGTCCATAATCGATTGCAACCCTGCATAATCGTCTACAACCATAGCAACCCTTCATAATCGTCCATAACCCATGCAAACCTTCATAATAGTCCATAACCCATCATAACCCTTCATAATTGACCATAACCCATCACAACCCTTCATAATTGACCATAACCATCACAACCCTTCCTATGGTCCATAACCCAGCACAACCCTTTCTATGATCCAAAACCCATCACACCGCTTCATAATTAACCATAACCCATCACAACACTTCATAATGGTCCATAACCGATCATAACCCTACATAATGGTCCATAACCATAACAACCATTCATAATTGTCCATAACTCATACAAACCTTCATCATGGTCCATAACCCATCAAAACCGTTCATCATTACCCATCACAACCCTTAATAATGGTCGATAACCCAACACAGCACTTTCTATGGTCCTTAACCCATCACAACCTTCATAATGATGCATAACCCATCACAACCTTTTATAATGGTCCATAACCCTTCACAACCTTAATAATGGTCCATAACCCATTACAACTCTTTATAATGGTCCATAACCCGTCACAACCCTTCATACTTGAGCATAACCCATCGCCACCCTTCATAATGGTTCATAACCCAACACAACCGTTTCTATGGTCCATAGCCCATAACAACCTTTCATAATTGACCACAACCTATCACAACCCTTCATAATGGTCAACAACCCATCATAATCCTTGATAATGGTTCATAAGCCAACACAACCTTCATAATAGTACATAACCCATACAACCCATCATAACGGTCAATAACTCATCACAATCCTTTCTAATGGTCCATAACACATCACAACCCTCTTAATAACCCATAACCTATCGTAACCTTACATAATGGTCTATAACCATAACAACCCTTCATAATTGTCCATAAACTATACAAACCTTCATAACAGTCCATAACCCACCACAACCGTTCATAAATGACCATAACCCATCACAACCCTTCCTATGGTCCATAACCCATCACAACCCTTTCTATGGTCAATAACCCATCACAACCCTTTATAATTAACCATAACCCATCTAACACTTCAAAATGGTCCATAACCCGTCGCCATCCTGTATAATGGTCCATAACCATAACAACCCTTCATAATTGTCCATAACCCGTACAAAGCTTCATCATGGTCCATAACCCATTAAAACCCTTCATAGTGGTCCATAACGCATCACAACCCTTCATAATGGTCCATAACCCAACACAACCCTTTCTATGGTCCATAACCCATCACAACTCTTCACAATTGACCATAACCTATCAAAACCTCTCATAATGGTTCATCACCCATTATAACCCTTCATAGAGGTCCATAACCTATAACAACCTTCATAATGGTCCATAACCCATCACAACCTTCATAATGGTCCATAACCCATCACAACCCTTGATAATGGTCCATAACCCATCACAACCCTTCATAATTGAGCATAGCCCATCACAACCCTTCATAATGGTCCATAACCCAACACAACCCTTTCTATGGTCTATAACCCATAGCAACCCTTCATAATTGACTATACGCTATCACAACCCTTCATAATGGTCAATAAGCCATCATAATCCTTAATAATGGTTCATAAACCATCACAACCTTCATAATAATATATATCCCATACAACCCTTAATAAAGGTGTATAAGCCCTTTCTAATGGTCCATAACCCATCACAACCCTTTCTATGGTCCATAACCCATCGCAACCCTCCATAATGGTCTATAACCATAACAACCCTTCATAATGGTCCATAACCCATACAAACCTTCATAATGGTCCATAACCCATCATAACCCTTCATAGTGGTCCATAACCCATCACAACCTTCTTAATGGTCCATAACCCATCACAACCCTTTATAATTGTCCATAACCCATCACAACCTTCATAATGGTCCATAACCCATCATAACCCTTTATAATGGTCCATAACCCATCACAACCATTTGTATGGTCCATAACCCATAACAACCCTTTATAGTTGACCATAACCTATCACAACCCTTCATAATGGTCAATAACCTATCATAATCCTTCATAATGGTTCATAACCCATCACAACCTTCATAATAGTACATAACCCATACAACCCTTCGTAACGTTCCATAACCCATAACAACCCTTTCTAATGGTCCATAACCCATCACAACCCTTTCTATGGTCCATAACCCATCACAACCCTGCATTATGGTCCATAACCATAACAACCCTTCATAATGGTCCGTAACCCATACAAACCTTCATAATATAAAATAACCCATCACAATCCTTCATAATTAACCATAACCCATCACAACCCTTTATAATGGTTCATATCCCATACAAACCTTTATAATGGTCCATAACCCATCACAACCCTTTATAATGGTCCATAACCCATGAAACCCTTAATAATGGTCCATAACCCATCACAACCCTTTATAATGGTCCATAAACCATCACAACCCTTCATAATTGAGCATAACCCATCACAGCCCTTCATAATGGTCCATAACCCAACACAACCCTTTCTATGGTCTATAACCCATAACAACCCTTCATAATTGACCATAACCTATCATAACCCTTTATAATGGTCAATAACCTATCATAATCCTTGATAATGGTTAATAACCCATTAGAACCTTTATAATAGTAGATAACCCGTACAACCCTTCATAACGGTCCATAACCCATCACAACCCTTTCTAATAGTCCATAACCCATCATACCCCTTTCTATGGTCCATAACCCATCCCAACTCTGCGTAATGGTCCATAACCATAACAACCCTTCATAATGGTCCATAACCCATACAAACCTTCATAACAGTTCATAACCCATCATAACCCTTCATAATTGACCATAACCCATCACAACCCTTCATAATTGACCATAACCATCACAACCCTTCCTATGGTCCATAACCCGTCATAACCCTTTCTATGATCCATAACCCTTCACAACCCTTTATAATGGTCCATAAACCATCACAACCCTTCATAATTGAGCATAACCCATCACAGCCCTTCATAATGGTCCATAACCCAACACAACCCTTTCTATGGTCCATAATCCATAACAACCCTTCATAATTGACCATAACCTATCATAACCCTTCATAATGGTCAATAACCCATCATAATCCTTGATAATGGTTCATAACTCATCACAACCTTCATAATAGTACATAACCCATACAACCCTTCATAACGATCCATATCCCATCACAATCCTTTGTAATGGTCCATAACCCATCACACCCCTTTCTATGGTCCATAACCCATCGCAACCCTGCGTAATGGTCCATAACCATAACAACCCTTCATAATGGTCCATAACCCATACAAACCTTCATAACAGTCAATAACCCATCATAACCCTTCATAATTGACCATAACCCATCACAACCTGTGACAACTATCAAATTAGGTCAACGAAAGTCAACTCAAGTAAACCAAAACAGACGATGAAATGAAAATTCCATAACCTCTATAATTTATTATTGGATATTATAATAATATGTACGCTAATACGAACAAACGCTATTAAGTTAGATATTTTTAAAATAAAATAAAATTAAATTATTTTTTTATGTCGTGAATAGTGTCCGACGTGAATAGTGATCCGGCATAAATACTATCCGAAGTGAATAGTATCCGACGTGAATAGTAAACGGTAAATGTCAAAACTCTTCGAAATATTATAAATTTTATATTGAAACGTAGATAAAAATATGACGGATCCGAATATGTATTTATATTTTTACCAAACGTTATATATAAAATGTTATGATAGAAAAAAACGGTAAAAATGTAAAACTATTCGGAATATTACAAATTTTATATAGAAACGTAGATAAAATTACGACGATTCCAAATATATATTTATATTTTTACCAAATGTGATATATAAAAAGTTATGACAGAAAAACGTTTAATTTAACTCGAAAGAGATGTTTAATTATTATATAATATTAAAAAAAAGTCAACAATTTTGAAAATGGATTAGTCTCCACCGTTAGGTGGAGATTTGAAAAAAATGTTTTTTTATATTTATATTTATTATTATTGTGGGCCCCACTTCATTATTTAATCAATTTTACACATTTTACCCTCAAAGAATTTGTATTTTCATTTCGAACACTACGTATTCAATACGTATTTTTAAATTTATCGATAATATTATGATGTTTTATAAAACGGAAAAATTACCGTCAAAACGGTATCGTCGATACGAACAATCTGACGTCAAAATTTAATATTATTGATATTAGTTCTATATTTAATATTTTCTTTTTGTATAAAATGAAATTGTATTTACATTTAACCCCTATATTTTTATTAAACTTATAACTAATACCCTTTCGTTAATTCGTTAAAGACTTTTAGTTAAAAAGTTGATATTATTAAACTACGATTTTCGTAGATTATATTTTAATAAACAAAAATCATTTAATTTACATAAAAACTATTAAATCTATTTAAAGAGTATTTTAATGGTATGCTTTGTCATAAGCAAATTCTAAAAGCCATAAAAGTCATATATCTGTATCTTGAAGGCCGCAATACGAAAATAAATCTACTATAAATATAGCCTCATTCTAGCCATTCAAATCACACAAACAAGTTCTTCGATACGTATAGAGAGATATACGAAGAATGAGCGTTAGAAATAGATATTTCAGTTATAAATATAGTGAGTTCGAGTTAGAAGCACGAAGAGTCGGGCGATCTTACAACAATTGGCGATAAGATTCTAGTCGACATTGAGTTGAGTTCATACCCCTTCTTTTTATCTTTATTTAAGTTTTTAAGGGGGAGAATACAAGTTATACTATAAAAATAGTTATTTATACTCATTTGTAACAATAGTAAACAGAATGTGAATTATGTAAACATCATTATGACAACAATTCAATTATAGTTCCAAAATATAATATTGAATGATCTACTTACGAGAGCGGTGTCTAGGCCGATCATTTGGGCTAGGTTGTTGGATTTCCGAAAGGCTTATACGCTGAAAGGGTCCTGCCTCCTCATTTGATCTTCTACGTGGCCATTCTTTATTTGATAGTCATGAAATATTATATTGGAATTAATAAAGGGTATAACCAATTTATTACACCACTATTGTGGAGAATATATCTTAAAAGAAGTTATTTATAACCATCTAAATAAGTTATTTCACATATATTTGTAAATATATGCTTTTCACAACGGAATACTATAAATAAACTATTATAGGAATAGTTTGTTGATACAAATGTTACTATGACGTTTTAAAGAGGACAAATAATTATATAAAATATATAATTGTTATATATTACTAAATTATCATGGGAAAAATGATAATGGACAAATACAAAGGTTTTTCATATACAAACTTTAACAAGTTGATTGATACATACATTTTTGTGAGACGGGTCTTCACAGTGCTTATTTAAGTACATACTATAAGTCCTGAAATTTATAACTAGAGTCTCGGTAAGAGAGCGTGATATTTGTGTATAGATCTATACGGGATTGACAACCCTGCACCTGAGCTGCTAGCTACAGCTAGACCGACGGGTCTGAGGTGACAAATGTCATAACAGTCCGACGCCTGAAGAACGTCGAAGCAGGCCTACATGGTCACAGTATGGTTATAGGACGTCTCGCATGGGAAATCAACTTTATAAATTGTTTACGTGGAAATATACATTTTCAAAGGTTTTATACTACAAACTACGCTATACATTTTAGTCTTTGGATTTTTAAGACTTGGATACATTCATAAGAAAATATGGGATTTTCTTGGAGTACAATACTACCTTTTACAAGGAAAGAGATTCCTCATATAAGTTTTATGGTATTAAAACTACATTTTAACAAGTTACAAATATAAGTATGGTTTTACTTATACACACTGATTCTATGGGAATTAAAACTATGTTTTATCAAAGATATAAATATAAGTACGGTTTACTTATACATACAACTTTCATGGAATTAAATCTACGATTCGACTACCAGTAAACACCTATTTACATGGTTTTATACAAGAATAAAACTACATAATACTATTTTCAAGTATACAAATACCTATACATTTTCGGTCTTTGGGTTTTAAGACTACTACTCATTTATAAGAAAATATTGGATTTTCTGGTTTCAAACACTATCTTTCTACAAGGAAAAAGGATTATGGATTTTCTCATACAAAAATCTTATGAACTCACCAACGTAATGTTGACACTCTTTCAAACTACTTGTATTCTCAGGAAATTGATAGGGTAACTACAACCTTTGACGATGGGTCACTATGGCGTCATACTATGTATTTTGATACCATATTGTAATTGTATTCAAAACATACAATCTTTTGAACTATTGTAACATTTACAATTATGTATATGATGGATGTGTTTGCTTTGATCACTATTGTACAAACGTTGTTGTGATATTGTTCATGAAGTCATCCACCCTCAGACGTTTCCGCCATCGTGGTTTGGGGGTGTGACACAACCCTTCATAATTGACCATAACCCATCACAACCCTTCCTATGGTCCATAACCCAGCACAACCCTTTCTATGATCCATAACCCATCACAACGCTTCATAATTTACCATAACCCATCACAACACTTCATAATGGTCCATAACCGATCATAACCCTGCATAATGGTCCATAACCATAACAATCCTTCGTAATTGTCCATAACCCATACAAACCTTCATCATGCTCCATAACCCATCACAACCCTTCGTCATAACCCATCACAACCCTTCATAATGGTCGATAACCCAATACAACCCTTTCTATGGTCCATAACCCATCACAACTCTTCATAATTGACCATAACCTATCAAAACCCCTCATAATGGTCCATAACCCATCATAACCCTTCATAGTGGTCCATAACCCATCACAACATTCATAATGATCCATAAGCCATCACAACCCTTTATAATGGTCAATAACCCATCATAATCCTTGATAATGGTTCATAACCCATCACAACCTTCATAATAGTACATAACCCATACAACCCATCATAACGGTCAATAACCCATGACAATCCTTTCTAATGGTCCATAACACATCACAACCCTTCATAATTGACCATACCTCATCATAACCCTTCATAATTGACCATAACCCATCATAACACTTCATATGGTCCATAACCCAGCACAACCCTTCTATGGTCAATAACCCATCACAACCCTTCATAATTAACCCTAACCCATCATAACACTTCATAATAGTCCATAACCCGTCGCCACCCTGTATAATGGTCCATAACCATAACAACCGTTCATAATTGTCCATAACATGTACAAATCTTCATCATGGTCCATAACCTATCACAACCCTTCATAATGGTCCATACCCCATCACAACCCTTCATAATGGTCTATAACGCAACACAACCCTTTCTATGTTCTATAACCCATCACAACTCTTCATAATTGTCCATAACCTATCAAAACATCTCATAATGGTTCATAACCCATCATAACCCTTAATAGAGGTCTATAACCCATCACAACCTTCATAATGGTCTATAACCCATCACAACACTTTATAATGATCCATAACCCATCACAACCTTCATAATGGTCCATAACCCATCATAACCCTTTATAATGTTCCATAACCCATCACAACCCTTCATAATTGAGCATAACCCATCACAACCCTTCATAATGGTCCATAACCCAACACAACCCTTTCTATGGTCCATAACCCATAACAAACCTTCATAATTAACCATAACCTATCACAACCCTTCATAATGGTCAATAACCCATCATAATCCTTAATAATGGTTCATAACCCATCACAACCTTCATAATAGTATATATCCCATACAACCCTTCATAACGGTCTATAACCCATCACAACCCTTTCTAATGGTCTATAACCCATCACAACCCTTTCTATGGTCCATAACCCATCGTAACCCTGCATAATGGTCTATAACCATAACAACCCTTCATAATTGTCCATAACCCATGCAAACCTTCATAATGGTCCATAACCCATCACAACCCTTCATAATGGTCCATAACCCAACACAACCCTTTCTATGGTGCATTACCCATCACAACTCTTCATAATTAACCATAACCTATCAAAACCCCTCATAATAGTCTATATCCCATCATAACCCTTCATAGTGGTCCACAACCCATCACAACCTTCTTAATGGTCCATAACCCATCACAACCCTTTATAATTGTCCATAACCCATCACAACCTTCATAATGGTCCATAACCCATCAAAACCCTTTATAATGGTCCATAACACATCACAACCGGCGTGAGGGAGATAAAAATTCGGGATTTTTCCACAAATCGGTTAGAAGCCGCTTATCCCGTTGTCGTATCGATTCTATCCAGGATGCTCATGGAAACTGGATTTCGGGAAATGACCTTCGAAACCTTCTTGCATCCCACTTTCAAACTTTCTTAGGTTCTGCCTACCCTTCCATTCCTATTCGTGATCCTTGTTCCTTTTTCTCTAATAAGCTCTCCCCTATCCAGTCTGCCGCCATGCTTACTCCTGTTACGGATGAGGAGATTAAGGGTGTCATGTTCCAAATGGGAGATGATAAAGCCCCTGGTCCAGACGGATTCTCGGCTAAATTCTTCAAGTCTGCTTCGGATATTGTGGGTACTGATGTCTGTTTGGCGGTTAAGGAGTTCTTTTCGTCTGGAAAACTCCTTAAGTCTTTCAACAACACCGTTCTTGCTCTCATCCCTAAGGTTGACTCCCCTTCCAAAGTCACTGATTTTTGTCCAATCGCTTGCTGTAATGTTGTTTACAAATGTATCAGCAAGATTATTGCAGACCGTATCAAGAATCATCTCTCTTGTTTGGTTGATGATAACCAGTCTGCCTTCATCCCTGGTCGTTTGATCTCCGACAACGTTCTGCTTGTCCACGAGCTCATGCGGGATTATCATCGCCACCGTGGACCACCATGATGTGCTTTTAAAGTCGATATTCAAAAAGCTTATGACACCGTCGACTGGTCTTTTCTTCGCACCATCTTGTTTGGATTTGGTTTCCCCGATCATATGACTGAATGGATCATGACATGTGTTTCCACTACGGCTTACTCAGTGAGTATCAATGGTAACATACATGGTTTTTCGAAAACCCTAATCCATCATATGAAAACTAGAAAACCCTAATCCAATCTTTAAGTTTTTATAATTTCTTTAAGTTATTGTATTTTATTTTAATTATGGCTGGTGTATCACCAGGCATAATTCCTGGTTCAGATCAATGCTTGGAAAATGAAAATACTTTAGAAAATCAAAATCATATATTTTCTGCACATGGTTTGAAAGATCATGAAATTACTTTAAATCTAGTAGAAAAAAGATTAAAAAACATGAAAACAAAACAAACTTCTTTCTTTAAACATCTAGATAAAGGAATACAAAAAAAGAAATCTATTTTCAACCATAAACATATTTCAGAATTTGCAGTTGCAAATGAAATACAAATACATTCTCAAAATGATCTCAACAAAGATAATACAAATACATTCTCTATGTTCACTTCGGCTAAAAAAATTTCTGTAGAACACGATGGTGAAGATGATGGTCTTGACTTGAACGAAGGAATGATCACTGATTACTCATCCTCTGAAGAAAACAATATTGAATATGTTGCTTTAATCGATGGTTTGAGGACGGATGTTGAGCACAAGGCTGAAAAGTATACCAATAATGCTACTACTACGGAAATACATGACTGCATGATCAACCAACAAACATTCCGTCATAGAAGTGAAGATGATGATGCTGAAGACGAGGGTGAACATGATGAATATACTAACAATGGAGACTCCATGCTATCGAATAGAGGAGAAGGATACTTCATCCCGACTTCTTGTGGAGGCGAGTTCATGAAAACAGATAGAGAAGTTGGGAAGGACGGTGGAGATAGCTGTACGTCTCCTGTTCAAGTTCCAACTATCACCATGAATACTTCTCCCATAGAGCAAGAAGGTGGAACTACGAATGCTGATGATCAAGAACAATCCGACGGTCACAAGCTAAGAAAGAGAACCGGCGATCACATGTTCTTGAAGGAAAAATGGGGAACCAATTCCGGTCAAAGGACATCCGACAACAATTCCTCTCCAACGGAATTGTCTCTACAAACCGAGAATGTGAAACAAAAGGGGGGTAATCACTTTATTCAATCTTCATCCACTTTGCTTAATGATATATGTTCCCCTAGTGGACTTGCTTTAAAAGAATCCAATGCCCCTAATGATGTTTGTCCCCCTTTACTTGTTGAATCATCAACCACATTCTCCTCATTTTCGGATTCCTCTAAAAAACCGATGGACTATGCTTCTATTCTTGGGCCTCTCCCAAAAACCTTAACCCATGTGAATCCTATAACCCTTTTGCCTAATAGATCGGCCCATTTTACTCATTATCGTGGCCCTTTGATTAATAATAAGCCCAAGGACTACATGGTTCAAGCCCAAGACTCTATATATGGCCAAAATGTTAATGTTAATTTACAATTCTCAAATCATGAAAATAAAAATGTTAATGTTAATGCCTTTGATTCTAAATCCCATGACCAAAATGTTTATTTACAAAACTTAAATCATGAAAATAATAACAAAGAAAAAATGCATGGGCTACTAAGTTACCTTTACTTAATAACTCTCGTGCTAATATCATTACTGGTTCCCAAAAACACGCTAACGATAATTTTCGTTTTATCCCTAATTTATGTAATGATATTAATGTGCCAGTCGATATTCCTTTACCGGCCGTTACTAAAGTTTGTGAAACATTTGCTCGGACTATCTGTGGTTACTTTGTCGGGAAAAAAATGAATTACTCTGATGTTCGTTATCTAGCTTCCAAAATGTGGTCTATCCATGGTCTTCAAGATGTCCTTCTAAATGGAAAAGGTGTTTATCTTTTTAAAGTTAGTGATAAGAATGGCCTTGACCATGTTATCACCCATGGACCCTGGACTTTTAAGGGGGTACCGATTGTCATGCAAAAATGGCATCCCGGACTGACTATTCATAAGAACAATCATGACAAGCTTCCTCTATGGATTAAAATCCATGATATTCCCTATGAGGCTTGGAGTGATGATGGTCTTAGCCATATTGCTTCAAAAATTGGTAAGCCCCTTGCTATGGACTCCTATACAGCTAACATGTGCAAGTATGCGGCTGGAAAGTCTGTATATGCACATGTCCTTCTTGAGGTCCCCACAAAAACTTCTTGGGTGGATAAAGTTATTATCCGTATTCCTGATCCTGATACTCTAGAAATTTCCACCCATACTCTCAGTATTGAATATGAATGGAAACCCCCTATGTGCTCTCATTGCATGGTTTATGGTCATGAAACTAACAAATGTATGCATGTCATCTCTAAGACTAATGAAGCTAAGACCAAAGATAAAATACCTATTGATCAAGTTATAGTTTCCTCTCCTATGCAAATTGATGATGGTTTTACGGTGGTTACTAAAAAGAAAATTTTAACGAAACATAGATCTAATAATGAAAACTCTACTAATGATATTTCGCAAAGTAAGTCTAATAGAAATACCCAAAAGGGAAGGTTGCCTAAAGAATTCTCAAAAAACTATGTCTATAATAAAAATAATAATAGTAAAATTAAGTCGCGAACCCACTTCCACCCTGTCCCTAAAATATTTAATCCAACCACTACACCTGTCCCTAACAAGAAATGCCCTCCCATTAACCCTCAATCTAGTAATCCCTCCCAAAAGGAATTTATAAATGTTGTAGGTTTTCCTAGCCCTATCCTCCACCTCTCATCCTCTACACCTCCAAAAATATCTAACCTATCCACTCCTATTTTCAACGCCTTTTCTATTCTAGAGTCTTGTTCCAACGATATGGCAGACCTTGCTGCTCACTCTTCCCAACTCCCTCCTACTCATGCCCCATCCACTCTTATTTCTGATAATTTTGATCCAAATTCTGTAGACCTTAAGGATATGGATGAACTCATTGAGGTCGAATCTGATGATGGTGAAACGGCCAAGTTTATCAATGATCATGATATGGAATCTCCTAATGACCATATTGGAATAGCTCAGGTGTCCGAGCAGATGGATTCCACCATCAAACCAGTTTCCATATGACGCACATCGCTGCTTGGAATACCCGCGGTCTCTGTAAGCCTTCGCATCAGAAAGCTTTGAGAGATCTTATCCGAGAACAAAATCTCAATATTTGTGCTTCCTTAGAGACTCGTGCTGACTTCTCTAAGCTTCCTCTTATATGTACGCGTGCTTTTGGGTCCTGGTCTTGGTCGTCTAACGGTCTTTTTAGCCCTAGGGGGACTAGAATTGTGGTAGCTTGGGACCCAAATGCTATTGATATGATGCTTCTTGACTTAAATGATCAGGTTATGCATTTCTACGTTAAAATTCGTGCTTCTAATAAAACGTTCTTCTGCTCTTTCGTCTATGCGCATAATAACCACATCCTTCGTCGCTCCCTGTGGCATTCTCTTTCAGCCCATAAGAAAGTGATTAATGATGACCCTTGGATCCTTTTGGGTGATTTCAATGTTGCCCTTTACATGAAAGATAGCACCTATGGGACTTCTGTTATATCTCGTGCTATGGAGGATTTCAGGGACTGTGTTAATCGCTTGGAGATGGAGGACCTTAACTATAAAGGTCTCTTTTACACCTGGACCAAGTCTCCTAATGGTACTGGTGGTATTCTCAAAAAAATTGACCGTGTCATGGGAAATCCTAGTTTCATTGCGTCTTTCCCCTCTGCATCTGTCAATTTTCTCCCCTATCGGTCTTCTGACCATACTCCTGCTGTGCTTTCTCTTCCCAGTAGATCTACGTTCACACCGAAATCGTTTAAATTCCCTAACTTCCTGACCTATAAGAACGATTTCAAGCAGGTTGTTACTGATTCTTGGAATTCTAATATCCCTGGATATAGGATGTTTAAGGTTTTCCAAAACCTTAAAAACTTGAAAAAACCCTTGCGTCTTCTTCTTCGTAGACAGGGCAACATCTTCTCCAAGGTTATGTCCCTCCGTACTGAACTTGATAGAATTCAGATTGCACTGGATCGGGACCCTTTCAATAATGATCTTCGTGAAGAACATTGCAGCTATCTCCTTGCTTATATCGAGGCTGTCCTTGATGAAGAGAGGTTTCTGAAACAAAAGGCCAAGGTTGACTGGCTGCGTGAGGGAGATAAAAATTCTGGATTTTTCCACAAAACGGTTCGTAGCTGCTTATCTCGTAGTCATATCGATTCTATCCAGGATGCTCATAGAAACTGGATATCGGGAAATGACCTTCCTAACCTTTTTGTTTCCCACTTTCAAAATTTCTAGGTTCTGCCTACCCTTCCATTCCTATTCGTGACCCTTGTTCCCTTTTCTCTAATAAGCTCTCCCCTATCCAGTCTGCCACCATGCTTACTCCTGTTACGGATGAGGAGGTTAAGGGTGTCATGTTCCAAATGGGAGATGATAAAGCCCCTGGTCCTGATGGCTTCTCGGCTAAGTTCTTCAAGTCTGCCTGGGATACTGTGGGTACTGATGTTTGTTTGGCGGTTAAGGAGTTCTTTTCGTCTGGAAAACTCCTTAAGTCTTTCAACAACACTGTTCTTGCTCTCATCCCTAAGGTTGACTCCCCTTCCAAACACTGATTTTCGTCCAATCGCATGCTATAATGTTGTTTACAAATGTATCAGCAAGATTATTGCGGGCTGTATCAAGAATCATCTCTCTTGTTTGGTTAATGATAACCAGTCTGCTTTCATCCCTGGTCGTTTGATCTCCGACAACGTTCTTCTTGTACACGAGCTCATGAGGGAGTATCATCGTCAACGTGGACCACCAAGATGTGCTTTTAAAGTGGATATTCAAAAAGCCTATGACACCGTCGACTGGTCTTTTCTTCGCACCATGACATGTGTTTCTACTACAGCTTACACTGTGAGTATCAATGGTAACATACATGGCTTTTTCAACGGTAAACGAGGCCTTCGCCAAGGTGACCCTCTCTCTCCCTATCTCTTCACTCTTGTTATGGAGGTTCTTAACCTTATGATCAAGAGAAAAATTTCTGAATCTGATTCTTTTAAATTCCACCGTCATTGTGAGGAACAAAATATCACACATCTATGTTTTGCCGATGATCTTCTCCTCTTCTCTCATGGGGATAGATCTTCGGTAAGGATCATATGTGATTCCCTTGCTGAATTCTCTGGGGTTTCTGGGCTCCATCCTAATGTTGCAAAAAGCAAAGCCTTTTACTGCAATGTTGGTGATACTACTAGGGCTGCTATTGACCATATGGTTGGGATCCCTGAGGGATCTTTCCCTGTTCGATACCTTGGCATCCCTCTTATCACCACCCGTCTTTCCCACAAGGACTGTAAAGGACTTGTTGATAAAGTCAAATGCAGGATTAATGACTGGAAAAACAAATCTCTCTCCTTTGCTGGCCGTCTTCAGCTTATTCTCTCTGTTCTTTCTTCTATGCAAATCTATTGGGCTTCTGTTTTTATTCTTCCTAAGTCTATTTCTAAAGATATTGAGAAACTCATGAGGGGTTTCCTCTGGTGCCATGGTGAGTTAAAACGTGGTAAAGCTAAAGTTTCCTGGAAAACTGTGTGTCTCCCTAAGGAACATGGTAGACTTGGAATACGCAATCTTGCTGTTTGGAATGTTGCTCTCATGGCTTCTCATGTTTGGAGACTTCTCTCTAAGAAGGATTCCCTATGGGTCAAGTGGATCCATTCTTACCGTCTCTGTGGTCGTAATTTTTGGGATGCCCCCAAAAAATATGGTTCAGGTTTTGCTTGGCGAAACATCCTAGATATGCGAAGTAAAATAAGAGAATATATTGTTTCACAGATTGGTGATGGGTCCTCTACATCCGCTTGGTTCGATAACTGGCATCCTGCTAGTCCACTATCTAAATTCATTTCTGCGCGTGACATCAGGGCTGCAGGATTCAATCCTGATACTAAGGTCGCTGACCTTGTCATCAACGGATCTTGGGTTTGGACTGGTCAATGGAGGGACTCCCATCTTAATCTTTTTCATCAAAACCTTCCTTCTCTATCCCCATCCGTTCCAGATAAACTAAAATGGAGATCTAGTGATGGTAATCTTTCTGATTTTTCTGTGCGTTCCGTTTGGGACTCTATTCGCCCCTATGACCAGACTGTTGATTGGTACCATCTGGTTTGGTTCTCCCAGAATATCCCTAGACATGCATTCATTCTTTAGGTTGATATTAAAAATCGTCTTAAAACTTATGATAAAATAAAAATCTGGGATACTAACTCCAATATCATTTGTGCCTTCTGCGGGGTTTGTCCTGATTCCCTTTCCCATCTTTTCTTCGAGTGTTCTTTCCCTTCTATGGTTTGGCATGATCTTCAACATGTCATGAATCTCTCCGTTCCCACTGATAGCTGGTCCGATATCATTAACAAACTAAAAATAGAGTCTAAGATTAAGACCATTTGGACAATCATTAGAAAACTTGTGTTTGCTGGAGCAGTTTACCACATTTGGCAGGAAAGAAATTTACGAATTTTCAAAAAAAACTAAAAGATCCTATCATGCTGTGGTGAATAGTATTAAACATGACATACGCTGTAGACTGCTGAGTCTTTCTATGAAACCGTGCCCTAATGTTAATTTGGCTAAAAGGATATGGACCATCACTTAACAAACCTCCTATTGCTTCTTTCTTCTCTGCTTGTATGGTTTGTTTTATTTTGCAGGTTGTGTTCCTTTATGTTATTGATATGTTTCTGTTTCCATGTATTGTTTTTGATTCCTAGTTTACCTTTGTTGTCCATTGGGGCCTGTCCCGATGGATTTTCTGTTTTTTCCTTTGGTGGGGAGTCCCCGTCCTCTTTACCCAAAAAAAACATACATGGTTTTTTCGACGGTAATCGGGGCCTACATCAATGTGACCCTCTCTCTCCCTATCTCTTCACTCTTGTTATGGAGGTTCTTAACTTTATGATGAAGAGAAAAATTTCTGAATCCGATTCGTTTAAATTCCACCGTCAATGTGAGGAGCAGAATATCACACATCTATGCTTTACCGATGATCTTCTCCTCTTCTCTCATGGGGATAGATCTTCGGTAAGCATCATATGTGACTCCCTTGCTGAATTCTCTGGGGTTTCTGGGCTCCATCCTAATGTTGCGAAAAGCGAAGCCTTTTATTGCAATGTTGGTGATACTACTAGGGATGCTATTGACCAAATGGTTGGGTTCCCTGAGGGCTCTTTCCCTGTCCGATACCTTGGCATCCCTCTTATCACCACCCGTCTTGCCCACAAGGACTGTAAAGGTCTTGTTGATAAAGTCAAATGCAGGATTAATGACTGGAAAAACAAAACTCTCTCCTTTGCTGGCCGTATTCAGCTAATTCTCTCTGTTCTTTCTTATATGCAAAACTCTTGAGGGGTTTCCTCTGGTGCTGTAACGCCCCGGTTTTTCTCGGTACGTTATTTATTTTAATTAATTAATTAGGAGACATTATATTAATTTAATTAATTAAGGCATGATTAATTAAAAGATTTGGGCTTATAATTATTCCCATCTTTTAATCATATAATTAAGTCCATGGGTTTATAGCCAAACCCAATTAAAGCTTAAATGGTCTTCTAGCCCAAAGGCTTTAGGGTTTAGCCCACTAATCTAATATATTAGGGTTCAAAAACCCTAATTCCTCCAATCCACACTCTCTTTCACGCCACCCTCTCCCTCTCCTCCAACCAAGAACTTTTCTCTTGTGTTCATCCCTAACTTCAATCCTTGGTATGTTTGTAATTTTGATTGTTCTTCAATTCTATCATTTTATGTAGCATCTTATGTTGTTATTTTGATGTAGTAATCTCTCTACTTCTACCCTTTCTTTTAGATGTATGTATCTTAGTGTTAGATCTGAATACACCACCTCATTACATCATCATTGATGTACATATGAGTGTGAGTGTATGTGAAAGATCACTACAAAACCCTAAATTGAAAATCATGATCTTAGGGTTTTGTACTTGGATTTATAATTAAGTTCTTCTAGTTTTCATATGGCTAAATGAATCCCTAATGATCTCTAATCCTTTTTAGTACCACAATATTTATGGGGACTAAATAGGATGAGTTGGTACATCCTAGAATGTATCCCAAAGAGAAAAGGGTGGATTGGCCAAGATATGTCATTAAAGGTTATGTTTCTGCTTCAATCAGATTCGGTAACCATTTTGTAAAAATCATATCTTGAGTTATAGAACTCAAATGGACCCCATATCAGTGCCCAAAGTTCACAAATCGAGGTAGGCAACTTTCGTAAAAGGCACCCTCGATAAAAAGGACTTTACCTGTGGTCAACAACAGCTTCTCTGTTGTTGGGTCTGATCCGGGTCTGCTGTGATATGTCATTTTGTTTTTATCATTACGAGGGTTTGGGAAATGATCCTGAGTGATTCCAAATACCCACATGTACATTACATAGTTAAGTTAATATCTGGAGAAAATGGGTTGTTAATTCTCAATATAACTTGGTTAGAATGGACCCACACTCCAGGTCAATGGACAGTCACCAGCTCATGCTGATTCTGTGATTGACCAACTTGTGATTTTTATATCTAGAGCCTTGGAAACCCTTTTTAATCGATTCCAACTCTGATAAAGAGATTATTAGGATTTATTCGTCCTAGATATTTCTATGAAGACGGAACACTCAGCTCACTGGATATTCAACCTTGCCCCGACACGAGATCGGCATCGGTGCTTCAAATAGTAGGGGCCCTTCTACTACCTTCCACACAAATTCCAATCTTGCATTCGCGTCTAGTTTCAAATGTTCCAGTTCGCTCTAGCCGGTTATTTAAACAACTCTCTCTCACATGGTATTACTAGCCTAGGTGAAAATTTAACAATTTTAGGGCTAGCTAATGATAAGTCTAAAGGCAAAGCTCCTAATAACAATTCAAGGCAAAGCTCCTAATAACAATTCAAGGTGCAATAATCTATCAAAATAAAAGTATAAGAAACAAGGCTTACTTGGCTGACCGGCACACCCTGGGATCTTCCACTACTAGTCTTCAAAATTTTAAAGAAAATTCTTCTAGAAATTATTTTAAGGGGAACAAAATTTTAACAGCCTCAAATTTGAGTCTAGAGCCTTGGATGAGCGTTTCGCAGCTGTTCACGGAGGAGCTTTACCCACGCCTCTTGTTCGCGACTCAGCCTATTACTATGAGAAGTTCTCTAAGTGCCACCCCCCTCAGTGGAATGGTGACTTGAATCCAGTAGAGGCTAAGCACTGGATTGCCGATATTGAAAGCGCCCTCATGACTTGCGGGTGCCCAGACCAGTTCAAGGTTGTTGTTGCGATGAGCCAGCTGAGGAAGAAGGCGAATGCCTGGTGGAAGACTGTTACGACATTGTTGACTGAGGATGAGCTGAGAGCCATGACTTGGGCCCAGTTTGTGGAGAGGTTTGAGAAGCAGTATGTGCCCAAGGTGGAGCAGCAGCGGATGCTGCAGCAGTTTATGACCTTTGAGCAGACTTCAGAGTGCGTGTCAGATCTGAATGCCAAGTTCCTGGAGATGATGTCTTTCTGTCCCTCATTTGCCGGAGATGAGGCATGGTTGGTTAGCAGGTATAAGGATGCCCTTCGTACGGAGATACGGGAGTTTGTGAGCATGCAGGAGTTCACAACACTGTCAGCTGTTATGGATGCCGCTAGGAGGAGGGAGATTGAGTTACAGACCCAGCAGCACAAGAGGAAAGCGGACCACGCCCTGACCAAGACGTCCGGTGATGCACATAAGAAGCAGAAGAACGGTGGGAAGACGAGATACGAGTATAGGCTGTCTGCAGGACAGGACGACAAGAGTCGGTTAGTGTGTTACAACTGTAAGAAGCCGGGTCATCATTGGAAGAATTGCAAATCCTCAGTGGTGGTGGCATCACCACAGGTTCCCTCTTCGGTTCCTACCTGTTTTAACTGCAACGAGAAGGGACACAAAAAGCCTGATTGCCCACTGTTGAAGAATAGTGGTGGAGGCGGGGGTATGAAACCCGCGGGTGCATCGTCATCTAAGGGAACTACCATGGTGACACGAGGACGTGTTCACCAACTGACTGCAGAGGAGCCGGCGATTACCGCGACTGTGGCGGGTAAAATCCCCTTTCCTTCATTCTCCTTCACTCTTGTATTGTTTAAATTTGACGGTAGTTTAAATATTGTTTATATGTTGTGGATCAGGCACTTATTTATTAGACTCCGAGCCCGCTGTTGTCATGTTCGACAGCGGTGCTACTCATTCTTTTGTATCTCGCACATTCATTAATCGTCTGGGTCGTAGTATCAGAAAACTGGCTCGCCCAATGGTTATCGAAGTTGCCTATAACCGTATGATTTATGTCACCGACGTGTATCGGGGCTGTACTCTTGAATTTTCCGGGGTTGAATTCCCTATTGATCTTATTCCCATTGCGATGCGAGATCTTTGTGTTATCGTGGGTATGGATTGGCTTGACGCGTTTGATGCAGAAATCCTCTGTCGTAAGAAACAAGTTCGGGTTCGAAACCGTAAGGGCGGAGAACTTATCATTCGGGGAGATACTCCTCGTTTGGCCATCGCTTCTTGTTCAGCTGCCAGGGTACTTAATGGAATTCCGGTTGTTTCCGACTTCAGCGTTGTTTTTCCGGAGGAACTCCCTGGCTTGCCCCCTATTCGGCAAGTGGAGTTCCGCATTGATCTATTGCCGGGTGCGACTCCGATAGCTAAAGCTCCATATCGGTTGGCGCCACCCGAAATGAAAGAACTCCAGGAGCAACTTCAAGAGTTAAGTAGTAAGGGTTTTATACGGCCTAGCTCTTCACCATGGGGTGCTCCTATTCTTTTTGTCAAGAAGAAGGATGGCACCCAGCGTATGTGTATCGATTATAGGGAGCTGAACAAGCGCACGATAAAGAACAGATACCCGCTACCACGTATTGACGACCTTTTTGATCAGCTGCAGGGAGCATCTTGGTTCTCCAAGATTGATTTACGGTCCGGTTACCACCAGATGCGAGTCTGAGAAGAAGACATTGAGAAGACCGCATTTCGTACTCGCTATGGGCATTATGAGTTCGTGGTGATGCCTTTTGGGCTCACCAATGCACCCGCCGCTTTTATGGACCTCATGAATCGGGTGTGCAGCCCGATGCTTGACCACTCTGTTATTGTATTTATTGATGACATATTAGTCTACTCTAAGACGAAGGAGGAGCATGAGCAACATCTTCGGGAAGTTTTGGAGACCCTCGCGAGAGAAAAGCTTTATGCTAAGCTCTCGAAGTGTGAGTTTTGGTTAGAAGAGGTTCAGTTTTTGGGGCATGTGGTGAACAAAGAAGGTATCAAGGTCGACCAAGCCAAAGTGAAAACCATTAAGCAGTGGGAGGTTCCAAAAACGCCTTCCGAAATTCGTAGCTTTTTGGGTTTGGCTGGTTACTACCGTAGATTCATAGAAAATTTCTCAAAGACTGTGTTACCACTTACCCGACTGACCAAGAAATCAGAGAAATTTGTGTGGGGCCCGGAACAGCAAGCGGCGTTTGATGAATTGAGATCCCGATTATGTGATGCACCAATCTTGGCCCTAATGGATGGGGTGGAGGATATAGTGGTTTATTGTGACGCATCACTTCTGGGTTTTGGTGCAGTACTGATGCAGCGATGCAGGGTTATAGCCTACGCCTCCCGACAGCTAAAACCCCACGAGCAAAATTACCCCACTCACGACTTGGAGCTTGGAGCTGTGGTATTTGCCCTCAAGATTTGGAGACATTATCTCTATGGGGTAAAGTTTATTGTATATACCGACCATAAGAGCTTGAAGTATTTGTTCGATCAGCGAGATCTGAACATGAGGCAGATTAGATGGCTGGATGTGGTGAAAGACTATGACTGCGAAATTCACTACCACCCCGGTAAAGTTAATGTGGTGGCTGATGCTCTCAGTCGTAAACCGTCTGCCGAGCCCATTCGAGCTAAGTGCCTCCGTATGACGATGGTGTCACCCTTGCTAGACCTGATCCGTGACGCTCAGAAGACGGCAACGAGCATCAAGCGGGAGAAAATTGAGAATGAACTGCCTAAAATGGAACTCGATAGTCGAGGTTTGTTGACCCGCCATGGTAGAGTTTGGGTTCCATTTACAGGAGGCCACCGTAAAACCTTAATGGAGGAAGCTCACAAGTCCAAATTCTCCATACATCCAGGTGCTACCAAAATGTATCTGGATCTTCGGGAGGGTTACTGGTGGCACGGAATGAAGAATGATGTAGCCCGGTTCGTGGAAGAATGTATGACTTGCCGGAAGGTCAAGGCGGAGCACCAGAAACCGCATGGGAAATTGCAACCTTTAGAGATTCCGGAATGGAAATGGGATCATCTGACCATGGATTTTATCACTAAGTTGCCTAGGACTGCCCGTGGAGCTGATGCTATTTGGGTGATTGTCGACCGTCTAACTAAGAGCGCTCACTTCTTGGCCATAAAGGAGAGTTCACCTGCAAAGAAGTTGGCCGAGATCTTTGATCGTGAGATTGTCTCATTGCATGGTGTGCCCGTTTCTATTGTCTCCGACCGTGACACCCGTTTTACTTCTCGGTTTTGGCGGAAATTTCAGGAAGAGATGGGTACACGATTACACTTTAGCACAGCCTTCCACCCGCAGATGGACGGGCAGAGTGAGAGGACGATTCAGACACTGGAAGACATGCTTCGGGCATGTGCGATCGATTTTGGGGGTAGTTGGGATGATCACTTGCATCTAGCCGAGTTCTCCTATAACAACAGTTATCACTCCAGCATTAAGATGACCCCGTATGAAGCCTTGTATGGAAGGAAGTGTAGAACACCTGTTTGTTGGGGCGAGGTAGGGCAGAGGGTACTTGGGAGTACTGAGATCGTGCTGCAAACTACGGAAAAGATTCAGGTGATACGAGACCATTTGGCCACGGCAAGGAGTCGTCAGAAAAGCTATGCCGACAAAAGACGCTCAGACCTTGAATTTCAGGTGGGAGACTCTGTGTTGTTAAAAGTCTCTCCCTGGAAAGGCGTAATCCGTTTCCGGAAGCGGGGAAAGCTAGGACCACGATTCATTGGACCATACAAGGTCATTGCTCGCGTTGGGGAGGTGGCCTATCGTTTAGAGTTACCTGAAGAGCTCAGCCTGATCCATGACACCTTCCACGTTTCTCAATTGCGGAAGTGTGTCGTTGATGAGACCACAGTGGTACCATTGGAGGATATCCAGATTGATGAGCGTCTCAACTATGTTGAGCAACCAGTCGCGATTCTAGATCGGGAAACGAAGACCCTTCGGAACAAAACTATAAACTTGGTTAAGGTTCAGTGGCGACATAGACGGGGTTCGGAATGGACGTGGGAACCGGAGGAGGAGATGAGGGCTCATTATCCGGATTTATTTGTTGGCAATGACTTCGAGGCCGAAGTCCGTTCCTAGTGGGGGAGATTTGTAACGCCCCGGGTTTTCTCGGTACGTTATTTATTTTAATTAATTAATTAGGAGACATTATATTAATTTAATTAATTAAGGCATGATTAATTAAAAGATTTGGGCTTATAATTATTCCCATCTTTTAATCATATAATTAAGTCCATGGGTTTATAGCCAAACCCAATTAAAGCTTAAATGGTCTTCTAGCCCAAAGGCTTTAGGGTTTAGCCCACTAATCTAATATATTAGGGTTCAAAAACCCTAATTCTTCCACTCCACACTCTCTTTCACGCCACCCTCTCCCTCTCCTCCAACCAAGAACTTTTCTCTTGTGTTCATCCCTAACTTCAATCCTTGGTATGTTTGTAATTTTGATTGTTCTTCAATTCTATCATTTTATGTAGCATCTTATGTTGTTATTTTGATGTAGTAATCTCTCTACTTCTAGCCTTTCTTTTAGATGTATGTATCTTAGTGTTAGATCTGAATACACCACCTCATTACATCATCATTGATGTACATATGAGTGTGAGTGTATGTGAAAGATCACTACAAAACCCTAAATTGAAAATCATGATCTTAGGGTTTTGTACTTGGATTTATAATTAAGTTCTTCTAGTTTTCATATGGCTAAATGAATCCCTAATGATCTCTAATCCTTTTTAGTACCACAATATTTATGGGGACTAAATAGGATGAGTTGGTACATCCTAGAATGTATCCCAAAGAGAAAAGGGTAGATTGGCCAAGATATGTCATTAAAGGTTATGTTTCTGCTTCAATCAGATTCGGTAACCATTTTGTAAAAATCATATCTCGAGTTATAGAACTCAAATGGACCCCATATCAGTGCCCAAAGTTCACAAATCGAGTTTGGCAACTTTCGTAAAAGGCACCCTCGATAAAAAGGACTTTACCTATGGTCAACAACAGCTTCTCTGTTGTTGGGTCTGATCCGGGTCTGCTGTGATATGTCATTTTGTTTTTATCATTACGAGGGTTTGGGAAATGATCCTGAGTGATTCCAAATACCCACATGTACATTACATAGTTAAGTTAATATCTGGAGAAAATGGGTCGTTAATTCTCAATATAACTTGGTTAGAATGGACCCACACTCCAGGTCAATGGACAGTCACCAGCTCATGCTGATTCTGTGATTGACCAACTTGTGATTTTTATATCTAGAGCCTTGGAAACCCTTTTTAATCGATTCCAACTCTGCGACTTGTCATTTTGTGTCTAATGTGCCTCTGATTTTTGGTTGGGGCTAATTCCACCCACAAGTTGGGTAGAATTGGCCAACACCACCTGACTATCCGTCCAAAGACTGCAGTGACAAGTCTTTTTGTAAAATTCATATCTCTTACATATTTTGGAGTTATGAGGAGTTCCTTATGGTTTTGGAAACCTAAGCCATTGTAGTTTCTTGCAAAAATTATTTAATCCTATGTTTCTATTGGGAATTTTGGAGTAATTCAGTCCCGATCAGCAGGACTGTTTTAGAGTCCTTGCTGTGATTACTCCCTTCTCATTTCTTAGTTTCACAACTTCACTCTTCTAACCTTTAGTTCTATTTAGGTGAAGCCTTGAAGTTTGCACAAGCTTGGTAGCCTTATATTGACTCCTATCCGTTACACACTCACTCAAGGTGAGTTCTCTCACACCGTTGTATTAGTATTTATGTTTGCTAGATAGCTCGTGTGTGATTGTTTAGATTTACTATTTAAAGCATGCTATATTGTTATTATAAAATCGTACATGTGCACTGTATGTGATTGATTAATACTATGAGGGGTAGTTAGGTAAGATCACCAACGTTATACTCTTTATGAGGTGCGGGGATCGGGGCCAAAGGATACGGGATTTACCCGGTGCGGCTCAAACCTACAAGTCCTCCCTATTAATATAAGCATTGATTTGTTCCTTGCTTATTAATGTAATTATAATTGGAATTGGATTTGAATTAGTAAATGTGAATATTGATATGATGTCTGTGTTTGAATTCACTAAGCTTTATGCTTACGGTTCTCCCTAACATTTTCAGGTATTAAGATTAAAGAGGCTGAGGCGTGACTTGGAGCACCGGGATACCACTACTAGAAGATTTTCCATTTTGGGACATTATTATTATTTTGCTTCCGCACATTATTATGTTTATTTCGTCATAATTTGGTTTTGTGATACTTATCTTTTGTAAACTCATATCTTATTTTATAAAAGTTGTTTTAAAAAGTTCAAATATTTTGTGAAAATTTTTGGGTGTGACAGGTGCCATGGTGAGTTGAAACGTGGTAAAGCAAAAGTTTCCTGGAAAACTGTGTGTCTCCCTAAGGAACATGGTGGACTTGGAATCCGTAATCTTGCTGTTTGGAATGTTACTCTTATGGCTTCACATATTTGGAGACTCCTCTCTAAGAAGGATTCCCTATGGGTCAAGTGGATCCATTCTTACCGTCTCTGTGGCCGTAACTTTTGGGATGCCCCCAAAAAATACGTTTCAGGTTTTGCTTGGCGAAACATCCTTGATATGCGAAGTAAGATAAGAGATTTTATTGTTTCCCAGATTGGTGATGGGTCCCCTACATCCGCTTGGTTCGATAACTGGCATCCTGCTGGTCCCCTCTCTAAATTCTTTTCTGCCCGTCACATCAGGGCAGCGGGATTCAATCCTGATAGTAAGGTTGCTGACCTTGTCATCAACGGATCTTGGATTCGGCCTAGTCAATCGAGGGACCACCATCCTATTCTTCTTCCTCAAAACCCTCCTTCTCTTTCCCCTTTCGTTCCTGATAAACTCCAATGGAGATCTAGTGACGGTAATCTTTCTGATTTTTCTGTTCGTTCCGTTTGGCAGTCTATTCGTCCCTATGACCAGCCTGTTGATTGGTTTCATCTGGTTTGGTTCTCCCAGAATATCCCTAGACATGCATTCATTCTATGGGTTGCTCTTAAAAGTCGTCTTAAGACTCATGATAAAATCAAAATCTGGGATACTAACTCCAATCTCATTTGTGCCTTCTGCGAGGATTGTGCTGATTCACTTTCCCATCTATGGTTTGGCATGATCTTCAACATGTCATGAATATCTCCGTCCCCACTGATAGCTGGTCCGATACCATTAATCAACTCAAGCCCGTGTCTAAGACTAAGACCATTTGGTCCATCATTAGAAGACTTGTGCTTGCTGGAGCAGTTTACCACATTTGGCAGGAAAGAAATTTACGAATTTTCAAAAAAACTAAAAGATCGTATCATGCAGTCGTGAATAGTGTTAAGGATGATATCCGCTGTAGACTGCTGAGTCTTTCTATGAAACCTTGCACTAATGTTAATTTGGCTAAAAGGATATGGACCATCCCTTAACAAACCTATTATTTGCTTCTTTTTTTCTCTTCTTCTACGGTTTGTTTTTTGCAGGTTGTTTTCCTTTATGTTATTGTTATGTTTCTGGTTCCATGTATTGTTTTGGTTTCTAGTTTAGGTTTGTTGTTGTCCTTTAGGGCCTGTCCCGATGGATATTATGTTTTTTCCTTTGGTGGGGAGTCCCCAGCCTCTTATTGTATTTATTCTTTTTATTAATAAAATTTGTTGGAAATCAATAGTTCATGTAATTAGTTTCAAAAACAAGAGTTTGCAACGGAAGCATAAAATCATGAACACAAATTCCATTTTCAAGAGGATCATGCTACATGCATGTAGAGATAAGATGAAGAACAAACATAGATTAAGTTCAAGATCATAACCTTTGTTCTTGGGTTTGGTTTGGATGATTTTGATAGCTAGGAATCAAATTAGAATCCCTCTATAGTTGATCCACCACAAGCTTGAACACCCTTGAATGCTAGTTCCACAACTTGCAAGTTAGAACTCCTTTTCTTGTGAAACCAAAAACCAATTTTGCTAAGCACTTAAAGAGAGTTACTTGGCTGATTTTTAAGCATGAAAGGATGGTGCTACACACCTCAAAATGGCCGGCCATATGGTCCTTAAAAACCAAGAGAAAGGTGGGTTGAATAAACAAATGAAGCATGCAAACTTTTCATGGTCAAGTCTTGGACAATGAGAGAATATCACATGCTTTACTCAACATCCCACATGCCTCTTATTCCTTCCTCATGTGGCCAGCCATAAAGGCAAGAGAATAAATATATTTATTCCATCTTTATTATTTATAAACTTGTAACATAAAGTTTATAAATAATAACCTTTCATTCTTGTGTTTAAATGGAATAACACTTAACCATTTAATCACATACATAAACCAATTAATCATGCATTATAAATTATATAAATATATACATATATATATATATATATATATATATATATATATATATATATATATATATATATATATATATACATATCTATAATGTACATGTTTGATTTAATTTATCAATTAAATTAAAAAGGTTTACATATAAATCAATTAAATCGTTTAACAATTTAAACAATTTAATTGTTACACTTAATTAATTCATCACATATGAATTACTAATCAACCTTTAATTTTGTAGTTATTTTTATTTACCTCAAATAATAATAACCTACAAGATTAAATTGCAGTTTTAGTATCATTTGATGTTAAATCAAATTTAATATTCTTAATGATTAATTGGTGTCAAACTTGTTGTTGGTGTGACCCTATAGGATCATGTATTATTAGTAATATCATTTTATGATCATCCTTGAGCATATAGAACTAACAATCTCCCACTTGCACAAGGTTGCATCACAGAATGATATAGACAGTGGTAAACGTCTAGCAACATTTCACTGCCCCAATAACACATGACTTTGTGCCATTCAACAACATTCAATTCTTCAGAAAACTCGAGGCTCTAATTGATGTATAAGGTTATCTATCAATTATCCCTTTGTCACAGACATCTTGTTGAACATGAGACATGGATCTTAATCATTCTCATTTTATGTTCAACTTTCAAACAGGCGACTTAGATGTCTAACTCTCAACACATAAGAGGAACAAATCCCGTCTTGACTACATACGCCTCTCATATAGTTAGTACTATGCATGAGTATGGCCTTTATGGTTGTCTGTATTTCAAGAACAACAGTAAACCATATCAAAGCATAGTACACTCTACACTTGAGTCCCAAATATGTATCTCAGGTCAAAGGATACAATGATAATACCTTTATTCAAGAATCACTTATGATGATGATCCATGGAGTGATCTTGAAACGGGTCAAGTCCAATACTTGTTCACTGACAAGTACCTATGAATTTGGTTGCAACCTTTTGCTACTTTTACCCATAAAAGTCAACCAATCCAATTCATATTAGTCTTACTTCATAATTGCTCCCACAACTATGATCGACTATGGACGTTTAGAATAACTAAATTATTCAAGGATTAAACATGCTAATAAAACACAATAATTATGAATAAAACATCACGTCACATATATTACATAATTCTTGTCGTTTACATAAGTTCATATTCATAAAACATTAAACACAAATCAAATCCATTCATTAGAAAAACGGAGTCCTATACCCTTAGCATGACTTTCATGCTTAGTTTGGGGTAAAGGTTTCGTGAATGGGTCTGCCAAATTTTGATCTGTATGAACCTTGTGAATACTTATTTCACCATTCTTAACTTCATGTCTAATGTAGTTATACCTTCGGTGAATGTGTTTGGTCTTTTGATGCAATCTAGGTTCCTTTGCTTGAGCTATAGCACCTAGATTGTCACAGAAGATTTCTATAGGGTCCCGAATGGAAGGAACAACCCCTAGATCTTCTATGAACTTTCTCATCCATACAGCTTCTTGAGCAGCTTTCGAAGCAGCAACATACTCTGATTCTGTAGTGGATTGTGCAATCACTTCTTGTTTGGAACTCTTCCAAGACACGGCTCCTCCATTTAAAATAAAGACATACCCAGATTGAGATTTCGAATCATCCCTATCTGTTTGGAAGCTTGCGTCAGTGTAACTCTTTACCTTTAAGCTTTCTTCCAAACCGCCGTAAACTAAGAACATATCTTTAGTTCTTCTCAAGTACTTAAGAATGTTCTTTACAGCAGTCTAGTGGGCTTCACCTGGGTTCTGTTGATACCTACTAGTCATACTTAAGGCACATGAGACGTCGGGCCTAGTGCATAACATGGCATACATGATGGACCCAATTGCCGAAGCATATGGGACATGTTTCATCCTTTCAAGTTCAGTCCTAGAGTTTGGGCACTGAGACTTGCTTAGGATGGTGCCATGAGGCATTGGCAAGAATCCTCTTTTGGAGTCTTGGATCTTGAACCTTTTCAAGATTTTATCAATATATACACTTTGGCTAAGACCAATAAGTCTCTTAGATCTATCTCTATAGATCTTTATGCCTAGTACATAAGCAGCTTCCCCTAGATCCTTCATTGAGAAACAACTCTCAAGGAACGCTTTGACACCTTTTAAGGTTGGGATGTCATTTCCAAATAAAAGTATGTCATCTACATACAATACTAGGATTATGACAATGGTCCCACTAGCTTTCTTGTAAACACAGGAGTCATCCTCATTTTTGATGAATCCAAAACTCGTAATCTTTTCATCAAAACGGATGTTCCATGTTCGAGACGCTTGCTTTAATCCATAGATAGATCTTTTAAGCTTGCACACTTTGTTTGGATGCTTGGGATCGACAAAACCTTCAGGTTGATCCATATAGACATCTTCCAATAAGTGTCCATTAAGGAAAGCGGTCTTGACATCCATTTGCCATATCTCATAATCATAGTACGCGGCTATGGAAAAAAGTATCCTAATCGACTTGATCATTGCCACTGGTGAAAAGGTCTCATCATAGTCAATACCATGAGTCTGTGAGTATCCTTTAGCGACAAGTCTAGCCTTAAAAGTGTGAACATTTCCATCCACGTCGATTTTCTTCTTGAAAACCCATTTGTTCCCAACAGTCTTACAATTGGTGGCAAGATTAACCAAGTTCCAAACTTGATTATCGTGCATGGATTGCATCTCAGTGTTCATAGCCTCAAGCCATTTATCAGATTCATGATCTGATATTGCACTCTGATAGTTGACGGGTTCATCAGAATCTATCGTATAACATTCCTCTTCCATCAAAAGGTAACCATACCTTTCTGGTTCTATTCGAACCCTACCAGATTTGCGAACACCTTGTGTTACAATTTGTTCCTGATCAATCGTTTGTTCAGGTTCAACAATTTCTTGTTGAATGCTAGATTCAACTTCTTGTGTATCAGGTTGTGGTTCCTGAAGTTCCTCAAGTTCCACAAACCTCCCACTAGCCTCTTCCGTCAGAAACTTGTTTTCTAGGAATTCAGCTTTTCGAGAAATAAATATCTTATTCTCGATGGGATTGTAGAAATAGTATCCAAGACAATCTTTCGGATACCCTACAAAGATACATTTAGTTGAACGGGGTTCTAATTTGTTTGAAGCTTCTTGTCTAACATAAGCTTCACAACCCCATACCTTGAGATAGGATAAAGATGGAACCCTTCCATGCCATATCTCATAAGGTGTTTTATCTACCTTTTTTAGTAGGTGCCATATTTAGGAGATGAGCAGCTGTTTGTAAAGCATAACCCCAAAATGATAAAGGTAGAGTACTTCTACTCATCATGGATCGAACCATATCCAATAGTGTTCGGTTCCGCCTCTCAGTCACACCATTATGTTGTGGTGTTCCAGGTGGAGTAAGTTGTGAAACAATTCCACAAGTATTACAATGATCCATAAAGTTTGTACTTAAGTACTCACCTCCTCTATCAGAACGAAGAACTTTAATTGTTTTGTTGAGTTGATTTTCCACTTCACTTTGAAACGTTTTGAACATTTCAAACGCCTCATGTTTATGTTTAATCAAATAAACATATCCAAAACGACTAAAGTCGTCAGTGAAGGTGATGAAATATCTTTCACCATATCTAGTCATTGGCTTGAAAGGACCACATACATCCGTATGTATGATTCCTAACAAGTCCTTTGCTCTCTCATTGGTTCCAGAGAAAGGAGCTTTAGTCATCTTGCCATGTAAACAAGATTCACATATATCAAATGAGTCATTCTCATTTGCCTTCAAAAGTCCACTCTTTTGAAGTTGGGATATGCGATTCTTGTTTATATGCCCAAGGCGACAATGCCATAGATAGGTTTGACTCAAATCAAATTTGGGTTTCTTGGTGAAAGTGTGGTATAAAGAGCCATTGTTAGTCTTTTCATCAAGGTTTACTTCATAAATTCCATTTAAAGGCCTAGCCTCAAAATAGAATACATTATTTTTGTAAACACAAATATCATCATTATTAAAGGAAAGATCAAATCCACATTGTCTTAATTTAGCAACCGAAATAATATTCCTAGTCAAGCTAGGAACATAGTAAAAATTCAACAATGTCACACACAAGCCATTAGGTAGTAATAAATTAAAACTTCCAATTGAATCCAGCGCAACCCTTGCATTGTTTCCAACCCGAAGTACTACCTCATTTGCCTTCAGTCGCCTACTCCTTTTGAACCCCTGCAACATATTACATATGTGAGTTCCACAACCAGTATCAAATACCCATGTGTTAGGAGATAAATTATAAAGTTCTAGGTCTATCACATAGATACCTGAAGTGCCTTCACCGGCCTTCTTCTTCTTCAACTCCGCAAGATACGTAGGGCAATTTCTCTTCCAATGCCCAGCTTTGCCACATTCAAAGCATGTGTCTTCTTTGGCAACCTTTGCCTTCTTCTTGGGCGGATGGGAAGGTTGGACAACTTTCTTGCCCTTACCTTTGAAAGCTTTTGCTTTCCCCTTGCCCTTGGAGTTGTTGGGGTGTTCTGGTCTAGTTCTCTTTGTGCCACCTTCCTTGATCATGAGAACTTGAGTGGTTTTCTTAGGCAGATTCTTTTCTGCGGTAATTAGCATTCCATGTAATTCCGGGATAGTCTTGTTTAAACCATTCATGTTAAAATTCATGACAAAAGGATCAAAGGACTTTGTCAAGGAGTTAAGGATCATATCCGTTGCTAGCTCTTCGGGCATCACAACTCCAAGACGTGCCAAATGATCAATGTGACTCTTCATTTTGAGCACATAAGAGCTTACCGACTGCCCATCCTCCATCTTGCAAGCATGGAAAGCCCGAACAGTTTCGAACCTTTCCGTTCTTGCAAGTTGTTGGAACATTTCCTTTAGTTGATGAATCATGTCATAGGCTGAATGATTCTCCAAATCCTTCTGAAGGTCAGGAATCATGGTTGCCAACATGAGGCATGATGCATCGATGGAATCATCCATCTTTTTAAGCCATGCATCGTGTGCGGGCTTAGGAATGGCAGGGGGCTCTTCTGGAAGTGGTTCATTGAGAACATATTCTTTCTTTTCTTGTTTGAGAACAATTCTCACACTACGGTGCCAATCCAAGAAGTTGGTATGGTTAAGTTTTTCTCCTTCAAGGAGAGACCGTAGTGAGGTTTTGTTAGGAGCCGAGTGTGTGTTGTTTGGTGCCATCTACAAAATTTTAACAAGGTTCTATTTAGTAAATTATGATATTAAGTCCTTAATAATTAATACCCTTTCTTGTTTCATAAACTTTAATTAATTAAGGTCTAGAATCCAAGTTGCATCACGAATAAGTGGTTAGGTATCCTTTATCCCGCCTATTCGAATCAACAAGGTAGGTAACGGTTTACCAATTATATCTAAATATAATTTCTAGAGTTATGGGATCCTATTATAACATTTATAAGTTTGGCATGTTTGATCCCATCTATACCTTGGATTTCTAATGCTTAGGTGACCTTTATCACAAGAGATTTCCAAACGAATCATCCTACTTAAACGGACGTGTAGTTTTGACAACTATTAATGGTTAGGTGTCCTTTATCCCATCAATATTGCAAAACTACTTCTTGTATCACAAGAAGATTCCAAGTGGTTAGGTATCCTTTATCCCACAAGGAAATACAAGTGATACATGAGTATCTTTAAGAGGGACGGCATTGATTCGTATTTTATAAGGGATTTGAATGTTATACAATTCTAATTTTGAAAAACATATGGTATCATGTAGATTGCATGCATCCAATGAACATGGTACCATTAAATCTTATTTTGTTAATTGGTTCCTAAATCATAAAATCTCCATTTTATTGATTCTTTGTTTGTGGTCAAGATTACAATTAATATCCAATATTAAGTTTGAGTTTGATCACATATATTAGAACCAATTTATAATCCTAAATAATTACCATTATTACTTAGGGTTGGAGTTTGTAAGAGTTCATAAAATCTCCATTTTATTACTTGTTTCAATCATTTTCAAAACTTGACTTAATAGGTTTTATAACAAAACCCATTTTAATAAAACCAATTTTATCACATCTTATGTTTTAAATGTCAACTTTTGAAAATACAAACTCCTTGATGATTATGTTTAATTATCTAGGTTGTCTAGCATGCAAAATCTTATTTTCATCCACAACATAACATAATAAAACATTCAAACATCACAAGCATGCATGGGTGCATAAACACAAGCCAACTAGTTTGATATTTCATGTGAGCCACACATGAAATATCAAGTCCAAACCTAGGGACAAAAAGGTGACAAAAACTCAACCAAATGATCTTCGATTTGGCTACAATTTTGCCAAGCTTCTTATATCAACAAATGACACTTGAACCACCATTTCTTGACAACATAAAGTGAGATATGAATTTTCTTCTGGACCCTCAAAAGTTGCGATCCAGCAGGGGCAGCAGGAAGAAAAATTTAGGTTTTTGTTGCATTTTTCAATTCATTCTTGGCTATATTGATGCTAATACTTGTTGAAACTTAATGTATATACTAGATATTAAAGTTACCAACAAGTATATCACCAAATAACCAAGATATGAATTTTAAAACACTTTCAAAACAATTTTGAAATCTAGACAGCAGCTCTTCAGAAAGTGCTGCTGTTGGGTGCAATCTTCTCTTGGTCTTTTACTTCCTTCTCTTGTTACATTTTGTGAAATAAATAAAATACAACTATTCTAATATTTACAAAAGGAATATAAAGAAGGAAATAACTAATTATTATTACAAACCATTTGAATAAATGAATAGATTACAACCATATCAAACACAAACACAAAACATGCATCATATGGTCCTTGGCTTGTTTATGCACCATTTTATCACATAAAATCATAAGAAAACCAACACTTTGTTTTTCTAAGGCAACAATTTATGTAACCAAAAGCATGCTAACATAAGATATAGTTGGTTACATAAAATCATAGATAATATATTTGCATGTTGCCAAAGAAGCCATGCATGAAACTTTCATTTAAGAAGATGAACATTCATGGCTTCCAAAAACCAAGTTTATCCAAATAAACTTATTATCTAAACATGCAATATAGCCATGGCTCTGATACCAATTGTTGGAAATCAATAGTTCATGTAATTAGTTTCAAAAACAAGAGTTTGCAACGGAAGCATAAAATCATGAACACAAATTCCATTTTCAAGAGGATCATGCTACATGCATGTAGAGATAAGATGAAGAACAAACATAGATTAAGTTCAAGATCATAACCTTTGTTCTTGGGTTTGGTTTGGATGATTTTGATAGCTAGGAATCAAATTAGAATCCCTCTATAGTTGATCCACCACAAGCTTGAACACCCTTGAATGCTAGTTCCACAACTTGCAAGTTAGAACTCCTTTTCTTGTGAAACCAAAAACCAATTTTGCTAAGCACTTAAAGAGAGTTATTTGGCTGATTTTTAAGCATGAAAGGATGGTGCTACACACCTCAAAATGGCCGGCCATATGGTCCTTAAAAACCAAGAGAAAGGTGGGTTGAATAAACAAATGAAGCATGCAAACTTTTCATGGTCAAGTCTTGGACAATGAGAGAATATCACATGCTTTACCCAACATCCCACATGCCTCTTATTCCTTCCACATGTGGCCAGCCATAAAGGCAACAGAATAAATATATTTATTCCATCTTTATTATTTATAAACTTGTAACATAAAGTTTATAAATAATAACCTTTCATTCTTGTGTTTAAATGGAATAACACTTAACCATTTAATCACATACATAAACCAATTAATCATGCATTATAAATTATATAAATATATACATATATACATATATATATATATATATATATATATATATATATATATATATATATATATATATATATATATATATATATACATATCTATAATGTACATGTTTCATTTAATTTATCAATTAAATTAAAAAGGTTTACATATAAATCAATTAAATCGTTTAACAATTTAAACAATTTAATTGTTACACTTAATTAATTCAGCACATATGAATTACTAATCAACCTTTAATTTTGTAGTTATTTTTATTTACCTCAAATAATAATAACCTACAAGATTAAATTGCAGTTTTAGTATCATTTGATGTTAAATCAAATTTAACATTCTTAATGATTAATTGGTGTCAAACTTGTTGTTGGTGTGACCCTATAGGATCATGTATTATTAGTAATATCATTTTATGATCATCCTTGAGCATATAGAACTAACAAATTTGCCAGAGGTACCATCCTCTTTACCCAAAAAAAAACACATCACAACCGTTTGTATGGTCCATAACCCATAACAACCCTTCATAGTTGATCATAACCTATCACAACCCTTCATAATGGTCAATAACCCATCATAATCCTTCATAATGGTTCATAACCCATCACAACCTTCATAATAGTACAAAACCCATACAACCCTTCATAACGGTCCATAACCCATAACAACCCTTTCTAATGGTCCATAACCCATCACAACCCTTTCTATGGTCCATAACCCATCACAACCCTGCATAATGGTCCATAACCATAACAACCCTTCATAATGGTCCATAACCCATACAAACCTTCATAATAGTCAATAACCCGTCATAACACTTCATAATTAACCATAACCCATCACAACACTTCATAATAGTCCATAACACATTGCAACCCTACATAATGATCCATAACCAGAACAACCATTCATAATGGTCCATAACACATACAAACCTTCATAATTGTCCATAACTAATCACAACCTCTCATAATGGTCCATAACCCATCATAACCCTTCATAGTGGTCCATAATCCATCACAACCTTCATAATTGTCCATAACCCATCACAACCCTTTATAATGGTCCATAACCCAAGAAACCCTTCACAATGGTCCATAACCCATCACAACCCTTTATAATGGTCCATAAACCATCACAACCCTTCATAATTGAGCATAACCCATCACAACCCTTCATAATGGTCCATAACCCAACACAACCCTTTTTATGGTCCATAACCCATAACAACCCTTCATAATTGACCATAACCTATCATAACCCTTCATAATGTTCAATAACCCATCATAATCCTTGATAATGGTTCATAACACGTCACAACCTTTGTAATACTACAGAACCCATACAACCCTTCATAACGGTCCATAACCCATCACAACCCTTTCTAATGGTCCATAACCTATCACACCCGTTTCTATGGTCCATAACCCATCGCAACCCGGCGTAATAGTCCATAACGATAACAACCCTTCATAATGGTCAATAACCCATACAAACCTTCATAACAGTCCATAACCCATCATAACCCTTCCTAATTGATCATAACCCATCACAACCCTTCATAATTGACAATAACCCATCACAACCCTTCCTATGGTCCATAACCCAGCACAACCCTTTCTATGATCCATAACCCATCACAATGCTTCATAATTAACCATAACCCATCACAACACTTCATAATGGTCCATAACCGATCACGACCCTGCATTATGTTCCATAACCATAACAACTCTTCAAAATTGTCCATAACCCATACAAACCTTCATCATGGTCCATAACCCATCACAACCCTTTATAATGGTCCATAACCCATCACAACCCTCATAATGGTTGATAACCAACACAACCCTTCCTATGGTCCATAACACATCACAACTCTTCATAATTGACCATAACCTATCAAAACCCCTCATAATGTTCCATAACCCATCATAACCATTCACAGTGGTCCATAACCCATCGCAACCTTCATAATGATCCGTAACCCATCACAACCCCTTATAATGCTCCATAACCCTTCGCAACCTTCATAACGGTCCATAACCCATTACAACTCTTTATAATGGTCCATAACCCATCAGAAGCCTTCATAATTGAGCATAACCCATCACAACCCTTCATAATGATCCATAACCCAACACAACCGTTTCTATGGTCCATAACCCATAATAACCCTTCATAATTGACCATAACCTATCACAACCCTTCATAATGGTCAATAACCCATCATAATCCTTGATAATGGTTCATAACCCATCACAACCTTCATAATAGTACATAACCCATACAACCCATCATAACGGTCAATAACCCATCACAACCCTTTCTAATGGTCCATAACACATCACAACCCTTATTATGGCCCATAACCCATCGCAACCCTACATAATGGTCTATAACCCTAACAACGCTTCTAATGGTCCATAAACCATACAAACCTTCATAACAGTCCATAACCCACCACAACCCTTCATAATTGACCATAACGCATCATAACCCTTCATAATTGACCATAACCCATCACAACCCTTCCTATGGTCCATAACCCAGCAAAACCCTTTCTATGGTCCATAACCCATCACAACCCTTCATAATTAACCATAACCTATCATAACACTTCATAATAGTCCATAACCCATCGCCACCCTTCGGGTGGCATCCTTAAGAAAATTGACCGTGTCATGGGAAATGCTCACTTCGTTGCTTCTTTCCCCTCTTCTACTGTCAATTTGCTCCCTTACCGTTCGTTCAACCATACCCCTGCTGTGCTTTCTCTCCCCCATCGTGCCCCTTTCAAACCTAAACCTTTCAAGTTCCCTAATTTCCTGACTTACAAGAACGATTTCAATCAAATTGTTGCCTCTTCTTGGAACCCCAATATCACTGGATATCGGATGTATAAGGTTTTCCAAAACCTTAAAAATCTGAAAGTGCCCCTTCGAATGATGCTTCGCAACCAGGGAAACCTCTTTTCTAAGGTTACCTCCTTTCGTAATGAGCTTGATAGAGTTCAGATTGCTCTGGATCGGGACCCTTTCAATAAGGATCTTCATGAAGAACAATGCAGGTATCTCCTCGCGTATAACGAGGCTAGCCTGGATGAAGAGAGGTTCCTAAAACAAAAGGCTAAGGTTAACTGGCTTCGTGAAGGTGATAAAAATTCGGCTTTTTTCCACAAATCGGTTAAAAGCCGTAAATCTCGCAATCGTATAAATTCTATCTAGGATGCTCTTGGAAACTGGATCTCGGGGAAGGCTCTTCCTAATCTTTTTATTTCCCACTTTCAAACTTTCTTGGGTTCTGCCCAGCCTTCTCTTGCTATTCGTGACCCTTGTTCCCTCTTCTCTAATAAGCTCTCCCCTCTCCAGTCTGCCGCCATGCTTACTCCTGTTACTGATGAGGAGGTTAAGTGTGTCCTGTTCCAGATGGGTGATGATAAAGCTCCGGGACCTGATGGTTTCTCTGCTAAATTCTTCAAATCTGCTTGGGATATTGTGGGTCCTGATTTCTGTATGGCAGTTAAGGAATTCTTCTATTCTGGAAAACTTCTTAAGTCTTTCAACAGCACCATCCTTGCTCTCATCCCTAAAGTTGATTCCCCTTCCAAAGTCACTGATTTCTGCCCTATCGCTTGTTGTAATGTTGTTTACAAATGTATCAGCAAGATTATTGCGGATCGTATCAAGAACCATCTTTCTTCTCTGGTTGATGATAACCAGTCTGCTTTCATCCCTGGTCGTTTGATCACCGACAACGTCCTTCTTGTCTACGAGCTCATGCGTGATAATCATCGTCACCGTGGTCCTCCTAGGTGTGCTTTTAAGGTCGATATTCAAAAAGCATACGACACAGTTGACTGGTCGTTTCTGCGGACCATCTTGTTTGGGTTTGGTTTCCCCGATCGTATGATTGACTGGATCATGACATGTGTTTCCACGGTTGCTTACTCTGTGAGTATCAATGGTAATACACACGGATTTTTCTACGATAAAAGGGGCCTTCGGCAGGGTGACCCCCTCTCTCCCTATCTCTTCACTCTTGTTATGGAGGTGCTTAACCTAATGATCAAGAGAAACATCCATGATTTGGACTCTTTTAAATTCCACAGACAATGTGAAGATCAAAGTATCACCCATCTCTGTTTTGCCGACGATCTCCTTCTCTTCTGTCATGGAGATAGCTCTTCGGTTAGAATCATTTGTGATTCTCTTGAAGAATTCTCTGGGGTTTCTGGCCTCCATCCTAATATTGCAAAGAGTGAAGCCTTCTACTGTAATGTTGGTGAGAGGACCAGGGCTGCCATTGACCATATTGTTAAGTTTCCTGAGGGCTCTTTCCCTGTCCGATACCTTGGCATTCCTCTTATCACCACCCGTCTTGCCCACAAAGACTGTAAAGGCCTTGTTGATAAAGTCAAATGCAGGATTAATGACTGGAAAAACAAGTCTCTCTCCTTTGCTGGTCGTCTCCAGCTCATCCTCTCTGTTTATTCTTCTACTCAAATCTATTGGGCTTTTGTTTTTATTCTTCCTAAATCTATCTCTAACGATATTGAGAAGCTGATGAGAGGTTTCCTCTGGTGCCATGGTGAGTTGAAATGAGGTAAAGCAAAAGTCTCCTGGAAAACTGTGTGCCTTCCTAAGGAACATGGTGCTCTTGGCATCCGTAACCTTGCTATCTGGAATGTTGCCCTTATGGCTTCCCATGTTTGGAGACTCCTTCCAAGAAAGAGTCCCTATGGGTTAAGTGGATCTACTCTTACCGTCTATGTGGCCGTAACTTTTGGGATGCCCCCAAAAAGTACAGTTCCGGATTTGCCTAGCGAAACATCCTTGATATGCGGGATAAGATAAGGGAGTATATAGTTTCCCAGATAGGTGATGGATGCTCTACTTCAACTTGGTTCGATAACTGGCACCCTGTGGGCCCCCTTTCTAAATTCTTGTCTGCTCTTCTTTCTCATAACCCTCCTACTCTATCCACGTCCGTTCCTGATAAACTCCTTTGGAGATCTAGAGACGGTAAACTCTCTCCTTTCTCTGTTCGTTCTGTTTGGCAGTCTATTCGCCTTTATCATCAACCGGTCTTTTGGTTTCATCTTGTTTGGTTCTCCCAGAATATTCCCAGACATGCTTTCATTCTCTGGGTTGCTCTTAAAAATCGTCTAAAGACTCATGATAAAATCAAAATCTGGGACACTAACTCCAATCTCAATTGTGCGTTCTGCGGGGATTGTCCGGATTCCCTTTTCCATCTCTTCTTTGATTGTTCTTTCACTTCTGTGGTTTGGCATGACCTCCATCATGTCATGAATCTCTCCTTCTCCACTGATAACTGGTCTGATATCATTAATCAACTCAACCCCATTTCTAAGAGCAAGACCATTTGGTCCATCATTAGAAGACTTGTTCTTGCTGGAGCTGTTTACCACATTTGGCAGGAAAGAAATTTTCGAATTTTTAAAAAAACTAAAAGATCTCATCATGCTGTCGTGAATAGTGTTAAGGATGATATCCGCTGTAGACTGCTGAGTCTATCTATGAAACCTTGCACTAATGTTGATTTGGCAAAAACGATATGGACCCTCCCTTAACTTCCTTCCTCTTTGCTCTGTTATTTTTCTCTGCTTGTATGGTTTGTTTGTTTTGCAGGTTGCTTTCCTTTATGTTCTTGTTTGCTTATAGTTCCATTTCTTGTTTTGGTTCCTAGTTTAGCCTTGTTGTCCTTTGAGGCCTATCCCGATGGATTTTCTGTTTTTTTAGGTGGGGAGTCCCCAGCCTTATATTGTATTTATTCTTTTTATTAATAAAATTTGCCAGAGGTGCCGCCCTCTTTACATAAAAGAATGGTCCACAACCATAACAACCCTTCATAATTGTCCATAACCCGTACAAACCTTCATCATGGTCCATAACCCATCACAACCCTTCATAATGGCCCATAACTCATCACAACCCTTCATAATGGTCCATAACCCAACACAACCCTTTCTATGGTCCATAACCATAACAACTCTACATAATTGACCATAACCTATCAAAACCTCTCATAATGGTCCATAACCCATCATAACCCTTCATAGAGGTCCATAACCCATCACAACCTTCATAATGGTCTATAACCCATTATAACACTTTATAATGGTCCATAACCCATCACAACCCTTTATAATGGTCCATAACCCAACACAACCCTTCATAATTGAGCATAAACCATCACAACCCTTCATAATGGTCTATAACCCAACACAACCCTTTCTATGGTCCATAACCAGTAACAACCCTTCATAATCGACCATAACCTATCATATCCCTTCATAATGGTCAATAACCCATCATAATCCTTAATAATGGTTCATAACCCATCACAACCTTCATAATAGTACATATCCCATACAACCCTTCATAACGGTCCATAACCCATCACAACCCTTTGTAATGGTCCATAACCCATCACAACCCTTTCTATGGTCCGTAACCCATCGCAATCCTGCATAATGGTCTATAACCATAACAACCCTTCATAATGGTCCATAACCCATAAAAACCTTCATAATGGTCCATAACCCATCATAACCCTTCATAATGGTCCACAACCCAACACAACCCTTTCTATGGTCCATAACCCATTACAACTCTTCATAATTGACCATAACCTATCAAAACCCCTCATAATGGTCCATAACCCATCATAACCCTTCATAGTGGTCCATAACCCATCACAACCTTCATAATGATCCATAACCCATCACAACCCTTTATAATGGTCCATACATAACCCTTCACAACCTTCATAATGGTCTATAACCCATCACAACCCTTTATAATGGTCCATAACCCATCACAACCCTTCATAATTGAGCATAACCCATCACGACCCTTCATAATGGTCCATAACCCAACACAACCGTTTCTATGGCCCATAACCCATAACAACCCTTCATAATTGACCATAACCTATCACAACCCCTCATAATGGTCAATAACCCATCATAATCCTTGATAATGGTTTATAACCCATCACAACCTTCATAATAGTACATAACCCATACAACCCATCATAACGGTCAATAACCCATGACAATCCTTTCTAATGGTCCCTAACACATCACAACCCTTTTTATGGCCCATAACCCATCGCAACCCTACATAATGGTCTATAACCATAACAACCCTTCATAACGGTCCATAAACCATACAAACCTTCATAACAGTCCATAACCCACCACAACCCTTCATAATCGACCAAAACTCATCACAACCCTTCATAATTGACCATAACCCATCACAACCCTTCCTATTGTCCATAACCCAGCACAACCCTTTCTATGGTCAATAACCCATCACAACCCTTCATAATTAACCATAACCCATCATAACACTTCATAATGGTCCATAACCCGTCGCCACCCTGTATAATGGTCCATAGCCATAACAACCCTTCATAATTGTCCATAACCTGTACAAACCTTCATCATGGTCCATAACCCATCACAACCCTTCATAATGGTCCATAACCCATCACAACCCTTCATAATGGTCCATAACGCAACACAACCCTTTCTATGGTCCATAACCCATCATAACTCTTCATAATTGACCATAACCTATCAAAACATCTCATAATGGTTCATAACCCATCATAACCCTTCACAGAGGTCCATAACCCATCACAACCTACATAATGGTCTATAACCCGTCACAACACTTTATAATGGTCCATAACCCATCAGAACCTTCATAATGGTCCATAACCCATCACAACCCTTTATAATGTTCCATAACCCATCACAACCCTTCATAATTGAACATAACCCATCACAACCCTTCATAATGGTCCATAACCCAACACAACCCTTTCTATGGTTCATAACGCATAACAACCCATCATAATTGATCGTAACCTATAACAACCCTTCATAATGGTCAATAACCCATCATAATCCTTAATAATGGTTTATAACCTATCACAACCTTCATAATAGTATATATCCCGTACAACCCTTCATAACGGTCCATAACGCATCACAACCCTTTCTTATGGTCCATAACCCATCACAACCCTTTCTATGGTCCATAACCCATCGCAACCCTGCATAATGGTCTATAACCATAACAACCCTTCATAAAGGTCAATAACCCATACAAACCTTCATAATGGTCCATAACCCATCATATCCCTTCATAATGGTCCATAACCGAACACAACCCTTTCTATGGTCCATAACCCATCACAACTCTTCATAATTGATCATAACTTATCAATTATATGTGATAGATGTTCGGTAAGCATCATATGTGATTCCCTTAATGAATTTTCTGGGGTTTCTGGCCTCCATCCTAATGTTCCGTAAAGCGAAGCCTTTTATTGCAATGTTGGTGATACTACTAGAGCGGCTATTGATCAAATGGTTGGGTTCCCTGAGGGTTCTTTCCCTGTCCGATACCTTGGCATCCCTCTTATCACCACGCATCTTGCCCATAAGGACTGTAAAGGTCTTGTTGATAAAGTCAAATGCAGGATTAATGACTGGAAAAACAAATCTCTCTCATTTGCTGGACGCCTTCAGCTTATTCTCTCGGTTCTTTCTTCTATGCAAATCTATTGGGCTTCTGTTTTTATTCTTCCTAAATCTACTTCTAAAGAAATTGAGAAACTCATGAGGGGTTTCCTCTGGTGCCATGGAGAGTTGAAACGTGGTAAAGCAAAAGTTTCCTGGAAAACTATGTGTCTCCCTAAGGAACATGGTGGTCTTGGAATCCGTAATCTTGCTGTTTGGAATGTTGCCCTTATGGCTTCGCATGTTTGGAGACTTCTCTCTAAGAAGGATTCACTATGGGTCAAGTGGATCCATTCTTACCGTCTTTGTGGCCGTAACTTTTGGGATGCCCCCAAAAAATACGGTTCAGGTTTTGCTTGGCGAAACATCCTCGATATGAGATGTAAGATAAGAGATTTTATTGTTTCCCAGATTGGTGATGGGTCATCTACATCCGCTTGGTTTGATAACTGGCATCCTGCTGGTCCCCTCTCTAAATTCATTTCTCCTCGTACCATCAGGGCTGCGGGATTCAATCCTGATAGTAAGGTTGCTGACCTTATCATCAACGGATCTTGGGTTCGGCCCGCTCAATGGAGGGACTCCCATCCTATTCTTCGTCCTCAAAACCCTCCTTTTCTATCCCCAGCCGTTCCTGATAAACTCCAATGGAGATCTAGTGACGGTAATATTTCTGATTTTTCTGTGCGTTCTGTTTGGCAGTCTATTCGGCCCTATGACCAGCCTGTTGATTGGTATCATCTGGTTTGGTTCTCCCAGAATATCCCTAGACATGCATTCATTCTTTGGGTTGCTCTTAAAAATCGTCTTAAGACTCATGATAAAATCAAAATCTGGGACACTAACTCCAATCTTATATGTGCCTTCTGCGGGAATTGTCCTGATTCACTTTCACATCTTTTTTTCGAGTGTTCTTACCCCTCTATGGTTTGGCATGATCTTCAACATGTCATGAATCTCTCCGTCCCCACTGATAGCTGGTCCGATATCATTAATCAACTAAAACCCGTGTCTAAGATTAATACCATTTGGTCCATCATTAGAAGACTTGTGCTTGCTGGAGCAATTTACCACATCTGGCAGGAAAGAAATTTTCGAATTTTCAAAAAAACGAAAAGATCGTATCAGCCAGTCGTGAATAGTATTAAGGATGATATCCGTTGTAGACTGCTGAGTCTTTCTATGAAACATTGCACTAATGTTAATTTGGCTAAAAGGATATGGACCATCCCTTAAAAAACCTCCTATTTGCTTTTATATTTCTCTTCTTGTATGGTTTGTTATTTTGCAGGTGTTTTCCTTTATGTTATGGTTATGTTTATGTTTCCATGTATTGTTTTTGGTTTCTAGTTTTAATTTGATGTTGTCCATTGGGGCCTGTCCCGATGGTTTTTGTGTCTTTTCCTTTGGTGGGGAGTCCCCAGCCTCTTATTGTATTTATTCTTTTTATTAATAAAATTTGCCAGAGGTACCGTCCTCTTTACCCAAAAAAAAAAACCATCACAACCTCCCAATTCTCTCTTGAATTTCTCTCTCTAGAATTATTTACGTTTTTTTCTTTTTTGTTTCAATTATTTACATTTTTTGTTTCCATTATGGCTGGTGTATCACCAGGTATAATCCCTGGTCCAGATTTATTTGAGGAATCTGAAAACATACTACCAAATCATAATCATATTATTTCTACACAAGGTTTTACAGATCCTCAAATTACATTCAATATTGTTGGAAAAAGATTAAAAAACATAAAAAAACAGGCATGTATGTTTAAACTACTTGATAGAAACATACAAAAAAGATCTACTAAAAGAAAAAAACAAAATTTTAATGTAAAAGTTACAGGTATTATTTCTAAACATTTTCTAGCAAAAGAAAAAACCCTTGGAGTCTATGTTGATGCTTTAGCTCATACACATGAAGATGAACCTGTTATACAACCGATTGAAGATGGTGGCTTACATATGATCACTAGAATACTATCTAATGGGGATGATGATATCAACTCGACTTGTAAAACTTCTGGAGATGCTTTTGATCGGCATGATGCTTGTAAAGATGGTATGATCACGGACTATACATCATCCGAATCTGATGATGAAGATAATGCTAAAAATAATGAAGCCGAAGATGATGTTGAAGAGGAAAAGTACCACAACAAAGATGAGTACATACTTCCACATTTTGAGTATGAAGATGATGATACTACTACTATGCGTATACAACAACAAGAAGATGCTGAACAAGAAGAACAACCGAACCCAAGGCTTAAAAACAACCGTGACTGCATGATCCACATTAAACAATCAACCCATGATGAAGATGTTATAGCAACACCACACGGTAAAGATGTTGCAGCAAAACCGAATGGAAAAACTCACGAGAAAGAACATGCAGCAAAACCGATGGAACTTCATGTTGCGAGTAAACATCACGCTCCTCAAGCTTCAACGGTCATCGAGGGTATGTGCTCTTCTCTTCAAAATTCCGACCAACTTCTCTCCTCTAAACTACATTTGAATCTTATTAATCATGCTTCTAGTACTAGTGGGGAGACAATGGGAAGTGAGAATGCTTTTGACCACCTTTTGGAATCCAAAGTGGGAGACAAAGAGACAAGCTTTCTCTCCTCCCAAAATGTTGACTCTTCCAATTGTAATGTTATGGCCGATTACTCTCCTACACATAATTACGGATCTTTTAAACCTAATAAACAAATGGATTGCCTAAATGGATCCACAAAACCCACTCTTCATACCCACTCTCTTTTGGGCCTTCATCCATCCATTGTCAACCAACCAAACCCAAACCATTCTAAACCCAATTACCCTTCTAAGCCCAATGTATTTTTAATCCCTAATAATTCAAAGGCTTTTAAACCTATAAGTAATAAATATAATTTGAAATCTAAGCCTGCTAACCATGATGTTTTTAATCAAGGTGTTGTTCATGATGCTAATAATCTTAAAAATAATCAAGCTAAAATGCATCTAGATAACAAAAATAATAATGCTTGGTCACGTAAACTTCCGTTGCTAGTTAACTCTCAAGCTAACATTTTCAGTGGTTCTCATAAACACTCAAGCGATAAATTTCGGTTATTCCTAATCTTAGTAACGATATGGATGTGCCAGTTGATATCCTGGTAACGGTGGTTAATAAGATTTGTGAGACTCATTCGCGGACCATATGTGGTTATTTTGTTGGATGTAAAACTTATTATTCGGATATTCGGTTTCTAGCTTCTAAGATGTGGTCTCAACATGGACTTGAGGACGTTCTTTTAAATGGTAATGGTATATATCTATTTAAATTTAACAACGACCAAGGCCTACAACATGTTATAACACACGGCCCAAGGATTTTCAGAGGTGCCCCTATTGTTATGCAAAAATGGAGACCAGGCCTTAGCATTCATAGAAATAATCATGACAAACTTCCTCTATGGATTAAGATCCATAACATCCCCTATGAGACTTGGAGTGAGGAAGGATTAAGCCACATTGCTTCTAAAATTGGAAAACCTCTTGCCATGGACTCTTATACGGCTAATATGTGCACTTATGCTGCGGGAAAATCAGTATATGCCCGTGTCCTGCTTGAAGTCCCCACACGTCCCTCATGGGTGGACAAAGTCATCATTCGTATCCCCGATCCTGAGACTCTTGAGTATTCAACTCATACGCTGAAAGTTGAATATGAATGGAAACCTCCTATGTGCTCTCATTGTAAGATGTTTGGTCACGAAACCCATGTGTGTATGTATGTTATTGCTAAAAAAATGCTACGTCTAGTGCTAAACATTTGGATACTTCTACCATTACTACGGAAATAGTTGAACAAAAAATTACAGAGAAAAATGATGATTTTACTATGGTTTCAAATAAGAAAATTTCTTCAAAACATGTTTCTAATAATGACAAGAAAAATAATGAATCTTCAAAAAGAAATACGAATATAAATTTCCATAACAAGACACAAGATAAAAGGTTTTCCAAAAATAATAACAACTTACAAAATATTAAAAATAAATTTCGAATTCAAAATCAACCGGTTCATTCTCCTAATCCCCCCTACAAGGGTAAGGAGGCTATAGTCGGTTTCCCTAACCCTATTCTTCACCTTTCCTCCTCCCAGCCCCTAAAAAATCCTGGTTCCACCACAACAATATTCAACGCCTTCTCCGTTCTAGAGGATTGTTCCTATGATGACACGGATATTCCCTCTACTTCTTTCCCCCTACTTCATCCAGGTGCTCCTTCCAAAATTTGCTCAGATAATTTTAACCCTGATGCTGATGACCTAATAGAAGAGGATAATTGTTTTGAGGTCGACTCTAATGATGGTGACACTGCCCAGTTCATTGCTAATGAAACTGGACCCCATAATGATCAATCTATGATAGCTCCGGAGTCCGAGCAGATGGACCCCACTCCTTTACCAGTTTCCATATGACGGACATCGCTGCATGGAATACTCGTGGTCTCTGTAAGCCTTCGCATCAGAAAGCTTTGAGAGATCTTATTCGCGATCAAAATCTCAAACTGTGCTTCCATCGAGACTCGTGCTGACTTCTCTAATCTTCCTCTTATCTGTACGCGTGCTTGTGGCTCCTGGTCTTGGTCGTCTAACGGTCTTTTTAGCCCTAGGGGGACTAGAATTGTGGTAGCTTGGGACCCCATTGCTATTGATATGATGCTTCTTGACTTAAATGATCAGGTTATGCATTTCTACGTTAAAATTCGTGCTTCTAATAAATCTTTCTTCTGCTCTTTCGTCCATGCTCATAATAATCACATCATGCGTCGCTCCCTTTGGCATTCTCTTTCATCCCATAAGAAAGTGGTAAAAGATGCCCCTTGGATCCTTTTGGGTGATTTCAATGTTGCTCTTGACATGATAGATAGCACCTATGGGACTTCTGTTATCTCTCGTGCCATGGAGGATTTCAGGGACTGTGTTAATTGCATGGAGATGGAGGACCTTAACTATAAAGGTCTCTTTTACACCTGGACCAAGTCTCCTAATGGTACTGGTGGGATTCTCAAAAAAATTGACCGTGTCATGGGTAATCCTAGTTTCGTTGCCTCTTTCCCCTCTACTTCTGTCAATTTTCTCCCCTATCGTTCTTCAGACCATACTCCTGCGGTACTTTCTCTTCCCAGTAGATCTACGTTCAGGCCGAAACCGTTCAAATTCCCTAACTTCCTGACTTATAAGAATGATTTCAAGCAGGTTGTTGCTGATTCTTGGCATTCCAATATCCCCGGATATAGGATGTATAAGGTTTTCCAAAACCTTAAAAACTTGAAAAAACCCTTGCGTCTTCTTCTTGTAGACAGGGCAACATCTTCTCCAATGTTATCTCCCTCCGTACTGAACTTGATAGAATTCAGATTGCTCTGGATCGGGACCCTTTCAATAATAATCTACATGAAGAACATTGCAGGTATCTCCTTGCTTATAACGAGGCTACCCTTGATGAAGAGAGGTTTCTTAAACAAAAGGCCAAGGTTGACTGGCTGCGTGAGGGAGATAAAAATTCTGGATTTTTCCACAAATCGGTTAGAAGCCGCTTATCTCGTAGTCGTATCGATTCTATCCAGGATGCTCATGGAAACTGGATATCGGGGAACGACCTTCCTAACCTTTTTGTTTCCCACTTTCAAACTTTCTTAGGTTCTGCCTACCCTTCCATTCCTATTCGTGACCCTTGTTCCCTTTTCTCTAATAAGCTCTCCCCTATCCAGTCTGCCGCCATGCTTACTCCTGTTACGGATGAGGAGGTTAAGGGTGTCATGTTCCAAATGGGAGATGAGAAAGCCCCTGGTCCAGATGGCTTCTCGGCTAAGTTCTTCAAGTCTGCTTAAGATATTGTGGGTACTGATGTTTGTTTGGCGGTTAAGGAGTTCTTTTCGTCTGGAAAACTCCTTAAGTCTTTCAACAACACCGTACTTGCTCTCATCCTTAAGGTTGACTCCCCTTAGGCCAAAGTCACTGATTTTCGACCTATAGCATGCTGTAATGTTGTTTACAAATGTATCAGCAAGATTATTGCGGACCGTATCAAAAATCATCTCTCTTGTTTGGTTGATGATAACCAGTCTGCTTTCATCCCTGGCCGTTTGATCTCCGACAACGTTCTTCTTGTCCACGAGCTCATGCGGGATTATCATCGCCATCGAGGACCACCAAGGTGTGCTTTTAAAGTCGATATTCAAAAAGCTTATGACACCGTCGACTGGTCTTTTCTCCGCACCATCTTGTTTGGATTTGGTTTCCTCGATCGTATGATTAACCGGATCATGACATGTGGTTCCACTACGGCTTACTCAGTGAGTATCAATGGTAACATACATGGTTTTTTCGATGGTGATCGGGGCCTTCGCCAAGGTGACCCTCTATCTCCCTATCTCTTCACTCTTGTTATGGAGGTTCTTAACCTTATGATCAAGAGAAAAATATCGGAATCCGATTTGTTTAAATTCCACCGCCAATGTGAGGAACAGAATATCACACATTTATGTTTTGTCGATGATCTTCTTCTCTTCTCTCATGGGGATAGATCTTCGGTAAGCATCATATGTGACTCCCTTGCTGAATTCTCTGGGGTTTCTGGGCTATATCCTAATGTTGCAAAAAGCGAAGCCTTTTATTGCAATGTTGGTGATAGAACTAGGGCTGCTATTAACCATATGGTTGGCTTCCCTGAGGGATCTTTCCCTGTCCGATACCTTGGCATCCCTTTTATCACCACCCGTCTTGCCCACAAGGACTGTAAAGGTCTTGTTGATAAAGTCAAATGCAGGATTAATGACTGGAAAAACAAAACTCTCTCCTTTGCTGGCCGTCTTCAGCTAATTCTCTCTGTTCTTTCTTCTATGCAAATCTATTGGACTTCTGTTTTTATTCTTCCTAAATCTATTTCTAAAGAAATTGAGAAACTCATGAGGGGTTTCCTCTGGTGCCATGGTGAGTTGAAACGTGGTAAAGCCAAAGTTTCCTGGAAAACTGTGTGTCTCCCTAAGGAACATGGAGGTCTTGGAATCCGTAATCTTTCTGTTTGGAATGTTGCCATTATGGCTTCGCATGTTTGGAGACTCCTCTCTAAGAAGGATTCCCTGTGGCCGTAACTTTTGGGATGCCCCCAAAAAATACGGTTCAGGTTTTGCTTGGCTAAACATCCTCGATATGCGAAGTAAGATAAGAGATTTTATTGTTTCCAAGATAGGTGATGGGTCCTCTACATCCGCTTGGTTCGATAACTGGCATCCTGCTGGTCCCCTCTCTAAATTCTTTTCTGCACGTCACATCAGGGCAGTGGGATTCAATCCTGATAGTAAGGTAGCAGACCTTGTCATCAATGGATCTTGGGTTCGCCACGGTCCATGGAGGGACACCCATGGACATCTTCTTCCTCAAAACCTTCCTTCTCTATCCCCATCCGTTCCTGATAAACTCCAATGGAGATCTAGTGAAGGTAAACTTTCTGATTTTTCTGTGCGTTCCGTTTGGTAGTCTATTCGCCCCTATGACCACCCTGTAGATTGGTATCATCTGGTTTGGTTCTCCCAGAATATCCCTAGACATGCATTCATTCTATGGGTTGCTCTTAAAAATCATCTTAAGACTCATGATAAAATTAAAATCTGGGATACTAACTCCAATCTCATTTGTGCCTTCTGTGGGGAATGTGTTGATTCCCTTTCCCATCTTTTCTTTGAGTGTTCTTTCCCCTCTATGGTTTGGCATGATCTTCAACATGTCATGAATCTCTCCGTCCCCACTGATAGCTGGTCCGATATCATTAATCAACTCAAGCCTGTGTCCAAGATTAAGACCATTTGGTCCATCATTAGAAGACTTGTGCTTGCTGGAGCAGTTTACCACATTTGGCAGGAAAGAAATTTTCGAATTTTCAAAAAAACAAAAAGATCGCATCATGTAGTCGTTAATAATGTTAAGGATGATATCCGATGTAGACTGCTAAGTCTTTCTATGAAACCATGCACTAATGTTAAGTTGGCTAAAAGGATATGGACCATCCCTTAACAAACCTCATATTGCTTCTATTTCTCTCTGCTTGTATGGCTTTTTTTTGCAGGTTATGTTCCTTTATGTTATTGTTATGTTCCTATTCACATGTATTGTTTTTGGTTTTTAGTTTAGCTTTGTTGTCCTTTAGGGCCTGTCCCGATGGATTTTCTGTTCTATACTTTGGTGGGGGAGTCCCCAGCCTCTTATTGTTTTTTTTTCTTTTTATTAATAAAATTTGCCTGAGGTACCATCCTCATTACCCAAAAAAACCCATCACAACCTTCTTAATGGTCCATAACCCATCACAACCCTTTATAATTGTCCATAACCCATCACAACCTTCATAATGGTCCATAACCCATCATAACCCTTTATAATGGTCCATAACCCATCACAACCGTTTGTTTGGTCCATAACCCATAACAACCCTTCATAGTTGACCATAACCTATCACAACCCTTCATAATGGTCAATAACCCATCATAATCCTTCATAATGGTTCATAACCAATCACAACCTTCATAAATAGTACATAACCCATACAACCCTTCATAACGTTCCATAACCCATAACAACCCTTTCTAATGGTCCATAACCCATCACAACCCTTTCTATGGTCCATAACCCATCACAACCCTGCATAATGGTCCATAACCATAACAACCCTTCATAATGGTCCATAACCCATACAAACCTTCATAATAGTCAATAACCCATCACAACCTTTCATAATTAACCATAACCCATCACAACACTTCATAATGGTCCATAACACATCGCAACCCTACATAATGATCCATAACCAGAACAACCCTTCATAATGGTCTATAACCCATACAAACCTTCATAATGGTCCATAACCCATCACAACCTCTCATAATGGTCCATAACCCATCATAACCATTCATAGTGGTCCATAATCCAACACAACCTTCATAATGGTCCATAACCCATCACAACCCATTATAATGGTCCATAAACCATCACAACCCTTCATAATTGAACATAACCCATCACAGCCCTTCTTAATGGTCCATAACCCAACACAACCCTTTCTATGGTTCATTCCCAAAACAACCCCTTCATAATGGTCTATAACCCATCATAATCCTTGATAATGGTTCATAACCCATCACAACCTTTATAATAGTACATAACCCATACAACCCTTCATAACGGTCCATAACCCATCACAACCCTTTCTAACAGTCCATAACCCGTCACACTCGTTTCTATGGTCCATAAACCATCCTAACCCTGCGTAATGGTCCATAACAGTAACAACCCTTCATAATGGTCAATAACCCATACAAACCTTCATAACAGTCCATAACCCATCATAACCCTTCATAATTGAACATAACCCATCACAACCCTTCATAATTGACCATAACCCATCACAACCCATCCTATGGTCCATAACCCAGCACAACCCTTTCTATGATCCATAACCCTTCACAATGCTTCATAATTAACCATAACCCATCACAACACTTCATAATGGTCCATAACCGATCACAACCCTACATAATGTTCCATAACCATAACAACTCTACATAATTGTCCATAACCCATACAAACCTTCATCATGGTCCATAACCCATCGCAACCCTTTATAATGGTCCATAACCCATCACAACCCTTCATAATGGTCCATAACCCAACTTAACCCTTTCTATGGTCCATAACCCATCACAACTCTTCATAATTGACCACAACATATCAAAACCCCTCATAATGGTCCATAACCCATCATAACCCTTCATAAAGGTCCACAACCCAACACAACCCTTTCTATGGTCCATAACCCATCACAACTCTTCATAATTGACCATAACCTATCAAAACCCCTCATAATGGTCCATAACCCTTCATAGAGGTCCATAACCAATCACAACCTTCATAATGATCCATAACCCATCACAACCCTTTATAATGGTCCATACATAACCCTTCACAACCTTCATAATGGTCCATAACCCATCACAACCCTTTATAATTGTCCATAACCCATCACAACCTTCATAATGGTCCATAACCCATCATAACCCTTTATAATGGTCCATAACTCATCACAACCGTTTGTTTGGTCCATAACCCATAACAACCCTTCATAGTTGACCATAACATATCATAACCCTTCCTAATGGTCAATAACCCATCATAATCCTTCATAATGGTTCATAACCCATCACAACCTTCATAATAGTACATAACCCATACAACCCTTCATAACGGTCCATAAACCATAACAACCCTTTCTAATGGTCCATAACCCATCACAACCCTTTCTATGGTCCATAACCCATCACAACCCTACATAATGGTCCATAACCATAACAACCCTTCATAATGGTCCATAACCCATACAAACCTTCATAATAGTCAATAACCCATCACAACCTTTCATAATTAACCTTAACCCATCACAACCTTCATAATGGTCCATAACCCATCACAACCCTTTATAATGGTCCATAACCCAGAAACCCTTCATAATGGTCCATAACCCATCACAAACCTTTATAATGGTCCATAAACCATCACAACCCTTCATAATTGAGCATAACCCATCACAACCTTCATAATGGTCCATAACCCATCACAACCCTTTATAATGGTCCATAACCCATGAAGCCCTTCATAATGGTCCATAACCCATCACAAACCTTTATAATGGTCCATAAACCATAACAACCCTTTCTAATGGTCCATAACCCATCACAACCCTTTCTATGGTCCATAACCCATCACAACCCTACATAATGGTCCATAACCATAACAACCCTTCATAATGGTCCATAACCCATACAAACCTTCATAATAGTCAATAACCCATCACAACCTTTCATAATTAACCGTAACCCATCACAACACTTCATAATAGTCCATAACACATAGCAACCCTACATAATGATCCATAACCAGAACAACCCTTCATAATGGTCTATAACCCATACAAACCTTCATAATGGTCCATAACCCATCACAACCTCTCATAATGGTCCATAACCCATCATAACCCTTCATAGTGGTCCATAATCCATCACAACCTTCATAATGGTCCATAACCCATCACAACCCTTTATAATGGTCCATATCCTATGAAACCCTTCATAATGGTCCATAACCCATCACAACCCTTTATAATGGTCCATAACCCAGCACAACCCTTTCTATGATCCATAACCTTTCACAACGCTTCATAATTAACCATAACCCATCACAACACTTCATAATGGTCCATAACCGATCACAACCCTACATAATGTTCCATAACCATAACAACTCTACATAATTGTCCATAACCCATACAAACCTTCATCATGGTCCATAACCCATCGCAACCCTTTATAATGGTCCATAACCCATCAAAACCCTTCATAATGGTCCATAACCCAACACAACCCTTTCTATGGTCCATAACCCATCACAACTCTTCATAATTGACCACAACATATCAAAACCCCTCATAATGGTCCATAACCAATCATTACCCTTCATAGTGGTGCATGACCCATCACAACCTTCATAATGATCCATAACCCATCACAACACTTTATAATGGTCCATAACCCTTCGAAACCTTCATAATGGTCCATAACCCATAAAAACCTTCATAATGGTCCATAACCCATCATAACCCTTCATAAAGGTCCACAACCCAACACAACCCTTTCTATGGTCCATAACCCATCACAACTCTTCATAATTGACCATAACCTATCAAAACCCCTCATAATGGTCCATAACCCATCATAACCCTTCATAGTGGTCCATAACCCATCACAACCTTCATAATGATCCATAACCCATCACAACCCTTTATAATGGTCCATACATAACCCTTCACAACCTTCATAATGGTCTATAACCCATCACAGCCCCTTATAATGGTCCATAACCCATCACAACCCTTCATAATTGAGCATAACCCATCACGACCCTTCATAATGGTCCATAACCCAACACAACCGTTTCTATGGCCCATAATCCATAACAACCCTTCATAATTGACCATAACCTATCACAACCCTTCATAACGGTCAATAACCCATGACAATCCTTTCAAATGGTCCATAACACATCACAACCCTTTTTATGGCCCATAACCTATCGCAACCCTACATAATGGTCTATAACCATAACAACCCTTCATAATGGTCCATAAACCATACAAACCTTCATAACAGTCCATAACCCACCACAACCCTTCATAATTGAACATAACTCATCACAACCCTTCATAATTAACCATAACCCATCACAACCCTTCCTATTGTCCATAACCCAGCACCACCCTTTCTATGGTCAATAACCCATCACAACCCTTCATAATTAACCATAACCCATCATAACACTTCATAATGGTCCATAACCCGTCGCCACCCTGTCCATAACAACCCTTCATAATGGTCCATAACATATCACAACCCTTTATAATTGTTCATAACCCATCACAACCTTCATAATGGTCCATAACCCATCGTAACCCTTTATAATGGTCCATAACCCATCACAACAGTTTGTTTGGTCCATAACCCATAACAACCCTTCATAGTTGACCATAACCTATCACAACCCTTCATAATGGTCAATAACCCATCATAATCCTTCATAATGGTTCATAACCCATCACAACCTTTATAATAGTACATAACCCATACAACCCTTCATAACGGTCCATAACCCATAACAACCCTTTCTAATGGTCCATAACCCATCACAACCCTTTCTATGGTCCATAACCCATCACAACCCTGCATAATGGTCCATAACCATAACAACCCTTCATAATGGTCCATAACCCATACAAACATTCATAATAGTCAATAACCCATCACAACCTTTCATAATTAACCTTAACCCATCACAACCTTCATAATGGTCCATAACCCATCACAACCCTTCATAATTGAGCATAACCCATCACAGCCCTTCATAATGGTCCATAACCCATCACAACCCTTTATAATGGTCCATAACCCATGAAACCCTTCATAATGGTCCATAACCCATCACAAACCTTTATAATGGTCCATAAACCATCACAACCCTTCATAATTGAGCATAACCCATCACAGCCCTTCATAATGGTCCATAACCCATCATAACACTTCATAATGGTCCATAACCCGTCGCCACCCTGTCCATAACAACCCTTCATAATTGTCCATAACCCGTACAAACCTTTATCATGGTCCATAACCCATCACAACCCTTCATAATGGTCCATAACCCATCACAACCCTTCATAATGGTCCATAACGCAACACAACGCTTTCTATGGTCCATAACCCATCATAACTCTTCATAATTCACCATAACCAATCAAAACATCTCATAATGGTTCATAACCCATCATAACCCTTCACAGAGGTCCATAACCCATCACAACCTTCATAATGGTCTATAACCAATCACAACACTTTATAATGGTCCATAACCCATCAGAACCTTCATAATGGTCCATAACCTATCACAACCCTTTATAATGTTCCATAACCCAGTACAAGCCTTCATAATCGAACATAACCCATCAGAACCCTTCATAATGGTCCATAACCCAACACAACCCTTTTTATGGTCCATAACGCATAACAACCCGTCATAATTGACCATAACCTATCACAACCCTTCATAATGGTCAATAACCCATCATAATCCTTAATAATGGTTCATAACCTATCATAACCTTCATAATTGTATATATCCCATACAACCCTTCATAACGGTCCATAACACATCACAACCCTTTCTAATGGTCCAGAACCCATCATAACCCTTTCTATGGTCAATAACCCATCGCAACCCTACATAATGGTCTATAACCATAACAACCCTTCATAATGGTCAATAACCCATACAAACCTTCATAATGGTCCATAACCCATCATAACCCTTATTAATGGCCCATAACCCAACACAACCCTTTCTATGGTCCATAACCCATCACAACTCTTCAGAATTGATCATAACCTATCAAAACCGCTCATAATAGTCCATATCCCATCATAACCCTTCATAGTGGTCCATAACCCTTCATAACCTTCTTAATGGTCCATAACCCATCACAACCCTTTATAATTGTCCATAACCCATCACAACCTTCATAATGGTCCATAACCCATCGTAACCCTTTATAATGGTCCATAACCCATCACAACCGTTTGTTTGGTCCATAACCCATAACAACCCTTCATAGTTGACCATAACCTATCATAACCCTTCATAATGGTCAATAACCCATCATAATCCTTCATAATGGTTCATAACCAATCACAACCTTTATAATAGTACATAACCCATACAACCCTTCATAACGGTCCATAACCCATAACAACCCTTTCTAATGGTCCATAACCCATCACAACCCTTTCTATGGTCCATAACCCATCACAACCCTGCATAATGGTCCATAACCATAACAGCCCTTCATAATGGTCCATAACCCATACAAACCTTCATAATAGTCAATAACCCATCACAACCTTTCATAATTAACCTTAACCCATCACAACCTTCATAATGGTCCATAACCCATCACAACCCTTTATAATGGTCCATAACCCAGAAACCCTTCATAATGGTCCATAACCCATCACAAACCTTTATAATGGTCCATAAACCATCACAACCCTTCATAATTGAGCATAACCCATCACAACCTTCATAATGGTCCATAACCCATCACAACCCTTTATAATGGTCCATAACCCATGAAGCCCTTCATAATGGTCCATAACCCATCACAAACCTTTATAATGGTCCATAAACCATCACAACCCTTCATAATTGAGCATAACCCATCACAGCCCTTCATAATGGTCCATAACCCAACACAACCCTTTCTATGGTCCATTCCCAAAACAACCCTTCATAATGGTCAATAACCCATCATAATCCTTGATAATGGTTCATAACCCATCACAACCTTTATAATAGTACATAACCCATACAACCCATCATAACGGTCAATAACCCATGACAATCCTTTCTAATGGTCCATAACACATCACAACCCTTTTTATGGCGCATAACCCATCGCAACCCTACATAATGGTCTATAACCATAACAACCCTTCATAATGGTCCATAAACCATACAAATATTCATAACAGTCCATAACCCACCACAACCCTTCATAATTGACCATAACTCATCACAACCCTTCATAATTGACCATAACCCATCACAACCCTTCCTATTGTCCATAACCCAGCACCACCCTTTCTATGGTCAATAACCCATCACAACCCTTCATAATTAACCATAACCCATCATAACACTTCATAATGGTCCATAACCCGTCGCCACCCTGTCCATAACAACCCTTCATAATTGTCTATAACCCGTACAAACCTTTATCAAGGTCCATAACCCATCACAACCCTTCATAATGGTCCATAACCCATCACAACCCTTCATAATGGTCCATAACGCAACACAACCCTTTCTATGGTCCATAACCCATCATAACTCTTCATAATTGACCATAACCTATCAAAACATTTCATAATGGTTCATAACCCATCATAACCCTTCACAGAGGTCCATAACCCATCACAACCTTCATAATGGTCTATAACCAATCACAACACTTTATAATGGTCCATAACCCATCAGAACCTTCATAATGGTCCATAACCTATCACAACCCTTTATAATGTTCCATAACCCAGTACAAGCCTTCATAATCGAACATAACCCATCAGAACCCTTCATAATGGTCCATAACCCAACACAACCCTTTTTATGGTCCATAACGCATAACAACCCGTCATAATTGACCATAACCTATCACAACCCTTCATAATGGTCAATAACCCATCATAATCCTTAATAATGGTTCATAACCTATCATAACCTTCATAATTGTATATATCCCATACAACCCTTCATAACGGTCCATAACACATCACAACCCTTTCTAATGGTCCAGAACCCATCATAACCCTTTCTATGGTCAATAACCCATCGCAACCCTACATAATGGTCTATAACCATAACAACCCTTCATAATGGTCAATAACCCATACAAACCTTCATAATGGTCCATAACCCATCATAACCCTTATTAATGGCCCATAACCCAACACAACCCTTTCTATGGTCCATAACCCATCACAACTCTTCAGAATTGATCATAACCTATCAAAACCGCTCATAATAGTCCATATCCCATCATAACCCTTCATAGTGGTCCATAACCCTTCATAACCTTCTTAATGGTCCATAACCCATCACAACCCTTTATAATTGTCCATAACCCATCACAACCTTCATAATGGTCCATAACCCATCGTAACCCTTTATAATGGTCCATAACCCATCACAACCGTTTGTTTGGTCCATAACCCATAACAACCCTTCATAGTTGACCATAACCTATCATAACCCTTCATAATGGTCAATAACCCATCATAATCCTTCATAATGGTTCATAACCAATCACAACCTTTATAATAGTACATAACCCATACAACCCTTCATAACGGTCCATAACCCATAACAACCCTTTCTAATGGTCCATAACCCATCACAACCCTTTCTATGGTCCATAACCCATCACAACCCTGCATAATGGTCCATAACCATAACAGCCCTTCATAATGGTCCATAACCCATACAAACCTTCATAATAGTCAATAACCCATCACAACCTTTCATAATTAACCTTAACCCATCACAACCTTCATAATGGTCCATAACCCATCACAACCCTTTATAATGGTCCATAACCCAGAAACCCTTCATAATGGTCCATAACCCATCACAAACCTTTATAATGGTCCATAAACCATCACAACCCTTCATAATTGAGCATAACCCATCACAACCTTCATAATGGTCCATAACCCATCACAACCCTTTATAATGGTCCATAACCCATGAAGCCCTTCATAATGGTCCATAACCCATCACAAACCTTTATAATGGTCCATAAACCATCACAACCCTTCATAATTGAGCATAACCCATCACAGCCCTTCATAATGGTCCATAACCCAACACAACCCTTTCTATGGTCCATTCCCAAAACAACCCTTCATAATGGTCAATAACCCATCATAATCCTTGATAATGGTTCATAACCCATCACAACCTTTATAATAGTACATAACCCATACAACCCATCATAACGGTCAATAACCCATGACAATCCTTTCTAATGGTCCATAACACATCACAACCCTTTTTATGGCGCATAACCCATCGCAACCCTACATAATGGTCTATAACCATAACAACCCTTCATAATGGTCCATAAACCATACAAATATTCATAACAGTCCATAACCCACCACAACCCTTCATAATTGACCATAACTCATCACAACCCTTCATAATTGACCATAACCCATCACAACCCTTCCTATTGTCCATAACCCAGCACCACCCTTTCTATGGTCAATAACCCATCACAACCCTTCATAATTAACCATAACCCATCATAACACTTCATAATGGTCCATAACCCGTCGCCACCCTGTCCATAACAACCCTTCATAATTGTCTATAACCCGTACAAACCTTTATCAAGGTCCATAACCCATCACAACCCTTCATAATGGTCCATAACCCATCACAACCCTTCATAATGGTCCATAACGCAACACAACCCTTTCTATGGTCTATAACCCATCACCACACTTTATAATGGTCCATAACCCATCAGAACCTTCATAATGGTCCATAACCCATCACAACCCTTTATAATGTTCCATAACCCATCACAAGCCTTCATAATTGAACATAACCCATCAGAACCCTTCATAATGGTCCATAACCCAACACAACCCTTTTTATGGTCCATAACGCATAACAACCCGTCATAATTGACCATAACCTATCATAACCCTTCATAATGGTCAATAACCCATCATAATCCTTAATAATGGTTCATAACCTATCACAACCTTCATAATTGTATATATCCCATACAACCCTTCATAACGGTCCATAACACATCACAACCCTTTCTAATGGTCCATAACCCATCACAACCCTTTCTATGGTCCATAACCCATCGCAACCCTGCATAATGGTCTATAACCATAACAACCCTTCATAATGGTCAATAACCCATACAAATCTTCATAATGGTCCATAACCCATCATAACCCTTATTAATGGCCCATAACCCAACACAACCCTTTCTATGGTCCATAACCCATCACAACTCTTCATAATTGATCATAACCTATCAAAACCCCTCATAATAGTCCATATCCCATCATAACCCTTCATAGTGGTCCATAACCCATCACAACCTTCTTAATGGTCCATAACATATCACAACCCTTTATAATTGTTCATAACCCATCACAACCTTCATAATGGTCCATAACCCATCGTAACCCTTTATAATGGTCCATAACCCATCACAACCGTTTGTTTGGTCCATAACCCATAACAACCCTTCATAGTTGACCATAACCTATCACAACCCTTCATAATGGTCAATAACCCGCCATAATCCTTCATAATGGTTCATAACCCATCACAACCTTTATAATAGTACATAACCCATACAACCCTTCATAACGGTCCATAACCCATAACAACCCTTTCTAATGGTCCATAACCCATCACAACCCTTTCTATGGTCCATAACCCATCACAACCTTGCATAATGGTCCATAACCATAACAACCCTTCATAGTGGTCCATAACCCATACAAACCTTCATAATAGTCAATAACCCATCACAACCTTTCATAATTAACCTTAACCCATCACAACCTTCATAATGGTCCATAACCCATCACAACCCTTTATAATGGTCCATAACCCATGAAACCCTTCATAATGGTCCATAACCCATCACAAACCTTTATAATGGTCCATAAACCATCAAAACCCTTCATAATTGAGCATAACCCATCACAGCCCTTCATAATGGTCCATAACCCAACACAACCCTTTCTATGGTCCATTCCCAAAACAACCCTTCATAATGGTCAATAACCCATCATAATCCTTGATAATGGTTCATAACCTATCACAACCTTTATAATAGTACATAACCCATACAACCCATCATAACGGTCAATAACCCATGACAATCCTTTCTAATGGTCCATAACACATCACAACCCTTTTTATGGCCCATAACCCATCGCAACCCTACATAATGGTTTATAACCATAACAACCCTTCATAATGGTCCATAAACCATACTAAGCTTCATAACAGTCCATAACCCACCACAACCCTTCATAATTGACCATAACTCATCACAACCCTTCATAATTGACCATAACCCATCACAACCCTTCCTATTGTCCATAACCCAGCACAACCCTTTCTATGGTCAATAACCCATCACAACCCTTCATAATTAAGCATAACCCATCATAACACTTCATAATGGTCCATAACCCATCGCCACCCTGTCCATAACAACCCTTCATAATTGTCCATAACCCGTACAAACCTTTATCATGGTCCATAACCCATCACAACCCTTCATAAGGGTCCATAACCCATCACAACCCTTCATAATGGTCCATAACGCAACACAACGCTTTCTATGGTCCATAACCCATCATAACTCTTCATAATTGACCATAACCTATCAAAACATCTCATAATGGTTCATAACCCATCATAACCCTTCACAGAGGTCCATAACCCATCACAACCTTCATAATGGTCTATAACCCATCACAACACTTTATAATGGTCCATAACCCATCAGAACCTTCATAATGGTCCATAACCCATCACAACCCTTTATAATGTTCCATAACCCATCACAAGCCGTCTTTTGGTTTCATCTTGTTTGGTTCTCCTAGAACATCCCCAGACATGCTTTCATTCTTTGGGTTGCTCTTAAAGATCGTCTCAAGACTCATGATAAAATCAAAATCTGGGACACTAATTCCAATCTCATTTGTGCGTTCTGCGGGGACTGTCCGGATTCCCTTTCCCATCTCTTCTTTGAATGCTCTTTCACTTCTTTGGTGTGGCATGACCTCCATCATGTCATGAATCTCTCCTTCTCCACTGATCGCTGGACTGATATCATTAGTCAACTCAACCCCATTAGTAAGAACAAGACCATTTGGTCCATCATTAGAAGACTTGTTTTTGCTGGAGCGGTCTACCACATCTGGCGGGAAAGAAATTTACGCATTTTTAAAAAAATAAAAAAACCTCATCATGCTGTCGTGAATATTGTTAAGGATGATATCCGCTGTAGACTGCTGAGTCTTTCTTTGAAAACTTGCACTAATGTTGATTTGGCTAAAACTATTTGGACCTTCCCATAAGTTTCTCCCTCTGCGCTTTCTTTTTTCTCTGCTTGTTTTGGCTTGTATGGTTTGTTGGTTTTGCAGGTTGCTCTCCTTTATGTTCTTGTTTGCTTATGGTTCCTTCTATTGTTTTGGTTCCTAGTTTAGCTTGTTGTTCGTTGGGGCCTGTCCCGATGGATTTTCTGTTTTTTGGTGGGGAGTCCCCAGCCTTATATTGTATTTATTCTTTTTATTAATAAAATTTGCCAGAGGTGCCGCCCTCTTTACCCAAAAAAAAAAAAACCCATCACAAGCCTTCATAATCGAACATAACCCATCAGAACCCTTCATAATGGTCCATAACCCAACACAACCCTTTTTATGTTCCATAACGCATAAAAAAACCCGTCATAATTGACTATAACCTATCACAACCCTTCATAATGGTCAATAACCCATCATAATCCTTAATAATGGTTCATAACCTATCATAACCTTCATAATTGTATATATCCCATACAACCCTTAATAACGGTCCATAACACATCACAACCCTTTGTATGGTCCATAACCCATCGCAACCCTGCATAATGGTCTATAACCATAACAACCCTTCATAATGGTCAATAACCCATACAAATCTTCATAATGGTCCATAACCCATCATAACCCTTATTAATGGCCCATAACCCAACACAACCCTTTCTATGGTCCATAACCCATCACAAGTCTTCATAATTGATCATAACCTATCAAAACCCCTCATAATAGTCCATATCCCATCATAACCCTTCATAGTGGTCCATAACCCATCACAACCTTCTTAATGGTCCATAACATATCACAACCCTTTATAATTGTTCATAACCCATCACAACCTTCATAATGGTCCATAACCCATCGTAACCCTTTATAATGGTCCATAACCCATCACAACCGTTTGTTTGGTCCATAACTCATAACAACCCTTCATAGTTGACCATAACCTATCACAACCCTTCATAATGGTCAATAACCCACCATAATCCTTCATAATGGTTCATAACCCATCACAACCTTTATAATAGTACATAACCCATACAACCCTTCATAACGGTCCATAACCCATAACAACCCTTTCTAATGGTCCATAACCCATCACAACCCTTTCTATGGTCCATAACCCATCACAACCCTGCATAATGGTCCATACCCATAACTACCCTTCATAGTGGTCCATAACCCATACAAACCTTCATAATAGTCAATAACCCATCACAACCTTTCATAATTAACCTTAACCCATCACAACCTTCATAATGGTCCATAACCCATCACAACCCTTTATAATGGTCCATAACCCATGAAACCCTTCATAATGGTCCATAACCCATCACAAACTTTTATAATGGTCCATAAACCATCACAACCCTTCATAATTGAGCATAACCCATCACAACCTTCATAATGGTCCATAACCCATCACAACCCTTTATAATGGTCCATAACCCATGAAACCCTTCATAATGGTCCATAACCCATCACAAACCTTTATAATGGTCCATAAACAATCACAACCCTTCATAATCGAGCATTACCCATCACAGCCCTTCATAATGGTTCATAACCCAACACAACCCTTTCTATGGTCCATTCCCAAAACAACCCTTCATAATGGTCAATAACCCATCATAATCCTTGATAATGGTTCATAACCCATCACAACCTTTATAATAGTACATAACCCATACAACCCATCATAACGGTCAATAACCCATGACAATCCTTTCTAATGGTCCATAACACATCACAACCCTTTTTATGGCGCATAACCCATTGCAACCCTGCATAATGGTCTATAACCATAACAACCCTTCATAATGGTCCATAAACCATACAAACCTTCATAACAGTCCATAACCCACCACAACCCTTCATAATTGACCATAACTCATCACAACACTTCATAATTGACCATAACCCATCACAACCCTTCCTATTGTCCATAACCCAGCACCACCCTTTCTATGGTCAATAACCCATCACAACCCTTCATAATTAACCATAACCCATCATAACACTTCATAATGGTCATAATTGTCTATAACCCGTACAAACCTTTATCAAGGTCCATAACCCATCACAACCCTTCATAATGGTCCATAACCCATCACAACCCTTCATAATGGTCCATAACGCAACACAACCCTTTCTATGGTCCATAACCCATCATAACTCTTCATAATTGACCATAACCTATCAAAACATCTCATAATGGTTCATAACCCATCATAACCCTTCACAGAGGTCCATAACCCATCACAACCTTCATAATGGTCTATAACCCATCACAACACTTTATAATGGTCCATAACCCATCAGAACCTTCATAATGGTCCATAACCCATCACAACCCTTTATAATGTTCCATAACCCATCACAAGCCTTCATAATTGAACATAACCCATCAGAACCCTTCAGAATGGTCCATAACCCAACACAACCCTTTTTATGGTCCATAACGCATAACAACCCGTCATAATTGACCATAACCTATCACAACCCTTCATAATGGTCAATAACCCATCATAATCCTTAATAATGGTTCATAACCTATCACAACCTTCATAATTGTATATATCCCATACAACCCTTCATAACGGTCCATAACACATCACAACCCTTTCTAATGGTCCATAACCCATCACAACCCTTTCTATGGTCCATAACCCATCGCAACCCTGCATAATGGTCTATAACCATAACAACCCTTCATAATGGTCAATAACCCATACAAACCTTCATAATGGTCCATAACCCATCATAACCCTTCATAATGGCCCATAACCCAACACAACCCTTTCTATGGTCCATAACCCATCACAACTCTTCATAATTGATCATAACCTATCAAAACCCCTCATAATAGTCCATATCCATTCATAACCCTTCATAGTGGTCCATAACCCATCACAACCTTCTTAATGGTCCATAACCCATCACAACCCTTTTTAATTGTCCATAACCCATCACAACCTTCATAACGGTCCATAACCTATCGTAACGCTTTATAATGGTCCATAACCCATCACAACCGTTTGTTTGGTCCATAACCCATAACAACCCTTCATAGTTGACCATAACCTATCACAACCCTTCATAATGGTCAATAACCCATCATAATCCTTCATAATGGTTCATAACCCATCACAACCTTTATAATAGTACATAACCCATACAACCCTTCATAACGGTCCATAACCCATAACAACCCTTTCTAATGGTCCATAACCCATCACAACCCTTTCTATGGTCCATAACCCATCACAACCCTGCATAATGGTCCATAACCATAACAACCCTTCATAATGGTCCATAACCCATACAAACCTTCATAATAGTCAATAACCCATCACAACCTTTCATAATTAACCTTAACCCATAATGGTCCATAACCCATCACAACCCTTTATAATGGTCCATAACCCATGAAACCCTTCATAATGGTCCATAACCCATCACAAACCTTTATAATGGTCCATAAACCATCACAACCCTTCATAATTGAGCATAACCCATCACAGCCCTTCATAATAGTCCATAACCCAACACAACCCTTTCTATGGTCCATTCCCAAAACAACCCTTCATAATGGTCAATAATCCATCATAATCCTTGATAATGGTTTATAACCCATCACAACCTTTATAATAGTACATAACCCATACAACCCTTCATAACGGTCCATAACCCATCACAACCCTTTCAATCGGTCCATAACCCATCACACCCGTTTCTATGGTCCATAACCCATCGCAACCCTGCGTAATGGTCCATAACAATAACAACCCTTCATAATGGTCAATAACCCATACAAACCTTCATAACACTCCATAACCCATCATAACCCTTCATAATTGAGCATAACCCATCACAACCCTTCATAATTGACCATAACCCATCACAACCCATCCTATGGTCCATAACCCAGCACAACCCTTTCTATGATCCATAACCCTTCACAACGCTTCATAATTAACCATAACCCATCACAACACTTCATAATGGTCCATAACCAATCACAACCCTACATAATGTTCCATAACCAAAACAACTCTACATAATTGTCCATAACCCATACAAACCTTCGTCATGGTCCATAACCCATCGCAACCCTTTATAATGGTCCATAACCCATCATAACCCTTCATAAAGGTCCATAACCCAACACAACCCTTTCTATGGTCCATAACCCATCACAACTCTTCATAATTGACCACAACCTATCAAAACCCCTCATAATGGTCCATAACCCATCATAACCCTTCATAGTGGTGCATGACCCATCACAACCTTTATAATGATCCATGACCCATCACAACCCTTTATAATGGTCCATAACCCTTCGAAACCTTCATAATGGTCAATAACCCATACAAAACCCTTTATAATGTTCCATAACCCATCACAACCCTTTATAATTGAGTATAACCCATCACAACCCTTCATAATGGTCCATAACCCAACACAACCCTTTCTATGGTCCATAACGCATAACAACCCTTCATAATTGACCATAACCTATCCCAACCCTTCATAATTGTCAATAATCCATCATAATCCTTAATAATGGTTCATAACCCATCACAACCTTCATAATAGTACATACCCATACAACCCTTCATAACGGTCCATAACCCGTCACAACCCTTTCTAATGGTCCATAACCCATCACAACCCTTTCTATGGTCCATAACCGATCACAACCCTGCATAATGGTCTATAACCATAACAACCCTTCATAATGGTCAATAACCCATACAAACTTTCATAATGGTCCATAACCCATCACAACCCTTCATAATGGTCCATAACCCAACACAACCCTTTCTATGGTCCATAACCTATCACAACTCTTCAAAATTGTCCATAACCTATCAAAACCCCTCATAATAGTCCATATCCCAGCATAACCCTTCATAGTGGTCCATAACCCATCACAACCTTCTTAATGGTCCATAACCCATCACAACCCTTTATAATTATCCATAACACATCGCAACCTTCATAATGGTCCATAACCCATCATAACCCTTTATAATGGTCCATAACCCATCACAACCGTTTGTATGGTCCATAACCCATAACAACCCTTCATAGTTGACCATAACCTATCAAAAACCTTCATAATGGTCAATAACCCATCATAATCCTTCATAATGGTTCATAACTCATCATAACCTTCATAATAGTACATAACCCATACAACCCTTCATAACGGTCCATAACCCACAACAACCCTTTCTAATGGTCCATAACCCATCACAACCCTTTATATGGTCCATAACCCATCACAACCCTGCATAATGGTCCATAACCATAACAACCCTTCATAATGGTCCATAACCTTAGAGTGGAGTATGAATGGAAACCGCCTATGTGCTGAAACACTTGAGTTCTCTACTCATACGCTTATAGTGGAGTATGAATGGAAATCGCCTATGTGCTCTCATTGTAAGGTTTTTGGACACGATTCCCATGTTTGTATGCATGTTATTGTTAAAAATAATGCTACTTCTATTGTTAAACCTATGGATTCTCCTTCCATTCCTATGGAAAAACTTGAAGAACCAATTACACATAAAAACGATGATTTTACTAGGGTTTCTAATAAGAAAAATACATCAAAACATGCTCCTAATAATGACAATAAAAATATTGAAACTTCTAAAAGCAATTCAAGTAGAAATTACAATAACATGAACCTTCATAACTCTTTTTCCAAAAATATTATAAATTTAAAAACAATTAGAAATAAAAAACGTTCTGAGAACTGCCAGGTTAATGATATTAATCTTATCCACTTCCCACCTTTCTCATAATCCCCCCTTCAAGGGTAAGGAGGCTATAGTTGGATTCCCTAGCCCTATTCTTCACATTTCTTCATCCCAGCAACGAAATCAGTCTGACCTCCCCACTCCTATATTCAACGCCTTTTCCCTTCTAGAGGTTTGTTCTAATGAAGTCACAGATTTTCCTTCTACTTCTTCCCCCCTTCCTGCTGTTAACATAATAGAAAAGGAAATCTGTTTTGAGGTCGATTCTGATAATGGTGACACTGCCCAGTTCATTCTTAATGATGGTGACACTGCCCAGTTCATTGTTAATGAGTCTGGATCCTATAATGATCAACCTATGATAGCTCCGGTGTCCGAGCAGATGGACTCCACCCCCCTCAAAGTTTCCATATGACGCACATCGCTGCTTGGAATACTCGCGGTCTCTGTAAGCCTTCTCATCAGAAAGCCTTGAGAGATCTTATCCGCGATCAAAATCTTCATATTTGTGCTTCTCTTGAGACTCGTGCTTCTTTCCATAACCTCCCTCTTATCTGTAGTCGTACTTTTGGCTCTTGGTCATGGTCGTCCAACGGTCTCTTCTCCCCTAGAGGGACTAGAATTGTGGTTGCCTGGGATCCGCTTGCCATTGATATGATGATTATCGACTTAAATGATCAGGTTATGCATTTCAAAGTTAATATTCGTGATTCTAATAAATCCTTTTTCTGCTCTTTCGTCTATGCTCATAATGATCATATGATGCATCGCTCTCTCTGGCATTCTCTTGCGGCCCATAAGAATATGGTTAAAGATTCCCCTTGGATTCTTTTGGGTGATTTCAATGTTGTTCTTGATATCAAAGATAGCACCTCCGGGTCGTCTGGGATTTCTCGTGCCATGGAGGACTTCAGGGACTGTGTCAATCTGATGGAAATGGAGGATCTTAACTATAACGGTCTCTTTTACACATGGACCAAGTCTCCTAATGGTTCGGGTGGCATCCTCAAGAAGATCGATCGTGTCATGGGAAATACTCACTTCGTTACTTCTTTCCCCTCCTCTACTGTCAATTTTCTCCCTTACCGTTCGTCCGATCATACTCCTGCTGTGATTTCTCTCCCCCATCGTGCCCCTTTCCATCCTAAGCCTTTCAAGTTCCCTAATTTCCTGACTTAGAAGAAAGATTTCAAGCAGATTGTTGCCTCCTCTTGGAACCCCAATATCACTGGATATCGGATGTTTAAGGTTTTTAAAAACCTTAAAAATCTGAAAGTGCCGATACGTAAGATGCTACGCAACCAGGGAAACCTCTTTTCTAAGGTTATCTCTCTTCGTAATGAGCTTGATAGAGTTCAGATTGCTTTGGATCGGGATCCCTTCAATAAGGATCTTCGTGAAGAACAATGCAGGTATCTCCTCGCTTATAACGAGGCTAGCCTGGATGAAGAGAGGTTCCTCAAACAAAAGGCTAAGGTTAACTGGCTGCGTGAGGGTGATAAAAATTCGGCTTTTTTTCACAAAGCGGTTAAAAGTCGTAAATCTCGCAATCGTATTAATTCTATCCAGGATGCTCAAGGTAACTGGATATCGGGGAATGATCTTCCTAATCTGTTTGTTTCTCACTTTCAAGCCTTCTTGGGTTCTGCCCAGCCTTCCACTGCTATTCGTGATCCTTCTTCCCTCTTCTCTAATAAGCTCTCCCCTATCCAGTCTGCCGCCATGCTTACTCCTGTTACTGACGCGGAGGTTAAGTGTGTTCTGTTCCAGATGGGTGATGATAAAGCTCCTGGTTCTGATGGTTTCTCTGCTAAGTTCTTCAAGTCTTCTTGGGATATTGTGGGTCCTGGTTTTTGTATGGCTGTTAAGGAATTCTTCTATTCTGGCAAACTTCTTAAGTCCTTCAACAGCACCATCCTTGCGCTCATTCCTAAAGTTGATTCCCCTTCCAAAGTCACTGATTTCCGCCCTATAGCTTGTTGTAATGTTGTTTACAAATGTATCAGCAAGCTTATTGCGGATTGTATCAAAAACCATCTTTCTTCTCTGGTTGATGAAAACCAGTCTGCTTTCATCCCTGGTCGTTTGATCACCGACAACGTCCTTCTTGTTCACGAGCTCATGCGTGATTATCATCGTCATCGTGGTCCTCCTAGGTGTGCTTTTAAGGTTGATATTCAAAAAGCCTACGACACGGTTGACTGGACTTTTCTGCGGACCATCTTGTTTGGGTTTGGTTTCCCCGATCGTATGATTGACTGGATCATGACATGTGTTTCCACGGTTGCTTACTCGGTGAGTATCAATGGGAATACTCATGGTTATTTCGATGGTAAAAGGGGGCTTCGGCAGGGTGACCCCCTCTCTCCTTATCTCTTCACTCTTGTCATGGAAGTGCTTAACCTTATGATCAAGAGAAACATCCATGATTCTGATTCTTTTAAATTCCACAGACAATGTGACGATCAAAGTATCACCCATCTCTGCTTTGCCGACGATCTCCTTCTCTTCTGCCATGGTGATAGCTCTTCGGTAAAACTCATATGTGACTCTCTTGAGGAATTCTCTGGGGCTTCGGGCCTCCATCCCAACATTGCGAAGAGTGAAGCTTTCTATTGTAATGTTGGTGAGAGGACCAGGGCTGCCATTGATCTTATGGTTAAGTTTCCGGAGGGCTCTTTTCCTGTTCGATACCTTGGCGTTCCTCTCATCACCACGCGTCTTGTCCACAAAGACTGTAAAGGACTTGTTGATAAAGTCAAATGCAGGATTAATGACTGGAAAAACAAGTCTCTTTCCTTTGCTGGTCGTCTCCAGCTGATCCTCTCTGTCTTTTCTTCTACTCAAATCTATTGGGCTTCTGTTTTTATTCTTCCTAAATCTATCTCTAACGATATAGAGAAGCTCATGAGAGGTTTCCTCTGGTGCCATGGTGAGTTGAAGCGTGGTAAAGCTAAAGTCTCCTGGAAAACTGTATGCCTCCCTAAGGAACATGGTGGGCTTGGCATACGTAACCTTGCTATCTGGAATGTTGCCTTTATGGCTTCCCATGTTTGGAGACTCCTTTCCAAGAAAGAGTCTCTATGGGTTAAGTGGATCCACTCTTACCGTTTATGTGGCCGTAACTTTTGGGATGCCCCCAAAAAATACGGTTCTGGATTTGCCTGGCGTAACATCCTGGATATGAGGGATAAGATAAGGGAGTATATAGTTTTCCAGATTGGTGATGGATGCTCTACTTCTGCTTGGTTCGATAACTGGCACCCCGCGGGCCCTCTTTCTAAATTATTGTCTGTCCGTGACATCCATGATGCGGGTTTCACTCCTGATACTAAGGTTGCTGACCTGGTTCTTAACGGATCTTGGGTTCGGCCTCATTGTTGGAGAGATTCCCATACTGCTCTTCTTTCTCATAACCCCCTACTCTTTCCACATTCGTCCCTGATAATCTCCTTTGGAGATCTAGAGACGGTCAACTCTCTCCTTTCTCTGTTCGTTCTGTTTGGAAGACTATTCGCCCCTATCATCAACTGGTCTTTTGGTTTCATCTTGTTTGGTTCTCCCAGAACATCCCCAGACATGCTTTCATTCTTTGGGTTGCTCTTAAAAATCGCCTTAAGACTCATGATAAAATCAAAATTTGGGACACTAATTCCAATCTCATCTGTGCGTTCTGCGGGGACTGTCCGGATTCCCTTACCCATCTCTTCTTTGAATGTTCTTTCACTTCTTTGGTTTGGCATGACCTCCATCACGTCATGAATCTCTCCTTCTCCCCTGATAGCTGGTCTGATATCATTAGTCAACTTAACCCCAGTAATAAGAACAAGACCATATGGTCCATCATTAGAAGACTTGTTTTTGCTGGAGCTGTATATCACATTTGGCGGGAAAGAAATTTACGCATTTTTAAAAACATAAAAAGATCCCATCATGCTGTCGTGAATAGTGTTAAGGATGATATCCGCTGTAGACTGCTGAGTCTATCTATGAAAACTTGCACTAATGTTGATTTGGCTAAAACTATTTGGACCCTCCCTTAATTTTCTTCCTCTGCGCTTTCTTTCTTTTTCTGCTTGTTTTGGCTTGTATGGTTTGTTTGTATTGCAGGTTGTTCTCCTTTATGTTCTTGTTTGCTTCTGGTTCCTTATCTTGTTTTGGTTCCTAGTTTAGCCTGTTGTCCGTTGGGGCCTGTCCCGATGGATTTTCTGTTTTTTGGTGGGGAGTCCCCAGCCTTATATTGTATTTATTCTTTTTATTAATAAATTTGACAGAGGTGCCGCCCTCTTTACCCAATGGTCCATAACCAATACAAACCTTCATAATAGTCAATAACCCATCACAACCCTTCATAATTAACCATAACCCATCACAACACTTCATAATGGTCCAGAACACATCGCAACCCTACATAAAGATCCATAACCAGAACAACACTTCATAATGGTCTATAACCCAAACAAACCTTCATATTTGGTCCATAACCCATCATAACCTCTCATAATGGTCCATAACCCATCATAACCCTTCATAGTGGTCCATAATCCATCACAACCTTCATAATGGTCCATAACCCATCACAACCCTTTATAATGGTCCATAGCCCATGAAACCCTTTATAATGGTCCATAACCCATCACAACCCTTTATAATGGTCCATAAACCATCACAACCCTTCATAATTGAGCATAATCCACTACAGCCCTTCTTAATGGTCCATAACCCAACACAACCCTTTCTATGGTCCATAACCCATAACAACCCTTCATAATGGTCCATAACCCATCATAATCCTTGATAATGGTTCATAACCCATCACAACCTTTATAATAGTACATAACCCATACAACCCTTCATAACGGTCCATAACCCATCACAACCCTTTCTAACGATCCATAACCCATCACACCCGTTTCTATGGTCCATAACCCATCACAACCCTTCATAATTGAGCATAATCCATCACACCCCTTCAAAATGGTCCATAACCCAACACAACCCTTTCTATGGTCCATAACCCACAACAACCCTTCATAATGGTCAATAACCCATCATAATCCTTGATAATGGTTCATAACCCATCACAACCTTTATAATAGTACATAACCCATACAACCCTTCATAATGGTCTATAACCCATCACAACCCTTTCTAACGGTCCATAACCCATCACACTCGTTTCTATGGTCCATAACCCATCGCAACCCTGCGTATTGGTCCATAACAATAACAACCCTTCATAATGGTCAATAACCCATACAAACCTTCATAACAGTCCATAACCCATCATAACCCTTCATAATTGACCATAACCCATCACAACCCTTCATAATTGACCATAACCCATCACAACCCATCCTATGGTCCATAACCCAGCACAACCCTTTCTATGATCCATAAACCTTCACATCGCTTCATAATTAACCATAACCCATCACAACACTTCATAATGGTCCATAACCGATCACAACCCTACATAATGTTCCATAACCATAACAACTCTACATAATTGTCCATAACCCATACAAACCTTCATCATGGTCCATAACCCATTGCAACCCTTTATAATGGTCTATAACCCATCACAACCCTTCATAATGGTCCATAACCCAACACAACCCTTTCTATGGTCCATAACCCATCACAACTCTTCATAATTGACCATAACCTATCAAAACCCCTCATAATGGTCCATAACCCATCATAACCCTTCATAGTGGTGCATGACCCATCACAACCTTCATAATGATCCATAACCCATCACAACCCTTTATAATGGTCCATAACCCTTAGAAACCTTCATAATGGTCCATAACCCATTACAACTCTTTATAATGGTCCATAACCTATCACAACCCTTCATAATTGAGCATAACCCATCACAACCCTTCATAATGGTCCATAACCCAACACAACCGTTTCTATTGTCCATAACCCATAACAACCCTTTATAATTGACCATAACCTATCACAACCCTTCATAATGGTCAATAACCCATGATAATCCTTGATAATGGTTCATAACCCATCACAACCTTCATAATAGTACATAACTCATACAACCTATCATAATGGTCAATAACCCATCACAACCCTTTCTAATGGTCCATAACACATCACAACCCTTATTATGGCCCATAACCTATCGTAACCCTACATAATGGTCTATAACCCTAACAACCCTTCTAATGGTCCATAAACCATAGAAACCTTCATAACAGTCCATAACACACCACAACCCTTCATTATTGACCATAACCCATCACAACCCTTCATAATTGACCATAACCCATCACAACCCTTTTTATGGTCCATAACCCAGCAAAACCCTTTCTATGGTCCATAACCCATCACAACCCTTCATAATTAACCATAACCCATCATAACACTTCATAATGGTCCATAACCCGTCGCTACCCTATATAATGGTCCATAACCATAACAACCCTTCATGATTGTCCATAACCCGTACAAACCTTCATCATGGTCCATAACCCATCACAACCCTTCATAATGGTCCATAACCCATCACAACCCTTCATAATGGTCCATAACCTATCACAACCCTTCATAATGGTCCATAACGCAACACAACCCTTTCTATGGTCCATAACCCATTACAACTCTTCATAATTGACCATAACCTATCAAAACATCTCATAATGGTTCATAACCCATCATAACCGTTCATAGAGGTTCATAACCTATCACAACCTTCATAATGGTCTATAACCCATCACAACACTTTATAATGGTCCATAACCCATCACAACCTTCATAATGGTCCATAACCCATCACAACCCTTTATAATGTTCCGTAACCCATCACAACCCTTTATAATTGAGTATAACCCATCACAAGCCTTCATAATGGTCCATAACCCAACACAACCCTTTCTATGGTCCTTAACGCATAACAACCCTTCATAATTGACCATAACCCATCCTATGGTCCATAACCCAGCACAACCCTTTCTATGATCCATAACCCTTCACAACGCTTCATAATTAACCATAACCTATCACAACACTTCATAATGGTCCATAACCGATCACAACCCTACATAATGTTCCATAACCATAACAACTCTACATAATTATCCATAACCCATACAAACCTTCATCATGGTCCATAACCCATCGCAACCCTTTATAATGGTCCATAACCCATCACAACCCTTCATAATGGTCCATAACCCAACACAACCCTTTCTATGGTCCATAACCCATCACAACTCTTCATAATTGACCACAACATATCAAAACCCCTCATAATGGTCCATAACCCATCATAACCCTTCATAGTGGTGCATGACCCATCACAACCTTCATAATGATCCATAACCCATCACAACACTTTATAATGGTCCATAACCCTTCGAAACCTTCATAATGGTCCATAACCCATAAAAACCTTCATAATGGTCCATAACCCATGATAACCCTTCATAAAGGTCCACAACCCTTTCTATGGTCCATAACCCATCACAACTCTTCATAATTGACCATAACCTATCAAAACCCCTCATAATGGTCCATAACCCATCATAACCCTTCATAGTGGTGCATGACCCATCACAACCTTCATAATGATCCATAACCCATCACAACCCTTTATAATGGTCCATAACCCTTAGAAACCTTCATAATGGTCCATAACCCTTAGAAACCTTCATAATGGTCCATAACCTATCACAACCCTTCATAATTGAGCATAACCCATCACAACCCTTCATAATGGTCCATAACCCAACACAACCGTTTCTATTGTCCATAACCCATAACAACCCTTCATAATTGACCATAACCTATCACAACCCTTCATAATGGTCAATAACCCATCATAATCCTTGATAATGGTTCATAACCCATCACAACCTTCATAATAGTACATAACCCATACAACCTATCATAACGGTCAATAACCCATCACAACCCTTTCTAATGGTCCATAACACATCACAACCCTTTTTATGGCCCATAACCTATCGCAACCCTACATAATGGTCTATAACCCTAACAACCCTTCTAATGGTCCATAAACCATAGAAACCTTCATAACAGTCCATAACACACCACAACCCTTCATTATTGACCATAACCCATCACTTCCCCCCTTTTAAGCCTTCTTATTGACGATCTTCCTAATCTTTTTGTTACTCACTTTCAAGCCTTCTTGGGTTCTGCCCAGCCTTCTACTGCTATTCGTGATCCTTCTTCCCTCTTCTCTAATAAGCTCTCCCCCTCCAGTCTGCCGCCATGCTTACTCCTGTTACTGACGCGGAGATTAGGTGTGTCCTGTTCCAGATGGGTGATGATAAAGCTCCTGGTTCTGATGGTTTTTCTGCTAAATTCTTCAAATCTGCTTGGGACATTGTGGGTCCTGATTTTTGTATGGCTGTTAAGGAATTCTTCTATTCTGGCAAACTTCTTAAGTCCTTCAACAACACCATCCTTGCGCTCATACCTAAAGTTGATTCCCCTTCCAAAGTCACTGATTTCCGCCCTATAGCTTGTTGTAACGTTGTTTACAAATGTATCAGCAAGCTTATTGCGGATCGTATCAAAAACCAACTTTCTTCTCTGGTTGATGAAAACCAGTCTGCTTTCATCCCTGGTCGTTTGATCACCGACAACGTCTTGCTTGTCTACGAGCTCATGCGTGATTATCATCGTCATCGTGGTCCTCCTAGGTGTGCTTTTAAGGTTGATATTCAAAAAGCCTACGATACGGTTGACTGGACGTTTCTGCAGACCATCTTGTTTGGGTTTGGTTTTCCCGATCGTATGATTGACTGGATCATGACATGTGTTTCCACGGTTGCTTACTCTGTGTGTATCAATGGGAATACTCATGGTTATTTCGACGGTAAAAGGGGCCTTAGGCAGGGTGACCCCTTCTCTCCTTATCTCTTCACTCTTGTCATGGAAGTGCTTAACCTTATGATCAAGAGAAACATCCATGATTCTGATTCTTTTAAATTCCACAGACAATGTGATGATCAAAATATCACCCATCTCTGCTTTGCCGACGATCTCCTTCTCTTCTGCCATGGTGATAGCTCTTCGGTTAAACTCATATGTGATTCTCTTGAGGAATTCTCTGGGGTCTCTGGCCTCCATCCCAATACTGCGAAGAGTGAAGCTTTCTACTGTAATGTTGGTGAGAGGACCAGGGCTGCCATTGACCTTATTGTTAAATTTCCTGAGGGCTCTTTTCCTGTCCGATACCTTGGCGTTCCTCTCATCACCACGCGTCTTGCCCACAAAGACTGTAAATGCCTTGTTGATAAAGTCAAATGCAGGATTAATGACTGGAAAAATAAGTCTCTTTCCTTTGCTGGTCGTCTCCAGCTGATCCTCTCTGTCCTTTCTTCTACTCAAATCTATTGGGCTTCTGTTTTTATTCTTCCTAAATCTATCTCTAACGATATTGAGAAGCTCATGAGAGGTTTCCTCTGGTGCCATGGTGAGTTGAAGCGTGGTAAAGCTAAAGTCTCCTGGAAAACTGTATGCCTTCCTAAGGAACATGGTGGTCTTGGCATACGTAACCTTGCTATCTGGAATGTTGCCCTTATGGCTTCCCATGTATGGAGACTCCTTTCCAAGAAAGAGTCTCTATGGGTTAAGTGGATCCACTCTTACCGTTTATGTGGCCGTAACTTTTGGGATGCCCCCAAAAAATACGGTTCTGGATTTGCCTGGCGTAACATCCTAGATATGCGGGATAAGATAAGGGAGTATATAGTTTCCCAGATTGGTGATGGATGCTCTACTTCTGCTTGGTTCGATAACTGGCACCCCGCGGGCCCTCTTTCTAAATTCTTGTCTGCCCGTGACATCCATGATGCGGGTTTCACTCCTGATACAAAGGTTGCTGACCTGGTTCTTAACGGATCTTGAGTTCGGCCTCATTGTTGGAGAGATTCCCATACTGCTCTTCTTTCTCATAACCCCCCTACTCTTTCCACATTCGTCCCTGATAATCTCCTTTGGAGATCTAGAGACGGTCAACTCTCTCCTTTCTCTGTTCGTTCTGTTTGGCAGACTATTCGCCCTTATCATCAACCGGTCGTTTGGTTTCATCTTGTTTGGTTCTCCCAGAACATCCCTAGACATGCTTTCATTCTTTGGGTTGCTCTTAAAAATCGCCTTAAGACTCATGATAAAATCAAAATTTGGGACACTAATTCCAATCTCAATTGTGCGTTCTGCGGGGACTGTCCGGATTCCCTTTCCCATCTCTTCTTTGAATGTTCTTTCACTTCTTTGGTTTGGCATGACCTCCATGATGTCATGAATCTCTCCTTCTCCACTGATAGCTGGTCTGATATCATTAGCCAACTCAACCCCCGAAATAAGAACAAGACCATATGGTCCATCATTAGAAGACTTGTTTTTGCTGGAGCTGTCTACCACATTTGGCGGGAAAGAAATTTACGCATTTTTAAACAAATAAAAAGATCCCATCATGCTGTCGTGAATAGTGTTAAGGATGATATCCGCTGTAGACTGCTGAGTCTATCTATGAAAACTTGCACTAATGTTGTTTTGGCTAAAACTATTTGGACCCTCCCTTAATTTTCTTCTTTTGCGCTTTCTCTCTTTATCTGCTTGTTTTGGCTTGTATGCTTTGTTTGTTTTGCAGGTTGTTTTCCTTTGTGTGCTTGTTTGCTTCTGGTTCCTTCTCTTGTTTTGGTTCCTAGTTTAGCTTGTTGTCCGTTGGGGCCTGTCCCGATGGATTTTCTGTTTTTTGGTGGGGAGTCCCCAGCCTTATATTGTATTTATTCTTTTTATTAATAAAATTGCCAGAGGTGCCGCCCTCTTTACCCAAAAAAAAAAAAAAAAAACCCATCACAACCCTTCATAATTGACCATAACCCATCACAACCCTTTTTATGGTCCATAACCCAGCAAAACCCTTTCTATGGTCCATAACCCATCACAACCCTTCATAATTAACCATAACCCATCATAACACTTCATAATGGTCCATAACCCGTCGCCACCCTATATAATGGTCCATAACCATAACAACCCTTCATGATTGTCCATAACCCGTACAAACCTTCATCATGGTCCATAACCCATCACAACCCTTCATAATGGTCCATAACGTAACACAACCCTTTTTATGGTCCATAATCCATTACAACTCTTCATAATTGACCATAACCTATCAAAACATCTCATAATGGTTCATAACCCATCATAACCGTTCATAGAGGTTCATAACCCATCACAACCTTCAGAATGGTCTATAACCCATCACAACACTTTATAATGGTCCATAACCCATCACAACCTTCATAATGGTCCATAACCCATCACAACCCTTTATAATGTTCCGTAACCCATCACAACCCTTTATAATTGAGTATAACCCATCACAACCCTTCATAATGGTCCATAACCCAACACAACCCTTTCTATGGTCCTTAACGCATAACAACCCTTCATAATTGACCATAACCCATCACAACCCATCCTATGGTCCATAACCCAGCACAACCCTTTCTATGATCCATAACCCTTCACAACGCTTCATAATTAACCATAACCTATCACAACACTTCATAATGGTCCATAACCGATCACAACCCTACATAATGTTCCATAACCATAACAACTCTACATAATTGTCCATAACCCATACAAACCTTCATCATGGTCCATAACCCATCGCAACCCTTTATAATGGTCCATAACCCATCACAACCCTTCATAATGGTCCATAACCCAACACAACCCTTTCTATGGTCCATAACCCATCACAACTCTTCATAATTGACCACAACATATCAAAACCCCTCATAATGGTCCATAACCCATCATAACCCTTAATAGTGGTGCATGACCCATCACAACCTTCATAATGATCCATAACCCATCACAACACTTTATAATGGTCCATAACCCTTCGAAACCTTCATAATGGTCCATAACCCATAAAAACCTTCATAATGGTCCATAACCCATGATAACCCTTCATAAAGGTCCACAACCCTTTCTATGGTCCATAACCCATCACAACTCTTCATAATTGACCATAACCTATCAAAACCCCTCATAATGGTCCATAACGCATCATAACCCTTCATAGTGGCCCATAACCTATCACAACCTTCATAATGATCCATAACCCATCACAACCCTTTATAATGGTCCATACATAACCCTTCACAACCTTCATAATGGTCCATAACCCATCACAACCCTTTATAATTGTCCATAACCCATCACAACCTTCATAATGGTCCATAACCCATCATAACTCTTTATAATGGTCCATAACCCATCACAACCGTTTGTTTGGTCCATAACCCATAACAACCCTTCATAGTTGACCATAACCTATCACAACCCTTCATAATGGTCAATAACCCATCATAATCCTTCATAATGGTTCATAACTCATCACAACCTTCATAATAGTACATAACCCATACAACCCTTCATAACGGTCCATAACCCATAACAACCCTTTCTAATGGTCCATAACCCATCACAATCCTTTCTATGGTCCATAACCCATCACAACCCTGCATAATGATCCATAACCATAACAACCCTTCATAATGGTCCATAACCACACGGTTGACTGGACATTTCTGCGGACCATCTTGTTTGGGTTTGGATTCCCCGATCGTATGATTGACTGGATCATGACATGTGTTTCCACGGTTACTTACTCTGTGAGTATCAATGGGAATACTCATGGTTATTTCGACGGTAAAAGGGGCCTTCGTCAGGGTGACCCCCTCTCTCCTTATCTCTTCACTCTTGTCATGGAAGTGCTTAACCTTATGATCAAGAGAAACATCCATGATTCTGATTCTTTTAAATTCCACAGACATTGTGATGATCAAAATATCACCCATCTCTGCTTTGCCGACGATCTTCTTCTCTTCTGCCATGGTGATAGCTCTTCGGTTAAACTCATATGTGATTCTCTTGACGAATTCTCTGGGGTTTCTGGCCTCCATCCCAATACTACGAAGAGTGAAGCATTCTACTGTAATGTTGGTGAGAGGACCAGGGCTGCCATTGACCTTATTGCTAAGTTTCCTGAGGGCTCTTTCCCTGTCCGATACCTTGGCGTTCCTCTTATCACCACCCGTCTTGCCCACAAAGATTGTAAAGGCCTTGTTGACAAAGTCAAATGCAGGATTAATGACTGGAAAAACAAGTCTCTTTCCTTTGCTGGTCGTCTCCAGCTCATCCTCTCTGTCCTTTCTTCTACTCAAATCTATTGGGCTTCTGTCTTTATTCTTCATAAATCTATCTCTAACGATATTGAGAAGCTCATGAGAGGTTTCCTCTGGTGCCATGGTGAGTTGAAGCGTGGTAAAGCTAAAGTCTCCTGGGAAACTGTATGCCTTCCTAAGGAACATGGTGGTCTTGGCATTCGTAATCTTGCTATCTGGAATGTTGCACTTATGGCTTCCCATGTTTGGAGACTTCTTTCCAAGAAAGAATCACTATGGGTTAAGTGGATCCACTCATACCGTTTATGTGGTCGTAACTTTTGGGATGCCCCCAAAAAATACGGTACTGGATTTGCCTGGCGAAACATCCTGGATATGCGGGATAAGATAAGGGAGTATATAGTTTCCCAGATAGGTGATGGATGCTCTACTTCTGCTTGGTTCGATAACTGGCACCCTGCGGGCCCTCTTTCTAAATTCTTGTCAGTCCGTGACATCCATGATGCGGGTTTCACTCCTGATACTATGGTTGCTGACCTGGTTCTTAACGGATCTTGGGTTCGCCCTCAGTGTTGGAGGGATTCCCATGGTGCTCTTCTTTCTCATAGCCCTCCTACTATTTCCACGTCCGTCCCTGATAAACTCCTTTGGAGATCTAGAGACGGTCAACTCTCTCCTTTCTCTGTTCGATCTGTGTGGCAGTCTATTCGCCCCTATCACCAACCGGTCTTTTGGTTTCATCTTGTTTGGTTCTCCCAGAACATCCCCAGACATGCTTTCATTCTTTGGGTTGCTCTTAAAGATCGTCTTAAGACTCATGATAAAATCAAAATTTGGGACACTAATTCCAATCTCATCTGTGCGTTCTGCGGGGATTGTCCGGATTCCCTTTCCCATCTCTTCTTTGAATGTTCTTTCACTTCTTTGGTTTGGCATGACCTCCATCATGTCATGAATCTCTCCTTCTCCACTGATAGCTGGTCTGATATCATTAGTCAACTCAACCCCTTTAATAAAAACAAGACCATTTGGTCCATCATTAGAAGACTTGTTTTTGCTGGAGCAGTCTACCACATCTGGCGGGAAAGAAATTTACGCATTTTTAAAAAAATTAAAAGATCTCATCATGCTGTTGTGAATTGTGTTAAGGATGATATCCGCTGTAGACTGCTGAGTCTTTCTTTGAAAACTTGCACTAATGTTGATTTGGCTAAAACAATTTGGACCCTCCCTTAATTTTCCACCTCTGCGCTTTCTTTTTTCTCTGCTTGTTTTGGCTTGTATGGTTTCTTTGTTTTGCAGGTTGCTCTCCTTTATGTCCTTCTTTGCTTATGGTTCCTTCTCTTGGTTTGGTTCCTAGTTTAGCTTGTTGTCCGTTGGGGCCTGTCCCGATGGATTTTCTGTTTTTTGGTGGGGAGTCCCCGGCCTTATATTGTATTTATTCTTTTTATTAATAAAATTTGCCAGAGGTGCCGCCCTCTTTACCCAAAAAACAAAATGGTCCATAACCCATACAAACCTTCATAATAGTCAATAACCCATCACAACGTTTCATAATTAACCATAACCCATCACAACACTTCATAATGGTCCATAACACATCGCAATCCTACATAATGATCCATAACCAGAACAACCCTTCATAATGGTCTATAACCCATACAAACCTTCATAATGGTCCATAACTCATCACAACCTCTCATAATGGTCCATAACCCTTCATAACCCTTCATAGTGGTCCATAATCCATCACAACCTTCATAATGGTCTATAACCCATCACATCCCTTTTTAATGGTCCATAACCTAAGAAACCCTTCATAATGGTCATAACTCATCACAACCCTTTATAATGGTCCATAAACCATCACAACCCTTCATAATTGAGCATAACCCATCACAGCCCTTCATAATGGTCCATAACCCAACACAACCCTTTCTATGGTCCATTCCCAAAACAACCCTTCATAATGGTCAATAACCCATCATAATCATTGATAATGGTTCATAACCCATCACAACCTTTATAATAGTACATAACCCATACAACCCTTCATAACGGTCCATAACCCATCACAACCCTTTCTAACGGTGCATAACCCATCACACCCGTTTCTATGGTCCATAACCCATCGCAACCCTACGTAATGGTCTATAACAATAACAACCCTTCATAATGGTCAATAACCCATACAAACCTTCATAACAGTCCATAACCCATCATAACCCTTCATAATTGAACATAACCCATCACAACCCTTCATAATTTACCATAACCCATCACAACCCATCCTATGGTCCATAACCCAGCACAACCCTTTCTATGATCCATAACCCTTCACAACGCTTCATAATTAACCATAACCCATCACAACACTTCATAATGGTCCATAACCGATCACAACCCTACATAATGTTCCATATCCATAACAACTCTACATAATTGTCCATAACCCATACAAACCTTCATCATGGTCCATAACCCATCGCAACCCTTTATAATGGTCCATAACCCATCACAACCCTTCATAATGGTCCATAACCCAACATAACCCTTTCTATGGTCCATAACCCATCACAACTCTTCATAATTGACCACAACATATCAAAACCCCTCATAATGGTCCATAACCTATCATAACCCTTCATAGTGGTGCATGACCCATCACAACCTTCATAATGATCCATAACCCATCACAACACTTTATAATGGTCCATAACCCTTCAAAACCTTCATAATGGTCCATAACCCATACAAACCTTCATAATGGTCCATAACCCATCATAACCCTTCATAAAGGTCCACAACCCAACACAACCCTTTCTATGGTCCATAACCCATCACAACTCTTCATAATTGACCATAACCTATCAAAACCACTCAGAATGGTCCATAACCCATCATAACCAAAACCTTAATCCATCATATGAAAACTAGAAAACCCAAAACCACCCATAATTCTCTCTCTAAGCAATCTTTACGTTTCACCTTACATTTTTTAAGCAATTTTTATGTTTTTGTATTTTTGTGTTTATTTTTATTATGGCTGATGTTTCACCAGGTAGAGTTCCTTGTTCAGATCAATGCTTGGAAATAGAAAACGTATTAGAAAATCAAAATTCAATATTTTCATCACATAGTTTTATAGATCATGAGATTACTATCAATTTGGTTGAAAAAGGATTAAAAAACATAAAAACAAAACAGCCATGTTTCTTCAAACAACTTGATAGAGGCATACAAAAAAAGAAATCTTTTATAAATCCTAAACAAATTACAGATTTAGCTGCTACAAAAGAAATAAATTTACAATCAAAAATTTATCTTGAAAAAGATAACCAATATGGAGTGTATGATGCTGTTTTGGAGAAGGGTGCCTCGATCCATGGGGTTAACACTTTCAAACCGGTTACTAAAGCTTCAGGAGAAGAAATTGGTGAAGTTGATGATCTTGACATGAACGAAGATACATCTATATCAGTTGAAGGAAACTATCCTACCGAACCTATTCTCCATGATGAACGTGAAATTCATGCAACAAAGGTGACGAACACCATCAGCAAAACAACATTTGGCATCGGAGAAGGTGGCGAGCCTGCTTTCCATGTTGATCATGATGCTCAAGCACAAAACGTAAAGAACATCACCGGGCAAAGAAGTGAAGATCATTGCAAGTCAACTAGTGCATACAAGTTCCAAACGGTAATCATTTCAACCGAACCAACAGCAAATGGTCTAGAAGATGCAGCAAATCCGAATGGAAAGCTTCATTATGCGAGTTGTCTTGAACAAGCTCCAACGGTCAGGTATGATGAAGGTGTTAATGCTATGGATCTTGAGGATGAAGATGGTGAACATCATGAAAGTCCGATCACTTACGGTCATGGAGCTATAGCACCGATCATTCGGGAAGGAGATGGAATTTCACAAGATTATGATGAAGGCAACGGTTTTTCTTCCTCCATAGGAGCCGAGATATTGAAAAATAAGGGAGGTAATTCCTTTATTCCTTCCTCAAATGAGCCTAATGATTCTTGTCCCCTAAGTGGTTTTCCTTTAAGAGAATCCTATGTATCTTATGATTATTGTCCCCCACTCTATCATGTTGACTTTCCTCCTCTTTTGGCCAAGGAATCGGATCACCCTAAGAAGCCGATTACTTCTAAATCTAGGATTGGATCACTCATTAATCACTTAGCCCATGATAAAACAATATCCTCTAGTTCTATTCTTGGACAAAGCCCACAACATGTAGCCCATAAAATAATAATCAACCAATTGGAAATAATGTAGAAGCCCAAGAGTATATTATAGCCCAAAACTCTAGCCCTTTAACACATATGAAAACCCATGGCACTAATGATAAAATTTCTAATGCTTTTGAGTATAAATCCAATGACAATAATTTTAATGTAAATCATAAAAATAAAAACAAAGACAAAAATGTTTGGACTCGCAAATTACCTTTTCTTAATAACTCTCATGCTAATATCATTACTGGTTCACATAAACATGCTAATGATAAATTTCGTTTTATTCCTAATTTATGTAATGATATTAATGTTCCAGTAGATATTCCTTTACAGTCCGTTACTAAAGTTTGTCAAACATTTGCTAGGACTATCTGTGGTTACTTTGTTGGAAAAAAAATGAATTACTCTGATGTTCGTTATCTAGCTTCCAAAATGTGGTCTATTCATGGCCTTCAAGATGTCCTCCTAAATGGAAAAGGAGTTTATCTTTTTAAATTTGGTGACGACAATGGTCTGCATCATGTTATAACCCATGGACCCTGGACTTTTAAGGTTGTCCCGATGGTCATTCAAAAATGGCGTCCCGGACTGAGTATTCATAAGAAAAATCACGACAAGCTTCCTCTCTGGATTAAAATTCATGATATTCCCTATGAGGCTTGGAGTGATGATGGACTTAGTCATATTGCATCTAAAATTGGTAAGCCTCTTGCTATGGACTCCTATACGGCTAATATGTGCAAATATACGGCTGGTAAATCTGTATATGCCCGTGTCCTCCTTGAGGTTCCTACTAAATCTACTTGGGTGGATAAAGTGAATATACCTATTCCTGATCCGGATACGCTTGAATATTCCATTCACTCTTAATATTGAATATGAATGGAAACCCCCTATGTGCTCTCATTGCATGGTTTATGGACATGAAACTAACAACTGTATGCATGTCATCTCTAAGACTAATGAAGCTAAGCCCAAAGATAAAATGCCTATTGACCAGGTGATAGTTACCTCTCCTATGAAACTTGATGATAGATTTACGGTGGTTACTAAAAAGAAATCTTTAATGAAACAAGGGCCAAATTATGAAAATACTAATAATGATATTTCACAAGGTAAGTCTATTAGAAATACCCAAACGGGTGGGATGGATAAAGAAATTGCTAAAAATTATGTCAATAATAAAAATATTAAAAGTAAAATTCAATTAAGAACTGATAATCACCCTGTTCCTAAAAAAATTAGTCCTTCAACTCGCCATGTCCCTTACAAGAAAAGCCCTCCCATTATCCCTAATTCTAGTAATACCTCTCACAAGAATTCTATAGATGTTGTTAGTTTCCCTAGCCCCATCCTACGGCTCTCATCCTCTACACCCCCAAAAATATCTAAGCTCTCCACTCCTATTTTCAACGCCTTTTCCATTCTAGAGTCTTGTTCTAACGATATGATGGATCTTCCTGCTCCCTCTACCCAACTTCCACCTAGTCATGTACCATCCCCTCTTATTGCTGATGATTTTGATCCAGATTCTGTTGACCTTTCCGATGGGGATGATCTAATTGAGGTTGAATCTGATGATGGTGAAACGGCCAAATTTATTAATGATGATGATATTGAATCACCTAATGACCAAATTAGAATAGCTCAGGCGTCCGAGCAGATGGATTCCACCAACAACACAGTTTCCATATGACGCACATCACTGCATGAAATACTCGCGGTCTATGTAAGCCTTCGCATCAGAAAGCTTTAAAAGATCTTATTCGCGATCAAAATCTCAATATTTGTGCTTCCATCGAGACTCGTGCTGACTTCTCTAATCTTCCTCTTATCTGTACGCGTGCTTTTGGCACCTAGTCTTGGTCGTCTAACGGTCTTTTTAGCCCTAGGGGGACTAGAAATGTGGTAGCTTGGGACCCCATTGCTATTGATATGATGCTTCTTGACTTAAATGATCAGGTTATGCATTTCTACGTTAAAATTCGTGCTTCTAATAAATCTTTCTTCTGCTCTTTCGTCTATGCTCATAATAATCACATCCTGCGTCGCTCCCTTTGGCATTCTCTTTCAACCCATAAGAAAGTGGTTAAAGATGCCCCTTGGATCCTTTTGGGTGATTTCAATGTTGCTCTTGACATGAAAGATAGCACCTATGGGACTTCTGTTATCTCTCGTGCCATGGAGGATTTTAGGGACTCTGTTAATCGCATGGAAATGGAGGACCTTAACTATAAAGGTCTCTATTACACCTGGACCAAGTCTCCTAATGGTACTGGTGGGATTCTCAAAAAATTGACCGTGTCATGGAAAATCCTAGTTTCGTTGCATATTTCCCCTCTGCTTCTGTCAATTTTCTCCCCTATCGTTCTTCTGACCATACTCCTGCGGTGGTTTCTCTTCCCAGTAGATCTACGTTCAGGGCGAAACCGTTCAAATTCCCTAACTTCCTGACTTATAAGAAAGATTTCAAGCAGGTTGTTGCTGATTCTTGGAATTCCAATATCCCTGGATATAGGATGTATAAGGTTTTCCAAAACCTTAAAAACTTGAAAAAATCCTTGCGTCTTCTTCTTCGTAGACAGGGCAACATCTTCTCCAAGGTTATCTCCCTCCGTACTGAACATGATAGAATTCAGATTGCTCTAGATCAGGACCCTTTCATTAATAATTTACGAGAAGAACATTACAGGTATCTCCTTGCTTATAACGAGGCTACCCTTGATGAAGAGAGGTTTCTGAAACAAAAGGCCAAGGTTGACTGGCTGGGTGAGGGAGATAAAAATTCGGGATTTTTCCACAAATCGGTTAGAAGCCGCTTATCTCGTAGTCGTATCGATTCTATCTAGGATGCTCATGGAAACTGGATATCGGGGAACGACCTTCCTAACCTTTTTGTTTCCCACTTTCAAACTTTCTTAGGTTTTGCCTACCCTTCCATTCCTATTCGTGACCCTTGTTCCCTTTTCTCTAATAAGCTCTCCCCTATCCAGTCTGCCGCCATGCTTACTCTTGTTACGGATGAGGAGGTTAGGGGTGTCATGTTCCAAATGGGAGATGAGAAAGCCCCTGGTCCAGATGGCTTCTCGGCTAAGTTCTTCAAGTCTGCTTGGGATATTGTGGGTACTGATGTTTGTTTGGCGGTTAAGGAGTTCTTTTCGTCTAGAAAACTCCTTAAGTCATTCAACAACACCGTACTTGCTCTCATCCCTAAGGTTGACTCCCCTTCCAAAGTCACTGATTTTCGTCCTATAGCATGCTGTAATGTTGTTTACAAATGTATTAGCAAGATTATTGCGGACCGTATCAAGAATCATCTCTCTTGTTTGGTTGATGATAACCAATCTGCTTTCATCCCTGGTCGGTTGCTCTCCGACAACGTTCTTCTTGTCCACGAGCTCATGCGGGATTATCATCGCCATCGGGGACCACCAAGGTATGCTTTTAAAGTCGATATTCAAAAAGCTTATGACACCGTCGACTGGTCTTTTCTCCGCACCATCTTGTTTGGATTTGGTTTCACCGATCGTATGATTGACTGGATCATGACATGTGTTTCCACTACGGCTTACTCAGTAAGTATCAATGGTAACATACATGGTTTTTTCGATGGTAATCGGGGCCTTCGCCAAGCTGACCCTCTTTCTCCCTATCTCTTCACTCTTGTTATGGAGGTTCTTAACCTTATGATCAAGAGAAAAATATCTGAATCCGATTCGTTTAAATTCCACCGTCAATGTAAGGAACAGAATATCACACATCTATGCTTTGCCGATGATCTTCTCCTCTTCTATCATGGGGATAGATTTTCGGTAAGCATCATATGTGATTCCCTTGCTGAATTCTCTGGGGTTTCTGGCCTCCATCCTAATGTTGCAAAAAGTGAAGCCTTTTATTGCAATGTTGGTGATACTACTAGGGCTGCCATTGACCATATGGTTGGGTTCCCTGAGGGATCTTTCCCTGTCCGATACCTTGGCATCCCTCTTATCACCACCCGTCTTGCCCACAAGGACTGTAAAGGTCTTGTTGATAAAGTCAAATGCAGGATTAATGACTGGAAAAACAAAACTCTCTCCTTTGCTGGCCGTCTTCAGCTTATTCTCTCTGTTCTTTCTTCTATGCAAATCTATTGGGCTTTTGTTTTTATTCTTCCTAAATCTATTTCTAAAGAAATTGAGAAACTCATGAGGGGTTTCCTCTGGTGCCATGGTGAGTTGAAACGTGGTAAAGCTAAAGTTTCCTGGAAAACTGTGTGTCTCCCTAAGGAACATGGTGGACTTGGAATCCGTAATCTTGCTGTTTGGAATGTTGCCCTTATGGCGTCGCATGTTTGGAGACTGCTTTCTAAGAAGGATTCCCTATGGGTCAAGTGGATCCATTCTTACCGTCTCTGTGGCCGTAACTTTTGGGATGCCCCCAAAAAATACGGATCAGGTTTTGCTTGGCGAAACATCCTCGATATGCGAAGTAAGATAAGAGATTTTATTGTTTCCCAAATTGGTGATGGGTCCTCTACATCCGCTTGGTTCGATAACTGGCATCCTGCTGATCCCCTCTCTAAATTCATTTCTGCACATGACATTAGGGATGCGGGTTTCAATCCTGATAGTAAGGTTGCTGACCTTGTCATAAACGGATATTGGGTTCTGCCCGGTATATGGAGGGACTCCCATCCTAATCTTCTTCCTCAAAACCCTCCTTCTCTTTCCCCTTACGTTCCTGATAAACTCCAATGGAGATCTAGTGACGGTAATCTTTCTGATTTCTCTGTGCATTCCATTTGGCAGTCTATTCGGCCCTATGACCAGCCTGTTGATTGGTATCATCTGGTTTGGTTTTCCCAGAATATCGCTAGACATGCATTCATTCTTTGGGTTGCTCTTAAAAATCGTCTTAAGACTCATGATAAAATCAATATCTGGGATACTAACTCCAACCTCATTTGTGCCTTCTGCGGGGATTGTGCTGATTCCCTTTTCCATCTTTTCTTCGAGTGTTCTTTCCCCTCTATGGTTTGGCATGATCTTCAACATGTCATGAATCTCTCAGTCCCCACTGATAGCTGGTCCGATATCATTAATCAACTCAAACCCTTGTCTAAGACTAAGACCATTTGGTCCATCATTAGAAGACTTGTGCTTGCTGGAGCAGTTTAGCACATTTGGCAGGAAAGAAATTTACGAATTTTCAAAAAAACTAAAAGATCGTATCATGCAGTGGTGAATAGTATTCAGGATGATATCCGCTGTAGACTGCTGAGTCTTTCTATGAATCCATGCACTAATGTAAATTTGGCTAAAAGGATATGGACCATCCCTTAACAAACCTCCTATTTGCTTCTATATTTCTCTTCTTATATGGTTTGTTCTTTGCAGGTTCTTTTCCTTTATGTCATTGTTGTGTTTCTGGTTCCATGTACTCTTTTGGTTTCTAGTTTAGCTTTCTTGTTGTCCTTTGGGGCCTGTCCCGATGGATTTTCTGTTTTTTACTTTGGTGGGGAGTCCCCAGCCTCTTATTGTATTTATTCTTTTTATTAATAAAATTTGCCAGAGGTACTGTCCTCTTTCCCCAAAAAAAAAACCCATCATAACCCTTCATAGTGGTCCATAACCCATCACAACCTTCATAATGATCCATAACCCATCACAACCCTTTATAATGGTCCATACATAACCCTTCACAACCTTCATAATGGTCTATAACCCATCACAACCCTTTATAATGGTCCATAACCCATCACAACCCTTCATAATTGAGCATAACCCATTACGACCCTTCATAATGGTCCATAACCCAACACAACCGTTTCTATGGCCCATAACCCATAACAACCCTTCATAATGGTCAATAACCCATCATAATCCTTGATAATGGTTCATAACCCATCACAACCTTCATAATAGTACATAACCCATACAACCCATCATAACGGTCAATAACCCATGACAATCCTTTCTAATGGTCCATAACACATCACAACCCTTTTTATGGCTCGTAACCCATCGCAACCCTACATAATGGTCTATAACCATAACAACCCTTCATAATGGTCCATAAACCATACAAACCTTCATAACAGTCCATAACCCACCACAACCCTTCATAATTGACCATAACTCATCACAACCCTTCATAATTGACCATAACCCATCACAACCCTTCCTATTGTCCATAACCCAGCACAACCCTTTCTATGGTCAATAACCCATCACAACCCTTCATAATTAACCATAACCCATCATAACACTTCATAATGGTCCATAACCCGTCGCCACCCTGTCCATAACAACCCTTCATAATTGTCTATAACCGTACAAACCTTCATCATGGTCCATAACCCATCACAACCCTTCATAATGGTCCATAACCCATCACAACCCTTCATAATGGTCCATAACGCAACACAACCCTTTCTATGGTCCATAACCCATCATAACTCTTCATAATTGACCATAACCTATCAAAACATCTCATAATGATTCATAACCCATCATAACCCTTCATAGTGGTGCATAACCCATCACAACCTTCATAATGGTCTATAACCCATCACAACACTTTATAATGGTCCATAACCCATCAGAACCTTCATAATGGTCCATAACCCATCACAACCCTTTATAATGTTCCCTAACCCATCACAAGCCTTCATAATTGAACATAACCCATCACAACCCTTCATAATGGTCCATAACAAAACACAACCCTTTCTATGGTCCATAACGCATAACCACCCATCATAATTGACCATAACCTATCACAACCCTTCATAATGGTCAATAACCCATCATAATCCTTAATAATGGTTCATAACCTATCACAACCTTCATAATAGTATATATCCCATACAACCCTTCATAACGGTCCATAACACATCATAACCCTTTCTAATGGTCCTTAACCCATCACAACCCTTTCTATGGTCCATAACCCATTGCAACCCTGCATAATGGTCTATAACCATAACACCCTTCATAATGGTCAATAACCCATACAAACCTTCATAATGGTCCATAACCCATCATAACCCTTCATAATGGTCCATAACCCAACACAACCCTTTCTATGGTCCATAACCCATCACAACTCTTCATAATTGATCATAACCTATCAAAACCCCTCATAATAGTCCATATCCCTTCATAACCCTTCATAGTGGTCCATAACCCTTCACAACCTTCTTAATGGTCCATAACCCATCACAACCCTTTATAATTGTCCATAACCCATCACAACCTTGATAATGGTCCATAACCCATCATAACCCTTTATAATGGTCCATAACCCATCACAACCGTTTGTTTGGTCCATAAACCATAACAACCCTTCATAGTTGACCACAACCTATCACAACCCTTCATAATGGTCAATAACCCATCATAATCCTTCATAATGGTTCATAACCCATCACAACCTTCATAATAGTACATAACCCATACAACCCTTCATAACGGTCCATAACCCATAACAACCCTTTCTAATGGTCCATAACCCATCACAACCCTTTCTATGGTCCATAACCAATCACAACCTTGCATAATGGTCCATAACCATAACAACCCTTCATAATGGTCCATAACCCATACAAACCTTCATAATAGTCAATAACCCATCACAACCTTTCATAGTTAACCTTAACCCATCACAACACTTCATAATGGTCCATAACACATCGCAACCCTACATAATGATCCATAACCAGAATAACCCTTCATAATGGTCTATAACCCATATAAAACTTTATAATGGTCCATAACCCATCACAACCTCTCATAATGGTCCATAACCCATCATAACCCTTCATAATGGTCCATAATCCATCACAACCTTCATAATGGTCCATAACCCATCACAACCCTTTATAATGGTCCATAACCCATGAAACCCTTCATAATGGTCCATAACCCATCACAAACCTTTATAATGCTCCATAAACCATCACAACCCTTCATAATTGAGCATAACCCATCACAGCCCTTCATAATGGTCCATAACCCAACACAACCCTTTCTATGGTCCATTCCTAAAACAACCCTTCATAATGGTCAATAACCCATCATAATCCTTGACAATGGTTCATAACCCATCACAACCTTTATAATAGTACATAACCCATACAACCCTTCATAACGGTCCATAACCCATCACAACCCTTTCTAACGGTCCATAACCCATCACACCCGTTTCTACGGTCCATAACCCATCGCAACCCTACGTAATGGTCCATAACAATAACAACCCTTCATAATGGTCAATAACCCATACAAACCTTCATAACAATCCATAACCCATCATAACCCTTCATAATTGACCATAACCCATCACAACCCTTCATAAATGACCATAACCCATCACAACCCATCCTATGGTCTATAACCCAGCACGACCTTTTCTATGATCCATAACCCTTCACAACGCTTCATAATTAACCATAACCCATCACAACACTTCATAATGGTCCATAACCGATCACAACCCTACATAATGTTCCGTAACCATAACAACTCTACATAATTGCCCATAACCCATACAAACCTTCATCATGGTCCATAACCCATCGCAACCCTTTATAATGGTCCATAACCCATCACAACCCTTCATAATGGTCCATAACCCAACACAACCCTTTCTATGGTCCATAACCAATCACAACTCTTCATAATTGACCATAACCTATCAAAACCCCTCATAATTGTCCATAACCCATCGTAACCCTTCATAGTGGTGCATGACCCATCACAACCTTCATAATGATCCATAACCCATCACAACCCTTTATAATGGTCCATAACCCTTAGAAACCTTCATAATGGTCCATAACCCATTACAACTCTTTATAATGGTCCATAACCTATCACAACCCTTCATAATTGAGCATAACCCATCACAACCCTTCATAATGGTCCATAACCCAACACAACCGTTTCTATGGTCCATAACCCATAACAACCCTTCAAAATTGACCATAACCTATCACAACCCTTCATAATGGTCAATAACCCATCATAAACCTTGATAATGGTTCATAACCCATCACAACCTTCATAAAGTACATAACCAATACAACCTATCATAACGGTCAATAACCCATCACAACCCTTTCTAATGGTCCATAACACATCACAACCCTTATTATGGCCCAGAACCTATAGCAACCCTACATAATGGTCTATAACCCTAACAACCCTTCTAATGGTCCATAAACCATAAATACCTTCATAACAGTCCATAACCCACCACAACCCTTCATTATTGACCATAACCCATCACAACCCCTCATAATTAACCATAAACCATCACAACCCTTTTTATGGTCCATAACCCAACAAAACCCTTTCTATGGTCCATAACCCATCACAACCCTTCATAATTAACCATAACCCATCATAACACTTCATAATGGTCCATAACCTGTCGCCACCCTGTATAATGGTCCATAACCATAACAACCCTTCATGATTGTCCATAACCCGTACAAACCTTCATCATGGTCCATAACCTATCACAACCCTTCATAATGGTCCATAACCCATCACAACCCTTGATAATGGTCCATAACGCAACACAACCCTTTCTATGGTACATAACCCATTACAACTCTTCATAATTGACCATAACCTATCAAAACATCTCATAATGGTTCATAACCCATCATAACCGTTCATAGAGGTCCATAACCCATCACAACCTTCATAATGGTCTATAACCCATCACAACACTTTATAATGGTCCATAACCCATCACAACCTTCGTAATGGTCCATAACCCATCACAACCCTTTATAATGTTCCGTAACCCATCACAACCATTTATAATTGAGTATAACCCATCACAACCCTTCATAATGGTCCATAATCCAACACAACCCTTTCTATGGTCCTTAACACATAACAACCCTTCATAATTAACCATAACCCATCACAACCCATCCTATGGTCCATAACCCAACACAACCCTTTCTATGATCCATAACCCTTCACAACGCTTCATAATTAACCATAACTCATCACAACACTTCATAATGGTCCATAACCGATCACAACCCTACATAATGTTCCATAACCATAACAACTCTACATAATTGTTCATAACCCATACAAACCTTCATCATGGTCCATAACCCATCGCAACCCTTTATAATGGTCCATAACCCATCACAACCCTTCATAATGGTCCATAACCCAACACAACCCTTTCTATGGTCCATAACCCATCACAACTCTTCATAATTGACCACAACCTATCAAAACCCCTCATAATGGTCCATAACCCATCGTAACCCTTCATAGTGGTGCATGACCCATCACAACCTTCATAATGATCCATAACCCATCACAACCCTTTATAATGGTCCATAACCCTTCGAAACCTTCATAATGGTCAATAACCCATACAAACCTTCATAACAGTCCATAACCCATCACAACCCTTCATAATTTACCAAAACCCATCACAACACTTCATAATGGTCCATAACCCATCACAACCCTTTATAATGTTCCATAACCCATCACAACCCTTTATAATTGAGTATAACCCATCACAACCCTTCATAATGGTCCATGACCCAACACAACCCTTTCTATGGTCCATAACGCATAACAACCCTTCATAATTGACCATAACCTATCACAACCCTTCATAATGGTCAATAACCCATCATAATTCTTAATAATGGTTCATAACCCATCACAACCTTCATAATAGTACATACCCATACAACCCTTCATAACGGTCCATAACCCGTCACAACCCTTTCTAATGGTCCATAACCTATCACAACCATTTCTATGGTCCATAACCCATCACAACCCTGCATAATGGTCTATAACCATAACAACCATTCAAAATGGTCAATAACCCATACAAACTTTCATAATGGTCCATAACCCATCACAACCCTTCATAATGGTCCATAACCCATCACAACTCTTCAAAATTGACCATAACCTATCAAAACCCCTCATAATAGTCCATACCCATCATAACCCTTCATAGTGGTCCATAACCCATCACAACATACATGTGTGATTGACTGGATCATGACATGTGTTTCCACTACGGCTTACTCAGTGAGTATCAATGGTAACATACATGGTTTTTTTGACGGTAAACGGGGCCTTCGCCAAGGTGACCCTCTCTCTCCCTATCTCTTCACTCTTGTTATGGAGGTCCTTAACCTTATGCTCAAGAGAAAAATTTCTGAATCCGATTCGTTTAAATACCACCGTCAATGTGAGGAACAGAATATCACACATTTATGTTTTGCCGATGATCTTCTACTCTTCTCTCATGGGGATAGATCTTCGGTAAGCATAATATGTGATTCCCTTGCTGAATTCTCTGGGGTTTCTGGGCTCCATCCTAATGTTGCAAAAAGCGAAGCCTTTTATTGCAATGTTGGTGATAATACTAGGGCTGCTATTGACCATATGGTTGGGTTCCCTGAGGGATCTTTCCCTGTTCGATACCTTGGCATTCCTCTTATCACTACACGTCTTGCCCATAAGGACTGTAAAGGTCTTGTTGATAAAGTCAAATGCAGGATTAATGACTGGAAAAACAAAACTCTCTCCTTTGCTGGCCGTCTTCAGCTTATTCTCTCTATTCATTCTTCTATGCAAATCTATTAGGCTTCTGTTTTTATTCTTCCTTAATCTATTTCTAAAGACATTGAGAAACTCATGAGGGGTTTCCTCTGGTGCCATGGAGAGTTGAAACCTGGTAAAGCAAAAGTTTCCTGAAAAACTGTGTGTCTCCCTAAGGAACATGGTGGACTTGGAATCCGTAATCTTGCTGTTTGGAATGTTGCTCTTATGGCTAAGCATGTTTGGAGACTCCTCTCTAAGAAGGATTCCCTTTGGGTCAAGTGGATCCATTCTTACCGTCTCTGTGGACGTAACTTTTGGGATGCCCCCAAAAAATACGGTTCAGGTTTTGCTTGGCGAAACATCCTCGATATGCGAAGTAAGATAAGAGATTTTATTGTTTCCCAGATTGGTGATGGGTCCTCCACTTCCGCTTGGTTCGATAACTGGCATCCTGCTGGTCCCCTCTCTAAATTCATTTATGCACGTGCCATCAGGGCTGCGGGATTCAATCCTGATAGTAAGGTTGCTGACCTTATCATCAACGGATCTTGGGTTCGGCCCGGTCAATGGAGGGACTCCCATCCTAATCTTCTTCCTCAAAACCCTCCTTCTCTATCCCCATACGTGCCTGATAAACTCCAATGGAGATCTAGTGATGGAAATCTTTCTGATTTTTCTGTGCGTTCCGTTTGGCAGTCTATTAGGCCCTATGACCAGCCGATTGATTGGTATCATCTGGTTTGGTTCTCCCAGAATATCCCTAGACATGCTTTCATTCTTTGGGTTGCTCTTAAAAATCGTCTTAAGACTCATGATAAAATAAAAATCTGGGATACTAACTCCAATCTCATTTGTGCCTTCTGTGGGGATTGTGCTGCTTCCCTTTCCCATCTTTACTTCGAATGTTCTTTCCCCTCTATGGTTTGACATGATCTTCAACATGTTATGAATCTCTCCGTCCCCACTGATAGCTGGTCCGATATCATTAATCATCTCAAACCCGTGTCTAAGATTAATACTATTTGGTCCATCATTAGAAGACTGGTGCTTGCTGGAGCAGTTTACCACATTTGGCAGGAAAGAAATTTTCGAATTTTCAAAAAAACAAAAAGATCGTATCATGCGGTCGTGAATAGTATTAAGGATGATATCCGTTGTAGACTGCTGAGTCTTTCTATGAAACCTTGCACTAATGTTAATTTGGCTAAAATGATAGGGACCATCCCTTAACAAATCTCATTCTCCCTTTTGCTTCTATTTTTCTCTTCATGTATGGTTGGTTTTTTGCAGGTTGTTTTCCTTTATGTTATTGTTATGTTTCTGTTTCCATGTACTGTTTTTGGTTTCTAGTTTAGCTTTGTTGTTGTCTTTTGGGGCCTGTCCCGATGGATTTACTGTTTTTTCCTTTGGTGGGGAGTCCCCAGCCTCTTATTGTATTTATTCTTTTTATTAATAAAATTTTCCAGAGGTACCGTCCTCTTTAACCAAAAAAAAAAACCCATCACAAACTTCTTAATGGTCCATAACCCATCACAACCCTTTATAATTGTCCATAACCCATCACAACCTTCATAATGGTCCATAACCCATCATAACCCTTTATAATGGTCCATAACCTATCACAACCGTTTGTATGGTCCATAACCCATAACAACCCTTCATAGTTGACCATAACCTATCACAACCCTTCATAATGGTCAATAACCCATCATAATCCATCATAATGGTTCTTAACTCATCATAACCTTCATAATAGTACATAACCCATACAACCCTTCATAACGGTCCATAACCCATAACAACCCTTTCTAATGGTCCATAACCCATCACAACCCTTTCTAATGGTCCATAACCCATCACAACCCTTTCTATGGTCCATAACCCATCACAACCCTGCATAATGGTCCATAACCATAACAACCCTTCATAATGGTCCATAACCCATACAAACGTTCATAATAGTCAATAACCCATCACAACCCTTCATAATTAACCATAACCCATCACAACACTTCATAATGGTACAGAACACATCGCAACCCTGCATAATGATCCATAACCAGAACAACCCTTCATAATGGTCTATAACCCATACAAACCTTCATAATGGTCCATAACCCATCACAACCTCTCATAATGGTCCATAACCCATCATAACCCTTCATAGTGGTGCATAATCCATCACAACCTTCATAATGGTCCATAACCCATCACAACCCTTTATAAAGGTCCATAACCCATGAAACCATTCATAATGGTCCATAACCCATCACAACCCTTTATAATGGTCCATCAACCATCACAACCCTTCATAATTAAGCATAACCCATTACAGCCCTTCTTAATGGTCCATAACCCAACACAACCCTTTCTATGGTCCATAACCCATAACAACCCTTCATAATGGTCAATAACCCATCATAATCATTGATAATGGTTCATAAGCCATCACAACCTTTATAATAGTACATAACCCATACAACCCTTCATAACGGTCCATAACCCATCACAACCCTTTCTAACGATCCATAACCCATCACACCCGTTTCTATGGTCCATAACCCATCACAACCCTTCATAATTGAGCATAACCCATCACAGCCCTTCAAAATGGTCTATAACCCAACACAGCCCTTTCTATGGTCCATAACCCTTAACAACCCTTCATAATGGTCAATAACCCATCATAATCCTTGATAATGGTTCATAACCCATCACAACCTTTATAATAGTACATAACCCATAGAACCCTTCATAACGGTCCATAACCCATCACAACCCTTTCTAACGGTCTATAACCCATCACACCCGTTTCTATGGTCCATAACCCATCGCAACCCTGCGTAATGGTCCATAACCCATCATAACCCTTCATAATCTACCATAACCCATCACAACCCTTCATAATTGACCATAACACATCACAACCCATCCTATGGTCCATAACCCAGCACAACCCTTTCTATGATCCATATCCCTTCACAACGCTTCATAATTAACCATAACCCATCACAACACTTCATAATGGTCCATAACCGATCACAACCCTACATAATGTTCCATAACCATAATAACTCTACATAATTGTCCATAACCCATACAACCTTCATCATGGTCCATAACCCATCCCAACCCTTTATAATGGTCCATAACCCATCACAACCCTTCATAATGGTCCATAACCCAACACAACCCTTTCTATGGTCCATAACCCATCACAACTCTTCATAATTGACCATAACCTATCAAAACCCCTCATAATGGTCCATAACCCATCATAACCCTTCATAGTGGTGCATGACCCATCACAACCTTCATAATGATCCATAACCCATCACAACCCTTTATAATGGTCCATAACCCTTAGAAACCTTCATAATGGTCCATAACCCATTACAACTCTTTATAATGGTCCATAACCTATCACAACCCTTCATAATTGAGCATAACCCATCACAACCCTTCATAATGGTCCATAACCCAACACAACCGTTTCTATTGTCCATAGCCCATAACAACCCTTCATAATTGACGATAACCTATCACAACCCTTCATAATGGTCAATAACCCATCATAATCCTTGATAACGGTTCATAACCCATCACAACCTTCATAATAGTACATAACCCGTACAACCTATCATAACGGTCAATAACCTATCACAACCCTTTATAATGTTCCGTAACCCATCACAACCCTTTATAATTGAGTATAACCCATCACAACCCTTCATAATGGTCCATAACCCAACACAACCCTTTCTATGGTCCTTAACGCATAACAACCCTTCATAATTGACCATAACCCATCACAACCCATCCTATGGTCCATAACCCAGCACAACCCTTTCTATGATCCATAACCCTTCACAACGCTTCATAATTAACCAAAACCCATCACAACACTTCATAATGGTCCATAACCGATCACAACCCTACATAATGTTCCATAACCATAACAACTCTACATAATTGTCCATAACCCATACAAACCTTCATTATGGTCCATAACCCATCGCAACCCTTTATAATGGTCCATAACCCATCACAACCCTTCATAATGTTCCATAACCCAACACAACCCTTTCTATGGTCCATAACCAATCACAACTCTTCATAATTGACCACAACCTATCAAAACCCCTCATAATGGTCCATAACCCATCATAACCCTTCATAGTGGTGCATGACCCATCACAACCTTCATAATGATCCATAACCCATCACAACCCTTTATAATGGTCCATAACCCTTCGAAACCTTCATAATGGTCAATAACGCATACAAACCTTCATAACAGTCCATAACCCATCACAACCCTTCATAATTTACCATAACCCATCACAACACTTCATAATGGTCCATAACCCATCACAACCCTTTATAATGTTCCATAACCCATCACAACCCTTTATAATTGAGTATAACCCATCACAACCCTTCATAATGGTCCATAACCCAACACAACCCTTTCTATGGTCCATAACGCATAACAACCCTTCATAATTGACCATAACCTATCACAACCCTTCATAATGGTCAATAACCTATCATAATCCTTAATAATGGTTCATAACCCATCACAACCTTCATAATAGTACATACCCATAAAAAACTAGAAAACCCAAAAGCCAATTCTCTCTCTAAGCAATTCTCTCTCTAAGCAATTCTCTTCGATTTTTTGGCAATCTTTAAGTTTTTGTATTTTTAATTTAATTATGGCTGGTGTTTCACCAGGCATAATCCCTGGTTCTGATCAATGCTTGGAAAATGAAAAGGTTTTAGAAAATCAAAATCTTATATTTCCTGTTAATGAAAATGTTTTAGAAAATCAAAATCTTATATTACCTGTTCATGGTATTGTTGATCATGAAATTACGCTGAGTTTGGTAGAAAAAAGATTGAAAAACATAAAAACAAAACAGCCATTTTTATTCAAACAACTTGATAAAAGCATACAAAAAAAGAAATCTATTAGAAACCATAAACATATCACAAATTTAGCTGCTGGAAATGAAATACATATTCATTCTCAAAATAATCCAGAAAAAGATAACCAAAATGGAGTTATTGTTGCAACAACGACTGATTCAAATGATGATTTGGAGATGAGTGCTTCGATTCAAGGAGAAGACATCCTCAAATCAGCTACGAAAGCTTCAACAGAAGAAGAAGGTATACGATGTGACAACACCAAAACAGCAACGATAACCTCTGCAGAAAATGAAGATGAAGATGTTGATCTTGTGATGAACGAAGGAATGCTAACTGATTACTCATCTGTAGAAGAAGAAGGTGATGATGATGCATTATCTGATAATAATACGGATCAAAAGTCTCCCAAAGGTGAAGATGGCGATTCTGCTATTCATGGAGAAAGTGAAGTTCTAGCACAAACGGATATGAATATGATCGGACAAGGGAATGTAGATAAAGGTGATCAAGCACGTGAAAGTATGGTCATGAAAGATTCCCCAATGGTCCCTTCCTATTGCATCCGTAAAGGCAACTATAATCTAGTTCCTACAACTCATGCTGAACGTCAAGATCAAGCTGAAATCGTGATGAACACCAAAGGGAAAGAGGGAGATGTTGCATCCCATGATGAACGTGTACTACACGCTCCAACTCCACAACGGTCACCAATTCCAAAAGTCTATTTGCTGAAGGTATCAATTCCGAAAAATGCTTATTTATTACTAATTCCTCCAACTTGCATGTGGTTTGTGGGTTTAATAATAAACTAGTTAGTCAAGGGTCTAAAGTTATGGGTGAGTGGGGAGACAATAATGATAGCTTAAGGTTAGTGGGAGACAAAGAGACCCATGCTTCACATGCTTCACCTCATGAGTTGTCCATCCCTTATTTAAAATTGCCGAGAACTTCTTCATACATTACGGATCCTCATGAACCGCCCATAGATAATAACATTAAGGATCCACAACCTTCACTTTTGGGCCTTCCTAATATTCATTCACATTTGGGCCACCTAAAACAATCTTATGCTTCTTCTAGGCCTAATAACCATAAGCCCATTGCTTTTAATAAAACTAGGTGGGCTAAAAATAATAAGCCATTTAATTCTAATAACTTTGGAATTCAAAAACCGGATAATCATTTTCATGTTGATTCTAGCTTAAGTAATGATGCCGAGGATGGTCAATTACATAAATCCAACAAACATGATAAGATTAATGGTAACTTAGACGTTAAAGCCTTAAATTTCAACGCTTGGTCTACTAAATTACCTATGCTAGTTAACTCTCAAGCAAACATTTTAAGTGGTCCTAAAAAACATTCTAGCGACAAGTTTCGTTTCATTCCTAATCTGAGTAATGATATTGATGTGCCAGTAGATATCCCGATCAATGTTGTTAATAAGATATGTGAAACTCATGCTAGAACCATATGTGGTTATTTCGTGGGATGTAAAATGAATTATTCCGATGTTCGTTATCTCGCCTCTAAGATGTGGTCTCAACATGGCTTGGAAGATGTTCTGTTAAATGGTAACGGTGTTTATCTTTTTAAATTTAACAATGACCAGGGTCTAAAACATGTTATCACACATGGACCATGGACATTTAGGAGTGCCCCCATTGTTATACAAAAATGGAGACCCGGACTTAGCATTCATAGAAACAACCATGACAAACTTCCTCTATGGATTAAAATACATGACATCCCTTATGAGACTTGGAGTGAGGAAGGATTAAGTCACATTGCTTCTAAAATTGGTAAACCTCTTGCTATGGACTCTTATACAGCTAACATGTGTACTTATGATGCGGGTAAGGCAGTCTATGCACGTGTCCTGTTAGAAGTCCCATCTCGTCCTTCTTGGGTGGATAAAATTAACATCCGTATCCCAGATCCTGAAACACTTGAATTTTCTTCCCATACCCTTAGAGTTGAGTATGAATGGAAACCACCTATGTGCTCTCATTGTAAGGTGTTTGGTCACGAAACACATGTTTGTATGCATGTCATTACTAAAACTAATGCTCCTTCTATTGCTAAACATTTGGATACCTCTACTAATAATGTTACTTCTATTATAGATAATATTGATGATTTTACTATGGTTTCTAATAAGAAAAATTCTTCAAAACATGTTTTTACTAAAGAAAATAAAAATAATGAATCTTCTAAAAGCAATACTAGTAGAAAATACCAAAACAATACCCAAGATAATTTTCTTTCAAAAAATAAAAACTTTTCAAAAAATATTAGAAATAAGAAAACTTTTGAGAAACTTCCGGTTAATATTAATAATAGACCCCCTTTATCCACCAATCACCATAATCCCCCAATGAAGGTTAAGCCCGCTATTGTTGGTTACCCTAGCCCTATCATTCGATTTACTTCCTCCCAGCCCCTAAAACAGTCTGAATCATCCACCCCTTTATTCAACGCCTTCTCCATTCTAGAGACTTGTTCCTCTGACATCACGGATATTCCCTCTACTTATGTCCCCCTGCCCCATCCTGATGCTCCTTCCCATTCTATTCCTGTTGATTTTGATCCTGTAGCTGATGACCTTATCGTTGAGGATAATAGTTTTGAGGTTGATTCTGATGACGGTGATACTTCCCAGTTCATTGTTAATGAGTCTGGATCCTATAATGATCACCCTATGATAGCTCTGGTATCCGAGCAGATGGACTCCACCCACCTACAAGTTTCTATATGACGCACATCGCTGCTTGGAATACTCGCGGTCTCTGTAAGCCTTCTCATCAGAAAGCATTGAGAGATCTTATCCGCGATCAAAATCTTCAGATTTGTGCTTCTATTGAGACTCGTGCTTCCTTCTCTAACCTCCCTCTTATCTGTAGTCGTACCTTTGGCTCTTGGTCGTGGTCGTCCAATGGTCTCTTCTCCCCTAGAGGGACTAGAATCGTGGTTGCCTGGGATCCAATGGCCATTGATATGATGCTTATCGACTTAAATGATCAGGTTATGCATTTCAAAGTTAATATTCGTGATTCTAATAAATCCTTTTTCTGCTCCTTCGTCTATGCTCATAATGATCACATGATGCGACGATCTCTCTGGCATTCTCTTGCGGTCCATAAGAATGTGGTGAGAGATAACCCTTGGATTCTTTTGGGTGATTTCAATGTTGCTCTTGATATCAAAGATAGCACCTCCGGGTCGTCTGGGATTTCTCGTGCCATGGAGGACTTCAGGGACTGTGTCAATCTGATGGAAATGGAGGATCTTAACTATAAAGGTCTCTTCTACACTTGGACCAAGTCTCCTAATGGTTCGGGTGGCATCCTCAAGAAGATCGATCGTGTCATGGGAAATACTCAATTTGTTGCTTCTTTCCCCTCCTCTACTGTCAATTTTCTCCCCTACCGTACGTCCGATCATACTCCTGCTGTGCTTTCTCTCCCCCGGCGTGCCCCTTTCCAACCTAAGCCTTTCAAGTTCCCTAATTTCCTGACTTATAAGAACGATTTCAAGCAGATTGTTGCCTGTTCTTGGAACCCCAATATCACTGGATATCAGATGTATAAGGTTTTCAAAAACCTTAAAAATCTGAAAATGCCTATACGTAAGATGCTTCGCAACCAGGGAAACCTCTTTTCTAAGGTAATCTCTCTTCGTAATGAGCTTGATAGAGTTCAGATTGCTTTGGATCGGGATCCTTTCAATAAGGATCTTCGTGAAGAACAATGCAGGTATCTCCTTGTTTATAACGAGGCTAGCCTGGATGAAGAGAGGTTCCTGAAACAAAAGGCCAAGGTTAACTGGTTGCGTGAGGGTGATAAAAATTCGGCTTTTTTCCACAAAGCGGTTAAAAGCCGTAAATCTCGCAATCGTATTAATTCTATCCAGGATGCTCAAGGTAACTGGATCTTGGGGAACGATCTTCCTAATCTTTTTGTTTCTCACTTTCAAGCCTTCTTGGGTTCTGCACAGCCTTCCATTGCTATTCGTGATCCTTATTCCCTCTTCTCTAATAAGCTCTCCCCCCTCCAGTCTGCCGCCATGCTAACTCCTGTTTCTGACACGGAGGTTAAGTGTGTCCTGTTCCAGATGGGTGATGATAAAGCTCCTGGATCTGATGGTTTCTCTGCTAAGTTCTTCAAGTCTGCTTGGGATATTATTGGTCCTGATTTCTGTATGGCTGTTAAGGAATTTTTCTATTCTGGCAAACTTCTTAAGTCCTTCAACAGCACCATCCTTGCGCTCATTCCTAAAGTTGATCCCCCCTCCAAAGTCACTGATTTCCGCCCTATAGCTTGTTGTAACGTTGTTTACAAATGTATCAGCAAGCTTATTGCGGATCGTATCAAAAACCATCTTTCTTCTCTGGTTGATGAAAACCAGTCTGCTTTCATCCCTGGTCGTTTGATCACCGACAACGTCCTTCTTGTCCATGAACTCATGCGTGATTATCATCGTCATCGTGGTCCTCCTAGGTGTGCTTTTAAGGTTGATATTCAAAAAGCCTACGACACAGTTGACTGGTCTTTTCTGCGGACCATCTTGTTTTGGTTTGGTTTCCCCGATCGTATGATTGACTTGATCATGACATGTGTTTCCACGGTTGCTTACTCTGTGAGTATCAATGGGAATACTCACGGATATTTCGACGGTAAAAGGGGCCTTCGTCAGGGTGACCCCCTCTCTCCTTATCTCTTCACTCTTGTCATGGAAGTGCTTAACCTTATGATCAAGAGAAACATCCATGATTTTGATTCTTTTAAATTCCACAGACAATGTGATGATCAAAATATCACCCATCTCTGCTTTGCCGACGATCTACTTCTCTTCTGCCATGGTGATAGCTCTTCGGTTAAACTCATATGTGATTCTCTTGATGAATTCTCTAGGGTTTCTGGCCTCCATCCCAATACTACGAAGAGTGAAGCATTCTACTGTAATGTTGGTGAGAGGACCAGGGCTGCCATTGACCTTATTGCTAAGTTTCCTGAGGGCTCTTTCCCTGTCCGATACCTTGGCGTTCCTCTTATCACCACCCGTCTTGCCCACAAAGACTGTAAAGGCCTTGTTGACAAAGTCAAATGCAGGATTAATGACTGGAAAAACAAGTCTCTTTCCTTTGCTGGTCGTCTCCAGCTCATCCTCTCTGTCCTTTCTTCTACTCAAATCTATTGGGCTTCTGTCTTTATTCTTCCTAAATCTATCTTTAACGATATTGAGAGGCTCATGAGAGGTTTCCTCTGGTGCCATGGTAAGTTGAAGCGTGGTAAAGCTAAAGTCTCCTGGAAAACTGTATGCCTTCCTAAGGAACATGGTGGTCTTGGCATTCGTAATCTTGCTATCTGGAATGTTGCACTTATGGCTTCCCATGTTTGGAGACTTCTTTCCAAGAAACAGTCACTATGGGTTAAGTGGATCCACTCATACCGTTTATGTGGTCGTAACTTTTAGGATGCCCCCAAAAAATACGGTACTGGATTTGCCTGGCGAAACATCCTGGATATGCGGGATAAGATAAGGGAGTATATAGTTTCCCAGATAGGTGATGGATGCTCTACTTCTGCTTGGTTCGATAACTGGCACCATGCGGGCCCTCTTTCTAAATTCTTGTCTGTCCGTGACATCCATGATGCGGGTTTCACTCCTGATACTAAGGTTGCTGACCTGGTTCTTAACGGATCTTGGGTTCGCCCTCAGTGTTGGAGGGATTCCCATGGTGCGCTTCTTTCTCATAGCCCTCCTACTATTTCCACGTCCGTCCCTGATAAACTCCTTTGGAGATCTAGAGACGGTCAACTCTCTCCTTTCTCTGTTCGATCTGTGTGGCAGTCTATTCGCCCCTATCACCAACCGGTCTTTTGGTTTCATCTTGTTTGGTTCTCCCAGAACATCCCCAGACATGCTTTCATTCTTTGGGTTGCTCTTAAAGATCGTCTTAAGACTCATGATAAAATCAAAATTTGGGACACTAATTCCAATCTCATCTGTGCGTTATGCGGGGATTGTCCGGATTCCCTTTCCCATCTCTTCTTTGAATGTTCTTTCACTTCTTTGGTTTGGCATGACCTCCATCATGTCATGAATCTCTCCTTCTCCACTAATAGCTGGTCTGATATCATTAGTCAACTCAACCCCATTAATAAAAACAAAACCATTTGGTCCATCATTAGAAGACTTATTTTTGCTGGAGTAGTCTACCACATCTGGCGGGAAAGAAATTTACGCATTTTTAAAAAAATTAAAAGATCTCATCATGCTGTTGTGAATTGTGTTAAGGATGATATCCGCTGTAGACTGCTGAGTCTTTCTTTGAAAACTTGCACTAATGTTGATTTGGCTAAAACAATTTGGACCCTCCCTTAATTTTCCACCTCTGCGCTTTCTTTTTTCTCTGCTTGTTTTGGCTTGTATGGTTTCTTTGTTTTGCAGGTTGCTTTCCTTTATGTTCTTCTTTGCTTATGGTTCTTTCTCTTGGTTTGGTTCCTAGTTTAGCTTGTTGTCCGTTGGGGCCTGTCCCGATGGATTTTCTATTTTTTGGTGGGGAGTCCCCAGCCTTATCTTGTATTTATTCTTTTTATTAATAAAATTTGCCAGAGGTGCCGCCCTCTTTACCCAAAAAAAATAGTACATACCCATACAACCCTTCATAACGGTCCATAACCCGTCACAACCATTTCTAATGGTCCATAACCCATCACAACCCTTTCTATGGTCCATAACCCATCGCAACCCTGCATAATGGTCTATAACCATACCAACCCTTCATAATGGTCAATAACCCATACAAACTTTCATAATGGTCCATAACCCATCACAACCATTCATAATGGTCCATAACCCAACACAACCCTTTCTATGGTCCATAACCCATCACAACTCTTCAAAATTGACCATAACCTATCAAAACCCCTCATAATAGTCCATATCCCATCATAACCCTTCATAGTGGTACACCCATCACAACCTTCTTAATGGTCCATAACCCATCACAACCCTTTATAATTGTCCATAACCCATCGCAACCTTCATAATGGTCCATAACCCTTTTTAATGGTCCATAACCCATCACAACCGTTTGTATGGTCCATAACCCATAACAACCCTTCATAGTTGACCATAACCTATCACAATCCTTCATAATGGTCAATAACCCATCATAATCCTTCATAATGGTTCATAACTCATCACAACCTTCATAATAGTACATCACCCATACAACCCTTCATAACGGTCCATAACCCATAACAACCATTTCTAATGGTCCATAACCCATCACAACCCTTTCTATGGTCCATAACCCATCACAACCCTGCATAATGGTCCATAACAATAACAACCCTTCATAATGGTCCATAACCCATACAAACCTTCATAATAGTCAATAACCCATCACAACCCTTCATATTTAACCATAACCCATCACAACACTTCATAATGGTCAAGAACACATCGCAACCCTGCATAATGATCCATAACCAGAACAACCCTTCATAATGGTCTATAACCCATACAAACTTTCATAATGGTCCATAACCCATCACAACCCTTTATAATGGTCCATAAACCATCACAACCCTTCATAACTGAGCATAACCCAAAACAGCCCTTCATAATGGTCCATAACTCAACCCTTTATAATGGTCCATAACCCATGAAACCGTTCATAATGGTGTATAACCTGTCACAACCCTTTATAATGGTCCATAAACCATCACAACCCTTCATAATTGAGCATAACCCATTACAGCCCTTCATAATTGTCCATAACCCAACACAACCCTTTCTATGGTCCATAACCCATAACAACCCTTCATAATGGTCAATAACCCATCATAATCCTTGATAATGGTTCATAACCCATCACAACCTTTATAATAGTACATAACCCATACAACCATTCATAACGGTCCATAACCCATCACAACCCTTTTTAACGGTCTATAACCCATCACACCCGTTTCTAAGGTCCATAACCCATCGCAACCCTTCATAATTGAGCATAACCCATCACAGCCCTTCATAATGGTCCATAACCCAACACAACCCTTTCTATGGTCCATAACCCATAACAACCCTTCATAATGGTCAATAACCCATCATAATCCTTGATAATGGTTCATAACCCATCACAACCTTTATAATAGTACATAACCCATACAACCCTTCATAACGGTCCATAACCCATCACAACCCTTTCTAACAGTCCATAACCCATCACACCCGTTTCTATGGTCCATAACCCATCACAACCCTGCGTAATGGTCCATAACAATAACAACCGTTCATAATGGTCAATAACCAATACAAACCTTCATAACAGTCCATAACCCATCATAACCCTTCATAATTGACCATAACCCATCACAACCCTTCATAATTGACCATAACCCATCATAACCCATCCTATGGTCCATAAACCAGCACAACCCTTTCTATGATCCGTAACCCTTCACAACGCTTCATAAATAACCATAACCCATCACAACACTTCATAATGGTCCATAACCGATCACAACCCTACATAATGTTCCATAACCATAACAACTATACATAATTGTCCATAACCCATACAAACCTTCATCATGGTCCATAACCCATCGCAACCCTTTATAATGGTCCATAACCGATCACAACCCTTCATAATGGTCCATAACCCAACACAACCCTTTCTATGGTCCATAACCCATCACAACTCTTCATAATTGACCTATCAAAACCCCTCATAATGGTCCATAACTCATCATAACCCTTCATAGTGGTGCATGACCCATCACAACCTTCATAATGATCCATAACCCATCACAACCCTTTATAATGGTCCTTAACCCTTCGAAACCTTCATAATGGTCCACAACCCATTACAACTCTTTATAATGGTCCATAACCTATCACAACCCTTCATACTTGAGCATAACCCATCACAACCCTTCATAATGGTCCATAACACAACACAACCGTTTCTATGGTCCATAACCCATAACAACTCTTCATAATTGACCATAACCTATCACAACCCTTCATAATGGTCAATAACCCATCATAATCCTTGATAATGGTTCATAACCCATCACAACCTTCATAATAGTATATAACCCATACAACATATCATAACGGTCAATAACCCATCACAACCCTTTCTAATGCTCCATAACACATCACAACCCTTATTATGGCACATAACCTATCGCAACCCTACATAATGGTCTATAACCCTAACAACCCTTCTAATGGTCTATAAACCATAGAAACCTTCATAACAGTCCATAACCCACCACAACCCTTCATTATTGACCATAACCCATCACAACCCTTCATAATTGACCATAACCCATCACAACCCTTTGTATGGTCCATAACCCAGCAAAACCCTTTCTATGGTCCATAACCCATCACAACCCCTAATAACATCATTAGAATAGCTCAGGCATCCGAGCAGATGGATTCGACCAACAACCCAGTTTCCATATGACGCACATCGCTGCATGGAACACTCGCGGTCTCTGTAAGCCTCCGCATCAGAAAGCTTTGAGAGATCTTATTCGAGAACAAAATCTCAATATTTGTGCTTCCATCGAGACTCGTGCTGACTTCTCTAATCTTCCTCTTATCTGTACGCGTGCTTTTGGGTCCTGGTCTTGGTCGTCTAACGGTCTTTTTAGCCCTAGGGGGACTAGAATTGTGGTAGCTTGGGACCCCATTGCTATTGATATGATGCTTCTTGACTTAAATGATCAGGTTATGCATTTCTACGTTAAAATTCGTGCTTCTAATAAATCTTTCTTCTGCTCTTTCGTCTATGCTCATAATAATCACATCCTCCGTCTATCCCTTTGGCATTCTCTTTCTGCCCATAAGAAAGTGGTTAAAGATGCCCCTTGGATCCTTTTGGGTGATTTCAATGTTTCCCTTGACATGAAAGATAGCACCTATGGGACTTCTGTTATCTCTCATGCCATGGAGGATTTCAGGGACTGTGTTAATCGCATGGAGATGGAGGACCTTAACTATAAAGGTCTCTTTTACACCTGGAGACTTGTGCTTGCTGGAGCAGTTTACCACATTTGGCAGGAAAGAAATTTTCGAATTTTCAAAAAAACTAAAAGATCGTATCATGCAGTGGTGAATAGTATTAAGGATGATATCCGCTGTAGACTGTTGAGTCTTTCTATGAAACCATGCTCTAATGTTAATTTGGCTAAAAGGATATGGACCATCCCTTAACAATCCTCCTATTTGCTTCTATATTTCTCTTCTTGTATGGTTGTTCTTTGCAGGTTTTTTCCTATATGTTATTGTTATGTTTCTGGTTCCATGTACTGTTTTGGGTTCTAGTTTAGCTTTGTTATTGTCCTTTGGGGCCTGTCTCGATGGATTTTTTGTTTTTTCCTTTGGTGGGGAGTCCCCAGCCTCTTATTGTATTTATTCTTTTTATTAATAAAATCTGCCAGAGGTACCGTCCTCTTTACCCAAAAAAAAACCCATCACAACCCCTCATAATTAACCATAACCCATCATAACACTTCATAATGGTCCATAACCCGTCGCTACCCTGTATAATGGTCCATAACCATAACAACCCTTCACATGATTGTCCATAACCCGTACAAACCTTGATCATGGTCCATAACCCATCACAACCCTTCATAATGGTCCATAACCCATCACAACCCTTTATAATGGTCCATAACGCAACACAACCCTTTCTATGGTCCATAACCCATCACAACTCTTCATAATTGACCATAACCTATCAAAACATCTCATAATGGTTCATAACCCATCATAACCGTTCATAGAGGTCCATAACCCATCACAACCTTCAAAATGGTCTATAACCCATCACAACACTTTATAATGGTCCATAACCCATCACAACCTTCATAATGGTCCATAACCCATCACAACCCTTTATAATGTTCCGTAACCCATCACAACCCTTTATAATTGAGTATAACCCATCACAACCCTTCATAATGTTCCATAACCCAACACAACCCTTTCTATGGTTCATAACGCATAACAACCCTTCATAATTGACCATAACCTATCACAACCCTTCATAATGGTCAATAACCCATCATAATCCTTAATAATGGTTCATAACCCATCGCAACCTTCATAATAGTATATATCCCTTACAACCCTTCATAACGGTCCATAACCCGTCATAACCCTTTCTAATGGTCCATAACCCATCACAACCCTTTCTATGGTCCATAACCCATCGCAACCCTGCATAATGGTCTATAACCATAACAACCCTTCATATTGGTCAATAACCCATACAAACTTTCATAATGGTCCATAACCCATCACAACCCTTCATAATGGTCCATAAACCAACACAACCCTTTCTATGGTCCATAGCCCATCACAACTTTTAAAAATTGACCATAACCTATCAAAACCCCTCATAATAGTCCATATCCCATCATAACCCTTCATAGTGGTCCATAACCCATCACAACCTTCTTAATGGTCCATAACCCATCACAACCCTTTTTAATAGTCCATAACCCATCGCAACCTTCATAATGGTCCATAACCCATCATAACCCTTTATAATAGTCCATAACCCATCACAACCGTTTCTATGGTCCATAACCCATAACAACCCTTCATAGTTGACCATAACCTATCATAACCCTTCATAATGGTCAATAACCCATCATAATCCTTCATAATGGTTCATAACTCATCACAACCTTCATAATAGTACATAACCCATACAACCCTTCATAACGGTCCATAACCCATAACAACCCTTTCTAATGGTCCATAACCCATCACAACCCTTTCTATGGTCCATAACCCATCACAACCCTGCATAATGGTCCATAACCATAACAACCCTTCATAATGGTCCATAACCCATACAAACCTTCATAATAGTCAATAACTCATCACAACCCTTCATAATTAACCATAACCCATCACAACACTTCATAATGGTCCATAACACATCGCAACCCTGCATAATGATCCATAACCAGAACAACCCTTTATAATGGTCTATAACCCATACAAACCTTCATAATGGTCGATAACCCATCACAACCTCTCATAATGGTCCATAACCCATCATAACCCTTCATAGTGGTCCATAATCCATCACAACCTTCATAATGGTCCATAACCCATCACAACCCTTTATAATGGTCCATAACCCATGAAACCCTTCATAATGGTCCATAACCCATCACAACCCTTTATAATGGTCCATAAACCTTCACAACCCTTCATAATTAAGCATAACCCATTACAGCCCTTTATAATGGTCTATAACCCATCACAACCCTTTATAATGGTCCATAACCCATGAAACCCTTCATAATGGTCCATAACCCATCACAACCCTTTATAATGGTCGATAAACCATCACAACCCTTCATAATTGAGCATAACCCATTACAGCCCTTCATAATGGTCCAAAACCCAACACAACCCTTTCTATGGTCCATAATCCATAACAATCCTTCATAATGGTCAATAACCCATCATAATCCTTGTTAATGGTTCATAACCCATCACAACCTTTATAATAGTACATAACCCATACAACCCTTCATAACGGTCCATAACCCATCACAACCCTTTCTAACGGTCCATAACCCATCACACCCGTTTCTATGGTCCATAACCCATCGCAACCCTTCATAATTGAGCATAACCCATCACAGCCCTTCATAATGGTCCATAACCCAACACAACCCTTCATAACGGTCCATAACCCATAACAACCCTTTCTAATGGTCCATAACCCATCACAACCCTTTCTATGGTCCATAACCAATCACAACCCTGCATAATGGTCCATAACCATAACAACTCTTCATAATGGTCCATAACCCATACAAACCTTCATAATAGTCAATAACCCATCACAACCCTTCATAATTAACCATAACCCATCACAACACTTCATAATGGTCCATAACACATCGCAACCCTGCATAATGATCCGTAACCAGAACAACCCTTCATAATGGTCAATAACCCATCATAATCCTTAATAATGGTTCATAACCCATCACAACCTTCATAATAGTACATATCCCATACAACCCTTCATAACGGTCCATAACCCGTCACAACCCTTTCTAATGGTCCATAACCCATCACAACCCTTTCTATGGTCCACAACCCATCGCAACCCTGCAAAATGGTCTATAACCGTAACAACCCTTCATAATGGTCAATAACCCATACAAACTTTCATAATGGTCCATAACCCATCACAACCCTTCATAATGGTCCATAACCCAACACAACCCTTTCTATTGTCCATAACCAATCACAACTCTTCAAAATTGTCCATAACCTATCAAAACCCCTCATAATAGTCCATATCCCATCATAACCCTTCATAGTGGTCCATAACCCATCACAACCTTCTTAATGGTCCATAACCCATCACAACCCTTTATAATAGTCCATAACCCATCACAACCTTCATAATGGTCCATAACCCATCATAACCCTTTATAATAGTCCATAACCCATCACAACCGTTTGTATGGTCCATAACCCATAACAACCCTTCATAGTTGACCATAACCTATCACAACCCTTCATAATGGTCAATAACCCATCATAATCCTTCATAATGGTTCATAACTCATCATAACCTTCATAATAGTACATAACCCATGCAACCCTTCATAACGGTCCATAACCCATAACAACCCTTTCTAATGGTCCATAACCCATCACAACCCTTTCTATGGTCCATAACCCATCACAACCCTGCATAATGGTCCATAACCATAACAACCCTTCATAATGGTCCATAACCCATACAAACCTTTATTATAGTCAATAACCCATCACAACCCTTCATAATTAACCATAACCCATCACAACACTTCATAATGGTCCATAACACATCACAACCCTGCATAATGATCCATAACCAGAACAACAATTCATAATGGTCTATAACCCATACAAACCTTCATAATGGTCCATAACCCATCACAACCTCTCATAATGGTCCATAACCCATCATAATCCTTCATAGTGGTCCATAATCCATCACAACCTTCATAATGGTCCATAACCCATCACAACCCTTTATAATGGTCCATAACCCATGAAACCCTTCATAATGGTCCATAACCCATCACAACCCTTTATAATGGTCCATAAACCTTCACAACCCTTCATAATTAAGCATAACCCATTACTGCCCTTTATAATGGTCTATAACCCATCACAACCCTTTATAATGGTCCATAACCCATGAAACCCTTCATAATGGTCCATAACCCATCACAACCCTTTATAATGGTCGATAAACCATCACAACCCTTCATAATTGAGCATAACCCATTACAGCCCTTCATAATGGTCCAAAATCCAACACAACCCTTTCTATGGTGCATAACCCATAACAATCCTTCATAATGGTCAATAACCCATCATAATCCTTGTTAATGGTTCATAACCCATCACAACCTTTGTAATAGTACATAACCCATACAACCCTTCATAACGGTCCATAACCCATCACAACCCTTTCTAACGGTCCATAACCCATCACACCCGTTTCTATGGTCCATAAACCATCGCAACCCTTCATAATTGAGCATAACCCATCACAGCCCTTCATAATGGTCCATAACCCAACACAACCCTTTATAACGGTCCATAACCCATAACAACCCTTTCTAATGGTCCATAACCCATCACAACCCTTTCTATGGTCTATAACCCATCACAACCCTGCATAATGGTCCATAACCATAACAACCCTTCATAATGGTCCATAACCTATACAAACCTTCATAATAGTCAATAACCCATCACAACCCTTCATAATTAACCATAACCCATCACAACACTTCATAATGGTCCATAACACATCGCAACCCTGCATAATGATCCATAACCAGAACAACCCTTCATAATGGTCAATAACCCATCATAATCCTTAATAATGGTTCATAACCCATCACAACCTTCATAATAGTATATATCCCATACAACCCTTCATAACGGTCCATAACCCGTCACAACCCTTTCTAATGGTCCATAACCCATCACAACCCTTTCTATGGTCCATAATCCATCGCAACCCTGCAAAATGGTCTATAACCATAACAACCCTTCATAATGGTCAATAACCCATACAAACTTTCATAATGGTCCATAACCCATCACAACCCTTCATAATGGTCCATAACCCAACACAACCCTTTCTATTGTCCATAACCCATCACAACTCTTCAAAATTGACCATAACCTATCAAAACCCCTCATAATAGTCTATATCCCATCATAACCCTTCATAGTGGTCCATAATCCATCACAACCGTAACTTTTGGGATGCCCCCAAAAAATACGGTTCTGGATTTGCCTGGCGTAACATCCTGGATATGCGGGATAAGATAAGGGACTATATAGTTTCCCAGATAGGTGATGGATGCTCTACTTCTGCTTGGTTCGACAACTGGCACCCTGCGGGCCCTCTTTCTAAATTCTTGTCTGTCCGTGACATCCATGATGCGGGTTTCACTCCTGATACTAAGGTTGCTGACCTAGTTCTTAACGGATCTTAGGTTCGGCCTCATTGTTGGAGAGATTCCCATGGTGCTCTTCTTTCGCATAACCCTCCTACTATTTCCACGTCCGTCCCTGATAAACTCCTTTGGAGATCTAGAGACGGTCAACTCTCTCCTTTCTCTGTTCGATCTGTGTGGCAGTCTATTCGCCCCTATCACCAACCGGTCTTTTGGTTTCATCTTGTTTGGTTCTCCCAGAACATCCCTAGACATGCTTTCATTCTTTGGGTTACCCTTAAATATCATCTTAAGACTCATGATAAAATCAAAATTTGGGACACTAATTCCAATCTCATTTGTGCGTTCTGCGGGGACTGTCCGGATTCCCTTTCCCATCTCTTCTTTGAATGCTCTTTCACTTCTTTGGTTTGGCATGACCTCCATCATGTCATGAATCTCTCCTTCTCCACTGATAGCTGGTCTGATATCATTAGTCAACTCAACCCCATTAATAAGAACAAGACCATTTGGTCCATCATTAGAAGACTTGTTTTTGCTGGAGCGGTCTACCACATCTGGCGGGAAAGAAATTTACGCATTTTTACAAAAATAAAAAGATCTCATCATGCTGTCGTGAATATTGTTAAGGATGATATCCGCTGTAGACTCCTGAGTCTTTCTTTGAAAACTTGCACTAATGTTGATTTGGCTAAAACTCTTTGGACCCTTCCTTAATTTTCTTCCTCTGCGCTTTCTTTTTTCTCTGCTTGTTTTGGCTTGTATGGTTTGTTTGTTTTGCAGGTTCCTCTCCTTTATGTTCTTGTTTGCTTATGGTTCCTTCTCTTGTTTTGGTTCCTAGTTTAGCTTGTTGTCCATTGGGGCCTGTCCCGATGGATTTTCTGTTTTTTGGTGGGGAGTCCCTAGCCTTATATTGTATTTATTCTTTTTATTAATAAAATTTGCCAGAGGTGCCGCCCTCTTTACACAAAAAAAAACCCATCACAACCTTCTTAACAGTCCATAACCCATCACAGCCCTTTATAATAGTCCATAACCCATCGCAACCTTCATAATGGTCCATAACCCATCATAACCCTTTATAATAGTCCATAACCCATCACAACTGTTTGTTTGGTCCATAACCCATAACAACCCTTCATAGTTGACCATAACCTATCACAACCCTTCATAATGGTCAATAACCCATCATAATCCTTCATAATGGTTCATAACTCATCATAACCTTCATAATAGTACATAACCCATACAATCCTTCATAACGGTCCATAACCCATAACAACCCTTTCTAATGGTCCATAACCCATCACAACCCTTTCTATGGTCCATAACCCATCACAACCCTGCATAATGGTCCATAACCATAACAACCCTTCATAATGGTCCATAACCCATACAAACCTTCATTATAGTCAATAACCCATCACAACACTTCATAATTAACCATAACCCATCACAACACTTCATAATGGTCCATAACACATCACAACCCTGCATAATGATCCATAACCAGAACAACCCTTCATAATGGTCTATAACCCATACAAACCTTCATAATGGTCCATAAACCATCACAACCTCTCATAATGGTCCATAACCCATCATAACCCTTCATAGTGGTCCATAATCCATCACAACCTTCATAATGGTCCATAACCCATCACAACCCTTTATAATGGTCCATAACCCATGAAACCCTTCATAATTGTCCATAACCCATCACAACCCTTTATAATGGTCCATAAACCTTCACAACCCTTCATAATTAAGCATAACCCATTACAGCCCTTTATAATGGTCTATAACCCATCACAACCCTTTATAATGGTCCATAACCCATGAAACCCTTCATAATGGTCCATAACCCATCACAACCCTTTATAATAGTCCTTAACCCATCACAACCTTCATAATGGTCCATAACCCATCATAACCCTTTATAATAGTCCATAACCCATCACAACCGTTTGTATGGTCCATAACCCATAACAACCCTTCATAGTTGACCATAACCTATCACAACCCTTCATAATGGTCAATAACCCATCATAATCCTTCATAATGGTTCATAACTCATCATAACCTTCATAATAGTACATAACCCATACAATCCTTCATAACGGTCCATAACCCATAACAACCCTTTCTAATGGTCCATAACCCATCACAACCCTTTCTATGGTCCATAACCCATCACAACCCTGCATAATGGTCCATAACCATAACAACCCTTCATAATGGTCCATAACCCATACAAACCTTCATTATAGTCAATAACCCATCACAACACTTCATAATTAACCATAACCCATCACAACACTTCATAATGGTCCATAACACATCACAACCCTGCATAATGATCCATAACCAGAACAACCCTTCATAATGGTCTATAACCCATACAAACCTTCATAATGGTCCATAAACCATCACAACCTCTCATAATGGTCCATAACCCATCATAACCCTTCATAGTGGTCCATAATCCATCACAACCTTCATAATGGTCCATAACCCATCACAACCCTTTATAATGGTCCATAACCCGTGAAACCCTTCATAATGGTCCATAACCCGTCACAACCCTTTATAATGGTCCATAAACCATCACAACACTTCATAATTGAGCATAACCCATTACAGCCCTTCATAATGGTCCATAACCCATCACAACCCTTTATAATGGTCCGTATCCCATGAAACCCTTCATAATGGTCCATAACCCATCATAACCCATCTTTTTTCTCTGCATGTTTTGGCTTGTATGGTTTGTTGGTTTCGCAGGTTGCTTTCCTTTATGTCCTTCTTTGCTTATGGTTCCTTCTCTTGTTTTGGTTCATAGTTTAGCTTGTTGTCCGTTGGGGCCTGTCCCGATGGTTTTTCTGTTTTTTGGTGGGGAGTCCCCAGCCTTATATTGTATTTATTCTTTTTATTAATAAAATTTGCCAGAGGTGCCGCCCTCTTTACCCAAAAAAAAAAAAAAAAAACCCATCACAACCCTTTATAATGGTCCATAAACCATCAAAACCCTTCATAATTGAGCATAACCTATTACAGCTCTTCATAATGGTCCATAACCCAACACAACCCTTTCTATGGTCCATAACCCATAACAACCCTTCATAATGGTCAATAACCCATCATAATCCTTGATAATGGTTCATAACCCATCACAACCTTTATAATAGTACATAACCCATACAACCCTTCATAACGGTCCATAACCCATCACAACCCTTTCTAACGGTCCATAACCCATCACACCCGTTTCTGTGGTCCATAACCCATCGCAACCCTTCATAATTCAGCATAACCCATCACAGCCCTTCATAATGGTCCATAACCCAACACAACCCTTTCTATGGTCCATAACCCATAACAACCCTTCATAATGGTCAATAACCCATCATAATCCTTGATAATGGTTCATAACCCATCACAACCTTTATAATAGTACATAACCCATAAAACCCTTCATAACGGTCCATAACCCATCACAACCCTTTCTAACGGTCCATAACCCATCACACCCGTTTCTATGGTCCATAACCCATCGCAACCCTTCATAATTGAGCATAACCCATCACTGCCCTTCATAATGGTCTATAACCCAACACAACCCTTCATAACGGTCCATAACCCATAACAACCCTTTCTAATGGTCCATAACCCATCACAACCCTTTCTATGGTCCATAACCCATCACAACCCTGCATAATGGTCCATAACTATAACAACCCTTCATAATGGTCCATAACCTATACAAACCTTCATAATAGTCAATAACCCAGCACAACCCTTCATAATTAACCATAACCCATCACAACACTTCATAATGGTCCATAACACATCACAACCCTGCATAATGATCCATAACCAGAACAACCCTTCATAATGGTCAATACCCCATCATAATCCTTGATAATGGTTCATAACCCATCACAACCTTCATAATAGTATATATCCCATACAACCCTTCATAACGGTCCATAACCCGTCACAACCCTTTCTAATGGTCCATAACCCATCACAACCCTTTCTATGGTCCATAACCCATCGCAAGCCTGCAAAATGGTGTATAACCAAAACAACCCTTCATAATGGTCAATAACCCATACAAACTTTCATAATGGTCCATAACCCATCACAACCCTTCATAATGGTCCATAACCTAACACAACCCTTGCTATTGTCCATAACCCATCACAACTCTTGAAAATTGACCATAACCTATCAAAACCCCTCATAATAGTCCATATCCCATCATAACCCTTCATAGGGGTCCATAACCCATCACAACCTTCTTAATGGTCCATAACCCATCACAACCCTTTATAATAGTCCATAACCCATCGCAACCTTCATAATAGTCCATAACCCATCATAACCCTTTATAATAGTCCATAACCCATCACAACCGTTTGTATGGTCCATAACCCATAACAACCCTTCATAGTTGACCATAACCTATCACAACCCTTCATAATGGTCAATAACCCATCATAATCCTTCATAATGGTTCATCACTCATCACAACCTTCATAATAGTACATAACCCATACAACCCTTCATAACGGTCCATAACCCATCACAACCCTTTCTAATGGTCCATAACCCATCACAACCCTTTCTATGGTCCATAACCCATCACAACCCTGCATAATGGTCCATAACCATAACAACCCTTCATAATGGTCCATAACCCATACAAACCTTCATTATAGTCAATAACCCATCACAACCCTTCATAATTAACCATAACCCATCACAACACTTCATAGTGGTCCATAACACATCACAACCCTGCATAATGATCCATAACCAGAACAACCCTTCATAATGGTCTATAACCTATACAAACCTTCATAATGGTCCATAACCCATCACAACCTCTCATAATGGTCCATAACCCATCATAACCCTTCATAGTGGTCCATAATCCATCACAACCTTCATAATGGTCCATAACCCATCACAACCCTTTATAATGGTCCATAACCCATGAAACCCTTCATAATGGTCCATAACCCATCACAACCCTTTATAATGGTCCATAAACCATCGCAACCCTTCATAATTGAGCATAACCCATTACAGCCCCTCATAATGATCCATAACCCATCACAACCCTTTATAATGGTCCATATCCCATGAAACCCTTCATAATGGTCCATAACCCATCACAACCCTTTATAATAGTCCATAAACCATCACAACCAAACCAAACCCAAAACGCTCTAGCCTCTCTCTAGAATTTCCTCTCTCTAGAAAGTTTTTGTGTTTTTCTTGGCCTTTATTCTGTCATATTTTACAATGGATAATGATTCAATAGATTGTGATTCCATTTTAATGTCAAATGATGGTGTTATAATGGATCAGCAACATCATTCTCATGAATTATCTACTGGAAAAGGTCAACAAGTGAATGCTATTACGTTTTCTAAAAATCTTAAACAAGATTTTAAATTTTCATCTATAGAAAACAAATCTGAAGATCATGGCAATGCAATCAACTACAATAAAGATCAGAAAGAGAAAAAACTCCATATGGCTTTACGTAATATCAAGGGATCAATATTTAAGAATTACTCATATTCTTTATTTGAGGCCACTGATGAACGAAGAAATAAATGCAAAAACGACAATATTCAGCGAAAAAGATTGTCTACTGGTGGGATCTCGTCTTCAGTTGGTGATCACGCATGCTACACTAAAGAGGATACTTGCATGCAACTTTACTCAACATCCAATGGAGGAGATCCGGGTCTGATTTTTTCAGCAAATGATGGAACTCCTTCAACAAATGGAGTTAATGGTGATATCTCATGTGCAAATGGAGAAGAAAATACAATGGCCATCGAGGGAGGTATCTCTACTACGGATTCATTCAGCGGGGAATGCATGGATCATCCATTCACGATGGGTGGTGGAGGTGTGTCTCTTTCGGCTACTGAACTTGTTTCTTCAAACCATGGACCTCAACAGGAAACGGTTACAAACAGCAATCCTAGAAACAAAAAAGTGGGAGAAGCTAATAAAACATTGTTAAACTTCAAGTCTGGGGAAGAAAATAACAAGCTATTGTACCCATCCGGTCATGAATATCATACTTCTTTAGCTCACGGAAACTATATTCTCGATCCTACAATCCAAGAAGTTCGTGTTCCTCAAGCCACAATCGTGAAGAACACCAAAGGCCAAGAAGGAGATGCTGCGTTTCTTGCTGCTCGTGGAGTACACGCTCTAACGGTCAAGACCTCTCACAAATCCACAACGGTCATGAACGAAAAAAACTGCATGGAAGAAGGTATGAATGCTGCCAATCCCTCTTTAATTAATGATACTTCTCCTCTTTTGAATGTGGAGTGTGTGTTTAATCATAATCTAGTGGGTCAAAAGCATAAAGGTATGGGGAATGTGGGAGACATTAATACTTTATCTAGTTTAGTGGGAGACAAGGACACTCATGCTTGCACTTTTATATTATCTAAACCATGTGTCCCTCCTTGCTCTTTTGAATCGGCCGATAATTTAAAGAATAATATGGAGGAGCCGATTCCTACTTGTTTTAACAATAATTCATGCTCATCTTTGTTGGGACCACACCCTAATCTTTTTTCCCCTAATTCCATGCACCATATGTCGGCAAATTCTCCTAATTTGAAAGTTATACATGGACCTAATTACACACCTCCATTAAATACTATGTCCAATGCCCCTCCTAAAATTGTTGAAACACATGTGTCCTTAAATGCTCAACCTAAAAACAGTATTGTTGACATTAGTGAAAAAGTTAAGCCTAATAGTTCTAGTGATCCTAAAACAAATGACCAAAATTTAATTTATGACACTAGAAACATCGAAAATAATAAAAATATTAATAATGCTTGGCATCGATCTTTACCCTTGCTTAATAACTCTCTTGCCAATATTATTACTGGATCCCAAAAACACGCAAATGATAAGTTTCGTTATATTCCTAATCTAAGTAATGACAATAATGTGCCTGTTGATATTCCTTTAACGGCAGTTACTAAAGTGTGTGAAACATTTGCTAGGACTATATGTGGTTATTTTGTAGGAATTAAAATGAATTACTCTGATGTTCGATATCTTGCTTCCAAAATGTGGTCTATTCATGGTCTCCAAGATGTTCTGCTAAATGGAAAAGGTGTTTACCTGTTTAAATTTAGTGACGACAATGGTCTTCATCATGTTATCACTCATGGACCCTGGACTTTTAAAGGTGCTCCTATTGTTATGCAAAAATGGCGTCCCGGTCTCAATATTCATAAGAACAATCATGACAAGCTCCCTCTATGGATTAAAATCCATGATATTCCCTATGAGGCATGGAGTGATGATGGTCTTAGCCACATTGCTTCAAAAATTGGAAAGCCTCTTGCTATGGACTCCTATACTGCTAATATGTGCAAATATGCGGCAGGAAAATCTGTTTATGCTCGTGTCCTTCTTGAAATACCTACTAAACCCTCTTGGGTGGATAAAGTGATTATACGTATTCCTGATCCTGATACTCTTGAGTTTTATACCCATACTCTTCGCATTGAATATGAATGGAAACCCCCTATGTGCTCTCATTGCATGGTGTTTGGTCATGAAAATAAAAATTGTATGCATGTCATCTCTAAGACTAATGAAGATAATCACAAAGATAAAATGCATCTTGATCATAGTATAGTGTCTACCCCTATGCAACTTGATGATGGATTTACGACCGTCTATAAAAAGAAAAATCGTGCCAAACAAGGGTCTAATTCAGTTAACACTACTAATGATAATTTCCAAAGTAATTCTAATAGAAATAGTCAAGGGATTAGGAAGAGTAAAGATTCTTCCATGAACAAGTTTTGGAATAAAAGTAAAAATAGTATTAATAAATCTCGTTTCGAGTCTCGCCCGGTTCCTAATGATTCCCGCACCTCCTTTCCTCCTACTTCTATTCCTCCCCCTATAAAGGAGACTAACAACTTAGTTGGTTTTACGAGCCCTATCACTCGCCTCTCTTCTTCCATGCCCCTTAAACAATCTGTTTCCCCCACACCTTTATTCAATGCTTTCTCCGTTCTTGAAGCCTGTTCCTCAGACATTACTGATCTTCCCTCTACTGCTCCCCCTCTTCCTCCTCCTAGTGTTCCCCCCCATTTTAATACTGGTGATTTTAATCCTGATACTGATAACCTTCTTGACGAGGACATTTGTATTGAGGTCGACTCGGATGATGGTGAGACTGCCATGTTTATTGTTGATAAGAATGGACCACATTCTGATCAACCTATGATAACTCAGGTGTCCGAGCAGATGGACTCCACCCCCATCCAAGTTTCCATCTGACGCACATCGCCGCTTGGAATACTCGCGGTCTCTGTAAGCCTTCTCATCAGAAAGCCTTGAGAGATCTTATCCGCGATCAAAATCTTCATATTTGTGCTTCTCTTGAGACTCGTGCTTCCTTCCCTAACCTCCCTCTTATCTGTAGTCGTACTTTTGGCTCTTGGTCGTGGTCGTCCAACGGTCTCTTCTCCCCTAGAGGGACTAGAATCGTGGTTGCCTGGGATCCAATGGCCATTGATATGATGCTTATTGACTTAAATGATCAGGTTATGCATTTCAAAGTTAATATTCGTGATTATAATAAATCCTTTTTCTGCTCCTTCGTCTATGCTCATAATGATCACATGATGCGTCGATCTCTCTGGCATTCTCTTGTGGTCCATAAGAATGTGGTTAGAGATGCCCCTTGGATTCTTTTGGGTGATTTCAATGTTGCTCTTGATATCAAAGATAGGACCTCCGGGTCGTCTGGGATTTCTCGTGCAATGGAGGACTTCAGGGACTGTGTCAATCTGATGGAAATGGAGGATCTTAACTATAAAGGTCTCTTCTACACATGGACCAAGTCTCCTAATGGTTCGGGTGGCATTCTCAAGAAAATCGATCGTGTCATGGGAAATACTCACTTCGTTGCTTCTTTCCCCTCCTCTACTGTCAATTTTCTCCCTTACCGTTCGTCCGATCATACTCCTGCTGTGCTTTCTCTCCCCCAACGTGCCCCTTTCCAACCTAAGCCTTTCAAGTTCCCTAATTTCCTGACTTATAAGGAAGATTTCAAACAGATTGTTGCCTCTTCTTGGAACCCTAACATCACTGGATATCGGATGTATAAGGTTTTCAAAAACCTTAAAAATCTGAAAGTGCCTATACGTAAGATGCTTCGCAACCAGGGAAACCTCTTTTCTAAGGTTATCTCTCTTCGTAATGAGCTTGATAGAGTTCAGATTGCTTTGGATCGGGATCCTTTCAATAAGGATCTTCGTGAAGAACAATGCAGGTATCTCCTCGCTTATAACGAGGCTAGCCTGGATGAAGATAGGTTCTTGAAACAAAAGGCTAAGGTTAACTGGCTTCGTGAAGGTGATAAAAATTCGGCTTTTTTCCACAAAGCGGTTAAAAGTCGTAAATCTCGCAATCGTATTAATTCTATCCAGGATGTTCAAGGTAACTGGATCTCGGGGAACGATCTTCCTAATCTTTGTGTTTCTCACTTTCAAGCCTTCTTGGGTTCTGCCCAGCCTTCTACTGCTATTCGTGATCCTTCGTCCCTCTTCTCTAATAAGCTCTCCCTCCTCCAGTCTGCCGCCATGCTTACCCCTGTTACTGACGCGGAGGTTAAGTGTGTTCTGTTCCAGATGGGTGATGATAAAGCTCCTGGTTCTGATGGTTTCTCTGCTAAATTCTTCAAGTCTGCTTGGGATATTGTGGGTCCTGATTTCTGTATGGCTGTTAAGGAATTCTTCTATTCTGGCAAACTTCTTAAGTCCTTCAACAGCACCATCCTTGCGCTCATTCCTAAAGTTGATTCCCCTTCCAAAGTCACTGATTTCCGCCCTATAGCTTGTTGTAACGTTGTTTACAAATGTATCAGCAAGCTTATTGCGGATCGTATCAAAAACCATCTTTCTTCTCTGGTTGATGAAAACCAGTCTGCTTTCATCCCTGGTCGTTTGATCACCGACAACGTCCTTCTTGTTCACGAGCTCATGCGTGATTATCATCGTCATCGTGGTCCTCCGAGGTGTGCTTTTAAGGTTGATATTCAAAAAGCCTACGACACGGTTGACTGGACTTTTCTGCGTACCATCTTGTTTGGGTTTGGTTTCCCCGATCGTATGATTGACTGGATCATGATTTGTGTTTCCACGGTTGCTTACTCTATGAGTATCAATGGGACTACTCATGGTTATTTCGACGGTAAAAGGGGACTTCGGCAGGGTGACCCCCTCTCTCCTTATCTCTTCACTCTTGTCATGGAAGTGCTTAACCTTATGATCAAGAGAAACATCCATGATTCTGATTCTTTTAAATTCCACAGACAATGTGACGATCAAAATATCACCCATCTCTGCTTTGCCGACGATCTCCTTCTCTTCTGCCATGGTGATAGCTCTTCGGTTAAACTCATATGTGACTCTCTTGAGGAATTCTCTGGGGTTTCTGGCCTCCATCCCAACATTGCGAAGAGTGAAGCTTTTTATTGTAATGTTGGTGAGAGGACGAGGGCGGCCATTGATCTTATTGTTAAGTTTCCGGAAGGCTCTTTTCCTGTTCGATACCTTGGCGTTCCTCTCATCACCACGCGTCTTGCCCACAAAGACTGTAAAGGACTTGTTGATAAAGTCAAATGTAGGATTAATGACTGGAAAAACAAGTCTCTTTCCTTTGCTGGCTGTCTCCAGCTGATCCTCTCTGTCCTTTCTTCTACTCAAATCTATTGGGCTTCTGTTTTTATTCTTCCTAAATCTATCTCTAACGATATTGAGAAGCTCATGAGAGGTTTCCTCTGGTGCCATGGTGAGTTGAAACGTGGTAAAGCTAAAGTCTCCTGGAAAACTGTTTGCCTTCCTAAGGAACATGGTGGGCTTGGCATACGTAACCTTGCTATCTGGAATGTTGCCCTTATGGCTTCCCATGTTTGGAGACTCCTTTCCAAGAAAGAGTCCCTATGGGTTAAGTGGATCCACTCTTACCGTTTATGTGGCCGTAACTTTTGGGATTCCCCCAAAAAATACGGTTCTGGATTTGCCTGGCGTAACATCCTGGATATGAGGGATAAGATAAGGGAGTATATAGTTTCCCAGATTGGTGATGGATGCTCTACTTCTGCTTGGTTCGATAACTGGCACCCCGCGGGCCCTCTTTCTAAATTCTTGTCTGTCCGTGACATCCATGATGCGGGTTTCACTCCTGATACAAAGGTTGCTGACCTGGTTCTTAACGGATCTTGGGTTCGGCCTCATTGTTGGAGAGATTCCCATACTGCTCTTCTTTCTCATAACCCCCCTACTCTTTCCACATTCGTCCCTGATAATCTCCTTTGGAGATCTAGAGACGGTCAACTCTCTCCTTTCTCTGTTCGTTCTGTTTGGAAGACTATTCGCCCCTATCATCAACCGGTCTTTTGGTTTCATCTTGTTTGGTTCTCCCAGAACATCCCCAGACATGCTTTCATTCTTTGGGTTGCTCTTAAAAATCGCCTGAAAACTCATGATAAAATCAAAATTTGGGACACTAAATCCAATCTCATTTGTGCGTTCTGCGGGGACTGTCCGGATTCCCTTTCCCATCTCTTCTTTGAATGTTCTTTCACTTCTTTGGTTTGGCATGACCTCCATCACGTCATGAATCTTTCCTTCTCCCCTGATAGCTGGTCTGATATCATTAGTCAACTCAACCCCAGTAATAAGAACAAGACCATATGGTCCATCATTAGAAGACTTGTTTTTGCTGGAGCTGTATATCACATATGGCGGGAAAGAAATTTATGCATTTTTAAAAACATAAAAAGATCCCATCATGCTGTCGTGAATAGTGTTAAGGATGATATCCGTTGTAGACTGCTGAGTCTATCTGTGAAAACCTGCACTAATGTTGATTTGGCTAAAACTATATGGACACTCCCTTAATTTCATTCCTCTGTGCTTTCTTTCTTTTTCTGCTTGTTTTGGCTTGTATGGTTTGTTTGTTTTGCAGGTTGTTTTCCTTTATGTTCTTGTTTGCTTCTGGTTCCTTATCTTGTTTTGGTTCCTAGTTTAGCTTGTTGTCCGTTGGGGCCTGTCCCGATGGAATTTCTGTTTTTTGGTGGGGAGTCCCCAGCCATATATTGTATTCATTCTTTTTATTAATAAATTTGCCAGAGGTGCCGCCCTCTTTACCCAAAAAAAAACCATCACAACCCTTCATAATTGAGCATAACCCATTACAGCCCTTTATAATGGTCCATAACCCAACACAACCCTTTCTATGGTCCATAACCCATAACAACCCTTCATAATGGTCAATAACCCATCATAATCCTTGATAATGGTTCATAACCCATCACAACCTTTATAATAGTACATAACCCATACAACCCTTCATAACGGTCCATAACCCATCACAACCCTTTCTAACGGTCCATAACCCATCACACCCGTTTCTATGGTCTATAACCCATCGCAACCCTTCATTATTGAGCATAACCCATCACAGCCCTTCATAATGGTCCATAACCCAACACAGCCCTTCATAACGGTCCATAACCCATAACAACCCTTTCTAATGGTCCATAACCCATCATAACCCTTTCTATGGTCCATAACCCATCACAACCCTGCATAATGGTCCATAACGATAACAACCCTTCATAATGGTCCATAACACATACAAACCTTCATAATAGTCAATAACCATCACAACCCTTCATAATTAACCATAACCCATCACAACACTTCATAATGGTCCATAACACATCGCAACCCTGCATAATGATCCATAACCAGAACAACCCTTCATAATGGTCAATAACCCATCATAATCCTTGATAATGGTTCATAACCCATCACAACCTTCATAATAGTATATATCCCATACAACCCTTCATAACGGTCCATAACCCGTCACAACCCTTTCTAATGGTCCATAACCCATCACAACCCTTTCTATGGTCCATAACCCATCGCAACCCTGCAAAATGGTCTATAACCATAACAACCCTTCATAATGGTCAATAACCCATCCAAACTTTCATAATGGTCCATAACCCATCACAACCCTTCATAATGGTCTATAACCTAACACAACCCTTTCTATTGTCCATAACCCATCACAACTCTTCAAAATTGACCATAACCTATCAAAACCCCTCATAATAGTCCATATCCCATCATAACCCTTCATAGGGGTCCATAACCCATCACAACCTTCTTAATGGTCCATAACCCATCACAACCCTTTATAATAGTCCATAACCCATCGCAACCTTCATAATGGTCCATAACCCATCATAACCCTTTATAATAGTCCATAACCCATCACAACCGTTTGTATGGTCCATAACCCATAATAACCCTTCATAGTTGACCATAACCTATCACAACCCTTCATAATGGTCAATAACCCATCATAATCCTTCATAATGGTTCATCACTCATCACAACCTTCATAATAGTACATAACCCATACAACCCTTCATAACGGTCCATAACCCATAACAACCCTTTCTAATGGTCCATAACCCATCACAACCCTTTCTATGGTCCATAACCCATCACAACCCTGCATAATGGTCCATAACCATAACAACCCTTCATAATGGTCCATAACCCATACAAACCTTCATTATAGTAAATAACCCATCACAACCCTTCATAATTAACCATAACCCATCACAACACTTCATAATGGTCCATAACACATCACAACCCTGCATAATGATCCATAACCAGAACAACCCTTCATAATGGTCTATAACCCATACAAACCTTCATAATGGTCCATAACCCATCACAACCTCTCATAATGGTCCATAACCCATCATAACCCTTCATAGTGGTCCATAATCCATCACAACCTTCATAATGGTCCATAACCCATCACAACCCTTTATAATGGTCCATAACCCATGAAACCCTTCATAATGGTCCATAACCCATCACAACCCTTTATAATGGTCCATAAACCATCGCAACCCTTCATAATTGAGCATAACCCATTACAGCCCCTCATAATGGTCCATAACCCATCACAACCCTTTATAATGGTCCATATCCCATGAAACCCTTCATAATGGTCCATAACCCATCACAACCCTTTATAATAGTCCATAAACCATCACAACCCTTCATAATTGAGCATAACCCATTACAGCCCTTTATAATGGTCCATAACCCAACACAACCCATTCTATGGTCCATAACCCATAACAACCCTTCATAATGGTCAATAACCCATCATAATCCTTGATAATGGTTCATAACCCATCACAACCTTTATAATAGTACATAACCCATACAACCCTTCATAACGGTCCATAACCCATCACAACCCTTTCTAACGGTCCATAACCCATCACACCCGTTTCTATGGTCTATAACCCATCGCAACCCTTCATAATTGAGCATAACCCATCACAGCCCTTCATAATGGTCCATAACCCAACACAGCCCTTCATAACGGTCCATAACCCATAACAACCCTTTCTAATGGTCCATAACCCATCAAAACCCTTTCTATGGTCCATAACCCATCACAACCCTACATAATGGTCCATAACCATAACAACCCTTCATAATGGTCCATAACCCATACAAACCTTCATAATAGTCAATAACCATCACAACCCTTCATAATTAACCATAACCCATCACAACACTTCATAATGGTCCATAACACATCGCAACCCTGCATAATGATCCATAACCAGAACAACCCTTCATAATGGTCAATAACCCATCATAATCCTTGATAATGGTTCATAACCCATCACAACCTTCATAATAGTATATATCCCATACAACCCTTCATAACGGTCCATAACCCGTCACAACCCTTTCTAATGGTCCATAACCCATCACAACCCTTTCTATGGTCCATAACCCATCGCAACCCTGCAAAATGGTCTATAACCATAACAACCCTTCATAATGGTCAATAACCCATACAAACTTTCATAATGGTCCATAACCCATCACAACCCTTCATAATGGTCTATAACCTAACACAACCCTTTCTATTGTCCATAACCCATCACAACTCTTCAAAATTGACCATAACCTATCAAAACCCCTCATAATAGTCCATATCCCATCATAACCCTTTATAGGGGTCCATAACCCATCACAACCTTCTTAATGGTCCATAACCCATCACAACCCTTTATAATAGTCCATAACCCATCGCAACCTTCATAATGGTCCATAACCCATCATAACCCTTTATAATAGTCCATAACCCATCACAACCGTTTGTATGGTCCATAACCCATAACAACCCTTCATAGTTGACCGTAACCTATCACAACCCTTCATAATGGTCAATAACCCATCATAATCCTTCATAATGGTTCATCACTCATCACAACCTTCATAATAGTACATAACCCATACAACCCTTCATAACGGTCCATAACCCATAACAACCCTTTCTAATGGTCCATAACCCATCACAACCCTTTCTATGGTCCATAACCCATCACAACCCTGCATAATGGTCCATAACCATAACAACCCTTCATAATGGTCCATAACCCATACAAACCTTCATTATAGTCAATAACCCATCACAACCCTTCATAATTAACCATAACCCATCACAACACTTCATAATGGTCCATAACACATCACAACCCTGCATAATGATCCATAACCAAAACAACCCTTCATAATGGTCTATAACGTATACAAACCTTCATAATGGTCCATAACCCATCACAACCTCTCATAATGGTCCATAACCCATCATAACCCTTCATAGTGGTCCATAATCCATCACAACCTTCATAATGGTCCATAACCCATCACAACCCTTTATAATGGTCCATAACCCATGAAACCCTTCATAATGGTTCATAACCCATCACAACCCTTTATAATGGTCCATAAACCATCGCAACCCTTCATAATTGAGCATAACCCATTACAGCCCCTCATAATGATCCATAACCCATCACAACCCTTTATAATGGTCCATATCCCATGAAACCCTTCATAATGGTCCATAACCCATCACAACCCTTTATAATAGTCCATAAACCATCACAACCCTTCATAATTGAGCATAACCCATTACAGCCCTTTATAATGGTCCATAACCCAACACAACCCTTTCTATGGTCCATAACCCATAACAACCCTTCATAATGGTCAATAACCCATCATAATCCTTGATAATGGTTCATAACCCATCACAACCTTTATAATAGTACATAACCCATACAACCCTTCATAACGGTCCATAACCCATAACAACCCTTTCTAATGGTCCATAACCCATCACAACCCTTTCTATGGTCCATAACCCATCACAACCCTGCATAATGGTCCATAACCATAACAACCCTTCATAATGGTCCATAACCCATACAAACCTTCATAATAGTCAATAACCCATCACAACCCTTCATAATTAACCATAACCCATCACAACACTTCATAATGGTCCATAACACATCGCAACCCTGCATAATGATCCATAACCAGAACAACCCTTCATAATGGTCAATAACCCATCATAATCCTTGATAATGGTTCATAACCCATCACAACCTTCATAATAGTATATATCCCATACAACCCTTCATAACGGTCCATAACCCGTCACAACCCTTTCTAATGGTCCATAACCCATCACAACCCTTTCTATGGTCCATAACCCATCGCAACCCTGCAAAATGGTCTATAACCATAACAACCCTTCATAATGGTCAATAACCCATACAAACTTTCATAATGGTCCATAACCCATCACAACCCTTCATAATGGTCTATAACCTAACACAACCCTTTCTATTGTCCATAACCCATCACAACTCTTCAAAATTGACCATAACCTATCAAAACCCCTCATAATAGTCCATATCCCATCATAACCCTTCATAGGGGTCCATAACCCATCACAACCTTCTTAATGGTCCATAACCCATCACAACCCTTTATAATAGTCCATAACCTATCGCAACCTTCATAATGGTCCATAACCCATCATAACCCTTTATAATAGTCCATAACCCATCACAACCGTTTGTATGGTCCATAACCCATAACAACCCTTCATAGTTGACCATAACCTATCACAACCCTTCATAATGGTCAATAACCCATCATAATCCTTCATAATGGTTCATCACTCATCACAACCTTCATAATAGTACATAACCCATACAACCCTTCATAACGGTCCATAACCCATAACAACCCTTTCTAATGGTCCATAACCCATCACAACCCTTTCTATGGTCCATAACCCATCACAACCCTGCATAATGGTCCATAACCATAACAACCCTTCATAATGGTCCATAACCCATACAAACCTTCATAATAGTCAATAACCCATCACAACCCTTCATAATTAACCATAACCCATCACAACACTTCATAATGGTCCATAACACATCGCAACCCTGCATAATGATCCATAACCAGAACAACCCTTCATAATGGTCAATAACCCATCATAATCCTTGATAATGGTTCATAACCCATCACAACCTTCATAATAGTATATATCCCATACAACCCTTCATAACGGTCCATAACCCGTCACAACCCTTTCTAATGGTCCATAACCCATCACAACCCTTTCTATGGTCCATAACCATCGCAACCCTGCAAAATGGTCTATAACCATAACAACCCTTCATAATGGTCAATAACCCATACAAACTTTCATAATGGTCCATAACCCATCACAACCCTTCATAATGGTCTATAACCTAACACAACCCTTTCTATTGTCCATAACCCATCACAACTCTTCAAAATTGACCATAACCTATCAAAACCCCTCATAATAGTCCATATCCCATCATAACCCTTTATAGGGGTCCATAACCCATCACAACCTTCTTAATGGTCCATAACCCATCACAACCCTTTATAATAGTCCATAACCCATCGCAACCTTCATAATGGTCCATAACCCATCATAACCCTTTATAATAGTCCATAACCCATCACAACCGTTTGTATGGTCCATAACCCATAACAACCCTTCATAGTTGACCATAACCTATCACAACCCTTCATAATGGTCAATAACCCATCATAATCCTTCATAATGGTTCATCACTCATCACAACCTTCATAATAGTACATAACCCATACAACCCTTCATAACGGTCCATAACCCATAACAACCCTTTCTAATGGTCCATAACCCATCACAACCCTTTCTATGGTCCATAACCCATCACAACCCTGCATAATGGTCCATAACCATAACAACCCTTCATAATGGTCCATAACCCATACAAACCTTCATTATAGTCAATAACCCATCACAACCCTTCATAATTAACCATAACCCATCACAACACTTCATAATGGTCCATAACACATCACAACCCTGCATAATGATCCATAACCAAAACAACCCTTCATAATGGTCTATAACGTATACAAACCTTCATAATGGTCCATAACCCATCACAACCTCTCATAATGGTCCATAACCCATCATAACCCTTCATAGTGGTCCATAATCCATCACAACCTTCATAATGGTCCATAACCCATCACAACCCTTTATAATGGTCCATAACCCATGAAACCCTTCATAATGGTTCATAACCCATCACAACCCTTTATAATGGTCCATAAACCATCGCAACCCTTCATAATTGAGCATAACCCATTACAGCCCCTCATAATGATCCATAACCCATCACAACCCTTTATAATGGTCCATATCCCATGAAACCCTTCATAATGGTCCATAACCCATCACAACCCTTTATAATAGTCCATAAACCATCACAACCCTTCATAATTGAGCATAACCCATTACAGCCCTTTATAATGGTCCATAACCCAACACAACCCTTTCTATGGTCCATAACCCATAACAACCCTTCATAATGGTCAATAACCCATCATAATCCTTGATAATGGTTCATAACCCATCACAACCTTTATAATAGTACATAACCCATACAACCCTTCATAACGGTCCATAACCCATAACAACCCTTTCTAATGGTCCATAACCCATCACAACCCTTTCTATGGTCCATAACCCATCACAACCCTGCATAATGGTCCATAACCATAACAACCCTTCATAATGGTCCATAACCCATACAAACCTTCATAATAGTCAATAACCCATCACAACCCTTCATAATTAACCATAACCCATCACAACACTTCATAATGGTCCATAACACATCGCAACCCTGCATAATGATCCATAACCAGAACAACCCTTCATAATGGTCAATAACCCATCATAATCCTTGATAATGGTTCATAACCCATCACAACCTTCATAATAGTATATATCCCATACAACCCTTCATAACGGTCCATAACCCGTCACAACCCTTTCTAATGGTCCATAACCCATCACAACCCTTTCTATGGTCCATAACCCATCGCAACCCTGCAAAATGGTCTATAACCATAACAACCCTTCATAATGGTCAATAACCCATACAAACTTTCATAATGGTCCATAACCCATCACAACCCTTCATAATGGTCTATAACCTAACACAACCCTTTCTATTGTCCATAACCCATCACAACTCTTCAAAATTGACCATAACCTATCAAAACCCCTCATAATAGTCCATATCCCATCATAACCCTTCATAGGGGTCCATAACCCATCACAACCTTCTTAATGGTCCATAACCCATCACAACCCTTTATAATAGTCCATAACCTATCGCAACCTTCATAATGGTCCATAACCCATCATAACCCTTTATAATAGTCCATAACCCATCACAACCGTTTGTATGGTCCATAACCCATAACAACCCTTCATAGTTGACCATAACCTATCACAACCCTTCATAATGGTCAATAACCCATCATAATCCTTCATAATGGTTCATCACTCATCACAACCTTCATAATAGTACATAACCCATACAACCCTTCATAACGGTCCATAACCCATAACAACCCTTTCTAATGGTCCATAACCCATCACAACCCTTTCTATGGTCCATAACCCATCACCACCCTGCATAATGGTCCATAACCATAACAACCCTTCATAATGGTCCATAACCCATACAAACCTTCATTATAGTAAATAACCCATCACAACCCTTCATAATTAACCATAACCCATCACAACACTTCATAATGGTCCATAACACATCACAACCCTGCATAATGATCCATAACCCATCATAATGATCCATAACCAGAACAACCCTTCATAATGGTCTATAACCCATACAAACCTTCATAATGGTCCATAACCCATCACAACCTCTCATAATGGTCCATAACCCATCATAACCCTTTATAGTGGTCCATAATCCATCACAACCTTCATAATGGTCCATAACCCATCACAACCCTTTATAATGGTCCATAACCCATGAAACCCTTCATAATGGTCCATAACCCATCACAACCCTTTATAATGGTCCATAAACCATCGCAACCCTTCATAATTGAGCATAACCCATTACAGCCCTTCATAATGGTCTATAACCCATCACAACCCTTTATAATGGTCTATATCCCATGAAACCCTTCATAATGGTCCATAACCCATCAGAACCCTTTATAATGGTCCATAAACCATCACAACCCTTCATAATTGAGCATAACCCATTACAGCCCTTTATAATGGTCCATAACCCAACACAACCCTTTCTAACGGTCCATAACCCATCACACCCGTTTCTATGGTCCATAACCCATCGCAACCCTTCATAATTGAGCATAACCCATCACAGCCCTTCATAATGGTCCATAACCCAACACAACCCTTCATAACGGTCCATAACCCATAACAACCCTTTCTAATGGTCCATAACCCATCACAACCCTTTCTATGGTCCATAACCCATCACAACCCTGCATAATGGTCCATAACCATAACAACCCTTCATAATGGTCTATAACCCATACAAACCTTCATAATAGTCAATAACCCATCACAACCCTTCATAATTAAACATAACCCATCGCAACACTTCATAATGGTCCACAACACATCGCAACCCTGCATTATGATCCATAACCAGAACAACCCTTCATAATGGTCAATGACCGATCATAATCTGTAATAATCGTTCATAACCCATCACAACCTTCATAATAGTATATATCCCCTACAACCCTTCATAACGGTCCATAACCCGTCACAACCCTTTCTAATGGTCCATAACCCATCACAACCCTTTCTATGGTCCATAATCCATCGCAACCCTACATAATGGTCTATAACCATAACAACCCTTCATAATGGTCAATAACCCATACAAACTTTCATAATGGTCCATAACCCATTACAACCCTTCATAATGGTCCATAACCAAACACAACCCTTTCTATGGTCCATAACCCATCACAACTCTTCAAAATTGACCATAACCTATCAAAACCCCTCATAATAGTCCATATCCCATCATAACCCTTCATAATGGTCCATAACCCATCACAACTTTCTTAATGGTCCATAACCCATCACAACCCTTTATAATTGTCCATAACCCATCGCAACCTTCATAATGGTCTATAACCCATCATAACCCTTTATAATGGTCCATAACCCATCACAACCGTTTGTATGGTCCATAACCCATAACAGCCCTTCATAGTTGACCATAACCTATCACAACCCTTCATAATGGTCAATAACCCATCATAATCCTTCATAATGGTTCATAACTCATCACAACCTTCATAATAGTATATAACCCATACAACCCTTCATAACGGCCCAAAACCCATAACAACCCTTTCTAATGGTCGATAACCCTTCACAACCCTTTCTATGGTCCATAACCCATCACAACCCTGCATAATGGTCCATAACCATAACAACCCTTCATAATGGTCCATAACCCATACAAACCTTCATAATAGTCAATAACCCATCACAACCCTTCATAATTAACGATAACCCATTACAACACTTCATAATGGTCCATAACACATCGCAACCCTGCATAATGATCCATAACCAGAACAACCCTTCATAATGGTCTATAACCCATACAAACCTTCATAATGGTCCATAAGCCATCACAACCTCTCATAATGGTCCATAACCAATCATAACCCTTCATAGTGGTCCATAATCCATCACAACCTTCATAATGGTCCATAACCCATCACAACCCTTTATAATGGTTCATAACCCATGAAACCCTTCATAATGGTCCATAACCCATCACAACCCTTTATAATGGTCCATAAAGCATCACAACCCTTCATAATTGAGCATAACCCATTACAGCCATTCATAATGGTCCATAACCTAACACAACCCTTTCTATGGTCCATAACCCATAACAACCCTTCATAATGGTCAATAACCCATCATAATCCTTGATAATGGTTCAGAACCCATCACAACCTTTATAATAGTACATAACCCATACAACTCTTCATAACAGTCTATAACCCATCACAACCCTTTTTAACGGTCTATAGCCCATCACACCCGTTTCTATGGTCCATAACCCATCGCAACCCTGCGTAATGGTCCATAACAATAACAACCCTTCATAATGGTCAATAACCCATACAAACCTTCATAACAGTCCATAACCCATCATAACCCTTCATAATTGACCATAAGCCATCACAACCCTTCATAATTGATCATAACCCATCACAACCCTTCCTAGGGTCCATAACCCAGCACAACCCTTTCTATGATCCATAACCCATCACAACGCTTCATAATTAACCATAATCCGTCACAACACTTCATAATTGACCATAACCCATCGCAACCCTTCCTAGGGTCCATAACCCAGCATAACCCTTTCTATGATCCATAACCCATCACAACGCTTCATAATTAACCATAACCCATCACAACACTTCATAATGGTCAATAACCGATCACAACCCTACCTAATGTTCCATAACCATAACAACTCTACATAATTGTCCATAACCTATACAAACCTTCATCATGGTTCATAACCCATCACAACCCTTTATAATAGTCCATAACCCATCACAACCCTTCATAATGGTCCATAATCCAACACATCCCTTACTATGGTCCATAACCCATCACAACTCTTCATAATTGACCACAACCTATCAATACCCCTCATAATGGTGCATAACTCATCATAACCCTTCATAGTGGTACATGACCATCAAAACCTTCATAATGATCCATAACCCATCACAACACTTTATAATGGTCCATAACCCTTCACAACCTTCATAATGGTCCATAACCTAGTACAGCTCTTTATAATGGTCCATAACCCATCACAACCCTTGATAATTGAGCATAACCCATCACAACCCTTCATAATGGTCCATAACTCATCACAACCCTTTATAATTGTCCATAACCCATCGCAACCTTCATAATGGTCCATAACCCATCATAACCCTTTCTAATGGTCCATAACCCATCACAACCGTTTGTATGGTCCATAACCCATAACAACCCTTCATAGTTGACCATAACCTATCACAACCCTTCATAATGGTCAATAACCCATCATAATCCTTCATAATGGTTCATAACTCATCACAACATTCATAATAGTACATAACCCATACAACCCTTCATAACGGTCCAAAACCCATAACAACCCTTTCTAATGGTCCATTACCCATCACAACCCTTTCTATGGTCTATAACCCATCACAACCCTGCATAATGGTCCATAACCATAACAACCCTTCATAATGGTCCATAACCCATACAAACCTTCATAATAGTCAATAACCCATCACAACCCTTCATAATTAACCATAACCCATTACAACATTTCATAATGGTCCATAACACATCGCAACCCTGCATAATGATCCATAACCAGAACAACCCTTCATAATGGTCTATAACCCATAAAAACCTTCATAATGGTCCATAAGCCATCACAACCTCTCATAATGGTCCATAACCCATCATAACCCTTCATAGTGGTCCATAATCCATCACAACCTTCATAATGGTCCATAACCCATCACAACCCTTTATAATGGTTCATAACCCATGAAACCCTTCATAATGGTCCATAACCCATCACAACCCTTTATAATGGTCCATAAACCATCACAACCCTTCATAATTGAGCATAACCCATTACAACCATTCATAATGGTCCATAACCTAACACAACCCTTTCTATGGTCCATAACCCATAACAACCCTTCATAATTGTCAATAACCCATCATAATCCTTGATAATAGTTCATAACCCATCACAACCTTTATAATAGTACATAACCCATACAACCCTTCATAACGGTATATAACCAATCACAACCCTTTCTAACGGTCTATAACCCATCACACCCGTTTCTATGGTCCATAACCCATCACAACCCTGCGTAATGGTCCATAACAATAACAACCCTTCATAATGGTCAATAACCCATACAAACCTTCATAACAGTCCATAACCCATCATAACCCTTCATAATTGACCATAAGCCATCACAACCCTTCATAATTGATCATAACCCATCATAACCCTTCCTAGGGTCCATAACCCAGCACAACCCTTTCTATGATCCATAACCCATCACAACGCTTCATAATTAACCATAATCCGTCACAACACTTCATAATGGTCCATAACCAATCTCAACCCTACCTAATGTTCCATAACCATAACAACTCTACATAATTGTCCATAACCTATACAAACCTTCATCATGGTCCATAACCCATCACAACACTTTATAATGGTTCATAACCCATCACAACCCTTCATAATGGTCCATAATCCATCACATCCCTTACTATGGTCCATAACCCATCACAACTCTTCATAATTGACCACAACCTATCAATACCCCTCATAATGGTGCATAACTCATCATAACCCTTCATAGTGGTTCATGACCATCAAAACCTTCATAATGAGCCATAACCCATCACAACACTTTATAATGGTCCATAACCCTTCACAACCTTCATAATGGTCCATAACCCAGTACAGCTCTTTATAATGGTCCATAACCCATCACAACCCTTGATAATTGAACATAACCCATCACAACCCTTCATAATGGTCCATAACCCATCACAACCCTTTATAATTGTCCATAACCCATCGCAACCTTCATAATGGTCCATAACCCATCAGAACCCTTTATAATGGTCCATAACCCATCACAACCGTTTGTATGGTCCATAACCCATAACAACCCTTCATAGTTGACCATAACCTATCACAACCCTTCATAATGGTCAATAACCCATCATAATCCTTCATAATGGTTCATAATTCATCACAACCTTCATAATAGTACATAACCCATACAACCCTTCATAACGGTCCAAAACCCATAACAACCCTTTCTAATGGTCCATAACCCATCACAACCCTTTCTATGGTCCATAACCCATCACAACCCTGCATAATGGTCCATAACCATAACAACCCTTCATAATGGTCCATAACCCATACAAACCTTCATAATAGTCAATAACCCATCACAACCCTTCATAATTTTAACCATAACCCATTACAACACTTCATAATGGTCCATAACACATCGCAACCCTGCATAATGATCCATAACCAGAACAACCCTTCATAATGGTCTATAACCCATACAAACCTTCATAATGGTCCATAAGCCATCACAACCTCTCATAATGGTCCATAACCCATCATATCCCTTCATAGTGGTCCATAATCCATCACAACCTTCATAATGGTCCATAACCCATCACAACCCTTTATAATGGTCCATAACCCATGAAACCCTTCATAATGGTCAATAACCCATCACAACCCTTTATAATGGTCCATAAACCATCACAACCCTTCATAATTGAGCATAACCCATTACAGCCATTCATAATGGTCCATAACCTAAGACAACCCTTTCTATGGTCCATAACCCATAACAACCCTTCATAATGGTCAATAACCCATCATAATCCTTGATAATGGTTCATAACCCATCACAACCTTTATAATAGTACATAACCCATACAACCCTTCATAACGGTCTATAACCCATCACAACCCTTTCCAACGGTCTATAACCCATCACACCTGTTTCTATGGTCCATAACCCATCGCAACCCTGCGTAATGGTCCATAACAATAACAACCCTTCATAATGGTCAATAACCCATACAAACCTTCATAACAGTCCATAACCCATCATAACCCTTCATAATTTATCATAAGCCATCACAACCCTTCATAATTGACCATAACCCATCACAACCCTTCCTAGGGTCCATAACCCAGCACAACCCTTTCTATGATCCATAACCCATCACAACGCTTCATAATTAACCATAACCCATCACAACACTTCATAATGGTCCATAACCGATCACAACCCTACCTAATGTTCCATAACCATAACAACTCTACATAATTGTCCATAACCTATACAAACCTTCATCATGGTCCATAACCCATCACAACCCTTTATAATGGTCCATAACCCATCACAACCCTTCCTAATGGTCCATAATCCAACACATCCCTTACTATGGTCCATAACCCATCACAACTCTTCATAATTGACCACAACCTATCAATACCCCTCATAATGGTGCATAACTCATCATAACCCTTCATAGTGGTACATGACCATCAAAACCTTCATAATGATCCATAACCCATCACAACACTTTATAATGGTCCATAACCCTTCACAACCTTCATAATGGTCCATAACCCAGTACAACTCTTTATAATGGTCCATAACCCATCACAACCATTGATAATTGAGCATAACCCATCACAACCCTTCATAATAGTCCATAACCCATCACAACCCTTTATAATTGTCCATAACCCATCGCAACCTTCATAATGGTCCATAACCCACCATAACCCTTTATAATGGTCCATAACCCATCACAACCGTTTGTATGGTCCATAACCCATAAAAACCCTTCATAGTTGACCATAACCTATCACAACCCTTCATAATGGTCAATAACCCATCATAATCCTTCATAATGGTTCATAACTCATCACAACCTTCATAATAGTACATAACCCATACAACCCTTCATAACGGTCCAAAACCCATAACAACCCTTTCTAATGGTCCATAACCCATCACAACCCTTTCTATGGTCCATAACCCATCACAACCCTGCATAATGGTCCATAACCATAACAACCCTTCATAATGGTCCATAACCCATACAAACCTCCATAATAGTCAATAACCCATCACAACCCTTCATAATTAACCATAACCCATTACAACACTTCATAATGGTCCATAACACATCGCTACCCTGTATAATGATCCATAACCAGAACAACCCTTCATAATGGTCTATAACCCATACAAACCTTCATAATGGTCCATAAGCCATCACAACCTCTCATAATGGTCCATAACCCATCATAACCCTTCATAGTGGTCCATAATCCATCACAACCTTCATAATGGTCCATAACCCATCACAACCCTTTATAATGGTTCATAACCCATGAAACCCTTCATAATGGTCCATAACCCATCACAACCCTTTATAATGGTCCTTAAACCATCACAACCCTTCATAATTGAGCATACCCCATTACAGCCATTCATAATGGTCCATAACCTAACACAACCCTTTCTATGGTCCATAACCCATAACAACCCTTCATAATGGTCATTAACCCATCATAATCCTTGATAATGGTTCATAACCCATCACAACCTTTATAATAGTACATAACCCATACAACCCTTCATAACGGTCTATAACCCATCACAACCCTTTCTAACGGTCTATAACCCATCACACCCGTTTCTATGGTCCATAACCCATCGCAACCCTGCGTAATGGTCCATAACAATAACAACCCTTCATAATGGTCAATAACCTATACAAACCTTCATAACAGTCCATAACCCATCATACCCCTTCATAATTGACCATAAGCCATCACAACGCTTCATAATTAACCATAACCCATCACAACACTTCATAATGGTCCATAACCGATCACAACCCTACCTAATGTTCCATAACCATAACAACTCTACATAATTGTCTATAACCTATACAAACCTTCATCATGGTCCATAACCCATCACAACCCTTTATAATGGTCCATAACCCATCACAACCCTTCATAATGGTCCATAATCCAACACATCCCTTACTATGGTCCATAACCCATCACAACTCTTCATAATTGACCACAACCTATCAATACCCCTCATAATGGTGCATAACTCATCATAACCCTTCATAGTGGTACATGACCATCAAAACCTTCATAATGATCCATAACCCATCACAACATTTTATAATGGTCCATAACCCTTCACAACCTTCATAATGGTCCATAACCCAGTACAGCTCTTTATAATGGTCTATAACCCATCACAACCCTTGATAATTGAGCATAACCCATCACAACCCTTCATAATGGTCCATAACCCATCACAACCCTTTATAATTGTCCATAACCCATCGCAACCTTCATAATGGTCCATAACCCATCATAACCCTTTATAATGGTCCATAACCCATCACAACCGTTTGTATGGTCCATAACCCATAACAACCCTTCATAGTTGACCATAACCTATCACAACCCTTCATAATGGTCAATAACCCATCATAATCCTTCATAATGGTTCATAACTCATCACAACCTTCATAATAGTACATAACTCATACAACCCTTCGTAACGGTCCATAACCCATAACAACCCTTTCTAATGGTCTATAACCCATCATAACCCTTTCTATGGTCCATAACCCATCACAACCCTGCATAATGGTCCATAACCATAACAACCCTTCATAATGGTCCATAACCCATATACAGCTTCATAATAGTCAATAACCCATCACAACCCTTCATAATTAACCATAACCTATCACAACACTTCATAATGGTCCATAACACATCGCAACCCTGCATAATGATCCATAACCAGAACAACCCTTCATAATGGTCTATAACCCATCCAAACCTTCGTAATGGTCCATAACCCATCACAACCTCTCATAATGGTCCATAACCCTTCATAGTGGTCCATAATCCATCACAACCTTCATAATGGTCCATAACCCATCACAACCTTTTATAATAGTCGATAACCCATGAAACCCTTCATAATGGTCCATAACCCATCACAACCTGTCATAATGGTCCATAACCCATCATAACCCTTCATAGTGGTCCATAATCCATCACAACCTTCATAATGGTCCATAACCCATCACAACCCTTTATAATCTTATTAAACACTAGCTATTACTATGCATAAAAATGATCTTATTAAACACTAGCTAGTACTGGGAAATACTGGGAGCCTTGTCGTGTTTAACAGTTTTTGACAAATCGTTGGTTTTTTTTATAAAAAAATGAATTTTAAAAAACACACACAATGTTTAATAAAATCTCCAAAAGTTGTTTCGGTTAAGACATCCAATTGGTAAATTAATTATCATATCAATATTTAACAATAATAACATTCTAATCCACAGGTTGTCAATTATGTGGTAGTTGTAAATATTATTACTGTAATTATTAATGTGACATTATGAAACCTATTAAAACATTCTTACCTTGAAATGCAAAATATTCAGTTTACTAATTTTATAAATATTATCATATTAGGTAATTTAAACATCAAGATTGATTTATTTTAATTTCCCTTTAAGATAATAAATTTACAAAATATAGTAGACTTATTTCTGTTTACAAAATTAATAAATATCCCTATTATTGAAAATTAAAATTGATTAGATTTTAAATACATTAACAGATTAATATTTCTATTTCATGAAGCTCATCTAATTTACAATTCAGTTTATAAAAATCATATTTACAACAAATAAATCCCAATAAAATTACTAGACTATCATTTAATCGTTCACAACCAAAACCTTATATTAAACTACTCACACATAATTATTACAACTAACAAAATTATAACAACAATTATTCTACAAATCATAACTAACAAATTAAATAAAATTATAGAAAATAACAAAATGAACAAAAATCATACCTTTGAAGACTTTGATTAAATTCAAGCGTGTAAATCTATAAATTTCAACTCATCACACGAATTATACAAACCAATTCACTCCAAACTTAATAAATACATCAAAAACCAAAATTACAACATAATGACTTAATGGATGACTTAATGACTTCAAACTATCAAGAACACTCAAGAACACTTCTAAAACTCACTGAAAATTTCTGAACTCGCTAATAAAAATAGAGAGAAAAATAGATACGGACTCTAAAACTAAAACTCCCCAACGGCTCCTTCTTCTAGTTTCCATGAAGGTATACCCGATTATTCCACCTTCACTTATAAAAATAATGTATTGCATGATTATGGTGGGTTAGTTGATGATAAAGATGGTCAAAAAGATAAAGTAAACAAGAAAGTGGGAGAAACTAATAGTTTATCTAGCTTAGTGGGGGACAAGGAGACACATGCTAAGAATTTAGTATTATCTAATCCTTGCTTTCCTCCATGCTCAAACAATTCAGCCGATTCATTCACTAGTTTAATTAAGGATTCGAATGCTTTTTGTCCTTTGCCCAAGACTACTTGTTCCTCTCTTTTGGGACCACACCCTAATCAAATGTCCCATATGTCCATGCTTCATAAATCGGACAAGACTCCTCAATTCAAAGATATCCATGGACCTAACTACCCAACACCCTCTAATTCTTTATCCAATGCCTCACCCCCACTTGTAGAAGCCCAAATGTCCTTAAATGACCAAGTGAAAACCCAAATTATTGACATTAGTGATAAACTTAAGCCCAATGCTTCTAGTGATTTTAAAACTCATGACCAAAAATTAATTTTTGATACTCGTAATAACGAAAATAAAAAAATTATAAATAATGCTTGGCATCGATCTTTACCCTTGCTTAATAACTCCCATGCCAATATTATTACCGGATCACAAAAACATGCCAATGATAACTTTCGTTTTATTCCTAATTTAAGTGATGACAATAATGTGCCTGTTGATATTCCTTTAACGGCCGTTAATAAAGTGTGTGAAACATTTGCTAGGACTATATGTGGTTATTTTGTCGGTATAAAAATGAATTACTCTGATGTTAGATTTCTAGCATCAAAAATGTGGTCTATCCATGGTCTCCAAGATGTCCTTATAAATGGAAAAGGTATTTACCTATTTAAATTTAGTGACGATAATGGTCTTCATCATGTTATCACTCACGGACCCTGGACTTTTAAAGGTGCCCCTATTGTCATGCAAAAATGGCGTCCCGGTCTCAATATTCATAAGAACAATCATGACAAGCTCCCTCTATGGATTAAAATCCATGATATTCCCTATGAGGCATGGAGTGATGATGGTCTTAGCCACATTGCCTCCAAAATTGGAAAGCCTCTTGCTATGGACTCTTATACTGCTAATATGTGCAAATATACGGCAGGAAAATCTGTTTATGCTCGTGTCCTTCTTGAGATACCCACTAAATCCTCTTGGGTGAATAAAGTGATTATCCGTATTCCTGATCCTGATACTCTTGAGTTTTACACCCATACTCTTCGTATTGAGTATGAATGGAAACCTCCTATGTGCTCTCATTGCATGGTTTTTGGTCATGAAAATAGAAACTGTATGCATGTCATCTCTAAGAATAATGAAAGTAATCATAAAGATAAAATGCCTCTAGATCATGGTAGAGTGAGTTCTCCTATGCAACTTGATGATGGTTTTACGGTCGTATATAAAAAGAAAAAACGCACCAAACAAGGGTAAAATTCTGAAAACACTACTGATGATATTTTGCAAAGTAATTCTAATAGAAAAACTCAAGGGATTAGGAAGAGTAAAGATTCTCCAATGAACAAAATTTGGAATAAAAGTAAAAAAAATATTAATAAGTCTCGTTTCAAGTTTCGCCAGGTTCCTAATGAGTCCCGCACCTCCATTCCTCCTAGTTCTATTCCTCCCCCTATGAAGGATACTAACGGTTTAGTTGGTTTCCCTAGCCCTATCCTTCGTCCTTCTTTTTCCACGCCACTTAAACAAACTGTTTCCACCACTCCTTTATTCAACGCCTTCGCCGTTCTTGAGGCTTGTTCCTCTGACGTTACTGGTTTTCCCTCTACTTCTACCCCTCTTCCTCCCCCTAGTGTCCCCTCCCAAATTTTTACTGGTGATTTTGATCCTGATGCTGATGACCAACTTGACGAGGACAATTGTATTGAGGTCGACTCTGATGATGGGGAGACTGCCCAGTTCATTGTTGGTGAGAATGGTTCTCATTATGATCAACCTATGATAACTCTGGTGCCCGAGCAGATGGACTCCACCCCCCTCCAAGTTTCCATATGACGCACATTGCTGCATGGAATACTCGCGGTCTCTGTAAGCCTTCTCATCAGAAAGCCTTGAGAGATCTTATCCGCGATCAAAATCTTCATATTTGTGCTTCTCTTGAGACTCGTGCTTCCTTCCCTAACCTCCCTCTTATCTGTAGTCGTACTTTTGGCTCTTGGTCGTAGTCGTCCAACGGTCTCTTCTCCCCTAGAGGGACTAGAATTGTGGTTGCCTGGGATCCGCTTGCCATTGATATGATGCTTATTGACTTAAATGATCAGGTTATGCATTTCAAAGTTAATATTCGTGATTCTAATAAATCCTTTTTCTGCTCCTTCGTCTATGCTCATAATGATCAAATGATGCGTCGCTCTCTCTGGCATTCTCTTGCGGTTCATAAGAATATGGTTAGTGATACCCCTTGGATTTTCTTTTGGGTGATTTCAATGTTGCTCTTGATATTAAAGATAGCACCTCCGGGTCGTCTGGGATTTCTCGTGCCATGGAGGACTTCAGGGACTGTGTCAATCTGATGGAAATGGAGGATCTTAACTATAAAGGTCTCTTCTACACTTGGACCAAGTCTCCTAATGGTTCGGGTGGCATCCTCAAGAAGATCGATCGTGTCATGGGAAATACTCACTTCGTTGCTTCTTTCCCCTCCTCTACTGTCAATTTTCTCCCTTACCGTTCGTCCGATCATACTCCTGCTGTGCTTTCTCTCCCCCATCGTGCCCCTTTCCAACCTAAGCCTTTCAAGTTCCCTAATTTCCTGACTTATAAGAACGATTTCAAGCAGATTGTTGCCTCTTCTTGGAACCCCAATATCACTGGATATCGGATGTATAAGGTTTTCAAAAACCTTAAAAATCTGAAAGTACCGATACGTAAGATGCTTCGCAACCAGGGAAACCTCTTTTCTAAGGTTATCTCTCTTCGTAATGAGCTTGATAGAGTTCAGATTGCTTTGGATCGGGATCCATTCAATAAGGATCTTCGTGAAGAACAATGCAAGTATCTCCTCGCTTATAACGAGGCTAGCCTGGATGAAGAGAGGTTCCTGAAACAAAAGTCTAAGGTTAACTGGCTGCGTGAGGGTGATAAAAATTCGGCTTTTTTCCACAAAGGAATTTGTTTATACCCACCCATCATCACATCAACTTGGCTAAGGAATTTGAAAATGGTTCCATCGGATTACAAGACAATACCTACAATGGATCCACCAAACCCATATATGGATCCAAGTCATTACATCCGATTCCTTCTAATTGTCCCTCCCTCTTGGGCCTTAAGCCTTCTTCTTCCATATTGGGCACTCCTAATCCTAAGTTATCTATTAACCCAATAGGTCCTTCTAAGCCCACATTAGGTTTTATATCTAAATCTTCCAAGTTTTATAGGCATTCTAATAATAAAATAAATCAAAAACATTCCGCTTTTCCTAATAATATTAATCCTGATTTTGATTTCGATCCTAATGTTGTTGCTCCCCATGGAATCAAACCTTCTTATCATCCCTTACCTTATTCAAATAAACAAAAAGATATTATAGGTAACAAAGTTCTAGAAAACAAAAAAAAATGCTTGGTCTAGTAAACTCCCTTTACTCGTTAATTCTCAAGCGAACATTTTGAGTGGTTCGCACAAACACTCAAGTGACAATTTTCGCTTTAATCTAAATCTTAGTAATGATGTTGAAGTCCCTGTTGACATTCCCTTCACGTTTTTTAATAAGATATGTGAAACTCATGCTCGTACCATTTGTGGTTATTTTGTTGGATGTAAAATGAATTACTCTGATGTTCGTTTTCTGGCGGCTAAGATGTGGTCTCAACATGGGCTAGAGGACGTTCTGTTAAATGGTAATGGTATATATCTATTTAAATTTAACAACGACCAAGGTCTTCAACATGTTATAACCCACGGCCCATGGACTTTTAGGGGTGCTCCAATTGTCATGCAAAAATGGAAACCAGGTCTTAGCATTCATAGAAAAAACCATGACAAACTTCCTCTTTGGATTAAAATACATGACATTCCTTATGAAACTTGGAGTGAGGAAGGGTTAAGCCACATTGCTTCTAAAATTGGTAAGCCGCTTGCCATGGACTCTTATACGGCTAATATGTGTACTTATGCTGCGGGTAAGGCAGTTTATGCCCGTGTCCTTCTTGAAGTTCCCAGTCGTCCCTCATGGGTGGAAAAAGTTATCATTCGTATCCCAGATCCTGAAACACTTGAGTTTTCTACTCATACACTTAGAGTGGAGTATGAATGGAAACCTCCTATGTGCTCTCATTGTAAGATTTTTGGACACTAATCCCATGTTTGTATGCATGTTATTGTCAAAAATAATACTACTTCTATTGCTAAACCAATGGCTACTCCTTCCATTACTATGGAAAAACTTGAACAACCAATTATAGAGAAAAATGATGATTTTACCATGGTTTCAAATAAGAAAAATACATCAAAACATGCTTCTAATAATAACAAGAAAAATAATGAAACTTCTAAAAGTAATACGAGTAGAATTTACAAAAAAAAAACGCATGATAACTCTTTTTCCAAAAATAATAACAATTTAAAAACAATTAGAAATAAAAAACGCCCTGAGAAAAGACCTGTTAATGATTGTATTCAAACCCCCACTTTCCCTCTTTCTCCTAATCCCCCATTGAAGGGTAAGGAGGCTATAGTTGGTTTCCCTAGCCCTATCCTTCACCTTTCCTCATCCTAGCAACGAAAACAGACTGACTCATCCACTCCTTTATTCAATGCTTTCTCCATTCTTGAGGTTTGTTCTTCTGACGTCACAGATATTCCCTCTACTTCTTCCCCTATGCCGGCTGATGACCTAATAGTAGAGGATAATAGTATTGAGGTTGATTCTGATAATGGTGACACGACCCAGTTCATTGTTAACGAGTCTGGTTCATATAATGATCACCCTATGATAGCTCAGGTGTCCGAGCAGATGGATTCCACCCCCCTCAAAGTTTTCATATGACGCACATCGCTGCTTGGAATACTCGCGGTCTCTGTAAACCTTCTCATCAGAAAGCCTTGAGAGATCTTATCCGCGAACAAAATCTTCATATTTGTGCTACCCTTGAGACTCGTGCTTCCTTCTCTAACGTCCCTCTTATCTGTAGTCGTGCGTTTGGCTCCTGGTCGTGGTCGTCCAACGGTCTTTTTTCCCCTAGAGGAACTAGAATTGTGGTTGCCTGGGACCCGCTAGCCATTGATATGATGCTTATCGACTTAAATGATCAGGTTATGCATTTCAAACTTAATATTCGTGATTCTAATAAATCTTTTTTCTGCTCCTTCGTCTATGCTCATAACAATCACATGCTGCGTCGCTCTCTTTGGCATTCTCTTGCGGTCCATAAGAATATGGTTAGAGATACCCCTTGGATTATTTTGGGTGATTTCAATGTTGCTCTTGATATTAAAGATAGCACCTCCGGAACGTCTGGGATTTCTCGTGCAATGGAGGACTTCAGGGACTGTGTCAATCTGATGGAAATGGAGGATCTTAACTATAAAGGTCTCTTCTACACATGGACAAAGTCTCCTAATGGTTCGGGTGGCATCCTCAAGAAGATCGATCGTGTCGTGGGAAATTCTCAATTCGTTGCTTCTTTCCCCTCCTCTACTGTCAATTTTCTCCCTTACCGTTCGTCCGATCATACTCCTGCTGTGCTTTCTCTCCCCCATCGTGCCCCTTTCCAACTTAAGCCTTTCAAGTTCCCTAATTTCCTCACTTATAAGAACGATTTAAAACAGATTGTTGCCTCTTCTTGGAACCCCAATATCACTGGATATCGGATGTATAAGGTTTTCAAAAACCTTAAAAATCTGAAAGTGCCGATACGTAAAATGCTTCGCAACCAGGGAAACCTCTTTTCTAAGGTTATCTCTCTTCGGAATGAGCTTGATAGAGTTCAGATTGCTTTGGATCGGGATCCTTTCAATAAGGATCTTCGGGAAGAACATTGCAGGTATATCCTCGCTTATAACGAGGCTAGCCTGGATGAAGAGAGGTTCCTGAAACAAAAGGCTAAGGTTAACTGGCTGCGTGAGGGTGATAAAAATTCGGCTTTTTTCCACAAAGCGGTTAAAAGCCGTAAATCTCGCAATCGTATTAATTCTATCCAGGATGCTCAAGGTAACTGGATCTCGGGGAATGATCTTCCTAATCTGTTTGTTTCTCACTTTCAAGCCTTCTTGGGTTCTGCCCAGCCTTCCACTCCTATTCGTGATCCTTCTTCCCTCTTCTCTAATAAGCTCTCCCCCCTCCAGTATGCCGCCATGCTTACTCATGTTACTGACGCGGAGGTTAAGTGTGTCCTGTTCCAGATGGGTGATGATAAAGCTCCTGGTTCTGATGGTTTCTCTGCTAAGTTTTTCAAGTCTGCTTGGGATATTGTGGGTCCTGATTTCTGCATGGCTGTTAAGGAATTCTTCTATTCTGGCAAACTTCTTAAGTCTTTCAACAGCACCATCCTTGCGCTCATCCCTAAAGTTGATTCCCCTTCCAAAGTCACTGATTTCCGCCCTATAGCCTGTTGTAACGTTGTTTACAAATGTATCAGCAAGATTATTGCGGATCGTATCAAAAATCATCTTTCTTCTCTGGTTGATGAAAACCAGTCTGCTTTCATCCCTGGTCGTTTGATCACCGACAACGTCCTTCTTGTCCATGAACTCATGCGTGATTATCATCTCATCGTGGTCCTCCTAGGTGTGCTTTTAAGGTTGATATTCAAAAAGCGTACGACACAGTTGACTGGTCGTTTCTGCGGACCATCTTGTTTGGGTTTGGTTTCCCTGATCGTATGATTGACTGGATCATGACATGTGTTTCCACGGTTGCTTACTCTGTGAGTATCAATGGGAATACTCACGGATATTTTGATGGTAAAAGGGGCCTTCGGCAGGGTGACCCTCTTTCTCCTTATCTCTTCACTCTTGTCATGGAAGTGCTTAACCTTATGATCAAGAGAAACATCCATGATTCTGACTCTTTTAAATTCCACAGACAATGTGAAGATCAAAGTATCACCCATCTTTGCTTTGCCGACGATCTCCTTCTCTTCTGTCATGGTGATAGCTCTTCGGTTAGAATCATCTGTGATTCTCTTGAGGAATTCTCTGGGGTTTCTGGCCTCCATCCAAATATTGCAAAGAGTGAAGCTTTCTACTGTAATGTTGGTGAGAGGACCAGGGCTGCCATTGATCTTATTGTTAAGTTTCCTGAGGGCTCTTTCCCTGTCCGATACCTTGGCGTTCCTCTCATAACCACGCGTCTTGCCCACAAAGACTGTAAAGGCCTTGTTGATAAAGTCAAATGCAGGATTAATGACTGGAAAAACAAGTCTCTTTCATTTGCTGGTCGTCTACAACTCATCCTCTCTGTCCTTTCTTCTACTCAAATCTATTGGGCTTCTGTTTTTATTCTTCCTAAATCTATCTCTAACGATATTGAGAAGCTCATGAGAGGTTTTCTCTGGTGCCATGGTGAGTTAAAGCGTAGTAAAGCTAAAGTCTCCTGGAAAACTGTATGCCTTCCTAAGGAACATGGTCGTCTTGGCATACGTAACCTTGCTATCTGGAATGTTGCCCTTATGGCTTCCCATGTTTGGAGACTCCTTTCCAAGAAAGAGTCCCTATGGGTTAAGTGGATCCACTCATACCGTTTATGTGGGCGTAACTTTTGGGATGCCCCCAAAAAATACGGTGCGGGATTTGCCTGGCGTAACATCCTAGATATGCGGGATAAGATAAGGGAGTATATAGTTTCCCAGATAGGTGATGGATGCTCTACTTCTGCTTGGTTCGACAATTGGCACCCTGCGGGCCCTCTTTCTAAATTCTTGTCTGTCTGTGACATCCATGATGCGGGTTTCACTCCTGATACTAAGGTTGCTGAACTGGTTCTTAACGGATCTTGGGTTCGGCCTCATTGTTGTAGAGATTACCATGGTGCTCTTCTTTCTCATAACCCTCCGACTATTTCCACGTCCGTCACTGATAAACTCCTTTGGAGATCTAGAGACGGTCAACTCTCTCCTTTCTCTGTTCGAATTGTGTGGCAGTCTATTCGCCCCTATCACCAACCGGTCATTTGGTTTCATCTTGTTTGGTTCTCCCAAAACATCCCTAGACATGCTTTCATTCTTTGGGTTGCTCTTAAAGATCGTCTTAAGACTCATGATAAAATCAAAATTTGGGACACTAATTCCAATCTCATTTGTGCATTCTGCGGAGACTGTCCGGATTCCCTTTCCCATCTTTTTTTTGAATACTCTTTCACTTCTTTGGTTTGGCATGACCTCCATCATATCATGAATCTCTCCTTCTCCACCGATAGCTGGTCTGATATCATTAGTCAACTCAACCCCATTAATAAGAACAAGACCATTTGGTCCATCATTAGAAGACTTGTTTTTGCTGGAGCGGTATACCACATCTGGCGGGAAAGAAATTTACGCATTTTTACAAAAATTAAAAGATCTCATCATGCTGTCGTGAATATTGTGAAGGATGATATCCGCGGTAGACTGCTGAGTCTTTCCTTGAAAACTTGCACTAATGTTGATTTGGCTAAAACTCTTTGGACCCTCCCTTAATTTTCTTCCTCTGCGCTTTCTTTTTTCTATGCTTGTTTTGGTTTGTATGGTTTGTTTGTTTTGCAGGTTGCTATCCTTTATGTTCTTGTTTGCTTATGGTTCCTTCTCCTGTTTTGGTTCCTAGTTTAGCTTGTTGTCCGTTGGGGCCTGTCCCGATGGATTTTCTGTTTTTTGGTGGGGAGTCCCCAGCCTTATATTGTATTTATTCTTTTTATTAATAAAATTTGCCAGAGGTGCCGCCCTCTTTACCCAAAAAAAACCCATCACAACCCTTTATAATGGTCCATAAACCATCACAACCCTTCATAATTGAGCATAACCCATTACTGCCCTTCATAATGGTCCATAACCCAATACAACCCTTTCTATGGTCCATAACCCATAACAACCCTTCATAATGGTCAATATCCCATCATAAACCTTGATAATGGTTCATAACCCATCACAACCTTTATAATAGTACATAACCCATACAACCCTTCATAACGGTCCATAACCCATCACAACCCTTTCTAACGGTCCATAACCCATCACACCCGTTTCTGTGGTCCATAACCCATCGTAACCCTTCATAATTGAGCATAACCCATCACAGCCCTTCATAATGGTCCATAACCCAACACAACCCTTTCTATGGTCCATAACCCATAACAACCCTTCATAATGGTCAATATCCCATCATAATCCTTGATAATGGTTCATAACCCATCACAACCTTTATAATAGTACATAACCCATACAACCCTTCATAACGGTCCATAACCCATCACAACCCTTTCTAACGGTCCATAACCCATCACAACCCTTTCTAACGGTCCATAACCCATCACACCCATTTCTATGGTCAATAACCCATCGCAACCCTTCATAATTGAGCATAACCCATCACAGCCCTTCATAATGGTCCATAACCCAACACAACCCTTCATAACGGTCCATAACCCATAACAACCTTTTCTAATGGTCCATAACCCATCACAACCCTTTCTATGGTCCATAACCCATCACAACCCTGCATAATGGTCCATAACCATAACAACCCTTCATAATGGTCTATAACCCATACAAACCTTCATAATAGTCAATAACCCATCACAACCCTTCATAATTAACCATAACCCATCGCAACACTTCATAATGGTCCATAACACATCGCAACCCTGCATAATGTTCCATAACCAGAACAACCCTTCATAATGGTCAATAACCCATCATAATCCGTAATAATGGTTCATAACCCATCACAACCTTCATAATAGTATATATCCTATATAACCCTTCATAACGGTCCATAACCCGTCACAACCCTTTCTAATGGTCCATAACCCATCACAACCCTTTCTATGGTCCATAACCCATCGCAACCCTGCATAATGGTCTATAACCATAACAACCCTTCATAATGGTCAATAACCCAAACAAACTTTCATAATGGTCCATAACCCATCACAACCCTTCATAATGGCCCATAACCCAACACAACCCTTTCTATGGTCCATAACCCATCACAACTCTTCAAAATTGACCATAACCTATCAAAACCCCTCATAATAGGCCATATCCCATCATAACCCTTCATAATGGTCCATAACCCATCACAACCTTCTTAATGGTCCATAACCCATCACAACCCTTTATAATTATCCATAACCCATCGCAACCTTCATAATGGTCCATAACCTATCATAACCCTTTATAATGGTCCATAACCCATCACAACCGTTTGTATGATCCATAACCCATAACAACCCTTCATAGTTGACCATAACCTATCACAACCCTTCATAATGGTCAATAACCCATCATAATCCTTCATAATGGTTCATAACTCATCACAACCTTCATAATAGTACATAACCCATACAACCCTTCATAACGGTCCAAAACCCATAACAACCCTTTCTAATGGTCCATAACCCATAACAACCCTTTCTATGGTCCATAACCCATCATAACCCTGCATAATGGTCCATAACCATAACAACCCTTCATAATGGTCCATAACCCATATAAACCTTCATAATAGTCAATAACCCATCACAACCCTTCATAATTAACCATAACCCATTACAACACTTCATAATGGTCCATAACACATCGCAACCCTGCATAATGATCCATAACCAGAACAACCCTTCATAATGGTCTATAACCCATACAAATCTTCATAATGGTCCATAAGACATCACAACCTCTCATAATGGTCCATAACCCATCATAACCCTTCATAGTGGTCCATAAGACATCACAACCTCTCATAATGATCAGGTTAGCATTTCAAAGTAAATATTCGTGATTCTAATAAATCCTTTTTCTGCTCCTTCGTCTATGCTCATAATGATCACATGATGCGTCGCTCTCTCTGGCATTCTCTTGTGGTCCATAAGAATATGGTTAGAGATACCCCTTGGATTATTTTGGGTGATTTCAATGTTGCTCTTGATATTAAAGATAGCACCTCCGGGTCGTCTGGGATTTCTCGTGCCATGGAGGACTTCGGGGACTGTGTCAATCTGATGGAAATGGAGGATCTTAACTATAAAGGTCTCTTCTACACATGGACCAAGTCTCCTAATGGTACGGGTGGCATCCTCAAAAAGATCGATCGTGTCATGGGAAATACTCACTTCGTTGCTTCTTTCCCCTCTTCTACTGTCAATTTTCTCCCTTACCGTTCGTTCGATCATACTCCTGCTGTGCTGTCTCTCCCCCATCGTGCCCCTTTCCAACCTAAACCTTTCAAGTTCCCTAATTTCCTGACTTATAAGAATGATTTCAAGCAGATTGTTGCCTCTTCTTGGAACCACAATATCACTGGATATCGGATGTATAAGGTTTTCAAAAACCTTAAAAATCTGAAAGTGCCTATACGTAAGATGCTTCGCAACCAGGGAAACCTCTTTGCTAAGGTTATCTTTCTTCGTAATGAGCTTGATAGAGTTCAGATTGCTTTGGATCGGGATCCTTTCAATAAGGATCTTCATGAAGAACAATGCAGGTATCTCCTCGCTTATAACGAGGCTAGCCTGGATGAAGAGAGGTTCCTAAAACAAAAGGCTAAGGTTAACTGTTCCCCTTCCAAAGTCACTGATTTCCGCCCTATTGCTTGTTGTAACATTGTTTACAAATGTATCAGCAAGATTATTGCGGATTGTATCAAAAACCATCTTTTTTCTCTGGTTGATGAAAACCAGTCTGCTTTCATCCCTGGTCGTTTGATCACCGACAACGTCCTTCTTGTTCATGAACTCATGCGTGATTATCATCGTCATCGTGGTCCTCCTAGGTGTGCTTTTAAGGTTGATATTCAAAAAGCATACGACATAGTGGACTGGTCGTTTCTGCGGACCATCTTGTTTGGGTTTGGTTTCCCCGATCGTATGATTGACTGGATCATGACATGTGTTTCCAAGGTTGCTTACTCTATAAGTATCAATGGGAATACTCACGGATATTTTGACGGTAAAAGGGGCCTTCGGCAGGGTGACCCCCTTTCTCCTTATCTCTTCACTCTTGTCATGGAAGTGCTTAACCTTATGATCAAGAGAAACATCCATGATTCTGACTCTTTTAAATTCCACAGAAAATGTCATGATCTAAGTATCACCCATCTCTGTTTTGCCGACGATCTTCTTCTCTTCTGTCATGGTGATAGCTCTTCGGTTAGAATCATCTGTGATTCTCTTGAGGAATTCTCTGGGGTTTCTGGCCTCCATCCAAATATTGCAAAGAGTGAAGCTTTCTACTGTAATGTTGGTGACAGGACCAGGGCTTCCATTGATCTTATTGTTAAGTTTCATGAGGGCTCTTTCCCTGTCCGATACCTTGGCGTTCCTCTCATCACCATGCGTCTTGCGCACAAAGACTGTAAAGGCCTTATTGATAAAGTCAAATGCAGGATTAATGACTGGAAAAACAAGTCTCTTTCCTTTGCTGGTCGTCTCCAGCTCATCCTCTCTGTCCTTTCTTCTACTCAAATCTATTGGGCTTCTGTTTTTATTCTTCCTAAATCTATCTCTAATGATATTGAGAAGCTCATGAGAGGTTTCCTCTGGTGCCATGGTGAGTTAAAGCGTGGTAAAGCTAAAGTCTCCTGGAAAACTGTATGCCTTCCTAAGGAACATGGTGGTCTTGGCATACGTAACCTTGCTATCTGGAATGTTGCCCTTATGGCTTCCCATGTTTGGAGACTCCTTTCCAAGAAAGAGTCCCTATGGGTTAAGTGGATCCACTCATACCGTTTATGTGGCCGTAACTTTTGGGATGCCCCCAAAAAATACGGTTTTGGATTTGCTTGGCGTAACATCCTGGATATGCGCGATAAGATAAGGGAGTATATAGTTTCCCAGATAGGTGATGGATGCTCTACTTCTGCTTGGTTCGACAACTGGCACCCTGCGGGCCCTCTTTCTAAATTCTTGTCTGTCCGTGACATCCATGATGCGGGTTTCACTCCTGATACTAAGGTTGCTGACCTGGTTCTTAACGGATCTTGGGTTCGGCCTCATTGTTGGAGAGATTCCCATGGTCCTCTTCTTTCTCATAACCCTCCTACTATTTCCACGTCCGTCCCTGATAAACTCCTTTGGAGATCTAGAGACGGTCAACTCTCTCCTTTCTCTGTTCGATCTGTATGGCATTCTATTTGCCCCTATCACCAACCGATCTTTTGGTTTCATCTTGTTTGGTTTTCCCAGAACATCCCCAGACATGCTTTCATTCTTTGGGTTGCTCTTAAAGATCGTCTTAAGACTCATGATAAAATCAAAATTTGGGACACTAATTCCAATCTCATTTGTGCGTTCTGCGGGGAATGTCCGGATTCCCTTTCCCATCTCTTCTTTGAATGCTCTTTCACTTCTTTGGTTTGGCATGACCTCCATCATGTCATGAATCTCTCCTTCTCCACTGATAGCTGGTATGATATCATTAGTCAACTCAACCCCATTAATAAGAACAAGACCATTTGGTCCATCATTAGAAGACTTGTTTTTGCTGGAGCGGTCTACCACATCTGGCGGGAAAGAAATTTATGCATTTTTACAAAAATAAAAAGATCTCATCATGCTGTCGTGAATATTGTTAAGGATGATATCCGCTGTAGATTGCTGAGTCTTTCTTTGAAAACTTGCACTAATGTTGGTTTGGCTAAAAATCTTTGGACCCTCCCTTAATTTTCTTCCTCTGTGCTTTCTTTTTTCTCTGCTTGTTTTGGCTTGTATGGTTTGTTTGTTTTGCAGGTTGCTCTCCTTTATGTTCTTGTTTGCTTATGGTTCCTTCTCTTTTTTGGTTCCTAGTTTAGCTTGTTGTCCGTAGGGGCCTGTCCCGATGGATTTTCTGTTTTTTGGTGGGGAGTCCCCAGCCTTATATTGTATTTACTCTTTTTATTAATAAAATTTGCCAGAGGTGCCGCCCTCTTTACCCAAAAAAATCCATCACAACCTTCATAATGGTCCATAACCCATCACAACCCTTTATAATGGTCCATAAACCATCACAACCCTTCATAATTGAGCATAACCCATTACAGCCATTCATAATGGTCCATAACCTAACACAACCCTTTCTATGGTCCATAACCCATAACAACCCTTCATAATGGTCAATAACCCATCATAATCCTTGATAATGGTTCATAACCCATCACAACCTTTATAATAGTACATAACCCATACAACCCTTCATAACGGTCTATAATCCATCACAACCCTTTCTAACGGTCCATAACCCATCACACCCGGTTCTATGGTCCATAACCCATCGCAACCCTGCGTAATGGTCCATAACAATAACAACCCTTCATAATGGTCAATAACCCATACAAACCTTCATAACAGTCCATAACCCATCATAACCCTTCATAATTGACCATAAGCCATCACAACCCTTCATAATTGACCATAACCCATCACAACCCTTCCTATTGTCCATAACCTAGCACAACCCTTTCTATGATCCATAACCCATCACAATGCTTCATAATTAACCATAACCCATCACAACACTTCATAATGGTCCATAACCGATCACAACCCTACCTAATGTTCCATAACCATAACAACTCTACATAATTGTCCATAACCTATACAAACCTTCATCATGGTCCATAACCCATCACAACCCTTTATAATGGTCCATAACCCATCACAACCCTTCATAATGGTCCATAATCCAACACATCCCTTACTATGGTCCATAACCTATCACAATTCTTCATAATTGACCACAACCTATCAATACCCCTCATAATGGTGCATAACTCATCATAACCCTTCGTAGTGGTACATGACCATCAAAACCTTCATAATGATCCATAACCCATCACAACACTTTATAATGGTCCATAACCCTTCACAACCTTCATAATGGTCCATAACCTAGTACAACTCTTTATAATGGTCCATAACCCATCACAACCCTTCATAATTGAGCATAACCCATCACAACCCTTCATAATGGTCCATAACCTCACAACCCTTTATAATTGTCCATAACCCATCACAACCTTCATAATGGTCCATAACCCAGCATAACCCTTTATAATGGTCCATAACCCATCACAACCGTTTGTATGGTCCATAACCCATAACAACCCTTCATAGTTGACCATAACCTATCACAACCCTTCATAATGGTCAATACACTAATTCCAATCTCATTTGTGTGTTCTGCGGGGACTGTCCGGATTCCCTTTCCCATCTCTTCTTTGAATGTTCTTTCACTTCTTTGGTTTGGCATGACCTCCATCACGTCATGAATCTCTCCTTCTCCCCTGACAGCTGGTCTGGTATCATTAGTCAACTCAACCCCAGTAATAAGAACAAGACCATATGGTCCATCATTAGAATACTTGTTTTTGCTGGAGCTGTATATCACATATGGCGGGAAAGAAATTTACGCATTTTTAAAAACATAAAAAGATCCCATCATGCTGTCGTGAATAGTGTTAAGGATGATATCCGCTGTAGACTGCTGAGTCTATCTATGAAAACGTGCACTAATGTTGATTTGGCTAAAACTATTTGGACCCTCCCTTAATTTCCTTCCTTTGCGTCTTCTTTCTTTTTCTGCTTGTTTTGGCTTGTATGGTTTGTTTGTTTTGCAGGTTGTTTTCAATTATGTTCTTGTTTGCTTCTGGTTCCTTATCTTGTTTTGGTTCCTAGTTTAGCTTGATTGTCCGTTGGGGCCTGTCCCGATGGATTTTCTGTTTTTTGGTGGGGAGTCCCCAGCCTTATATTGTATTTATTCTTTTTATTAATAAATTTGCCAGAAGTGCCGCCCTCTTTACCCAAAAAAAAAAAACCCATCATAATCCTTCATAATGGTTCATAACTCATCACAACCTTCATAATAGTACATAACCCATACAACCCTTCGTAACGGTCCATAACCCATAACAACCCTTTCTAATGGTCCGTAACCTATCATAACCCTTTCTATGGTCCATAACCCATCACAACCCTGCATAATGGTCCATAACCATAACAACCCTTCATAATGGTCCATAACCCATACAAACCTTCATAATAGTCAATAACCCATCACAACCCTTCATAATTAACCATAACCCATCACAACACTTCATAATGGTCCATAACACATCGCAACCCTGCATAATGATCCATAGCCAGAACAACCCTTCATAATGGTCTATAACCCATCCAAACCTTCGTAATGGTCCATAAGTCTATTCGGCCCTATGGCCAGCCTGTTGATTGGTATCATCTGGTTTGGTTCTCTCAAAATATCCCTAGACACGCATTCATTCTTTCGGTTGCTCTTAAAAATCGTCTTAAAACTCATGATAAAATCAAAATCTGGGATACTAACTCCAATCTCATTTGTGCCTTCTGCGGGGATTGTGCTGATTCCCTTTCCCATCTTTTCTTCGAATGCTCTTTCCCTTCTATGGTTTGGCATGATCTTCAACATGTCATGAATCTCTCCGTCCCCACTGATAGCTGGCCCGATATCATTAATCAATTCAAACCCGTGTCTAAGATTAAGACGATTTGGTCCATCATCAGAAGACTTGTGCTTGCTGGAGCAGTTTACCACATTTGGCAGGAAAGAAATTCCCGAATTTTCAAAAAAACTAAAAGATCGTATCATGCTGTGGTGAATATTATTAAGGATGATATCCGCTGTAGACTGCTGAGTCTTTCTATGAAACATTGCACTAATGTTAATTTGGCTAAAAGGATATGGACCATCCCTTAACAAACCTCATTGTTGCTTCTATATTTCTCTTCTTGTATGGTTTGTTTTTTTTTTGCAGGTTTATTTCCTTTATGTTATTGTTATGCTTTTTTGGTTCCATGTACTGTTTTGGTTTCTAGTTTAGCTTTGTTGTTGTCCTTTGGGGCCTGTCCCGATGGATTTTCTGTTTTTCCCTTTGGTGGGGAGTCCCCAGCCACTTATTGTATTTATTCTTTTTATTAATAAAATTTGCCAGAGGTACCGTCCTCTTTACCCAAAAAAAAACCCATCACAACCTCTCATAATGGTCCATAACCCATCATAACCCTTCATAGTGGTCCATAATCCATCACAACCTTCATAATGGTCCATAACCCATCACAACCTTTTATAATGGTCGATAACCCATGAAACCCTTCATAATGGTCCATAACCCATCACAACCTCTCATAATGGTCCATAACCCATCATAACCCTTCATAGTGGTCCATAATCCATCACAACCTTCATAATGGTCCATAACCCATCACAACCCTTTATAATGGTCCATAACACATGAAACCCTTCATAATGGTCCATAACCCATCACAACCCTTTATAATGGTCCATATACCATCACAACCCTGCATAATTGAGCATAACCCATTACCGCCCTTCATAATGGTCCATAACCCATCACAACCCTTTATAATGGTCCATAAACCATCACAACCCTTCATAATTCAGCATAACCCATTACAGCCCTTCATAATGGTCCATAACCCAACACAACCCTTTCTATGGTCCATAACCTATAACAACCCTTCATAATGGTCAATAACCCATCATAATCCTTGATAATGGTTCATAACCCATCACAACCTTTATAATAGTACATAACCCATACAACCCTTCATAACGGTCCAAAACCCATCACAACCCTTTCTAACGGTCCATAACCCATCACACCCGTTTCTGTGGTCCATAACCCATCGCAACCCTTCATAATTGAGCATAACCCATCACAGCCCTTCATAATGGTCCATAACCCAACACAACCCTTTCTATGGTCCATAACCCATAACAACCCTTCATAATGGTCAATAACCCATCATAATCCTTTATAATGGTTTATAACCCATCACAACCTTTATAATAGTACATAACCCATACAACCCTTCATAACGGTCCATAACCCATCACAAACCCTTTCTAACGGTCCATAACCCATCACACCCGTTTCTATGGTCCATAACCCATCGCAACCTTCATAATTGAGCATAACCCATCACAGCCGTTTATAATGGTCCATAACCCAACACAACCCTTCATAACGGTCCATAACCCATAACAACCCTTTCTAATGGTCCATAACCCATCACAACCATTTCTATGGTCCATAACCCATCACAACCCTACATAATGGTCCATAACCATAACAACCTTTCATAATGGTCTATAACCCATACAAACCTTCATAATAGTCAATAACCCATCACAACCCTTCATAATTAACCATAACCCATCGCAACACTTCATAATGGTCCATAACACATCGGAACCCTGCATAATGATCCATAGCCAGAACAACCCTTCATAATGGTCAATAACCCATCATAATCTGTAATAATGGTTCATAACCCATCACAACCTTCATAATAGTATATATCCCATACAACCCTTCATAACGGTCCATAACCCGTCACAACCCTTTCTAATGGTCCATAACCCATCACAACCCTTTCTATGGTCCATAAACCATCGCAACCATGCATAATGGTCTATAACCATAACAACCCTTCATAATGGTCAATAACCCATACAAACTTTCCTAATGGTCCATAACCCATCACAACCCTTCATAATGGTCCATAACCCAACACAACCCTTTCTATGGTCCATAACCCATCACAACTCTTCAAAATTGACCATAACCTATCAAAACCCCTCATAATAGTCCATATCCCATCATAACCCTTCATAGTGGTCCATAACCCATCACAACCCTTTATAATTGTCCATAACCCATCACAACCTTCATAATGGTCCATAACACATCATAACCCTTTATAATGGTCCATAACCCATCACAACCGTTTGTATGGTCCATAACCCATAACAACCCTTCATAGTTGACCATAACCTATCACAACCCTTCATAATGGTCAATAACCCATCATAATCCTTCATAATGGTTCATAACTCATCACAACCTTCATAATAGTACATAACCCATACAACCCTTCATAACGGTCCAAAACCCATAACAACCCTTTCTAATGGTCCATAACCCATCACAACCCTTTCTATGGTCCATAACCCATCACAACCCTGCATAATGGTCCATAACCATAACAACCCTTCATAATGGTCCATAACCCATACAAACCTTCATAATAGTCAATAACCCATCACAACCCTTCATAATTAACCATAACCCATTACAACACTTCATAATGGTCCATAACACATCGCAACCCTGCATAATGATCCATAACTAGAACAACCCTTCATAATGGTCTATAACCCATACAAACCTTCATAATGGTCCATAAGCCATCACAACCTCTCATAATGGTCCATTACCCATCATAACCCTTCATAGTGGTCCATAATCCATCACAACCTTCATAATGGTCCATAACCCATCACAACCCTTTATAATGGTTCATAACCCATGAAACCCTTCATAATGGTCCATAACACATCACAACCATTTATAATGGTCCATAAACCATCACAACCCTTCATAATTGAGCATAACCCATTACAGCCATTCATAATGATCCATAACCCAACACAACCCTTTCTATGGTCCATAACCCATAACAACCCTTCATAATGGTCAATAACCCATCATAATCCTTGATAATGGTTCATAACCCATCACAACCTTTATAATAGTACATAACCCATACAACCCTTCATAACGGTCGAAAACCCATCACAACCCTTTCTAACGGTCCATAACCCATCACACCCGTTTCTGTGGTACATAACCCATCGCAACCCTTCATAATTGAGCATAACCCATCACAGCCCTTCATAATGGTCCATAACCCAACACAACCCTTTCTATGGTCTATAACCCATAACAACCCTTCATAATGGTCAATAACCCATCATAATCCTTGATAATGGTTTATAACCCATCACAACCTTTATTATAGTACATAACCCATACAACCCTTCATAACGGTCCATAACCCATCACAAACCTTTTCTAACGGTCCATAACCCATCACACCCTTTTCTATGGTCCATAACCCAACACAACCCTTCATAACGGTCCATAACCCATAACAACCCTTTCTAATGGTCCATAACCCATCACAACCATTTCTATGGTCCATAACCCATCACAACCCTGCATAATGGTCCATAACCATAACAACACTTCATAATGGTCTATAACCCATACAAACCTTCATAATAGTCAATAACCCATCACAACCCTTCATAATTAACCATAACCCATCGCAACACTTCATAATGGTCCATAACACATCGCAACCCTGCATAATGATCCATAGCCAGAACAACCCTTCATAATGGTCAATAACCCATCATAATCCGTAATAATGGTTCATAACCCATCACAACCTTCATAATAGTATATATCCCATACAACCCTTCATAACGGTCCATAACCCGTCACAACCCTTTCTAATGGTCCATAACCCATCACAACCCTTTCTATGGTCCATAACCCATCGCAACCCTGCATAATGGTCTATAACCATAACAACCCTTCATAATGGTCAATAACCCATACAAACTTTCATAATGGTCCATAACCCATCACAACCCTTCATAATGGTCCATAACCCAACACAACCCTTTCTATGGTCCATAACCCATCACAACTCTTCAAAATTGACCATAACCTATCAAAACCCCTCATAATAGTCCATATCCCATCATAACCCTTCATAGTGGTCCATAACCCATCACAACCCTTTATAATTGTCCATACCCATCACAACCTTCATAATGGTCCATAACACATCATAACCCTTTATAATGGTCCATAACCCATCACAACCGTTTGTATGGTCCATAACCCATAACAACCCTTCATAGTTGACCATAACCTATCACAACCCTTCATAATAATACATAACCCATACAACCCTTCATAACGGTCCAAAACCCATAACAACCCTTTCTAATGGTCCATAACCCATCACAACCTTCATAATAATACATAACCCATACAACTCTTGATAACGGTCCATAACCCATAACAACCCTTTCTAATGGTCCATAACCCATCACCAGCCTTTCTAATGGTCCATAGCCCATGACAACACTTTCTATGGTCCATAACCCATCGCAACCCTGCATAATGGTCCATAACCATAACAACCCTTTATAATGGTCCATAACCCATACAAACCTTCATAATAGTCATAAACCCATCACAACCCTTCATAATTAATCATAACCCATCACAACACTTCATAATGGTCCATAACACATCGCAACCCTGCATAATGATCCATAACCATAACAACACTTCATAATGGTCCATAACCCATCACAACCCTTCATAATGGTCCATAACCACTCACAACTCTTCATAATTGACCATAACCTATCACAACCCCTCATAATGGTCTATAACCTATCATAACCCTTCATAGTGGTCCATAACCCATCATAACCTTCATAATGGTCCATAACCCATGATAACCCTTTATAATTGTCCATAACCCATCACAACCTTCATAATGGTCCATAACCCATCACAACCCTTTATAATGGTCCATAACCCATCACAACCCTTCATAGTTGAGCATAAGCCATTGCAACCCTTCATAATGGTCCATAACCCAAGACAACCTTTTCTATGGTCCATAACCCATAACAACCCTTCATAATTGACCATAACCTATCACAACGCTTCATAATGGTCAATAACCCATCATAATCCTTCATAATGGTTCATAACCTATCACAACCTTCATAATAATACATAACCCATACAACCCTTCATAACCGTCCATAACCCATCACAACCCTTTCTAATGGTCCATAACCCATCATAATTGTGTCTATGGTCCATAACCCATCGCAAGCCTACATAATGGTCCATAACCATAACAACCCTTCATAATGGTCCATAACCCATAAAAACCTTCATAACAGTCCATAACCCATCACAACCCTTCATATATGACTATAACCCATCACAATCCTTCATATGGTCCATAACCCAACACAACCCTTTCTATGGTCCATAACCCATCACAACCCTTCATAATTAACCATAACCCAACACAACACTTGATAATGGTCCATAACCCATCACAACCCTGCATAATGGTCCTTAACCATAGCAACCCTTCATAAATTTCCATAATGCATACAAACCATCATCATGGTCCATAACCCATCACAACCCTTCATAATGGTCCATAACTCGTCACAACCCTTCATAATGGTCCATAACCCAATACAACCCTTTCTATGGTCCATAACCCATCACAACTCTTCATAATTGACCATAACCTATCAAAACCCCTCATGATGGTCCAAAAACCTTCATAGTGGTCTATAACCCATCACAACTTTCATAATGGTCCATAACCTATCACAACCCTTTATAATGGTCCATAACCCATAAAACCCTTTATACCTCGGGCGAAAGTGAAATACCACTACTTTTAACGTTAGTTTACTTATTCCATGAATCGAAACTGGGGCAACGCCCCTCTTTTTGGACCTAAGGCCTGCCTCGCAGGCGATCCGGGCAGAATACATTGTCAGGTGGGGAGTTTGGCTGGGGCGACACATCTGTTATAAGATAACGCATGTGTCCTAAGATGAGCTCAACGAGAACAGAAATATCATGTAGAACAGTAGGGTAAAAGCTCGTTTGATTCTGAATTCGTGTTAAAAGGGACTCACACAAAATCTCATGCAAATCCGACTCAATTTGATCTAGTTTTTAAGAACAGCGGTACCGAAGCCTTCTTGGCTCTGATAAAGACAGGCGATGGAAAACTTCAAACCGATCATGGTTTTTCCTTATTAAAATGCCTTTCATTTATCTTGTAAAGGAGTCGCACAAAATTTCATGCCAATCCGTCTTGATTCGAGCCAGTAACGAAGAATTACGACAGCGCAGGCTTTTCGGATCGACTAACGGGTAGGCCACGGAAAATTATATCACGAGATTTTTTAATTTCAATCCCTTACTTACATGTTAAAAAGGCCTCACACAAAATTTCATGTCAATCCGACTTGATTCGTGCCAGTAACGAAGAACTACGGCACCGCAGGCTTTTCGGATCGACTAACGGGTAGGCCACGGAAAATTACGACCCGATCACAGGATTTTTTAATTGCAATCCCTTACTTACATGTGAAAAGACCTCACATAAAACTTTGTGTCAATCCGACTTGAATCGAGCAAGTTATGAACAATTATGTCGCCTCACCAAAATCAATATCTATTCCTGTCACTTTGCTTTTTATGCAATATGTATATATAGGGGTACCATGGGGACTGCACTCCATCGATGCCCGACACGGGTACCCAGCGACAAGGCGTGTGAGGCTTGCACGACCAAGGCAAGGCCATGGCAAGGCCAACACAGGCCAAGGATGCCCAACGACCACGAGAACAAGGCCCCGCCCCACACACGCCGCCTCGCTTCCTCGCACACCGACCCGTGAACGACCCTCCCCATCTTGTTTCCTCGCACAGCGACCCATGTCCCCAGCCTACCCCGTGCGAGATTCCCCAAGTCGCGACCAACTTTTGCCGCGACGCCGTGCCCGATCTCAAAATTATGCCGCCTCACCAAAATCAATATCTGTTCCTGTCACTTTGCTTTTTGTGCAATATGTATATAGGGGGTACCATGGGGACTGCACTCCACCGGTGCCCGACATGGGGATGTGGCGACCAAGCCCCGTGAGGTTGGATCGAGCACGGGAAACAAAGGCCAACCATGCGCAATGATCGTGGGAACAATGCCACGACCCACATGCCTTGCCTTGTTTCCCCGCACGACAGCCTCAAAATCGACCCGCTTGGCTTGTTTCCTCGATCATTGGCTTGTTTTCCTCGATCATAGGCTTGTTTTCCTCGATCATCGGCTTGTTTTCCTCGATCATCGGCTTGTTTCCTAGATCCTTGGCTTGTTTTCATCGATCCTTGGTTTGTTTTCCTTGATAATTCACCTGGATACTGGCCCAACCATGGCTTGTTTTTGAAAATTATGCTGCCTCAGTAAAATCAATATTTGTTCCTGTCACTTTGCTTTTTATGCAATATGTATATATAGGGGGTGTCGAGAGCTGTAGGCAAGGTGCTGGTCGGAGTTTGTCAGAGTTGGCCTATAAGCTTGTGGGTTTGGACGCGTTTCGCTGGCAACCTTTAGTGGTGCCCTGGTCGCGGGCATCATGCATGTAGATATCTACGTGTACACTGTTGAGACGATGTTTGCATCGTGGAGGTGGTGACTTAATTAGCATCCCAAGCACCGGGTGTCAAGGATTTAGAGTCGACCCGCATGTTTACAAGAGTCTATGGTGGATAATGAGCTCGTATGTTTTCGGCTTAGTGGAGTCCCTAGCTTTTCGTTGCGTACCGAGCACTACCGGTTGCCCAAGCCCAGCTAGCATTCGGTTGTGTGAGGATCCGTATGGGAAGCGCAATGACGAAACTAGGTCCAGGATATGGTGCCTCATTATTGACCCCGTTGAGTTCCTAGCTTGTTGTTACGTACCAAGCACGATTAGTGGCAGGCTTTGGTAGCCATTCGTCGTGGGAGGATCAGTATGGGAGGCGTGTAACGATTCAGATTCTCTTCTAAACATGTGTGTCGTCTCCAAATCAGGTCGGAATCACTACCATGCCC